>CM067085.1:1661601-2861601 GCA_034008185.1 Gorsachius magnificus | reverse complement strand
GTCAGAAGCTGCATAAATAGTCAAAGGCTTCACAATGCTTTTCAGTCCTTTAGAGTTGTTTGGGGGAAGACTTTTATGCTGGTTTTTTTTTTTTTTTTTTAAGCTTGAAACCCCATATTATATAAAAATGTCTCCCAGGAGTGAAAAAAAAAAAAAAGGGAAAAGGGGGTTTTCCCACTAAAATCCGTGATCTTCCTATTCAGGATCCCCCCATAATTGTATCAGTAAGAATAGCTTATTTTTGGTGTAGCAGGGAATGTGGCTCTTAAATATCAAATGACCAGGCAAAATAAATTATCTTTCATCTGGGGCTCTGGAAGACTTTTCTGCCTTTGGGAAGCTTAAATTCACAAAAGACCTGAGCTTCCTCTTGAGTTTCTGCCAGCCTTTGCTGAATGCTGCAACTCTCTGTGCAGAGCGTTGAACTCGACAGCGACGACGGGGGCGGAAGTGCTGCACAGAAGCAGAAAATTTCCTTTCTTGAGAACAACCTGGAACAGCTTACAAAGGTTCACAAACAGGTAGGGGATCTGCCAAAAGCTTCTGTGTCTTTTTCATTGATTAATAGTAATTGCTTCTGAAAACTCAGCAATGAGAAAAATTTTACATGTATCACCGTTCTGTAGTATTACAAATTGCCTTTTATAAAAAAAAATATACTTTTTTATTTTAAAATTGTAATACTTGAAGGTAACATGTAGGTACTGTCTGAGGAAATGGTACCTATAGTTATCAACTAAAGGTCTTGGCATTAGGGCTTGGGATTAGAGCTGCTCTTCCTACTACCCATACTTCTTCTGAATGGCTTAAATAAGCAATTATTTTTTCTGTGAAAATAGACTCTAGCAGTTTTGGCAAGACTAATTGCCACTGTATTGGTCTGATGCATAAAAACCAGAATAAAGTGTTTTGTTATTACCTTGTATGCTGATTGCTGGTTTCTAGATGGATTCTGTATCCCCAGTTTTGACTCCTGGTTTAAAGCTGCTTAGAGGCACCCTTGGAGGTGACTTAACTGGCGTCAACCAGCAGAGGATGAAAGCAAAGCAATAGAGGTTTTCTGTGCAGCTTTAAGGGCTGGCGCCACCCTGGGATGCTGAGGTTGGTCATTTCTGGGCATGTCCATCTCTGTCTCCTACCTCTTTCATGGAGTTGCCATTTCCTTTGCAATTCTGCTGTTCAGAGACAAGGGCTATGGAGAGCCCTTCACCATAGGTACCCACCGTGCAAACGGGGGGTGGAGGGCATGTGTGGTAGGCAAGTGTTCTGGGTATACATCAGGGAAAGATGGAAAGATCCTTACCCTTTGCTTACTGGAAGTGTGTCTATCTCAGTGGTCTGTGTATATATGTAGGCAGCATCTCGTTAGATAACACTGGATCACTTCTGCCAATAAGTGTGCTTCCACCCTCTTTATCAGAGGTCAGATGTCAGTATTTCTGAACTGCGTCCCACTGTTGAGGTGCAGAGCACGACGTAGTAAAGATGCTTTTGATTTCATTTTTGAATAGTGACATAACGTTCTCCAGTGCAGTTTTCTGAATCTGTTATTAGTGAGACACAGTGCCCTCTGAGATTTGCTTTATTTATTCTGGTGGAAGTGCCGAAAAAGCAAGCAGTGCCGGACCGTGATACGTGTCTGCTAAGGTTCAGTATTTTGAGATTCCCAGTGAACAGATGGTTTAAAGACCTAGTTTCTAAATGTGGAAATTGGAACATGTTAGGAGTGTTTTTCCTTTTACTGTTTTGCCTTTTTTGCACTCAGTTCACGCTTCTCCTGGGTTTTCAGGTACAGATTTGTATAGCTCCCATTAGTGTATATATACTCAAAATCAGCTAGGAGCCCATGTCTCATAAGAAACTTAGAAGGAAAAATGACATTGGACTTGACCTGAATGTGATACCATCCTGCTCTTATTTCATATAGCTATTTCATAGAACAAGGGTTCAACACTTGCAGAAAAAGCACATTGTGACAATTTTTTTTTTTAGCTTTGTTTGTGTTTTTCTTCTGGCACTAAGCCTGGACTAGCAGGTGTAAAACATTTTGTCAAACAACGTGTGAATGCCAGTTGCTTTACTGTGTTATTAATGTGGCAGTTAAACTGCTTTCTTTACTCCAGAAAAGGGAGAACCACTCCTTTGGAACAATTTTCTGTTGACTTCAAGTGGTGGTATAATCTGTTCAGTAGAAATTGTACTGGATTTTCTGTTTGCATCAGGTTTTTGTTTACGAAAAAATCAGTTCTCTGTCTTGGCTGTTGTTGCATGTGAAGTTAGATGTTACTCTGATCATCGACAGACCTTGCTTGTACTTAACTGAGGAATTGCATGAATTCAAAATTGCATATAATCATCATATCTATAGCTACAGGCCCTAAGCGATTTCTTATGTTGTTTGAGGCCTTGAAGTTTCTGATTTTTCCATATGCTTGAGTAGGGAAGAAGTAGGGAAGTGTGTGCCATAACTACTGGAGATGTATTTTTGGTGATACCCAGTGTTGTCTATAAGCCATTCTTAAGCATTGCCATTTTGAAATAATGAGGTGATGAAGTATTTGTGAAATGCCGGACATTTCTGCGTTCTGAAGAAATGAAGAGTTTCTGCCACAGTTGCTCTTAAAGTCTAGAAAAATGGATATCGTGACAGCAGGGTTTATCCTGGTGCCCTCACCCTCTGCAGCCAGATCTGTGAAGTTTTGTTGAATGGAATAAACTTAATTTTTTCTTTGATCTTTCTGGGAAATTTAAATTAATATCATACCTCATCTAGACAAATGAACTGCATGATTAAAAATAAATCTCTCTTTGACTTAAGTTTTTTACAGTCATTTCTGGAAGAAGCCTGTTTCTTTCATTCATGGTATACAAGGTGTGAAGAGGAATCGGTGGTATTTTCTGTCTCTCCTCGTAAGAGAACTTTTCACATAGTTTCTCATAGGATGTTTTGGAAACTTCTTTTCTTGCAGTTGGTACGTGATAATGCAGATCTTCGTTGTGAGCTTCCTAAGCTGGAAAAACGACTTAGAGCTACGGCAGAGAGAGTTAAGGCCCTGGAGAGTGCACTGAAGGAGGCCAAGGAGAATGCCATGCGAGACCGCAAACGGTACCAGCAGGAGGTAGATCGCATTAAGGAGGCTGTGAGAGCCAAAAACATGGCACGGAGAGCCCACTCTGCTCAAATTGGTAAGGACATGGAGCTAAAGGGTTAGTGGTTGCTCACATGCTTCATGGTTGGTCTGTTTGCTCATGTTTTAAGAGGGCGAGCTTTGAAAGCAGCGGTCCAGGGCAAACCACCGGGTCTGCTTCTCCTCTGCTGCACAGGAATCTTCAAAGACTTCACTTTTTAATAGAATCTGCCCCACCTAAAGTTTAAAGCTCCTCTGCTATTTAACTCAGTAAATAAATGGCATAATGGGTCTTGTGTGCCCTTCTAGTGACCCGAAAACTTGTCTCTTTAAATTAGTCTCTCACTTTCTTCCTCCTCCCCCTTCTGCTTTCATTCTTTCCTTGAATTTCTGGACCTTGTTGTTTCCTCTCTTTTTCCTGATTACTCATACTTCTGATTTAATTTGGACTGTGTAGAGTCAAAACTCTTCCGATGTAATTCAGATGCTTTGATATATCTTTGTGGCACAATCTGAATGCCTGCATACAATGAAATGATGTTTAAGATGGGGCGATTTTTGAAATGATTTGTTGGAATTGCTAAAGTAGAAGGATAATGTTTTGGATTGTGATGCTAATACCGGTGTCTTAAAACCTGGGAAAGAATTAGGCAGCACACAATCTTTCCTGCTGTATGCTACCGCTCGTAGCAAGCCATTGACAGCTTTGTCTCAGCATCTTCTGGAGTGATATAAATAGTCAAATTGGACACAGAAAGTACACCACTGACCACCAAGTGGGTCATGACTTCCCTCTGTTGCATAGGCATATACATCATCTTTGCAGAGATGAGGGGCATGCATGGGATGATTAAATGGCTCTGTCGCAAGCAGAAAATTGATGTATTTGTTGCTGGCTGAGGTCAGGGAATGCTGTGTTCCGCAGAACTAGATTGCAGACTACTCTGCCAAGCACAGCTCCTTGTTTGGAAACAATGGGGTTTGTACTGGAGGAGGTGGTGAGGTAGAAGACCTTGTGTGAAAGCTAAATGTCTTGTTTGGTTTCCTACTTTTACTCTGCAGCCAAGCCCATCCGCCCTGGTCATTACCCAGCGTCTTCTCCAACAGCTGTCCATGCCATCCGAGGGGGAGGGATGTCAAACTCCAGCTACTATCACAACACCAAATAGACGAGAAGTAAGACCAAAGTAACTTACTCATCTCTTCTTTCACTGATCACCCAGTTTTCTTATATTTCAGTCTTGCTTTTAGAAGACCCATAGGGTTTTTTTCTAATTTGAGTAGGTGTCATTAGCTGATAATTTAACTGTGAAAATCAGTAATTTAAGTGAGGAGTGCCTTGTTAGTCTGCTTTGCAAGCTGCTGATGAGAATTTTTATTTTAATGATTTGTCACTTAAAACTTTTTTAATAAACTAAAATGCTCTGGTAAATCTGTGCTGAAATTCACACATAGAGGTGTGAAACTCACGCAGTAAAAATAGAGTTCCAGAGGTTCCTTCTGCCAATATAATTTTCTGCTTTCTGTAACATGAATATGTTTCAGTGTTGTGATATTCCAGCCTGGGACAGGGGTAGAGCAGCCATAAGAGGCAGCAGCACACAGATCTCCAAATTTGAGTGTCACAATTTGGCAAACTTTACTCATGTTTCTTTTGCTTTGCACCCTCACTCAGCTCTCGTCAGAAAAAAATGTAAATATTTGACTTTAATTGCAAGGGCCTGAGGGTTTCTCCTAAGCAGAAAATCTCACCCTGGAAAGAAGAGCAGCATATTCCCATGAGACTGCTTCATATGTATCCTACCCACCCATTTATTTCTTTAAATGCTTGTTGTTTCTGAGGTACTTTACTACAACATCAGTTGGATGGTAGTGAGTGGCTGTGAAAAGCAGCTAGTGGACTGCTAAGTTGTCCCTCCAAGTTTGGCTTTTTTCCCTCCTTGAGCATTAATTCTCTCTTATGACTCTCTTCTGATAGTATGCGGTTTCCTTTAGGCACTCAGCATTCTTGGGTGTTTTTTTATTTTTTCTTTTTCCTGGAGAATGTTTCATGTCATGCATGCATGCAAACCATCCATCACATTGCACTCAAGCTCTTATTGTGTTGTGCAGATTGTTTCTGTTCATTGTGTTTTCTATGAGCCCTGTAGCTGCAAGCAACATATTTTTGCTGTGGATGAATCAGGGCAAGTCTTTGCTGGGTGTTTTTGTGCATTAGTCTGTTCTGAACTGAAATTGGCTTTTCCATCTCACAAGCGCGATAGCCTCTGTCTGTGTGCTTCATTGCATTCCCACCTCTGTGAAAGAGTGAAAGGAAAAGAGTGTGGTACAAAGGCATGTAAAATATATCCAGACATACCTTGTAACAGCTGCTCTGTGGGGAAAAAAAGCTGCTACCTGCCTAAACTGAGTGGGCCTTTAATATACCATCTGCTATGAAATGAAGTGTCGGGCTTAAACAGGCCACACATTAGGTATAGGCACATGTCAAGTGAACAACTGTAGATTAATAAAAGTTATTAATGAAATAATTACATGGGTGTATGTAAGATAGGACTTTGGAAGTCAACAAAAAGCGATCAGAAGGCATAGGATACCTCTCAGATGTTTTAGATGCTGAGTTTTAGATTTGAGGGTGGTGGAGGATGAGCAGATTCGGGCCATGCTTGGAACATGTTGCAGAGGAGCTCATGGACAATAAGGGTGGAGAAGAAGGAGATGTAAGACCTTAGAAGAAATGGGGTAAACTTACAGATTTATGGTTTCTGAAAAAATTCTGAAAACCAAATGAAAGCCCTGCAGGTTGGAATGAAGCCATTTAAAAAGCGTCTATGTGTGTTTTTTTCTTAATTGACAGTAATGCTCCTTTATGGCTTTTATCGATCTAGCTCCCTTATTGCTCGAGATAGAGTCTAATGCCTGGCTGGATTATGTATTACTTATTATATGTAAGGCAACAATTTGAAACATCATGGGAGTTGGACTCAATGATCCTTACGTGTCCCTTCCAACTCAAGATACTCTATGGTTCGTTCTATGATTACTACAGCAGAGAACCATATTTTAGGCTTTGTAATTGGTTTTTAAAATCAGTCAAGTTCTAGGTTTTTTGCCCACATCTAGAAAGATGTCTTGAAGATGTAATCAACTAAAGTCATACAGTGATTAAAGAAGGTCAGTTATCATTTTTGGTCCTTCAGCTAAGAAGATTATTGGCAAATTGCAACTATTTGGCTGCCAAAGGATTTTGGGAGTATCAGAGTAATCTGAATTCTGAGCTTGTTGGATGAAAGCCCAGTGGCCCGAGTGTTAGTAAAGGTACTACTTGTGCAGGGAAAATTTCATACCGATTATTTCCATAATGTCATTGAGACATTTCTTTGATCTGTCGAACTACACCATGCTTTTGAATGGTGCAGTTCTACACAACTAGAATCAGGACAGAACTTTCTTTTACATTCATTTAAGAGCAGTGAAACGAAGGTGGGGTTTCTGTAGAAATGTTAGCTGGCAAGTAACATACCCTATGTCTGGAATGAAAATTTTATACCAGGATGAGGGGCAATTTATCTTAGTTCATTTATCATTCACAGTAAAGATAATAGACACTTACTGCTGTTAGACTGGTCAGTGATTATGATTTATTGACCCAGCAGCCTACCCCTCAGTAACAGCCAGTATTGCTTTTGCTGTTTTTACAAAGTTCATTGGTAAAATTTCTTCTGCAGAGCTGGGCAAGCCTATGAGGCTCATCGGACAAAGTTCAGACTTTGCCCAGTTTGGGCCATGTTGCCTAGGTGCAACGTGCATGACATAAGGAGATGTTTTCCACCCCAGAAAGCGCAGCATTTGATGAATAACAGATGGGAGAGAAAGAAATCTGGGCGTTAATAAAATGTGGTCCTGAAATTGCAAATTGCCGGTAGCTGGCTTAAAGAGGAGACTCGGGAGGCCAAGGAGCGTCTGCGAATCTCTGTGACGTTAATTCCTCGCTCCCTACATTGCAGATGTTTTTGAAAATCCCAAGTGCAATAAATTTGTAACTGAGGCATACCTCAAACCTAGATTTCAGAAATGATCAGAAAGGGAATTCACATTGGTGCCGCTAACAGGATCATTGCTGCAGTAGAAGTCCTGCTTGGGTTGCAGTGTGTTTCTCTAAGAAGGTGGCACTGGAATTGCTGCAACCACGTAGCTAAACTTATGCCAGGGTTTCATGGGGACAGCCTTGGGGATTTCTACACGTTTATTTCTGTACACAGTTTTGAGTCAGTTCTTGCAGTCCAGTCTGTTTTAATAAAAATGGATTAAATGCATTCTTCAGTGTAATTCTTACATGGTTTTTTAATTTTGTGGCGAGAAGTATTTTGATAAAACCTTAAAGAACAGCACTCCCTGTGTGTGAATAGCTGCAAATCACGCCAGGTGGACGGTTGCATATTAGTTTCTCTTCTGGTCAACTGCCCAGCTTAGTTATATATTGTTGTATTTAAAGCTCTCTATGGGAATACTTTCTACATATAACTAAAACACAGTGCAGGTTTCCAAAAAGGTTAATATTAAAGTTTTTCAAACAATACCAGGAATTAAAAAAAGCGAAGACTATGATATGTATTTTGGTTTAGATAGGAACAAAAAAACCAAACCAAACCTCAAATTGTTTTGACTCTTTCTCATGCTGCCCCACAAAGTTTAGGCCAAAACATGCCCCAAATTATTGATTTATCGATACATATCAATTATATGTAACCTGGTTGCATATAGTTTTTTGCTAAATCTTTAAAGAAAACTGATGATAATAAGCTTTAGAAATGGAAATGAGCGTAAAGACAGTGTCTGAGCAAACGTGAAGGTCCCTTGCAGCATGCTAGCTACTGTCAGATTGAAGTGAACAATGAGAAAAATGCACCAAGAGGTAGAAATCTATTGTGGAATTGTTTTTCATGCTTAAAATGTGCAGCCAGATCAATGTTAGGACAGATCAGCTCATTTTGAAGTTCTGTCTTTAAATTCCTGCAATGGACCTGCTCAGAGCCCCCCGCTACACCCCATCGGGAGGACACAGGTCCTGGTGCTCAGGTTGCTGATGGAGAGGTGAGCCACGGTGGTGCTGTGCTTCTGCAGCTCATGATTAATAAGGACTTTCTCCAGATGGAGCAGAGATCATCTTTAAGCCTGGTTTAATTACAGCTCGGACTTAACCCAGCCCTGCAGACAGAACAGAGCTCGGGGACCGGGAAGGTTGGGGCTCAGGGAAAACATGGATGATAACATTCTGCGCTTGAGAGGCTTTGTTGGAGAGCACTTCAGGTGCTGGATGCAAACATCTAGGTTTGCTGTCACCATTTTTGCAACACCTTTCTCAGCGACCGAGCTGCAGGCTGGGGGATGCTCTCCTGGTAGCAACAGAGCCGTGAGTGAGCTGGCACACCAGGGATGCTCAGGTGCTGCCTGGAAACCTTGGACAGACACACAGCTGTGTTGATGATGTCTGTGCTTTCGTATTTCAAACCTGAAGGAAGCTGGTTATCCGCCTGGCCTGCCCTTCTAATATTTACTCAGCCTTGTCTGATAGCTCATTTTAAAAGAGAAGGAAAGGACTGACACGATAACGACGGCAGGAATGCTCCATCACGGCCTACCGCAACGTGTACTGGGATCTGGATTTGTGAAATATGCTGTGCAAACAGGCTCTTGTCTATATGTCCCTTATCCTAAAGTCTCTGGGACGTTCCCAGCGCATCCCGGTCCTTGAGCAAGATGAATAGCTACATTTAATCTAGCCAATAAGACGCATAAATGAATAACCATCTTCGTTTCCTTTAAGGTGTTAATAAGGATGACAATTAGGAGCTAACTACAGTTCCCACCATTAATTTAGGATAAATTTTAAACACTGATGCATCGATATTTATGTATTTATTTTTATAACTTCATCTTGAATATAGACAAGGTCGTTTTTAAATAACTATACAAGAAAATGCTTATCTGAGGAAAACACATCTCTCTTTGTAAGGCTGACTTTGTATTAGCCAATTTAAAAATGTGCCAGGCACATCCACTTACTTACATTGTGTTTTCCATACGGCTAATGAGCAATGGGGGGGGGAGGTGAGGAGGGGGAGAAATTCAAACCCAGGAGTTTTTAAAAGTCTGTATTTCGAATGTTTTATAATCAGCTTTAAGTCACCTTTGTACTTGGTAACGTGCCTTGAACTTTGCTTCTGGATGGAATTACTATTAAATTTGTGAGAAAGATGCCTGCATAATATGCATATATGTTATAATAAAATGATACAGTATATTTTTATAATATATTACAGGGCATTACATGAAATATATATATTTATGTAAACACATATTTTATATATGTGTGTGTATACATATATTAGGAAAACACCTCTCTGTCAGGAGACATATAAAACAGAAGGATTGTTTAGGATTTGTATTTTTTTAGCCTTTCATTTCATAAGTTTTCTAACTCAGCTGAAGTTACTTCCCTTACTTGTGGTATAAGATATGCACAGGTCTGCTCTTCAGCATATCCAAGCGCCGACCAGTGGAGAGAAAAAGTCCGGTAAAAGAACAGAGAGAGAAAAGGGGAAAAAAAAGTTAGACCTTTAGATAGCATTTAAAGGATGTATTTAGGCGAGACGTAATGCTATGCTACAGGTGGCAAAGAATTAATTTCATCTGGCGAACTGTTTGATTATGACTGTGCCAGTTTGTGGCCTGGAAAGATAGATCTGACAAAATTCCTCTCCGAGACCTAGTAACTGAAACCCTAATTCATGCATTGTTAAAACTGTGCTTTCCGTGACTCGCGTTTCATCACTGTTAGGGTGGCTCTGGGTCAGGTTTGTGAAGCATAGGTACCGGTTGATTTGCATATCTGCTTTCTAATCTCAAACATCTGCTAATCATCATTACCTTTCTTGCTCTCTTTTGACAGGTCAGTTCCACTTAGCATGTTAAGGACTGTCATTAAGTCACTAGTTTCTTTTTTTTCCCCTTCTTCAACCTGATCCACATCCTCTTCATCCTGCGCTTCCTACAGCCATCTGCAATGCACTGGTCCCAGGTATTTTGAGCTTCGTAGGATCTCCACGTGTACAGAAGTGTTCAGCTCAACTCTTCTACAGATACTTGTACAATGTATTTAACATAACCACCTAAGTAAGGATAGGAAGTCTGCCACCCAGAGTCGCTCACTGACTGCGTTTGACCCCTTGGCGCCGGTTAGGTTGGGGCTTCGACACTCAAGATTGACGCTTTTTCAAAGTCCTCCGTTGCATCAGTAAATCCCGACTTCTGGCATCAAAGAATTAATGATTCAGTGACCAAGTGCCATCAAAGGCAGGTGATTGTGCTCTGTCATGACTGATTTACTGTATAATATACATATTATTTTATATTTTTAGGGGATGAAAATGTGCTGCTATATGGTTTAATTTTACTGCTTACATTTTCAGAAGTAAATTTC
Organism: Gorsachius magnificus; assembly: GCA_034008185.1. NCBI lineage: Eukaryota > Metazoa > Chordata > Aves > Pelecaniformes > Ardeidae > Gorsachius > Gorsachius magnificus. Next base: position 2,850,990 of record CM067085.1, on the reverse strand, counting down.
CCCAAAGAACCATTTGTAATATCCTGATAAAATCTTTGGACTGTATAAAATAACCTTTATTGCAGTACCTGGTAAAGATCAAATGGGATGCAGAGAAATCTGTTAGTATAGATCTAGGTTTTGAAGTTTGGTAGTTACATGAATATATCTGTGTGACCTATCTTAAAATTAAGATCTGATCTGCTTGTAGTTCTCCCTACGGTGGTGGGTTTTCCTGGAGTGTGATGGCTAGCCATGTGTTTGTAAGCGTTGTTCTCGATGAAATTTTGAAGACTTTCAGAATGCTGCGGAAATCTTGTCTTGGAAAAGCCGACAAGCATCCCCCCCTTTCCCCTTCCCGCACGCCTTTGGCAAGCCCCAATCTGTTCACACTGGAATTCAGGTACCAGAGTGAACAGTCCCCTACCAGAACAGCCACTACCTTAAAGAAACAAACAAAAAAAAAACCAATTCCCCCAAAACCCCAGCCCCTACCTTAAAAAAAAAAAATAATTATATAGAGAGTCCAAAAGGAGGTGAGAGTTGTATACTCGAGCTGTCCTTTGCAGACCAAATTTGGGAGTGTGTTTGTTAGGGGGTGAAGAGCATATTGCAGTGGGAAAAGAACGTCTTTGCAAGTTAGAATACGCAAGTTGTCCCAGGGATGGTACGCTTGTGCATACGGAGCCAAGGGTGAGACCGCTTGCTTGCCTTGGATCGCTCGTTCCGGCCAGACAGAAAATTTCCATCTTCTCAGCAAGGGGGCACTGGAATCGTTCTGGGAAGGTTCCCCTGGCGGGCAGAAGGTGCTGCTACTCCTCCCTGCCTGCCCTCTGTGCCGCACACACATCTCCTCCTGGTTCAGACGTGCGCAGCGTGCAACCTTAACCTTCTAACTTCAGTTGTAACGAAGCGCGGGGTCTAGGAAGGTTACGGCCGAGCATAGCCCTCTAGTCTTGTTTTGCAGACGTTTGCTCTTATTTAATTTGAGATTGATTTTTTTTTTTTTTAAATTTCTGAAGTTTTGTTAGTAGGCATAAACTATTTGATAATGTAGAGCGTTTTGAAAGATTGTGAATTGACTTTAGATTTTTTTTTCTACTGAAATTACCTAGGTTGTTGCAAAGTAAGTTGGATTTTATTTAACTGTGTTTTTTTTAATGTTGCACTATTTTGGGGAGCATTTTGCTAAAAATATTTAATGAAGTTGCAAAGTTGCATGTATTTAATTTATTTTGTATTTTCCAAAGTTTTATATTTTTTTTTCTTTCTTTATGTGCATGTGCACTGCCAGAAAAATGAACTGTGAACTTGCCATATGCAATCTTTAATAAAATTACTAATTCAGAACTACTCCGTGCTATCTTATCAGCTGTTCAGAGCTGAAATTTCTACTATGAATTAATGATCCTCTTGTTTTGGTCCTAAAGCAGTTGTCTCGGAAAAGATACCAAACTTAATTGCTGTCAAGGATCTTTTATTGTAGTAAAACTTCTGTCTCTTGAATTCGAAATTTGGTATGGAAATATATTGTAGATGCAGCATTTGCTTAAAACCCCGTGTTAAGTTCTGACGCCGTCACCATTGGTTATGTATGGCAGTTTAGACAGCTTTCTTCAGCTTGAGGGATAAGTTAGCTTTGACATCTCTTAATTGTGCTAGTGCTGATCAGCCAGTCAGTTCACCTAGCTAAAATAATCCAAGTTTCTCCAAGTTAACTTTTACATCAAGCCTGTAGGAGGACTTTCTATAACTGCAATGCCAAAAAGATGCCTTAGGCTAAAATCCTCACAAAGAAGTACGGAAAGTATTCACTCGATTGGAAATTAGTAATTCTGTCAATTGAACTTCCTCCGCTTATATATAGGTCCTTGTTTTGTAAGCCTATTTTTAATCAGGCAACTTAAGTTTGTATTGCGTATTGTATATTCAACTTTTGTACCATTTTTAGGTCTTACACATTTTATATATGGAAATGAAAACCACACATCTGCTCTGCAGAGATCAAAACCTGTCTCCTGCTATTTCCACTACTCGATGCTATCTTCCTTTCTTTGCTCTTTGAATGTTGTATTTATTCTAGGCTAATTTTAAAGTTGTGATTTGTATAGCGCAAATTAAATTTCACATCTAAAATGTCATGCATGGGACAACTTTTGGTGGAAATATTGTCCACAGATGGAGAACGTAGTTCAGATGGAACTAAAGTGCATATTGTTCTTTTTGCTGGTAATTAAAAAGTATTTCCTGCTCACTTGAGCTTCTCTTAATGATATGTTTGAATATCTTGTGTTTGTCCTTGAGTTCACATTTCATCGACTTGTTTTCTCGAAAGCAAGGAGAGTTTTAAACCTGGAAAGATCTTGGTTGATGCATTTTTAAGTTTGTTTTTAACTCAACAAGGGTGAGAGTGGATTATCCTGAATATATTGAAAACTTAAGTCACAAAAAAAAACTTTACTACAATAATTCCTGCCTACAGAACCTTATGAGTAGCTTTTAAATTTCATTTTATAAAGCCTAATGGACTAAGATGCACAACTGCGTGAAATGTTGATAAATAAGGCTCAGAAATAAATAAAATAAAGATTTTTAAGATGAACATTGTTTCATTCGAATAAATGGGTATTTAAAGCAAATGGTCATGCAGGTCCAAAAGGAAAAGGAGGCCTAATCAAACTTCTCTTACTGGAGAAGAAAGACGTTGTGTAAACATGGATGAAGTACATCTCAACCGGAAGTGGAAGGAATCCAGAAATAAGTTGGCAGGATAATCCTAATCTACCCTTGCTTTCATTTTCGTCTTCGCTGTGCGTGTGCGAATGGCGAAGTGCGCTGGAGAACATCCGCCGTGCAGGATGGAACACTGCTCCACCAGTCCCTCTCTCGCTCTCACAATCTTGTCCATTGAAACACTTCCGTTGTGGGAGAACCACGGGGGTTGAGGCATTCTGTAGAATTATACCTGTCTAGTTTGTAAAGTGTGTAACGTGTACTGCAGATGTGTATTCTCTGGGCTCTATGTATCTTTACAGTAGTGTTCAATTTAGGAAAAAATAAATTGTGGACACGTTTTGCTGGTAACAAGGGGAAATTTTTTGCCATTGCATCAAACGATGCTGAAATGTATTAAACTCTTGATAGCCGACCTGAACCCTCCTTCCCCCAGCCGGTGGAGATAAAGTCTTTTATCTTCCTTCTAAAATTCTATCAGAGGTGGATGGATACACTGGCAGACTGCATGATGTATCATTCGAAAACCGCTACAGTGGAAAATAAAGTTGAACTAAACTTTGCGGTGTGCGTGTGGTGTGACACGTTACGGACGGCATCTCCCTTGCAGGGGGGCTCTGCCCCTGCCCGTGCCGCGTAGCGGTGACCCGGTCAGTGGAACCACACTTGGGAGGGTGCTGGGGTCCGCGCCCCAGGACACTGCATTTCAGCTTTTCCTCTAAATGTGTAGAAAGTAATTAGAAGGCTTGAGTGACTCGCTGGGAAATTAACACAGGATTATTTTTTTTTGATAAATAATTGCATCTTCTCCACTACCTCTCCATGGAAATCTTCCTTCTTCCTGTTATTTTCCAGTAGCCTGGAGGATGATGGGGGGGGCTCTTCTGCTCTGCGTGCATTTCCATTTTGACAGGAATGTTGCAGTGTAATGGAGTAAAAGTTCCTGCCACCTCCCTCAAGTCATACTTGGGAGCTTTATAACAGTTTCTTTTCAGTGATTATTAGGCTGAGCATGTCTCAATTATATTGTTACCTTTCTACTCGGGTGACGCAAACCAATGGCGCTCCAGAACTTCTGTGGAAATGGATTGCATTTCTAATGAGGATTACGTGGGTTTGCATCCTTGCTTACCTGCGCTCCTGCGGCTTTCGCTCGGGGCCGGCTAGGGACCCAGAAGTGTTAGAAGCCACTTACAGCCAGGCTCTACCAGCGTTCTTGCTGGTGACGGGTGGCCGATGGTGACTGGTGGCCAGTACAGGTCTCCAAGAGCTAGGTAAATGCTACCAGGCAACTTAAGTGTTTAGAGGCACTAACTATGTAACTCTACTAAGATAGCCGTGATGATTAACCCCGTGTGTTTAGCAGGGCAGGCCACTCTCCTAGCAGGTTTAGCAACTAGTCTGTTAAAACTGGGAGTCGATGATTTCTAAATCGGAACGACCTTTGGATTACGCTACCACATGCAGAATGAAGAGCTTCGGCTCCATCAGGGATGAAAACGGTTGGACTTGATGATCTTAAAGGTCTTTTCCAACCTAAACGATTCTATGAAGAGGCTTTCCAACGTAGATGGTTTATATTAGAGCAGCCAGGGAGTCCCACGTGTTCCCCACTCATTCTGCAGACGAAGGCAAACGTTGCACGGTGCTGCGCCACGGTACTTTTTCCATGAGTCAAAAAGATGCACCCTGTAAGATCGCTTAGATAAAGCTTGTGCCTGGAGGATGAACTCAATTACAGAGCAGCCGGTTTGCGAGTGTATCCCTGCAATTCCATTTTCAGAATGTTGGATTGCATCAGTTAATTAACTCTCTCAAAACAGCACGAACTATTGCGGCCATTTCCAAGATTCAGCTTGCACAAGAGCCCAGTGAAAAGCAAAGGAGAGGGGTTTGCATCCCCGCGTACCCATCGCTACCCGTGAAAATAGCTTCTTGGCTAAAACTTACATACGGTTATCTTGCAGCAGAGCTGAACTCGGCGGAGACTCCATTTATGTGATAGTTTGGGCTTAAGCTGCCCGATGGGCGCGCTTTATCGGCTCGAACTTCGGGTGCGCCTGATGCTCGAGCCCCGCGGGTGCCTCCCGGGGCCCCTCTGCAGGCCCCGGCGGGCCAGGAGCCGCCTTCGCCCCGGCCGGCTCCCGGGCTCTCCGGCTTCCTTCGCCTTCCCTCTGCAGCTCGCTCCCTCGGTGCGGATGCCCGGAGCCCCGGGGCGCAGCCTCAGGGCGGGCGCAGACCGAGCTTGGGAAGGCCCAGCTCACGGCCCAGCGCCCGCACCCGCCCCGCCACGGGCCCCGCCGCCCGAGGGGCCGCTAGCCCCGGTCTGCCCCGCGCCAACGGGCCCCCACCTCCGCTGGGCAGCCGGCACCTCCCGTGGAGCCGGGGCGCTGCTACCGCCGTCCCGGGCCGGCCGCCGCCTCACGCCAAGCCCGCGGGGACGACCGCCGGTGCGGAGGGTGAGTTCCGCCGCCCCGGGGTGGGGGGTGAGGAGGGGAAGGGGCCCGCGGAGCGCGGCTGCCGGGGCGCGGCGCCGCCTTCCTCCCCTCAGGGCGTCGCGCCCGCCGCGGGGCGAGAGGCGGGAAGGGCGGGCGGGCGGTGGCCAGTGCGGGCTCCTCGCCGCCGGGGTCGCCCTCCCCGGGTGGGTGCCGAGCCGGCCCCCCCCACCCCAAGCCCCCCGTTAGCGAGGGGGTTAAGCCCGAATCTCCCGGTTTAGGGAGGCCGAGCTTGCGGGAAGGAGCGAGACTGTGAGAAGCACCGGGCGTTCAGCGTCAGGTGCCTCAGATCCGAATTGTAAACCGTGCTTTATGGGCATGTTGTAAAAACTGCAGTCATTACAACATTGCTCTTGATGATTATATGGCTGTAAAAAAGCCAAAAAAACCCCCCCCAAAAACCCATGGCTCTTCATCGTTCACAGGTACGTCAGCAAACTTTTTAAAAAAAGTGCGTCGAAAATAGCAAAGCATTAAAATATGTACGCGAGGAATAAAATACAAGTGACAGCCACCCGCCGTGAAGGCGCGGGAGCTGGGCTGGCGCCGGCGGGCTGCGGCAGGGCCGCCCTTCGCGTGGCGTTCCTCCCGAGAACGGACGCCGGCTCCCGCTGCCGATTTCCGATACCTGTTCTTGTGCGGAATGAGGCCGTCACGCTCCTCGGGACAACAACCCGGCGGCGCTTGTGTGGTATGGAGGGCGCCGGGGGCTCGGTTCTGCGCGAGGCCTATGGGTGCTCTGGTAATACGGTTCATAAAAACAGTCCCAGGGTTGATGAGTGTACGCGGTTCGCGCAGATAGAACTGGTTTGCAAGACGCAGCTGGTTGATTCCTAAGGGCAATCTCAGGAAAATAGGTTTGTATGATTTCCCGTCTGTCGAGAGGGTAATGCGGGCAGAGCCTGGAACCGCAGAGATCAGAGCAACTGCAGAGCGCCATGTACTGCAGCCTCTTTCATAAATACAGCCCTGGTAATCCCAGATGCTCAGATAATGAGTCAAGTTTCCCTCCCTCAATAAACATGTTTTTGTTTAAAATAATAAAATATTAAGTGCTGAGGTCGCCGTTTCTCGGGTTGGTTTTGAACCTCTAAGGTTAAAGTTTTCAAGCCTCCTCCGTGACTCTGAACCTCCTGACGGCGGCACCCCAGTCTGCCTCTCCTCGGATGAGTTTTTAAGAAAAGGACAAAACCCTTGAAGGTTTGCGATGACAAAGGATAAGGCCCTCCCTCGCGTTTGGGAGCATGTACGCCAACTCGGAGAAAGAGAATTCAAACCCGAAAGAGTACGCCCTCATTTTGGGGCATCCGCCTCGCACCGCCGGTGCCCATCGGTACCCCGGCTGAGCGTGGCCGGGCCGTGTACCAGCAGTACAGTCCTGCAGGTGAATTCCAGAGGTAATTGTAGATGGATGTTTTATAGCATGGATGAAGGGAGTTGTCCTCTTTGCTACAGCAGGCACGGCTTGGTGATTCATCACCCTTTGCACAGTAATACTTTTGCTCGGCTAGTCAATCCACGATTAACTTCGCTCCCAGCGTTGCTGGTGAAAGTCCTTCCCTCTTCTCGTCATGCGTTACTTGCTTTAAGTCAATTAGTGTTTGCCAGCGTGATAACTGCGGCGCGCTGTTCGCAGCCAGTCACCGAAATCCCATCCAGAGTGGATAATCTCAGGGCCTTTTGCCTCTGGTTTCGTCCGAGCCATCTCTCCGACGCTTGACATCTGGCATTCTGGCCGTGTGATGTTAACGGTAAATCCTGTAATCAGCTTACAGAGGATGGATCCCGCCTGTTGATCCTCAGACCCACTTCTGATGAATTCCATCCCCTGGCTGGCACCGGGCGCTGGATGCTTTATCTGGCAGAAAGAAAAGAGGGAGAGCGTAGCCGAGGCGAGGGTAGATGAGGTCTCCTTGCCGGGGAGGCGTGCGACTGGCAAGCGCAAGGTGCTGCAGGGGGAAGAATCATAGAATCATAGAATGGTTTGGGTTGGAAGGGACCCCTAGAGGTCATCGAGAGCAGCCCTGCCGAGAGGGACCTGGGCGTGCTGGTGGATGAAAAGCTGGCCATGAGCCGGCAATGTGCGCTGGCAGCCCAGAAGCCAACCCTACCCTGGGCTGCATCAGGAGAAGCGTGGCCAGCAGGTCGAGGGAGGGGATTGTGCCCCTCTACTCTGCTCTGGTGAGACCTCCCCTGGAGCCCTGCGTCCAGCTCTGGAGCCCTCAGCACAAGAAGGACATGGAACTGTTGGAGCGGGTCCAGAGGAGGGCTACAAAAATGCTCCGAGGGCTGGAGCACCTCTCCTATGAGGACAGGCTGAGGGAGTTGGGCTTGTTCAGCCTGGAGAAGAGAAGGCTGGGGGGAGACCTGATTACGGCCTTTCAGTACCTAAAGGGGGCCTATAGGAAAGATGGGGATAATCTTTTTAGTAGGGCCAGCTGTGACAGGACAAGGGGTAATGGTTTTAAACTGAAGCAGGGTAGGTTTAGACTGGATATAAGGAAGAAATTCTTTACAATGAGGGTGGTAAAACACTGGCAGGGGTTGCCCAGAGAGGTGGTGGAGGCCCCATCCCTGGAAACATTCAAGGTCAGGTTGGACGGGGCTGTGAGCAACCTGATCTGGTTAGCGGTGTCCCTGCTCACTGCAGGGGGGTTGGACTAGATGACCTCTAGGGGTCCCTTCCAACCTAAAACATTCTATGATTCTATGATTCTATGATCTAGTCCAAGCCCCAAGAAGCTGCGTTACAGGGACGAGCACCTTTTCCTGCACCCTTGGGAACTCTGTAGAAGAGACACCTGTACCCTGCTAACTCACAGGTTGATTCGTGCCTTGTGAGACCTTATCACGGTCTCTCCCTGCCTTGTGTTCCATTTGCCCAAGCTTCAGCTGTGGGAGAAGAGAGGGAATGTTTCCTTCTCTGCTGTTTATTCAAGGTGTGTCAATTCTGTAGGAGAGCCCTGTCTGAAATCAGGAGTCGCAGGCTTAGGTTACAAAACAGAAGTCACCAAGACTGTCGCGGGTGCTGTCGTACAAAGCGTCTCACCCAGCCCTGCCACACACTTCCAGTGCCCGCAGCAGGTAAGGAACTCGGTAGCAGAGGTGAGAGGAAGAGAATGACGGCGCCTTACCTAGTAAGGGTGCTTAATGTCCCTCAAGGAGAGCCAGGTGGTTGAAGGCCAAAGAATTTCCAGGGCTGGCTGTTGTTTCTCAGTCCAAATGGGCTACACCAAAAAAAAACCAAAACCCAACCCTACCTCCCCTCTACCTTACTGGTTTAAGGGGCTCCTTAGAACACAAGTCCTCCATCTGAAAACAAACCTTGCGGCATATATTCTGATACTTTACAAAATTCCTCCTCCTCTTTTTTTAAGTCTAAATTCCTCAATATTCTCTTTGCTTTCTGCTGGATTTTGTGGATTCAAAGGAAAGGAATGCTTCGGTTATTCCTGTGTGTGACTCAAAGGGCTTCTGGATGAGGCGCATGTCTGACAGCTCAGAAGTGGCGAAAAGGTGCGTGCGGTAGTGCCACGCCAGCGACCTTCAGAAGGAATTTCAGATTGCAGCTTTCCTTAAGGATCGAGTTGTTTTGTATGATGCATGTGTTGTTGGCAGTTACTTTTCCATTAATTGCTGTGAGAATCTTTTAGTCTAAGGGCTACTAAAATGATGTGAGGGCCGGAGCACCTCTCTTAGGAGGCCAGGCTGGGAGAGTTGGGGGTGTTCAGCCTGGAGCAGAGGAGGCTGCGGGCAGAGCTGAGTGCGGCCGCTCAGGGCTTCAAGGGGGCCCAGAGGAAAGGGGGGGACAAGCTTTTTAGTAGGGCCAGCTGGGACAGGACAAGGGGTAACGGTTTTAAACTGAAGCAGGGGAGGTTTAGACTGGATCTAAGGAAGAAATTCTTTACAATGAGGGTGGTGAAACCCTGGCAGGGGTTGCCCAGAGAGGGGGTGGAGGCCCCATCCCTGGGAACATTCCAGGCCAGGTTGGACGGGGCTGTGAGCAACCTGGTGTGGTTCAAGGTGTCCCTGCTCCTGCAGGGGGGTTGGGCTGGGTGACCTCTGGGGGTCCCTTCCAACCCAAAACATTCTATGATTCTATGATTCTAAGTAAGAGGCTTAATCTTCTAGACTTTGCATGTGCTTTCAGCAGGCATCTGAGCACCGGGCTGGTTATTTTCGGTGCCAGATGCTGAAATGAAGGCGCAGTATGGCTGTTTGCATTTGTTGTTTTTCTCGCTCGGAACCTGGTGCACCTGAAGCCCGAACACAAGGCACGAGCTACGATCCGCTTTCGGGTTGAAACGGCAGCACGCCAGCTACGCCGACAGGACTGGATGGGGATTTCTTGCCTGAAGCTCGCAGCTTTTTGATGTACCCGGTTTGAACTACAGGCTTTGGCGAGGAACCAAATGAGGGGAAAATGGCGTTCATTTGGTGGTTTTGGCCTAGATTTTGCTTTGATATTTAAACAAATCTAAACTGTTGTGTGAAACCTGCTTGAAATAAACTAACAAACCCCATTGTTACGATGACTTTAGGGATCTGGAAATGGGCAGTGAAGGATCAGAACATGGCTCTTTTTATTAAAAGAACGAGGCTTTAGCCATATTCTGACTTGCTGAATGGTTCTAGACAAGTCATTTGTCTTCTTTCTGCCTTTTTCTTGTCTCATTAGTGGGAATAATGATGACTTTTCATTTTCTGTGAATTGCTGTGAAAATCGATCAGTGTGTAAAGAATTCTCAGTGCAAGCAGCACTGCAGTGATAGTGTTATTAAGGGTGCTGGTTTCACCCCAACAAATTCAAGCACATTGAGTTTCCCCATGTTTTGGTCTAACCATGTCCTGTAGTACATACGGGAGGTGGAATTCTCTCCTGTTGAAGGTGGCGATAAGTCAAATGGGGGTGGTAGGAAAGCCCAGGATGAAGGTTTCCGCTTGAAAGTTTCTGTAAACCCTGTAGCCTATCTAGAAAAAGATATTTTCAGCTTTAAACTAAATTATCAGAGTGTTTTAGAAAAATTCTGAACTCTAATTCCTTTTCTGTTTTTTCTCACAGTCCATAATATGGTTCGATAACAAATCCCATCTCTCAAAAGCGTGGTGAGAAAAAATTGTCTGCTTATTTGAAATGCTGAGATAAAAAAAAAAAAAAAAGGCAGTGTGCTGTGGCAGTGCTGTTTATTAATCGGTGAGTTACGTGAAGTTGCTGCACTGCAGACTGGGACCTCACCAGCATTCACAAAAGTTAGTTTGAGGTTTGTCCATGTGACACGGTCACTGCTGCTTCAACCCCATCCTGCCTTCAACGCTCTTGCTGGAGAATTGTGCACTCTCAGATCTAATGGCAGGGCTGTGTTTTGTAAATGTTCCCTACGGCCTTGCAATCTAAATGTGCTGGGCCGGCCAAGACCTGTTATTTAAGTGTTTAAGCTAGCCCAACTCGTTTGAACCATAATGACTTACAGGTCAATGGGATCATCATCTCTGAGGTGACCGTCTGAGCTGGAGAAAGGAGGAGATTGCTGCTCCTGCCGGGACGGCTGGCCGGGGCTAGGGGATGCTTCCAGGGGCAGCTCTGAAGCCAGAGGAAGGTCCTCTCCATCCCGCAGAATGTATCTGCTGGCTAGCTTCATGGAAAGAAGTCTTTATCCTTTGTTTTTTAAAATAGGAGTACATGCTGATAAGCAAAACAGGACGAGATGCTTGCAATAAGTAGGTGAAAAATCGGATGTACGTATAGATTGACCTTACTGCTTTTTCAAAATTTTGAAATACAGTTGTTTTCACACTCTTAATTTGCTTTGCTCATAAATCAGTGTGTCTGTGACAAACATTTTCTTTCCTATGTCAGTCAAAGTGGCCTTGTTCTGCCTCTATAAAGAAATGCATCTACCTTCCCTGAAGCCTAAGAAGATTATGCTGGTATTTCCAAATGGTAGAGAAGCTAAGATTGAAATCCTCAGGCCTATCTTGGGTTATATAGATGGAAAACTAACACCGGGTGTAGGAGCGATACTTGGTTTGTACCTGTATATTTGCCCTAGGTTTAAATGCAAGGTCCTGTAATTTCTGTCTCTTATTTAAGTAGAAATTTAACAAACAAAAAACCCTGCATAAAATAGGCACCGTCTTTAGTGGTCTGTAGACCCTTGGTATAATAACAATCCCTTCCAGAATTGCTCCATGAACTCTTGTGGCGTACTTGTAGATTATCTCTTATTTGTATCTGAGGGAGAATGCAGTGTTCAAGCTCTGGACTGCGGAGTGCATTTCGGCGTTTGAAAGAACAGGCTGCCATGCTAGACTGGCTCATAACCTCAGATGTGTGAAGCTGCCTCTGGCAGCGATGAATAACTAATGCTTCAGGGAAGACTAATATCCTCTATTATGCACCTACCCAATTGGGCAATGTCAGAAACAGAAAGATGGGCGTAAGATTATCTTTCTGACCCCTGCAGATCATGCCCTGAAGTGTGGTGATTACCCTTCTCGGAGTCTAAACATGCATAAGTGCAGATGGTAGTAGTTACAGTCATCTAATCCTTTTTTTGAAAAATGCTGCCCCAGCTTTGCCTTGATGTGAATAAACCTGTTGTGGCAAATTGCACTAATTCAGAGCTCAACTTAATACAGAGAAATGGAGCTAAAAGCTTATGAAACAGAGGGAAATCCAGGCGTAGGTACCTTGCATCACTGAGCTAGCTAGCACGGTAAGCATTACGTGTATCCTCTCAGCGCTTAAAAACCTTGTTTGCAGGTACTGGTTTTGCCTTGGACTTAAAACTTCATTTCAGGCCAGATAAGAAGAGTTTTGGTGCCTACATAAGAAGTATTCGTTAGATGTGAGCTTAAGTGTTGATGCTCCTTTCAACTTGTAATGAAGAAAATCCATTTTGGCTATAGTTTCTTAAGGCCACATCTTCCTTAGCTCATAGCTTCGTGGCTGCAGAGCATCAGGTGGGTGGTCAGGTACTGGCACCGTACTCTTGCTGGGATCATGTCTTTTTCCTTGAAGTCCACTGTCTCCGTCGGTTGTGCCTGGCTCAGGTAGTGCAACATCTTCCTTAGACTCGTCATTACAGTTGTTCCTGTAGTTTCCAGCTCTTTGTGGTTCCAGGACTGAGTAGGATAATCCTCTAGCTGGTGTTATCCAAGAGTGCCAGGACAGAGAGCACTATCAGATGCTGGATCTCAGGTAAGGTGGCTGCTCCAACATTTGAGTCTGCTCAAAGGGCAGGTCCCGTATCCATCCTTTGAAACTAAGCCTACAAGTCAAACATTTAAAAAAGTTTACAGCAGTTCTTCCCTCTGTCATGCTGTTGGAGAACAGACTGGGTTCCAGACACTGGCGCGCTGGGATCACAGACTAAATGGTGAATTTTATTTCACGTGGTATACCTGAAGACATGACCCTTTCTTAGTCTCTTTCTGGTACATGTGAAGTTTAACATTCCACTTGTGGGGTGCAAGCTCAGGGTAACGGTATCTGATACGCCTTACATGGTGTGTAGAACCAAATTAGAGGGTGTTTATATAAACGTATAAAAATTGTTTTCGAGTATATATAAAAAAAGCAAGAGCACAGATTCTACAGAAGTCAAGAAAGCAGTTTGTCCGAACAAGCTAGAGGTGAGAGATACTGGCACAGCAGCCGTTCCGCTGGGATACCAGTTATTAAAACTCCGTGTGGTTGTAAGGGCCAGGGGATCTCCCGGTGCAAAGCCAGCTCTGGATGCTACTTTCGGCCTTGGGCTGCATTCTGTTCCTCTTAATTATTTCAATTTTTTTAAGGTTATTACAACACTGCCTGATACCAATCTAGTCTGATAGAATTCAAATTTCACAGTACAGGAGGGAAAGATTATTGCAGTCTGCAGTTTCAGGAAGGAGCCTTCCTGAGTTTTTTGGTGGTGGTGGTTTGGTTTTTCGGACAGTCCTTTCTCCCTTGGGAAGCTCTACCAGGGATGCTCGACATTCTCCCCTGCTTCATAGCACCATCTCCCATGTCTGCCTCTCACCTTATTGAAAACTTGCTTCTGTTGTCTTTTCTAACAGGCGATAACCCGAATTTAGGCCAGTACTTGCTTGAATAGTGATCATCTAATAGCACCTTGCTGAAGCTACAGTAACAACTACTTGTTACTGGGCAGCTACATACTGATAATATCATTTTTTTTAAGGAATGACTGTTGGATTGAATCTAGTCAGAGTTGTTTAGGTTTGGTTTTGGGGGTTTTTTTATAAGGAATTTTCTCTGATCAGACGCCACAAAAGAAATACTCTGTGCTTTAATAATTACATTTCATATCAAGTTATTTTGGTTTACAAAAATAAATCTGAGGGATTTATTGCTTTACTATGTGTGTATGATTACCAAAACACGGATCAAACTAAGTATGATGTGACGCACTGAGGTATGTGCTGTAGTTTTACAGGAGTTATTGTTAAATAGTAGAACAGGATCAGGAAATTCTCACTCATTAGATCAAAACCGAAAAGGCTAATAGAAGTGTTAGGCTTTAGAAGAGTATCACTGCTAGGTTCAGGAGGACTTGCTTACCTCTTTCTTTATAACATTTCAGAATTGGCTGTGTGGCTTCGTTTGTATTGGAGGGAATAGGTAGGAATAAAGCACTGGAAAAAGGTAGAAATAGAGCCCTGGCTGCTACTGGTTGGAGGACAACTGACCGAAGGGAAAGAGGAGCAGTAAATTGTGTCAGTATATTAAAAAAAAAACCAAAAAAACAAACTAAAAACCGGAGTCCCATTTAGAGGAAATGCTGATTTACATTGTTTCCCTGCTTCTTCCCTTTCAGCCTACCTGCATCCAGTAATGTTACGGTTTCTGTACTTTCTTGGTACTAAAACCTCCTGGAAGTCGGAGCGCTCTGCTCGGGCTCTGCTACCAACAGCCCTGTGCCGGTGGAATTTGCGGGAGGGAGGGTGTGTATGCACAGCGAAAGCGGTGCCGGGGGTCCTGCCCGCCCCTGCTCTCTCGATCCGAGTTCAAAATAACCCCATTCAGAAACAAAATTCCCATCTTCCCTCCCTGTAATGGGTCTCGCGTTTGGGGGCATTGCCAGATTTAGGAGGCTATGGCTAAAAAAGGAATTAACGCTGCCACAAATTATGTCTAGTGTGGAAAACCTAAAAATCGGCGTTTAAAATATTAATGAGGCGTAGAAGGGCTACAGATTTACAGCTCATCCGGGCGGACTTGAAAATTTCTCTTTTTCTGTGAAGAAACAAAATGAGGTTAATAATTACAGTGTAATTAGACAAGAAGAAAGATGTGTCAAGTGAGGCAGGATTTCTACTTCGCGAGTTATAGGAAATGAGGGATTCGGTGTTCGGAACAGATGGATACAGAATTGTGTGCAGGGCTGAGAGCATCATTTAAACTGCACTCTGTAGTACAGCTACTGTAAGATACTTAGAGTGATAAGTTTTTGTTTGAACCAGCCAGCTAATTTAACTAAAATCTGCATGGCTTTTTTATTTTTCTTTTAGAGGCAGAGAAGGGCTATGGTTGCCTACCTTGAGTGCCTCCAGGCACCAGGAATTCTGTGCTAAATCAAACTGGGATTCAGGGCATCTGGTGTTCAGGCTCACAACAGTTCTCTGTTTTTCCTCCCTTGATACCACGAATAACCAGCCTTCTGAAAGTATTTGGTATTAGGATTTTCAGTTAACAACACTTCCCAAGTCTGCTGTACTATCTTAATCTCAGGGTATGTAGCGTACGTACTCTATATCACATCACCTCGATTAGGACTTGGCATTGTGGGGTACCTAACGTGAAACATGACGGAGTGGAATACTTCTCATAAACAGAATATCTGCTTATATATAGATATTTCATTTGCGTTATCCCAGCTATCTTCCCCATGTCCAAGTTAATGAGTTATGATCGTGTCCTTTTTGTTTTGTTATGGTTTGGGCAATGGCTTATTTGGTAATAAGAAAGTGTGAGTGCTTCCTGCATTCTGAGCAGGATTATATTTCCAAAATCACAAAGATACCAGTTTATATTGTTTATGGGTTTGTCTTGCAGAGAATCAAAGTACAGCCAGTTTGTTCAGCAGCTGCCATCTTGCATGGTGCCATTAGGCTTGAGCTGGAATCTACTGGAGCTGGAAGCATGAGCTGGAGCAGGAGATACCTCCTGAGAGTCACCAGTGGATTCGCCTTATATGGCTTGTAGCTCATGGGTGCCACGGGGCAGTTGCATCGATGATGATGGTGCTTGGTAGGCTGGGATGGGCGTCTCTATCCAGAAGGAAAAATTACGCATCGGTCCATATCCTAGGCTGATGCGGTTTGAATTTATCGTTATGTTAGCTGGTGAGATTTTGTGCTTCTCCGAGTAATAATTTTGATTAGCCTTGCACATCGTGGCTGGGGTGCGGAACAGTGTGAACACTGAAGATAGATGATCGTTGTCGTTGTGTTTGTTCTTCGTGTGTTTTTAGTGTGAGTCTGTTTGTTTGCGTTTCACCGTGATGTGTCCTTCCTCAGTGATAACCACTCCTGGTTGTGTCTGGGGGATTGTTTTGTATAAACACGCTTCCTTTACATGTGAGATGTATACATTCCACCTGCTTGCCAGGGTGCAGAATCTCAGTTCACTTAGAGCAATTCCTCGGCTATTGTGAACGTCCCGAGGGAACACTGAAGGAGACTTTACTGCCTTTCCTGACCAGCATTGACTTTAGCAACGCCCTAGTGATTTGACAAATAGATCTCTGTCTGACGGGAAAGGATTGTTTGCTGTAGTTCAAAGCCAGATTTCAGAGGTATAGAAAAATGTTTCACTAAGAATTAATAGCAGGGGAAGAAAAGGCCTTCGCTGACATACTTCATTGCCACAGGACTTATTTTTCCCCGTTAAAAATTAGCGAGCCCACCAGTCTAGAAGGGCAAGCTTTAAAAAAGGGTAGTTGTTAGTTGTGGATTTGTGATAGAGGGAGGTTTCTTGCCTTTTGTTATTTATGCTGAAAGGTACACGGTGTAACAGAAGTCACATCAAATATTTTAATGCGTCGCATTTGTTCTGCGTTAGGTAAGTGACAACGACCAGAATTTGTTTTTCTACAGCAGAACTTGTTTTTCTGCATCAACTGAGTGCTGGCACGGGTTGCCCTGGGAGGGAGGTTGTGGGGTCTAGAAATATTAGGAATATTCACAAACTGTCTAGATGTGGTCCTGGACAACTGGCTTGGGCAGGGGAGTTGAACGAGATGACCCCTGCCAACCTCACCCATTCTGATTTGGCGATCAGGTCGTCGTTTCTGGGTTGGTTTTGGAAGGAATTATTTATATCCCGACACTCCTACAGGAATTTGCTGGTGGGGGTTTGTCCTGGGCCTGGCTAGGATTATTAATTTTCTTCCCAGCAGCCCGCAGGGTGCTCTGATTGCTGTTTTGGACTAAACCACTGTTGGTAACACACCCATGTTTCGGCTGTTGCTGAACAGTGGCTTTGGGAGTTGTCAGCGTCATTTGACCACCATAGGGAAGTAATCATCTGATAAACTGTTTTAAGAGGAATGTGTAACTGCAAAAGAGATCTTCGCTTGTACACTTAGTTGCCAAAATAAAGGGAACTGAGATCTGCTCTGAATTGTCAGAATGCACTCTTAACTCGTTAAATCCATGTTTACATCTTGCCTGTTCACCACCACCAGATAAGATCACGGGGCTGTCTTACTGTGAGTGCTAACATGTAATGGATTGATGATACAATTCACATTTAAATTACTTTTCTTTCTGCCTTATTTTTTCTATTGTCTTTGGCTTTGAGAGCAGCTCTCTGTGCCCTGAGGAATGTTATCAGTTTATTGAGTTTATTCTGTTTCTCAGAATAACCCACTGTAGCTGGAGAGGTAAGGATTGGCCTTCCGTAACACTACACTACTCTGTTTTCCTGCAGCACTTCCAGAGAAGAGGCTTCAGCGGTTAAGACGGCTCTGAAAATGTGCTAATTCACATGTCTGGACATATGCAAGATATGAAACCTGAAACTTGGCAGTATGTGCACTTTTAAGGCAGCACAGCTAAAAGCGGCCGCAGTGCATCTCTTTAAATGTTGTTGCTGGTTTCTTAGTTATCGCGGAAAAGCAAAGAGAATTTATTTAAAGCGCTGCCTTAATCTGGGCCTTGTCCCAGCTATTAGCATAAGTCTTCTTCAATTTTCACTAAGGTTTATCAGGTAAAAGTGATATTTGAGCTGGAGCATTTGGGGGATGCCACCAGGGTCATCATGGTTTAGGGCTAGTTATTTTACCGGAGAAATCACAGTGTGTGTATGTGTGTGTCAGTATCGTGGTAAAAAAAAAAAAAAAAAAAAAAAAAAAGAAATTGTTAGAGAAATATAGTGTAAAATCTGTTAAGAAATGCATTAATAGCATTCAGTCAAATTAGTTAGGCAGATGATTGGGTTGTCTTCCACCAGTCTGTAGCCCGCTGCAGAAAAAATCTGAAAAAGAATAATCTTTGCGGGTAAGTTTCTAGGTAGTCTTTTGTGGAGTATAGTTCTTGGGTATTTCCATTTGAAATGGGGCATTTAAATAGAGGGTTTTGCTATGAGCACCTTGAGCATTTGATTATTCCCCCCAAATAATGGCAGTAATAGGAACTGTGTGGATTGTGGCAAGTATCTTTCGTTTTCATCTGGCTGCTTGGTTATGACTTTTTTGATCTCCTCCCCTCATACTTCGCCATGCCAGATACTTTGGTTAGGACTGCGTATGAGGTTTCCATTTCTTTGGTCAGCCTCACACTGCTGCTCCCTTGCCTGAAGTGAGGAATGTGAGTTCCGTGGAGTGCCTCATGGCTCTGTAGCCGCTGTTAGCAGCATTACTGATTCGGGATTTTAACATCAAGACTGTGGTTGGAGTGGGATGGAGACATCGGTGAAGACGAGCTTTCTGCACAGGGGGGAATATTTTTGTGTACAGTGATTATGGAACAGCTCCCGGTCCCACTGTTTCTACTCTGTCTAGAGATCAAGTACTGTGTGATGGCTATAATAGTAAGATCGTCTTTATTTTTAAAGACGTCCACTGGAATCTGACCCATTGGAAATGAGAGGCTTACACCTGCAGAGACTTCACATGCTTATAGCCACTGCTTTGCTAGAAAGAGGATGCTTAGCTCTTCCAGCACTTAGGTACAGCCTGGCTTAAGTTTTCATAGAATCATAGAATCATGGAATGTTTTGGGTGGGAAGGGACCCCCAGAGGTCACCCAGCCCAACCCCCCTGCAGGAGCAGGGACACCTTGAACCACATCAGGTTGCTCACAGCCCCATCCAACCTGGCCTGGAATGTTCCCAGGGATGGGGCCTCCACCCCCTCTCTGGGCAACCCCTTCCAGTTTATTTATTTCTTTACTAATATGAGATAAAGCAATACAATCTTTTATTTCAGATTACTTAAAAAATGGCCATTGGTGAGCCTGGATTTTCTAGAACACCATTTCCTCAGTGGCTTCTGTATCTTACTCGTGTTATGTTTTGTTTCTCTCCATTAATGGACTTTGTGCTGAAGTGCCCGTGCTGCAGAAAGCCTTTGTGGCACTCTATGGGATTTGGCATCCCGCTGTGCGGATTACCGATGGGAGATGCCTGGCTAATTCCCAGCGCACCGTGTTCCCACAGACAACCTGGAAATGGGTGCGGTTGACGTGAGTACTAGCAACAAAGGTATGAAGGTAAGATTGCCTTCTGGAATGGCAGCTCATCAAAGGGCTAGGAAAATCTATGAAACGAGCAATAAAATTACTTTGAAAGTTTCAGGTTTACTCATTTTACTACTGCAGGGAAGTGCCTGTAATGTATATACGCGTAAAACACATTGGTTTGTGTTGTGAATATAGTACACATTCCTTGAAGAAGTAGATAAGGGGAAATCCCTTCAGAACTCTTAGAATAACTGCGGTCTAAAAATGGCTTATTTTCTTCTGGGAGAACCTGTGTTTATTCAGGTTTCTTTAACTGAATTGTTTCCTTTCTGTATCAAGGATGCAGTAGTTAATCAACCTCTGAGCCTGCTTGGAAGAGGGTTAATTGTTAATCGCTCTCACCCATGCTCAGGAGTGTCTGGACTGATTTGGTGAAATGTGTTCTCCCTGCAGCAGCAAGCGCTGCATGTTTTCGGCAGCCTGCTGTTCTAGGCATCGATGATACAGCTCTGACGTGTGGCTAAAGCCATGAAACCTCTGATCCATGTTTCAAAAATAGCCCTTAATATGGTACTGAAATCAAGGAAATGCTGCACGGAGCCACAAGGTCCCTGTGACAGGGGTTGTGTTCTATAGGTCTCGCTAACATAAGGGAATTCACGGCAGCTGTCAAGGGCCTACGTTCTACCTGTGGGAAGATGCCTGAAGGTATGCAGAAGAGGGAGGGAAATTCAGGTTTTTAAACCCTGACTCTCTTGGAAATGCGGAGCTTTATTCTGGTTTACCAGAGGCGTTTATCTTCACTAAAAATTCAGCTGGTTTATATGCCAAAGTCATCGGATAAAAGAGTTGATAACCGAGACAAAGACTGGAATGCAGATCTTCCTCCTCCCAGGTGATCATCTGCTCTATGTGTGTGTGTAGTCGTCTGCAGGATGGGTCTTTGATGTTCCCCGCAAGGTGTCTCAGTTCCAGCAGGAGAGATCAAGAGCTCCCTGCTATAAATGAACGGATCAGCTGTTGATAGAACACTTCCTTGGAGAAATGGTGGTCGGGATCCTAGCAAGGATTAACCCAGGTCTCCCACATCCGAGGCAAGGGTGCCACTTAGCTCCCGTTGAATGGAGCTACAGAGTGGGGCAAAGCAGCCCGACCTCCGATGGCTTCGCTCCCCGATAGCCTCCCGCCCCACAAGCGAAGGAATCTGCTCGGAGTGCCATCTGGATCAAACCCCTCGGATGAAGCCCTCAAGAAGGGCTTGTGAATACAAGCGTGAGGCTAAGCTGCAAGATAGGGTGGTAAACTGCTCAGGCCTGCCAAAATTGGGTGTGCCTGAAAGCAGAATTTCGCCTGATTAGAGAATGGAAAACTTTGAGGTGCCTGGGGAATCCTGGTCGCAGCTGAGAAGGTGAATGGGAAGGTTTCAGTTTTTCATTTGTGTGATTTTTTAAAAAAATTTTTTTTTTTGAAACATAAATTCGCTTTGTGGATTTAAACCTAGGTGCTTGAAAAAGTTGCTGTTGGAGCTCTGCAAGAAAAATACGGCATCGGTCCATCTCATCAAAATCAGCTCAAGTCTCTGAAAATCCAATTGCAGAAATAATTTCTGATGGTGGACTTACGCATATGAATGCCCTACAGTTCATGGCTAATACCAGTTCTAATGCAGGAACGGTTTGACTAGAGTTTGGTTTAAGTTTTTTCCAGTCTCTGTGTTGGTGAAGACAGACTTAAAATCGAAGGATTAGCAGGTCGTGCTTGGATGCATTTTCACATCCAGTGTTGACAAATCACCCAAATGTCTCTCTCTGCTGGACGGATTGACCCGTCAGCGCAGTGACCAGCGGTTTAGAAAGCTGGGATCTTTATATTCTCTTTTCATAGGAAAGCCTGAGGCTGCAAATGTGTGTCATGCGGCGCGATACCCAATAGTGTACCAAGCACGGGGGAAGTTCATTGCGCCTGTAGCTGCAATAGTATGTTAAATACCAGGGTTATTCATCTTTCATCACCTCAGAAACTTGTAGTCCATATATTAATGTGTTTTTGTATGAGATTTAATTGCTCAGACATGTAACAACTCCGAACACAAGATCCTGTTTCCCACTGTGACTTGAGTCTTGAGAAATCGGTTCTATTTAAAAGCAGCAAATTGTTGTTTTGATTATATTACATTTTCAATGGCATACCTGTGTTTGCTTGGAAGGGTGTTTGATTTTTAAGGACAGGTATTGGGTGGCAGATGGCAGACACATGCTGCGGTTAGGCTGGAGTAGCCACATATCTGTGTGTCTTCCATGATAAAGGCATTAATAATATAGAGAATATCAGAGCCTCCCTATTGAAATGGATGGGCTGTTGGGTTTCTCCATGGTGGTAGGTGGTAGGTGCTGTCCGAGGAGTTTTCTTCCTTTCTTTAGTAATACAATGAGCATTGTTCTGTAAGAAGAAAGTACTGTTTTCTGTAAAATCAGTGCAATTCACAGAGCATTTTGACGTGACCCCATGCAGTAACATTAGTGAGCTGACAGAGGCAGGCACCAGTGGAGGTTTTGGAACATAAAATACATGAAAATCATTTCTCTGCAGGGCTATCTCTGCTGTAGCTCTACCAGGTCTGAAAACGCACCGTGCACTAAATCTAGTTTATCTGTGTATCGCTCTGATTAAGCCAAGCGTCTAATTTTATGCATAAATCTGTTAAAGTGAATGGGAACGCCTGTGGCAGAGAGCTTTGCTGGTCTGGGATCTGAGTGAGGTTGACTTAAAGAACGTACCGGAAATTTACACTTTAGATGAAATTATGTTTTTGTTAATCAGCGTTTGCTTGTATGACATGTATCAGCACCAGCCCTGAAGGTAGGAAGATGTTTTATAGATGAGTGGAGCCCAAACCCCAGACTAGAGCAATGATTTTCCGAAAGTAAATAGCAGCCAGGAGTGATGCTGCGAAGGGAATTCCGGAGTTACAGCTTCCTGCACTTGACTTGAATCATGTCAGCACCATATTTTCTATCTCAAAGAGACTACCACAATAAAACACCTCAATGTTTATCTTAACATAATAAAGAAAGGTATTTCTTATGATAAAATACGATTAGACCTGTGGAAAAAATAATAGTCTCTAAATTAGCTGCAGAGGAAGGCGAAGTCTACCTTTTATTGCATGGTTTTGGCTTTCACACCACAATAAGCTGAAAGTAGCAATGCTTGTTTTTAAGAGTTAAAAAAAATTTAAATGGTTAGACATTTTTTTAAAAAGTTTTGACATTCAATCTGTCATCATTGTCTTCTCAAGAATGCATGCAATGTTTTTAAAAAAAAAAAAAAGGCAAAAGGAGAGGGTTTTGTTGAATGACATTGATCTTCTTTGGAGTTCTTGTTTGGTTTTCTGCTCATTAAGCTCCTGACATGGAAACAGACTTGAAAAGGCTGAGAACTATGACATTAGATGTAGCTTTTATGGTATGTCATCGGGTCTAGTAATACAATATATAGTGAGCTTGATTTTTATTTTTTTTTTTAATAGCGAGAACCAAGTAATGCTTTTCTTCTGTGCTTTTCTTCACTTTGAAGTTCAAGACCCAGTATACCTTCAGAAGGTTTCATCTTAATTTTTGAAAATTAGTTTCAGTTCTTCTAGCCTATACCAACAACATTTTTGTGGCTCAGTTCATATGAGCATGGGACAACAACAACAAGAGCATGGGACGGGAATGTGTGGAAGAATGGAATAGAAATTTGTACTTGAGAAACAAACTGGTTGATGTAAGCCTAAGTTTTCACGTTGAATGACAAGAATGATAGACCTCAGTACAGCAGGGAGGGAGGAGAGGTGATAGAAGAAACAGTAGAGGAGACGTGAACCGTGTCCTTTTTATATTTTCTCCTTTAAAAAAAAGTATAAGGGAGCAACTGTATAGTTCAAATAACTGAAATTCAAATGCTGTTTATAGTCCAAAGCTGAGAAATTCATTACCAGAATCATCACTGGATAATATGAAAAAGGGGAAGAGGGGAATCTTCATTTATTTTTATCTGCTAGAGCATCAGGGCCTCACATCACCGGTACAACAGAGCGGTTCACGTAGGCGAGGACACCGGCGCAGACCAGCGGCTTCTCTGTGCTGGTTTTTGGAAGTTTCTGTGAAGGATTTGGCAGAGGTTGTTGCCTCTGAGTCAAATGGCCTGTTAATAGGCTATAGGTATTTGTTTATATGGTGCCTATGGTGGCAAAAATGTTTTGCATATGTATAAACTGCATAGTGGGAGGGATTTGAGGGTTTTTTCTTTGTTTGATGTTATGCTGAACTTGCTCAGAAGTATTTAGAATACCTGGCTCTTACATGACTTTTTCTTTTTTTTAAGATAGAGTTTTCTGCTGTGTATTTACACCCACCATGGAAGAAACCCGAGTGCCTTTTTGTATAGCCCTTCATACCTTGGTGTCTGTGACGGAGCGCTCGATAGTCGGTGTTCTGCCTGCTGCTGAGCTGCTGGGCTGGCAAGAGCTGCCAGATGCTGCCACGGTCCCTGGGACCTTCACAGGCCTCTCACAGGACAACATTGGAAGGATTTTGCCTGGTTGGTGGGATACGATTTGCGAATCCTCTCAGTATTCCGTGCCTTAATTTGTATTATGGACATGGGAGTGAATTGGCGCAGTTAAGGTCTTTTAAATATGTGCCTGCTTATTTTTTTGCAGGGAAAAAACCACAAACCCAACCAACCAATGCAGCGACCTTTTTGTTTTGAAAAGCTAGCAAATCTTTCCCACAAACTAGATTCTGTTGGATTTTTATTTTGTTGTAATACAGTGCCTAGAACCAGACGACATGTTTGCAGTGAACCTCATTTGAGTGCAAACTAGGGACTAGGAGGTTTCACTGGAGCTTGCCAAGGGTGAATGGGCCTCGGCAAGTGTCTGGATGGAGACTGTGAAATTAGAAGAGACATCTGAGAATATGTACTCTTTCTAAATTAACTTACACTGAGTGCAAGACTTCAGGACCTGTTTGAAGTGGAATTGTGGCCTTTCCCAGCAGAAGCTAAGGGTAACCGCACATATTTCCTGGTTCTAGAAATCAAAACCAAATCAAAATTCATGTCTCTGGTACCCAATTGTTGTTTAGCTTCATATGAAGTATATCAAGGGGCCTGCTAAAGCCGTGATGAAGCAGGTGACATTGGTCTCAATTGTTTAAATCCAGCCTCAGCCTTTCAGCTGAGCTGAAACGCTGAAAACACGGTGTTGATACTGTGTGCTGGAGGGAGGTGGAAGCACCTCTGGATCCATAATGATGGAACTAATGTTATGAGGTGCTGCAGGTGGGCTCTGAAAATACTGGCAAAGAAACCGCATGCTTCGTATGCTGTGGGATACGTGGCCAAAGGGGGACAGCAAGCCAAATGTAAATAAGTCAGCGGCACGGCCTTGCAGCAAGGAATGCAACCATATGCTGGGCTGTATTGGCAGGAGCACAGCCTCACTTAGAATCATGGAATGGTTTGGGTGGGAAGGGACCCCCAGAGGTCACCCATCCCAACCCCCCTGCAGGAGCAGGGACACCTTGAACCACACCAGGTTGCTCACAGCCCCGTCCAACCTGGCCTGGAATGTTCCCAGGGATGGGGCCTCCACCCCCTCTCTGGGCAACCCCTGCCAGGGTTTCACCACCCTCATTGTAAAGAATTTCTTCCTTAGATCCAGTCTAAACCTCCCCTGCTTCAGTTTAAAACCGTTACCCCTTGTCCTGTCCCAGCTGGCCCTACTAAAAAGCTTGTCCCCCCCTTTCCTCTGGGCCCCCTTGAAGCCCTGACCGGCCGCACTCAGCTCTGCCCGCAGCCTCCTCTGCTCCAGGCTGAACACCCCCAACTCTCCCAGCCTGGCCTCAGAGCAGAGGGGCTCCAGCCCTCGGAGCATTTTAGTAGCCCTCCTCTGGCCCCGCTCCAACAGGTCCATGTCCTCCTTGTGCTGAGGGCTCCCGAGCTGGACGCAGGGCTCCAGGGGAGGTCTCCCCAGAGCAGAGCAGAGGGCCACAATCCCCTCCCTCGATGCTGGCCACGCTTCTCCTGATGCAGCCCTGGAGATGGTTGGCACCTGGGGGAAGCTCAGCCATCACAAAGGCGTGTATGGAGTGGAGTTACCAGTTTTGTACCCCCAGGACAAGCAAGACAGTGACAAAGTGCAGCCAGTCTGGCAGGGGTGTCCGAGATGGGCAGGAGGCTGGAGTGTGGGGACCTGGGTTTGTCCAGCCAGGAGTTGAGGCAGCCATGGGGGATGTTGCACCATCTCTTCTCCCAGCTGGAACCACCAAATTATTAATGTTTACCCAGAGAGCAAAACTCTGGAGAAAAAACTGGGTGACCTAGGAAATACATCCAAGGGACTGACAGGACAGGAAGAGGGGGTGATGCCAGCCGGGTCCAGCAGGCTGTGCAGCAGGTTGTCCAAGTCCAGGGGTGTGATCACAGAGTAGGGCAGCGGAGAATCCTCCTGCTGGGAATCTGTCTGCAGGGTCGGGCAGCTGATGCACCCTATAGTTTCTTAAAATATATGTGCATGGGACATGAGTAGATTCTTCTCCCTTGTGGGAAGTGACGTGTGGCTCGCACTTTTCCTCATTCACCAGTGCTGCAGAGCACTCCGCATCCATCATCGCACTCCTGTGTTGCAAATAATCTTTTTCAGTTTATGAAGTGTGTATTTTCTTTAATGAATTATTAATGCGAGCAAGGCAAAGCAAGGAATTCATTCACTATTTCCCACTAGCAGGCGGGTGCTCAGCCATCCCCAGGACAGCAGGGCTCCATCATGCCGTAACAGTGACTTGGGAAGACAAACGCCATCACTCCCAACGTCCCCCCCTTCCTTCTTCTTCTTCCCCCAGCTTTATGTGCTCAGCGTGACGTCATACGGTGTGGGATACCCCTGGGGTCAGTTGGGGTCAGCTGTTCTGGCCATCTCCCCTCCCAGCTCCTTGTGCCCCCCCAGCATCCTTGCTGGTGGTGGCGGTGAGCGGCAGAAAAGGCCTGGGCTCTGTGTGAGCCCTGCTCAGCCATCGCTAAACCATCCCGGGGTTATCCAGGGTGGTTTGGTCATAAATCCAAAGCTGCTATGAAAAAAAAATTAACTACTATCCCAGCCAAACCCAGTACAATTCTACTTACATCTGGTGATGTTTTCTTCTAGCTTTCCATTAATCTCAACATATTTTACCTAGTTTGTGCTTTCATCACTTAAAAAGCCAAGCAAACATTTATTCCTCTTGCTAGGTAACTAAATGCAGTGCTGCTTTGGGAAGAAAGCCTTTTATTTTTTTTCCCCTCCCTCAGTCACCTACTTCAAACTGTGGTTCCAGATTACAAAACCAAAGCAGCCTTTCCCCCGGGATTCGTTGTCCTGCAGAGACTTTTCAGATTCTTTAATCTGTGGTTTCTACTTTCTTGAAGTGTCAGGAATTGACATGAACCATGTGCTTGTTCTTTGGCCTTGTACTCATTTTACTAGTCATAGAGAAATTGAGAAGTTGCTTATTTTAATGTGTAGGGTTTTCCTCCAAGCCTAAAGCAATTGTTTGCCTTAAGTGAGCGTTAGGTATCCTGTTTTACTTTGCCTAAAACAAGTATTTGGTCTCTTTCATTGCACAAAAGGAAACAATTGTTCTTGAATTCTCATTATATTCTCCTTGTTTCTAAATAATAAAAAAAAAAAGAACCACTTGTTTAAAATAATAACCAATTAAAAAGCGTACTTCAAATGAAATGGGTTTTGTGCTACGGGGAAAAGAGGGTCCTTATGCTTGGTGTGTTTTAAGTGTGAAGTGTGTGACCTACAGGTGTTGAATATGCAGTAACTCTACTTGGCTTCAGTCCATTAAATTAGCCACCCTGCTTTCTTTAGCTTGCTGGGAAAATTGCAAATGCATTGGCTTGTGTCTCCTTGGCAGTTCGGAGTTTAGGAGGACGTTCTTTCTTAGCGGACTTCCAGACAGAGTCTCATTGTTTATCATTAAACTCTGCCAAGAACTTATCAGATGCTGCGTAATGAGCCCCCTTCTTCTAGAGATGCTTCAGGGCTGAAAAGAAACCGCTAACAATTATTGACTTCCATTTTGTGTGAGTCACTTTAAATGAGAAAAGCTTATTTTATTTTAACTTTTTTTTAAAAAAAATATTTCATCTGGTATATCGGAGGACACTTGTTAAATGGGATTTTTCAGTCACGGGTATTTTAAGCATTTGTGTGTGGCAGGTATTGGTTTGTCACCGTTGGTGTCGCATTTCTCAGGTGTGGTTCAGGGCTGTGTTGCCTCTGGAAATACTGGTATCTGTATCAATGTGCCGGCTCCATAGGTATGAACTAGGTAAGGAAACTGAGTGAAAAAAACCAAAACAAAACAAAAAAACAAGAAAAAAACCAAGAAAAATCCCCAAACACGACCAAAATGACACGTGAAGATGCGCGTTCTGTGCCCTTTGGTGATAACTGATGAGCTGAATTAAAGGCTCGTTGCTGCCAAAGGAGCCTGTATCATTTCCTTGCTCTCTGATTCCTTTTTGCCCCTTCCCATCTGCAGTCCATCCACCCGCCTGCTCCCGGCACGTTCATTTTCTGCCAGCCTGCCCGCAGGATGGAGAGGCGAGATGGATGCTGCGGCAACTGCTCCTACAACCAAGAAAATCACCGGAGCAATCGCAGCCGTGCCATGGCAGGGCTTTCTGCTGCAAGCAGTTATTCCGAGGGCAGCAGATGGTGGCCAAGAAATCCTCTGGGCTTTTCCTGACTCCGTGGCCCGTTTCAACTCTTCTCCTGCCTGAAGTCCCCAGCCATGGTGCATTGAGCTGGCCCTGCTGCTAAAACGGCAGCGCTGCCGCTGCGTGGTGCTGGCACAGCTGCTGGGGAGGCTGCATGCGGAGCCGGAGCTCATTTGGGTTACACTCAGAGAAGCCAAAAAAAGAAAAAGAAAAAAAAAAAAAAATCAGTTGAAAACAGCCTGCTGAAGCTGAAGGGAAAGGCCTCCACCTTCTTCCAATACCAACCCTACCGTGAAGCGCCGCTCAGGCTATGGTGTTTTGTTGCAATGCTCTTTCAAATGGCAATGTCTAACGCCTGATTGCCAGGACATTCTGATTCTGGAAATGAGGTAATTCGTCAGCCTTGAAACATTACTCTTGCTGACGCGGTTGCAAGTGATTTCTATGACTGCAAGTGAATTGGGCATCTCTTTTTTCCACTTGGCCTCGCTGGTGTGGTAGAACTTACTGGATATATTCAGTGTGCATTTTAAGTGTAGTATTTCTGTCTTCTCAATTATAAAACACAGCAGAAGGGGCTATTGAGTTCCAATTTCTTAACGGTTTTTAAAATCCCATCTTAAAAGTTACTAATTAACAGTATCCTGGACTAGATGACCTCTAAAGATCCCTTCCAACCCAAATCATTCTATGACTCTATGTTCCTACAAGAAGCATCATGTTAGAAGTCCTAGAAGATGCTGTATTTTGCTGTAAAACTTTACAAGTGCTATTTATTAAACGGAGATAGGAGGGGATTTACATAAGATACCATGCAACCAAGCAAACTTTCTATCCATTTAGAAAAATATTTTAACTTTATTTCATATATTGAATATTTCCCTTCCTTTCAGGGAAAACTGTGATTGATGACCCCTGAGCAAATAAAATTAATCTGTAATGATAAAAAGCTTCGTTGGTCACATCACTATCTTCAATCCCTCTTAATAAAACAGTACTGCCGTGGGACGCAGCAAGGGAAGATTCACGTGTTGAGAGCCAGGCTCCAAATGGGTAATTTAAGTTTGAATATACTTGCTGCATATTTGACTGGTAACTATCTATTTGATCAGCACATGCTCTACAGAATCCTGTCATAGCTTCATCCGTACTGGTCTGTCCCCCTCTGTCCCTCAGATTCGCTGTTTGGATGGCACGGTGGTTATATCTGTGTCCCCAGAACGGATCTGGTCTGACTGAAAACTCTCTCTTCATATCCACCAGCTCGACGTGTATTTGTTCTGTCCTGACAGCTCGTACCTACCAGAGAGCTGAAGAGCAGCTGCCATGGGAAGAGAGCCAGACATGAAAAGACTGATTTTTGCATTTGGATCATCAAACATAAGAGATTCTGGTATGGTTCAGCTGTATATTAATGCATCATTTCTCAGTAGAGGCTGTCTTGTCTTTTGCTGGGACTTGTTCCCTCCAGCTGTGCTTTCACAGTCACTCATGGTTTGGTTTCCTCACCATTTGTTTCCTTCTTAGTCTTACAAGTCGTTGATGACTTACATCATCTCCCTTATATCAAGGGAGATTCATCTTAATTTAGTTTAAAATTGTGCCTAAGAATATTTCTATTGTTTCTTCCACTTTCTTTGGATGCCATATTGATGGAAAAGTGCTGACATCCTCAAAAAGGAATCTCAACTGTATTTCTGTGCCCAGATGCTAATCTGGTCCGTGGAAAACAGTTTCAGTTTTGTTGTTTGCTTGCTTGTTTCCCACTTCAAATTTCCTGCAATATAGTGGGCTGTTACATTCTTGGATATTTGAAATTCTTTAAGCTAATTGTGAAAATCCCATTCATAATTTTATCTGTGCTTAAAGTCACCTTTCTACTTTAAATCACCTTTTGATGGTGACTTACAGCCTTCTCCCCTCTACTGTAGGAATATTTCTTCCACACTGTTTGTTGAGAAACATGGAAAAACGAAGCTTAGAATATTGTTTTCAATGTAAGAATAAGAGAAGGAGTGACCAGAATGACTTAATCCTACCTTCTGTATATGCATTTAGGTAGACTTATTCTGTTCTCTAGAATTTCTTTTTCTGAAGTTAAATTCTGGCCCTATAGAGGTCAATGGGAAATTTTGCTATTGCTTTCAATAATCAGGAATTAAATTACTTTAAACCCCTTTAGCTCTCTGCATATTTTTGTTTTTCTTATCATAGAGCAAAAATAAGATTTTTTAACATTTTTTTTTCTCCCCAGTCAAATTAAGACCACTTCAAAACAGTTTGTAGTGCAAGAGGAAACTTTGAGTGGTATTTCCCCTAACAGAGAGAGAGAGAAGCAGAGTCAGAACTTGTGCCTACTTACTCTGTCCACGTTATCTTTAATGCACACATCCCCAGAGAGCCAAGTCAAATTTCATTAATCGCTTTGAACAGTCAATGACACTCTTCTACAAGTACTTGATTTCTTTTTTGAATGGCCTTTGTAAGTCCCATGTTAAAAAAAAAGGTCGCTCGAGATATCCCTTCTTTATAAAAATAGTGAGGAATCTGTTCCCTGGGATCAATAACTGAGTAAACAAAACAAAAAGGAACAAAGCAGACTATTTAGATGTTGGCAGATATTAATACAGCAGAACAAAAGAGAGAAATACCATTGAGATTATAATCTAGTCTTCAAGTTAGTAATTTAGACCAGGAAATATATTTTGCTTCTTTACAGCAGATTTATTACAAATTTATGACCCGTGCAGCAGATGGGAATTACTCAATAAGTCTGGCTGCAATTCTGTGGCAGCCTAAGCCCAATTTAACTATTGACCTCTGTGGTGCCGTCTTCTTTCCTCCATTTTAGGCCTTGTGTCCCCATCTTTTTGTCTTCAGGTCTGCAAACCCGCTGGACCTGGGCCAAGCCATTTCAGCATGCTTAACATGGTAGAAAGCTCCTCTGCCAAAAAGTTTCCTCAGTGTGCTGGATGTGGGGTAAGGTGGGTGCAGGGCCAACGCCAAGGAGGGCATGGGGCTCCTTTGGTTCCTCTGTGTTGTTCAGTCAGCTATGTAACCCATGATTGATTATTTATCTATTAATTTATTACACGAGGGTTCTCTACATGATCCCTCCCGATGAGAATGGAAGGGAGCTCATAGCCCAGCACTCACATGGGTTTAGCTGAGCAGCCAGCAAATCTTTGGATTGCTTTTGTTTGGGTGTGTTTTATTGTGCCTGAAGACTAGAATGCATGATCACACATACAGCTTGTGCATGTACAACTGCTCCTTTGTCTTCCGGCTAATCCCACAAGAAATAGATTAAAGCAGCATGGTACCGGGTTAAACATTAAAATACTCACTGTGGCTGTGTAGGCAGGTTGTGAATGTCAGTCCCCTGTAATTGCTTAGTCCTGTCAATGGACTGGTCCTTGTTCTTCCTGAGTTACCTTCTTCTCAGTCACCACTTCTCTCATGGTTTTGCATCTTTTCACCTTGATTGCTTTTCCAAATCTTTGAGTTACTGAGGTGTTGTTAAACTGGCAGTCTCATTTCTCCATTGTGCTCTTTGCTCGTTTCTGCTATTTTTTTGGTGTGGGTAAATAGCCTGTGTGCTTTCTTCCATATGGACTAATGACAATAACCATGCTCAACAACAGTGTCTACAGTATCATAGAATCATAGAATCCCAGGTTGGAAGGGACCTCAGGGACCATCTGGTCCAACCTTTCTGGGCCAGAGCCCAGCCTAGACAAGATGGCCCAGCACCCTGTCCAGCTGAGGCTTGGAAGTGTCCAATGTGGTGGAGTCAACCCCTCCCCTGGGGAGATCATTCCAATGGGTGACTGTTGTCATTGCGAAAAATTTCCCTTTCGTGTCCAATTGGAATCTCCCCAAGAGCAACTTGTGTCCATGCCCCCTTGTCCTCTCCATGTGACTCTTTGTAAAAAGGGAGTCTCCGTCTTCCTTGTAGCTGCCCCATAGGTACTGGTACGTGGTGATGAGATCCCCTCTGAGCCTCATTTGCTCAACGCTGAACAAACCCAGCTCTCTCAGCCTTTCCTCATCTGGCAGGCTTCTCAGTCCTTTGACCATCTTTGGTGGCCCTTCTCTGGCCCCCCTCCAGCCTGTCCACATCTTTTTTGTACAGCGGGGACCAGAACTCCACACAGGGTTCCAGGTGGGGCCTGAGCAGCGCTGAGCAGAGTGGGGTGATGACTCCTTTATCTCTGCTTGTGATGCCCTTGTTGATGCACCCCAGCACCCTCTTGGCCTTGGCCGCAGCCCCGCCCTGCTCACTCCTATGGAGCTTGTTGGCCACCAGGACCCCCAGGTCCCTTCCCACAGAGCTGTTCTCCAGCCGGGTGGATCCCAGCCTGTGCTACACTCCTGGATTGTGTTGTCCCAGGTGCAAGACCTTACATTTGTCTGTATTGAAGTTCATAAGGTTCTTGTTAGCCCACTCTTCCAGCCTATCCAGTATAATCAGGTCAGAATCACAAGCCTGTGCCTCACAAAACTGCTTGTTTGGGCCTCGGCACATGGCCTGCCATAAATCTGCAGCCATAACCCCTTAGGCTTTTGGGCAGTGCAATTTGCATTCATCTGTGCCTAGTATTTATATCACCTGGGTGTCTAAATGCGGGCGTACCCGCTGAGTAGTTATTGATCTATTACCAGAGCACGTGAGGAATGCAAACCGGCTCCCCAGGAACCAGCTCAGAGCAGCGGTGGAAGAACATCGTTTATTTTCAGCCAGGCTGCTTGGGGGGTGAGGTTCACAGGTAGCTTTCTGGCAGCGTGAAACAATAACTGCCTTGCCTGTTCCTGCTCATTCCTGCGCCGTGTTTGCATAGGCATTTATACAGCCGCAAAGCGAACCCAGCCAGGGAAAGGAACGCGGCTGAAAAGCAATCTTTTCTGGGTCTCTTTTTAACCTGGAGCAATTCCTCGGTTTGGTTCGTGGTGTGGCCACGTGCGCCTTCTGGGGGGCAAGTTGGAGGTGGGGATGAGCAGTTCCAGAGCCCACCTGCCTCTCCCCGCTTCCCTCCTCATCCTCCCAGCTGCCACCCCGGCCCTGGCACGCGTCTGACCTCGGCACGAGGCGCTTTGGGATGCCCAAGTGGCTGTATGCTTACCTAAATCCTGCAGGTGTGGGTAGTGCCAGGTAATTCTCAATGCAGGCACTTTTTAGGAAAAAAATCTATTACACTAATCTTGAGGAGTCTGTGTGCAATTTGGTTCCTACATTTCCTCTAAGAAAGATTTGTCTTTCCCCCCCCCGCCCTGCGCTGTACAGATGGTGTTAGGAATGTGTTGTAAGACCAGAGAATAAAATTTGGATTTTTTTTTTTCTTTCTATTTTCTTCTGGGTTTATATTTTGTTTTGTTAGATTATGCAAAGCTGCAACCATTTGGTATTAATTAAGAGACACAGATTAAAAATAAAGCAAAACCAGAAAAGTGTGAATACATTTGCAGGCTGGTTGTTTAGAAGTAGAGGATATCTAAAATATTTTTATACTGGAGACAGGAGAAAAGAAAAACCCCGTCAGCAACTTAATGGGAGAAAATGTCACAGTTGTACAAGATACACAGCATGGAGTGTTGGTTTCTTAGCAGCTGTGACAGTTATCGTGATAGCTGAAGCCTTGGAACTTCTGTTCAGTGTTTTTACAAGCAAAACACCGCGCTCAAGTAGAGAGCTCTGCCAACAGCCGTACTTCTGTAAGCAAGGGGATTATGAAGCATAAGCGTTTGGATGCTGATTTTTATATGGTCTGTCAAGCCTGAATAAGCGGAGACTGATGAGGTATAGCAGGTTTTATACTTTACAGCCACGTTTAGGGTGACTTATAGAATGGAAGGTATGGAGGATGGATTTCTAAAAAGACATTTCTAAGAACAACATCTGGTATTGAAGAGCAGCTGCTAAGCAGAAATTTCCAGCTGTGGAAAACTGCTGAGTTGTTGGGGCAATTAGATCCGTATTGTCTCAATAAAGCGAGAATGCTATTTCTATGTCTTGTATACTGTTCTGATAGTATCATGAATTTTAAAAACAGAAAAAGATTTTGACCTTAAAAGATGTCACGTTTGTATGCTGTCAGCCCAGAGCACAAGTTCAGCAGGGGCCAGGGCAGTGTAGCATCTGCTGGCCTTTCTGCAGATGTGTTTCCCCTGCACGATGCCATCGTTCCTGCTCTGGGACCAAATAATTATCGCTGGGCCCCTTGGTCTGCAGGGGCTTGGTGGGAGGAGTGCAGGCTGCGCTGGCTGCCGTGGTAGTGCTGGGCTCCGTACGTTTTTTGGGGAGCGCTGCTGTGCCAGCCGTGCCAGGGCCACGCGTTGCCACCGCGGGTTCTGCCCCGCCAGCCCCAGCGTTGCTGCCGTGCCCTGGAAGCAGGGAGCGGAGCAGCAGGGCCTGATGCTTCCAAGACGATGAAAAATTCAAATGGTACTACCCCTCATTGCCTGGCGTACCCGCTCCGGTTTTCAGCTTTTAGTGGGGTTGCCATCTCGTATTTGCTGTCTTACACAGAAGTTACCAAGATAACACTGAACAGATTATGTGAAAATTAATGCCATTTTTCTGTTCGCACATGTTGATACTCTGCAAATAATAAACTAGAAACCTTGGGAGCTTCCTACAGCCCTTGTAGGTGTCGTGGAGTTATTTCAGGCATTTTTGCTCTCCCTAAGTCGATGTGTTGGTTGATGCTGGTAGCATGCCTCTCCAGTGACAAGTGTTGAAAGGAAGACGAAGAAGCAGAGTAAATAGTTTCCAAGGCTTGTGATCTTTTTCTTATCCAGTTTGTGAGTTACGGAGAACTCCAGTTGTCACACCTTTTATTTGTGACTCAGAAGTGTCCAAACGCCTCCTAGAAGGTTACCGTGTCTTTGCTCAAGCAGCACTTGCTCTCAATTCAAGAAAAAAATGCTAATAAAGCTTTCCTTCGGGTTCCTTTACAGTTATATCACAGTTCGTGATAGGCTTTGTTCTGTATTAGTGTAATTTATAACAATTCTCGTTGTCGAAGTAGCAGTTAAGGTTTCAAGGACTAGTTCCATATGGATTTTAGTAAATATGGCCCCATACGGCACCTTTAGCTCTTTCCTTGTTTGGTAGCGAGTGCTACAGTGATATTTGCTGGCTGTTTGTTAAATGTTAGATTTATTGGTATTTTCTCTTTCTGCTGAGATGCCAGTGGTTACATTTGAACCCGAGGGATGAGTTTTAAAGTAGTTGACGTAGGGAATTACAAAAACGGATTTCTTTGTAACTTACACAAAGACGGACAAAGGAAATAGATAACACGGAAAGGCTCCTGTATTTGCAGGGAAGTCCAAGAGAGCTTTCTGTTTAGCAAGCAGACTGAGAGCTCTCAGAGTATTCACGGCACTGTTCCAGCTGGAAGAAGTTTTCCCAGACTGCCATGACTTATGGTCTCTGGAGCATCATCTCGTGTCTTCTTTCCCTTCCATCCCTGACTGCTGCTCCTTCCTCTCACTCATTCATTACAGGAGTGGTTAAAACACTTGAAGCTGAAAATGGTTAACGCCTGACCATGAGGGTGAGCAAGAAGAATATGGGGAAGAGATGAATGACACCAAAACACACAGGCAGCTTGATGTCAGAGTCAAGTAAGAAAGGGAAGAAAGCTTTTGGACACTGGGAGAGCAGAGCCACAAAATGCTTTATGGGTCATTCGTGCCTTCTCCTACACCAGGATTGCCAGCTGCAGGGGTCGTACGTCGGTACGGACTGCAGCCCTCCAACCTGGAGCTAAGTAATAAATGATTCTACCGGTTTGTTGAAGGAGCACTTACCGAGGAGCGTTCCCTTGCCCTCTTCACATGTATTGCCACTCAAGAGCCACTCGCACGAGAATCATTCCGAGTGTTTTCTGTTCCAGGCAGCTTTCTGAGCCCTGGAGGTATTCATGATACAAAGCAGCAGAACTTTCACGTGGTTGGGATTCTTAAGCTGTATTTATAATTAAGTTAGGATTATTTTTTTCACTCCACCCCTGTTTTCCCCACCCTACACTTTCAAGCCTTTGAAGAGAGGCCAGCTGTCTGGCGTGTCTGTCATGGTTCTCCTATTTCTGTAGTGCTTCCAGTGTCAGAGATTTCTGACAGGTTACAGAATTTTATCGAATAGGCGTCGTGAGATGATCACGCCAGCAGAATTGCTGCGTCGTTTCCAAAATGGAAGATGGAAGCAAAAATTGCTAGGATGAAATGTCTTCCTGAGATGCGTATGTGCGAATGTGGATACGTCGTTTGAACGTGCGTGGAAGTGTTCAGTAAGCATTTCGGCTTTCTCTTGGTGCTGTACTAAGGCTCTCGAATGCCCTCGGTGTGTTACAGCTGGGGCAAGGTAGCAGAGATCCCACTCAGTTTTTAAAGTTCTTTATTCGGAGCCGCCATGAGAATGGAGAAAGCGATTGATACTGGCTTTGGCCCAGTTCTGTACCAGTGCTAATCTCTGACTAGCCATAAATCCCAGCCCTAACTGGATTGAAGCACATTTTCATTTATAAATATGGGTCCCTGTGATCATCAGCTGAATGCTTTTGCTTCCATTCTGCGGAAAGCCCCCTTGGTACTTCATTTGTCTGTAGTTACACTGTGGACAAAATAATTCTTTCTCTTTTTATGCAGTGTGTGTCAGCGCTGGTTGATTAAATCCTCCTAATCCTGTTCTTTACGGAATAGAAGTAATTACACTAAGTTATATGTTAGATTTTGAAATAGTCTGATGTTTGTTTAAGGTTTGGCTGGGGGTTTCAACAAACTTGCTTCCTCCCAGATTATTAAGTGCAAAATTGTATTTGTATCTATAAGAATACAGCACTTACGGCTGTCAACAAATACCTCCCAGTCTGTCATGGATTTGTGCAAGGTTCAGTATGCTTAAGGTATGCAGTCATTCTTTTTATGATGGAAAAATGAAAAGGCTAGTGGCTCGCCTTAGGTGGTAGATATATGTAGTGGAGTGGGAAATTGGGCCTGCATCTTTCAAGTCTTAGGCCAGTAATAATATGGACCTTTTTCCTTGCTGGATATGCTACTAAAAGCTTAGTTAATTGATTTTTTTTTTTTTTGAGAGTACTTAAATCTTACTAGGAATAATTTTTAAAACTCATGGTAATTCCTCGTGATCTTTTGTCTTTGGAATCAATTCTGGAGAGGATTGTACAACAGTTAATTAATTTTCTTCTCTCTAGTTATTGATTATTCACACTGCTTTGAGTAAGCTGTTCTTGGTTCAGCTGAACTGGTCCTTCACATGCCTTATCTCTTCTCTTTGACTGGCTGTGTCTCTTAGGTACAAAGTAATTTTTTTTTCCTCCTCCAAATGGATAGCGATGTGGCTTCATTCTTAAGGGCTTAAGCTATAAAAACTTCATGCATAAGCTGGGTGAGTTAACTTTTGACCCTGTTTTGCCTAACGGTAGCAACCATCAGCAGATGGAGAACTTTATCTTTCCAGGGCACTTTATAGTGTTTACACAGTGTCAGATAAGAGCTGGAGGAATTCTGGAGATGTATTACAGCATCTCTTCACTGTGTTCAATGCGAAAGTGTTTTGTAGGAATAAAAAAAACCACTTAGATTGCTGCATAAGGCGAAGTATGCATTGCATTTTTTCCCCCCAGATTCCCACTTTATCCTGTGTAGAAAACTAGGATCTTTTATGTTCTCTTCTTGGCTAATTTTCACCTGAAAATACTTCCGCCATGCTTTTACGGCAGTTATTTGTTGTTGTGATGCACTTGGCTGGCTGTGTTTTGAGTTCTTTGGAATAAGGTAATGAGTGTTTAAACTGGATTTTTTTTTCTAATGACTGTGTTCTAGCTCTGATAGGTGAGCAAAAACCCCCGAATAGGCTTCATGCCTTAGGTTTTATCTATCTCCACCGCTGATGGGGAGAACTGAAGGATGGGTATGGAGCTGGGTGCTTTGCTTGCTGTGGGTTAATCATTGCTGTGCTTTTGTGCTTGAATTTTGTGAATTGCTGTTTTTCTCCTCCTCAAGACGCAGTAGAAGCATGTGTCAATGGGCAACATGAATGTATGGCTGCTTCCTTGTGCCTGTGATGAGAACAGGGGCAACCAGATGTCCTTTATAGGAGAAGGCAGAGACCTGCCAGCGGAGGAAACTCGCTTCGTTCCATCCCCAGGCCTGTGGGTTGAGATCTGCATGCGTGCGCATGGGTAGGGCTGTTGCAAGCATTTTCCTAACGATATCCTTGAAATCACCCGCCTGTATTTCAGACCTGCAATCCACTCTTCAAGGCCATCATAAATAGTTCAAATTAAAGGTCAGGCGCAGGCACACGTATTCCTTGTGGTGGAATTACAGGGTGAAGCGAGTGGGGTGATGCACTGCTAGACCTAAAGCTACGAAACATCAAAGAGGTAATTCACACTGGTGTGGCAAGTGCAGGAAGTGACATCCAGATAATAATTGCAAATTAGCATCGTGCTCTTAGGCATTTGAGTTGAAGCCTCTTCTTGCACCCTTTTGTATATCAGCAGATCTGACCGGCTCGGCAGTCCTCCCTGCAACTGGGAGGATTTGAGGGTCATTCATCGTTCAAACATTTTCTGGAAGATTTTTTGCTGTTGTATTTAACCTTTAATCTTGTTTTCATTAAAGACCATATCGTACCATATCTTAATATGTTGGTGGAAGGAGGTTTTGGGGGAAAAAAAAAAACCCACGGCGAAATCTGGCTGCGGTTATCACCAAAGCTTAATGCAACTTCTTGTTCTTTCTGGCTTGCAGGAATTCAACGGCAGAAGAAATAGGTCTGTCCTTTTCTGTTCAACGGCGGAGGAAATAGGTTTGTGCTTTTCTGTTCTGTCTTATTCTGCTGCAGACTAGGGAGGCACTTGAACTCTGCTGGGTAACTGCACGCACCGGCAGGCCAATAACCTTACTAACTGCATGTTGGTGTTGCTCCATCGCCTTAAAAACTCTCAAATTAGTACCCTGGTTGTTAATTAGATGACCAGTGCTTAAGCAACCAAGGATTTGGGGAGAGGATGGAGGAAGACAGAGAGGGCAGGAGGAAAGTAGTGTCTCTTTTTGCAGTGTGCTCTATCTTGACCTATGTTCAAAGAACTTCGCGTTTAGTCCTTCTCCCTTCTGCTAACCTATGCAGACTTTTCTAGAATGTTTTTTTTTTTTACCTCTCTCAGGACCTTTCCCCTCAATGGCTTACCTTAGCTACTGATTTATTTTGTTAAACAAACACAAGTACCTTTTATAGACTCTCATCAGTTGCTGTAGTCAAATGGTCTATTTAATTTTTATTAAGATCACATAGCTGTTACAGATTTATACCTGTAGTACCATACCAGCACCATGCAGTCTTGTATATTCAGTTACCTTCTGATACTTCTGTAGCACATACAGCTGCATGTATCAATATAACTATTTTAAAAGATGAAATTCTATTCCATCAGAGCCCGAGGTGGTGACCAGATGCACATTACAATGGTTTCTGTTCATCAGGCAGTGATGGCTCTCAGAGACATTTCCCTGTTGTTCTAAGCTGTGTTCTCTTCTGCTGCTGCCTCCACTTCTTCGGAGATACTGCAGTGTTCCCCTGGTAATACTTAAAGGTACTTCTTGAAAACACCAAGAAGGTTTTGCTGGTGCAGCATCCCCTTATACTGGTAATACAAATGATTAAAGCATCAGCTGAGAACTGGTCAGGAATGATGTCTCTTTTTTTTTTTTTTTTTTTTCTTTTCTTTTCCCCGCTGCTGGTTTTCAATCACTGAAGCCCATTCATGGTAGGTAAGTGAGAGCACAGAATTGCAGCAAGAAAGTTCTCTTATTTCAAAAGACTGTTGAACTTTTTTTCCTGCAGTAAAGTTTATTGCTTCCTATTATTTGCCTGGTATTATGGAAGGGACAGCTTTGCTGGGTAATTTAGTTCTGTAGAATTCTTCAGCTTACACTTAAAGCTCTAAAACTTGCTGATTCAGCTCACTTTCTAGATCCTCTGCCAATTCACTTGTCCTGGCTCTTCTGTCCATATTTTTATTTAATTGTCTTGTAG
The DNA here is from genome assembly GCA_034008185.1 of Gorsachius magnificus. Lineage (NCBI taxonomy): Eukaryota > Metazoa > Chordata > Aves > Pelecaniformes > Ardeidae > Gorsachius > Gorsachius magnificus. Next base: position 2,811,270 of record CM067085.1, on the reverse strand, counting down.
GGTTTACTGATGCCGCCCACCCTTCATTTCTTTCCCTTGTTTTCCCTCCTGTCACCACACAGTGAAGACTTTTTGCTGACCTCTAGTTTTCAGTGCAGAGGTGGGTTAACACAAGAGAAAAGATAGCAAAAGGCTCATGGGTTGAGATAAGGATAGGGAGAGATCACTCAGCAGTTACCATCACAGGAAGAACAGACTTGACTTGGAGAAAATTAACTTATTACCATTCAAATCAGAGTAGGTTAATAAGAAGTAAAACCAAATCTTAGAACACCTTCCCCCCACCCCTGCCTTCTTCCCGGGCTCAACTTTACTCCCCATTTCTCTCCCTCCTCCCCCCGAGCAGTGCAGGGGGACGGGGAATGGGGGTTGGGGTCCGTTCATCACACGCTGTCCCTGTTGCTCCTTCCTCCCCAGGGCAGGACTCCTCACACTCCTCCCTGCTCCAGCCTGGGGTCCCCCCCCAGCAGACCGTCCCTCACACACTGCTCCAGCCTGGGTCCTTCCCACAGGCTGCAGCTCTTCACAAATGGCTCCAGCGTGGGTCCATCCCTCCCACGGGGTGCAGTCCCTCAGGAGCAGATGGCTCCACGGGCCCCGGGCTGTCCCGCCCTCCCATGGTCTGCAGGGGAATCTCTGCTCCGGTGCCTGGAGCACCTCCTGCCCTCCTGCTGCACTGGCCTGGTGTCTGCAGGGCTGCTCCTCTCTCAGGCTGGTGTTGCACAACATTTTTTTTCCCCTTCTTAAATACATTATCCCAGAGGTGCCGCCACCATCGCTGGTGGGCTGGGCCTTGGCCAGCGGCGGGTCCATCTTGGAGCCAGTGGCATTGGCTCTGTTGGACATGGGGGAAGCTTCTGGCAGCTTCTCACAGAAGCCACCCCCGTAGCCCATCCCCACTACCAAAACCTTGCCACGCAAACCCTGTACAAGTCTGAAAGGATGTTCTTTTTGAACCTTTCCATGTTTGGGGGATTTAATACCGTAGCTCAGACATAAAATATTGCTCCAGGCTGACACTTGGAATTGAAGATCTGAGTTGGAAAATGTTTCGTTTATGTTCGTATTTTGTTTATATGCAGCTGTAAATCCTTGAAGTAGATAATTAATTTTCTGTTTGTGCTGACTCCTGCATAATCCATGCATCACGTTAGAAGTATTAGAATGAAAGTAATAAGCTACAAGTTACCCTCTGAAACTCTGTATTCATCTGTTGCTGTTCACAGAATCTGTTTTGAGGAATTGCTTGATGTGCAGGTCGGACTTACTCTCAACTGACAACTTCGGAAAGTCATTTAACCTCTAAAAAGGTACATTTCTCACCTGTGGATAATTGGTGTATTGCATACCTATGTTGTGAAAATATAGTTAACAAAAGGAAATTTAGTATACTATTAGCAGTAATGAAAATTTAATTTTTCCTTCAGTTTAGGTATGAAATCTGATTAGGTTGGAGTAATACATACCCATGCTTTGTTTAGTGGTTGCTTTTCCCTTGATTTCAGAATATATCCTATGAACCAAAAAAAAATGTGCAGAGGACAATAAAGGTAAACTAAGATCCTCAGCTTCTATGAAATAGGTTTACATTTTTCAGCTTAGAAAAAGAGACAACTGAATGGGGGATGTGGCAGCCAACAATTAAATCATGGCAAGCGTGGGAAAAGGAAGTCGAGAACGGTCGGTCCTTCGTGGCTTGTCACAGCGCAAGGACTAGATGCCATAAGATGAAACAGGCAGCTGGTTTAAAACAAAGAGAAGGAAGTACTTTTTCTGAAGGTACGTGTTTGTACTTTGCAATTTATAGCCATAGGATGTTGTGATTACCAAAACTCTGGGTGGGTTCAAAAACCGACAGTAATAACCCATGGACAGTTCAATTAACCAAGCCCCGGATGAGCAATTAAACACCAAGGTATGCACACTGCCTCTACCCCAGGAAGTCCCTGAATTGCAGATTGTCAGGAAGGGGGGCGAGTATATACAGGAGGAATTATCCCTGTAAGCTGAGATGTTCCCGTATTCTTTCCTGAAACAACTCGTTGCTGGGCAGTTTTGGAGAAAAAGAGAGCTTCATAACTCCTGATTCGTAACACAGTTCAGAGCCATCTCCCAAACAAAGAACATTTCCTTCTTTACAGAAAAGAAGCCTGGCAGAAAAAAATTTAAAAATTGTATTGGCTAACATTAGAAAATCAAATGAAATATCTCCTGCTCTGAGTACTCCAGAAGAGTATTGAAAGACGCGTTGAAATACTTATGTATTGCCAGTCCATAGAGGCAATAATTAAATCAACTGAAATCCTACAAATCCTCCAGAATGAAATGGCCTAACAGCTGGGTTTCCTTATACTTCTTCTTTTCACCCTTTTCCTATGATGTTTGCAAGTGCTGAGGGAAATCTGTACAGCCTGGTGAAAGAATGTAAACCTGAAGAGAATCATAATAATAATAATAATGATGATAAATGAAGGTATGCAATAGTTTTTGTTATGAGAGACTGCAGTATTTTTATTTCCAGTGTTTATTTTTTTGCTAGTGTTTGCATTTTTTTTCCATTGCAAGTGTTTGGGGTTTTTTTCTTAATAGTGTTTGGGGTTTTCTTCCATTAGTAGTCTTTGTTTTTTTGTTTTTTTTTCTTACTGGTGATTTTTTTTTTTCTTGCGTTTTTCTTTCCAATTTGTCCTGGCACTAATTTGGTAATGACCTCTCTGCCTAATGTACACCCAAGGTTATACAGAGGATTTCTGCGAGGCTTTGAGTAACCTTACGAAAAAGCACATGGTGCCTTTGATTGTGAAGAGTTAGAATGTGAGCTCCTGTACACAAAAGGAATAAGATTTCTTCTTTCCCCCAGTGAATTGCTTTCTGTTTAGAGGGGAATAGTAGTAAGGCAAGTTTTCATCTGTGTTCATTTATATGGATAGCTTACTCAAATGGCATCTGATAGTTCTTGGAACTGGCCTATAGTGTATGAAAAGCACAGTAAAGAGAAACGGCTACAATAAACTATTTATTCACCCTTTATGTTGAGTTGTGCACCTGTTTCAAAATGCAGCGTGCAAAGATTGCATGCTTTGCATATAGTATTTTATATGTGTTTGTTGTGGTTTAACCCCAGCTGGCAACTGAGGCCCCCCCAGCCGCTCGCTCACTCCCCCCTGGGTGGGATGGGGAGAGAATGGGAAGGGTAAAAGTGAGAAAATCGTGGGTTGAGATAAAGACAGTTTAATAGGGAAAGCAAAACAAGGAATTAATTCCCTGCTTCCCATGGACAGGCGGGTGCTCAGCCATCCCCAGGACAGCAGGGCTCCATCATGCCGTAACAGTGACTTGGGAAGACAAACGCCATCACTCCCAACGTCCCCCCCTTCCTTCTTCTTCTTCCCCCAGCTTTATGTGCTCAGCGTGACGTCATACGGTGTGGGATACCCCTGGGGTCAGTTGGGGTCAGCTGTTCTGGCCATCTCCCCTCCCAGCTCCTTGTGCCCCCCCAGTGAGGACACTGGTGGGCGGGGGGGTGAGCAGCAGGAAAGGCCTGGGCTCTGTGTGAGCCCTGCTCAGCCATAGCTAAACCATCCCAGGGTTATCCAGGGTGGTTTGGTCATAAATCCAAACCACAGCCCCATACCAGCTACCGTGAAGAAAATTAACCTCACCCCAGCCAAACCAGCATGGTGTTCTTGCTGGTCAACTTATCAATAGTCGAAGTCAGTTTGCTGCAAATGGATGTAGCATTGGGTGTCTGCTACTCTCAGAAAGGGAGAGTTATCAGGCTATGTGGAAATGCATGGGAGGATCTGAATTTTTTTTTTTAAAAAAGGGGGCGATAGAGCATTTGGCTCTTGAGTTTGAACTTAGTCCACTCATACGAGTTCAGAAACCTCTGAGGAAATTCTGCTGCAAAACAACTGATGATGTTTCAGATGCAGGAATTGGCATTCACTTCTAAAATACAATACTTACTTTTTATGTTTTTACTCAGGGTTGCCTTACCTGCCAGGGATTTATTGTTTTTAGTAAAGTAAGATTTTTTTCCTACTTGTAGTGCTTTTCTGTTTAGCATTACTCTGGATTTGTGAACAGGGAATGAAGGAGATAGAAAATTTACCAGCTTTAATTTGTCAAATTAAATCCTGCATATTGCAGGCAGTATGTACAGTAAATAAATCTCCCCACCCAGAGGCATTCTTATTGTTACTTGTTACCCACTGCCAGCTTATTTAAGAATGTGTCGTTGTCTTTGGAGCAGATCAGTGCAGAGATGGAATGTGCTCTTTCTCATAGGACGAGGGGAAACAAGCGGCTGGGGGAGCTGGGGGGGTTCAGCCTGGAGCAGAGGAGGCTGAGGGGAGCCCTCATCGCTCCCTACAACTGCCTGAGAGGAGGGGGGAGCCGGGGGGGGTCGGGCTCTGCTCCCAGGAAAGGGGCGATGGGACGAGGGGCACCGGCCTCAAGTTGTGCCAGGGCAGGGTGAGGTTGGCCCTGGGGAACAATTCCTTCCCCCAAGGGCTGTCAGGCCCTGGAAGGGGCTGCCCAGGGAAGGGGTCGAGTCCCCAGCCCTGGGGGGATTTAACAGCCGGGCAGAGGCGGTGCTGAGGGCCGGGGTTTGGGGGTGGGATGGCAGGGGTAGGGGAACGGTTGGGCTGGGGAGCTTAAAGGGCTTTTCCAACCCAAACGATTCTATGAATTCTACTGCTCTTCTCATTGAATGAAAACTACCTTTCAGTTCAGATTATAAATTACTTCCCATGTTTTGTTTTGTTATTCCACTGACTTGACTGAAAGGCGTAAGGCACGAGGCTTTATCAAGTATTAGGCTTTGAGCATACAAGGCAGTCTCTGCTCAGCAGGAATACCCAGAAGCTCAAGAGAGGACTTCACCAGTGTGAAGGTGGGAAGGACGTATTTGAAGGGTAGATAGCCTTGATATCCTTGGAGAGCATCAGGAGGTGCTGGGATGGTACTGAATAGAAGCAGTTCTGTCGCTTTAATTATAAAAGTCTTACGGACCTCCTCTAGCAAGTGAGAAAATTGGACTGCCTTGATAGCATCACACTAAAGAGATAAGGGAAAAGAAAAGAAACAGCTGAGAAATGGGAAGTGTGTGTCAGGGGAAGGGAGCAAAACCAAGATGCTTGGTTGCTTTCTTCAGAACAAAGACCACAAATCATGCCCCCAGTCACAGTATCTTTTGCAGTGTGAAAGATGAGGAGAAGAGGTACCCCCGTTCCTTTGGTGGTAATAAAACAGGTGTTGGGATTGGATTCTTTTGCACAACAGATTTTTACCTGTTCCCTTCCAATATTCAAGACCAGTTTGGATGGTGCTCTGAGCAACCTAGTTAACGGTGTCCCTGCTCACTGCAGGGAGGTTGGGCTGGGTGACCTCTAGGGGTCCCTTCCAACCCAAGGCATTCTATGATTCTATGATTCTATTCAATGTGCTGTTAAGTCGAGGATGGGACCGTTCCGAATGGTTAAGATTTGTAAGGTAACCAGTGCTGTTACGGAATTACTGCAGTGACTGCCAGGGAGGGCAGTGGGAGCTAAAGCTGCAAGAAGTGAAGGGACTGGCTTGATGCTGTTCCAGCAGAAATGGCTGATACTGGAAATGGTTGGCTCCCTGTCTTCTGCACGGCTTCAATTCAAGTTTTTTTTTAAAAACAAAACAAAACAAAAAATATAGTGAAGCTTTAGTGAAAAATGTTATGAAAAAATGCTATGAAATGCTATATGTCTGTCCTGGACAATGATGAAAAGACCAGAAATGATGGATGTTTGTTTTATTCTGAATCCTGGGAATGTTCCCTCAGCTACTATAATATTCAGGACTCAGCCTCTAGCAAATGAAACAAGTAAGGGCAAGAGGATGGAAGTGTGATTTCCTTTCAGCTGCTACGCGTAGTGATGTGATGCCAGTTCCAGAGCATGGGTGTTTATGGTGAAGGGGAATGAGCAAAAATGTGCAAAATTAATTATTTTCAAATAATTTTAATTAAATATGATTATATTTCATTACTAATGCTTAATACTGAGTTGCGTCTGTAGACGTGGAAGCTATGTGCTTCTGCTCCAGAAATTTGAGCCTTGGAGGAAGAAAACAGGGCGGCGTTTGAGGCTTGGAGTTGAGGATATGGCATGTATGTCAACACAGCTTTTGTCAACCCGTGAAAGGGAGCTTTTAATGTCTGTATTGTCCCTCCCCTTGAAACGAGGGCAAATCACTTTTCTCTCACAACGCACCAGAAGGCTGGCTGAGGCTGTTCAAATAACAAACTGTGCCAGGTAGCTGCTTGTGGGTAATAGTTCTCAGCTAGTAAAAAATGGGATTGGCTTTTTGCTGTTTTCAGCTGCCTGGATTAGGGTGTTGATTGGAAGTAAATGCCCTTTTACTCTCGGTCAGCTTGGATGGGTCAGTAGTTTATTAAGCCTAGTTCATTTAAAGCATTTCAAAACAAACAAATGACTTTTAAGCCTTTTTGTGTTTGTAGCTGTAAGGAATCGAAACAGACTTTGTTAGTATGCTTAGAAAAATAAAGCCTTTTTCTCCTTACCCCCTTTCATCTCCTGCTTTTGCAGAGTTCACGTACCTCTGGACAAAGCAAACCTTTCCTTAAGAAGACAGTGCTGTAAAATACGCACGTGGATATATTCTGTCATGTATATTAAGATTTTCCTAACAGACATCATCGGAAGCACTCTCATCAGTGCTGGCTTCTCAGCTTACCCTTTGGTGGCAAATCATGGGAGCGAAAAGTTCAGCTAGAAGGGGTTGTAGAAACCAGAGTACTGCAGGTTTGGCTTGGAAATGGGATTTTCGTCATCTCTTCTCCATTAGTGGTTGTATCTCAAGTAGAAAAATCTTCATCTGTAATTTAGGAAGCCGTATATGAAGTTGCTCCATTGCTTCTGAGCGGAGTACTCTGAGATTTCAGAGAGAAAACTGGGGAAAAATGCACGCTTTGAGTTCATCTACTGGGAACTACCTCTGCAAGACAATTTGCTCGAGATGCGATGTCAGCTCGTGTAGGGCAAGGCAGAATAATGGGAATTACTCAAATACTTGATCAGTTTTCAGTGAGTGAAAGTATGTGCCTTAGAAATGTGGAAGAGTAATGTGGGAGAGGAGGGGATTTTGTGCACGAAACATTTTTCAGAAGCGTAATCAGTGACACTAGGATTAATTTTCTGCTCAAACCTGACTCTGTTACACTGTGTTATGTGTGATGTGTGATGTATGACGCTGAGCTGCAGTGAAGCTCTCTAGGCAATGTGGCTTCAAGAAAGGTGGTTTCTATGTCAATTGGATCGTTTCTCCTATAGTAGCTTCTGTATGGACTTGACAGTGATCAGAATTTCACTTTTTCCCTGCCTCCAGTCCATTTGCAATGCAAATCAGTCCTTTTAATAAACATAAACATTGCATAGGCCATGAAAATACAACCTGTAAAAAGTTTCTGCTTTTAAAGTTACAATTCCAATAAGGAGTTTAATTCAGATCTGTGTGTTTCCTAGGCACGGGACGTACTAGCTCTTGAAATGAGTTCAGATGATCCTGAACGAAAGCTTCTTCTCAGTGAGTTCAGTATGAAGACCAACTGTTTGTGCTTCACTTCTGATTTTTAAACTTAACGCATTTGATAGCAGAAGTTTGTCGTTGCAGTTCCCTTCACGTAGTACAGCAGAACTGGGAACCGCTGGTATCTCTCCAGAAGCATTTGCAGTCGTTCCTGGCGCATTCATGGAGATGATATTGTTTATGATTTCAAGGATTGCGTAGTAACAAAAAGCTGTTATCAACACGAGGCAAAGATAGTATCAGACAAGTAGCAGCGCTATAAATTTCACACATTAAACCCTGCCAACATAAACCTGTGGTTGACTCCGTGTGTGGTTTTTTTCAATTGCAGCGCAGATCAGTTTGTGCTACTGGCTTAAACTGGTGCTGGAAGGGCATTGCTGTCCATTTTCTTATTACTGGGAAAGTGAAGGCAAAATAGTCCCTCTAGTGTTGTGTTATTGTAGAAAACATCAAGCCTGTGGTTTAAGTGAAGCAAGGACATTTTGCCACGAGAGCTTGGACCCCGACACTTGGTACAGTAAAACCAGGCAAAGTTGCTTCACCTTTTCTTCGTATTCTCTCGGTTCGAAATTTGAGTTTGTATTGGCATATATGCGACACTGAACCCTCTGTGACTTGGGAAAAGTTTGCAACTAAGACTGGAAAGAAGAACAACAGCTTGGGGGAAAAAAAATGACCCAAGGTAGTGAGGTGATGACCAGGAGTAAAGAAGTGAAGGTGGATCTCAGTGAATTCACTCCAGGCATCAGTGTCAGGTAAGAGCTCACTTTTCAGGTTTATGAATTCGGCTGATGCGTAGCTTAAATCTTCATTTTAAAATACAACTGAACGTGAAGCTTCTGAAAAATGTTCTTTGTGATACAGAAATGGTCATGCCTTCTAATGGGGCTGATCCCACAGGGCCATTCTGGGTTCAGACAGATTTTGGTGAATTTAGGATTTGAAGTAGGACTGCATGCAAACACTCTTCCAGCAAATCTTTTCTGTGCAAATCTTGATTTGCAATTTTTATTTGAAAGAGAGCGTAGTAATTGTTTCACAAGTGGAAATCATGTAGATTCTCAGTTGTGTTGTCTGGAATGTCTTATGTTTTATTGTCTAGAATGGTATATGTGACTTTATGGCATAAGTAACTGTATATATTGGGCATCGTTTATGTTAGAAATAGGATTTCACTTGGAAAAACAGGCATTAGAACCAAGGCATATTTCTAAGGCTGAATTTAACTGGCTGAAGACCTGCATTTTCCATTTAATAATAATTAGTGGATGTTATATAAAAATATACAGATGTCTCTTGGTTTCATTGGAACAATGCTGTCATCCCACCTCTCTCATGTTCTAAAATAGGTCCTGAAGAACTTCATTCTTGTGCAGTATGCAGTAGTATTACCTGGTAGTCTTGCTGAATATGAGTAACTTTAGCTTGGCAGGAATAAAGTAGTCTTTTAAATATTGACCATGGTCTGGAGCTAAACTTGTAGAAGGATATTGAAAATCAGAATTTTGTCTTCTACTTTCAGCTGGTTGGGTGTTCAGTGGGGCTTCTGGCTAATGTAAACTGGGGTCCCAATAGCTTGTGTGCAGAGAGGTAGGTCTGCTTAACTTCTAGCCCACCATATGAAGTGCAATTTCCATTCCATGGATGTTCTCTTCTGTATGAGCTTAAAAACAAATACAAGCTTTATCCTTGCAGGTACTTCACTTCAGTGGTATTGCTCAGCTCTATCGCATTAATCATACCTCGACATTTTCAAAATCTTTGCAGTCGTACACATTGTGTAGTCAGACACCTCCATGTCTCACAAGCTGTCTGCATCACACCTTCCCATGCCAGCATTGTACCCCAAGCCAAATGATGTTGTCATCACCAGATCTGTATGTTTTACTTTTATAAGATCTTAGATAAAGAACTCTGTAATTTCTTGTAATTAAGACCAAATTTAATTCCAGGCATGGTTAAGTGTGCTGTGGGTGAAGATAAAGAAACGTGTTGTGTTTAAAAATAATGTTGATAATTTAAATTGTTCTCTGTCAGTGTTACTAGTTGCAGATGTCTGTCAGTGTAATGTACAATCTGTTCAATAATAATAAACTGTGTTATTCTGTACTAATAATAGCATGCTGTAAGGAAAAAAAATCAGAAAATAGAAACTTCAACTCAGTAGGTAAAAAAAGGTAGAACTTGTATAACAAGGATCTGATCTGGAGATATGTAATAGTATTTGGGGTTTTTTTTTTAGTCCTTCAAAATATTTCCCTTTTTCCCCCTTTTTATTTTAAATATGCTCCACCTATTTCCCAAGGAAAATGAAGATTTTCTCTTATTCATTCCATCCATTTTTTTGCTCTCTGAGTTTTGAAGTAGGGTAAATGGTGGCTTACAGATCAAATTAAATGGTCTCCAGAGGAAAACATGAGAATGGCAGTGTACGTCTAAGAAACGGGGAAGCCAAGGAGCTACTTCTGTCCTTTTAGAGAAGTTGAAGTGTCAGTTTTGGCCTTGCTGAGTTGTTGTAGGGAACACCTGATGATGTCAGGTGTTGGTTTTAACTTTTTCAGCCCTTAACATACATACCTTTCTGCCTATGTATTTCTAACTCTTATGTCCTGAAGTGGTATTTAACAAGCTTAACATAAGCATTTGCAATTATCTAATAGCACCTGAAAATTGCTTACCAAATGACAGGAGGAAGTTTCATTTGCATTCCATATCTGATGTTAAATCTGCTAATCCTCCACAGTGTCTGCCAGGAAAAACAGTGTAGACAGACTTGAATTTTATTAAAATCAGAAATTCAGAACACTGCTTCCTACTCCTCAGTTACACGCTGCAAGATAAACCTGAAAACCTTCTGGAATATATTTCAGCCATTGTATTCCTCATTGTTTTCTTGAAATGTGCTTTAGTTACAAGTTCTTTACAGAACATTTATTAACAGCCCTTCCCTCTTGGGTCTTCTTCCCTCACCGCAGGACAGCTATATCTCCATGTTTGCTCTTGTTTATATGAGTTACTCTTCTGTGTTGTGACAGTTTTTTCCTTCATTAATGAGAGTTCCTAATTGGGCACAATGAAATGTTTACTCATGCTACTAGATAATATTATATGAAAGCACAACAGAGATAAGAGACTATGAAGAAAATAAGCATTTTAAAGATTTTGGATAAGATAGGAAAGCCATTTTTTGGCCAATATTTTCCTATTTTATTTCAGATAGTCTTAGTTACACAGCTGCAGCAGAAGTCAATCTCAAACGACAGCCATTATTTATTGGCCTGGTTGGCAAACAAGGACACCTTTGACTACAGCAATTTGTGAGGTCAATTTGCTGTGAACTGAAGACTAGCCTTCTTGTGTTTATGTTCTCTAAAATTTTCCATTTGGCATGAGCTTCTCTGGGGAAAGCAATAGGAACTTGGGAGAGGGGAGCAGGAGAGAGCTCAGATTTGTAGAAAGCTGGCACAAGCGCAATCGTGCCTTTTATTTGCTATCCAGGTGCATCAGATCAAGTTACAGACCAGTCTCCCCATAAAGGCAAATTTTCCGCAACCTAGTAGAAACTGCAGAAAATATATGTTAAGGAGATAAATTTTGCAGCTGTTATGCATTGAAACGATTCAATACCTTATCTTTCGACAGAGTAAAATTGAAAGAATTAAATGACATTTGCTACTTGATTAAAACTGGCTTCCCAATTTAAAAGTAACTTGCTGGTGATATTCAAAGGGCATAAACAGAGCTATCTGGCAAGGGATCCGTGAAGAAGGATGTTGGCACTAGAGGCACAAAAGAGATTGGTCTCATACTCTTGCCTAGAAAGGCTGGACCAGATGATCCTTGAGGTCCCTTCCAACCTGAGGTTCTGTGTTTCTATGATTCTATGTTTCTCACCAAAACCGCTCAAGCAGCCTGTGGACGTTGAGGGCCTGATACTGCCCTGTTGGGGTCAGTGAAAACCGGATTCTCCAGGGTGACGAGAACAAGGTAATTAGGATCAGGAACGTGTGGCTCTGAAAATTGGTACCTGCTTGTACTTGAGTTACTGTCTTTTTAACCCCACACATCGGTATCAATTTCTGTACTTTTTTTTTCTTTTAAAATTATTTTATTAAAATTAAATATGTAGCAGTTCTGATTTTGAGCTAGTACTTATTCTGTGTTCAAAGACACTTTATGGTGTCCTAGAAAAGGATACAGAGATTGAGATGGTACTGAAAGATTACTGTGTCATGCCCTCCCAGGGCTTGGGGACCAGCTTTGTCCTGGTCCCGGTAACAGGAGCTTTGGGACAGGCTTGTTCTAGCACGACGTTACTGGCTGTGCCATCCCCTTGCCTCCGTCTTCCTCCGAGTGGAAAGGCTGAGCAGGGAAGGGTGGCACAGTAAAATTCTGCCTTGCTGTTAAAAGTAGCTTTAATCTCTTTCTGCAGAGCAGTGGGGTCGGTGGGGTGAATGTCAGAATGAAGGGCTGTACCAAGTCAGACCAAACATCTCGTCATTCTGTGTTTGGACTCCAGTAACGGATGAGAGGAGATACCTATGGGAAAGAGTGGGAAAGGACAAGCTGTAAACAGAGTGACAGGAGGGATGTGTCTTCTGCATCAGAAAAAAGGGGCATTACTGAAGAGCTGGCTAATTCAATTGTGCATAATTACGTTTCGTATTCTGTGCTTTGGGGGTATTTTTGTTTTTAAACCACTACAAAAGAACTCTCCTCTGTGTGGGAAATGAAGATCTCTTTGGTTAGCCTTTGTGCATCTCTAGCTGTTAATTTTTCTCTCAGATTGGCTATTCTCATAGGAAGTATAATTTTATAGAAATGTATATGTAATGCATGTTAAAAATGCTAATCTATTTTGTTTCCCAGTGCCTGTGACATTTTGTGATTACATTGACTTTAACTCTTCAACTCATTCAGAGTAATGGTTATGGTATTGATGAAAGGGTTTGGTGCGCTACGGTGCTTCCTTCTCTTGGTTAGATTATTCAAACCTGATCCAAAATACCTTAAAGCGGAGAGTGGGATGGGGATAATGTGGGGAATTATTGTGTATAAAGAAAAGAAGACATTTGTCAGCTGGAATAGAAATTCTGTTACCTCTTGACACTGGGGTAAAAGGTGATTTATTTATTTGAAGAATATAAATTTATTTGAAGAATCTTGGATACAGAAGGACAGAGTATTTAAGCACTAACTTAAAATGAACTGCGCAAAACAAAAGGGACTTGAGGGAGAGATGTTGTCTCCAAGATAAACTGGTAGATCTAAGAACGCTAGAGGAAGGAGAAATTAAGTTGCATGGTCTGTTGGATCATTCATGAATTGTAGTAGCAGCACTGTCTCCTCTTTTCCCTTTCTCCTATCCTGGATAATGCCACATTCTGCTGATCTGACTTGGAAAATATTAGAGAGTCATAAAATAGACTTTGGAGGCAACAGCTTGGTGACAGAACACGGCAGGGGTTGACTTCGTCAGCGGAAAAGCATCCAGTCGATGCACGGGTTTGTCTCTCAACAAATTGAAAAAATCCCACTAAAACTAAGCGTACATTTGAAATGCGTGCCTCAAGTATGTGTTAGTGAGTCAAGTCAGGGGGGTTATCAACGACCCATCGTTAATGCTGCAGAATATCACCGTGCAAATATCGTGTGCTTAATTGGAGGGAACCGAGAGATTTATTTTCAATTTTGGAGTGGTGTTAGGGATTTCACCGACATTTTTGTGTTTCTGTTTCAGTAGGGAATGAACTGTGGGGAATCTGTTTCCTTCATAGTTTGCTAATAACCTCTAACCTGGAGGCTGATGATTGTCTTTGCTCTTTTAGTTTACCTTGCTGTGCTTCAATTTTCGCCATAGCATGTGTTGAAAGTTTGGGTATCTGTAGAGTATGGAATATGTATTCATCTTGTATAGTCCGGTCCTGCCCAGGTCGTTGCCTGAGTAATGTTTTTCCCTTGCAAGAGAAGTAAACTCATCCTCATGGAAGGACTGAGTAGTCTCCTTGCTTCACTTTTTGTCTCCCATTTGTCTTTCATGACCCTGGGGTATCACAGAGAGGAGGGAACCTGTCTGTCTGCAGTAGGGTAGCACTCAATAAGGCAGAGCCCTACTGTGTAGCTCAGGTGCTTCTTTGGATATTTTGTTATGAAAACCACCACACTTCTAGGTTTCTATCTTCATTTTCAACATAAATAAGGACATCCAGTGTTTAAGCTAATTAGTCCCTTCAGGACAGAATTATGATGATCAGTTGCTGTTTGTTTTCCATAGATTCTAATTCTTAATCCTTCTTTAGATCCTGGGCTATAGTCAGAAGAAATCTGGACCATCCACAGAAAATAATCTTGGAGGTGCACTGCAGGTAGAGGTACGCTGTGGCTTTCTCAGTATCTACTGAAATATATTCGTAAAGCCATGATTTAAAAACCAAATCTTAAGTAGGATGGCTAAACACCCAATGCATAAAGTTGAGCTTTCTGTTGGCAAAACCATCTTTCAAATAATTCCTGTCTGTGTCAATTGAGGAAAAAAAAACCCCAAAAAACAGGAAAAAGAAGGAAATCCTTTGACTTTGCCGCCATGGTCTTGAGTAGCGTTGTCAGCTCAGTGCTTGGATTCATTCAGAGCTTCCTGCGCAGGCGTAGCGTACATCTACATATCCCTGTGCAGGGGTGTGCCGAGACATTTCTGAATGAATGCAGCTCACAGCAATGTCTCTGGTTTGGCGGGACCCTCCACTCAAGCTCGTTTCTCCTGCTGGGAATTTGCGTGGGCGGGGTACCATTTAATCTGAGTCTACTTCTCAATACCTGAACTAGGTTTCTAGTATCACTGCAATTTGCCATGCGTACCTGTGTGTATGTATGTGTGTACATCTAAACACCAAACTGACCAAAATGTTCATTATTAGTTCTTCTTCGCTATAAAGCCTTACCAAAGTACTTAGGGACCCCAAATTAATGTGCAAAGCATGCCTAAAACATGTATCTCATCTCTCTGAATGTTCTACTCTGCAGTTCTCCAAAACTTGCGTAACGCATTTCCATGGCATGCACTTAAAAAAGAAATAAATCTAGTTTACACCCATGATCTTTAATGCTGTGCCACTGATAAGTGCACTTATAGTTCAGATGATGTAGTTTATCTGAAGTCAATAGACATACATTGGTCTATATCAGATAGGGAATTGGTCCTGGGTTCTAGGCTGTTGGTGTTAAAAATTACATCGTCTGCATTTTGCTTTCTTAAATGCTATTGTAATCCTGTTTCAAGTAGGGTATAAAGGAGCTCAGTTTTGGTGTTGATCTTTAGGAATGCTTACAAGGAATCTCCAAGATCGACATTGCTTAGAAGGACAAATAAATTAGAGGAATAACGTTAATTTCTTTAAGTTTGTGGAAATTTAACTACTCTGTACAGGATCCTGGCCAGCAGAAGGCAGTAACTGCTCAGCTTTGCGGTGTTCATCATCGCGTGCTTGCTTGCATTAGCCAGCTTCACAGTCTAGATGACAGACTGAATTTTCAAGGTTTCAGAAGTAGTTAATAGGAAATTTATTGTTCTACATGCTCAGTTCTTTATGATTCCCCCTGAATACTGTGTTCCCTTTCTTTCCTAGGCCTAGGAGTTTTGCTTTTCATGTACAATAATACTCAGCATGTTGTTATTCTGTCACATCCTGGCTGGAGCCTTTCTGCCATTCCTCGTCCTTTCAGGAAATTGGGTTTCAGCTGAGAACATCAACTTTTACAATGTGAGACCTCCACTAGACCGTAAGTAGACAGTTACACTTTTTTTGTGCAAGCAATCGTAGCTTAACATTTTAGTTAATTGCCATATTCTTTCAATCCTTTGTTTTTTCAGTGTTTGTCTTCTTCAAAGATGAAGGATAAAAAGTTTAAAATGAAACTTTTGCTTTTCGACCCACAGCAGTTCAGTTTATTTCTAAGATTTTATGAGTCGACTGAATGAAAACAAACAGTTGCGTGCATTGCTAAATTAAAGAGTGCATGAGGGCAATGGTTTTCACATTTGAAGTGCTTTCATTATATTTTTCTGTCTCTGAAATGTCTTCCTACAGAGCAAATTATGCAGTGGGTTTCTCATAAATAATACAGAACAGATGTTTGTGTCTTTTATCTTGTTGGGGTTTTTGTAAGGGAAAGAATAGGTATGCTGTATGCAATTAATTCAAACTGAAGGTAATTAAAAACCTTGTGAGACCTGTGAAGCCAGTTGTCACTAATAGCATCATTTTTTTGCCTCTTATCTAGCATCAGAAGTGTTCTATCCCTTCATTTAAGGGGAGAAGATTTTCATGATAAGTATCATTAAAAGTTAAGGCAGCTAGATATAATAGGAATATATGTGCATCTAGGGAAGTGTGCATCCTAAAATAATTTATATATATTTATATAATGTAAATACGATTTTAAAAGAGTCCTCTTGATCCCTTTGTCAAAGGGTTCAGAGTTCTTCAGAGCTGCAGATCAAGATCTGAAGCTGTTTCTGAAGATGTGTTTCTTTCATCAAAGGAATCAAAAGCCATTTGAATGGAGATTGTGTTTGTGTATCTGTACAACCATACATGCGGATGTACTGTCGTGTGCATATATAATAAGATGTTCTCTCTTTCCCACCACTGCTTAAATGGTATTTGGGATTGTGAGAGAATGAAAACAGGGGGAGATGTTTTAAAGTTCAGGTATAGCGAAACCAGTTAAAAATGTAAAAGCTTTCTACAAAACCGGTTTCTTAGGTTTTCTTTGTCTAACAGTGGTGTATCACTGAATGTAAATGTACGTAATATATTTTTGTAAGCATATGTGAACTTACAGTATTACTTTGAATATTTTTTTTTCTTCCTATTTACAAACTTACTATATTTTAATATTTTTTAAAGCCACTCCATTTCCAAACAGCTTTAAGTGCTTTACCTGTGATAACGCGGTGGACAATTACAACTGTAACAGATGGGCGGAAGATAGATGGTGTCCTGAAAGTAAGTGCGTCTGTGCTAAGGAGATTCTTGATGACAGTTTGCTTCTCCCTGACTCAACCATCTTGTAGAAGTCTTAACTGGATAGGATCAGCGTGCCACCACAGCAGTGCCCTCAGTTATGTTATTAGTAATAGTGAGTCATACGATTTCTGCTGAGGTGAATATTTTCACCATTTCAGGAGTGCAAAGGAACAGTGAAAATTTATTTATATCTCTATATATGTGTAAAACATTTTAGAGAATAGATAACAATACATTATTAAAATAGCAATTGATACATTATTAATATATCAGCAATATACTAATTCATTATATTTATATGTGTGTGTGTCTATATAGCTATGTGCTTCCTAAGAATTCATTTTAATGATGCTGTTTAAAAAAACTTAGGAATTGCCTGCGTAGCGTTATCCCCTTCCTTTCGGATACCATCCCAAGATCTAATGGTCTCTCTAGGCTATAGGCTTGCCTGTGAGCAGCAAATCCTGAATGGCTAGGGATCATACTTGTATGAGAGCATGACAGATATATAGAAAAGAATGGAAATATGTTTCCTCATTTTTCTTTGCAGTGATATTCACGGGAACAGTGGGAAAGGGGAAGAAGTGCACTAGAGGAATGAGGAAACATGTCTGAAACAACGAAAGCAAGAATGTGCTGCAAAAAGGAGTAGAGAATGGAAGATAAATGTGTAGACTGTAGCACTAATAAGTAGTTTAAATGATAGCAGCCTTCTGGAGGTTTGAAGGGTCAGTTAAGCTCTAAGCTTTCATCACTAATTAATTTCTTGCTAAATAGTATTTTGATGAAGTTGAAAAATGGCTTTATACAGCCCAAATAAGTAATTTTTATGGGAATATTTTGCTAAATTGTATGAAGTTTCTAAACCCTGTAAAGGAACACATACTTTGTGCAACTAAACATTTTAAAATTTATTTCATAGGTACTCAGTACTGTTTGACAGTTCATCTCTTCACAGACCATGGGAAGAGTACCTCAGTCACCAAAAAATGTGCTACTGGAGAAGAATGCCATTTTGTAGGCTGCCACCATCACAGAGAAAGTGGCCACACAGTAAGCACTGCTCTGTGTATAAGAGATTTGGAGGTTTGCATTTCAGTTCTTGTTTTTCCTGCTGAGCTGAAGAGGATGTGCCAAGATATACTCTGCAGTGTTTAACTATAGAAATCAAATTTCTGCAACAGAAGCTTGACTTCCCCCTTCTTCCTACTTTCCTACTTGTGCTGCTGGGTGACAGGATGCGATACCAACTTCTAAAGAAACACCTGAGCTTTCTGGGGCATGGCTAGTGTGTGCATGGGCCTTGGTTTCTGAGTTTTGAGTAGGGTGCCCAGGTGGGCTATGCGGCCTGCACCGGTGCTTGCTGTGCTGCAGTTCTGTCACTGGCAGCCCTTGGGCAAGCTGGGCTGGGAGTTAGGTGCTCTGGTCAAGTCTCTGTGTAACAAAGCTTGGATAACACAGCACAATACACAAAACAAGCCTGTATTTGTCCACCAAGGCCACACTCTTGAGCATGATACAACTGAGATTTTTTCCATGACAAAAAGCTAGAAGTGCTGCCTTCTCTCACCCTGGGGATGCTAGGTAAAAGTTTATCCTTCATGATCAAGCATATCCCACCAACATGTTATTCACTGCAGTAAAGTATTATCCACTAATTCCTTAATAGTTGAGAAGGTTAGTTATGTTATTTTTAACATGAAAGATTTCAGACACCAAAGACGAAACAGACAACATCCATGGTAAATATAAAAGAATCCGTACATTATCTAAATGGACTTCCATTGATTTCAACACATTTTGGTGGACTGAGGGCATGAAGTAACTATGCAGATGGCCTTCTGCTGCGTTTTATGTTATAAGAGTTCTCATGCCTTTGGATTAGATAAAAATTGGCATTCTCTTGGCTTTTCCAATAAGGAGTGTCAAGTAAGGAAAATTATTTTTCAGATTCCCTCCTGAAAATCAGCCATGCCAGTGGTTCTGTGGCACTAGAAAATTGGAAAAAGAAAGTCTGAAGTTCAGCATGCAGAGCTACGCTGAATACAAAAGCTGGAGGGGAAAAATGAATGGGAACAGAGTTTTTACAGTCAGAAGTTTTTAGCTTAAAAAGCGGAAACTTGAAACATTCAAATGCGTGTTTTTGGCGCATGTGCTAGAAGTGGAAAGTGGTGGCAAGTTTTCTTTCTTTTCTACAATGTCAGTGAACTTCTCAGTGCAGCTAACATGGCTGTATTACATCACATCACAGTTTCGAAGCCCAGTGACAGCACTAGGTGATGAATTACCCTAGGAAGGCTGTGGTGCATGATTTGGAAGAGAAGTTGTAGCATATATGCTCCCACTGCTGCCTTGGGTCGGGCTGCTGGGTGGGAGCAATTTGTTTAGCTGTAACCTTTGCAACTGGTTGAAAGAACATGTATCTCTAAAAGCCACTGCTGAACTACCCTGTATCCAGTGATTCTCCCTTTTCTCAACAGGAATGTGTTTCTTGCTGTGAAGGCATGATTTGCAATGTCGAAATACCAACCAATCACACAAACGCAGTATTTGCTGTGTTGCATGCCCGGAGAACGTCGGATGGCAGCAGGCGGACAGTCAACGTTGCAGTGCTTGTATCAGTCATGATGATCGTGTTGTCATGATACAACATCTGCTTGAGAGGGTCCGCCTTTCTGTGGGCCAGAAGAAACTATGCGAAGATTGTTTCAGTATGTGCAAGGAGAAATCACTGATGCTTCGTAATTACAGGACACGTAAGGGGACAGTGGAAGGACAAATGTGCATGATGGAAGTCCTTGGATATTTTAGTGACCATGCTTCATGTGGCTTGCAGTATTAAAAAACCCACCACAACCCACTGGTTGACTAGGCAGTGGGGTGAATCAAGTTATTATAATTCACTATTTTATGATGAAAATGCACATGTGCTTGGCATGTTTTTTGAACAGAGAAAAGTGTCTGTAGACAATCACTTTCCCAGGTGAGATAAAAAGGAGCTGCCGATGGACGATGTGCCAACAGGTATCTCAATGGAAACTGGTTTTAAACTGGTTTTCATTGTGCAGAAATAACACGGAGTTTCTTGTCTTGACCGACAGGTGTATTTAAGCTTATCTTTAGTTATGATTTTCATAGAGAACATGTATGGTTTTCATAGAGAACATATATTAGAGAAATTTTTTTCTGTTTTGATCAGAGCTATCATTTCTACTGGAAATAATAGAAAATAATCTTTCTTTTCTGTAAAATGTTGCCTCACACTCAGATTTTAAAACAGTGTGAAATTCTGTAGAATTTCTATCTAAAAATAATGAATGGTTTGAGCATCTAAATCAGACTTCCTTCCCCCCACCACCAAAGGGATTATTTTCTTGCAATGGAGTCTCACCTCAGCTGATATTGTTCAAAGTGGTGGTAATACCATGACTTTGAAATTGGAGCTACCGTCAAGCAGCTACATTACCATAAAGATTGTAAGTGGGCACTTGGTATAAATAAGGAGAGAAGTCTACTGTGTTCTCTCTTGATTTGCAGAAGTTTCTCCCAGAAACGTTGCTGTTCTTGAAGGATCTTCAGCTTGTAAGTCAGCACTGTTGGATATCCCAGACCTCTGGGCATCATCGTTAGCTTTGCCACCCCCATTTGAAAAGATTCTGTTTTTCATTACAATATTGGGGGTTTAATGGGATTTATTAGCATAGTTTAACTATTTGACTCCTTACCGTTTAGATGACTGTTCATCAATTAGACAAACAGTTGCAAATTTGACAAACAACAGAGTTTAGATTACAGTCAGATGTACCAAAACCTCCTTTGTTTTCCTTTTTAAACCTTGTGATGCAGACCAGCATATATAAGCTGCCTGTGGGAACTCTCATACCTTCTAGCACAGAACGGTGCTTTCCAGGGCTCTGGTAGATCGAGCTGTTACAAGCTGGCCTAAACACAGTCAGACTTACCATGGTTGCATTGGTTACTTCATTAATGCATCTGTTCTTTGCACTGCAAACATCCTGATTGTAGAGACCAGCAGGTACTGATGTCATATGACTTCTCAGCACAGTTTTATGTGTTCCAAAATCCTAACAAATTTCAGCTGCTCCTTTCGCCCGGTTGTGTTTCTTCCAATTCCCCACCATTTTCATAATCTTTCTCTGACAACCTAAGATACTGCAGCACAGCTAAGGATTTGACCTAGCAAGCCTGAAGAATTGCATCTCACTTTTTTCTTTTTCTAAACTATTTCATTCCTTTATGAATATACTCCATTTCAGTGGAGCTGTAAAATATTTTTTTTAGGGACATGGTAGTGGTGAGATGGCAGGGTTAGGGCAACAGTTGGGCTTGATGAGCCTAAAGGGCTTTTCCAACCTAAACGGTTCTGTGATTATGAATAAGACAGATTGTCCTGATCTTTTTCTAGTGGCTGTTTTTCATCTTAAATGAGATGGTTAAAATTATGATTAACTGTTGAAATATTTTTCAGGAAGAACGGATCGTTCAAACCTACTCTTAAAACAAGATTCAAAACCGTTCTCTGAAAAATTCAAGTAACTATAAATCGGGTTTTTTAACATAAATATTGGCTTAATTACTTGCTGGTTTACGTCACTAAATGTATTTAGACTAGCAGTTGAAAAACAGATTTTGAAATGGTTTTGGTTTTGTTTACAATCTAAGATTGCCCACATGGTATTTTTAGAATATGTAAGTATGTCTAAAAGCCGGTCTGTGATTTGCTGACAGGCCATTGCATAGCTACAAAAACTGGATGGAAACACCTTTCCCTTGCCAATGCAAAACAGTTCTTGCTGTCTAAGTCAAGGTTTTCCAATCTCTGGGTTCTGGTGACCATTGCTGTGCCATCCAACGGGCCAAGACGCTGCGGATGTTTTGAGGAAGTTTTTCCTTTGTTCAGTGGTCATCCCTGGGTAATATATCTATAGCATTAATCTTCGTGTCAGGCATAGTAACAAGCACGTTCAATGTTTTTCATCATTAAATGTCATCTTTTTGCTACGTGATCTACAGGGTACTTGAACTTTTTTTCTTGTGGGAAAATCATTCCAGGCTTGCTCTCTGCTCAACAGGGAATTCCTTGGTAAAGTGAAAGCAAGTTGTCGTCCACATTTCGAGTCATGGTATCTTTCCTTGTTTTGCCTCTAAGCGCTAGGTGCTCCCATAATTCAGTTTCTGGAAATAATTATTGCAATCTTAACAAGGTCTTAAAGTGCCCTATAGTCTTATATGACTTTACTGTAAATAATTTACAATCATCTAAGTGCTGACATTTGTTTACTCTGCAAATGCCATTCCAGAGCGTTCGGGAGTGCCAGGGAGAGCTGCCCAGAGGGAGGGCTCAGGTGCAGAGGAAATGGGCTCCAGTTTCTCTGCAAATGCCAAAAGACCTTTTGGGAGGGGAGGTCTCTGTGTTTGTCTTGGTTGAACTGAATTTTTTCGTTTCCCATTTGCCACGCTGAAAAGTTAAGACATCCACTGATAATTTAAATACTTAATGTGTTTGGAATAAAAAAGAAAAAAAAAATGAAGAATTCCACTGGAGTGCCAAAATAGTATGCTTGATTTTAATTGTCGTCTTCTTAAAATTAACAATAAAGACAGCAACCTGGGTATAGGAAAGGATTTGGTGTCGCCAAATAGAATTCCAATAGGGGAGGATATTAAGGATGAGTTCTAGTCATCTCGATACATCAATATCTTTGTTATTGCAAAGTTTAGGACTATTGTATGTGAATAATGAATATGCAAAAGCTGTTACCGCGATGTTAATGCTGCATAAGTTGGCACTTGGCTGAAGAAATAAGGAATTTAAGAGTGAATATCAATTTTACTATTTGCTGCTTTTTCTGTATGTAAAAACCCATATGCTTCTGCTTACATTTTATTTTAGGCCAATGTTAAAAGCTAAGTTTGTAGGGAAAGCAATGTGTGCTGATTATTAGAGAAAATTGTGCTCAAATTCACCAGTGTGCATATTTTCGACATGACTAATGATTGGCTGCGTAGGCAATCTTGACCTTAATTTATGGCAGAATGTTTATATTTTATTAAATAGACTCAAGTACCAGCTATATGTTCTCTTCAGATACCTGTCTGAAGAACTCACTGAGGGACTTACAAGAATATGGTTTGATCTGAGAAAATCAGGGGGCCCCTAACGTACGTATTTCGGGCATCTCGATTTTGGTTCACAGACGATGTAAATGAAATATGTGTGACTTGTTAATGCCTAAATTAGTTGCACCGCTTTGGAAATGGCATTTCTGTAAGTGCACGTCCACAGCTTTATATGCAAAAAATGTGTTTGCTAATACTTGGATATACATCCAGCAATAACGTGTTAAATACTGTGTTCTCACACAGCAACGGGGCAGGTGTGCCAGAGACAGCAGGCGCTGGGTAGGATCGGTGGGTGCCAAACTTGTGTGCATTCACGGGCCAAAATGATCCCTTTATATTGCCCTGAGAACCTGAAAAGAATTCGTGAGTGATGGCAAGTAAATCAGTTTGTGCAGCTGAGGAAGGATAAAAGTCATTTTATAATATGTGTGTGTAATGATGAATTTTTTTACATTGCACTGGACAGTCTATAGAAGATTTGTTTTTAAAAGCTTCTTCTCTGTTCAGTGCTGGTTTGTATGATGCTTTCTTACTGCTGTTTTAAATCTTCTCCAGAAGCGGCACTTTTAATTAAAAATATTAAAATACTTGCTGGTGGAAAATGTTTGTGGTGACAAAGATAAAAATCCTTTCACTTCTTGGGACAGCGAGACCAGGTGTTGGCGCTGGGGAACTCGAGCTGACATTGCACTGAGGGCAGATTCTGCGGCTCGCTCTCTTCTGATATATTTTGGACTTTCCCAGTTGATGTAATTGTTTCCAAGTATGTCAAATTTTCCGTGAGGTAGAGGCTCCCTTTTCCCCAGGAGTGGCTCTACCACTTCAGCAAATGGGAATAGCGATGAAACTGCTCCTCTGGAGCCAGCTGAGAGCTGCACCTTCCCGTCCATTTCTCCTGTATATGCTGGACTGATCGAGTGTGCTGCAAATCAGCAGCTGTGGATTTAATCCCAGTTTCTAGACGAGAGTCACCCTTCCTTCCTGGATTTACACTGCAAGGGATAGCGATGTAAACATGGCTTTACACTGCGTACGCAGCTCCATTGAAGAAAAGATCACAGGTACCATTATGGATAATTTCTATATGTATATATATGTCTTCACGTACCCTGGGGAGTCTGCTTGTTAACCTCCTGCTACAGCTAAAGTAACACCACCAAAATCTTAGTTTAACTGAAATTCTGCCATGGCTTCAGTATGGTTTATAATACCTGCTTTGACTTTTACCAGCAGGGGCTTCAGGAATCTTCACCGACGCCAATCCTCCCTTCTCAGAGGGCAGTTTATCCCGACAGAGGCATGCGGTGCCCAGAGGCGTTTAAAAGGCATGAGGAAAACTAGATTTCATTTGCATTTCTGCAAATGTGATTGCTGTAATCATTAGTAAAGTGATTTTAAGTACGGCTTTGTAGTATTTAAGTGGAAATAAACTTTTACAGTTACATGTAAGCAGAAAAGTTTCAAAGCAAGAAATGTGCTTCTGCACTGGCCTCTTAACTTGCCAGAAAGGTCCAGGTGCGGGTTAAAATGCCAAATTAAGGAAACGAGCAGCACACAGTCAACTCATTTAAACAGGACAAAATGCCGATTTCAGATTTTTGCAGCAAATAACATTAATTAAGATTAAAAAAACCCCAAATCTGTCTATTTTGGAGCACAAAGCCATTCCTGTAGAAAATATTTGTTTAACATGGCTTGACTCTGGAAGAAGCCCTGTGGGAAGTGCCTGATTTTTACAGGGCTTGCTGTTTGCAGGTGTTTCAGATTAAGACAACAAGGCCAGCAGAGGAACCCTTTGCTGCAGTAACACAGTTCCCGGGTTCTAGCTCCTGTATTCCGGCAGGATAACCTGGAGCAGGAGCAGTTTATTCAGTGCTTGAGCACGTTTCTGGTCTTCACATCTCATCAGGAAGAAACTCATCAGCTGTGGAGCTCAGAGGACAAGGTAGGGATATGGTTGCTCTCTGCAGATTTGGGGTTTGCAGATCGATCAGCGCAACCTTGGTGGAGAAACTGGGTCAGGCTCTCAGCTGGGGCAAATAGCAGCCTGTCCAAAAGCCAGGCAAATGATGTAAAGGTCAGGACAATTTAGCCCTCTGTAGGAATAAGGCTGGCACCAGGTAACTAATTTGTCTGTATTATCTCTCTGCAAAAAGTCTGCTTGGTGTTTTGTATGAACTTTTAATATCATGTGTTCTGCTGCTGTCTTCAGGAAATTAAGGAGATGCAGAAAACCAGCTGTAAGTTTGGGGGAGAGGGTTGGAGAACGTTAATGGCTATGTCTAGTAGTCATAATTCATTATTTTAGATGGTTTTAAATTTCATGGTGATTTGGTAAGGTCATTTTTAACGTCAGTGCTGTGCCAGAAGCTGCTGTTAGCGGAGGGAAAAGTGTAGGTGTTTGATGTTTGAATAGATTTATGCAAGGAGAAAGGTAACATTGTTATATAGGGGTTTAAAGGTCGCATTGCACAGTTCATTTGTGTTAATTTGTTCCAGCCTTAGCATTTATTGTTAGGGGTTTTTTTTTTAATCTGTATGACTGTAACCAGGGTCATATGGTGCTGTTCTGGAATGGGAATGCCGTGGCAAAATGAGCTGTATATCGAGTAGAAAACACGTATGTGAGTGGAGGTGGGATGAACAGAATATTAAATAAGGTGAAAAATAAGTGAATGGCAAGTTAGAATGCAATGTTTTTCACTGAATTAATACAAAACTTGTCATTTGAAGAAAGTGTGTATGGTTTAGGTCTGACAAATTGTCGTAGCGTTTCCTCATGGTTTTAATTGCACAGATTCCACTGTATATTCCCCCTGCTCTGAAAAAGAAAGAAATAATCTCTTGCACATGACTACACCCCACAGACTTGTTTCAAACAGCGCTTCCTTCTTGCTCTTAGGCTTTCCTGTGTCCGTTTTTGGCCAGGATTCAAAGAATTTGGCAAGAACAGAGTCCCACAATGCACCCACATGAATCATAGAATGTTTAGGGTTGGAAGGGACCCCTAGAGGTCATCTAGTCCAACCCCCCTGCAGTGAGCAGGGACACCACTAACTAGATCATGAAATGAAGGATGAAAACAGTCGATCCCAAACTGTTCAGTTTTAATTTGAGACCAATCCCCAAAGGGATATGAAATCTGGAGGTCTGTCGTGAGCAGAAGGAAGAAGCAGCGTGAACTTCAAGTTGAGGTCGTAGCTGAGTATTTTGAAATCAATTGATTGAATTTGTCACTTTGGCTCGGTGATCACCAGGCCGTGACACTCTAAGTTTAAATCTACTCTTTAGAGCAAAGTACTTCTTGGTGTCTCTTTTAAACATGGCATTGTTTAGATTATTTTTTTTTTTTTGGCTTTTGTGGGAATAATCAGAATCAAACACTGCCACTTGTGTTCATTATTGCAGACTACAGGGAGGAAATAACTTTTTCAGAGTGCACATGACTGTATGCCAACAGCTCAGAGTAGAATTGAGGAAAAAATTCTTCCCGGTAAGAGCAGTTAAGCCCTGGAATAGCAGGCCAGAAAGGTTTTTCAGAACTGAACTGGCTAAAGTCCTGAGCACCTAACGTAGGTTCTAAGTTAGTTGTGCTTATAGCAGATGGGTTGGGCCAGAGACCTTCAGAGGTTCCTTCCAGCCTTATTTCTCTTTGATTCTGAGTTTGCACCAGGAACTACATTGCATCTGATTTTGCTTTCTCTCCATCTTTCTATTTGGTTAACATTAAACCGTGCATTAACGTAGCATTCATCACCGAGAGATCCTTGGAGTATTTTCACTGAATTTTACCTCTTGAGAACGCAGGAACCTCGGTTTAGAGTGAGGGATTCAGACAAAGGCTTGCTCAAGATTCTTGTTGGGAAATGGTTTGAACTGGAGGCGCTTCGAGGGGAGAGGAGCGAACTAAATGATGGCTTGAAGACTTTTGTGGCTGACTTTTCTCCGCTCTCTTACTCTGAAGGTGCGTATTAGAAATGATAGCCTGTCTCCCGAGCCGTAGCCAGAGTCCCAAGTCACAGACTGTCCTTCTGCTTGATTGCAATGTTGACTTATAATGCAGTTGTCAGATATCTTTCTGGTATTTTGCAAACGCTTGGCTTTATGCCTACTTAACGTTGAGGTGTATAAAGTCATTTGTGCACATCTAAATGGTTATCATGCACTATAACTCCTTTACTTTCTTAGGGGGCAGAATAGATATTTCTGTATATACAGTGATACTTCTAATTTTTTTTTCCCCCCTTGCTGAATGCAGATGGGGCACAGATCACTGGGAAATCAATCCTGAAATACTTTTTTGGGTTTGCTTTGTTCTTTGATGGACTAGTATTTCCAGCCCGGTACGCAGATCCTTCTCTGTTTAACTCTGGAAAAAAGAAAATACTCCCAAAGAACCACGTAAATGGTTTCATGAGATGTGTTTGGAAAAGCCTTGTTTTTCATGACCTGGGGACATCCTAAATACTGCGAATGGATGCCTTGTTCCGCTGGAGTTGGTGGGAATTTTACCATGGTAGGGCTGGGACTTTAAGCAGTGTATATATGTGGTCATTGCTCACATGCAGGTGCTGCTGTGCAGTTAGGTAATTTTTATTATTGCTTTGATTAAACAGGAGAAATATATATATTGGCCTGTGATAAATGATGCTGGAGCTTAGTCATGGTGATATGAGCATTGGGAAGGACTTTTAAAAAGACCCAATGGCTTTAAATCAGATTGGCTGCAGATGATATAGGTGCTCATTTAATTGTTTCTTGCAGCTGAAAAGCTTTGTTTGAAGGTGGGCCCATGAGTTGATAGCCAAAGTGGCAAAACAAAGGCTTTTTTTAAAAAATAAGATCCTAATTGTCATCGCTGTTGAAATGCTGCATGGATCTGACTAGACATAGTCTTAAGAACTAACAAGAATCAGCTATGTGGCTTACTTTAATGTTAATAAGATTAACGGTGCAGGAAATCCTTCGACATTTGAAAACTGGCTTGATTTTGGGAAAGATAATGAAGTAATCTGAAAGCAGAAAATTCTAGAAAACATCACCAAAACTGCATTATTCTTGGAGGTTAATTTGAAGCTCTTTCCCAACATCTCCAGCTCATAGCTATTGTCTCGCGGGCCGTGAGTCTTGCTTGGAAAAAAGGCCAACTCTCTTGTTGCCAGGTCTTTGTTGTCATTGCGAGCCCTCTTGTCTGGAGATGGTTATGGTGGCACGGAGGTCCTTCTCCAAAGCGTATCCTCCAGGTGTGTTCTGGGATCCTTTTGGAAGGTAAACTTTCAGTTTAATGAGCGTTTTAATTCCTCTGGAGTGTGTGTGTGGGGGTGCTTATCAGCTCTTGTGTTTCCCAAACTTGTCAGCCCTCTCCCCACCCCCCGCTCCTTTTGGGCTGTCATTTATATGCTGTGCAGAGCGCTCCCTCCTGCCCTTTTCCTTTCAGGATGGTGTGTACAGAGGAAAATATAAACTCAAACCACTGTGTGGGCTTTTTTTTTTTCCTTTTTGTTGTTTGGTTGGTTTCAAACTTATTTTATGGTAATACCATCTGTGAAAAGCAGTGGATGCCTCAGCCTGCCTAAGCTGTTTTAGGGAGATAAAATATCAAAATGTAAACAGCCTGGGCGGTTGAAAGGCATGAAAAAGACAAAAATCTCTATTAAAGGGAAAAGGCTGTACAAGTGTTTGGGGTCTGCAAATGTTTTTTTTGGGTTTGATCTGCAGCTGGGGGTCATCACTGCAGCTGAGGTTACAACTGCAGTGGGTAAATTCATTTGTTGGAAGCTCCTGAGTAAGGAGCTGGAAGACCAAATACTCACAACTCCTCCTTGGAAGATTGCAGTCAGATTTGAGATAAAAAGCTGTGTAGGAAAAAGTAAAGAAGCCAAAGAAAGAGCAGTTAGAATTGCTGGTGGTGTGGTTTTGGTTTTTTTGTTTTGTTTTTTTTCCCGTCATTTTCTGTTATGCTTATTCCATAAGGCTGCACGTATCGTTGCTACAGGCTGGACCACCACTGTGTATGTCACTGTATAACCAAATGAGGTCACGGGTGCTTTATCGGAGAAGGCGCAGCGTCCCCTGCGTTCTGTGAGACCTGGGTGGCACAAAGCAGTCCAGCATACTCATCGCTTGCCGCGTACCCTTTGTCAGGACTCCTCTCCATTTGCAAATTGATGCTGATACAGGTAGGCTGTCAGGCTAACGCGCAGCAGCTCTACCCAAATAATCTTGCAGTAATCTTGTTTACTGTAGTCCTTTTAGGAGGTGCAGGTCGATTATCCAGGAGCAAAGCTGTGTGTCCCCAGCTGATCCTAATCAGCAATGACTAACGATGAATTCCTGTGGAGGCGAGTTTGTAGCCTCGCCAGAAATGATTCCCAGTTACTCTGGGATGCGAGTCTTCCCCACTGATGCATTTCTTCAAAGTACTTTTTTTCCTTATTCTTTTTAAGTCATAAGAATAACTCTATAGAAAAGATGAAGATTGGGAGAATATGGTTACTCTCTCCTCTTGCTTTTTATCATCCGCCAATAAACACATCGCATAAATTGGCTTTTCGGAGTAAGGCTCTGTGGTGTCTGTCGAACGGTGAGGTGATGTAAGCCCAAGGATCCAAGGATCATCAGATGTTTGAAATCCAGAAATGAAAATCATAGTGTTATTTGCTCTGTGCTTGCCTCCAATATTAAATATCTGGTGCATTTCTTTCCTTACTGAATCCACTTTACATTTCATGTATTTAGCGCTGAAAAAAACCCCATGGAATAATGCCTGTTCACTTGCTTTGCCTACTGTATCTCCTGATGAAGAGAGAGAATATCTGCAATATTTTGCTTCACTAAACTCGGCAACAGAGATAATATGGAAGTATTCTTGCAACTATGCGTTTTGTGTCCTTCACGAATGCCAGTAAGCTTACAGCAAACAGGAGACGTTGCCTTTCGCAGGGCTGGGGGGGTGATGCCCACCGAGCAGCACTAGAGTTCAGTCTGGAATACTTGAACGTAGAAAATTCATTGCTATCATTGATTAAGAACTGTGCTGAGTGCAAACACTTCCGTTCGGTCCGAGAGGGTGGTTGCCATGCATAGTTAGTCAGCTCGTGTTGGCAGTATATCAAATTTTTTAGAAATGTCTCATGGAGAACACTCTATTAATGAGTTTTTCCTGCAGACCTTCCCGAAGTGGGACACCATTCCTCTGGGCTGGAAAGCAGCCCATGGAAGTTGTCGGTCAGAAGGAATTCCTGGGATTATTTTTTTTCCTCTTTGTTCTTGGGTCAGAACAGAGCATAGGTGGGGGTTTTGGCCATTTGGTTTTTGGGGGTGGTTTGGGTTTTGTTGTTTGGGTTTTTTTTTTTTTTTGTGGGATGGGTGGGTGGTGTTGGAAAGAAAATTACTTTGTCTTCATGAAAAATGTGGGACCTGAATTGGAAGAGATTAGAGAAATTGTTGCAAATCCTGCTCTGTTCACTTCCATTGTGTTAGATGGCGTTGGGGATTGTCAGGGGCAAGAAGTAGTGGGGAGAATGAAACTGCTTTTCTGAAAAAAGAAGTACAGGTATGCAAAAGATTCTAATATGTTCATAGAGAAGATACTGAGGTAGGAAATGAAAGTTATGCTACCTCCTCCGTAATTAATATTATGTTTTGCATAAAGAAAGCCAGGTCTATGAATCACTTTTCACCTTTTGAAGTTGTCAGGTAAGGGTTTAGGAACGCCATAATTGGTGCCTTAGGACTTTGCCTGCCTGAATTGCCAGGGTAATACATATGCAGAAACATAACACCCAGCCATTTGGGGCTCACCATTTGGTTCAAGAGGGCAGTAGCCCTGCCAAGCTGGTGTGTGCACTTATTCGAGTTTGTTTAAAAATAAATAGGTAGATTCCTTCTCATGGAAACCCTGTTTGAGATACAGACAATTTAACAGGACAGAAAAGAAAGGGAAAATAATAATGGCAATGATAAAAGAGTATACAAAACAAGGGAGGCACAGTGCAATTGGTCACCACATGTTGACTGATGCCCAGCCAGTTCCTGAGCAGCGGCAACATCCTTCCAGCCAACTCCCCCCAGTTTTTTTGCTCAGCATGATGTCATATGGTCTGGAACAGCCCTTGGGACAGTTGGGCTCAGCGGTCCTGGCTGTGCCCTCTCCCAGCTTCTTGTGCCCCTCCAGCCTCCTCGCTGGCAGGGCAGTACGAGAAGACGAAAAGTCCTTGACTTAGTGTAAGCCCTGCTCAGCAACATCAGGGTGTTACCACCATCATCCTAAACCCAAACCACAGCACTGTACTGGCTGCTAGGAAGAAAATTAACCAGGACAGCTTGTTTTTAAAGGAATAGTATTTTTTTTATAATTTCATGGCTAAACTAATTTAAGCATTTGCAGGCAAGTTTCAGAGGGTTTACTTCAACCTAATTTTTGTTCTCCTTCAGTGTTTCCTTCAGCTGATTGCTGGACAATTTTCTTCTAACTGCCTCCTCTGAAACTGTAAATGAGTGTATTCATGCCGTAGAAACCCAATAAAGCATGTTTAAATAAAACATCCTTCCTTCTTCCCCCCCACCCCCCGCCCCGATTAAGAAGTTCTGCAATATGTTTCTCTTGGCTTTTGGTTAAGCACGGCCTGCCAAAGCTGACAGATCTGATCCCCAAGGTGGGCAGGGTATGGCTGTAGATTGCAGCACTGGAGATAGTATGAACTTGATGCCATTGACTCTCTACCTGTTTCACTTCCCATAAGTAATCATGTCGTCCACTGACCTAATATATTGAGTCTGAATCAGGTTAAGAAACTGTTGTCTTTACAGGAAGAAAATTTTGGAGAATGTGCCCTTCCCTTACAATTTGGCTCTGCTCTGAGCCAGGGGCTGGGCTGGATAACCTCCGGACATCTCTTCCCACCTACATGATTCTTGATGGCTTATTGGTTTGGGGAATATCTTGTCATTCTCAACTTGAAGTCTTACAGGAAGAAAATCTGGGTGAATACTTGATCTTTTAGGGCAATTGTGAAGGGCTATAGAGACTTCTAATTCTGTTAGGGAGTTCATTATTACCGTGGCTGACATAGGCAAGCATTTAGCTTTACATCATTCCTGCTGTAGACTGTTAATTACAGGTTAAACTCTTTGTAGGTTTTATGACCTCATAGCTTGGTTTTCCATGCAGTGATACTTCTGGTCCTTAAAACCTTGTAGAACCTTAGGCTCTGGTCTTACCAGGCACCTAGAGAACAGCATAGCAGGCACGGTAAGGAATCTGCCTATTTCACCATGAAACGAGAGAGCATTAAACATTTTTATTAATATGATTCTCTATTTGAAAATGAGTTTCAGGTCTTTGAAATCTGTTGGAATGCATTAGTGCAGATAATTTTAATAGGAATCATTAAAAACATTTGATTTCTACTTTATTTAGCTTTTGATACATGGATATTTTGGTTAGGCTGTCTTCTTATATCACTATTTCTGTTTTACTCTGATATGCTATACCAGACTCTCAATTGTGTGTGTTCTATGCATACCCTTTTCTCTTCTATGCTACGTTGTAATGGCTGGATGTTACCTAAATGGAATTATCCAGTGTTTATGAATTTAAGGTGATTTTAATATTACTTTAACTCCATATTTGAAGAGTTAGTATAATGAAAAGTAATTAGATTCACCAGATTAAAAGAATCTGGTGAATAACTGCTCATAGAACTTTTCAGGGCGGTCTGCGTGTGAAACTCAGTATGGAAATCTGTTGTGGAATTATAAAGTCAAACCTGTGTTTGTGGTCGATACCTGTGTGTAGCTGGGACTGCTGTTAGCGTTGTCTTCCAAGATCCCAGCATCCCTCGTGTTGAGTGTCGCTGCACGGCAAGGGGGTTGTGTCGATCGGTGAGAAAAATCCCCATCTCCCTGCCAACTTCCTTCTGCTCACTCAGAAAATGCTTTGACTAATCTAAGTGTAAAAGTTTGTGTTTTAAAGTAATATAAATCTAATATAGTTTCTGCCCTGGCTGTCAAAAATCAGCCGTGCTGGGGGGTTTAGTTGAATGACATTTGACTCACGATTTATTCCTTTCTGTTTGTGAATTATTTCCAGAAGTAGCCTTTTCTGTTACCGCAGCTATAAATAAGTGTTCCATTTACACACATAACGCACGTCAAGGAATCCCAGGCTGAGTCTTGACATGCAGTCATTCTACTTTTCTTCACATGCACTATTAATAGTTACTAATGAGTGAAGGCTCTAAATCACATCTGTACGCTTCTGATTCTCGGGATTCTCAGCAGCTGAAATTTTGCCCCCCTTTTAAATTAAACTTTAAAAGTTTAATTTAACGAGCATGAAGGCAGTTGAGGACTGGCTGAGACTTTGTGTTGGTGCCCACTCCGTGCCTGGCGCGCTTTAAAAAGATGCACGTGCACACCTCCAAACATTTGGCAGCTCTACGCCCTTGATTAAGATTTACATATGTTGAAGTGTCCTTTCTCCCCCTAATTTTAAGCAAATGCAAAACATTAAG
Source organism: Gorsachius magnificus (assembly GCA_034008185.1). Taxonomy (NCBI): domain Eukaryota; kingdom Metazoa; phylum Chordata; class Aves; order Pelecaniformes; family Ardeidae; genus Gorsachius; species Gorsachius magnificus. The sequence goes on along the minus strand of CM067085.1, from coordinate 2,777,999 downwards.
GGATTTTAAAATATTCCTAGTATAGCTTGTGTATAAGTCGGATGGTCAGGTTTCTATGCCTATGTCTGCCGGCAGCTATGTTTCAAGTTCCCTAATTTGAGCTTATGAAGACGAGTGGAAGCTCCTGGGATCGCCACTTGGTAAAGTTCCATCTAAACTCTGTGAACACTCCTGGAAAGTTCTGAGTTCATATGAAATGTCATGATCAATGACCTTTGTCATTTCACTTCATGGGCTTTATTTTTTTTTAATTCAAATGTTCTCTTCTCTTATAAGTGGTTTTCCTAATACCATTCTATTAAATGTCTTTGAGGCCAGATAGGAAATTAAAAGAATCTCCAGAAGAATGTTGGATCAACATGTTTTTGGATCAAAGGTTGGTCTCAGCCTATGGCTGTGAACTAAAACTTGTGAGGTCTGTGGATTCTCTAAAGGATCCACTGAAAGATAACTTTTTTTTAATGGAGAGGAGGGAAGGAAAGGTTATTTTTGGTAGGTTTGAATTAGACCCAGGGGTGGTCTCCCTTTTAGGAAAGTTTAAGGGATGCATGGGTCCTTTTTCAACCAGTTTGTGTTCCCTTGCGTGGGACAGGAACCGATGGTTTCAGGATGTTCCTCTTTGGATTAGCTGCAAAATAAGGTCTGATTGCTGGAATTCGTTAAGGATTCTGTGTAAAATCAGAGGTGTTCTCCCTCTTTTATGATCTACCCTCACTCTTCACAAGCTGCCTTTCTGCAGTCTCTTTGCTCTTGGAATTAAATAATGTGTACTTCATAACGCTGGGCCCTAAGGGCTGTGTAAGCCAGGAACATTTCTGTCCTGCTCCTCTCGGCGTTTCCGAGCACAGCCATGGTGAGCCTCTTAAATCCCACACCCGCACTGGAACGAGGTAAGATTTTTGGGTGGATCTGGGTCCTCAGGTGACCGCCGCTGCGGAAGTGACACTGCGCAGCTTGGCTTGCTAAGATAGCGTGCCTTTACCTACGCCTTTACACGAGTCCCCTTTTAAACTTTGGATAAAATCTTTCAGCTCTTCTTTGGCTATTTAAGTTTTTGAAAGAGATGGCTTTTTATTTTCTTTAGTAAGTGAGAGGGTCTCTATCTGCTCTGCTTAAGAGGTAGGCATTTCATTTATTTATCTTCTTTAACTTTCTCATGGCCCCATCCTAGGGAGCTGCCGATTAATTCCAGCAGAGTGGAAATCTCTCCTCCTCCTTTTCCCTCCTTTGCGTTGCTTTGTGAGCACCACGTGGCATTTTCGTTACATCATATAACACTTCATGCTGTAATCTGTATTCTGCACGTTTAGCGTGCTAATTTCTAAGTAACCAGTAGCCCTAGAAAGTTGCTAAGGATTTGTAGGTGGCTGTGGGCAAAGGAAAGCTACTGGGAATACTTTTCTGTTGAAAAGAGGAAGCTTTTTGCTTGTAAAAGCCAAAGCCAAATTGAAAGGGACACAACAATGTCTTGTGCTAGCCATTTTATAGTAGATGCTTCCAGAAAGGCTCAATACAAGCTTATTAAACTTACAGTAAGATATCTTTGAAATATGCTGCACCTTCTCATGTAGGTTGGAAATACAAGGAGGTTATGTGGTTCTGTAGGAAAGGTATTATCGACTTTTAAAAAAGCAAAAAAGTCAGCATGAAACCCATTCCCCCTGTCCTTCTCCTCTGTTTTCATTGGTACAAAGATGGCAAATGTGACTGTGGGGAGCCAAGTACGATGAGTGGGAGTGGGGTGTTTGGCGAGGCCGGTACTCGGTGGTGCATCCTAGGAGTAAGTGTTGGGTATCCCCCTCAGCCTAATCATCTCCCGGATCATCATGAAAGCCGGCAAGATCTTTCACTGGGGAGCTTTGTTTCGCCACCTTCCTCGCTTGAAAATAATCTGAAGTGTAGGGAAAAAGGAAATTCCCGCTGAAGTACGTGGATTAGGAGAGTAGAATTAGGAGAGCCAGGGAGCGTGGTGAGCTGTTCCCGCGCATCCCGCGGGGGGGAAAGAGGGGGCAGCCACGCTCTCTGGGAAAGCCAATGACAAAGAAATCTCAGAGTTAATGTGGGGAAGGAAAGACAAAAAACAGCAGTAGCATGAGGAAACTTGACTTAGAGAGATCGTCCGTATAGAGAAGAGGGGAAGAGGGACATGGTTTAATGGTGCTTAGGGCCAGGGTTTGGGGGTGGGATGGCAGGGTTAGGGGAACAGTTGGGCTGGGGGAGCTTAGAGGGCTTTTCCAACGTAAATGATTCTATGATTCTAAGAGCAAACGTGGTTACTGAAATTGTGGTAGCTCAGCGATTCATCGTATAACTGCGAGGTGTAAATTTGATTTGAAACCTAAAAAACCATTTTTGGCTATGGCAGAAAGGTAACACTTGCGTTAAGGCATGAGCTTGTGCATCCCAGTTGCAGCGGTAGTCGCGCCGACGCTGCACACTTAACTGGGATGAGAGGGCAGTTAGCGCTGCTGCTTGAGACGCCTTGATTCCAGAGAGTAAGTTATCAAGAGGAAAATTATACCCTGTGCAAGGACATTGGCAGTGCGCACGTAGCAGAACTTTTTTCCGTCTGTCATCAGCGCATTCAAAGCGGTCGTTCTGCCGGTGCTCTGCTGCAACTGCTGTGGAATTTGCTGTCCTAAGGCAAGTAATTTCAGAGCTTCCCCAACTGACCTCCAACCCTTGCTGCTGCTCAGTCCTGTAAATCTCTCTGGTATGAGATCCAGCACAGGTAGATCATTTTGGAGATAGGAAGAGTGACTGAATTACAGTGGGGATTTTTTTGTTGTTTTGTTTTATTTTCGAAAAAAGATGAGGGAGTGGATCTTTGGAGAAAGATGGTGATGCAGATAAAAAAATAGTCTGATGGATTGAAGTGCTTGATGGATTCAGAAACCAATACGCTGAACTGATTTTGTCAGGCCTTACTGTAATTGAGATAAAAAGATTCTGATCTGTTTAGGTTAGCTACATTAGGCACTGATCAGACCCAGAAAACAAAGGTACAGAATGTTTATGTGGTGCCTATAGACTCATGTGCTCTTTTATGTGCTCCCTATAGACTCATGTGCTCTTCTGCTTTTTTTGCTGAGAACGCAAAAGGCTTGTGCCCGGGCACAGTACCGGGATGTGAGAAATAGCGGCGCCTGTTCCTTACACGACCACAGCTGACTTTGTCCCCATTCCTCTTCTGCTAAGTGGGGACGAAATCTCATCTTCGCGCCCCTGCTTCGCTCTGCCTGGAGTCTGGGGGGCAAAACCTGCTTGGCCTTAATGCCCATCGAGAACTAGCTCCTCCCTTTGGGTCTCAGTCTTACAGAAGGCATCCAGGTCCTACTTTAACTTATAACAATTATTAAACGAATATTTAATCTTAGCCTTTATGGAATGACTGGGCGCTCGGGCCAAAGGCTCGGTGTCTGTTGAACGCGCGCCTCTCGCGCTTCCCCCACAACGTCTTCCTTTTCAGCAGCTCGGAGCAGGGTCTTTTTGCTTGGTTGCAAACTGCCTTCGGCGTTTTTGAGACATGTTATTAAATCTTTTTTCGGAGAAGAAGCTTCCATTAATAGCCAGTCGGCTGCTGACCGAAACAGGCCAAATACCATTCAAAATATCTCTCCTATTCATCTGGGCTGTCTGCGCTGCCTTGTTGCCGTACTCAAGCCCAGCTGTGGGCTTAAACTTCACTTGAAACCCACCAAGAATCTTTGCGGGGTGTCCTCTTTAGGCTCTGTAGGCACTATTTCCACAGCCTCTACATCACGGGCTGTATATGACAACAAGGAGCGTGGGACATGTGGAATTTATTCTGGGTTTTTTTTTTTTTTTTTTTCCGTCCAAAAGCTGGAGGTAAACATCTATCCAGGAGGGAAGAATTTATGTGGGGCCTTAGGCTAGAAATGCTCAGGTTTCCCTGTCAGCTGCGAAGTGAAGCAAAAGGATCCATCTGACAAAAAGAAACCTTCTCCAGAAAATCAACTACAGGTGAGCGTTGTGCAGGAAAATCCCTTTGTAGAAAAAAAAAAAAAAAAAAAAAAGAAAAGCCATTTTTGTTTTGTTCTCATGACTTGCTTTCATTTTTAACCACAAAATACCCCTATGGAATGCATCTGTGGGTGGTCTCATTAAATAGCAATAATCTTTGTGCCCCGTTTGTTTCTCCAAAGCGCAAGTCACGGTATCATTTTTGTGCCACTGTATTTCAGAGAAGTTATTTATTGGTCGCTTTTAGCCAGATCACGCTAGCACTAGCACAAGTTGTGTACGGCCCCGTCTCGCACCGATACCCTCCAGAACTGCGCTTCGGCAGCCGTGTAACCCCCCGATTAACTCCCTAGTAATTAGATCTCTGGGCACAGCTAATAAAGCGGCACTGAAGAAGGTTTGCCCATCATAAAGCATAAAACCAAACACAGAACCAAGCGTTTAGAACGCTTGGGTAATTCTAATGCTTTTTCCGCAATTGCACCATGTAATTTTTTCTGCCTTTGCTTTTCTGTAAAGCACACAATTCCTGCGCGCCGGAGGCGTTATGAGGCTATATTAGAAGGCACCCAGCCTGCTTTAATATTGAATCGTGCAAACAGCCTTGACCTGAGTTTTTGACCACCAAAAGCAGCATGGGGAGAACCCGTTCCGGGATGTGCAATTAGCTGGGCACGCTTGTACCCAGCCGGCTTTGTGCCACCGTGCGAGCAATGCCGCTCCCGGTCGTAAAACTTCAACTTCTGGGACCAAAGTGTCCTTTCCAAGCAAGGGGAGGGAGGTGATGGTTGAAGTTCTTCTCGCTTTCAGTAAAAGACGGGCTTTTCAGGGTCAGATTTTAAAGTTGTTACTTGGCAGCAGTTGTTTTAAAACCGTCTATATTTCTAAGGAATTTTACAATACCCTTAAAAACCTGGCCAAAAATATCAAAGCCAAATTTTTGGACTGGTCAGTAGGCTGTAAGTCAGCAAGCACGCTTGAAAATATTATCCTCAAAGAGTAAAAATCATAATCGTTTCTATTGCGAATAAATCACTGTGGTTTTCTGGCTGAAGCTGCCAGAAACGCGTTAAGGAACAGAATTTTTTTTTTGAGTGTTTTAATCATATGACTAATCCTGGCTGAATTAAAATTGGGGAACTCGCATGAACATGCATTTCTCAGCCGCAAATGGAGGCCAAGTAATTTGCCTCACGTGAAAAGCAGCTTCGCTAGGTTTTGTACTCCTCCCTCCGGCGAGCTGGGGGTCACCAGCCCTAAGGCAGGAGCATGAGTTTCACCTAAAGGTCCGGTAAAGTGCGCTGGTAAGAATCTCTCTGTGGACTGTTTTAAATTATTATTTCTTTTTTTTGGTTTGTTTTTCTGGACATGATAACTGGAGGTCAAATAGCGCTGTACGGCTGGTACGGGAGCGCTGAGATGGCCCTGACGGCGAGATAAGGCGGACGCGGGTGACTCTGATTTGGGGCTGTGCCTTGGGACGTAACCAAATGTGAAACGCAGGCTCCTCTGAAGCTCTTAAGTGCACAGCAATTACATAAAATTTGCTCAGCTCTTTCTCGTATCCGTTGAAATCTAAGCAAGGAAGAATGTGGCATTAGGCATTAAGATTGATAGAATCCTCGATAGGCCCTCGCAGCTCAATAGCTCTGTGTTTCCTCGCTGGATTTCTTCAGTATTCCCATTGTTGGTTTGAACTTGATAAATGCAAGGAGATAGTGCAAATGGGAGGCCGGGCTGGTTTGTGTGGAGGAAAGACAGCGTTTTACCTCTTTGCTAGCGAGTCAAAATTCATATATTTGAGTCTGAATATAAACTCGAGTGACGCAACGTTGATTTTGCAGCGCTCGGGCGGTGCGCTGTTATGCCTCTTAAAAAACTAAACGTGATACTTGTTAGAAGGGGCAATCCAAAGGCAACTTCTTTCCAAAAATACTGTAACCCTAGCGTTGGGCGCCGAGGTGTGTGCAACAATGGCGTTATTCATGCTGGGCCTCGGAGACTGAAAATGAGCGATTAAAGACGCTGCCCTTCTGGGTTTGAGAAAGTCAGGACTGTGCTCTCCTGCGTGTTTATATAGGAAAAGGTATTGGGGGGGGGGGGGGGGGCGGGCGGGATTGCATTTTTCAATCCCCAGACAGAGAAGCGAGGTCCACTGCTGGCGGTTAAATGATTTCGTAAGTGCTGGGAATACTGAAATCAGCCACAGAAACTCTATCTAATGCGTCTAATCCTATGCTGAACCGAAATACTGTTTCTGCAAAATCCTTTCACTCCTGAACTGGTCTAAGCTGGGTATTGGTGTTAATGCTTTGTCCTTCTCAACAGTTTTTTTTTTATTTTTATTACTTTTATTTTTTTACCTTACCATTTGAGATCTTACTCTCCAAGGTGTCAAAGCTAAAACTGATGAGTTCAGTCTGGGTGAAGTCTGAGTGCTTGGACACCACGTCCAGCTTCTCTCACACGGTGGGTTTAGAATTCAGGCTAACTCCTGAATGTATGAAATGGCCCCTCTCTGGTGTCCAAAATTCAGCAAGTCTCAATAACGTCACCAAACCAAGATTTCCTTCCTCAAAAAAAGGGAGAGGGGGGTGGCCAAGGGCAGCTTACACAGCGTTGAAGTAGGTCTCGCAGAAGCATTTTAGAGCTGATGCCGTAGGAGAACTCCCACTGAAAATACCAAGGTTTGTATTTGCAGTTTATCCTTTGCATCTGTCTTCCTGGGGCTGAAATCCCCAACTCCGATTCCACGTGGCTTTGAGCCATCTCAGGCAGCGTTCAGCATGTCCTGTTCGGTTTGGTCCTGCCTGCCATTTGCTCGTGTCGCTGTCAGACCCTGCTCTTCGTGCATAGTTTTCCCGTGCTTTTTGTGTAGCATATACCTGCCCAGGCTGATGTGTGCACACCTGATGGGTTTAACTTTGCCGTCTTAGATTTGTGCTCCTGTTCACGTGTAACTGATCTGCTAACGCTACGACTTCAGGTATACGAAAGAGGAAAAATTCCCTTACTGAGAATATGGCTTTTATAAGCATTGCCTTACCTCTCCGGGTATGGGCGATCGCCTGGTTTACAGACAGGATAACGTAGGACATACCCGCGATGGGCTGCGTAAAGTCTGGAACAAAAAGCAAGTGTTTATCTGTTGTGCCTTTTTTCCCCTTCCTATTCAAAAATATGCTTTTGTTTTTAAGAAAGCTGTTGTGGATCGCTGTATTCACCACCATTTAAAATCTGTAAAGAAGGGCTTTGGGCTTCAGCCCAGGCTGACCTGGCTGCTGCAGCCGGCAGCATAGCCCATGTGAGAGGCGGGGTCGGGTTCTGCTCCCAGGGAAGGGGTGATGGGATGAGGGGCAACAGCCTCAAGTTGTGCCAGGGCAGGGTGAGATTGGCCATGGGGAACAATTCCTTCCCCCAAGGGCTGTCAGGCACTGGAAGAGGCTGCCCAGGGAAGGGGTTGAGTTCCCAGCCCTGGGGGGATTTAACAGCCGGGCAGAGGCGGTGCTGAGGGCCAGGGTTTGGGGGTGGGATGGCAGGGGTAGGGGAATGGTTGGGCTTGATGATCTTAAAGGGCTTTTCCAACCCAAACGATTCTATGATTTGCCAGCGGAGCCAACCTGCCTGCAGGAGAGGCCAGAACTGGAGCATTTCTACATCTGAGCAAAAGCATCTTCGGCATTGTCTGAGGCACTGGGGAGAACGACGTGAGGGTAATGGGAAGGGATGGAAGGGCTACGGCAAGAGGGACCTGGTGGAGGGTGACCGCAGTTGTCCCTCAGATGTTGGAAATGGATGTTCCTAAGTCATCCCCATGCAAGGATACTCACGGTCCATGGAAAAGCCGGCTGTGGCGGGGCAGCCGTGCATGTGTAAGGTGGCTCGTGCAGGGACAGGTGAGCCGGTGTCGGGGTCCATCAGGACACCCAAGGATGTCTGTGCAGTGTGGCCATGAGCACCATGCATCCCCCAAGCAGGAGATGTTCTCCTGGGCAGCCTTTCCCCAGGATGCTCAGCATCTGCTTGGGCAAGAGGTCTCGTGCTTTGCCTCCAGCCCTTTTCTCGGACCTTGTCCCCCTGTGATCAGTGCGTCCCTGCAACGCAGGGGCCAGGCGTAGCGGCCTGGGGTGCAAGCTCGCTGCTGTTCGTAGTGGAAGCCAGAGCTTTTGCACGGAGGCTGGGATCCCTAGCAAGGTAAAGGAGGAAAAAGAGCCTCATGATGGGATGAGATGACATAAACTCCCCTGGGGACAACAATTTTCCCTTCTATATGCAGGTTTGGGGCTCAGGCATCTGGAGAAGGGAAAGTCAGCTGGAGGAAGGGAAGGGCCTGAACATCTTCCCTGTACAACACCTTGCCGCAGGAGCAGATGTTTGTGTTTTAAGACCAGGTTTGCACAGGATCCAGCTTTACAGAAACGCATTTTGGTCGTAGCCTGATTTATAAAACAAGGGGAAGAAGACCCCTCTTTGACAGGTCATTGGTAGTAACCTTCATCAGCAGATTTTTGGAACTCTGTTTTTTCAGCACTCCTCAAAACCTTCAGCTATAAATCAGTGCAGACACTGGCAGACTGGTACAGAGATTTTCTGATGTGCATATATGAGCACATGCAGTTGGCCTGAAAGCGTGAGGTTGGTGTGACGTTAGCAGTGACATATTTGGTTATGGGCCAGCCTGTCGCTGTCTTCTGGGATTTGTACATTGCTCTTGTTGAGGTCTGGGAAAATGCCCATTAATTTGTAGTCCAGGAGAATGGGATAAATTGTGAAATCTGGAAAGTGTACTTTAATAAATTTCTCCATGAATATAATATCATCCTTGTTATTAATCATGTTGCATTAGCAAAATACGCTCTTGAAGGAATTTTGTTTCACGTTCCCCTCCCCCCCCCCCCCCCCAGTTTCTGCTATTAATCTTAAAGACAGTTATACCTTTCCAGCTTTTCAGATTAACAAGATAAAGTGTTCATTAATGAATTGGAAAAACAAGTTAGAACTCTCAAAAACTATTTGGAGTGTCCCGAGCCATTGGAAAGGGACTGGGACAGCTGATCATCACAAAGTTTAGTGCCCTCCGAGCAGCGAGAGGTGGAGCAGACGTTCCTCCTGGCGTGCAGAGATGTGCTGGTGGCACAGGATGCTCCAGTGGTGTTCTGGTAGGGAACATCTGCAGTCAGCTTGCCAGGAGGTGCAACTGATATTGGGGACCTCAAGAAGTCTCAGCTAGATGGGCACAAAGGCAACTCTGCTCACCATCCTCCTCAGGAGCCCTTGTCTAACCTGGACTGGAAGACCTCTGCTGAGGGCAAGGAAAGCTCTTCCCATGTTTCACTGCCCTTACCGTTAGGTTTTTGCTCCCATCTAGCTTGAGTGGGTTTTGCTGGATTGGAAGTGCTCACATCTATTGTGAACAGGCTGAAGAGGTCGTCCCTTGGCGATCTTTAATGAACTTGCCCTTTCGCTTTGTCAGAAAATGTCCATAGGTTGAACAGCTCCCACTCACCAGACCTTCCTCTGGGGGTCATGGGTTTCAGAGCTCCCATCTTTCTTGTTGCTCTTCTTGTGACACTTTTCCTTCTGTGCTGGTTAAGCCTCTCTCTTCCTCTCCTGTTCCTGTCCTGCCCAGTCCTAAAGCGATGGCATGGGGGGGTGTGAGTGCCTGCAGGGCAAGAGGCACCGGGGAGCAGAACGGGGGTGGGCAGAGTGAAAGCAGTAGGAGATGGGGACAGGCGGGAGGAAGAGCGAGCGTGCGTGCGTGAGGCTGAAGGCAATGGAGGAATGGAGAGCCCTGTTTGGGCTGTGACCGGCTTCTCCTTTGTGAATTCCTTTGCTCTGCAGCCACGTGTGCCTTCCTGGAGAAAAACTCCAGCTGGTTTCCTTCAAAAGAACGCAACGGTTTGTTTAGCAATGGTGTCTGGTTTGTCTAAAGAGAAATGAGGGCATCTGGGGGGGGGAGAGGGCACACACATGCAGGCCAACAGGGCCATGCCGAGAGCACACTGGGTTCTCCCGTGCCTCATAATTTCGGAGAACCAAGAGTTAACCCTCTTGCCCTTCAAAACGCTGATGTGGTTTTTCTGACCTCATCGCCTTTGCTTTTGCTGGAGATGGTGCTGTGGTGGCTCCCGCAGACCCCGGTGCCGCTGCCCTGCTCAGCCGCCTCCCACGTGTGCCGCCGCTGCCGTCGCGTGCCGGTTCCCTAACGGTATACGGCTTTGTGGTATTTCTGGTGTTTTATCTTCAGCACGCTTCTTATCTGTCTTTCGTTAACAATAACGGGCTGTATTTGTAGTTAACCTCCTCATGTGGAAGCGTTAACTGTGAGTGTTGCTTTTTTTTTTTTTTTTCTGTTGTTGCTGCCTGGCGTGTGATGCTCTCCAGCCCTGTTCCGTTATAGCTGTAGATGCTCAGCACTTTCTGACCTTCCAGGATGCCTAAATAAGTCCTCAGTTTCTCGTATAAGCTACGAGACCACAATGAGAACCTTTTTCCCCCTCCAGCCGCGGGTCCTGATAACCCTCTAATGAGTCTGTTCCAGTTGCCAGCTGGACTGGATCCCAATCTAAATCTATTTTAAGCATACATGTAAATCTAAGCATGCGAGTAGCCCAACTGAATTTAATTCACATTTTGGGGGCTGGGCCATGGTAGAAGAGCTGGAGGGCTTTGTGGCTGTGGACGAGGCATTCCCATCCTTGTTCAGATACGTTCCTGATTAACGTGCTTGGCTTTCCCCATGCCGAGCCGTGGCCGCCGCTGCTTGTCAGAGCATTAATTATTCCCGAACAGGGAATTTTGTAGCTGTTACATTTTGCGGGAAACTAAGTAATAATCTTGGCGGTGAACATCTCTGTGATGCAGATCGGTGGGAGATGATCAGTTGTCATTGTGCTATTTTGAGAAAGGAATCGTTCAAGTGGCAGCTAATGAGCTCGAAGAATATGCAAAAAACCAAGCAAACAAACCAGAAAAAAATGCAAGAAGGGTTTAACTCCCACCGGTGTCTCTTCCACTGAAGCAATACATCATATTCAGTGTTTGATATTCATAACCAACATTTGAAGGAAAAAAAAAAATAATCTGAATTTTCACTACTTCAGGAAGAAACACGCGAGCACGTTTAATATTTTTAAAGATATCCGCGTATTCCAATGACTCAAAAGCATTTGGAAAGCAGGACTTAGCAGCCTGACTGGGAACGTTTTGCACGGCGATGGGGAAAGGGCTGGATTTCAGTTGCGTTTCCCGAGTTCTGCAGTTCGGGGCGCGTTCGTGGGTTGCCCGGCTACTATCGCCGCAGCGTTTGTGGTAGATCTCGTCTCGCATTCCTTTCTGCTCGCTGTGGATCCCTGTCTCTCCCAGGTGAGGGCATTTATCTTTACGCTGATGCAATTTTACAGCTCCTCTGATTGCTGTGGAGAACCAGACTGCTTGGCTCCGTGAGCTGTGACGTGGGTACTGAGAAGTAAACAGATAGGAGAAGCTGTGTTTATTTTTCAGGTGCATTATAAATCGTTCAAAATATTGCCTGTTCGCCTGTTAGATAAGGAGATTCCTAGGTACAGTTGTAATCCCACAACCTAATTTTAAGATTCCCTAGAAGTTGCTATTATTAATTTAGTACAAAACAGCAAAGTTTTTTTTAACGACTGACAGGTGGCATCTGGTAATATTTTTGGGATGGTTTTACATTTTCTGCCCTTACATTTAGAAGTCGATGCACCAATCATGTGTGTAATGGTTTTCTCCTGTTGAACTGAAAAAATTAAAACACTCCAGACGTCTTCCAGCCCTCCTCCGTGGACTCATGTGTGTGCCAAAAGCCAGAGCATGTCAGCACGTTGAAGTAGCCAACCCTGGGTCCTTCATTCAGTGTGAAAATCGCTAAATCCAAGTGTTTGATTAGGAGCCGCGTTCTGCAGCGAGTATTCAGAAATGCTTCCAGATTTGGGCTTTTGACAAGGAGTAGGTTGAACTCTACCATTTTTTTCCTTCTTCACATAAATCAACTCCTGAGCTTTCCCCTCCAGCTTAGTTTAACGTTAGCCCCAGAAGTGAAAGGAACTTGCAGAGAACAGCCGTGGCTCTGGGTGGGAATGCCCAGTGTTGAACTCCTTAGTGAAAATAAGGCACACGGAGGGCACGTTGGTTGTGGGTCCCTGGGGGCTGAGTGAAGAAAAGGGGATGACCAAGGGCTCTGGGGTATAACCGTGCCGGTGAGGGTCATTGCAGGTAACTCAGCTGTTCCCCAGCCTTGACTACATCACTTCCAGCAACCGTTCCCTCGCCGGGGACACATTCTCCTGCTACCTAAGTAGTATGGAGACTGAGGGGAGGGGAAGGGCACAGAGTAAGTGCTATGGGTTGGGAGCGCTCATGGGAAGCAGGACTGGGCTGCACTGTTGAAAGGAGAAGTTGGCACAAGAACAAATGGGACCTACTGGAGTTATGGATAAGCGAAGACGCACCACCCTCATCCTTTAGAAGAGGCCCAAGAAATAACTTCAAGGGGTTTCTGCTTCGTGACTTCATCTGCACGCATGCTGTACTAAAAAGAGCAGGCCTATGTTGAGAAGCCCATCACTGACCACCCTCGCTGCTGGGAGCAATCTGGGATGGGACACAGCCATGGGGCGCAGCCATGGGTACCCTGGGCAGAGGGGAGTGCTTCTGGAGGCAACCAGATCAGTGAGGCTTGGGAAGAGCCATCTGCTTGGAGGAGCTGCGTGTTTAACGTGGGAGTCGATCCCTTGTGAAACAGATTTTATGGCAGAACTTTTTGCAGTGGATGAGGATGAGATTTGCTGGTGAAGGACGTTCTCTCTAGTCCCAAACTTTGGTTTAGTGGCTTTTTTTCCCAGGACTCTGTTCAAGAGAAAAAAACATTTCATGAAAATGTGCTGAGTCAAAATTTAGGACTACTGTAGGGCTGGATATGGTCACAAAACCATCACACCGAAGGATGCGATGCTGCACATGTAGATCCCCTGTATCGTAAGGGACCCTACAGCCTTCCTGCTGATCACCTCTGTCGTTAACGTGCCAGCCGCTAGCTTAGCTCCTCTTCTTTTTTCCCTGCTTGAACAATGTTGCAGCATGCAATGAATTGCAATGCTAGGGGTGAAACAACTGAACTAGCGGTCCAGTGCAGACTGCTGTGGTGCCAACGAGACGGTGAGGGTTGCAGGAGTGGAGCCAGCACTCCCACCAGCCCACTGCACAAACTATTTCATTAGTACCTGAAGTTGTATGTATTTTTTCATAGACACTTAACACAAAGGTCCTAGAGCTCACCAGCTAGTCAATACCTGCAGCAGTCGCTTCCCACCACACGCCAAAACTCTTCTTTTTGACCATCTTCCCTATTTTCATGACAGGTTTTTCTGCGCCCACTTAGGAAAATGGCTTCTCTTCAAAGGATTTGACTTAATCACATGAGAAGATTAATGACAAGAAATAATCCGTTACTAGCGATGAAGTCATTTTTCAAACTGTGTCACCTCATTTTAGTCTTCCATTTGGGAAGGAGGCGGTTGGCTCTGAGAGGCAGAATCATGGAATGTTTTGGGTGGGAAGGGACCCCTAGAGGTCACCCAGCCCAACCCCCCTGCAGGAGCAGGGACACCTTGAACCACATCAGGTTGCTCACAGCCCCGTCCAACCTGGCCTGGAATGTTCCCAGGGATGGGGCCTCCACCCCCTCTCTGGGCAACCCCTGCCAGGGTTTCACCACCCTCACTGGAAAGAATTTCTGCCTTATATCTAGGCAGCTCTCCAAGCAAACCAGCTATGGCCAGTGGGCACCAGTCTTACAGATAACCCCCATTGTTAAAGCTGTTGCTCAGGATTACCTCGTAAATAATTTGGAAAAATGAGTGGGATCCTGGGAAAAAAAGGAGAGATTCCCAAATAGAAGGGGGGACTAAATTTGTATCACTGTGCACAGTATTTTCAATAACCAGAAACTCTCTACTCTGCCCCAAAACAATGCCAGCAGAGCAGGGGGAAAATGTAGCTGGGGTCTTGCAGTTCTGCGGACAGCCTTGCTGCTGGGCGACGCGTAGGCTCATTCGTGCCAGCTCACGCCAAGAGCAAAACAACTGGATCAGATCTGGACTGGCCATCTTTGCATTGAAATTCTCAGTTTATCTCATCCTCTCTCGTAAAGATTCTTTTTAGCCAGCTTGGGAGCAGCTTAAAAGAAAATTAAGAAAAGAAAGATGCAATCTAGGAGTGACATTGTAACGAGACCTTTCAGTCTCCCAAACTTTCTCATTAACTTGCACCAAATGCGGGCTTCAAAAATTACAACAGGATTTTCTCTCATAGCCCATAAATAGTCTGTGCTTGGAGTGTACCGCATTGTCTCAATCCTTTTGGCTTATTCCCAAAGCAGCTTCTTTTGGCGTGCTACAGTTGATGGGAATGATACTGTAGGAAGAACAAAGTACAGTTTTTCCAAAGGAAATAATAAATCTGCTGTGGGCTTTCAAAGCAAGCTAGCATAATCAGTAAGTGATTTTTTTTTTTTTTTTTTTTTTTTTTTTTTTAAAGAATGTAGGAAGAACACAGATGTTATTTTGGGCCATTAACATCTTCACTATAAAGACATGCAAAGTATTTCCCAATGTTTTTTTCCCCCCTTCTTTTGTTTATTGTCTTATTTTATTAAACTCAAAGCTTTTTTTCATCCTGTGTATGAAACATGGCCACATGGCACCTCAGGTCTGCCAAATTGCCAGTATGGTAGGCAGAACAATTACTGCTGAGTGTTTTTTTTTTTTATTTTGTTTTTTAATCGGATTGTCATTCCACCATTTCATATTGTATCTCTTTAACATGTAAGCCCAAAGAAGATATCAACTCCCTCTGAAAGCAAGGGCAACGGGTAATATGTTTAGGTTGCTGACCTTGGATATCCAGTTAAGTTTGACCTAAAAGCGAGAGGCAAAACCCAAGATGTTCTTGATGATTTTAAAAAAAAAAAAAAATATTAATCCATTGAGGGAATTCAGCTATGGGGGGGGGGGGGGGGAAAGAAAGAGAAGTTTGTAATTATTTTTTTGCAGCCTAATCAAGCAAGGCTGGAGGTGGTGGGAGAGCTGCATGAATTCAGCTTCAGTGGCCGTGGGATCAGGTGCTTATTGAAGTTGGGTGTCTTGCTTCAAGCTGAACAAGGGCTCTTTGCTGTGGGGCTCTGCGCAGATCAAACAGTCCTGATGAGGGCTGGAACTGTCTCCAAGCAGAAAGGTCGTGCATGTGATGATGGCAAAGGGGGCAGGTTTCAGGAGATTTCTCCCATTCCCAGAAGCTTGCAAAATACTTCAGGGGAAAAATTGCACAGTAGTTGTCGTCTTTTTTTTTTTTTTTTTTTTTTTTTTTTTTTTTTTTTGGAATCTGAGACAAAGAGTTGAAGCAACTGCGTGTACGCATACTCCTTCAACAGCTTCCTGAGCTGGGGTCAGTGAAATAATTTAATGATGCCTGACACCATTTCCATGGGAAGGAGATGGAACTGCACGTGCATCTGGTTTTGCTATTTCTTCCATGTCATGTTTGCACCACTCTGCCGTGCCTTCTGTTGCTTATCTCTGCACCTGCTTTAGAGACTTGTTCCCTGAGGGAAGAACATAAAACTTGTTGGTTTGGCCCCCTTTGGTATTTTCTTTTAAATCCACTTTTTAACATTTTTTTTTTAAATTTAAAAATTTTGTCTTGGTTGTGCTCTCTATCTAGTTTTGCTGGAGAGCCGAGAACGTAAGTACAGGTATTTCCCTTGTACTTAATTGAGGATCCAACTGTTATAAATAGCCAGCTATGAATAGCAGAAATGGTTGGCAATCTTCTGCAGGCAATCTTTTTCCCCCCCTAAGAAACCAAACAGGTTTGCACCTGAAGGTTTTGGTGCATTTGCAAACGGAGAGGTGCTTCTCATGTGACTTTGACCCGGAGAGATTGTATTTGATAGCGGTGGTTTTGCTTGCTCCTCTAGAAGGAATGGTGACAACCCAACCAAACAGAAAGCTGTAATTTGGTAATTTTGTGAAATGCTAGGTTATTTATCACACAACCTAAATGCTCCCTAGCATACATACCCACATTCACATAGGGTCTGCGATGGGTAACTCTAGCCCCCCCACTCATTTTTAAGATTCAGGGAGGAAAGTGAAGTGTGTGGGTTGCGGGGGATAGCGGCTGCTCTTTGAACATGGATGCAAGTAGGTATTCATTCCCAAAACGGAGTTGTGGAGGGCTTTATTAATGAAAACCCACCAGAAATGAAAACATCAAGCAGTCAAAAGATCCACGGCGCTACCAGAGACGACGCACGTGCAGGGATGCTGGGCGAGCGTGTGGCGAGAGAGGCAGATGATGTGGCAGTCTGCTGTAAATGCATCCCCCCTTGCGAAGGAAAGGGCCACCTTGTTATCCAGCTGGTTAAAACAGCTTTATTGTTTCCTTCACCCTAAACTGTAGGAAATCTTAGAATCACAGAATTGTTGAGGTTGTGAAAGTCCTTTAGGATTCCCCAGCCCAACCGTTCCCCTACCCCTGTCATCCCACCCCCAAACCCTGGCCCTCAGCACCGCCTCTGCCCGGCTGTTAAATCCCCCCAGGGCTGGGGACTCGACCCCTTCCCTGGGCAGCCCCTTCCAGTGCTTGACAACCCTTTCCCTGAAAAAATTTTTCCCAGTCTTACCTGTTTGCTTCCTGTTTCTCTAATGTATCCAGGAAAAGTTTCCAAAATCTTTCAATTTCTTTGTGCGGTGCTGTTGCTGTATTCATTCACACTGGCGTTTCTAAGATGCTTACCAAGCAAAGGCGATGAATTTAATTTCCTTTCCCAACCCCAGCAGATACCGCATGGTGCTTTCTATCCTCTCCCCATCTCTTGAGTTGGAGATACCCAGCTTTGAGATATCCAACCGTTTGGAGATTCCACCAGCTGAGCGTTTATCTTTACCGAGCAGGTTACTGAAGGCATCAACGCTTCCTTGTGCTATGGAGCAGCGTGGTGGGGCTGGCTGCCCCCATGCTGGGGAGGTGAAGTGACGCCACTGTATCCCACTACTGACCCCAGGAATATCAGGAGGCTTAATTAATTACATTTTGTCCTGTGCTTTGACAGACCCTGATCAAAGGCACGACAGGCATACAAACTGTTATTATGTTGATGGCAAATGAATTTTAGTGTTGTAATACTGCAGTGCTAGGCACAAAGAGGAAAAATAGCAAAAAATCTTCTACTTGGGGGATTAAAAGTTGTCCAAAAAAAATCCTTAGGAGCTCTCCCAGCAAGTACGGCTGAGTACAGGCATGTGTATTGGCATTTTCATGTCGATCCGAGAGAGTTAATGGAGCACAGAGCTATCAGGTTCATTTCCAATTTTCCACCAGACTGTAATGAAACGCCACAAGGCCTCAAACCAAACCTCTCATTAGTCTCCTTATTAGTTTTCACTCTAGTAAATAAACTAATGGGGGTACTAGGAGTTAATAATAGGCAATCAGGGTCTCTTTCATGCCTGTCACTTTTCTCCTTGCTCTTTGCAAAAAAACCAATGCGTGGAAAAAAAATTTAACCCCCTTTTCACTCTTTTTTTTTTTTTTTTAATCCTTTATATCATGGTTCCATGCTTTTTATGGCTGCTGCTGATCCAGAAGTGCACTTTCTGTGAAGCATCCTCCATCTGGTAGAAAGGCTTCTGTTTATAGTTTCTATGGTTGATTCCCACCTCTGGAATTCCCATCCCGGCCCAGAGGTGTCTCCCGCCAAAGCCTGGCAGGGAAGGAAAACCACACCGTAAGTTGTTTGCTGATATATTATTCTTGGTAGGTTACAGCAAGCACGCTGGAACTGTACTTTATAAATTGTGGAGCGTGTTGTTAAAACACACCACACACCTTCGGTACCTTCTACGAGGAAATGTAACGTTGCCTGGCTGCGTGCGAATGTTTTAGTTGCATCGGTTCGAGCTTCTGCCTTATGTTCCTTAGTGACTTGGCCACCTTTTTATCTATTTTTTTTTTAAACCCAACTTATGTTGTCCATGGGCTCAAACCTTACAAGAAGATTTTGGGCACGTCCATGATTCTGCTGTGGCACAGAACCCTGCACTGGCTAATTAATCTCGTTCCTTGTCAGGTGGAGGATGGCAGGTCCTTGAGGATTTTAGGGATTTCTCCTGTCACCCAATCTTGGATCGTCTTCAATCTTCCGTTCCCCTTCCCCATGCGCTTATTTCTCCATGTTCCGCTCCCCCCTTGCCCTTGAAGCACTCCTACTTTTTCCCTCCAACTTTTCTTTACCCGCCCATCTTTCTGTAAACTTTACCTTATTTTTTCCTATAAAGTTTTCTTGCTTATTTGAAATATGGAGGGGTTTTATTACACCAGGTAGGTGTTACATTTTGTTCTATTAAGCCATGCTCTCTCAAAGGGATGTCCAAAAGGAGTCATATTTGAGAGTCGCCATTGAAAATGAAGGGATGCTGAACCGGTACGAAATCCTTTTCTTTTTGAGATTGCTTTGGTGGTCGGGCTGTTAGACTGGATGCAATTAGAACAAGTAATTGATCCGATTTTTCTCTCTTTTCTCGTGATATTTAAACCAGGAAGTCTGAAGTCAAATGAAGGACACAAGAATGCCCGGTATGTCCTGTTCCTCATAAAACACTGTGATTTAATAGTGTGTTCCCAGTTTTCCTACTGGGAAAGTAATTTCCAGATGCTAGAGACCTGTAACACCATAGATATTTGCCTTAATTCCCTTTGTAGGACTGGAAAATTTGGTCTTGCTGATATCATAAAAAAGGCACCATTTGGGCTGCTCATTCTGTCTTTTGGCTCTGAGTAGCTGTTGAATGTTATTAAATGTTGTTAATTATGTCACTAATTCCACCTGAAACCAAGGACTGTTTGGGCATGCAGGAACCTAAGCCTTACATTTGTAATATGACTATAAAATGCCGATAGCTTGGAATATGTCTCTAAGCTATTGCCCTTGAATCTTCTACTAAGTAAGACAATTTGGTAGAACATCGGTAGCAACTGGACTTGAAGTTTCAAAACTCGGTATTTTCAATCGTGTTCCTTTGATGTAAGGTTTACTGTCCTTGTCCCCAGTTTTGAACTTTTCCTTGCTGAGACTGCTGGTTTTTTAAGCGGTGCTTTCTGGGGTCAGCACACAAACACCTCAGTTTCCCTAAGGTTTGTAGGAAGCAGAAGATAGACAGAGGGTTATAATTTGGACAACCTCTTTGTGTCAAGACCCTTTCTTTAAAGATGTGGAGATTCAGTTCCCGTCAACAAGGAAAATCATTGTTATAGCACACCCAGACTTTGGATACCTGGGAGCACTGTCATGTTTCACCATCTCTCTATCATCTTCTTGCCCCAGATGGTGAAACCCCAGGAGAAGGTGGGCTGGAAGGGCTGCTCAGAGGTGTGGAGCGTGCAAGCATCTCTGCCATGCCCTGGCTTTTGTACAGCCTGCTCACGGATGTCCAACCCTTAATTCCATCAAGCCCAAAGGTTAATGATTTACACACTCTTTGTCTTCCAAAATCTTGGTCTAAATCCAGGAGGTTATAGAAAATAGGTGGTGTGCCTTCTGGGGACTGTCTACTACTGCAGTAATGGAGGCGTTCCTTCGGAAACACCAAATGCCGGGTGCTTTTGGCAAAGCTTCAGCCAAGATGTAAAGGTGATTAAAACTGGCTTTTAAAAAAAGGACATAGCAAAATTTAATTTAGGCAGACGTGTTGTATCTGGCACTGGTAGTGGAGAACTATAAATAGTAATAATAAGGTACGTTTAATAGGAGAGTTACTGTTCCAAGACACAGGGGGAGGGAAGTTCAGCCTTGTGCCTAGACTAGACTAGGTCATGATGGATGCAAAGAATGAAACCATAATTTCCCAGTTTAGCTGTTTTCCCAGTGTTTATGGGGGATTTGAGGAATCCGATCTAGCGGTGCCAAGAGCCACAGATGCACACTGCTCTTTGCATAAGCTATATGTAGCTCAAGAAATGGCTTTCATCTTCCCTGGCTATGAAGCGATCATTCATAAACCATCGCAAGCAAGTGGATGAATAAAACGCATTGAGTGTCGGCACAGAGAGCAAGGGCTGCCCCAAAGATAGATACAGTTAAGCAGTAATGTGTTTTCATGCCTGGCCAATTAGGAAGAGTCTGCAAAGATATGTGAAAATTTAAATCTATTTTTGCATAGCGCACAAAGGCACTCAAGGCCCCTCCAAGTCCCCCAACCCTTTCTGAAGGACCAGATGTTACTCATTCATTCACCAGAAGGACAAAACCAGGACTTGCTATCAACAGAACTAATGTTGCCGGCCGGTTTTGGCGACGACTGTTAATGCTTTCATGTAATCTTTGAAATTAATGAAATAATAATAGCTATTAATAGCTGGCCTTTGATGCTTTGGGATTCCCTGGTTTAACTTGGCATGAGACACCTAGCACTTGACTTGGACCGTTGCGGTTAATTGCTGCTCGCAAGCCTGCCTTAAATATCCCATCTTGGTGCTCAAAGGGGTGCATAGGTCCTTAGGAGAAGAAAAAAGTCTTTCGCGGTAAATTACCTGGCTTTTTTATGGTTAACATCAATTATTTCTTTAATCCTCAAGTCTGTATGGGACTCTTGAAATGCTTTACAACTGATTTCATAACTTGGATAATTTTACGAGTTATTTTAACAACGGGTTTACGTACAAAGTTTCCAGGCTCTTTGAAATACCTCTCTTTTATACATGCACATAGGGTCAGGCGGGTGTACCTTCTGTCGATGCTGATGGAGTGAGCTGGAATAAATCAATTGATATAAAACCTTTCTCAATTAGATATTTTGACCTCATAATCTCCCTACAGAAACAGGAGGCTTTTGCAGCCTTCATGAGGCTTACAGCCCTTAAAAGCCTGGTACTGTTGGTGGGATTTCTTGCCTGTCCTTCTAAACTTTCTGTCTTCACAATGCCGTCCCATGGCCCTTTGATTTTCTCTTCAGGAAGCTCCTTGTCCATACGGTTACGATCGATTCATTGGGATGATTCACTGAAAGCTCCAGCCAGATGAGCCTGTTCCTATGAATGGTATTTGTGGGAATAAATATGAAAAGAATTACTGATGTATTATTAAATCCTATATCCTATAACGCCAGGGTTTTTTGGCTTAGAGGATGACCCAGGACCTCGCTCCTGGGGTGTCGGCCCTCTGTTAGCAAGCGGTGCCCTATGCCACTCTTTCAGCCTGGTTTTCTTGTTAGCTCCCCTAAAAAGCAGATTTCTCTCTCTCCCCCCCATTGATTTTGGGGGGTAAGGCTGGCTGCCCTCTCGGTGAAGACTTGTTGTGCCACAGCAGCTTTACAGCCACCACCTGATGCAAGCTGTGAACCCAGCGAGTAAACCATTCCTTGCTCCCAGTGATGGCCCGGATCTAACCAGGGCTGCCGTAACTTCCTCCTCCCATGGGCTTTCTGGCTCCCGTCCCCTCCATCCAGGCGCTGCCTGCTCAGCACCAAGCTCCCTGCCTCCACACCCAGCCCTGACTAAGGTCTTATGCCTGGAGCTGGCATCTGCCTTTCAAATCTTCTGCCCAAGCAGCTCAGCGCCCAGGAACGCCCGGCAGCTCCGGTCTCGTGGCGGGGCGAGGAAGGGGATCTTGCCCTGCCCGCACAAAGCTTTGGTCCTCGGTCCCTTGAAGGCTTTCCTGGACCTCTGTAGGTATTGCCCATGTGCCTAAACTGCTTCTCTCTTTCCCAGTCACTTCTTCAAGTCCTCCTTCAGCCTTTACCCGACTGGTGGGATACAGCAATTTAAGGAGGTCCGCCCTTGACTTTTATTTTTGTGACCCCCAGTCAGTCCTCCACTGTGCAATATTTTTCCTGCAAATCTCCAAGCAATCCTTGAAATGAATATTTATACCGTATTAACCCCAGGAGGAAAACGTGGACCTCTCCAAGATGTTGTGTAGGTAAATGATAAACAATTAATTTAAGACTTGGGTCCGACTTTGCAGCCTTTCCAGTGAGTGAATAATGGTTATATCAACAGAGCAACTCTTTAAAAAATGAAATCAGACGTAGGAGCATACGCGTGGCAGCGCTCAAAGCCCAGAGGAGAAATCTGTCTTTGGCCGTGTCGGAGACCTCTTTGAGAGCACTTACATTTTGCAGATTATATTCCCATAAACACTGAAAGAGGAGATGGGAGCAGCATGGAGCAGGAAAGACCGGAGCCCCCGGCCCTGATTTGTGTTTGGGGAGCGCGGGATGGGAGTGGGGGACAGGTTGTGTAGCTTCTCCCATCAGCAAGAGCGTTCTTGGCTTTGTTAGCAGCTTCCAGCTGGCAGCCAATGCTGATTTAATTTAATATTAATGCTTTTTTGATGAATTGTTGCCTCGTCTGTTTTGAATACTTTCTGCATGACTAATTAACGCACCGAAATGCATTAAATTGCGCTGTTAAACTTTACGCTATTATGTACAAACAAAGGGCTGGCAGTCGCAGCTCTTCTTCAATGTTTTATCTCCTCTCTGCATTCTCCGGGACAGGGCAGTGCTTGTTATCTAAAAGCCACTTAACTGAGCTAAAGTGTGATGTCATGCTTCTCTAAGTACGTGTAGGTATTTATGTTCGGTCTGTTGAGAAACAGCCTTGAATCCAGGGAGATCTACGTAATTACATTCTTTTAATGATAACAAACCCCGCTTGAAATTGGCACGAGATGAAAACCCGCAGCCTCGTATATAGAGTTCTGCTGGAGCAAAGCTGTTTGGTAACATTACGCTGGGATAAACCGGCGTGATTCATCGCTGGCAAGACACTCCCCGCTGGAGCAGATAGCAAGAAACCACTCGCCGGTGACCCTGGCGAAGAGCGGCATCGGCCCCTCGGAGCGGCAAAGCTGCTGGGAAGGAGGTAACCCCGCAGCCCCAGCCTTGGCGTTTTGGATTTGAGCAGCGCCGGCGAGGCGTTGGGTTCTCTCTTCGCTGCGGTGGTGGGGTGCGATTCCTCTCCCCTTTTGGCTTTTCTCCCCCAGAGCTTCTCCTTCCCCTCCCTTTTGAATTTATGCTTCAATGGCCATAGACTGATTAATTTTTATTATTATTATTTTTTTCCCCCCCAAACCAATGACGACTTGGGTAAGAGAGCGGGATAACACAGATATCGTTGGGTATGAGCGTATGTGCTTGCAATAATCCCGCACCTCGCTTTTAATGAAGCGTGAAGGCGGCGCGGGGCTGGGCCCAGCCCCTCTCCCCCCGCCAGCACCCGGGGGGCCGGGGGGGGGCCGCGGGCGGTGCCGCCCGCCTGGGGTGGGGGGGGGACGATGGAACCCCCCGCCGGCACGGAGCTATGCACTGTGTGTGCTCTACAACCCCCCGCCTTTCAACCCCCTTTTTTTTTTCCCATTAAGGAAAGAGACCTCCCCCCCCCAAGCCCCCCCCCTCATAGCGAGCTCTTTAGCCTAAAAGTCGCCGCGGTTGCCGTGGGCTTAGGGAACCTTAGGGGACGGCGCCGCCCGGGGCCGGGGGGGGGATGTGGGGGGCGGTAAAGGGTGAACCTGGACGGTCCCAGTTCGCCCCCCCGCCCTGGGGCGGATTGGTTAAGCTCAATGTATCGATGAGGTCGATGTATGGATGAGTCCCTGCGTGAAGGCGGCGGGAGCCGAGCCCCTGTGTGCCAGAGGACCGGGGGGGGGGGGGGGGGGGTCGGGGGTTGGAGGGGCACCCGGGACCGAGTGGGGTCTCGAGCCGAGGGGGTGGTCCCGGTGTGGGGCCGAGGGGGGTCCTGCGGGGAGGGGGGTCCCGGAGCCGAGGAGGATCCCGAGGAGGGGAGGCACCCGGGGCCGAGGGGGGTCCCGGGGCGCGGGGGGACCTGGAGCCGGGGGGATCCTGGGGTTGGGGTCCAGAGGTTGGGGGGACCTGGCACCGAGAGGGGTTCCCGGGGTGGGGGTGTCCCAGAGCCGAGGAGGGGGGGTTCCCAGGGTGTGGGGGGGTCTCGGAGCCCAGGGGGATCCCAGGGTGTGGGGGGGTCCCGGTGCTGGAACCCCAAGGCGGGTCCTTCCACGGGAGAAATGTTTTTGCCCAGGCGGTTTTGGCCACCAAGGTGGGGTGATGGAGCGGTTCCATCTCTGGGGTCCTCCCCCGCTCCCCACTGAGTTTATTTGGATTTGGCAGCAGACTGCGGCTGTGATTTTTTTTTTTTTTTTTTTTTTCTTCTTCTCTTTGAGAGCCTGCTCCTGAAGATGCAGAGCTTTCCAAATGGTTTTCCAAGTAACAGCAAACAAAATAATTCTCGACGTTGCGAGTTTGAACCGCAAAGCTGCTGCCAAAGAGCTTCCTGCTTTTCCTTGCTATTTAAAAAAGAACATTGCTATGTGAACAATTAAATGAATTTCCCAGAGAAATAGCGGTGTGTCCGACTGTAGCCAGTGTGTGTGCTCTTATCTGCTAAAATACGCTTTCTTTATATCGTTATAGGGAACTATAGGGAATATTAAAGAGCTTCTCAATTTTAATTCCATTCTGTAGCTGGTGTGCTGGAAAATGCTAAATTACATCCCTTCCCAACGCAGTAGGCAAGCTGTATAATTCTTTCATACATCCACGTAGTTTCTTCTATATTTTGGAAACTTTTACTTGCTAATGGATATTGGCAGGAATGAAAACCTGCCCAAAATCGTGGGACTCCCTGCCGGAGTACCCGTTGTGTTGAATACGGCACATTGTTTGGTGGATATTCGTGGATTTTTTAGAGCATCAGGAGTCCAGGCTGCGCGGAAGGGCTGCAGTTTGACTTTTTTGTTTGTATGAGATTCCTTGTGAGGCCATACCAGAGCACAGGGCTGCTGCTTATATGGTTGTAACTTCCAAGGGGCAAACTGGCATAAATATATATTTTCTCTAAAAAAAAAAAAAAAAAAAAAAAAAATGTTGCCTCAGCGAGCTTGTTCTGTGGAAATGAATGGTAAATAACAAAGATCTCAGTGTGAGCTGGGTGGAGGTCCCCAGCGTGGCCTTTGAACCACCTTTAGGATAATCTTTGAATTTTTTTTTGCTTTCATCTCTGTGGAAACCCTGTTTTGCACAGAGATGCGGCTGTGCCGGTGCATCGGAGCTCGGGGCCGCTGCCGGGCGGCACGGTCAGCCTGGCCCCTGCGACCTGCTCCGGCGGCACGGCCACCGAGCCACAAGGATTGCAGACCCGCGTGTTTGCTGTGCTGGCGTGGAACCGTGATGGTGCCGTCCGCTGCGTGGCAAGCGCTTATGGAAGGAGAGCTGAAATGAAAACGTGGATTATTGCTGCTTTAGTAAGCGACAAGCTTGCAGGCGTTGGTAGAGGGGAGGTGTCAGGACGAGGTTTCTTCGCTAGATCCGTGTTTGCTTTGCTGTGGAACAAGGTAAAAATAAATCGTCGGTGAGGTGCTCGTGGGTGGGTGATGCTGCAGTAATAGTGGTGTTGTAGCTCATTAGTGCTGCTCAGATAAAATGACTCCTAACACTCAACTGATTAGCTATGCAAATACCGAGGACAGGCTTTTAATCAGGCTGGTCCTCGGGTCTAACCCTGCTGGTCCTCGGGTCTAACCCTGCTGCCTCCTGGGCAGCCCTGGGAGGTGCCAGCAGGGAGGGAATCTGACCCCTGGAGTTGCCACTGGGTTTTTTTAGGCCAGCGCTGACATAAAAACATTTGAAAAGTCATCCTGGTTGTATTACAGTAGAAGACTTGTGCGCTGTAAACCTAAAACTTGATTTATGCGGCAGCGATCCGCTTGTTTAATTATCTGGCATTCGCACGCCTGATCTTGAGTCTCATTTCCTCTGACTCTCCGGTGTAAAAGGTAAAGTATAAGTTACAGTGTAGTTTGGAAATAGAATAAATTATTTTTTCTGGTTTTGCTCTTGGAGTAGGATTGGGGTTTTCCAATGAAAACCCACCTCTGAATCATTTGATTTGTCCAGCCTTCCCCCTACCCTTAGAAACTGGATTGATCAGCAAGTCTGGCGGTTTAACGAGTGCTAAAATAGTTGCTGTACTTCCTTCAAGACGTTATTTAGCCACGTACAAACCTGACCGTGCTAAGCTATAAACCCCCTCCCCTTCCTTTTCCTGGCCCGCACGTCGCGTCAGTCAGACTGATGCGAGGGGACGGGCAGAACAACTCGTGGGGGTCAAGTGATGGAAGAGCCGAGCGTGGGTGATGGTGAACTCTGCCGAAGAGATGGAAGTACGTATCGGTGCGGCTGACGGTTCGGTTTGATAAAGCTCAGTAAGGCACGCTTAGTTAAAACGGATGCATCTGCCTTGAAAACAAACTCTTATTGCAATGCTCGGGTGGCTGACGCGGTCCCTGGGTACGACATGGCGCGTCTCGATGGCTGATTTCAGAAGATGTTTACCGAGTGAGGACAGCGGACGGTAGGCAGTGAGGTAGAATCGCTGGTACTTCTTTGGGGCTCCGAATAGTTTTTTACATTAGCCGGTATCTCCTTGTGATAAAGCTGGCGAGGAAGGATGTGAGTACAAATATATCCCGTGTTTATTGCCTCTTTTTTATAAAATTATTTTGGCTTCCATGATCTTTTGGGGAGGATGGGTTAGTTTGAACGACAAGACCTGCCCGTTTGTTGGAAAGCCGCCTTTCTCTTGTGAAGTGAATAATTCTCCGTAGTTCTCCTCGCTGCCCAAGCATTACGGTAGCTGTAGTAGACCTTGGGTGCCCATTTTCCCCTGGGGAATTTGCTGGGTTCTTTGTTGTGTGGTGTGACCTACTCAGAGAGGAGATGTGGTTCTTATCCCTCCGCCGCCATATGTTCGCAGCAATAATCGGCGTTTGCCATAAGTGCCAGTATTCGCTCGGTTGTGCGCACGCGGTCCGTTATTGTCTCGGGTATTGTTTTTATAAAGCTGCTGTGGAAATGGTGAGGGTTTCACGGTAGAGATGCATGTTTGTAGGCAGAACTGCTTCATCACGGACCGTGTGTCATTCTTAACTCCTTACAGAATTTTTTTATGTTTATATACCGAATAAAATCATGGTTTATCGCTTGGTACGTGTTAAAAAAGGGAAAAGTTCTCTATAAACAGTGCTGCCGTTTGTACGTTGCACAGCTTTGCGCTTACGTGATCCCCGGTTCAGACCCTTCTTCAGCGTTGCAGGACGTGACTCGGTCTGAAACCACAATATTACTATTTATTGGGCTGACAGCAGTGCCAAGGCAGGGTGTAAGACTGGCTCTCTGGTAGAAGGGACGCTGCAGACGCACGCAGCGGGAGCTGCGCCTCATGCCAGGAGTTTACTTTGCTGCAATACCCGGAAAATTCTTCATGGGAGTCTTGAAGTTAAACGCTGGGATGTGCTTAGGATGAGGACATAAAATATCCTGCGTGCTCCTCCATCGGCGTGCGTTTCTGAGTAAGCTCTTGTGGGGGCTCGCCTTGCTGCCTTGCCTGGCTTGATATAAACAGCTAAATATGCTCTAATAAACAGCTAAATATGCTCTAATAAACAGCTAAATATGCTCTAATAAACAGCTAAATATGCTCTAATAAACAGCTAAATATTCTAGGAAGGGATGGGAGGAATAGTCAAGTATAAGTAAAAGTTTTATTGTGTCCTTTTACATGTTCATACGGTATATAAAATTCCTTGTGCGTTCTATGTAAATTCTGTTTAAAATCTGACCTTTCCTTCTTCTCCTACGCAACCGCCTTTCCTTTAATAGAATTACATAAATTTCTGTCATCGAATTCTGCCTGCAATTACTTTCTATCAGTCAACCTGCTGCTTTGGTGTGTATCTGCTTTCATCTCGTTAGCTGTTGTACCGACGAATTACGGCTTGCAGATAGCTGCCTGCCTAGCTGTCGGATGATTCCTTTGTATGCTGAAGGCATTTGGCCAGCAAAATGGTAACGCGGATATGTCGGCATCAGGCAGGTTACAAAATTGCTGGGGTTTGTACTGAGAAGGGTGTTTCCATACTAAGGGATGTGCTGTGCAGAGGAAGAGTATGTAGACAGATTAACAGACCAAATTATTGGGACTCAGAAATCGGTTTATAGCGCAGTGATTAAAATTATTCTGGAAAACTGGACACAAACAGGGTGTTTTCCTGGTATTTTATATTCAGAAATGCTGAAGGCTGCCTACTCATGACCTGGCCTATTTTCAAGCTTATTAGATATGGCTATGAAGTGTCTAAGGGCAATTTAAAAAGTGCCTGAAAAAAAGAAAAAAAAAAAAAAAAGCTTTTCACAGGAGCTCCTATGAGCTGCCACTGTGTTTGAAGGATTTTTAAACTCGCCCCCCCCAAGAGTTGGAAATTTGGAGCTCCAGTCCCCATTCCCTTTCACTGTTCTCATTCCTTTATTTAGGCAGAGATTTTCAGATTAAATGGCTTTGCAATGCAGGTCCACGCTATTTTCCTGCACTCGTACCGAAGCGCCGTCGGGTGATTGCAGCTTGTTGTCCTTTTATGCCACAATATTCACGTTACTGCTAGGGAAATCAATGGGGTTTTGTCTGGGTGGTGGAGGGAGGGGCCTGACGAGCTCGTTTCGGGAGTTTAATCTGCTGCAGGATGGATGTCTTTAAGTAAATCACGTGTATCTACAGCTGTGTTTTGGAAGCTAAGGTAAAGGTATGCCATAAAGGTTTCAGTCACCTAAAAATGAGGTTGGTAGGAAGGAGAAGGACAACGAAACCAAAGCATTCTTCACTTCAGCCCCCGGATTTCTCTTTGCCAGCTCCAAGCTTTCTTGTGCAGGTTTTCATTTGTTTGTGGTTTCAGACTGATGTGATTTTTTTCAGTAAACAAAGTAGATTCAGTTAGGTGATATTTCAGATGTTATTTCTGAGTCATTGAATAAAAGCTAATTTGGGTAATTGTCTGTATTGTAGTTTCCCAAAATAGTGCTGACGTGAGGGGCAACAATAGCTCTTGTCTCCAGAACAATGGACGTCCTTGATAAAATTTTAGCGTCTTAAGATACCGCTCTGTCCATCTGTTGCTCAAGTCCTGCGGTCTCTCAGGCTTCCACCGACCGAAATCCCAAGGAGCAGCAGTTTAACTTTGGCATCCCAAATAAACTCAAACCTTTTCAACTGGCGCCCGCCTTTCTGGTGAGTGCATGCGCTTTATTTGAGCGCAATAAGCAGAAACAACTTCCGATGGGGTGGCCGCTCGTGTGTCGCGGTATGTTTAACTCTGTCTCATCCGTGTTGTCGGGGGTGAAACACGTGATGCTCGTGTTTGTTTTGGAAAGGCTTCCCTAAATCCCAGTGATGCTCGCTTGGTTTGAGTTGATTGGTAAAAGCGTGTTAGCCAGGGTAATTGGTGTGATGGTTCTGATGCGCTGATTTAGGCTCAATAAACCTTATGTTGCATAAATATCCATCTCAGATGGCATTTGCTTGACCAACACCATGTAAGGTTTATGGCACAATCAAATAGACCATCTGAATTTTCATAAGCGAGGCAAACCTTCAGATAAAGATGGTTTTGACGTGAGCCCTGCTGGGTTTTCATGACCAGTTTGGCTAATGCTGTTGTTGTGGTATTGGGTATGTTTAAATATTTAATGAAGTTTTAAGTTATTTTTACATATTTTATTTTCGCTGCATCTATTGAGCTCTTTGGTTTTGCAGATGCTGACGAGGAAGAGATGTCAATAGTGGTTTTAGACTTTTCTGGCCTTAAATATTTAGCCAAAGGAGTTTGTTTTCCTGGGATCCTTGCATTAATATAACAAGAGTCTAAAGCTAAACCAGTCCAGGGCTGGATTTTGTAGAAATCCCGGCTGGTGTTAGAGCGCTCTTTCCAGACAAACATTTGGGGCTAAACTGCTGAGGAAGCAGCTGCCCGTCTGCAGATATTAACTCTTAATATCTCCTGAGATGTGTTCATTCTCTTAAGGAGCTTCCAGCCCCCAGTGAGGCTTCTCGGGAGTGAGATAAGAGGGGCGGGCGAGGGCGGTGGCCAAGCGCCTTCGGCCACGGTGTTGAGCGGCGCGGGAGGAGCGGGTGAGCGTAGGGTAGGGACGCGTCTGCCTTGCGTGGAGGAGCCAACTGTAAACGTTGAACTTGAACCCTGCGTCGTCGGGATAACCGCTGGGACTTTGGGTGGGTTTACGTAGCTTCTGGACAAGCTCAGTGGGCAGATAATAATTGTGGTGCTTCAGAGCATCCAAGGGACGCAAATACAAGAAGTAGTTTGGGGGGAGCGAAAACTTTATTGATTCCTCCCAGCCCAGAAAAAGACTTAAGTGTCCTTGTCCTCCTCGTTTTACCACTTGTCTCTGCCAAATAATGAGTCTGTGTGCGTGCCTCTGTGTGTGTATTTGCTGGTTGGTCTTCAAGGATTGAAAAAATTTTCAAGTTGTTCTATCAGCATCATCAGGCAAGCTGCTATGTAAGTACGAAAGTTTCGTTGCTATTAAGGTTTTTTTCAACAAGAGTTTAGCTTTCTTATGCCAAACTGTACAGTGCTTTAACATACAACACAGAGTTTTTTTGTGGTTTTAAAATGTTTTAAAAATTCTTATCATGATTTTCTTTCTTTTTCCCAGATAAAAGAGATTTTAAGCAGCTTCTGCCTCGGTATGCCTTGGTTCTAGATCTGATATTCGAGTGGCAAAAAGGAAAAAGATTTTCTCACTGGTTTTTGGTCTGGTGAGCATTTTTCTGTGGTGCTGCTTTATTGAGCAAAGTTCAGTTCAGGCGGTGAAGAGCACTGTTAAAAGAAGGAATTTTTACCCACTTAACAAAGGTAGAATTTTATATACCCTAAAATACTTTGTCTAGGAATAATATTTGGTGCTATTTAGTTTGGTGTTCAGACAACAAAACTCTGGCTTTCTGGAAGTGGTGAAGTAAAAATCTTTGAGTACAACGCGGCTTGATGGCAAAGAAGCCAGGAGCATGCGCTGCCCCGTGTAGGCCATGAGCTCCGTGTCTGATGGAGCCGGCTTTCTTACGGCTTCATGCCTTATGCTGGTTTGGGGTTTGTAATCCAAGTTTTTTCCATGATCAGGGCACCCAGAAGTTTTCCCTCTTTCTTCCTCTGTTTTTTTTGGGGGGCTGTTTTTTTGGTTTGGGGAGTGGGATGGTTTTTTGGGCTGGTTTTTTTTTTTTGTCTAATGAGGTACAAATGCAAGCTGCAGTGTTCCCTTAACTGAGGCACTTAGAGGATGTTTCCAGTGTGTGTTCATTAATTTCCCAGCCTCTACCTCCCTGTCCAGCTTGCCCGAATGCCACCGATTGCTTTGGATGGAGAAGGGAGTGGAAAGGCGCATAATGACACACGATCCTGTATGATGGCAAAACCCCCCTTTCCCTAGGAGATGATGCTGTAGGTGGGATCAAAAGAAGGATGAAAAAGGGAGAGATGCAGTAACAGAGATTGCATCAGGTTGCTTTTTTGCCCATCTCCAGCGAAAGGGCGCAGAAGCAGTAGGGTAACCATTGGGTGACTCAGTGGGCGCATTGACTGGTGGTGGGATTTGAGGTGGGGAATCCTTGCGTAAGGAGCTGGGTGTTGCTTCCCTCACCTTGAGAGAGTCCGATGTCATTAAAACTTTCTATGACTTCTAATAATATAAAAATACTTATTTCCTAGCTGGATCTTAAATGCCTTTTAGTGGATTAGTTTGAATCACATCAACTAAGAGCTTGATCATCTGCCAGCCACTAGAGTTGGGCCAAAGCTTTGTAAATTAATGAGCTCAAGGTGATTAGTACAGGTCTTGGTGCTTTGGACCACGCACCAAATTGTTGCCGTGCAAGGTGTGCATGGCTGTATGTCTGTCACTTTTCCTCTTTTTAATTCTTATGCTGTGAAGGCGTTTGCCTGGCTTGGCAGTCAAAATAAACGTGAAGGGCTCTGATGTCAGTGAATGAAAATTATATTGAGGTTCCAAAAATTAGGGTCAACGTTATAACCGCTGCTTCGCTATAGAGACACTTATTGCTGCGATAATTCTGACTCTGGTCTCGATTCAAGACCGTTGTGTATTGAGTGGGTTGTATCTGCTGTCCATTCACAGATCACATTATGGGAAGAGGTTTTAAAGTATTGCAGCAACACCCCTGTGTTGCTGTTGTGAATGGGAAAATGCCTTTGTACAAATGGGTTGGTACGTCCATCATACAGAGCTGTGGGAGGCTCCACATAGCTTCTGCGGACACCAGCGCATCGTGCTGATTAACTGTTGGCTCTTAGCGAGTCGAGGAGAGGAACCGAGCTGCTGCTGTTACCCAAGAGGGCAAGTTCTGGGGATGTCTTCAGCACACGCAGTATCTGTAGAATTTATAAAAAATATAGTAACTTGCAGTAAAATGTAGCTTTCTTTCCAGGCAGGAAAGACTCTTGTGTTTCATAAGCTCTCGGATGGCTTGAGATGATGGAAAAATGATGTGCGCTGGATATCCAAATTCACTTTGGCATTTGCGGTCCAACGAGAGTTTGGTGGGTTTGGCAGTGGAGGCTCACGTTCCTGACCTTGTCCCGTACCTGCTTGCTAGCTTGCATAGAGCATCTTCGGGAGCAGAGAGCACTTCCATGCTGAAAGCCATTTATTCGATTTTTGCCCCCACTGGGGAATGCTTGATAACTGTATTCATTGATGCCAGCCTTTGTCTTCACTCTCTTTTTCTCTCTGAAATAATTGCTTTTCTGAGATCTTTACAATCCTCTTCTTTCCACGGGTGTCTGAAAACGGTTTACATGTGTTGGGTATCGTAAGCTTTCTGGAGGGAGGATTACTTTCAAGGTGATTTGTCTTGAAATGATTGCATGTGCTTTCAGCAGCTGTCATCAGCATCTGGCAGGGCTGGACCACCAGTTAGCAGTCTGAGCTGGATCTGTCTGAGTGCCATTCATGTGTTGGATTTTTTGCATTATTCTCAAGCATTTCAAATAAGACTTTAATATCTGCGTGTTCTTTTCAAACCCCGAATACCTGCTGATCTGTGTCAGTTAACCTGGTGTTTCTCAGGGCATCGTGTCTTACGGCAGTTCCATTAAAACCGGATCATGATTAAGGAGTGAGGCTGTAACTGTGGTCCCCAGCGGGGCACTAAGTCTCCTTGGACCTCTGGGAAGAGTAGGTATATTTATTTTGTCAGTCCTGGGTTGCCCAGTCTCCCGGGGTTCAGGTCCATCTTGTTGGACTCACGGAACATGGGACATATTTGGGGTCCATGCATGGTCGTGCATGCAGCAGCTGCCTTGCGCTGCTGGGTGGCTGGAAGAGCAGCCAAGAGCCATTGAAATATTAGAAAAGTCCTGTCCTATGGACAGACCTTGCAAGACATGAGACTTGGCTGTATAATACAGCACTTTCTGTGACATCAGAAACTTTTTGGTCCTCTGACACTTAAAAAGGTGCATTGGGATTGCTTAATGAAAGCATCACCATCATCATATCTTTGGCCATCTTTCAGTGCCATTGGTGAGCCCAGCTCAGGCTGCGTGAGGTGAACCTACCAAGCCTGGTCCTTCAGGGGTGTCATCCTCCATGGCTGATGCTCGGGGACAGTTGGGCGATAACAAGAGTGCGTTTGTGCCGGTAAAATGCTGTTCAAGTTAAGCAGCTGTTGGCCTTGGTGTGAATTGTAACGTCTACCTTGCAGATTCTCTCCAAGTCTGGCCTGTAATTCATACTCTTGACTTAACTGTGGTTAAAAATCCCAGATTTCTCCAGCTGCCAGGACTGGTTGGCAGTGGTGTTAAATTAAGATCCAAATAATTTCTCCTAATTCAAAACAAATTTTCCCCATGAGAACAGCCAACCCTTGGAATAATCTCCCCAGGGGAGGGGTTGACTCCACCACATTGGACACTTCCAAGCCTCAGCTGGACAGGGTGCTGGGCCATCTTGTCTAGGCTGGGCTCTTGCCCAGAAAGGTTGGACCAGATGATCCTTGAGGTCCCTTCCAACCTGGGATTCTACGATTCTAAATAGTGACCCCTCTGTCTCCATTCGGGGTTCGAAGCTACATCCTCTACCCCATGCCATGTGCTCCACATCTGGGAAATGAGCGGCTGGGTGGGAATGCCCAGTGCCAGGCAGACCTGAGCTGGAGGTTTGCTGCCTTGCCGTGGTTTCCAAGTCTCGCTGCGTCTGTCCGCACTGACTTAAAGACATCCCCATCATGTATGAGCCCACGCTGTGTTTTGCTCTATGCATGTAGAAGCTGATGGTGTGATAAGACGGTAACTGTGCCTTGCGTTGGACACATACATTTCTATCAACCCCGAGGGCAGCGTTGTAAAAGTGCTCTTTTGTTTCCCGTTTAGCACAGGAAGCTCATTTTGGCTTCATTTAATGTTACTGCTCAGACTGGCGAGGAATCAGAAATTTAGTTACATGACATCATATCTCTGGCACAGCAGCATAGCTTGGGGCTTCATAGAAACCAACCCCCCTGCTACTAAATCAAAAATTGAAATATCTGTGCGAGTCTGTCATAACAAGGGGGGGTTGTATGGCACAGTTTTTATTTCTAATCTTCCGCTTGGAGGGGAAAGACAACATTTTCTGAATCGTTGCAATGGTCTGGATACCTGAGTATAAGCAAGCGCGGGGGGGAAGGCACGGGGCTGTGCTCTGGGCATGGGTGCCAGCCCCGTCCCCCTCTGCTGCTCTCGGGGCCGAAAATTCGCCTCCTCTCCCGGTGCGGTGCCTCCGCTTTGGCCTGGGTCTGCCGATTTATTGCAGAATTGTAACGGTGAGGGCTGCGTGTGTTTCCTGTTACGCTAAAAAAAATAATAAATCTGTGCTGGCAGATAAGAACATATGGTGGTTTGGCTTGCGAGAGTTGTAGCTACTGTGTTTCTGGTGTATAATTGATTTGATTTAATTTAATTTTATTTTATTTTTAGCTGAAACAATGTAAAGCAAAGACTTAAAACACCGGTACTTTTGTTTTCAGGTGAATTGTTTTCATGGCTATGGTGTGCAAAGTTTTAGGTTTTTATAGTGGGTGAGTCTGGAAGGAAACATATCACTTGTGGAGGGGTGAGATCTTTTTTTGCTTTCCTGTTGTTTTTATTGCATAGGGGAGAAGGCATGGATGTGCACAGAGAGTAAATATATGAGTAGACTCTACAAACGTCTATCTGTTTTGGTGTTTTTTTTCTTTTATTTCCCTAACATTTTTATCTTGAGCGATGCTTTTGGGGTTTGGGTTTGGTTTTTTTTCCCCCTCCCACAGGAGTGTCCATAGAGCAATAGGTGTCAGCTTGTTCAGCCCTGGTGCCTGTCTTCCCTGTAAACAAAGCCATAGCAGAAAGAGCAGACACCTGATCAGACGTGGAAACCTGTTCTCTAATTAATTCCTGATGCTTCTCACGCTGCTGTATAACTTTATAAGGGGTTCCGAGAGATACTGTTCCCCTGGATCGGGAGGCTTGGTTACCGCACGCCTTATCCTGCCGCATCTCGGCAGGCCTAGATTTCTTTGGTTACCTGTCCCTTCTCTGCAGAAAGGTTTATTTTTAAAAGCTCTCGTCGTATTGTGAGGGGGTTTTGTACGCTGCAGACAAGGGACCTGGCTGATGGTGAGTGAGAGCGCGGTGATTTCTCGGTGCCAGCCCCCACAGCACTGCTTTGCCTCCAGTGCTTGGATGTAGTGGGGTGTGAGCAAACTATTTTTATCGTGTATTCATAACTGCGGTGCTCGGAGCTGCGGTTTGCAATTACGAGCTTATGTGCAAAGCTGCTGTGGGTGTCGGAGGTGCCAGGCCTGGGGGGGTGCTGTGGGAGCACGGCGGAGCCGGCGCCAGCCTTGGCTCGGGCGTTGCGGGAGGATGCTCACCTCGCCGTGCAGTGCTGTAAAAGCCCCGCAGAGCAGGTAGTTGAGGTCAGCGGAGGGTTTTCTGCTGGCCCAAATGTCATTGCATCCAGCCCCAGCACACCAGAGGCAAACAGAGCAGGTGAAGTGTCCTCTCATGGCAATTTATGGTTTCCATGCATTTATGGAGTTAGCAACGCTTTATATTTAAACGTGGAAGCAAACCCTACGGATTTCCACCGAAGGGAGCGTTGAGGGTGCAATCCCTGAGATAACCCCACATTTTTCAGCTTGCGTAGAGCTGCCAGTGACCCCTGTGTGCAAATGCCGGGCTGGAGCAGGAGCTGTGCGTGCCCACGGGTGCCCATGCGCTGAGCATCCTTGCACGGCGCGGTCTCAACCGCTGCCGGCTCGTGTGGCTCTCCCAGACGATGCCCAGGCACGATGCTGTCAGCGGCCACCCCTTGGTCTTCTCTTGGCCCACTTTATCTGCAGGGGTGGGCGTAGCCCCCATGTATTGGGGAGCGCAGAATCCATCAGCAAAGCTTTCTGTTGACATAGCAGGACATATATATTCACCTGTGTGTGTGTGTGTATATACATATCTATACACACACCTTGAATTATCCGCTTTGCGTAAGCTTAAAAGGAGTTTACTTGCTGCACAGGTACTGGCCATTTATTGAAAACATAGAAATACATGAGAGACACATCTCTGGAGAACAATATTTTTTATTTTTTATTTTTTTTAGCCCAGAACTCTTAACCCCACTGAGTTATTTAGGGAGAAAAATTATTGGAGATGGGATCTACTAGTGAAGGAATCATGGGTAGTGAATTGGTTTTCATAGGAAAAAAAGAAGGAAACAAATAGGAAAGAGCACTGGGGGTGGGATGACTCTTTGAAGATTATCTGAAAAGATTCGAGATACTAAAGGGGAAGGTTCTCTGGTTGTGGTTCTCCGGTCCATTTGGAGGTGGCAGGTTTGGGGGTGAACAGGCAGCCGATGGCGAGCCTCACCGGCTTGGCACTGGTTCTTCTAACTCCCGTGCCCCCCCCGATCATTATTGCAACCAGCAGCGATGCGCTAGCATGAGCTCAGGCCATGCCTTCGTTTCGGAGTATCACCGGAGTTGACTTCACTCATGAGTTGGGTGGAAACGGTTGGTGCCCAGCGTTTGCAGAAAGGTCCCCAGCGCTGTCATTTCCCTGCAGGGCTGCAGACGTTGGGGGCTCTTCTCTGGACCTCATAGTTTTCCATTGCACTTCCCAGTGTGGAATTGCATCGGATAATCTTGCTGTCTATTTATAGTGCTGGTTTGCTCCGTAACATAGTCTCCCTTTTTATAGTTCTTTTTTTTGAATGTCTTTCTTGCACTGGTAGTTTGAGATAGTTACAGCTAGAGCATGTTTTACTTAAAAAGAGCACAGAAATGCCTTTTTTCTTTAGTTAGAACCCAACATGGATTTAAGCACATAGATGGTTTTACAGCCAGTGACTTGTGACATAATCGGACGTTATGGAAATTTAATCAGTCTTTTGGTGTTGAAATGTGTATCTGTTGGTGAGTAGAGCCGAGACCATCATAGATGGTGTTGAGTAACCTGTGTTTTATCTGGAAAGGGCTGCCCAGGGAGATGGTCGAGTCCCCATCCCCAGAGGTATTTAAAAGAAGGAGAGATGAGGTGCTTAGGGCCAGGGTTTAGTGGTGGGATGGCAGGGTTAGGTTAACGGTTGGACTTGATGATCTTAAAGGTCTTTTCCAACCTAGACGATTCTATGATCCATAAGATTCTTGGGAAGGCCATCATTCTCTCTAAGAACCTTGGCCTGATTTAATTTTTCATGAGGTCTCAGCTACATATAAAAGAGAAATTAAAATAGTGCCATAGAAAGCAATTTGGAATTCCTCTCATCAGACATGTTCTCATGTATCCTTCAGACCAGGAGGATATTTGAATTTTCAGCGTATTTGCAAGCATTCCTGGATGTATTTAAAAGATGGGTAGATGAGGTGCTTAGGGACAGGGTTTAGTGGTGGGATGGCAGGGTTAGGAGAACGGTTGGACTTGATGATCTGAAAGGGCTTTTCCAACCTAAACAATTCTATGATTCTATGATTCTGAGTTAGCCTCCCTGTTGGCTTTAGGGAGTAAACTTCTATCATACTTTATTCTAGGCTGATTTAATTTTTTTCTTCAGGTTTGAAATGATCTTTCAAATAAACAGTTCTTACCAGTGCTTGATCTATTTTCTGAGTTGGTTTTTTTTGGTCTTTCTTTTTAAATAACGGTGCGGGCCACGTTTGCTGGCCTGGTTGTGCTGTCAGCTGTAGATCTTATGCAGCAGTACAGGCCCTGCTGACCCATGGGCAACGCTTTGTTAATGCAAAGGAGCCTTCAGCCTTTTGGTGGTGGTTCCTCAATGCTCAGGGAGGTCTTTGCTTTGGAAGAAGTATAATGAAATATAATGATACGGGCCTAGTGCTTCAGTCGGAAAGCAAAACTGTACAAAGTTTCACTTCAAATATTTTAAAGTAAATGGTTTTATTTTGTCTTAAATATTCCTTTGTGCTTGTTGTGGTAAAAATATAGCAGTGTCGCGGCTATGATTGTGGAGTGCCTTTGCTAGAAGCCTGTTTCCTCCCAAGGCTGGAGGAAGAGATGTCCTCTCAGGCTCGTTATTTATGGTGGTACATGCTGACTGTCAGCATTGGAAGTAATTGTCAGAAAAAGGTCAATTTTAGAGAAATTAGTAGATGAAGAGCAGTGTATTTTCAAGTCCGATCAACATTTCACTGATCAGACATGGATTCCTCAACAAGTTGGGGGTAGGACTGAGAGTGGAGATCAGGTCTAATGAAAACCAGTAAATCATGGTCTCCCAGCAGTGAAAATGTCAGCGGTGACATAATGAAAGCTATATATCATGGCCTGTGGAATGCCAGATGATTCATGGGTGAAAATTAAGCAACTGGTTAAATCGGGGGGGCGCATTTTGAAAACGATGACTGCTTTTAGCGTGTTCTGTAGGTAAGTGTTTAAGGCAGATGAGTTGGAGCATGATTTTGAGGTATTCTTCAGCTATGCTGGAGATAACATCTCTTAGCTGGCAGACACTTGAATTACTGATGTTACTCTGTAAATACTCTCTACCTTGGGAAAGTGGACTTTCTAATGCCAAGATGATGAGGCATTTGGATCTAGCAACAGGCGAAGCAGATGAAGAGATAAATGAAGGAGCAGAAGAGTCTGCAGTGAAGCTTGATCTCTAGGAGGTGAGAGGTTTGATGGAGCAGACTGAAGACGGAGCAGGAAGAGGTCTGCCTTAGCTCCCAGTTACTGATATCGAACACATTATTTAATATCATATATAATATTTGCCATCTGGTGAACTAATGGTATTAAAGCATCTCAACTGAACGAAACGGGCAGTGGCAGAGATGACAGCGCATGGGAAGGTGGTGGGTGGAAGATGTTAACAAAGGTGTTAGGGCAAATGCATGAGACATCAGGGTGCAGGGATGGTTACAGCTGAAGGCAAAGGGGGGATGAGGGTTTCAAAACCCTGCAGAGGCTGCCTGACCACCCTGCATGGGACCCTGCCCCAGCTACGCTTATCAGACACAAGACCAAAGGGGTGACAACTCTTACATCACAGAGATGTTCCAGGATGGAGGGAGAAATTATTTTTTGAAGTGTAAAGCTTAACTAATACCAAGTAGGGGTTATGTTTTAATTCGTGTACTGGAGATTGGTGAAGTTGCCAAGCAGTAGGTACTGACCCAGCAAAATGATCTATGGAGGTGCATGCTCCAGTTCACCCCAGCGGAGCAAGTCAAGTGAGACCCATCCCTGTTTGTCCAGGGGTGCCTCCGTGCGAGCGGGACTGCAGAGGCAGGAGAGCAGACCCAATAACTTCTGCTTTTTCCTCATTTTCTTATGGGGTGAAGCGTAAAGAGACATGGTAAAATTGTTCAATGAATGTGGTTTCCTCTCCATCCTGGACAAGCTGATCTCTTCACACCTCAGCTCCTGTTCCTTTTCTCTGCTGATCTCAGGTGATGTCCAGCCTTTTGTCCTGGCTCCCAGGCCCTTGCTTTAGTGTCCTTCGCTGTCCTTTTTGTTTGTCCCATTTTTATTACCAGAACCAGGGTTTGCCTCTTATGATGGGCACCGTGTGGTGGCCCTGTGGCTCTCAGGATCTTGCCCACAGGGCCTTCCTGCCCCCGTTCCTCTTAACCCTTTTTGGGGGAGCTTTATTCATGTGTGCATGATTTCTGCCCCGAGATGAAATGAACGTATGAATATCATTTTGTTATTTTGGGAAAATATCAGCCAGCCAGGCACTGTAGTTTCAGAGAGATTCGCTTTTTCTATCCTTGTGCACTGTTGTTATCTGAAGCTAAGCAGGAATCCAGACAGTAAATAACTGATGAGCCCCAGGTAATTATTTCTGCTGGGGTAAAGTAACAGTTGGAATAAAAAAAATGAACCACCACAAAACAAAATAAAACCCCAAAACAACAGCAAAAACAACAACAACAAAAATCCTTTTCTGACATTGCTTACAAAGGAAAGGTCTGGTTTTGTGAGAAATCCAGGAGGATGAGAGCCTGGGTTTGTGCTTGCAGTGATTCTAGCGCAACAGCGTTTAGCTCTGTGCAGAATCTTGATTTACTGTTATTAAAAAAGAACAAATATAAATGCATTAGCTGTATGACACCTTAGCAGACAATTAATGATCATGGGAATGTTTTCCTGTTGAACCGTGTCATGTAACAGCAGTGTCTTTGATGAGAAAGTTGCATTATGCCCGTACCCTTGCTTATGCGATTTGTACGCAGTAAAGTGGAGGAATGATTGACAGTGATTACCTAAAAATGTAGGGAGTACGCAGAGCTTGTATGAAAACCAAATGAAAAATTAAAGGCACAAGAAAACTGGTACAGAGGGAATGAATGTGTCTCTGCTTTAGGCCTGGAGTTTTCTGCCTACAGTTAATTCACTTTATAAGCAGCCACCTCCCAGCTGAGCTCTGCACAGCCAAGTGGTTCAGATCACTTGAGCTTCAGGAAGATGAATTAAAACTGACATTAATTCAGCTGTTCAGCCCGCGTTGTGAAGAGTGTATACCAAGACTGTACTGCCCTGGCAGACTCTATCTGAGTCAGGTTGCAGGGGAAGGTCAGTTCTAAATTGCAATGGCGTTAACGAGGGAGGGTGACTATTGCAGAGGAGCGCTCCGTCAAAGCAAAGGGTGAAGAACTTTCTGTAGGAAGGCAAGTACACACTGCTGCTCAGCTTCATGGGCTGTGTGTGTGCAGGAAAGTACCAGGGGCACACCAAGGTCTCAACCTCAGAAACACAGAATCACAGAGTCGTTGAGGTTAGCAAAGCCCTTTAAGCTGCCCCAGCCCAACCGTTCCCCTACCCCTGCCATCCCACCCCCAAACCCTGGCCCTAAGCACCTCGTCTGCCTGGCTGTTAAATCCCCCCAGGGCTGGAGACTCATGCGCTGAAACCCATCAGTGTGGTGTTGGAAGCTTGAAACGGTCGTGGGGGTGGTGGCTAAAATGAGGATGGCGTTTTATAGCTTCCCATCATGGTGGAGGTGATAATTTTCTTTTAATTGCCTTTTTTTTTTTTTCCACCAACATGTTAGAAAAATAATGGAATTAAATGCCTTTTTTTCTGGGAGGAAAAGTGCCAAATAATTAATTGGCCATTGAATTCAGATGACACTTGAGTGTCTTATGAAGCTGAGGGGGGGTTGTTTGTTTTGGGTTCTGCTGGGTTTTGTTTTTCTGGAAAAGCTATTGAAAATCTGAACGAATTAACGACGGTCATGTTTGTTTACTCCATGGGCTAACTAGGCAGCTGAAAGAACACTTAACTGGTCAGTTCTAATTTGGGTTTCTTTTACATGACTTTGATGATATGTAGCTTTTCTGATGTTTATACCAAATAAAATGTGTGTTAAAATCATAAGGATGACAGCGGAATAACTTTGAGTAAAGCTTCATGAGAAAAGTATTTGAATTTCAGTATCACACAATAGAAAATATGAAATCAGATTAATTTTGCTCTTTTAATGTAATTTATTATGGAAATTTCTGCAGAGTGATTTCCTACAAAGGCTGTTACAGTCCTTGTGGAGCAAAGGGTGGAAGCACAAATAATAGTGCAAGAGAAAGGTCTTGCTTATTTTGATGCACAAACCAGGTTTTGGATGCCACCTCAGCTAGATGTGGACGCACAACAAACTTTTTTTTCTATCAGGAGAAAAATGAGAATGAGATGCTTATCTAAAGGATCGTTGTGCGAGGCTCATGTCGTTGTTCATTA
Source organism: Gorsachius magnificus (assembly GCA_034008185.1). Taxonomy (NCBI): domain Eukaryota; kingdom Metazoa; phylum Chordata; class Aves; order Pelecaniformes; family Ardeidae; genus Gorsachius; species Gorsachius magnificus. The sequence continues at coordinate 2,735,842 of CM067085.1, read as the reverse complement.
AACTTTATGTAGGTGCCATAAAGCGCAGCTGGGAATGGTCAGCCCATTCCCAATTATTTCCCTGAGGGTTAGCTGCTGACATCAGTGCGGCGCCTTCGGCAGCCCAGTTTTTGAGATGTGCTCTTTGGAAGGGAGCAAAAGCAGACGTGTTGTCCTCAGACCCTTTGTGGCTTGCCGGTATTTTTGATGCCGTGTGCCAACGGGAATTCACATGTGGGTTGGGAAATAAAACATGGCATGAACTCCGGGTGAACTGCCAGGGGACCAGAGCCCTTCTGCAGCCTCAACTATGCGGGGCTGGGGCTGGAACAATACCACCCGGTGTTCATTAACTGCTACATAAATATGTTAAATTGTTTGGGAGAAAAACATGGTACCACAGCGTGAATGGGCAAAGCAAGGGAGTTCATTAATATCTTGCCCGTCATGAGGAATAGTAATGGCCCAATCCTGTTTACACCGATGTTGGTGACAAAGCTCTCGTTTCTCTTCTGTGAGGGAAGAGCTCACGTTTTGAATTAGTTCCTAATAATAAAATCTCATTTCCACGCTATCGTGTTGTTGGGGCTGATCTCTGAACTTCTGCAAAGCTCGCTTTGGGTCGCCGCCGAGCAGACTGTGACTCGGTGCCTAATCTAGCATGTCAAATGTGCGGGGTGATGTCCGAGAAGAACTGTCACAAATCGCTCTGGAGAGCCGAGGGGGAAGGCATCAGCGGCGCGAGGACACAATGGTGCAGATTGATGTATGGTTTTATTAAAGCACAGTTTGTTGCATGATGGACAAGCGTTTCGGCTCCCTCCTTAACGTCTTCTGCGGTGTTTAATACAAGAAGTTTCTTGTTGTCCATACTTTGGGTACAAAAAATGCTGAACCTAGGCTTGCAGGGAAGTGGAAAAATTAAGTATTTTCATTTGAAGATGTTCTTTTCACCAATTAGATTTTGGGATGTTGCTAAGCGGTTTTTTTAATTTGGCCTGAGCATGCTTGGTTAATTGAGTAGAACTCATTTTTGTAATCAGGAAGGTTCGGTGCTTTGGAGCTCTGCTTTGGTCTCTCCCCAATTATTGTGTGTAACAGCCTCCTTTCACAGCCAGAGCCATAATCCTGCCCATTCAAAAACGACGGGTTTGTTTGGAGACCCTTTTCCACAAAATCCTACCAACCCTCTCTTGCAATTTTTCACAACTTGAAATGTTTGTTGCAGTAGCACAACTAGACTCTTTTGCGAGCTTATCCAGGACTGGCCTTAGACTGAGAGCAGTCGTTCCTTCGGTCCTTTAGAAATACTGAGTTTGTGCTGATCTTCCTGGTCTCTAGACTGTCCCAATTTTCTACACTTCATAAAAATGTAACCTTAAAAGCCCAGCAGGATCATCTCATTCTTTAAACCTGCTCTCTATATGTATCTTCTGGCCTGGTACATAGGCTATAAAACTATTTTATTGAAGAGTTTCATGTCTTGCTTGCAGATTAGATCATTTGCCAGCTGTCTCTTCGTAAGCATGGGATCCCTTCTGTTTTGTTTGATTTCACACGTCTCTTTGGCGTCTCTTACACTTTGGCTACATTTTATTTGGTAACACGTTGCAATATTTTTCCCTTTTTCCTAGCTGATGCATTGCACAGTCGTATCCTCAGTGCTTCCCCATGTTTCAAGCGGAATGCTCTTGCTTATTGGGTTAAATGTAAAAAGGAAGGATGGTCCAGGGTGATCCCAACTGCCTCACCACCAAGCCTCACCAGAATTTAACTTAACTGCATAGGCTTAGGACCTCGTTTTGCTTTTCCCTTGGAGGACACCGTCACCCTACCTGCTGCCCGCACCATTTCATGGTGTGGCCACCAATCCTGGGCTGGCAGTTGTGGCCTCCCTGCCCCGAAAAACTCTTCCCCGGGTGCCCTGAGGCCAGCTGCACGGAGCCTTGAACCTCCTTTTTCTGTAAGACTTTCACAAGGAGCAGAAAGGAGCCGTGTGGAATGTGTGGTCCACACAAGTAGCGTACCTGCCTTGGAGAGAGGAGCCCTTTCAGTGGCCCCAGTGAACTTAAACATTTATTTAGGAAATAATTTACACCCCCTCCCCTTCCCCTTTGCAGAGGGGCCCAGCCACTGGAACACAACAAATGTTTTTTTGCTTCTTATTAGCAGAAAAATCCCAGGATTTCTGTGCTCACGCATGGTTTCCTTATCCTCTGTCTGCATGGAGCCGGGCTGTCTGGGGGCTCCCCACACTTTGAGGTCAGCCCATGTGCCATGGGACATGGGAGGGGCGAGCGCCAGCTTCCAAACTTCCCAAACGGAGCTGAATCCTGATCTTAACGCATCCCATTGAGCTCAGGGCTTGCTGCTTCTATTGTGTACCATGCAAAAACCTGGAGGACAGGTCTTGAAATGATTTATTAGATCATCCATGTCCATCTTGCTGCTAATTCAGAAGCGTTCAGTGTCACAGCCTTGAATATTACATGTCATTTAAAAAAAAACCCAGTGTTGTCCCTGCACCGCTGTGTGCTATATATGGTGGAGTGAAGTGGGAATGAATTATATCTAACTTTGGATATCTCTCCTTCTCAGTTTGATGATCAATTTGCATAAATTGTATTTTCTCTTATGAACATCATGGCCTGCCTGAATTTTAAGCTAACTTTTTGGCTGTTATTTATGCCAAATACTCAGTATCTGAAACACTCCAGTGAAATAGAGCTCGTTCATCTCTCCTCTGCGTTTATCTGAAGCTGAATGATCCTCTGGGTATGCATGAATGTAAATGTTGTTTTACCAGAACTCATTAAAAGACAAGGGGTTTGTGCAGGTTCGAAGAAAAGTTAAGCTTTCGCTGGTCAGACTGAGAGTATAAATAATACAGGTTGAAAATAGAAGCAACATGGGACTTGTAAAATAATCTTGAAATCGCATTTTGTTAAAGATTAAATTGCATCTGAGAGGAGATGGCCCGAGAGGGAACATATTGTACCCCCCTTCACTTCCCCAGGACATGGGTTTTTAGCTCGATGAAATACAGGCTTTGTAATTAGCAGCAAGGCGATTAGATCGTCCACATTTCTGGGAGTAATTTGTGCACTAATTGTGTTCGATTGTTTAATTACTCTCGCTTACTGTAATTGAGGAGAGGTAGTGAACCCCTTTGCAAGAGCTCCTATAGGTTCCTTACACAGAAGTTGCACGTGCTTTGCTGCATCCCATATATTCAGGGGAGTAACGAATATTTAACCATTCCCAGGGCCAAAACGCAAAGAATATTCTCTGAATGGCAAGCAGAAAAAAGCTGGATTTGAAGGCAACTCAAATGAATTCCAATTTTTATTCAAAGCTTTTCTGATGTTTTTGGTAGGAACCAAAAGGCAGGACGTAAACAGAATAGACCAAACCAAAACCAAAAAGAGATTAATAACTTAATAACTCAGCAGGACAGGGATGAAGGGAGAAAATTGCAATTAGAGCTGGGAAAGTTGCAAATAGGCTCTGGGATTGCTCTCCAGGATCCTGCACACCTGGTGGATGGGGAGACTTCCATTGCAATTTGGATTTGTCTTTGGACAGTGACGATGTTACATAGATAGACATTTTGGGGGTCGTTTTTGAAGCTGTAGAGTGAAGTAAATTAATATATATATATATATATTATAGTTTCAGTAGTGGGAACTCCAGCCTGGAGCTTTATGTGGACTGGGAGAAAGGCAGGAGGAGATGCAAAGAACAGTGAATTAACTCTTGCAGTTATTGGGAAGATCCCATAGGTGATGTGCATAATCATAGAATCATAGAATGGTTTGGGTGGGAAGGGACCCCCAGAGGTCACCCAGCCCAACCCCCCTGCAGGAGCAGGGACACCTTGAACCACATCAGGTTGCTCACAGCCCCATCCAACCTGGCCTGGAATGTTCCCAGGGACGGGGCCTCCACCCCCTCTCTGGGCAACCCCTGCCAGGGTTTCACCACCCTCATTGTAGAGAATTTCTTCCTTAGATCCAGTCTAAACCTACCCTGGTTTAGTTTAAAACCATTACCCCAAGGAGGAAGGAGGTACTACTAAGGTACTACTGAGGTACTACTAAGGAGGAACTACTGTTGGGTAGACTTTGCATCCAGGAACAGGTCTTCCAGAATTGCCGCACTGGTTGTATCTCCCATGACTTGGTTTATCGCCAATGAATAAGCATCACAGCGTAGTCAAAGGCTGGGCCGGCTGACCTTGCACAGTGGAACTGCCAAGGGCAAATGACTTGTGCTGTGGTTTCTGCACTTTCTCGCAGGTGTTGCTGCTTTGGTATGCTGTGCTTTGATACTTCAGGGCTGATATATCTACTGCCTGCTGCGAGGGAGCTTTTTATTTGCTTTTACTATTTTATCTCTCTGAAAGAAGTGTTGCTTTAGGGCGCTCTGAGATTGAGGCTCTTCCAAGTGAAGAGATAAGAGAGAATGTCTTCAAGATGGAATGAGGTAGTAGGCTATAGAACTTGGAGATGTGGCCCAGGCAGTGAGGAGGAGATGGAGGAGGAAGGTGGAGCCGAGATGTCAGCTGAAGCATCAATCTCCTGTGAGACCGGGCAACCTCCATCTACATCGGACGTCCAGGGAGAGCAGGGCAATGCTTCATCCCCCACAGGAGGGAGGTGGAGGGGCACTGAGCACCGCAGCACGTGCCATGCTCTCAGAAGGAGGAGGATCACAGAAATGCCCGCAAACCAGGAATTCCTTCATGCCTAGCTTTGGCCAAATGGTTGTACAGGAAGATGTGGTGTCTGACTTTTTTTTTTTTTTTTTTCCCCCCTCCTGAAATGCTGCAATGTTTTCTGCAACCTTGCAGCTGACAGCAGCCCAGCTCGTGGCCGTCAGTGCAGACCAGCTAGCAGGTATCTACTGAGCTTGCGAGAGGGACAGGGGGGACAAATGCATCCTGACAAATAACTGTTCTCTCTGACAACTTGTCTCCTCCCAAACCGGAGGTCTGCCGTTTGGCAGCGCCTCTGCTCGAGGGCTCTCCGGTCCTTCCTTGGAGGACGGGACCTTCCATTGTCCCCAGCCCTGGTGACAGCGAGGAGGACATGTTGCCACCCTAATGAGACCTGACAAATGGGCAATTGGGCTGCTGCTTAGGGAATTTAATGGTTAATTTCCACAGCACCGTGTCAGGGCAAAGGGCAGGAAGAAGTAATCCTGCTGCAGAGCAGGGATGGGGATGCCTTTCCATCTGAAAGGTGCTGGTGAAGCTGGAAAGATTGAGTTAACTGGGATTTCTATGTCAGCGCCCAAGACCTTTTATAAACAGACTGTATGATCTAAATACCATGTGACTATTTCCCCTAACCGCAGTCCGGTATCAAATCCAGAGCGGGCTATGCCAACTTCTATTAGGTTGGTGGGTGCACGCTGCTATGCACGGGAGGCTGCTGCATCTGGAAAGGAGCCGAGTTAATTCGGAAGGAATTAACGTGGAGAACATGTCTGTCCTGCGAGCAGCAGTTTAGCACGGGGGTAGCTGATCTGTCGGCAATCGCTGTTTGAAAAAAAATATTTTGTACGGTGTTTGGTGGGTTTGGCTGAAAGCCATGAACTAAAAAAGGGGCTTGTGAGCAAAAGAAAAAGGCTCCGTGCCCTTGGTGAAGCTTCTTAGGGCTTACAGGCTTCGTGAAGAGAAGCCATCTTTGCAGAAAAATGTCATTTTGGATGATTTGGGGGGAAAAAAAGTGTGACTGAAAACAATTTTTTGTCAAATGTCTGCAGGTTTTAAGGCATTGCTTCCATATATATGCACCCCTCCCTTAATAAACCAAAAAAGGGATTGCATTTTATTTTTTTTGGGAGGTGTGTGGGTAAAAACAGAGAGAATGAGTGCACTCACAGAATTACTGTGCTGAACAGTAATTATTGAATATGTTTGATTTTATTCAAAATAGACATCGATATTCCACGCTGTGAAATACCAGTATTGCCTCAAACATCAACGGATATTTTCCCCATCGGATGTAGTATATTTGTACGTGTGTTTTGCCCCCGGGAAAGACAGAACTACATGTACCCATGCGTGCGTACTTGAAATATTTGTGAAATACTGAGTATTGGGGTTTCTAACAGTAGGTACTTCGATCTGCACAGAAATATCTATTTTTATGGTATCTACGAATGTATGGAATGACCAGGTAGACCAGGCTTGCTGGGAAGAGCAGCGGTGGGGGGGTGTTTTGTTCAGTAAATACTTTCTACTTCATTAACCCCCATAGTTCAAAACAGTGGCTAGGCTGGCCTTGCTCTGGTCTGCCCGGGGTTGTTTTATAACCCAGAGGTTTGGGTTTTTTTTTTAAATTTTAATCCCTTGCCTATAATTAAATCTGTTCCGAACGTATAAAATAGGGGTGGGGAAGTGAATTCTATACATCCATTTGTGGTTCTTGTGACTCGTTAGGGGTGGTGTCAGCAATTAAGCTGCTTGTAATGACAAGAGGCATGATGCGAGTATTTTTAGTGTGCAGCTGGAGGGTTTCTGCCGCCCTTTCAGGCAGGACCAAGCCGCTCAGCTTCCGAATCTGACGACGAGGCAAGTGCTAACGGCTGCACGTGGAGATGGGCTGAGCAAGCGAGTGGTCCTGAGAAAGGGAGCGTGTATGATAGAGGGAAAACTGATGTCCTCAATGGGAAGACTTTGCTCAGTACTGTAGATACAAGGGCCTTTGTGATTATGGTGAGAAAACCCAAGAAATTAATTTCTTAGAATCACAGAATCATAGAATTGCTTGGGTTGGAAAGGACCTTTAGGATCCCCAAGCCCAATCGTTCCCCTACCCCTGCCATCCTACCCCCAAACCCTGGCCCTCAGCACCGCCTCTGCCCGGCTGTTAAATCCCCCTAGGGGTGGGGACTCGACCCCTTCCCTGGGCGGCCCCTTCCAGTGCCTGACAGCCCTTGGGGGAAGGAATTTTTCTTCTTATACTTGGGAGGAATTCGTGCCATTATTTTAACCTTGCTGTGTTTTAAGGTAAAATATTGCAATTTGTCCTTTATGTTAACAATGAGAGTTTGCGTTGAGCTACGAGCTCCTCTTTTTGGGATGGGGGTCCTAATATTTTTGTGCTGTATCGCAGGATTGCTGCTGAGACCGTGTGACCCAACAAGGAGTTTCCCTGCAAACCGCTCATTTTTGAAAAGAATAATGGGGCTTGTAAAATCCGCCGTGTTTTCTTTGGGATAAAAAATAATCCCCAAATCCCTCTCTCCTCCAAACCTTCATTGCCTGAACAGTGTGAATATTAAGCCGTTTCCACGTGCGAAACCCAGTTGCTGTTGAGCAGCTCTGGTCAGGCCGAGGGGCTGAGGTGTGTGCGGTGGTGGCCTGGGCTCCTCTTGGATAGGAAAGGGGACACGCAGCTCGGGAGTCCAAACACATCTTGTCCCCTCGTGCTGAGCATCGCGTGTGACTCGTGTTACCTACAGATACGTGTTTTGGCCTCGAGAGTGTCTACCGTCCAGATGGGTGAGTCCCCATCCCTGGGGGGATTTAACAGCCGGGCAGACATGGTGCTGAGGGCCAGGGTTTGGGGGTGGGATGGCAGGGGTAGGGGAACGGTTGGGCTTGATGATCTTAAAGGCCTTTTCCAACCTAAACAGTTTTATGATTCTATTTTATGATTCTACACCCAGTGCCATTGCTTGTGCAGCTGATGGCTCCTCTTGTCCTCAGCTCAGGACCGTCAGGATGGCGTGGGCGTTTGGCCAGCTCAGCTCCAGGTCCGTGTGTATTTGGCCATGAGGAACCCAAAAATGTGCATAGCCCCAAACCCACGCACATGCCCCGCTCCCTCACTGAGGTGGGCTCCAGCTGGCTTTGCTGGGGGATCTCCCTCCAGACCCCACAGAGAGCCACTGGTCCCACCCCTTTCATCTTTCACGTGGCTGGGAGAGGTTTGTTTTATTTCCTTTCTGCTTGTAATCAGGATTTCATTTTCCCCTGGCTGATGCACGTCTGTGGAGCAAACCCAATGGAAATCGGCATTTCCCCCTTCGTCAGGTTAAACCAACAAAGTTTGATGCACTGGACGATGCGTTATCTGTTTCCCTCATGATTTTTATGGATCTCATGGTGTTTTAATTAAAGGGCTGTTTTCAGATAAGAGCCAAGGATAACGAGAGCCGCCCCGACGGCCCTCGTGCTGCCAGTCCTGTGTGGGTCCCTGCCGTGAGACAAACATTTGGAGGCGGAGGGGGAAGGTTACATCCCCACCCCTGGAACACCTTTTCTGGGAATTAAAAAACACTAAACCCAAAACAAACAACAAACCAAAAAATGATTTATTAAATGATAGCTTTGAAAGTTGCTGGGGAAATAGCTGGGTATGGCAGATCTCTTGGTCAGTCCGAGTGGAAAAAAAAAAACAAACCCTAACCCTGTGCATGCTGGGTGGATGCCAGCGGCCAGGGGAAACCGGCAGCTCCTGCCTGGCTCGGCAGCCACATCCTTGTGGGGCTGTCCAGTCCCGCCTGGTTTCCGAGGCATGTTTTCCTCATTTTTAAGGAGCTGTAATGATATGAGCTGTGTATTTAACGATGTGCTAGCATTGTCTGTTCCTGGAGGGCTCCCCACAGCCCGGGTGCAGGGATTGGGATGCTCCTGAAAGCTGCTGGCTTTTGGAATGGCTTCATGAGCAGTTCATTCAGGGATGTGGGAAAAATACTCGGCATCGTTTGTCACGGAGGGCGTAAGAGCCTTTGGAGCACGGATGAGGAAAATGCAATCATCGCTTTATGTTATTAACGGCAGCCAGCTGGAGTTAGAGACAACCTGGAGCTCCTCGCCTTTCCTGAGATATGTGGAAAGTCATATGGAGCTTCTGGTTTGCTGAGAAGGTGCATTTCAGAAGGGTGCGAGCCTCTGTCGGAGTGTGGAAGAGCCATCGCTGCACCCCCAGGCATCCCAGCAGGGCTTCAGTTACCCTGTTTCCTTTCTTCCCGGTCTAATTCTGCACTTTTTCAGTATTCTCTAAAAGAGGCGGTTAAATCCCATCGCGGCACAGTCTGTGATGATTTTATCAACGTCCTACTGAGGTTTATGAAAACCAGATGCCCACCAGTTAAATTGCAAATGGCGACAAACCCGACCGCCCTTCCCCTTGGCTCCCATTTGCCCATCTCCGGCTGAGAGAGGGTTTGCCCGAGCCCTTTTTCCCAGGTGGTGCCACGGATGTCCCTGAAGCCAAACTGGAGTAACGACACCGCCGCCTGCCCCCACGGGAGGGCAGCCGAAGGTTCACAGAAGCATCGTGGTTTGGGGGAGGTTGGGTTGCTGGGGGCTGAGGTGGTGGCCGGGCTCCTCGCAGGTTTGCTCTGCTCACCCCTGTTCTCTCCTCTCACCCAGGTCAGGTTTTTTGGCCGCCGCATGAGTACGGCTTCGCCCGGCGATGGCCTCGCAGCCCACGCTGGCGTGGGTGCTGCTGCTCAGCCTGCTGGCCGGCTGCCTGCCCGCCGTGCAGCCCAGGGACTTCACCGTGAAGGACATCGTCTACCTCCACCCTTCCAGTAAGCCACCTTTGCGCGGGCTGCAAAGCCACGGCCGGCCTCGGCGCCGGGGTAAGGATGAGGGCGAACGTGTATCAAGGCAGCAGGAACGTCAGGGTTGAGCTGAGTGCCGAGCAAATGTTAAATAAGTATCCCCAGTACTCATACAACTAGTTGATAGAAACCCAGACCCTTGCTTCCCAAAGGGATTAAAGGACAGATAGGGTTACAGGCAGCTGCCGAGTGTGTCAGGAGCTTTTTGTTCACTGTTTTCTGTTCCTCATTAATCTCTCTGGCCACCAGAGCAAGCCCCACATCGATAGCAGTGAGCAAGGGCCCAATGCAGCCATTTGCAGCTGTGGCACCAACCGCTCCCAACTTTATTTCAGTAACTCCCTGGAGCAATGCTATAGCAATGTTACGCGTCTTCAGATCCTCCATGGACTCTCCTTTCACCAGCCTGTTCACTTTATCAGACACAAGCTTATTTAATTCTAGAAGAAGAGAGCCCTTGCGGAGCCGTGCCTGCCACTGATTCCCAGAGAAGACTCACCGCCTTCCTCAATTGGGCTGAAAATTTTGTGTTCTGTACAAACAAGATGAAATTCCCGTTTTATGCCATGACCACGACCTGCTAGAGGTTCGGGGTGAGAGGGGTGAATTTAATGAGAGATGTTGTTGTTGTCCCTGTTCCTTGAGGGCAGCACCAGCCCCGCCAGAGGGCTGGTCCTTACCCAGAAGAGCCTGGGGAAGCAGGCAGTGAATGATGCCTCTTGCTTCACCTCTCAGACCCAAAGGGGGTCTGGCCCAGATCTGGTGGGCAAGGAGAGGAGGTGAAGAGGAGGGGGAGGTGAGACGTGGCCTGCAGGGCTGCGGAGGTTCAGCTTACTTTGCCCCGTGGAGATAAACGTGACCCGTTCACCATTTGGCTTCTGAGAAGGTGGCGACATCTCAAAGACGTATTGAATGTGCTGCAGAAGCCCTGCCAGGAGATCACTTAAGAAGTTAACGTTCTTCGTTTGGCGAGATAAATTAGGATGGAGTCTGCAGTTAAAAACTGGAGGTTCAGCAAATTGATTTTTCTGTCCTTTGGGGACATCAGCCTGCCTTCAGAAGGGGTGGCTCATTTCCTCGGTGGGACAGCTTCCAGAAGGATTTTAATCCACCTGATATTTTGTTATCAGCACTGATAAAGTAGCAGTATTGGATGTGAGCTCTGATACCAAGAGAACAAGTGCTCCTTGCTCACATTAACTCCCTTTGAAGTCAGCAGCGGGCATCTTTGCTGGGTAAACGTGGTTGAATGAGTCCTCATTGCATCTCTGTGCGTGCCTTTCCCGCGCGGCTGTTGGCGAGAGGGTTTTTACAAATCAGGACCAAACTAGAATCATAGAATTGTTTAGGTAGGAAAAGCCCTTTAAGCTCCCCCAGCCCAACCGTTCCCCTACCCCTGCCATCCCACCCCCAAACCCTGGCCCTCAGCACCGCCTCTGCCCGGCTGTTAAATCCCCCCAGGGCTGGGGACTCGACCCCTTCCCTGGGCAGCCCCTTCCAGTGCCTGACAGCCCTTGGGGGAAGGAATTGTTCCCCAGGGCCAACCTCACCCTGCCCTGGCACAACTTGAGGCCGGTGCCCCTCGTCCCATCGCCCCTTCCCTGGGAGCAGAGCCCGACCCCCCCCGGCTCCCCCCTCCTCTCAGGCAGTTGTAGGGAGCTATGAGGGCTCCCCTCAGCCTCCTCTGCTCCAGGCTGAACCCCCCCAGCTCCCCCAGCCGCTCCCCAGCAGCCGGGGCCCAGACCCCTCCCCAGCTCCGCTGCCCTTCTCTGGACACGCTCCAGCCCCTCCAGGTCCTTCGGGGAGTGAGGGGCCCAACCCTGACCCCAGCATTCGAGGGGCGGCCCCCCCAGTGCCCAGCACAGGGGCACGGTCCCTGCCCTGCTCCTGCTGGCCACACCACTCCTGATACAAGCCAGGATGCCGCTGGCCCTCTTGGCCACCTGGGCACCCTGCTGGCTCATATTCAGCCGCCTGGCGACCAACACCCCCAGGTCCTTTCCCGCCGGGCAGCTTTCCAGCCCCTCTGCCCCACGCCTGGAGCGTTGTGTGGGGTTGTTGTGACCAAAGTGATGAAGTTGACAGCTCTACTTGTAGAAAGATACATCTAAAGAGAACAAATGCTGCTGTGTGCCTCTGAAAAGCATAGTAGAACCGGATTAATAGGCTTATGTTAACTGAATATTGTTTGTTCCTTCCAGCCACGCCGTATCCTCATGGATTTAAGTGTTTCACCTGCGAAAAGGCAGCAGATAATTACGAATGCAACCGATGGGCTCCGGATGTCTATTGCCCAAGAGGTAACCAGCCGCATGCTAGCGTTTAATCTAAACCCACCTTTCAATCCACCGCTCGCTGCCCCCGCCGCAGGGACAGCACTGAGCCCCCGTTATTCCGTACGGACGCTGGCGATAGCTGCTCCCCCTTGTAAGCCACCTCGACAAGAAAGACGTGTAAGCGATACAAGTAATCCTTTAAGCTTTTCTGTCTCTTTGCAGTGGATGAAGTTTAGGACTTTTATCTGCTCCCCGTACTCCTCTAGCTCAGCTGGAAATTAAATTAGGCTGACATTTACTGAAGGGTTGTGTTTCTCTTACTGGTGAGTCCGGGACCGGTTCTTGCTTTGTTTGCTTCCCTCCCCTATGGCACAAGCCCACGCATCAGGGGAGCCAAGGCTGCCTCTTTTTGGCTGGCATCAAGGTATTTTCAGTATTTTGGGCTCATAACTCCTATCGGAGTCTGAAGTTGGGAACAGCTCAGAAAGGGCTTTGGGGTACAGGTGCCCAAATATCAGATCCAGGGATCAGTGAGACCCTCACATCTCCCCTTCCCTTCCCGCTTCTCTTTTTGAGACCCAACCATTAAGATCGTCCACAGCCCCTTGACGAAGCCCTGGACAGGGCAGATGCAGTGCTTAGGGCCAGGGTTTGGGGGTGGGATGGCAGGGTTAGGGGAACGGTTGGGCTGGGGGAGCTTAAAGGGCTTTTCCAAGCTAAACGATTCTGTGATTCTGGGGATTGGATGTGGACGGTGTCCTCGGTGGTGTGGGAACCATGTGTGGGCAGGAGGCAGCTGTCGGGGTGGCTGGGGCCGTGCGGGCAGGGGGACACTGCCGGGGCCATTAGGCAGGGGGACACTGCCAGGGCTCACCGCTCCCCTGGTGCTCTCCGTAGGCTCGCCCGTGCTGTTCAGCACCTGTCCAGAACATCTGTGGTCTGTTGTGGGACATTGCAAGTGCCCTCAGAAAATATTTATTTTGGAAAGAGAAAGACCATAACCTGCGCTGCAGGGATAAACCAGCTGTGTTTGCAGCCTGCATGTTATCTGTCCGAGCATTTATTTGCTTTGAGCTCAAATCAGCAGAACATCAGCAACAGTAAGAGATCAGGCTGGCTGGCATGGGATGAGCCCAACACCCATGGCCCCTGCCTGCTTGGACAGGGGTGGGTGGTGTTGTGGCCAGCAGGGCGAGGGAGGTTCTCCTCCCCCTCTGCTCTGCCCTGGTGAGACCCCACCTGGAGCACTGGCTCCAGCTCTGGGCTCCCCAGTTCAAGAAAGATGAGGAACTCCTAGAAAGAGTCCAGAGGAGAGCAACTAGGATGATGGGGGGACTGGAGCATCTCCCCTACGAGGAAAGGCTGAAGGAGCTGGGCTTGTTCAGCCTGAAGAAGAGAAGGCTGAGAGGGGACCTCATCAATACATACAAATATCTTAAGGATGGAAGTCACGAGGACGGAGCCAGACTCTTTGCAGTGGTGTCCAGCACCAGGACAAGGGGCAATGGGCACAAACTGAGACATAAGAGGTTTCAGTTGAATATGAGGAGGAACTTCTTTACTCTGAGGGCGACGGAGCCCTGGCCCAGGCTCCCCAGGGGGGCTGTGGAGTCTCCTTCTCTGGAGATCTTCAAAGCCTGCCTGGATGAAGTCCTGTGTAACATGCTCTAGGAGAACCTGCTTGAGCAGGGGGGTTGGACTGGGGGATCTCCCGAGGTCCCTTCCAACCCCTGCCATTCTGTGATTCTGTGTTGAAATGACTGAGGACGGCGTCACCCGCAGAGCGCTGTGCCAGGAGGGAGGCGTGACTAGAGGTCTGCCTCTAGTAACAACCAGCAGAAATGGCCTGACCCCAAAAAAATGCTCATCTGGAAAGAGGAGTTAGTGCTTAGTGGCCGTTTAGGGGAGGGGACAACCATGCTTTGGTGTGTCTGTAACTTGTCGGCTGTGTTGTTTAACTAGACCAGAGCTGCTGGTTTGGTGGCCAGCCCTCCTGCCTGCTGGTACCAACACCCACTGTTCGTGAAGTAGGGGTGGGGTTTTGGCCATGGGAAGGGGCTAGCTGGAAATCTGAGGCTGTCTTTAATCTTCAGAACAGAGGACTTCTTATCTCCTTGAAACGGAGGGATTCGGTAAGGCTTTACTCCAGGCAGAGCGTGGCAGTGCCCAGACTGCCCGGGTAGGTTTAGACTAGATCTAAGGAAAAAATTCTTTCCAATGAGGGTGGTGAAATCCTGGCAGGGGTTGCCCAGAGGGGGGGTGGAGGCCCCATCCCTGGGAACATTCCAGGCCAGGTTGGATGGGGCTATGAGCAACCTGGTGTGGTTCAAGGTGTCCCTGCTTCTGCAGGGGGGTTGGGCTGGGTGACCTCTAGGGGTCCCTTCCCACCCAAAACATTCTATGATTCTATGACACCATGTGCCTCGGGGCTGGAGCGTGGCTCTGCCTGCCGCACGGACCCCAGCCCCTCGCTGCCGGCTTTTGGGAGATGCCGGCGCCTCCACTGCTGAGTCCAGCAGTCGCTGTGGTTCAGACGGCTGGGGAAAGGGGACGGGCGCTACGGCTTAAATGCTCTGTCCTCATTCCGCGTGGTGGAAGCAAAGCCGGTGACGCCACTGCTCCCCGCTCTGCAGAAACGGGCCGCTGCTCATCACCGATGCCTCACCACCGATGGCTTTGTTGGCGCCTCTCAGCTTCCCATCCAGTACACTTCCACATCAGGCAGCGTTTATTAAGCCAGCTTTTTTTTCTTTTGGCGCTTTAGTTTTCAAAGCTGATTTCGAGTTCCTGTGAGGAAGCCGCAGAAAATGCAACCGCGGGTTTGCAGCGCGACCCCAGGCGTGCTCCGGGGGCTGGGTTTATCTGCTCAGTGAATTTCCTTATCTCTGGCAGTCAGAGGGCTATGGTATGCTTGTGGCATTGCCCCCCTCACCACAGCGAGCCGAACCCTTGTTGCTGTGCTTGGGATAAGTGGCGGGAGAAAACTCCACCCTGGTCTTTGTATTTTTTTTTTTTTTTTTTTTTTAAAGACAGAATGCTATTAAAACCAAGCAAACCGCAATATTTACATTAACCATCACATAGGACTTAAAGGGAACTGCATTTTGTGTATATCAAAATTCATTATAATGGAGTTAGAAACATGAATCCTTGCGTTGAACAGAGATTAGAAAAAGCATTTCCTAGAAGGCAGGCCTCCTGCTGTGCATTAACCTGGTTTTCTGTTATTTATTAACTTCAGCTCAAGCAGAAACTGTGTTAGCGATCTAATTTGTATGGAAATACTGCACTCAAAATACTCCCAGTCCTCTGTTCTTGGACGGCCTGTGGGAGGGCTGCCATCTCGATGATGGCCACCTCTACCGTGGTGATGGTCCGGCCACTGCAGGTGGCACCCGAAAGCACAGTTAGAGGCTGCAGCTTGGGGAACGGGCTCTCAGAAGTCAGAGTGTGACTCTGGGGCCTTTGAAACACCAGATTCAATGTTTCCTTACCCGCTCGGGTGAGACTGGGACTGTCTATCGTATATAGGTGTTTGGAGATACCTCGTAGCTGAAGCACGTCATCCAGTCTTTGCAAGACAGTTCCACCAGAGGCAGGAAAAATGCCAAAGAAGCGGTGACAGTGTCATCTGTCGTGCTGGGGGTCGGTGTAAATCGACAGCCCTGAAAATCCCCCAAATAATCTCACATAGAGCAACAACCTCATTCCAAATGCTTTTGCAGGGGAATGTGTTGCTGGACAGCCTGAGTATTACACCACCATCAGCCTGGCTATTGAGTGCCTTTAAGGACACTCTGGGACCACAACATTTAGGAAACATAAATCCACACTTTTTTGATATATTACCACCGAGACCCATCCCTACCGTCGGGCCGTACCACTGCCTGCCTTGGGCACTACCGCACTTGGAAGCATCCACTTCCAGGCTGCGAGGTCTTATTCGAATGGCTCTAAATTTCTCTCATTTTTTTGGTAAAATTTTTGCAGCATTGGGCCTGTGTTTTTCACGGGCTCAGCTTGGGGTTCCTCCTCCATCCCTCTGGCTGGTAAGCTCCCTGTTTGCAGAGCAGTCGTTGGGGGTTCAGCACGGTGATGTTTCCCACCTCTGTGTCGCTCGGGGCTCTCCCAGTGCTCTCAGGCTCCATCCTTGTCATAACGCCTGTCCTCGTTACGCTTCGCCTGCTCTGAGCAGAGAGGTAGACCAGAATGCAGTGCAAAAGTTAATATTCATTTGGGAGAGTGGATTTGGTTGCTTATTATGGACTTAGTCCGTAGCTGCAGCCCTGCCTTGCAGGAGGTGATGGCCATCGGTGACGGCTGCGCAAGGAGAGCATGCTTGGTCCCTCCGTGCAGGGGAGAATGCCTATCTCCAAGATGATTGCACAATATTTTCTAAAAACACTCTTGGAAGAAAGAGCCCTAAAAGAGTTATGGGGTGCTAGGAGCTTTATTTGTTCCATCTGGGACCTGTCAAGGGTGAGCTCCGCTGCACCGACGGAGCCGTTGCAGGAGAAATAAAGCTCCGGGTTTGCTGGGGAATGGCACTTCCAGGCGAGGTCCTGGGAGAAGCTCAAAGCCATCGTGCAGAGAGTGTGGTCCCCTCGGGGTAAAGCTGTGAGCTTCCCCCCGTAGCGCAGGAGAGCCTGGAAAATGCATTAAACCCCTGGTGCCGCAGCCCTGGGCGGGTTGAAGGAAGGCAGCATGCTGAGCATCTCCAGGCTCTGGTGAGAAGTCAAGTCTGTTCGCTGTGGGTATCGCACTTGAGCTAAGAGCAGGTCAGAGACAGATGTCTGAGGGGCTTCACTGCCTAATGAATAACGTGTTCAGCTGGCACCCCCGCTTGGCTGTTGCCGAATGCCTAAAACATGAGAAGTATGCAGGGCTTTGCCCATCGGAGACGAGGGCTGAACAGGAATGTTCCCTTTAAATTAATTACACGCCTTTTTCCCCCACTGTGAAAGCAACAATTTTATTAATAATAAGGTTGATTAATAAGAAGCAAGGTATAATTTAGAGAAGAAATATATAATGGCATGTTTCCTGTGTTGAAAATTCAGTGTTTTCATCTCGGAGTGCTAGGACAGGGAACAGCACCTTCGAATTCCCTCGGATGACTGAAGCATGAAATAAACCCGCGTTCCTTTGCGCCCGAGGATGGCCACAGCATTTGCCCGTCACCCCGCTTTGAAGTTTCTGTGTGTTTTACAAGCGTCACTAGAGGAGTAGCTTAAAAAAAGGAGGAGGAGGAGGAGAAAGAGGATGGTCCCCAAGGGAGACCATCCATGGGAGAAGCAGGCAGAAGGTGCGATGGGAATACCGGGGACACGCTCCGGTTCATGGTGCCTTTTCCCAAAGACTGGGCAACTGAGAAGTACAGAAATCCTCCCAGCCATTCTGTCGGTCTTTCTTTTGGCATTATTTTCTAGGTGACAAAGCTGAAGGACAGAGAGGGTGAAGGATGTTCCCTGGGCTACGCAGGAGCGGTGGGAGGGCCGGGATCAGAGCGCCAGCAGCGAGGACCGCTTGCGTGAGCCGTCGGGGTGTAGGGAAAGGTGTCTCCGATGCGCAATGCGTTAGGGAGTTGTGCAGGATTAATGGCTGTGCGTGAGGCTAGGAAAAAATTAAACCTATATAAATGAACAGACATAAACAGGTATTACAAACGTTTTCTTTTTTCTAAAGACAATTCCTATAAAACTATCAGTGTGTAAGATTTGGGGTGCTCATCTGACCCTCCTGCCTTAAGTTAATTACCCAACGTTATGTTGCTTTATCTGTAACACAGAGTTCCACATTAATATTGGGAACCAATCTCTGTGTGCACTGAAACCTCGGGTTTGTGCCAGAGCTTGGTGAATTTAGTGGCATTTATGTATTACAATAAATACATTAAAATAATTTATTTTTTTAAAAAATACCAAGATTTCAAAAAAATCTAAGACTTCTTTCCTATTCCTTCTTATTTGTAGACTATCACAAATCTTGAATTTGACAGGTAAACACATTTTTTCTGTCTTTCTAGGTACAAGATACTGCTTTAGCCAGCACATAATGAAAGTTACTGGAGAAAGCGTATCCGTCACCAAGCGCTGCGTGCCGTTAGAGGACTGTCTGTCTACGGGATGCACTTATGTAAAGCATGAAGAATACAAGGTATAGGATAAAAATTGCCTTTTTCTCACCTGAAAACTGGGCGGAATCCTTCTGGCCGCCACCAGAAGCCTGACTGGTTCACAGGGTAAATCAGCATGGTCAGAAATGAAATTTCTCTTCTTAATGAGCTCCAGCTCATTTCCATTTGTTACAGAAACCAAGGAATAAGCTCTCCCAGAACAGAAGCATAATCTCTTTAAATAACTCTCCTACTCAGGGGAGCAAACCACTCCCCTCTGGCTGGAGTTTGCTCCCCGTGTTTGCTCCCCTCCACTCTGCGCCGGATGCTCGCCGACCACCTCTTGGTTTTCTTACTGAAACGGGTAGGGGAAAGCCTTGAAACCTTCGGAGCAGATGCTTTATATCTGAATCAAACAGTTATTTATTACAGGTTTTTCTAAAGGTCAACAGTCGACCTTGTTGGAACTCCAACGGGTTAAAATCAAAGAGCTTGCTGAGCTGCCAGGCACGCTGCAGCCCCGTCTCTGGTTTTGCACCTAATTTTATGCTCTCTTGGCCTCGGGGGTGTCAGTCTTGTTGCTCTAAATCTCTGCGCCCTGGCAGGGTGCTGGAACTGGCCCTGAGAAGGCAGAGCTGCACGTCCTTACGGGCTGACACAGGAATTGTCCATAGGTGATAGGCAACCAAAAAACCCCCGATATGAATAAATACGGATTTCTTTGGGTTCTGGCTTGAGAGCTCGACTTCAGCCAGACAGCACTGGTTTTCATCAGTTTGCTTTTTTGGGGTAGAAAAGAAAAAAAAAAATCTCCAAAACGGACGTGTCCTCCTTGCACCAGCCAAGGTACTGTTCCTGTACAGGTGAAATTGCTCTCCAAGTAGAATCACAGAATCGTTTGGGTTAGAAAAGCCCTTTAAGCTCACCAAGCCCAGCCGTTCCCCTAACCCTGCCATCCCACCACTAAACCCTGGCCCTAAGCAAGTAGATGGATTTAAAAAAAAAAACCACCAAAAAACCCCACAACAAAACAGGAAAAAAAGGAAAAAGGAAAAAGAAAACAAAAGGGGAAAAAGAAAAAAAAGGGGAAAAAGAGGGGGGAAAAAATCAGACTGGCCCCTGTGCTCTTTTGCAAATGCCATATTATTTCCCCTACATCTTTATTCGATGGCAGTGGTATTTTTCAAATCACCAAGTCCCAACCTGGTTTCTTTCAGATCTGCACCTCCTGCTGCGAAGGAAGCATCTGCAACTTGCCCCTGCCGCGGAACACAACAAGCGCTGTCTTTACAACCCTCTCCCCCCTCAACAAAACACCGAGACTTTCCCGTCCCGCCCTGCTGACGACGGCGTGTCTCTGGTTGGGGTTGATGTCACAGCGCTGGGTGACGCTGTCACGCGTGGTGGGGCCGGACAGCTGAACTGGGTGAGAACATCTGCGTGAACGTTCAACCTCCCCCTACGGAGCCTGCGCTTCGGAGTCGTCTTTGAAAGACTGATTTTATCCTTCTGATTTCTTCTCCATGATGAACTAGCGAGCCTGGGATGCATTTGGAGGAGGTAAAACCATCACACGTTCCCCTACTGTTTTATGAAGAAACTCATGCAAAAGGTTCCTGGAATCCATGGCTGAGACCAACGCATACGCTTTTCTTAATGTCTGTCTTTCCTCCGTGAAGAAACGTTATTTAAAACTACTCTATCACTGCCAGCTGCTACTATCTTCACTTACTCCTTTGAAACTTGTTATACTTTGCCAGAACACTAACTCCGGTCTCTCATTAACCTGCTTTGAGAACATATGGTACGTAATATAGAGTCAGGATGTCTTTCCAGTCTCCCCACGTCTCCTGCTCCTCTGGGAGAAGGCAGGAGCTCGCAGCAAGGCAGTGGGAGCTGGAAGGGATGAGGTGAAGGGAGCAGCAGCAGCTTGGATCAGGCCAGCGTGGTGCACAGATGCTTCCCTCGAGGTTGTCCACCAGCAACGTGGAGAGCCACCCCTGTAACAACACTGGGATGTACAGAAAATCACTTTGGTTTATAAACCAAACCAGAAAAATGCTAAAACCTCTGTTGTTGAATATCTTTAGAGGGTGTGCGGGTCCGTGACCCTCTTCTGAGAGGAGGAAGGTGAATGGAGAGCCAGGTAGAGATGCCGGTGCCTGCTGAGCCGGGTTTCAGGGCCTTTTCATATTTTGGCACCCAGTCCTACAGCATGAGAGTGAGCTGATCCTGAATAGCTTCTGTTATTTTATTTAATGCCCTCCCACTGCGGAGCATGGGCTGTTACTAGCTACAGCTGCACCTGGGTGACCCATGTTGCTTGTTTTGCTTGGAAATCACGTATGCAATATTTATTTTTGTACGTTGTGTAGGATCTAAAGAGTTTAAAAGATTCTTAATACTTATATTGCCAGGAAAAACGGTTGTTTTGCAAGTGGGTAAGCCTGTAATATATAATTATCATGAATATATATATATAAAAAAAGTTTTGCCTCACTATTGAAAAAGAATCAATCAGCTTTGTTTTGCAGGGTCAGTAATAAAAGCAGGGTGTCCATGGACTTGTTTTAAAGTTAAATCAGACTTTTTTATAATTAATTTTGTGGGGTTTTGGGGGGATTTTTTTTTTTAAAAACCCCACTATAGTAATAAATTGTTCTTTCAGGAGTTAATAATTTTTGGCTAGTCATGCTCCAAGGTAACTTGCGCTTTATCAAGTTCCAGTATGATTATGCTCCGAAATGCTTTTTTTTCATGAGTTATACAGCGGAAGGCAGGTGAAGGAAGCCAACGCTGGAATCCAAAGGCTTTGTAAACGCCATCAGTGCTTTGAAAGGGCTCCCGGAGGGTATCAGCAAGCCCTCATCTGGCAGCGTCCCTGTTGGATACCATTAATAGCTGGAAAACCACAGATCTGAGCATGTGAGGTGGTGTCTTCAGTTTTGTGGCCTTTGGGGTGAACTCTGCTTGCACTCCGGGGAGTTTTACTGGAGGCAAAGGAGGAGGTGAACCGAGAGCAGTGCCCTCAGTTTAATTTCAGGTGATTTCATAGAATCATTTAGGTTGGAAAAGACCTTTAAGATCATCAAGTCCAACTGATTTCTCAGGGTGGGGGCAGCTCAGCTGGACGCTTTAAGGATTTATATTTTTATTTTGGGCCTTGTTAAACACGTGCGTTTCAGAGTCAGTCAACAAGGTACCTAACCAGGAGCAAGAAGCAGAAGTCGCCACCTGACCTGAGCTGACTGCCTTGGTCAACAGCTTACGGTCAGGTTTCTGCCCGAGTCTTCTGGCTTCCCTGTATGTCATCTCCCTCTCTTTTCCATATATTTTGCAGTTTCATTGTTATTTAACAGAGCTCACCAAGCCTAACCCATGGTATGGTAACACTGAGCTAGATAGGTGCAACTGCATGGGCTGAGCTGCTGGAATGGCCAGATTTCTTCATAAGGTGTTGGACTTTGAGGACCACTACCAGCACATGAAAGGTGTCGTGCCTGCGGTGAGATGATGTGGGCTCCAGGGCTGGGTGGCTCGTGGCATGCACTAACAGACAGGGTCTTTGTGCTGTGTTTAGGTGGACCTCAAACAGACCAGAAACTTTTTTTGGGTACTTGATAGCGCGCTCTACCCACAAAGAGTGGGAGGCCTCCATCAAATTTAGTTATTGGCATTACAGAGTTATTAAGCCAACCTTTGATAGAATCATAGAATTGTTTAGGTTGGAAAAGCCCTTTAAGATCACCAAGCCCAACCGTTCCCCTAACCCTGCCATCCCACCACTAAACCCTGGCCCTAAGCACCTTGTCTGCCCGGCTTTTAAATCCCCCTGGGGATGGGGATGCAACCTCTTCCAATGCTCTGTAGTCAGTGGAGGAAAAAGTGATATTTCAGGGGCTGATTTGTGGTTGATGCCATTGATGCTGATGATCCATGCTAAGGTGGAGGGTTAAATTGTCTCAGCTCGGGCGCATGGTGGATGTGCCTAGGAAAAGTAGCTTAGATAGAAATACTGCATCCCACCTAGGGTACCCTGCTGCCAGTCACATGGTGACGCCAAGCCCAGTGCTTTGCAAATACCTGGGCAGGAGCCACTCCTTAAGCACATCACCAGCCTTGCTCTGATGGCGATGTTGCTGTAGCTGGAGAAAGCCCCGTTTTTTGTGCTGCCCTGGTCCCTCGCCCCCACCGGCGTGCCACGGTTGTGCTCTTCAGAAGGGACCTGAGCTGCTTCAACTGCGCTGCTCCCTCCGGCTGTGCTAGGAGCATTATGGACACGTCCAGCTTTAAAAAGCAAATTAAGTTGACTGAGACCAAGTGGGGAACCCATACAGGATCCTCCCCACCCCAGCAGGTTGGGCCGTTCTGCCCACAGAGCTGTTGGGGTTTGTTTTTTTTTTAAAGCACATAAATGCTGAGCTGCACTGTATTTATTTTTAGGGCTCTATATATGTGATATTGCTTTTAAATGTCTAATTTTTTAACTCTTGTAAATGCTGTACATTTGTATAAATAAATGTTTTAAATATTCAGATGATGTGTGAGGTGTCCGATAACAACGTACGATTGCTATCACCAGTCCTGCTCTTCAGGCAGGTGCCACCCCCCATGCTGGGACACTGCTGTCAGCATCCCTGTCCTCTTTTCCTTTCTCCGATGTCCTATTAGCAGAAGAAGGGGAAAAAAAAAAAAAAAAAAAAAAAAAAAGAGCTGAGGTGTCTTTAGAGCATTTTGGTTTCACTCCACGTGTAGCTAATGAACCTTCCCCATGGTTTCCTCCTGTTGGGCTCCCAGGGTTGGTTGTTACAAATTGGTTCATATTGGGCATTTAATAAGACAACTCTGAGGAGGCTCCTGTTTAGTTTGTGACCCCTGGATCTCCCTTTCCCTCGCCTGCTCTGGGAGAACTTTACATTATCTGTAATTGTCGTGTCATGCTAATTTAGTCCTGGCATGTCCTGGAGGTTTTCACGCAGTTATTTCTAATGTCCTCTCTTGAACCTGACAATTACTTGGATGTAAACAACTCCATGTAGCTAAGGAAAGGTTTTGAAGTTATTTGTGGGTGATGCGAAGCTGGCGGCAGCCTGCAGTGTTTCTGCTCAGCCCCCATTCCCACATCTTTAAGCTGAACAAATGCAATTTGCAGCAGCACCGTTAACTACAGTACCTCGACTTACAGCTCCGGAACTGCCCCTTAGCCCTACAATAAGGTTCTCTCTGGCAATTCGGCCTCCGGGGCGCCTTGAGGGATGAGGTTTTGTTACCCCATTTCAGCGGGTGCCTCTGGAAACCCCAGTCCCTGCTGGGGTTCGGGAACAGGACGGCCCCCGGGGCACGCAGTCCTGCTCTAGCGCGTTGTGGAGCAACCGATGTGTCTGCGTTACAGCACCGTGAGCTGAAGGCAGATGGTAGCTAACAAACACTCCACGAAGCAGGTGATTTCACTGTCAGTAAAACCAACTCATCTCAACCTCGTGGCTCTTTTCCTCCCCTTAAACCCCACAAGACACAGCTTATGCCTGCTTGGGCAAATCATCAAGCAGCCCAGCCCAGCTTTCAGCAGCCCACTTCATGCAAAACCCACCCAGCACCAAAGCAGCCAAAACGATGCTGAACCTCCTGATTGCAGTAGCTGTAATCTCTGATTTTAATATTTTTTTTTTTTTTTTGAGACCTGGGACCTCTTCTCCATTGGCAGCCAAAATCTGGCACAGTCTCACAAAAAAAAAACCCCAAAACAACCAGTTGGGAGTAACAAGCTGGGCAAAGCTTTTGAGAGCATTTTTACCCCCTTAAAGAGGTTCAAGCAATCAGCAAAACTTACTTATATCCCAAGTGTCTCACTAATGCCTGGAGGTTCCCATATATTCCTGGTCAAGGCTGGGGAGAGGACTTGGCATCACGACTTGCTCTTTCCACCAAGGAACTGCCCACAAGCTGAGCTCTGACGCTGGTAAACAGTGTCACCCATACCTGTATGTAGGTAAAGGAAATGAAAAATGTACTTAAAAATATGTATATTGTGGAATCAATGCCAAGCGTAAGTAAGTGAACTCTCATGACCTGAAGGTGCAAACCTTGGAAATGGCAATGCCCAAAGTGGCATCAGTTCAGAATTAAAAAACCCAAGATGGTAACCAAGCCTCTGAATCAAAGGTCTCGTACACCCCACAGCATCCCAATTCCAGATGCATGGCAGAATGGGCTTCTGTTGCATCTTGCTCATATGCGCTTTACGATGCCAAGCTCATTTTAGCTCATGTGATCAGTTCTTGGATCAATTTCTGTTTACTCACCTCTGGGTGGGATTCCCCTTGACATTAATCCCGTAGTCCACTTAGTGTCCTCCTTAGCCAACTGTCAGCCACTCATCTCCCAGGCTCATCTACTAACTTCACTCCTTTAGCATCAGCATTATATATTTAAAAGCATTCAAAATATATCTCAATTTATATGTATTTACAGGATTTCAGGCTTTTAGCCCTTTTTAAGATTTCATCAGCTTTTAGACATGTAACCTGGACTGATGTCATCATACAGCATTCAAACCTACAAATCTTAGACTAAAAAAATTGCAGGATATCTTCAACATGACGGTGTCTATCCACAATAAATGCAAACAAATTCAACATGGGGCTGATGTTACTGGAAAAAACGAAGTAACACCAAGCTGTCAAAGAAAACCCTGCCCAGAGTAAGTTTTCATACGCTGAGAGAAGCAAGCTGAAAGAACCAGATTTACTGATGTTTATAAACGTTTCACCATTGGCCAATGTAAAAGTCAAACAGGTTTCAATTACCCTACAGGTGTCCCTATCAAGCTCTACTGAAGACGGGCTCCAGCTTGTCAGTTCACGTGTGTTAAAACTACTAACCCCATCCTCCCACCCAAAAAGCATTGATTTGGGACAGTGGCAATGGGCCAAACATCCCAGTAATCAAAATTTTGAGTGTTCTCCAGAGGAAATATATTCCAACGAGTTCATGTTCCAACATTTTCTACCAGCCATCGCTTAGTCACTGTGGAATATCGCTGTGGTTTTTAGACACACCCCCCTCACCCTCCCCCAAAGTCCAGCCCTCAGAGCACATTTGCTTTTCTTAAAGCTTTTCCAATCTGCCAGATGCTGCAATTTCAGCGGTAGAGCTTACTTACTTCCTTGCTGAAGCATAACACCCAGCTGCATGAAATTCCAGTCTCATAATCCTGTTCGGTTCCACCGTCAGACTCCACTCTGATGGGATCTTTGTGCAGCTCCTGAAACACCAGCCTGAGCCTTGCTAAACAAAAAAATTAAAGCAAGAATTGCAATTGCCAAGGTGAAGGGCACATTTTAAAGGCACCGCAGCAGCAGCCCGTGGAAGATAAAAGCCACACATTCAGTTTGCAACTACTATTTAGTCCCAGCTTTTATGAGGATTTCAGGTTTGGGTGGCGGGCTTAAAGCTCCACCACCAGCCTTTGGCTCTAGTTCAGGTAAGACCACGGTTTCTTTCCTTCATGGGCAATGGCAGCATGCTTGTCAAGAGAAAAAAAAACAACAAACCAGCTATTCCTCATCCTCGCTGCGGGCATTAGTGCATAGCAGAAAACCTCATTCATTACAATTTGGGAATAACAGAGCTGGTCAAAGCTTTTTCAGTTTAATTTTCATTGGGATACTTTTGACAGGTTTTCAGCAACCGTTTTTATCAGGGGTAGGCGGGAGCAGGGAAGCAAGGAGTTAACTGTATTGACATTTTGCTCATCGACACCTCAGTGTCTTTCCAGACTCCCAGGTTTCCTAGCTGGCCCCACGGTGGGCAGGGGTTGGACCCAATGGCCTCCCAAGGCCCCTTCCATCACCAGGATTCAGCGAGCCCGCAGCCGTTTTCCAGCATCAGACCCAGCAGAAATCCCAAACGATAACAGAGAGAGAGGAAATATCCTACAGTTGCCCATGTGGCAAACCAGTCAGCTGGATCCGTTAGGTTTGTCTGTGAAAAAGTTTGTGAAAATCCTCCTTTATAAAGGGTTCCTACGAGACAAGACAGATTTTCAGTCTCTGACTCTGTGCATGCTTGTAAAACGTCAACTTGTGTAAGAGACGGGCAGGCATGCTACTGTCCATCTGTCTATAAGTACCATATAAATTTATATACAGAATTTGCCATGCATATATATATTTATATATACACACATATATGTCTCTTCAGAAAAATGAGGACAGAAGATGCATATGGAGGAGGAGGAGTTGGTCACAAACCTTTGCTGAACGTGCACAGTCTGTAGTGAAAGGCCACGGTCCACACCGTAAATAGTTTCCCATGCAGAACAACTAACCGCAGAGGTGGTGATTATTGAGGTTTTAGCTAAAAAATTTAAAAAAAAAAAAAAAGAAAGAAAAAAACCTGGCAGAAGCAATAGCAGGTGTCTGGCTCTCATGTCTTTAATGAGATTAGGTGGAAGAGCCGCAGCCTTAGAGGGTGGCAAAGACCAAACCCCACGTGCCGGTAGGGCAGCCCCGCGTTTGTTCCCCTTCCTGGGGAATGTCTGGGTCAGTAAATGGGACGTGTTCCCCTGGGAAGGGACACAAGCAGCACGCCGCCGAGCGGTTTTAGGAAGGACACGGTCATGTTTTGTGTTGATGGCGGGGATCAGAGGAGCAGCAGGAGGAGAAGGGGCAGGAGCGGGGGGGTCCCATCACCCGGATCCTGGGGGCACAACCAGGAGGATGTGGGCTTGCAGGGAAAGCCCCCACGCTGACAGTCATGTGCTGCTCTGGCTGCCTTCCATAAATAACAGGATGGAGTAAAATACCTGGGTTTCCTTTGATTCCTACTCTGATTCCTGCCTGTAAGAATTACTAATGTTATAGTCTGTGCTTTTGTCTCTAAATCCCAAACTTTTCCACTCTCCTCTCCCAGACTCCAAAGCACCAAGTCAGCAATGACCCTGCCCTCTCCCCTCACTAATTTTCTTTTCCACACCTCTACACAAATACACTTTGCTCTGCACCTCTGGGGCTCACCTTACTATTCATCACCAACCTCTATTTGTCAATATTCTTGAAATTTTATGTACTTCTGCATTTAAAACACGTTTGCCACATAACACTCCCCCTTGGAGCAAAGATCACTGGACAAAATAAAAAAATGGAATATATCTAACTCCTGCGAGTAAACAAAAATATGGAGAATAACTAAATAACCACGTTTCTCTCGAGCTTATCAGCTCCGCTCCAGTGTTTAAGTTCTATTCAAATTAGTAAATTACTTGGTTCAAGATTTTTCAGCTTTGGGTTTTCTTGAGCTAGGGCACCCCTATGGTGGATCCGCTGGAGGCTCCGGGGCTCAGCAGCAGCCCTGTTGGCTCTGCAGCAAAGTCAGCCCTTGGGACACCCTGCCTGGTATGAAACCCCCCAAGTATTGTAGCAACAGCTGAGTTCATTGAAGGTCTCAGGGCTTTTTCTCTTGTCACCACACCAGCTTCTCAGCAAAGCCTGCATTGGGCTTCACGCCTGGGTCCCCTTCCTCAAACGGCTGCTCAGAGGGAGAGCAGGAGGTTTGCAACCATCTGCCGTGAATCTGTGCCCTTCTCCTGAGCCCTGTCCTTGCACAAGCCCAGGAAAAGCCCCTCCAAAAGCTGCAGGACATTTATGGGGTCTTCACTGCCTCAAGACCCAAGTACTCACACAGCAATTTAAATTATTTTCACGGTATTGAGAGCCCAAAGGCCAAGAGCATCTCACAGATACAACATCCACCGAATCCCAGCAGAAGAGGCAGGGCTGGTTCGGCAGCTCAGGGGAAGAGGCCACACCACAGGACTGTGCCGCAGGAGGACGAGCAGGGCAGGGCTGGGGGCAACCAGCCACGGGGCTCTGAGCCCCCATTACCCACCAGTGAAAACCTGCCTCCTCCCTCACCCGCCGGCCAGGGAGGGGGGTTCTGTTCGACTAGAAAATGGGGGTGGTTTGGTGTCTTGCAGCAACCCCAGCTTTGCTGCGCTGCTGCTAGAATTTGCTATTTCAAGAAATTTTAAGTGTAACATTTAGGATGTGCTCACAAGCAAATGATTCCATCTCAGTCAGTGGGTTAAAGCACACATTGATGTACGTACCCCAAAGTTAAACCCTGCATGTGAACAGGGCACAGAAAACCCTCACACAGCAAAAATAAACTTTGCATCTCTAAACCAGCCCTAAGGGGTTTGTATCATGCACGCTGCCTGCATTCCCCGGCAAAGAGCTGCTCCCGACAAAGGCGGCTGTCAGATGCCGTTATTCCCCTGGAAACAAAGAGGATTATAATAGAGGAAGATCCTAGGAAAAAGCCAACACATAACTTACCCTTGCAGCTGATACAAGATGTTACTGTCGTCACCAAGCAGCTGCTGCAAGCCCCGGGTGCGCGTGTGCGTATGGGCATGTAGCTCCTGGAGAACTTCCAGATTTAGGGAACAGTTGCCCTATGCAAGTGCCAGCCTGCACGAAAACTTAAGGGCACAAAAAGCTCCAAGTGACCCGCTTGGAACAGCGAGCATGCATGCCTAGCAATGTTTAACCTTCCTTGATGCACTGAAGTACAACGAGCTGCACCTTTACTTGGTGGAAACTAGAGCAGGTCTGCTGGCTTCAATGAAATAATTTAAAACAGCTGACCAACCGCCTCCAAAAGTTAAAAAAAAAACCCCAAACCCAGGTCATATCAGTGGCAGCAATTAGTGCTCAGGTGTAGCTGAGGTCTTGATTGCTGATGGAAATTCTTTGGCCAACTGTTGTAATAGGAGGGTCAAAACTTCAGTACCTCACTACTCTTAATTGCAACTAAAATGAGTTAGCCCTGCTGAAGTTACACTTGAAGAGGAAAGGTAATCGCTTGGAATAAACTGCAGGAATTTTACTCGATATTCTATCTGTAATCAGTTTCCTCTGCTGGAGATCCTGACCAACCTTAGTGCTTGTTCCTGACGTAGCAATTGCAGAGCTGACGCTTTTTTTTTTTTTGGAATAGCCATCACATTGCCTTTCCCAGCACACCTAGCCATAAGCATCCTGCCCATCCAATGCATCTTTATACCAAGATAAAATAAATCGCAGCCAGTTAGAACAACGATGTATTTGTATTAAAAGGCAAAACACTATAGCCACCACGTGAGTATATGCTGGTGAGGGTTTTTTTTTCCCCCCCTGATAGGCACAACAAGCCAGTCCCGGAGCAGCAGCACCAATGCATTCGGCCTCGTCTTCCTTCGGAAATGAATAATTCACTTCTACACTCTCTTCCATTACACTCCTAGCATTAGCCTGAGTTAATAACTAAGCAAAACTCCGCGATAATGGGAGGATGCCTTGTATTCAACAGGAGGTAGCAAACTCAAGAATACCGGGGGCGTTTGTGCTCTGGATCTACTCAGCAAGGCTTCGTCACCAGCCATGAAAGCGACGGCGACACAAGCTGTGAAAATGTAACTTTTCAAGCCTTGGGTGATCTCTATGGAATTCTTGGCAGGTCCTAACAAACCAGCGTAAAGTTCTGCCGTTTAAAAGGGAAGCTTCAACCAGAGTGTTTTCCTGACCCTGACTTTTATGTCCATAGGGTCAGCTCAAGTAAAAAAAAAAACAAATATTGAAGCATATGCGGCAAAAGCAGCTATTCAGAGAGAACGTGAGCAATTGCGTAGGGATTTTGGCTTCGTGTAAGAAAGATCTGAAAAAAAAATATCCAGAAATGTTTGAAACTTTTGTGCAAAACTGTCCTATTTTGCTAGAAGAATGAATACACCAATATCCATACACAGGCTGTTTCACTGGGGATCGAGAGAAATATTTCAGCCCTGGCTTGTCCGCCCCCCGGCGATGCACAGCAGCACGGTCCATCCTCCTCCATCGGCCAGGCTTCCACAGATCTGCGGTGACGCCAACGGGGCGGATCTGGTGGTCGTTCACCATCAAATGCAAGGGCTGTTACCAGCATCCACCGAATATTAGTTCAGGAGCGAGGGAAGGGATCCATTTAACAGACATGGCTGCGGGGGCAGCTTTAAAGTGGTGACACTGGTTTAATACGTTGCCTAGAAGTACATGATTTCAGAAATATATATGCTGTGTATCACATAGCACAACAATAACCTCCTATCTCTATCAGAAATTTTAGACCATGCAGCCACAAAAAAATCAATTCCACAGGCGTTTTGAAGCAGCAGCTTTCACATTTCTTTTCAGTCCAGCAGGCGAACTGCAGGGAGAGCTGCTCTGCTCCTGTCCGAAGGCACAGCACAGGGAAAAATAAAAGTCTCTGTGTCCTCTATTGTCTTGGATCATACAAATCGTTTTGGATCATACAAATCATCGTCTGGGATCATACAAACCTGTTGCAAGTGTCCTCTGGTGTCTTGGATCATACAAATCGTGTTGCCGCTCCGTACTTATTTCAAATTACTTGAGCAACAGCATCAACACAGGATCCTTACACTGAGTTCTTCCAAATTCATGTGTTTTTTCCACTCTGTATCCAGATTCCTACAATTAGTTTAACCTGACCGGGCAGAAGCTTTGAGTAAGACACGCTCAGGGACTGAGTCTTCTGCACGTTACCGTGACAAAGAGCTGATGTCCCACGGCCTCACCTTTCTGGACCAGCAACCGAGCGGCTGCCACGTTAGAGCTGTGCCTTCCCGCGGGCCGGCGAGCCAGAGCACCTCTTGCTGAACGCCACGGCTATTAGCAAGGATGGGAACAAGGCGGCAGCCAGACAAGGGGGCCTCTTCCTCAGGAGACCCCTTTGACCCTCTGGATTATTTTGAGAGCTGTTTTCCAGCCAGGTCGGCCGCTAGCGGAGAGAGAACAGAGTTCCTCACTGTTCTGTTCGATTACCTGGCTGGCTTTTCCCGTTCTCTACAAATTCAGGCACAGTGGAACGTCAGTTTGGCTGACAGCTCTCAGGCTGCCAAGTAAAAAAAAGAAGCAACTCTTAATAAAAAGAGGCTTTAAAAGGTCTGGCCACGTGAGGCAAGTCACACAATTATTTTGCTATTACAAATTGCAATCACAGACATACAATTATTTTGCTGTCACATTTCAGCTCTACCTCACTACCGGTATTTCGGCCCCCCCCCCCCACATGACAGGCCGCACAGTGTTCATTTTTAACTCGGTGAATCAGACCAGTTTATACGCTCTCTCACGAGTTAAGCACAGTAGACTATAAAGCCAAGTTCTGAAGCCTGCGCTGTTACTAGAGGACGCGTCATGAATAAATCAATGAACTCACTGAACTGCACCAAAGCGGTCGAGGGAGAGAAGTCTCCATACAGAGTCCTCAGCCTGTTAAAACGCTGCACTTCCATCCTACCCACCACAACAGCAACACCACGACTCTTACAACCAGCTCTTACTGTAGAGCAGCCTAAACGTGAACGTTCAGGTCCCCGAGACCCGTGTAAGCTCACTGCTTACTGCAAGCAGAAACGTTTTTGGGTTCTTGCTGCCGAGTCTAAACTTTAGGAGCCTTCAGGTGGAAAGAGAAAAATCCCAGTCACTCTGCTGAAGACCTCAAGAGACTTCTGTATCTCCCTGTACCAATTCAACCCCCAAAGCAACACCCTCCTCTTCACTGCGCTGGGACACGCAGGGAGCACTTTCATCTCCCCTGGGACAGGAGAACCCCTCTTTCCAGCTGTGAACTGGCCACTTCGCTCCGTGTCTCGTTCTGCGTATTTACCCCTATTAAACTTTTAAGCCTGGTTTCAAATTTATTTTCATCACTAATTAAAAATCCTGTCACCACTACTGGCCTTAGCAGCGATGCCACCAGCTATTTAGGAAACTACAGTGGTGTAGGACTTCACGCAGATAATAGCTCATGTAAGATTTGGGGTATTTTAAGAGAGAAAAAGATAACACCGTAATTTTTCTCATTCAGTAGGAATTCTGTGGAGACATTTAGCTCAGTTCCTCGTACCTTTGGGCACTTCAGTGACAAATTTCACCTGTAACATTTCTTTAGACTTTGCTTACTACAAATAGCTTCCAGACTCAAAGCACTTTTCTCCACATATACTAATGCACTTGCAAATGTACCTACACAAGGATAGCACTGCTCTCGTGACACTCAGCATCACCACTTTAATTTAGTTTTTATGGAATTTATTGCAAAGAAGAAATTCTGGTCTATTTGGTAATGAATCAACAACATCTAGAAACTAACACCCTCCCTGAATTAAGAGCCATAGTACTTCCCAGGAGCAGTAATCTTGGCTAAGGAGGCAGATGTAACCTCACGTACGGCAGCGCTTCTCCCGTGTTTGTTTCTTCACCCTAGAAAGGAATTCATTTTATAACAATAAAAACCCCAAACAACTTGCACTATCAGAAATACAGTTAATCACACTGTATTCAAGAACTTATTTCAGAGTAGGAAGTTAATTCAGACACAGTATAGCTCTTCTGATGCGAGGGAAATAGAACTGGATCAATTCCAGCCTCTTTTGAGAATCAATATGCACGAGAAAATTTTATTTAGAAAAATATCAGGAAATTAGGCCTCCCCTCAAATTCTGCCACAAAACATCAGCACTGGCAAAGTCAAGGCAAAAGTCCCACTACCTTCCGTGAGATTTTTGCCTTGAGTTGAAGCAGTTTGAAAAGCCACTGTAAAAGCCCTTTCCAGGACAAAACTTTAAAGGATATGCACTCAAAAAACAGCATCCCAAGCTTAATTTGGCCAGCTGCCCGACTGCTCCCACCCCCTATGAAACATAAAGGCAGGTACAGCGAAGTCACCCAAAGAAAAGAGAGCATCAAGAGTCTTCAATATAGTTAAAATGCATGTGAACCATTTCACAGAATTTATTTTTCTGGTATTTATCCAATAAAGTTTTCCACAACAGTGTGCTCTACTGTCCAGTGAGACACTAACCCTCTTTTATCAAATCAGCTAATTTGTGTTCTGCAAAATAACTGTATTTTGCAAACAGACAAGACACATTGCAGCTTGCCAAGCTTTTTTAATCCTCTTGAAGAGAATGAATTAAAAAAAAAAAATCAATAAAAGACTTTGAAGTAATACAGCTTTCTTGTACAGTAGAGAGGAGGTCTTCACCTCTCTTCACCACCTTCACTTGGGCTCTGGAAATACAGCACAAATTCCACGACGAAGTGATAAACAAATCCTGCCTCAACAGCCACGCACCTCAACCCTGGAATATGCGAGGGCTGGAGCCAAAAGCGACAGCAATGATGGTACGTGAGCAAGATAACCATGGAATTGCTGACTCAGTGAGTG
This sequence comes from Gorsachius magnificus, assembly GCA_034008185.1. Lineage (NCBI taxonomy): Eukaryota > Metazoa > Chordata > Aves > Pelecaniformes > Ardeidae > Gorsachius > Gorsachius magnificus. The sequence continues at coordinate 2,702,614 of CM067085.1, read as the reverse complement.
AATTTCGAGTAGACAGCACTTGCTTCTCCAGTGAAAAGTCTTCCTCCACAATCCAGCAAAGCTACAGGCTTGCAGCAATCATTGACAAGGACAGATACAGGCACTTGGGAAAGGATCCGGTTCTAAAGCCATTAAAGCCAATAAAAAGACTTTGGTGGTAACTGGCTTAGACCCTGAGTAGGGAATAGAAGTAGTATGAAAACCTAGAACAAGTTTTAAATCCGTAGTTGTTAGCTAACATTGGAAAAACCCCACAATGCATAAAATCCCTAGCTATATGACAGGAAGCTGAACCTCCCAGATCATCACCTCCTGCAGCCATCATCCAGACAAAGGTTGCTCTAAGTTTTGACCAAGTCAAGACTGAAGGATTCCCACTGTTGCAGGAACCGGCACAGCTACTTGCAGGGGTGTGTGAATGAACAGCGCCGATAACCAGCTGCGATGAGATGACAACCGAGGCCGTTTGTCAGTCTCTGCAGTGAGGCAGCCGACAGAGCTTTGGAATTTCAGGTGCCTTGAATTTTCTTCACTCTTCTCCCTCCAGTAACTTCAACTGACCTGATTGTTTTTACGATACCTGAAGAGGCTGACTAGTTTACTGAAACCTTCCTGTTGAAATATTTTTATAATTGATCATAATTGTGGTAATTGATCGTAATTGCTCTTTGCGCAGGCATTTCAAAATTCCAGAGAGACAAGTCTAAATTGCATCCCAGTACAGGAAAACAATGATGATATCCAAGCATTGCCCTATTATCTTTTTTTTCCCCACAATGTATTTAATGACCTAAGAAAGTTACAAAAGCAACTTTAAATTACACTTACATATATAAACTAATTAAATATATTTAGCAAACACTGAGAAAATAAAATCCCAAGAAACATGAAGACAAAAAACATTATGAGATGACTGATTCTAGAGTAATTTAAGACTTTTTCCCGAGCCTCTGGATGTAGCAGTCAAGTGAACACTTCCTTCGTGAAGTATTACTTGTGGTTAGAGACCACTGAAAGCTTATCTTGTTATTCTCATTTTAGAACAGCAAATGAGCGATTAGTCCAGCATTAACTTCTGCAGTTTTTATTAAGTTCTATATTCTGGGAGAACAATGTTATTACTTATTCCACTTTTTTTGCCACTTATTTCAGTCGAGTGGCAAAATTCCTCGAAACTTCAGTGGCGTCTGGATTTTTAACACTTAAGAGCACAGATTTGTTAGACACTGAAAGACAAAATGGTTAAGAAATGTGGCTTGCAAGATAATAAAAAAGGATATGCAGATAGCTATGCACATGTATTCAAGATGAAGGAAATCACAGCTTAAAATTCACGTGGCACATAAAGTATCTGTTTGAATGCCATCAATTAATATTCTAAGTCACATGCGGTGAACACATTCACAAAGACTAAAATAAATAACAGCTACTTTATTATCTAAGAATACTTTAAAGTGTGGCATTTCCTGACAATGCTTAGAGAGAATCATCAAGTAAAAGAATGCAGAGGTCATAAGAACTTGTGAAACCCCGTCAATTGCTAGTTTCCACTTAGTTTTCTCATGATAGGGCTGTCAGGTTCAGCGTTAGTGAAAATACTTCCTACAACCACATGAGTACCCCAGATGTTATGACGAATAACTTTGCAGCAGCCAAGATCATCAACAGAAAATCCCAAGTGGCGGTAGCGTTCATCTGTTTCAAAGAGAGTGTTGTTTGTGTAAGGTCCAAAAAACTACACGGGGGGGAAAAAAAGAGAGAATTTTTCACATGAATATTTCCAAGAACATCTAAAATGTCAGAACCACCTCTTTTTAAAACAGAGTCTAAACCCAAAAGTACCAGTTACATCTGTTGGAAGGAGTTGCACGTACAGTTTTATTCATGAAATTTACACAGGATACCAAGCAGAGTGCCTCTGTTATACTGGTACCCCGTATTTAAAGATTTTCCTTCATCACTGACAGAACACTGAAGGCACGTCAGTGAGTTTGCACATCTAATCAATCATACGTACAAAAACCCTCAAGTGCTTTGGGAAGGTTCTCCTACTTCTACAGGCATTAAGGGTAGAACCCTTCTGTGAAACAGCAAAAACAAGACATCTACCTTTTCAGTGAGCCCCCAACAAAGATAGATGCTTTGAGGAGCAAAAATGCATGTAAACTGGAAACAGGTACCTCAGTTGCTTTATCTCAGGAGGAAGCCTCTGACCAGATGCCTAGTCCTGATGAACACGTTATCGGCAAGGATATTACCACTGAATCAGAGCCCAAAGACAGAACCCTGCTTTTATCAACCCATAACTATTTCTTAAATGCATGGGACAAATGGGAAGTTTTTAAGCACTACGCACACCTTCAACCACCTGTTCACCGCATAAAGATCCCCTGCTAAAACAATTTGCCTCTGTTGACACAATAAATCACTGCATTTCATAGTGGGTTTTAAATAAAAACCCACTGAACTAAGCTTTGCCATGATTATGTTCAACTATGATATGGTTTTAACAGTTCTCAGACAAAAATACATATACTCTCAGGCTTTGATAGAAGCTTTCTCAATGCTCTCTTGTAAATTTTAAGACTCTTTATGCTCTACAGATGTCTTGGTAAGAAACTGTCAGCTCCTCCAGAGAACTGGCATCAATGAATGCTAACACTGTTTAATAGGAACAAGCTATTCTTATTTTCTACCTAACAAAGATATCGTTAACTATCGCAAAGAGACTTTTTAAACCCCTCCCTCTACACAAATAGGTGTCAGGACTACCAAGTTACCTTGGGAGGGCATAACCAGCGTATTGTGCAGTGACCAAGAGCTTTCGGGCATAAAACTTTCACAGTCATCTAAAATTCAACTTCATTGCTGGACAATGTTCTCCAAACTGCCAACAGCAACAACAAATGACACAGCACAGGAACCAGCTCAGGGTTACTATCCTATCTTATTTTATGAAAGAAATTATCCTATGGTAACAGCTTTCGGGCAATATGAAAAAGTTGTATTTAACCCACAGAGAATACAAATACCACTGCTAGTTAGGACACAGCAGTGCCCATTGCATGTTCCACACAGCACGTAACTTACTGCCAGTCCTGAGGATGGATCGATGAAGTCAGCCCAATAGCCTTCAGAACAGATTGCATAGCAGATTTCCTTGGCACCATTGATGAACTTAAAAGAAAATAAAGAGAAAGAAGGATATCAAGTGACATTTTTGTCACATATATACATACACACACATCAGAACACATATAAAATATTCTGAAAATGAACAAGCGTGGATTTCTTTTGGCCTCTACTAATAAATGAGAAATTCAGCACACTTTCAATAAAAATATTAATAATATTAAGAGGATTATAATTAATGGCATATATTAGACTACTCCAATCACACGAGATTTATTATTACCATTATTCGTGCAGACTGCAATGGTACCTGTTACCCTCTTTAAGAAGTCAACCATTACTTCAGGTATTTCTGTGTTATTTCCACGAGTTTACAGATCTCACCTAAACTCCATAAATTTGACACTAAATGTAGCATTAAATGTATATTGATAAATATAGGAAAAAACATAGTTTTGCTGTAAGGTCTTATCTCAGCCAACAGGACAGTATTATGTAGTTCTTCCTGCACTACAAATGCTTAACTGCAAACGATCTTAAAGAACGTTTTAGTTTTGCATCATGATGACAAACAGTTCCCTAAGCACTTGACTTTTACACCAATCTATACCAATTCTCTTGTTGTAATGAACTGGCAGTCAGGATGAACGATGGTTTCAAACTCTCCCACTATTTGACCATCGAAGTTGTAGGTCACATTTCAGTTACAGGGGAGGACACCAGCTGATGTTCCTGAAAATAGTATTTTCAATTAGGCAACATGCCAAGCAGCTCCCTGTTCTGTAACACATCATCAAAAACCTCCCTTCTCTGAAAAGACAGCTTAAAGAATCTACCTTCTTTTTTGTAGCAAAACTTTTCACATCAGCTAATTTGAGAAAATAAGCTTCTTTTTTTTTTTAAAAAAAAAAATCTTTGGTGCTGAGTTGCAGTTATCTGTTTGCCAGATACAAAGGAAAATTCAACCAGGTAAATTTGAAGCTGTGCTCCTGTATGCTGACATCACAACACAAGGCACAAAAGAATTACACAACCTACAGGTTACACAGCACATTTTTTCCACAGATAAACCAGCAATAACAGGAAACCTCAGTTATGTGCTTTTAATCCCCTAGGCCAGCAGTTTTCAACCCATGTTATGAGGGCCAGCAGGGGCCTGTAGAAACCTTCTGAAGAAACCTGCAAAGGTGAGTGAGAAAAAAAAAAAGCCAAAAGTCGAGATATGTGATGGTTCTAAAACCACCCATGCACTGGGAGAACAACATGGCCAAGTGCAAAAATCTGAACAGCTGAATACACCGAGCTGGAATAAAGCACAAACAGAACTCATGTAGCTTCCTCAAAATGTGAAATTCCCTGATCTCATAAAAAATAAAAATTTCTAACTTCAGAATAAACATAATACTTTACTTTCAGTTATAAAAAAAAAAAAATCAGACTGTTCTCTACAATTAGTACCCTTAGCAGTTCAAGATTTCAAACTGATAGAAATATTACTACAATTACTCAATTCAGGCCCTTTATGGTCCAAAAATAAGGGAAGTTCACCCTTTGCAGTAATCTGTTCTATATTTTGCAGTTTGATGGCTCTGATTAACTTTGTTTCAACTGTAAATTAAGTCACAAACATAAGTAAGCCATCTGCAGACAGCATTTTAGGCATTACATTTCCAAGACAGTACATCTTTTGATCCAGTGTTGCAACAACCCCTCAGCAATCACTTCAGAGTGCGGTTAATAAACACTTGAGATTTACTACTGTAAACATTTGGATTTGGCCATACATAACCCTCATTACTTCAGCACAAGCCTCTCACATTAAATTAGTACTTTTAAGGTTACTTCTAACCACCTATGAAGCAAACAAACAGACCATTTCCTTGTGAATTTGCTGTTAGTAACCTTTCAGACAGGAGGTTACATCCAACATCCTAACACCCCTACAATGACTGTATTAGACTTGACAGGGAGGTGCACAAGGAAGAAAGATGCCAATTAACATATAATTAGACCAGATTACAACGCCAGAGACCAACAGACCATAAATAATTCAAAGAGAAGAACACACTAAAATGAAGGGAATTTTAATTTGTGTGTAATCTTTATGTTGATCCTTCATACTGCTTCTTCCTTTTTTTGTGGTAACCCTTACACTGCTTTACACAGGCCACATTTGCAATTTCCAGGACTGAAAAAGGACATTACCAGACTGTTTTCAAACACAAATACGATTGTCACAATACAGATGAAAATCCCATAGAATGAGTCTTACTAGTTTTAGAAAAATTAGAACAAATAACATAAACATGTTTTGAGGTGCTAAGAAAAGACTAAGTGGTGAACACTGACACCTGCTGGAGTCCACACACAAAAAACCTGAAGAATGTGAGATAAAGCAATTTTCAGGGAGACATCTAGTGGCAACAGAACAAGACACCAAAGTTCATGAGGATGACTAAGATGTAATAAATATAACCGATACCCAGGCTAAAAGCATTAGCCATACCGATTATCAGAACGGAAAAAACCCAAAGCAACCACTTTTTACAAGTTAGGACGCAGTCATCAACAGACTCTGTACTGGAATCTCAATTACATCACAGAAAAACAGAGAGAGCAGTGAAAATGCATTGCATTAAAGCTGAAATAAGCTGAGAAAGTAGTTGCTGCCCTGTAGCTGCAACAGGACAACAATCAAATATCTTTATTAATTTAGTGCACTGTTTTACACCATTTTAGCATATCTTTGACTCACCCCGCAATAAAGAATTAAATACTTCTACGAGACATTTCATGTTGAGTAGTCAAAATGCTACAAAGCTGGAAAGAAAGTTATCTCCGTTGTATCAGTAAGAGAACATAGGATTATGCTCTAAAAAGTAACGCAGGATATTACTACCAGAGCTCAAAATGGACCAAAATAGAGACACAGTTTACAGAAGATTCATCTATAAACAAAATTAAGCCAATGCTACTGTCAGCTACTTACATTTTCTAACAGCATCTCTCTCTCATCCTCCACTTCTTGACTCCATACAGTCATATCATTTTTAGTCTTCTGGGTGACAGTTAATACCGTTAAACGGTTGGCATTCATTTCTGGAAACATCGACTCAAAATCTAAAATAAGTGAAACCAGCACATTATGGCTTGCTCTTATATTTTACTTACGATTTTTCAGTTTTAGACAATTATTGATCCTACTTTATAGCTTTCCTTTTATTTAAATCCAAGATACGTGCGCATTTTTCACATCAGATCCAGCAAACGGGATGCTGGTTTGAAATGCTGATGTTGCTTTTGTGGAAACTAATGCACCTTGGTAAGGTCCTGTTAAAAGCAGCTTCGGCAACGGAGTTTGCTACTTCAAGACCTCCTATTTAATTGCAAGATGATAAAGCCCCATTACTCTGCAAGTTTCAGAATGCGCAAACAAGGGCCTTTGCAAAGATACACCACCAAGTATAGCAACATTTTAGTATTTCCAACTGAACACCACCACAGTTCTCCACACACATAAGGTGTGAAGACCCTTATCTTCTGGCTAAACCACATTACGTGATTTTTACATTAAATCTTTCAGTAGGAATGCCTTGGACCTATGTCCTAGGACATGACAGCAGACCCAACATCAGTAGTGTACTATAGGCATGAGTTGTGATAGTTCTGCCCCCGGGGCAGAAAAGGCCCAAACTCTTCATGATTCTCTCTCTACATCATCTATTGGACAACAAACAGCAATGCACGTGAAGCAGCGAAGTCACAATTAGGCTTCATGGAGCCCTGTTGTCAGTGTGGGAGGAAAGAGCGCTGTCTACAATTAAAAGGCAAAAGGTTCATCCTTTCTTACTCTCTGAAAAGTCCACTCTCTTCATCTAGACCAAGATTTCAGCCAGATTTCAGTCTCTCCTCTCTCTCGGTATACCACACTTAAAAATCAGAAGTTTTTATTCCAATTTAATTTCAAGCATTTCCTTCTTGAACAAATTAAATAAAGATACAAAAGCAATGCTTTTAATAGTTTTATAATTTCAATTTGCTATTTTACTAAAAGCAATGCCAAAAGATTTGATTTTGTCACAAACTGGATTTTGGATGGTGAATTAGCTCCAGAAGCTACCTGACACTAAAGTAGTAGGTGAAAGTTACTCCCCACCCCAAATGATCTTGAATTTAAATGACACTGAATTTTCTACGAAATACAAAGTACTGTCAACAGCAAAGTTTCGGTTTTCATTTTATAGTACATATTTTTCTTTCGTAAAACATTAACTGTGGATTAGCCTTTTCTACTGCACATTCTGTGGCATCAGTTACATCAGAGCATTACTTAGATGGTTTTGCATTTTAAAAATAATTTCTTAGCTGTTCAAAAAAAAAGAGAAAAATATACCTTTTCGTAACAGTTCAGGACAAACTTGTACCGCACATTCTACCTTTGCATTTTCAAAGTAAGTTTCGGCGTTATTTATTTGCTGTTTCTGTGGAACTGCAGCACCCAAAAATGAAAATTGTAACTTTCCCATTCGTTATACACAACAGGAATAACTTTGTACACCAGGATATGTTTTTGTGACTAAATGGCCACTGATACACCCAAGCAGTTTCACAGAAAGATCATTTGCAATGAGACTTAATTTTTTTTTTTTTTAAATATTAAAAGCGGAGCAGATACAGGTATAACCTATTGCTTAAACCCCTACAGAAATTTTAAGCTTTATGTATTATTGTATCTGTATTATCTCAAAGTCTTAACCAATATAAACATTTTTGAAAAATATCCTTCTGAGACAATGGCATCAAGTATTCAATACAACAGCAATCGATAGATATATTTCAGACATACACACATTACCCGAGTCAGAATAAAAATTTAAATAAAGTTACACAACAGTTCTAGAGCTCTGAACTATCATATTTTTAGCTTTAGCTATTGTAGCTTGGAAAACAGAACAGTTTTCCAGTAATGGCATTTTTATTCTTTACAGTTTTTTTAGTTCTACAGTTTCAAAAAAAACCAACCCACCAAAACAAACACAACCCCCCAAAACCCCCAGATTCATCTGGGTATGTTACAAATGGAGCACCTGTATGTGGGATATACAGCATTTAAGCTTTAAATGCCCTTAAGAACGCAGTAACAGCAGCTGCCACCTCTGGGATAGCAACCGTTGCGCAATAGCTGAAGAATGCCTTCATACAGTTTTTATACTTCTAACTATGCCATAATCTACAACAAATTTCAGGAAGTTTCTCTCCGACTGAAATGTACTACTCAGCCTTGTAATTAACTCCTACCTAACACCTGTTTGTATCTGAAAGTTCTCCCTGGAGAAAGCTGTTACTCTGAAAACACAGTGTGGCTAGCATTTTTGTTCTAGAAATTAACGTTCAAGAATAACAAGAGAAAAACCATCAAAAAACCCCCCACAACAATAGACAAACAACAGACATTAACTGCATACATATGTTTCAATACATATGTTTCCACATATATCTTGCAGTATGATTGCAAAGTCATTGGGCCAGATCAGTTGGTACTTTAAGCCTGACAAACCACGCAGTTATGTTGGTAAACTTCTTTTCTTTCTGACTATAGGACTCTTCTCTTACTAGAACTGTAGTTCCTTGTGATTCCTCGTCTACTACTCCCATTCTAGCTGGCTCACCACCACTCACATAGTACACAGGCTTAGCAGGCATGCTATCATGAAGAGACTACAGCCATTTTCTGAAGATCAGTATCACTTTCTGATATTGATAGGCTGGTAGGCCCATTTTTCTTGTCACATGAAACTAATACATCAGTCTCAGGTACAGAGAGGTCAGCGAAGTTTGCCATTTCTCTGACTGGTTCAAGGACTGGTGCACGAGCTTCAGCAGCACCGAGCTTTTCTCCTGCTTGCTGCAGCAACCTATGAGAGGTTCCTGTATTCAGCTGATCCCAACATGCAAATCTGGATCCTCTCCTAGGAAGAGTAGTTTAGCTTTTTTGTTAGCTAAATGCTCTTCATGGATTCCGGTATGAAGCAGAGCTAACGAGCTGACTTTCTGAAGACCAGCTGCCTCTGCTCTTTCCAGTTTCTCCCTGCCATTTCCAACAGCAGCAGCTGCACCGGGCATTTCATTAACAAGTAATCTTGCTAGAAAGCAGACATGCATTCAGCACACCTGGTTTGCACTGAATGAACTCCACCAGTATTTTCTGTTGGGCTTTTGACAGAAAGTACAATCCATGCAAGCTGAAAACAGAATCTGGGGAGCTCACCAGAAAACCTTATTTTTTTCTGAATACTTTGGAATACAATGCTATATTTACAAAACACAATATACAGCATTTTTGCAATGGAGATTTGCTAGCTGACTTCCAAAGTCTGACCATGTCACAAACTCAGAGAGCCAGGAAAGCTGAGTCAGCAGCTTGTAGCGATAAACATCTGTTGAAATGTTGCATCACACTAGCAATTATCAAGCTGCTTGTTGTTAGTAACACATCTGACTTGCTGCAAGCTCCACCATTGCCAAAATGAGGTCTCATTGCAAGACTTGAGGTACGTTGATCTGCTTCTCCCATGTGAATTCAATGGCTGTCAGAACTAAGGAGGCAGATCTAAACACTGTCCACGATCCGTTAAATGAAATACTGAAGGAACTATCAATTCCATCTGATAAATGGTGGTGAGATTTGGTAAAACCACCAAGTTTTGAAACTGAAGTTTTCCTTTCCCATATCCATATAATTAAGTCACTACTAAAATGCTGTTTCACTAAGCCCTGCTTAGTCAAAAACACCACACCCTGAAATATTTCCTTCTCCTAAAGGAAAAAACTTCAGCTAGGTTTTATGTAATCTCTCAGTCACCCCAGCTGAAGTTCATCTTTCAAAACCATCTAGAAAATCAACGATATCTTTTTTCAGGCAAAAGAGAGATTAGTTATGTTTCTCTTAGACAAGAGATATCAGTTTCACATAGAAGCAGCCTGTCCTTACCTGAAATTCATTTATGTATTGTGCCATTACAAATTCATGCCTTTCACTTGCTGAAGGCTCTGCTAATATATCAGGCAGACTTTTTGAAACTTGGCTTTTCTTCTGAGAAGCAGTGCCATTTAGGTGACAGTCAAAACCAATATTACCAGGCAACTGGAATCTCTGGTCCTGAGGACCAAACGGACCCATTACTTCATCTGGCCATACAGTTCTTGGACCTGCAAAAGTCAAGGCCTTTCTTTAGTCATCACATCTAAAAAGAAGGTGGGAAAAAAAAAGGGGGGGGGAAGAAAAAACCCCCTCTCCCATACAAATATCTGCATTTGATCACTACCATATATAAGCAAAGAAACTGCAATGCACAAGTACAAGGGCGGGCCCTGACATAAAAAGCACACTTCAGAATTCCCAGTTTTCTATGGGGTGCAAAGTTCTGATAGCACACGAATGCAAAGAAAATTAATTTGCTTTTTCTTACATAAATCAGGAGGTGTAGCAGCAACATGAGGCTCATCTGAGCCAGAGGAACCTGCTGTAGAAAAAGCCCTGGGATTTACAACTCTTTTGACTAAGGAATAAAACCCTGGTAGGTAGGTGACCAATCTTGCTCTGTTACAGAGCACCTGAGAAGACAAAAACAAAATAAGTATTACATACTGCCAGCAAAAATATTACTTTAAGTACAGCTTTGTGGATCACAAGAGAAATCCTCGCTCAGTAATTAAATTACAACTTTAATTATGATCAACTATGTTTCTGTAAAATCAAGTTTTAAAAGTATTTTATCATTACTTCTATATTTTACTAGTAATAGTATTCTAAGTCAAGGAAAAGCCTCACACACACTTACTGAAAGGTCTTCTCATGTAAGGAAAAAAAACCTGAGAAGTTTAAACAGCACCACTGAAACCCCACAACCTAAACTACATCACGAATGAGGATTGTTTCCACGACTATTTCCATGCATGTCACTGCTTCTATGATTGCCGCAATTCAATCACAGGACTGATTATGAGAAATACCTAGAAATACTGTTAATTAAGCAAATGCTGATATCCGAGACTTTTGCCTTGAAGGCCAAAGCACAAGCGTTAGCCAGCCTATATTCCTACTTCTTAAAGACTGGAGGGAGACCCAAGATAGTATCACCCCAGATACACCTTGTAGCTTCTATCTAGAAGCACACATGCATCGTGCTTACATATATTTCTTTGCCAGCAAAGTGCATGTACTAACAGCTCTGAACTACATAGGGAGATACACCCACCAAAACAGGTAGGTGTGGTAATTTCAGCTTCTTTCTTTCGCTCTCAAAATCCATAAATGTTTAACACGTGCAAAACTTAAGGTAGGGCAGCCAGTGTTTTTTAGATTTGCAAACTCCTTGCATTCACATCTTTATAAACATATGTTCTGCAAACAGGTCAGTATCACGGGCAAAATGCCTACAAGCCATAAAGCCTTTATGAATTCTATGGTCTTGGAATACCCCACAAAAATCTGCTTGTCAACGTAACTTTCGATTGCTGAAGGTGATTCTGTCAGAAGGTGATTCAGCCACAGAGTCAACAGCAAACAATGCAAAGCTATCTCTGCAAGCATGCAAACGGTCTCAGCAATGGGGCTGCAAGGAGCTCAGCCTCCTCACCGTGAAGATTAACTCTGAGGCCCAATGACAGTATCTTAAGTAGTAATATAAGCAACATTACTGGGTTTTGTTGTTTCTGTGTTTTGGCTTGTTTTTTTAGAGAAGAAATACCCAGGTGATGCGATTAAACTGAAAAGTCTGATCTATTTTTTATACTCTAAAAATGGATTGACAGCTTTCATGATGCATTTACACATGCATAACAGAAAAAACAACCAATCATACGCTCAAAACATTAGAGTTAGAAGCACAATTTAAACAAAAATTTAAAGACTACTGAACTCTAGTGCAGCATTACCAATACCCTTGACTACAGTTGCACAAAAGCACGTGTTACTGGAAAACATAAATCCCACCTGCTATCACATGTGCGCTTTCATAAAACTTTATCTTCCAGGTGAGAGAAAGTAATTCTTTTGAGAAACTCACATAAAGGGATTTTCCTTAAACGCCATATTCTTGATTCTAGAAAAATTTCTGCATGTGTACACTAAATGTATATGCAACCAGGTTACTTCAAAAAAATAAGTGAGAAAATGGTACTATTTGTATGTTTAAGATAAAAACTCTATTCCAAATATCAGGACCTAAGCCAGTAAGCATCAGTTTCTTACGTACCACCTCTGCATAAACATACAATGTCTAGTAAGTTCTACCAGAATCATGAGGGCTCAAATGCAGAAAGACACGTTTGATTTTTCTGACTTAAACTGAGTATTTAAGATTACGGCCTTAAGCTGCCTAGTTCTAATACACCACAAGATTTAAAAGGTTCCTGTAACAACAACGAAAGTCTGCTGATTTCACTTAAATGCTTTTTTCCTCTATTATGTATAAGCACTATTGAAATTAACTTTTGCATAATGATTAGAGATAAAACAGATGTAAACAATTATAGCTGACACGTAATTATAGGAAAAGCATTTTTTTCTTATCATCAGGATCACTTAACACAGAGATGTTAGCGTTAATTACAGATATGTTGACTGAGCTCACTTATGCAAATATTTACACACCCAGCATTACACAAGTGAAAAAATACCGCTGAAATCAATAAATTATTCATGTCTCCGTGGCAAGACTAAAGCAATAAAGGGTGTTTTACTCTTCAGTCTAAAAGTACCCTGGTGAACCCGAGTGTTTCAGCTTAACTCATCCCATTAAAAAAAAAAAAACCAAAATAAGCAAACACCAAAGATCCTACTTTGTGTTCGATTCAATTATTTCCACGATATCCACGGAAATTGCGTTCCAAAGCTTAGGGGGACGATAGCACTGCCTTCTAACGAAACTGTACCTTGGCATAACTGAGGTTTTCTCAGTGACTCCCCCAGGAGCACGGTAACGACAGCTTTAAAGGGGACATAAAATGCAAGCGTCCCGCCCGACACGGAGAAGCGCTCTCCTCCAACGGCGCCGGTTTGCCTCTCACCGGGACGAGGCGCCGGGGGGTTCACAACCACCCCCCTACCGCAAACCGGCGGAGCCGGGGCCGCTGCTACTCACATTGGCCATGGCAGGCGGCGGCTCCCCTCGGCCTCCGAGGCACCGCCCGGGGGGCCCGGCCCCCCCGGGCCGGCGGCCCCCCCGACCCGCAGCCGGGCCCGGGCCTGCGGGCCCCACCACCCCGCACGGCCGCCCCCCGTTTCCCCGACAGCGGTGCCACAGGGCACCACGGCGCCGCCCGCTCGCTGTGGGCCCGGCCGCTGCCGGCGACAGGCGGCGGCCCCCCACCGCGCCAATCCCGGGCCGCTTCCCATGGAGGGAACAGAGATAGGCGGGGCGAGTCGTTCGGCGGTCGATTGCTCGGGGCCGGGGCGGCGGCCCGGCCCTGCGGGAGCTGCGGCACCGGTAGCGGCCCCTCGGGAGGGGGCGGCCCGGCCAAGGGCGCCCGTGGCTGCCCCTGCGGGGGGGCCGGTCGGCGCCGCTTCCGGTTCCGGCTCCCAGCGGCGGTGCAGTACCCGCCGGGTGCACCAGGAGTCAGCCGCGTAACGTAAACGGGGCTGCCGCCAGACATCCCCCCCCCGCCCCCCCCCCCCCCCCCGGCGGGGGCTGGCTGGGGCCGGGGAGTACGATGAAGTCGAAAATGAATAAAAGAGGGGGTGTTGTCAGTGGGGAAAATAGAGGGGGGCTCCTCAGGCAGCGGGAGGCCGGCAGGGCCCGGGGTTTGCTGGAAAGTCGGGGAGGACGGGGAGCGTAACTGCCACTGCTGCACACAAAACTGGGCCTCCAAGGGCGGTAACGTGGTTTCCTCAAATAACTGTTTTACAAAATAAGAATAAACCCCTTATTCACAGAATCCCAGAATGGCAAGGGTTGGAAGGGACCTCGGGAGATCCCCCAGTCCAACCCCCTGCTCAAGCAGGTTCTCCTAGAGCATGTTACACAGGACTTCATCCAGGCGGGGGTTGAATATCTCCAGAGAAGGAGACTCCACAGCCCCCCTGGGCAGCCTGGGCCAGGGCTCCGTCACCCTCAGAGTAAAGAAGGTCCTCCTCATATTCAACTGAAACCTCTTATGTCTCAGTTTGTGCCCATTGCCCCTTGTCCTGGCGCTGGACACCACTGCAAAGAGTCTGGTTCCGTCCTCGTGACTTCCATCCTTGAGATATTTGTATGTATTGATGAGGTCCCCTCTCAGCCTTCTCTTCTTCAGGCTGAACAAGCCCAGCTCCCTCAGCCTTTCCTCACAGGGGAGATGTTCGAGTCCCTTTATCATCCTTGTTGCTCTCTTTTGGACTTTTTCTAGGAGTTCCTCATCTTTCTTGAACTGGGGAGCCCAGAACTGGACCCAGTGCTCCAGGTGGGGTCTCACCAGGGCAGAGCAGAGGGGGAGGAGAACCTCCCTCGCCCTGCTGGCCACGCTCCTCTTCATGCACCCCAGGGTGCCATTGGCCTTCTTGGCACCCAGGGCACCCTGCTGGCTCACGGCCACCTTGTCGTCCACCAGGAACTCCCAGGTCCTTCTCGGCAGAGCTGCTTTCCAGCAGGTCAGCCCCCAGCCTGTCCTGGTGCCTGGGGTTCCACCTCCCCAGGGGCAGCACTCGACACTTGCCCTTCTTGAATTTCATCAGGTTCCTCTCCGCCCAACTCTCCAGCCTGTCCAGGTGCCGCTGAATGGCAGCGCAGCCCTCTGGCATATCAGCCACTCCTCCCAGTTTTGTGTCATCAGCAAACTTGCTGAGGGTACACTCTGTCCCTTTGTCCAGGCCATTGATGAACAAGTTGAACAAGACTGGCCTGAGTACTGAGCCCTGGGGAACTCCACTAGCTACTGACCTCCAACTGGACTCTGCCCCGCCGATCAGAACCCTCTGAGCCCTGTCGTTCAGCCCAATGGGCCCAAGGCCTTTTTTCCCCCCTCGCTTTGTTTTGCTGAGCTGCCTTTTCTCCCTGGTGGTACATTTTGGGATTTGGGGTGAGGTTTGCTTGCAAAAGCCAACTTTTCTTTCAAATAAACTTTTCCGTTATGAACTAGATTTGTGCTGAGGTAATTCCACGGGCTGAGCTCTAAAATAACCTATTAATTTACATACTTGCTGCTACATAAAATTAATTAACTGCAGAAGTTATGATTGCAAAAGCCTATGTACACATTGGAAGTGTTCTCCTTTGCCTGGCGGCGGAACGGCTCAGTGGTACCAGTCGGCTGGAAGCCCTGCAGAGGACGCTCCAGTGCTCCATGGCACAGAGAAGGCATCATGGTTTTACTCCACACTACTCACCGTCTGCGGATGAAGGTGCTCCAAGCTGTGTTTGTGAATGAGTCTTTGTTGCTGCAAGAAAAACTGGCAACACAAATGGAGTTTGTGTTTGGTATCAAGCCCTACTGACGGTGTGGGTTCTGCTGAATAGATGGTTCGCTACCCACAGAATGTGTGTTCAATATATAATCGTAGAGTCATTTGGTTGGAAAAGAGGTTTAAGATCATCAAGCCCAACCGTACCTGTCCACCACTAAACCCTGTCCCTAAGCACCGCGTCTGCCCAGTTTTTAAATCCCCCCAGGGCTGGGGACTCGACCCCTTCCCTGGGCAGCCCCTTCCAGTGCCTGACAGCCCTTGGGGGAAGGAATTGTTCCCCAGGGCCAACCTCACCCTGCCCTGGCACAACTTGAGGCCGGTGCCCCTCGTCCCATCGCCCCTTCCCTGGGAGCAGAGCCCGACCCCCCCGGCTCCCCCCTCCTCTCAGGCAGTTGTAGGGAGCGATGAGGGCTCCCCTCAGCCTCCTCTGCTCCAGGCTGCCCCCCCCCCCCGCCGCCCCCAGCAGCCTGGGGCTCCAGACCCCCCCCGCTCCCTGCCCTTCCCCCCCCCCCCGCCCGCCCCCCCCCCCCCAGCATTCGAGGGGCTGCCGCCCCAGTGCCCAGCACAGGGTCACGGTCCCTGCCCTGCTCCTGCTGGCCACACCACTCCTGATACAAGCCAGGGTGCCGCTGGCCCTCTTGGCCACCTGGGCACCCTGCTGGCTCATATTCAGCCGTCTGGCAACCAACACCCCCTGGTCCTTTTCCGCCGGGCAGCTTTCCAGCCCCTCTGCCCCACGCCTGGAGCGCTGCGTGGGGTTGTTGTAACCCCAGGGCGGGACCCAGCCTTGGCCTTGTTGAACCTCACCCAGTTGGGCTGGGCCCATGGATCCAGCCTGGCCAGGTCCCTCTGCAGAGCCCTCCTCCCCTCCAGCAGATCCACACTCCCGCCCAATTTGATGTCATCTGCAAACTTGCTGAGGGTGCCCTCGATCCCCTCGTCCAGGTCATTGATAAACATGTTAAACAGAACTGGGCCCAGCACTGAGCCCTGGGGGACACCGCTTGTGACCGGCCGCCAACTGGATTTACCCCCATTAGCCACCACCCTTTGGGCCTGACCATCCAGCCGGTTTTTTACCCAGTGAAGGATACGCCTGTCCAGTAAGTGAGGCTCAGCAGATTCCAAAGCCACGTCCCTGCGCATGTGTAGAGCTCCTGCATGTGTTCCTTCTTTCATTGCAGAATTGTACTGGTTTTCCTTTTATATCTCAAAAACCTTTACACCTTCGCAGCTCCGTAACCTGGGTTTAAGTTGCCGTCCTTTTTTTTAATGTCACCTGGAACATGACACGTTTATCCCCCCCTGGCCTGAAGTGTATCTGTAGGAAGGATCATTCTTTTTCAGCTTTGTATTTGCCTTTTTCCTCATCTACTTCAAACACTTTCACCATCATGCCATATCCACCAAACCCATGACGTCTCATATATTATGTCTTTCTAGCTTTTCTAACAAAGCTATCTTTACCAGTTTTCTAATGCTGAGTCCAGAATAGCCTTCCGCAGGCACTGTGCTGAACAACCTCGTCATCTTTGTCTTCAAGTTCAGCCTTTTTTTTTTGTTTGCCTAGCACAGGCGGTCGCCCTCTACATCTTGCCTTCTCATAAATCTTGGCAGCGATGGAAAGGGGAAGGGAGAAGGCTTTGTAGCTAGCTTAAGACTCGGTATTGTTTTCAGGTAGCTTTTTTGTCATTTTTTCAATATGGTGATTTAATTTAGATGGTGAGTTCTTTGAGGCAAAACCCTCCCTACTTGCATATGTGGAAAGTGCTGTGCATACTAATGCAACTATTTAAATGCTGAATTAAAAATATCAGGGGAGAGGTGCCCAAACCCAAATCTTCTTGAAAGCTAATATAAAAGAGCTGTATTGCTCTTTGCTGCTGCTGTAGAGGGGAAATGCAGACAAGCCACATTGGAATACAAGGATTAAGACTTCTTTCTTATTTTTTTGCCATTTCTTTGCTGTCTGTTCAAAGCAGCGGTACTGGTGAAGGAAAGGGAACTTTAATCTCTTGCCTTCAAAATAAAAGATTGGGCATTCAGATCCCTCAGTGAATGTGCACATGGCCTTTAATTTACTTTAGTTATAAACCAGATATTTCTGGACAATTTTTTTTTGCTTTACTGCTGGGTTATTGGCATAAACCAGGTCTAAAGGTTTCAATACAGAACTCAATAGCTAAAAATCAGAGCAAGAAACTGGTTTTGTTGTTCTTAGTAATAATATTCAGCCCTACAATGTTCTTATTGCATTTAATAGAATTTCTGCTTTATTTTATTAGGTTCAAGAGAAAATTCTTATATCCCATTCTAAACAATATATATTAGATAATATAATTATATTTTGATTTTCATTTTTTTTTCACATGAGCATTTGCTCACTATTGCATGCTACTCAACTATTTTATTAATTCAATGTTAGCACACTTAATTCTCATTTGCTTTTAAATGAAATATTCATGTCGAATCTCTGAACTTCAGCAAAAAAAAGGCTAGAGAAATTCAACTTTAACTCTTTACGGAATGTAATTTATTTCCTCTAATAGGAAAGCACTCTGGATTACATTCAGTCTGTATTGACTTGTCCTTAGGCAATCCCAATTTATCTTCTCTCCGGGGTTAGCACTTCAAGATACTCAAATCAATCAATGAGTTATCATCCCCTGAAGTTTGTGGTCTGAATTCATAAAGATTAATTTCAGTAAAGTTTCTATCTCTATTCAAAGGAGACTGCAAAATCAAACGATCCAATTACAGATTTATCAAATATTAATCATGAAAATCTTCCAGATCTTTCTGATGCTAACATTCTTCTCCCCTGGTGTCAGGAAAGTAATTAGCAGCTGGCTTTGATTAAATTCTTCCCTCAGAGATTACTTTTCTCAGTTTGGGGGAGAGGAAGGAATGCACACAAGATGATACCTAATGCCTCATTTTAAAGTCTTTTCTGCAAAATACACGTAGGTTCAGTTAACAGGATGCTGCTTTGCATGAAGATGGAAGAAACAGTCCCTGCCCAGGAACCTGCAGCCATTTTAATGGTGCAACCTAAAGTGCATGACCAGCTTTTCCTGTTGTGTTACTGAGATGCTCTTTTTCCTTATCGGCCTCTTTTTTTGGTGACAGTGGCTTCCCCTCTGCACTTGGAATGGGGTGCAGCACGGGGAAGAGTCTCAGCAGCTGCAGCAACATCAGAGCGAGAGGGGTGCGGAAGGGAGTTTTCCTGGTCACCACCATCCTCTACCTGAAAACCAAACTCCAAGCCCTAGTTGGTGCTGTCCTTCATCATCCCCAGACTTGCTGGATTCCTTGGTCTGCAAGCAGAGGAGCCAGAGGTGCCTCTGAGAAGCTGTTTTGGTACCGAAGACAAGCAAAGGGTGAATTTTCAGCCCTTCCCCACGCTGCTCTTCCAGGTGCCCAGAGAAGGTGTCGAAACTCCACCCTTAGAAGTCCTCAAAACTCAATGAGATGAGGTCCTGGAATTGGACTGGAGAGCTCTGGAGATCCAGCGTGGAAATGTGGCTTTTCCTTTGATCAGGTGCGTCTGTGTTCATGAAAACCAGAGGGCTCTTCTCACACAAACATCAAATGCTCCCAGACAGTCTGGTGTTTGTCAGCCAGTGCCTGCACAGGTACAGATAGACATGGCATCTTCGGTATCTGCTCAGCTCCCTGACACCGCTGTTGTAACCTTATGAGTGATGGACCTGGGTTCCTGTCCTGTTCTGTACGGGGGATGTTTGTCTGTCTTTCTGCAGGGAACCCCATACTGTCCCTGAAGCACGTACACTGCTATGTAACGCCCCGCCTTGAGGGGGTTCTCCTGTCCTCTCCTGGAAGGCGACCTTAATCAAAACCTCTTTGTCTTCATCTTTATTCATTAGCTGAAAGGTAAAAATTTTTTTAGGCCTGACCAAATAGAGGCTTTTGGAATTCTTCCATAAGCGTTAGAGTTGCAGCTTTTGCCTATTTTCTCAAAGCCAGGGTTTCAGCCTTAATGTGGGTCTTTACTGCTTGCATGGCCCAGTTCATCCTGCAGTTAATCAGGTGTGATTCTTCTGCAGGCGCTGGAATTGTACCTGATTATGAGCGCGGTGGTTTTTCGTTTGTAGGTACTTATCAGAATGCTGCAGAAGCTTGTTAAGTGATCATAAAAATAATGAAATATTCTTTATTCTTATTGTACCTATATAAGAAACTTTAAAATGCATTTTAAAGTATCTCCGTTTCTGTGCAATGATGGATAGTGCTGGTGCTTGCAATTTACCTAATGGCATCCATTAAACTTCATTAGGACTTTGTTAAACCGAAGTTAAAATCATTGGCATTGATTTTTGATCTCTCAAACCTGCTCGCAGCAAATCAGTAACTGAGCATACCAAAAGCCAGCTCACTCTCATAGCATGCTGGTCACGTTCCCGGAGGTTCAAAAGTGCTTCACGAGCCGTGGCAGAGGTGGTCCCTGTGACATTTAGGAGCACCGTGGGTCTGACCTGCAGAGCTTAGCCCTGGGCTCGTGCTCTTTGAGTCTTCAGCCATCACATTGCCTGCCTGTGTCACTGCCCCGGTCAGGGAACTTCTCGTCTCTAAGCAATAACTCAGACTCTTTGTTTATTCATTTCATTCCTCATATTTATTTTTTCTTGCATATACAACTGCGGCTCCCCCTTCCCTTGACCTGCTAAACCTCGTGTTTGAAATGAGGAGTGTCTGGTCCTGAGTGCCAGTGAAATGGTGATGAAGTCGAAGGGAAGAAAGGTTTTAACATACTCCTTTTCTACAAAAGTAAACATCCTCTGGCTATAGGAAGAGTAAACTTCCCCTGGAAATGTATGTGTTTATACGAATAATCTCTTTCTTCTGGCATTTCCAGATACTAGCCTGGGAGATTTGTTCGCTGCCACTGGGAAAAGAGGCTTTTTAGCGAGCAGTACAAATGCACAAGATAAGTCTTAGCATGGTTTGTTTTCTTTTTGGAAAGACATCCCCCCCACCCACCCCCCCACCCCCCGCATCTATTTCCGTGAACCTGAAAGGGATTTCCTCCTTGATTTCAGGGCGTTGCTCCGTGGCTCACTCAGCTCCCCTGCCCATTTGAACATACATCCAAATGAACAGCCGGAGGAAGCGAGCATTTGCCCGGTAACTGGCTGGGTCTAACTCTGCCAGAGCTTAGGGAGCTTTACTGGAAATCCTTTACCAGCATAACTTCCCCTGTATGTGTAAACTACCAGCTGACATTTTTACCAAAAAGAGAAATTTATCAAGCATATTGAACTGGGATGTGCCATTCCCAGACGTGGCGACCTCCTTCGAATAGGAGCCCTGACGTGTGATTACCCAAATGGATCTGAGGCTGTAAGGCAGACGTTAATTCATCTCAATTCCTATTGCAGCTTTTAATGTTCGGCTGAAAAGGGGGAGGTTTAAAAGCTTTATAATTTGCTTGGTAGGGATTAAACAGGCATATTTTATACTGTGTTCAGTGTTAGGCCCCTCCCTCCCCGAAGGACCTGGAGGGGCTGGAGCGTGTCCAGAGAAGGGCAGCGGAGCTGGGGAGGGGTCTGGAGCCCCAGGCTGCTGGGGAGCGGCTGGGGGAGCTGGGGGGGTTCAGCCTGGAGCAGAGGAGGCTGAGGGGAGCCCTCATCGCTCCCTACAACTGCCTGAGAGGAGGGGGGAGCCAGGGGGGGTCGGGCTCTGCTCCCAGGGAACGGGTGATGGGACGAGGGGAGACGGCCTCAAGTTGTGCCAGGGCAGGGTTAGACTAGATATTAAGAAAAAATTTCTTCCCCGAGAGGGGTTGTCAAACCCTGGAAGGGGCTGCCCAGGGAAGGGGTTGAGGTAGTGGAGGCCCCATCCCTGGGAACATTCCAGGCCAGGGTGGATGGGGCTGTGAGCAACCTGATGTGGTTCAAGGTGTCCCTGCTCCTGCAGGGGGGTTGGGCTGGGTGACCTCTAGGGGTCCCTTCCAACCCCAAACATTCTATGATTCTATGTTCTGCTTGACTGATGTCCCAGGTCTTGAATGGAGATATCTGCAAGGAGGAGGAGGAAGAGATGGAGCTCTCCCGCTTGATCTCCTGGTGGGAAAGACAGCAGGCTCAGCAGGCTGGAAGTGCTCCGAGTCCCGGCTCTTGGCCATGGTGGTCCTCAGCCATACATCTGCTCTGAAATGTGGTCTTCCAGGCAGTTGGCTCTGGGTCTGCATGCCAGATGTGCTAGGTGGCAGGTAAGGAGACAGGTTGCCATCAGAACTGTGTCAAAATCAGTGTTATATAGGGCATTTCTATTTTGGTAAACCTTTATTTTTCCATCTGGAAAGCATTCTCTTAGAAAATCTGAGAAGGCAAGATTCATGCTTAAACATAGTGCCATGCCTAATGGGCTACTTACTCCCCTAGATTCCTCATTTATTGTTTTTTAAATATATGGGGTCATACTTTTTAACCCTCATGGTTATGAAGTGTGTCTCGCAAAAAGGTTTATGGCGTCATCTGTTGCCCATGAGTTATGGGACCCTGTTCCCGTCTGGCAGCGAATGAAAGAGCCCAGCATCTGGCAGTTTGTAAAACCAGATATCGCAAACCTTCCCACTGTGAGGAGATGGGAGGGGTGATGGATGTTGTGATAAAGTATCTCTTTTGACAGGTAAGTCAGGACAGTTGGAGGCCCTTTCTGTAAGAATTTACAAACCTCCTGGCTGGAAGCTTGAGGAAATCGGTCACTGTGAAGCATGCAGCTGCCATGCGAGAGCAGGGATGCTTAAAATCCTGCCCTCTTTTGTCCTGTGCATTAGGAGCAAATCCTCAACTCAGCTCTGGAGAGAGGGAGGTGAGCAGTGCCCAGAATTTCAGGGATCAGTCCAGGAAACCTTCTTGCAAAATCTCATCAGGGTTTTTGTTACCCACATTCAGAGTCCATTAAAGTCCAATGCCTTTAGTGAAAACTGGAATAAAAATTAGACATTAAGGTACATGGCAGATTAGTAATTCCCCAAATATTTCTTATGAGTTGCTGAGTGAGAGAGAATCCATGTGTGAAGCCTCTCTGCCCAGGCTCCCCAGCATCGGTCTGGTACTTGGGGGTAAAATTGTTACTGTCGAGAGACAAGAAGATGCTCTAATAATCATTTGAATTACTGTATTTGGTCTTGTGATACAGCTAGAGCTGAACCTATTAACTTGGAGAGCGTCTTTATTGTTGAGAGCAAAATGCTCCTGCTGACAAATCTGGTTAGGTGCTATCATGTATTTCTGTCACCAAACTCTTGTTCCTACTTTGCTATTTTGCTAATGCATTTTTGGCCTAATTCCATGGCACAGCACCTATTTATGCATTAGAAAGAATAAGAAATAGTATAATTTCCAGACCACATTCCTGGTAGGTTTAATATTCTCTTTTACCAGCATAGGAATAACAACCAACCTATTAATTTGTCACTGACAGATTCCTTTTCTCGTACTGACATGACTAAAACAAATGACCAAACCCGGCATTTTGCATGTGTCAACCTCCTGCTTTCTAAAGGTAAAATAAAATAAAGGCCCTTCACTTTCTTCCATGAACTTCAGAAGAAAACATCAGACATCCTCTTCAAAAGTTATGGTACGAACAGATGAGACACGTAAGATGATCAAAGGGGGACTGAAGTTAGCTGAAATGCCCTGCTAGTCTGATGAAACCATGAAATGCTATGGGTTCACATGCTGCCTTTCAAATTTAAACCTGCAAAGAACAGCCAAAAGCTTGCTTAATATGGATCAGTTTGCATCTTTAAAACTACTGAAAAAAAAAATAAATTAGAAAGTCCCTGGTGTAAATGATGAGTTGAGCCTGTTTTCCTCTTGGATAAATACTGATCAGAAGAAATGGCTGTATCGGGGACGAACTGCAGAGCTACTTTGGAAGCATCATTCCTGCTGCATATTACCGATTCCCTGCTGAATCTTCAGCTGCATCTCCAGTTCCTTCCCAAACGGGCTAAGGCCGCCGTTGATGCACAACTTTGACAGCCACAGCTTCGGCTGACGTATCATTTAGCTGGAGTTGAATTAATATTTGTTGCAAACCTGTAGATGGACGTAAGACCCAGAGACACAACTAAGTGCATAGTTTCCTTGAACATACAGTGTTATTTAAGCTCCGTACAGCAGACCCAACATTTTATGCTGTCTCCCAAACGCTATCTTTAGCTTCCTTTTGACAGCGAGTATAAATCAGCGGCTGGGGTGCCTAACAAAAAGCATCATCGAGCCTATCTTTGTGTACTTGAATATTCAAACTCGCATCTTTATTCACCTCCCTACAGTGGTTCCAATGTTGCTCAGCACCAACTATGGTGATAAAACATACGAGCTCTGAGCTCATTGAAGGCTTCTCCATAGATGGACAAAGAAGCCCTGTTAGGTCATGCTAAGATCATCATTTCATCATGCTGAAACTCGTCTGCAGCATCCCCTGGGAGCAAGCCCAGCTCAGCTGCTTGCAGCCTGTTCTGATCAACCTATATAGCAATGTATAGCTCGAGAGAAAGGAGGAGGGAGACTTGCGCTTCCACTTGCCAGCGCTCACCCATCCTTTCTGCCTTAAATAAACCAGTTTTAGAGTGAATCCGTTTGAGGGAAGAACACTTCAGGGCCAAATATTTAGTTGGATAAATCAGTTTGGTGTGGAAAACCAGCAGATGGGCTGACCCTCTTTTAAAGCTTTATCCTTTTCTGTTGTTTTCACTTTTTCACCAGGAAGAAGCTTTTTGGCAAGCAGCCTTCAGCTGGTGAGTCCCTGGGTACACCGGTGGCTGCACCTATTTCACATGTCTGTGCTATTCCTTTGAGAGCTTTTTGGGAGTGCAGTGACTTGGGGAGAAAACGAAATTTCTCCTAAGTGTGGGCACAAGGGGATGACATTATGGACCTGATAAAGCCAATGTATTTTGGAAGGTCACTGGGGCAGGGTGGCTGTCGTGTATGCACATCTCTTTTGTTTGTAGCACATTATTGCCTGACGGTCTCGTTTTGAGCTTGCCTGTCCCTCCGGTCTTCCCAATGATGTAGGGAAAGCGTCCGTGGCTCGTGCAGGGCAGGACGGTCAGCCTGTCAGCGAGAGGGCAGAGGAAATGAAAGCACTGCTCCCTGGAGCGCCTTGTGAATATTTATCGTGGCAGTGCTAAGCATTTCTATTGAGCTGCCCAGCCTTTAAGGGTCTGGAGCTGATTTTTCTGCTGATGTTCAGTTTGAAAAATGCATGCCAGCAACCATCCCAAAACACAGATGAAATGTGTCGGTGCACAGCGGTGACAAGGTGCCACAGCAGGCACCACAGCAAAGCCCCCATGTCCATCCTTACGTTTGTGACGGTTGTTGCCCCTAATGAGCCTGGCCAACAGCTCGGGGGGGGGGCGATGGCAGGGCAGAGCTGATCACAGATAGCCTGATCATCCCCCAAAAGGACCCCAGGGTGCAGGTAGAGGGAACTGAACCAATTCTCATCGGCTGAGGACCTGGTTGGCCAACCATGAGCTCTTGGGGAGAGCTGATGTGCTGCTCTCCCTCCCAGGCAGCCCCACAAGCTCTTCTGCTTGGCCATGCGTGGATGTTGAGTGGTTTAAACACTCGCCAGTATTTAACCTGATCCCATCAGCCCTTAGCAGTAACAGAAGTCAGTGGTATGTGTTTGTGCGCTGACTGCAGATAGCTTGGGCAGCAGAAAAGTGGGTTAGACTCAAGACTACTGCCTTTGTCCACATTACTGACCTTTTGCCTTGCATATTGCATGGCCTGCGGGTGGAGGAAGGAGGATTAAAGGTTAAGAAACCTCTCTTGAAAGAGTTAGGATGCCTAAATGTTTAAAATGTTTCCTTTGCCCAGTAATTCCAATGTATATTAAAGCTAAAACCCTTCTGAGAGGTAATAAAACAGAGCAGCGGAGAAGATCATTGGGAAGATTAGGAAGAAGAGACTTAAGAGCTTACTCTTGATGCTTTCGGTTTTATACTTTGCTCCTATTTTACTCTGTCAATCTCTTCTAGTGTTCCTCACTGTGATTTTTATTGTGTTTTTATGGAGCAGAGACGGCGTTGCAAACTACCAGGGAAAAGCTTGTTGTCGTTTAGTGGAGGGGGGAAGAACATTCCTTTGCACATTTTTTGGTGTTCCTGTTATATATCAAATTTAGAAAGTAACAAGAAGTAGCATCCAGTTTTCATTAATGCTTCAGGGATTTCTTGGCGCATATGTTTTCATTTCCAAGCGTTCACATGAGAGGCAAGGGAGCAGATGAAATTCCTCCTTCCTAGCTGTGGCGGGAGTATATTCCTTGTCATAGCCATGGGGATCCCCGGGCCTGGGTGCCAAAGAGCAGGCTGGTGACCTGCTTTGGCTGGTTGTCCTAGCTCTCAACCCAGCAGCGATGGGAAACACGATGATGGTTTCTTAGGACAAAGGGCTGCAGTGCGGCTGCTTCCCTTATGTGAGCGTTCCTCTTGACACAGCCTGGCTCGTGGCCCATATTAATTTGCTCCAAAAAAAAAAATAAAAAAAAAAATT
This sequence comes from Gorsachius magnificus, assembly GCA_034008185.1. Lineage (NCBI taxonomy): Eukaryota > Metazoa > Chordata > Aves > Pelecaniformes > Ardeidae > Gorsachius > Gorsachius magnificus. The sequence continues at coordinate 2,676,493 of CM067085.1, read as the reverse complement.
CACATTCTTGGAGGAGTTGTGTGTTCCATCTGGAGACTGCAAACCTGCTAACCCTGTCCAAATAACTCCCATGTTCACCACGCTCAGCAAGTGATTTTTATGTGTCTTGTCAGTTAAATACGTACGTGAGGTCCTAAGGCAGGAGCTGGGCGTGAGGGTGTCTCGTGCCCATCCCTGCTTCCTCGTGGCCCGAGGAGTTCCCCTGGGAGATGGTCACATCGAGTGCTTACTGCCCCATTAGACCACAGCGATGTGGAACTCTGCCTGGGTATGTCTCGAGTGAGCGTTCTCAGTAAGTTTGTAAAATTACCGCAGAGGTGAGTTTTGTCAGCTCAGGTGTGAGCGGGTCTTGAGTTTATGGGCTCGGTGATGCTAAAAGTCTTCTCTCTCTCTTAATTTCAGTGTTTCTATGGAAACAGATACTGAACAGGAGTTGTTCTTTCCTGCCTTTTTCTCTTTCTCATGGTTTCCTTGGTGGGAAAAAGTGAACTTCAGGTGAAAGCCAGAGCACCCAGGAGTAGGTGTTTCAGCGAGATCAGGACCAGGTCCTCTCTTTGCTTTCAAGTCAAGGGATGTGGAAATAGAGACTCAGAAAGCTTCAGTTCCTATCTGGGCAATTATTTCTGAATTTTAAGCAAAAAGTGACTTGCGTGGCCATGGCTGTGGCCAGAGCATTGCCACCAGCTGGAAAGGAAGGAGGCTGCAGGGTGAGGACTGTGGTTTCCCAGACCTCTCCTAACCAACCTGACCTGGAGCACCTCTGGCTTGGGTTTCAGCTGGAATAGAAACTTAGATTGGCTCTGAGCACTGTAGCGTTATGGAAATAAAATGGTCTCTCATGTCAAAGAGAATTTTGATGAAAACAGCTTGGGGACATAGGGGCTGGCCGGTGCTTGTTGGGGAGATGGAAGCCAGCTGCCTTCTACCATCTGGAGACATTTGGGTCTTGTCTTCATGATGATCCTCCTGCATAAGAAGTACGAGGTAAGGAGATGTGTGTTGGGGTGAAAGCCAGAAAGAGAAATGCCTCTATAGGTTGCCAGCAAAGGAGTTTCTTGTCAATAAGACTTTCAGGATTTTTTTTTTTTTTTCCATTGGTGATGCACTTACAAGGCTGGATGTTGCATGGCTGTTTAGCTGGAGAAGGATCTGGAGGTCCTGTCTGTGGGGTGGAGGCTGCAGGACTTGGTGCAGCCAGTGGATTTGGTGCTTTTGAGGCATTTCTAATGCTCTTGATGGCTGTTGCTTGGTGCTACAGCAAAGTGACAGGTTCCACTGTGGTCCAAGTGTCCTTGTCTTTATTGCAAGGTGTCTCCAGTGATGGATGACACCCTTGTTTCATACCAGTCTTGCTGCGAAAGGTGGCAATTCCTTCAGGACCTGCTATCTCATCACCTGTTGGAAATGCAGAATGAAATAAACCCCAAGAATTTAGGATGTTCCCAATCAAACGGTGATGACCCTCTGGCTACATGTAGAGAATAGTCAGGGAAAATGAAAGGAGGATGGTGAGCGGATGGAGGATAGGTTCTGCTCTCAATCCCAAACCAGAAGCTGTTTGCACCAGAGAGTCTCTCACAGGTGGTCTTGTGAATAAATCACTTTTTAGAAGATTACTAATTTCTGTGGCATTCAGAGGCAAAGAACAGATCTCAGGAAGAGCATCTGGTCCTGATATCTGTGACGGGAGGGAAAGATGTCCATTGCCCTCCTAGCCACCCTACGAAGGGAAAGCAGATCTGTCCGATGATTGTGAGGCTTTTCCCAAATTTCCCTATCCAGAGGCATGTGCCTGTGTTGGGCTAGAGCCCTGGCAGGATCTAAGCTGGCATAGCTCACAGCTTCGGCCACATTGTCATGGGTTTCTGCTTCTTCAGAAGCCTGCTGTCTCTGGTCCAATCCTCATAAATGAAATGGAGACATCACCAGAAAAATCTATGCTTCTTTATTCATCTAGAAAAGAAAGAGTTAATCTTTCTTTCTTTTTTTTTTAGGGCTTGCCTTCCTGTAAGTTTTGGTATTTAAAATTAATGAAGAAAATGAGAAAAAAATATGGATCAGATTACTCCCTCTCAGCTGTTTTGCTTTTTCTGGCAAATTGTTGCTTGTAGAGTTCTGGCATTTTATTTCTTTTCTTTTTTTTTATTAGCATTGACATCTCTCATCATACTCTATGTAACTCTTTCTTGGGAATTATATGATGGGTGGATGGCCACTTACTCCTGGTCCTGCTCCTCAGGGCATCCTTTTGCAGGCTGTTCTCCCCCTCTTTCATCCCTCCTCCAACCCGTGGGCGTCTGACTCAGAGTTTTGGAGGCTCATTATGGAGGTTTCTCATGTAACTTTGCGTTAATTAACTTGTGACTCAACATGTTCATGTTAGAGAAGAGATAATTTAGAGTTTTACTTTTGCTTTGCCGGTTTCTGCGTGCAGCATGGCTGTGTGATATAATTCCTCTGAAGCTGGCAACATTTGTAGGTTAGATGCCCCATCCCTGGAAACATTCGAGGTCAGGTTGGATGGGGCTCTGAGCAACCTGATCCCGTTGAAGATGTCCCTGATCGTTGCAGGGGGATTGGAATGAGATGGTCTTTAAAGTCCCTTCCAAACCAAGCCACTCTATGATTCTATTCGTAGTGGTAACATCAGTACTGGTGTGCTAGAAACAGGCTTGGAAGGAAAAGGTTTTCTGTAAGCAACAAGTTTCTTGCACAAGTGCAGCTACATTGGAGGAAGCACCGCTATGGTCGGTGACCTGCAGCAACTGGGTTGGCCATGCCTCTCTGTTGTCTCCAGCACAAAATCCTGGCGGCAGAGCTGGCTGCTGCATGCTGGCGTGGTTGGGCATCTTCCATCAGCAACGGGTCCAAAGTCCTGCGTCTCCCATACGCAGAGGAGCCAACCTCTCCGGCTGTTAGATTTGGAAACGAAGAGGTGTTAACAAGCGTGGAGGCTGCTGGCAGCAGTTCATAAATTCTGCTGAGGTTTTGGTAATTGCCGGGTGTCTGGACGCCGCCTGCGTTAGAGCAGTGCTGGGTGATGGGGACCATTGCGGAAGGAGATGTTGCAAAGGGCTTTCTACTCATGCCTACAGATGTACCTGCTAGTGTTCGTCAGAGGGGACCTCCCTCCTTGTGGACTTTAAATGCCTGTAAACACCCCATGTTTCTCTTCCAGTTTGCATTTTAGGGCTATTTTGAAAACTAAAGCAGTTAGGAGAAGGGAAAATTGTTAAACTGAAGCAATTGAGTTGAGCGTGGAACTGCAAGCCCAAGGCCAACATGCTGACAAGGAAAACAACTGAAGCCGCTCCCAAGCTACGCAAAACACTCCCGCACCCAAATAAGTACAATAAAAACTACAAACCTAATCTTTGACTTCAGCTCACAGTATTGGGGTTATTAAAGTTATGAAAATCCGGTCGTTGGAGGGCTTGGGGACTCCGTTAAGGTATCTGCGGCTCATTGAGCCTCACGCAGGAATTTTGCCCGGGGGAATTTTCTGGTTAATGCATATGTTGACTGGCAAATTGCTTTCTGTCTGCAGAGCTGGCTGGGTGAGTAGCTGGGATGCTTCCATATGGAGGTACTGCTGCTGCTGCTGGAGGTGAAGAGGACAGAGTCGGGAAAACTCGCAAGTAATTCAAAACCCGTGTGTGATTTAGCCTCCTGGTGCTCTAACCCAGCTATAAATATTAAACACAGGTTTGGGGTGGGATTTCAGCTTGGCCTCTTGGCTCCTCTTCCCGGCACGCAGCAACTTCATCCATCTCCGAGCCAGAGGGGTGGGCTGCTGGCCGGGCAGCCGTGGCTCGGAGGAGCAGGACACCTCTCTCCTCTCCTTACCCAGTTTTTCTCTCCTTCCATTAATCAGAGTAATTGCAGGCTGGGGGAAAAGAAAAAGTTTAAAAATCTCTATTTGTCTGTAGGAATGCATCAGAATTGGAGCCGTTTCTTTCCACCCCTGCTGGTGGGGACACAAAGCCCAGGGGGGGAGGGAAAGCATGGGATTTTGGGGTCTGAGGATGGGGAACCCCCACTGCTGCGTGTCCGCAGGGGGTGCGACCTGCCAAGGCTGCTGCAGGGTCATGGCACGCTGGGTGTATTCCTTCTGAGGGCTGCAAAGCATCTTTGCAAGGCAGTTGCAATGCAACGCAGAGCTGTATTTCCACCAAGTACTAACGCCTGTGCAGAAATGTTTCCCCTTTTCATCATAAATATAGGTGTGCTTGCATTAAACGGGATTCAATGACTAGGAAAAAGCTTAGAAGGCCAGGACTTCTTTGCTTTTAGAAGGTCTGTGAGGGAAGAGGACCCTGGTACAAGCCCTTGGGAAGGCTGACCGAGACCTAAAGCCTGGTTCACGCTGCACGGGATGCACCACGGTCCTGGGTAAATTGTTCCCTTCATTAAGTGTGCTTAGGGTTGGAAATGAAGCCATCTAATTTAAGTCGTACCAGACTAAATTTCGACTTCCAGCTATGGTAACTTTTGATAACATTGCCTGCTAGGCTGCAGAGCACTCTCCCATTAGACTGCCGAGTGCCGTGTGTTAGATCCTGTAGATATTATGGCCAAGTCACCTGTTAATTTTTTCCTTCACGAGAAGATTAATCCATTCAGCTTACGTCTTTCACTATAAAAATACATGTAACGTTGTTCTTTGAGTGAACAACGAGCCTTTTCAACCCACCAGCACCTTGTATGCTTGGCTGCAGAAGTGGGAGGTAATTTTTCCTGTAACAGTTTTACAAAGTGCAAGCATAAAAGTAACAACCCCTTCACACCTTCCTGCCGAGGAGACATATTCATGCAGGTGCTTTTGGTCAAACACCACATTTAATAAAGAATATTGCATTTTGTCAGAGCGTCTTTTCCCAGGCTCTTACATTTTGGTTATTTGCATTGTTTAGTCAGAGGATTCGGAGTTTTCCCTGCAAATGCAAACGTTTCCAGGCAATTTTTTTTTAAAAATCCAGAATTATTTCATTTTCTTGGAAGACTTTTTCAGGAGGGGGAAGAAAAAAATATTGGAGCAGCTTTCCTGGCTGAGCCTAAGAAAAGCTGTATGAGTCGGTGTTAACTTATTCACTTGTATAAATGTGTTTAGTTCCACAAATGCAAAGGTGCCGGCACTGCAGGTGTGTTACTGGGTGATAAGTGCTGTTCATGTGCTTAGTAACGCAGTGTGGAAATAAATGGCCACATTTCAGATTATTTTAAACTCCTGACAGGTTCTGTATGGAAAGGAAACAGCCAGTACAAATAGATTAAGCACAGAACCTATGTTTAATGTATGAAATTCTCTGAAGGCTTCTAGTGCTAAAAAGCACTGCAGGAAAATGCAAAAATCCCGCGTGTTTGAACCGAATCGTTACAACTTTGGGGATTTTGCAGGCAGAAAGGCTAACAATTATTGCACAGCAACAGTCTCCTTTTCTTCCCCGTTCTTGCAAAGCTGCTGTGATGGATGCACGTCACTCCCAGACGCAGAGCATCTCTAACGGTAATGAAAGCGCCCCATAAAGCAGTTGGGTATCGGCAGAGCGTAATCATTAAGATGATTTTACTCCATAATGAGCTGTTGCGGAGTACAGCTCCATTCAAACCCCTTTAAATAATGTTAACATTGAATATAATAACCTTACAGGGAAATAAAATCCCACTCCGGGTCTATTTCTGTCTCTGAAAGGGAATCAATTTTCTTTGCCTGATAGCTTTCCCCAGCACTTAACACAGATGGGCGAAGTCGCTTATTGTTAGGGTTGCCCATGAATTTCCTACTGAAGGTCAAATCTTTAAACCAAAAAAAAAAAAAACCCAAAAGAAAAGAAAAGGAAAGAGAAAGAGGTCTTGTGACCCCTATCCCGATGGGAAATGTGGGTGCCTGGCGCATCCCCTCTCTTGTGGATCCCATGGGAAGGACCTGCCACCGCTGCCTTGGCAGGGAGCGGGTCTGCAGTGCTGGTAGACGCTGTCGTTGCAGTCACGGGGGTGACAGCAGGGCTCTCTTAGCCCTGCCACTAGGGTTCTTAAGCTCTTAATTATATGTACAAGGAGTCTGTGTTTGTGTCTTCCTTAAAATACCAATAAGCAACCCAATTATAGCCTGAACCAGAGGAATTTGGGCTCTGTGGCTGTTTGGGTATCTCCCTGTTTTAGGTGCGGCATCCTTGACCTAGGCAGTGCGAGCCAGCCGGCGCATCCAATGCATTGCTTCTATCACCTTTGAGACACAGCAATGTAAAGAACAAAGCTTAAAATTACATATTTCTGGCTAGCAAACCTCCTGAGCTGGCTGCTCGGTGGCTTCGCAGGGAGATCCCCAGCAAAGTGCCAAATCAGGGAGCCCTTTTAGTAATGCACTTAATATCCCTTCTCATGGAGTGGGCGGGAGCGGAAGGGTGCTTGGTTCCCCTTGGTTTGCTCTGCTCTGCAGCTGTAAAAACCATGAGTTAACATTTTGGGGTGAAACCATGACTGTTTAGGCCAACTCCTACTCTCAGTTACCATACCATAAGCCCAATGAAGGCAAGATTAATAGTCTTTAATGAGCTTTCCAGGGATAACAGAAGGCAGAATTTGGCCCACGATGTATCTTCTGCAAGACGCAAAGCCCGGGGAATGTGTACGTCGGGTAATGAAATGCCTGCAGTCATCAAAGTGGGGGTTCAGGTACTGGAGGGGGAGCGTTTAACAGAAAAATACAACTCGGAAGTAATTTTCCCCATAAAATCCCAACTGCAGAGTGTCACCATAATGCACCGTAATGACTGGGAGGGGGTGTAATTTTAGAAAGTGGTTTTAAAATGCTGTTCTGGAATACATCTGGATTCTCTTAGGAGCAAGCAAAATCTCATCAGGGACCACTTCAAAGACCATTTCCTCATGGTTAAATTATCTCGCATGAGCCTGCTGTTGCATGTACATTGTTACATTATGTATGATTTTTGACTGCTCCTAATATGAACAAACCGCACAATATTCCATTAGCGATTTTCAATTTGTTCCGAGCTCTAAGTCCTGCAGACAGCTTGGCTTGGCTTTGTAGGTGTATGCCGGGGAAAATTTCATGGCCCCTCCGGCCTGATGTCCTGCCTAGAGGCTTTGGAAACTGGAATGAATTGTGGTTTTTAGTAGGCATGCCGATTTATTTATAATAGTGTTTAAATCGCGTTCAGATTTTGTATTTTTGTAAAAATGCGTGTTGCTGCCGCTGCTGCGCGCCACAGCTCTGACAGCCCGTCTGTGCACCCGCTCCCTGGGGTGCCGGTACGACACGCCGCTACCACACCGGGTAACGTCTGCTCAGGTTTTCTTTACTCATTTTCCCTTTTTAGCTGGCAGGTGGGGTGACTCTCCTCTGTAAGTGAGAAAAGTGATGCTTGGGCAAAGCACGTGCACCGGCAGGGAAGAGCAAATGATGTCATTTACTTCCCAGCGAGGTACACCTGAATGATACAGATGTCTTTTTATGCCAGGACCATGACTGCACAACAGTGCATCACATTAAACCCATGTAGCTGCCTAAAGCCTATGATTTACCCCTATTTCTCCATTACTCTTATGGAGCGACTCCTTTGTCACTTGGCAGATTGAAGGAGTGCAATTGCTGCCCTGTATCTCTTGCTGCAGCACGAGCCAGAAATTGCTGCATGCTCTATAGCAGGATTTGGAAATAAAACATAAACATACGGTCTTAGGGTAGTGTTTGATGGGAATATAGCCGGGTAACTCCAAAACGTTGTTAGTACCACTGGTGAATGCCATCAGCTTCCTCTTTAAATTGAATCCAAATCCTTTTGTGGGCCAAATATCCCGGGGGAGGTTTAATAAACCTACAAGGTAATTTTTAGCTTCATTTTCTTCCCTTTCCATAGGTACGCTATCTCATTTTAAATTCCATCAAGCCCTTCTCCTCTTTCACGTCGTGGCCCATAATGCACTTTTGGGGTCCATTCTCATGCATGTACTGCTGGTGCTGATGCACGAGGTAAGGGGTGCATGTCTGAAAAGGTCACCCCTTCTTTAATTTACAGGAGATTTCTGCGGTCTGTGCTAATGCAACACATCTTGGCGACTTCTCTCGCTTGGGCCAAACTTTTGCAAGATGATAAAATGCATGGGTACTTTCCTAATATTGCACTTCCATGGAAGCAATTGCTCCGACTGCTGAAGGGTTATTATTCACCTGCCAGAGGGATGGAGGATAGAATATAAAACAGGCTCTCTCAGATGCAGCCTGTGTTATGAAAAAGCTTAAAAGTCTCGATTTTACATCATCTTCTGTCTTTTTGGCATATAATTTGCACCACGTCATCATCCTTCTTATTCCCTCATGTGTACTTCGTTGGGGAAAATGGGTCTCAGAGTCTCCCCCTCGCTTGTTACCTTGGGACTGGCCACACTTTTTCACTCTAATGGCCAAAATCTCCCAGCCCCAGCCGAGAAAGGTGCTGGCACTGCCTGCGACGCTGTGCCAGGGCAGCCGGTTTAGGTAACTCACAGGGTAGATAGTGGGAATTCGAGCTAAACCAGAGAAAATCCTTGCTATTGTGCAGACCCAGTGGAATGCAGCTTGGTGTCTGGTGCAGCCGGTGCTCCATGGAGGTGTTTTCGGGGTGCCCTGGGGGTATCCCTGGAGGTACCATGCAGCCCCTACTCCTTGCAGCCCCCGCAGCCCCTGTCTGCACGTGGGGACCCCCCAGGAGGATCATGTGTCCCGGCCCCGTGTGGGTGCTCCACACCCAGCAACAACTGCCAGGGGAAGCTCCCCGCCTTCCTCCTCAGCTCTAAAATACTAAACCCCTCCTTTCTTTCCCAGATCCCCAGCTGAGCTGTGCCGGGTGCTCAGCACTCTCAGCTCTCCAGTGTTCAGGGGCTCCCCCTTGCAAACTGTGGCTGAAGCCTCTGTGCAGCCCCTGGGTGCACTGGCGTGGTCAGGTACCACCCCCATCTACTTGGGACTAAGAACATAATAGTGGAAATTAGGATAGGATAGGATAGGATAGGATAGGATAGGATAGGATAGGATGGAATGGAATGGAATGGAGAGGAGAAGAGAAGAGAAGAGAAGAGAAGAGAAGAGAAGAGAAGAGAAGAGAAGAGAAAGAGAAAGAGAAAGAGAAAGAGAAAGAGAAAGAGAAAGAGAAAAGAAAAGAAGAGAAGAGAAGAGAAGAGAAGAGAAGAGAAGAGAAGAGAAGAGAAGAGAAGAGAGAAATTAAAAAAGAAAGAAGACATGAAAAAAAGGGAAGGGAAGGGAAGGGAAGGGAAGGGAAGGGAAAGGGAAAGGGAAAGGGAAAGGGAAAGGGAAAGGGAAAGGGAAAGGGAAAGGGAAAGGGAAAGGGAGAGGGAGAGGGAGAGGAAAAGGGAGAGGGAAAGGGAAAGGGAAAGGGAAAGGGAGAGGGAAAGGAGAGGGAAAGGGAAAGGGAGAGGGAAAGGGAGAGGGAAAGGGAGAGGGGAAAGGGAAAGGGAGAGGGAAAGGGAAAGGGAGAGGGAGAGGGAAAGGGAAAGGGAAAGGGAAAGGGAAAGGGAAAGGGAAAGGGAAAGGGAAAGGGGAAAGGGAAAGGGAAGAAGTGCCAGTTGCTCTTCCCCCCAGTCAAGGCAGGGAGAGCTGCTGGCTCCTTGCACGTGTGCAGGCAAACACTCCGGTAACGTGTTGAAACACAGAGGTTAGAAATAGCAGCCTGGGATGGGGAATAACCATACTGATTAATAGAAGCAATAAAAGTCAAACCGATCTTTTACCAGCCTGACAGGGTTTCAGCTGTACCCAGAAGGATTCCTGAAAGAGGTTTTGAGATAGAAAGAAAAATAATTTGCCAAGAGAGTGCAACCACCCCCTCTCTGAGCATCCTCCTCCCCACAATCCCCTCAACACCCTTGCACCAAAAACATCGTGGAAACGTGGGAGAAGGCTCCTGTTTGCTTTGAATTGTTCCTAGCCCTGTTGGTCAGGATTTCAGAGACCTTCATTTTGGGTCCATGTGTAAGGGAATGGGACAGTCTCAATTTTCCTGCCCAGAGTTAAGATTTAGCTTGTTGCAGCTCTTCCTGGGAGCAGAATATCAGTCGAGAATAAAAATGAAAAAAAACTAATTACAGAGAATATATTCTCTTTTTCCAGTTAGTAATTTTGTGTGTAATCTCAGTCACTTTTGTGTGAATCAAATATAATCATCCTCGTAACACAAGGTAATTAAATGAATCATAAAGCGATGGCAATTACTGTCCTGCTCCCTGGGAAACCCTTATCTGGGATTTGGCAGGGCCGGGCAGGCTATCCTGCAGGAAGCTGTCCGTTCCGCAGTGGGTGTTGTGCGTGCAGGGTAACACAGTGGAGGGTAAATGGGACGGGGTCTGAAAATAGGGATGAGTTTTGGATGGAAAATTAAAACACGGAGTGGTAAGAGAAATTTGTGATTCTTTTGTCAGGTGAAGACACTGTGCACCATGGGGCTAGTGTGGAGGGGCGGCCACGGAGGGATGTGCTTAACAACGGTGGCCACTAACAAATGCATTAACCAGTGGCAAAACCAGGCTGAATTAGGGACTAAAGGCCAGTTTAAATTTCTAATGGAGGAGATAGTTGGTGTTAGAGAAACCTCTGGTGGTCTTAGGTCCTGGGTCCCCAGAATGTCTCAGCATCTGGTGATGGACGGTGACCAGAAGGCTTCCTAGAGGCTGTGGGTCTACTGCCCACCTCGGGATCCTGTACTTTGAACCAGGCAACAAGCCCGTGCCCTGAGAGGGTAGAATTACTGATGATGGTCACTGCTCATCGTCCCAACCACCCACCTGGCTCGTGCAAGGAACGAGCCGCGGCAGCTGATGCTGCATCCCTGCTCCCCAGCGGGGAGCTCTTGCAGGGGCAGGACTGAACGGGCTACAAACTGGGAAAGGAAAAGAGAAATACCTATTACTTCATTATATAGGTATTAAAGAAAATAATTCTAATGGCTCATCAATGCACAAGGCCATTTTGTCCAACATACCTTAACATGTACCATGTATGTACCCAGCAAGCTCAGTTCTGACATTTTTCAGCAATCCAATAAATCCAGAGTAGATTGGGTTTTTTTTAAATTGACTCCAATATAGCTTGAGGTACCCATTTGATATCCTGACATTACTTCTGATTGGATGTCATATGCAATTTTCTCAAAGCTATTTGACTTCCAAATCAGCACTTCTGGCTATGATTTGTTTTTCTGTCATTGGTGGTTTTGGGGGGAGTTTATATTCCCCAAAATTTTGCTATACCATAAAAATTCATGACTTGGGAATGTTTAAAGGAATTGGGTTTCTGGGTAACTCAAGTTTGCTCATACAGAAAGCAAAGCAAAGCTGGGCAGATAATGGATTAAAAAAAAAAAATAATAGCCAAACTGAGAGGAAGTAGATTCAAGTGAAATAAAATCTCTATTTTTTTTCCTTAGGGTCAACCCCAACCATCTCATTATATCCTAGATGAAATCGGGGGGGGTGTTTGGGGGTTAGTTAATCTTGCTGCTTAACCTGCTTTCTTTTTCCAGTGAATGGATTTTGCCATTTTGAAATGAAGCATCAGGAGGAAACATTCTGCCGTTTCTGAATTTGCGAAATTCAGCCAGAATTCATATAGCATTTCATTCCTCCCAAAACACTGTTCTTCTGCTAATTTTTAATTAATCTCTGAATTTATGCTCCACAGAAGGAAACAAGTGGGAAGAGCAGACTTTCAATTAGTTTTTGCTGAGACCTGGGTGATCTATCGCTGGGGAGGAGCTGCAAGATGCTGGTGGGTCCCGCAGGAGCCCAGGAGATGGCACCTTGGAGCTCTCAGAGAGGCTTTGCACACTTTCTCTCCCTGCCCCACATTGATACAACCTCTTTCTTTGTCCAAGTCTCATTTAGAAAAGCAAACAAAAGGAAAACACAGCAGCATAAAGTCTGTCTTGAAATCTGAACGGTGATGGGGTCATCCACTGAAATAACCTAATAAAATTCATGTATTTTTGATGAGGTGTTTCAGATGTTATTTCCAGCCTGGATATTCACCTGGATATTCGCAGGTTCTGCTGAGAAAAAATCACAGTAGGAATTAAATTTTTCACAGCTCTTTTTGCTCAGTGAAGAGAAGTAAAGAAGATGAAATGTTTATGATCTGTCACAAATCAATATAAATCCGGAAAGTCTTTGACACATTCATATTTTTTATGAAAGAGTATGGGAGGATGGAGAGTACTAGAAAAAAACATATTAAGGAATGCCAACGCTGTTGTTTGTGATCTGATCAGATGTGACTGATGTACTATCAGCTGAGAAACCCGGCAAAACACAACCCGCAAACGATGAATTGAGAGCCAAGATGAAGCCAACTCCCCAGTGGGTTTCCTCCTATTAAAACAAATGATATTCATGTTTTATGAAGTGCACGGCAAATCTATCACACAACTGAAGTGTAAGGTGATTTTTCTTCTCTGGCTTGAGAATACATAGTTTTATTTACTTTAGGTATCTAAGATTTGTAGCTGACCTGTGGTGAGGAGGCATTGCAATGCCTCCAATATCCATCGCCCTCAACGGGCACAGCTGGAGGCAGAGCTGGATGTGAAGTGTGGGGGCCACGCCATAAGGTGGACGCCTGGGCCAAGGGACCGTGGCGGGAAAATAAAAAGTAGGTTTTTTAAAGCCAGTTGGAACTGTGGTGGCACCGTATTATGTAAAACGTAATTCTTAATCTGTTGGTTTGTTGTAAAAAGGGTGCTTCAGTACGGTTTTACACAGTTTGCCTAATTTGAGATCGTTTTGTAATTTAGCGTCTTGTGCTAAAATCAGCCAACATTTTGACAAGGGTTGGGAGGAATTCTTGGCAAGATGTTGGTGAAGTGTGACAAGGCTTTGACAAAGAAAATCAGCTGGTTTGGCTGAGCTTTGGTCTGAGTTTTGGATTTGCATTCAGAGCAAGGACATACATAGACAAGGACATTTTGGCAAGAGCCAAGTCATGGCTCTTTGGGACCATGGCAAACCAAAAATGAGAACTGATGACCATGAACCACCTTCTTTGAAATGACGGAGAGGAGGGAGCAGTTACTGCTGTGCTTGGTGGGGAAAGGCATTAAAGAGGAGACATGGGCAGGTTCTCAAATGTTCCTCCCCATCATACAAACTCTATTTATTATCAATGCAATGGAAAGGGTTTTAAATTAATGCAAAGTCTGATAGAGCTGCCCCATGCCTGCTTCTCACAATTTAGATTCAGGCAATTCTGGTTCTTATAGAGTTGGTTTGGTGTTTTAAAGGATGGAGAGTTCAGGCAGTTGTGGTGCGTATCTGGGATTTTCAGCATTCCTCACCTGCATTGTGGTATGGATGATATATTCATCTAAATAAAATAGTGATAGGAAAATCTGTTCTTTCTGCAGAGACATCAAAGGAAACGACGATATGTGCGGATTGCGTTTAGAGTTCCTCTCATTTACGTGACGCACGTTATGAAAAATGGAGCATGAAGAGACCAGGAGAAAATGAAGGTATGATTTCCTCTGCTGCCATTCGTGGGTTTGTCCTATATAATTTTCAAAAAAACGCAAGACTGCTTAAAAATACCCTGCAATTGCCCATGTCTTTGTTTTCTGTCTGAGATGTCTATGCCTTGTTACGCTCTATACGCTTGGCTTTCCTGCAATCTTCTGGCTGTTTAGCACTGAAATAATGTAATCCAATTTTCTTTGTTGCCATAAAGGCCTTAATTATGGCTTCATGGGATATTGTAATCAGAATCCGTTGGATTTTCTCATATAAATAACACTCGGTCATAATTGAATTTTTGCCTTTATCTTTAGGTTATTGCCGCAGAAATGTGATAATCTCCCATTTGCTCCAGTGCTGATAACGTCTTTCCTGCTTTGATTTTTCTGTTGACATTTGCAGGAAGAGTTTTCATTTCGCTCGACCGTTCGTTGTGAGTTGACCTTGGGCGGTGGGGTGGACACTGCAAAGGTCACTGTGGTCACTCACAGCTTTGCTTAATTAACACCGGGGTTTTGTGTCGGAAACAAAAAAATGCAAAATTTTTTTCAGAGGATACTGTTATCTTGCATTTGCTGGGGTACGTTTTTATCGCAAATACATTTTTATTGCAAAGACGGTGTTGGCTTGTCTCCAGCCCATGCATTTCCAAGTCACTTGCCCAGGAGCAGAGGTGATGGGGATGGGGCCAAGCTTTTGCGGGGCTGTCGGGAGGTACCTGCAGCCTCTGCCCACGGGGGACAGGCGTCTCTGAGAGCAGCCCTGGTGTGGGCACGGAGAAGTGGGTTTGGTGCTGAGCGTGTGCCCTGTGGGTGAGGCAGTGGGTGCTGGAGCAGAAACGATGCGCCCAAACAGGAGAATTCTCCTTGGGGCTGGGAATTTGTTAAAATTTCCATCAGTGCGTGTCGAGCCTGGCTGAAGACAAGAGGCAATAAGGCGCTGGGGGCTGCAGCGATGGGAGGTGGGCTCACTCCACCCGAACCTTGCTAACCAGGCTCCTCCTGGGTGCGGGCTGGCAAGCTCTGGGCTCATTTCTTTCCTAGGAAAGCAAATTAAATCACTTTTGTTACCTGACCGTTTCCAAAGTGTCTTGCCCATCGTGGTTCACATGGACAAAGAATCTGGTCTGTATTTTTCCCATCCAACCTTCAGTTTGCCCTGGCTGGCTGAGGGGAGGGGAATTATTCTGAATTATCCTCCTGTTAAAAACTGCTGTAGGATTTTCCAGTAGGGTGTTCAACCCTGTTAAACATCCCCCCATCCTTTTAAAATAAAAGCCCAAGATAGATTATAGCTATTTTCCAGGATTAATCACTATATATATATAAAATTATTTTATTTTCCCAGAAATTCCGTTCTGAGTGTTGCGTGTCTGACCCCAGGGAGCCCATTTAGGAGTGTCCTCCCCAGAGCGAAGCCAGCTGGGCGTGAAATGAGCCCTTTTGTCTGGCGGAGCCGCGGGAGGGGGTCGGTACGGGCGGATCGATACGCCGCGCATCTGAAACAGCCCAGCCAGGCACCTGGCGACAATAGGAAATAAGGTTTAAAAGCTCCACGCTGAATGCAGCCAATTGCAAACAATAATCATTTTAGCAGGAGCTAAAATTGCTCCTCTTGCTCCTGTTTTAGCAGTTCAGCTGAAGCCCTGAGCCGGGAATGGTGTCCTTGAATGTTGTTGATCTTTTCCTAACCTAAGTGCAACGGTAAAATCACAGCTCCATGCAAATCCATCCAGCCTTTGGTATATTTGCAAACAAGGCCCTCTCCCTCCAAGCATCCTTGTTCTTATTATGCTAAATAATGTTACTCCATCCTGCAAACCATCTTGGTTGACAGCAGCATGCTGCCTCCATATCGTTTTGCACTGTGTTTCAAACTAATTAATCCAAATTTCTCAAAAGTCCCGATCCTTTGCTATGAAGTATCGCCGTACATACGATGTTCGCTTAATTGCAGCTTCCACTATTTGCAAACGTTATCCCCGAGCGCGCTAAAGGCGAAGGCACCTGGTGTTTCCAGCAGGGAAAATACTGATGTGTAAAATTTTTTTTGCATATATGCAAAATGAATGTCTCTGCAGGCATTTTGGGAAGGGAGGCAGGTTGTGGGGATGCAAAGGCCAGTGTGTGTGTGTGGAACATGCTGGAGTGTGTCCAGAGGAGAGCAACAAGGCTGGGGAGGGGTCTGGAGCCCCAGGCTGCTGGGGAGCGGCTGGGGGAGCTGGGGGGGTTCAGCCTGGAGCAGAGGAGGCTGAGGGGAGCCCTCATCGCTCCCTACAACTGCCTGAAAGGAGGGGGGAGCCGGGGGGGTCAGGCTCTGCTCCCAGGGAACGGGCGACGGGACGAGGGGCACCGGCCTCAAGTTGGCCAGGGCAGGGTGAGGTTGGCCCTGGGGAACAATTCCTTCCCCCAAGGGCTGTCAGGCCCTGGAAGGGGCTGCCCAGGGAAGGGGTCGAGTCCCCAGCCCTGGGGGGATTTAACAGCCGGGCAGAGGCGGTGCTGAGGGCCAGGGTTTGGGGGTGGGATGACAGGGTTAGGGGAATGGTTGGGCTTGATGATCTTAAAGGGCTTTTCCAACCTAAATAATTCTATTCTATTCTATTCTATTCTATTCTATTCTATTCTAACACACAACATCAGGCTGGGACCTCCTCCGGTCCACAGGAGCATCTTCTCGCCATGTTGAAGCCAATCCATACAGCACCTCAGGCAGAGCTGCCGTAACCATGTCCACTGCAAAAAACCTCCTGAATTTTGGTGTTTGTTATGTTTGTATTTCCCTGTATGCGACATTTATTTTCCCGCTTTATTGCCTTGCAGGTGTAGGAAGCCACTTTGCGGTCAGGCCAAGTACTTTCACTCAGCTTTGAACCACGGTCTTTGCATCTTCTCAGGTGCAGCCTCATGCAATTTGTTGGTCAAATATTTCCTCCTCAGGGAGCATGTAAAATCAGATCGGTCAGCATTATTTGCACAGTCTTCTGTAACTTAGCAAGTTATTTCTGGTGGCTGAAAAAAAGCCTGTGAAGTTCACTTCAGCATTTCCCAAGTCCATTGTACTGATATTTGATTTCAAGACAGCATTTCGTTTGCCTATTTTAATCCTAAAGTGCCAGTGAGGAGCCGTGATGGAACTATTTCATTTTCATGGGAAAAAAAAAATAAAATTAATTTAACATTGACAGTGAAGGAGTGAATGAACTTGAAAAGTTTATTCCCTCCTGGTTTTTCAGAGTAGCAGGAAAGCAGGAGCCCAGCCCTTCCCAAAGCTCCATCTGAGGCAGCATCAGGGAACATAAATCACAGCCGCAGCCCTGCGCGAGGTGTTACCCCCACCCGGCTTTACAGAGAGTATAATTTAAGCCTTCACAGACTGAATCTTACAAGTTAAAGTGCATTCACCCTGCCTTTCTCTCTCGTTACTACTTGTTGGAAATGTTGCTCGGGCTTACAGCATCCCTGCTGCTGGTTTGGCTCGCCAGCCAGCCAGGGCTTGTGGCATCTGCATGCTGTACCTGCAACTTGGGGATGTTCCCATCTTAAAAACATTTTATTTTCTAACCCACTTTTGATTTGGAAGTTGTCAGATGAGAGCTTTGCATTTAAGTAAGAACTTAGCATTGGATTTGTTTTATTTGGAAAAAGTTCCCATCTAAATATCCCATATTTCCTTGGCTTTGTTTCTCCCACAAGATCCCTGGCTTTACTCTCATCCTTTTTGCCTTCAGTGTCATGACCCTGCCCTTTCCTTCCACATACCGCGCTTTGTCATTAAATCTTAAGATTATTAAATAAAGACATTTCTACTTGGTGCATTTCCCTTCAGCTTCTAGCGGTCTCCTCAGGGAGACAGAGATCTATCTGAGGACAGCACATCTCTTAAATAACGCTTATAATAATACCTAAAGAGCACAATATATGGTAATTGCTGCCGTTGGCGCACTAATGCGCCGTTCGCTCACGCTTGGGCTGTGCCATCCCTGGCGCGGTCGCTTCTGCCAGCTCCACCAAAACCTTCCCAATGTACCCAACTGCTGGGTTGTGGGGGGGTGGGGGGGTGGTTTGCAGGTTGGGTTTTTTTTTCCCCTCTGAGTTTTTAATTGTGGAGCAGGCATGGGAGAAGGCAGCGTATAAAAGATTAATGGTGCTATTGATCACGCCAGCGTGATGTAACAACTCGGCATGCAAAGCTGCTGTAGACATCTGAGGGCTACCGGCGTTCCCGTACATGAAAGCTGAAGCAGGCATGTGCGTTTGTCTGCGTGACATCCTTTCTCCTGTTTTTTTCCCCTTTATATTTTCACTCATGTTCTCCGTATGTAAAATGAAGCGCCACAGAAGGAACCGGAGAATAATGAGGGTCAGGTGGCAGGCTTCTTATTTGTGAAGAACCCCCTTATAGCCTTCAAAATAATTTCCAGTGTTATTGGGCAATCAAAGCCAAGGATAAAAATCATAAGATCAAATAAATAACATAGAACTAACGAAGCTCTATCTACATGCCAGCAAATGTCAGGAAAAAAGGGTCGGGCATGCAAATGCCTCTTCATCTTGCTCCCCAGGGAAAAGCTCAGAGAGACTGAAGGTCATCTTAGATGTTGCAGATGGGTATAAATTGATGCCGGAAGAAAGAATCACAACAGGAATCTTTTTCTTGTTTGCAGGATTTGGTCCCCAAAGAAGCCTTACATCTGAAATGAGCTGGGGCATAAATGCGGTCCTGGGCTGTAACCTGGAAGGTGTCCATCTCCATTGATGGTGAGGTGGTGGGACAGGCACCCCTCAATCTGCTGGTTAGAAACTGGTCCCCTATCAATAAATATGAGGGAAGGGAGAAATCCTTGCTTCTTTGCATGCAGCCCCAATTAATTGTGTTATTTAATGGTACACTGGAGGACACACTTGAAACTAAGGAGCAATTCTGCACTGACAGCAGGGATGAATTAGATTACCTGATTCTTTAAAGTAGGAGATTTCAGACTGATGTATCAGCCCCCTGTCCTAGGGTGGGTATTTCATACTGCACCGTATCATACTCTGACTTGTCCAGCCCCAGCGTGGTGTTTGGCTGCCAACAGATACCTTTTTCTGTCCGAGTTCCACCTGAGACTCTGGAAATGTACCTATATAATATTTTTTTTTTTTAAAACACATCTGAGAAGATAACTTGACATCTTTGATGAACACCTTGAGCAACAAATGCACAAGCCTTTTAGCCCTCTCATTTATAAACAGCTTAAAACACTCAGAGCAACACTCATGGAAAGCGAGTAAGACGAGCATCTGACAAAAGCAAATAAATACTTTGTTTAGTACATGCAAAATATATAAATGAAAAGGCTGAAACATAACCCAGGCCTGTAAGAAGCCTCCTTTTTCACATCTCAAGTACCCTCCCAAGTAGCACGTCCATGCGAATGTAGGGATGCAAACTCCTAGTCTCACACGGCAACTACAGAGCTACAGACTTGGAATTTTCCTACAAGCTGGCAAATATTTAAACTTCAGCATCCAAGTCATCCAAGGATACAGTGAAGTATAAAAAAAGATGGGGAACATGGCCCCAGATCCTGGGGGAAAATACGGACTGACTGGTTAGACTCTGCGTATTGCCACGGTATGTAACTGCTGGAGCCCCGCTTCTGCACAAAGATAATGCGTAAAATTTTTCGTTGAAAACATATAAATGTCCATCTATCAAAAGGAAATATGAATTGCAGAGGCATAAAAACCTGTTGAAAAAAATCACACTGGTCATGACCATTATTTAAGTCTTCGGTATCTGATAAGATTCATGAGAAACAGCTCTCCTCCCTTTACCACGCAAGAAAATTGGAAGAACTGGAAGGAACTCCATCAGCTTGAATTGTGAGATGGGTGAAACTATTTTCTGTTTTTGTTTTCAAATTGGTTTTTCTCTTCCTCTGTTTCTGAAACACCTCCATCCTCTTCCTTATACAAGAAGATGTGACCATCAAGGTCATCTAACTTGGCTCTTAATGCAGTCAAATTTCACCACCTTCACAGAAAAAGACCAACCCAACCCAACCCAACCCAAAACTTGTATTAAATTTTCCCCTGCAGAGGCAGGGACTTCCAAGGAGCACATCTGTCTTTTGGCATCAGTCAACCCTTACCTGCCGTGGTACATGGCTTGATCTGAAGCACTTGTTGCGTTGCTTCATTGTGCCCAACATCCTTCTTCCACCACCATGCTTCGTGGCCGGGGCATGGGTTGCATGGCTGTGTGTGCATTTATCACCTCTGGGGATGAACAGCCGGCCAGCTTCGGGTGTTGGAAGAGCCGAGCATGTCCCCTCTTAGCTCAGGGGCAAGGGCTGGAGCCCCAGCGATAACCTGGGGGCAGCTCTGCCGGGAAGGCGTCCTGTTTCAGCACGGATTCGTTACCGATGTTAAGCTACCTCTTGGCTGCTCTCCAAAATGTAAACAGACTTCAGGGCTGGGACTTGGGAAGTAATTTAAAATGTGTTAGCTCTAATGTTGGG
Source organism: Gorsachius magnificus (assembly GCA_034008185.1). Classification (NCBI taxonomy): domain Eukaryota; kingdom Metazoa; phylum Chordata; class Aves; order Pelecaniformes; family Ardeidae; genus Gorsachius; species Gorsachius magnificus. The sequence goes on along the minus strand of CM067085.1, from coordinate 2,656,473 downwards.
AATTTGGGACTCCTGAAGCCCGGGGCCTAAAAGGAACATTGTTTGCTGTCTCATTAGCCCTTTTGCTGAACTCCAGCAACGGCCTCCCTAGATTTTCCCACCAGTATCTCTTTATCTAATGGGGCTGAGAAGGAAAACCTGTTGCAAGCATTAAATATTTTCTGATCGGTCATATGCTTAATTGTGGCTCTGTAGGATCATATTTATGGTCTACAGAGCTATCACGACTCTTTCTTATATTACAGCTTTAAACTTTCAGGATGCTGCCAGCTGGGGAGGTGAGCTGCCTGGGGACACACGAGCGGGGTTTTTCAGGGGAAAGCTTTCCTTCCCATGCTGCTGGTGGGTGATTTCTCCTGGTGCAGGGGTGCTCATGCAACGAGGATTGTGCTTCTGAGCTGCACAGAAGGAAAACAAGCAGCACTGAGAAATGCCTCTGCAGGAGGGGCTGGGTAGGGTTTAGGTATCCCTGCAGCCCAAGCCTCCCCAGGGCTGCCTGGGACGTGGCCAGGGGCTTCTCCTGCTGCCTCTGCCTATATTTCTGATTTCATACCAATATTTCTGAGCCTGAGTGCTCAGCCTGGGGTCCCTCCTGGGGCCTGGCATGGGGATGTTTGGTAATTCCTGCATGCACTGAGCTCGGAGCAAGGACCACGCCGGCCACAAGGAGCTCTGTGCCACGGGGACATCTCCCTCCTCCTCCTGCCCACGGAGAAACATCTGGGCAGCAGTTTCATTCATTTGTGTCTTACTCTGTTTCTTGTCTTTGAATGATTATTCCCCCTGCAAAATAAGCTGAAAATAAGGATGGATAGTCAGCTGATAATTGGGATCACTGCATTAAAGCCTATCGAGAAAATGAAGATGTGGGCCGTTAATTTATCGAAGGGCTTAGAAACCTTAAGGACAATGTCTGAGCGAGTTTCTGACTGTGCCCCCAGCCCCTGCAGCAGTCCGTGTGTGCCTGTGGGGTACAACCCATCCACTTCATCTGCTCTCAGCGGCGTTTGAAAGGAGACGGTTTTTCTGCAGCCTCAGGCAGCTGGGAAGGACATGTACCTGCTCATGGGGTCCCTGGAATTGCATTTTTCCTCTCCTGAGCTGACCGGGTGCATGGACTGAGTCTGTCCCATCGAGTCCTGATTTGCAGCGTGGTTACAGGCGGTGTTACCCACTGCTGGTACCAGTATGGCACCAAAAGGACCATGTCCCCTCTGCTGAGCACAGCCACCACTGAGACTCCTGGAGGAAAAGTGCCTGCCATCTGCAAGATGTGCAGGAAGAGGGGCTGGGTGTATGTGGGAGGGATGATCCTCCAGCACGAATCAAAGCTCTTCCATTTGGGGTGGTTTTGGAAAGATCCCTCTCCAGCAGTGGAAAGCCAAGTCTAACAGCCCCATGCCAGAATCTGCTGCAGGAAACAGGTCAGGGGTGTGCGGCATCACACGTGTGAAGGAGGCATCCCCCATGTGTGGTTTGTCCTCCTGCTCCATGCTTTGGGAAAGCTGGGAGGACAGGGGGTGGAGGATGGAGGGTGGAAGATGAAGGAAGGAGGTTGGAGGGAGGAGGGTGGAAGATGGAGGATGGAGAATGGAGGGTGGAGATTGGAAGACAGAGGGTGGAGGGTGGAGGATGGAGGACAGAAGATGAAGGATGGAGGGTGGAGACTGGAAGACGGAGGATGGAGGGTGGAGATTGGAAGACGGAGGATGGAGGAGTGAGCGCCAGGGTTTCAGAGCTGGTTTTGCCAAGCAGGAGCCTGCAGTTTTCCAAAGCTATCTTAAGGTGGCAGGGTTGCAGTCTGCTGGAGGCTGAGCCCTAGGGCTGGTTGGTTTGCAATTCAAGAGGAAGAAAGGTATTTCAGAAAAATGATTATTTATCTTGCAAAGCAGGCCGAGCTTTACAGGAGAGAAAAAGATCTGAAAGCAAATTAGCCCATATTAATTAGAAATCTGCTGGCATTGAAATATTCAGGTCATTACAAATTTGTGGCTCCCTTTGCATTGCTCTGCACCAGCAAAGGAGCAGATGGTGAGTGATCTTCTGCAGCCGGCGTCCCACCCTGCCTCTGCAAACCGGTGCTGGGTGCATGCCCCATCCAGGGCTGGGTGCTGCTCACCCTGGACCACCTCAAGGCTTTCCCAGCGCTTCTGGGACATTTCTCTTCCTTGGCAGTAGCCATTACGACCAAACATCCTGCAAAATCAATGGCACTAAAGGCTGGAGGAAAGGATATGGTGCCCGATAGCATTCTTGCAATCTAGTTGTTGGAAAGCTGAGTCGAAGTGCATGGTTTCAGTGCAACACTAAAAAATTAGGTTGAGATGGCAGCCGAGCTGTGTGGTGTGTGTCGGGGTCACTGGTACCCGTTAGGGCACTTGCAACCCCTTCACATCCTTCCACGTGCTGCCAGAGCTGGAGGCATGCCTGGATCTAGGAGCATTTTGTTTCCTGAAGAAAAAATGAATTGGAATTGCAGAAGTGTTAGTTGCACTGTTGTTATCCCCTGCTACACAGAGCCAGACTCTTCCCAGTGGTGCCCAGCACCAGGACAAGGGGCAATGGACACAAACTGAAGCAGAAGAGGTTCCAGTTGAATGGGAGGAAGAACTTCTTGACTTGGAGGGTGCCTGAGCCCTGGCCCAGGCTGCCCAGGGGGGCTATGGAGTCTCCTTCTCTGGAGATCTTCAACCCCCGCCTGGCCGCTGTCCTGTGCCCCCTGCTCTGGGTGAGCCTGCTTGGGCAGGGGGGTGGCACTGGGGGAGCTCCTGAGGTCCTTTCCAACCCCTGCCAGTCTGGGATTCTGTAATTATTTCAAATAAAAGTAAATTCTATGCAAGGGAGTTGCAGAAGCCATTGCAGCTCACTGTCTGGGTCTAAGACTTTCTGCATTTGTGTTTACAGCATTTAGAATAAAAATTTATATAGGGGGAAACAATCTTAGCACCTTGGTGGAGATTTTGATGTACTCTGGAGGTGATCTGCCTCCAGATGAGGGCAGTCATGGCAATTGAGAAGATTGTTCAAGGCCAGCTTCTCCTCTTACTGACGCAGCCCATAAAAGAGAGAATCGTCTGGACACGCCTGACCCACCCTTTGGAGTCAGAAGGTAAAGCAGAAGTGAGGTTATTCCTCAAGGGAAGTTTTATGCCATAAAGAGCAACAACTGGGAATAGCTCTATTTTTGTTATGATTCCTTCTCTCCACCCTCTGGGAAGTAAGATGAATGTGTCCATCGTACGTATCACTGGCATGGCCACAGTAAATGCTGCCTTCAGGAAACCCCAGGTCCAATCCTGGCATTGCACCTGGAGAAGCCCCCCAGCTGGGCAGATGTGCACAGCTTTCAAAATGAAATTTTAAATGGGAAAGCCCTCGGCCAGCTGCCCCCCAGTGGGAGATGCCACCATTAGTGGTACAACCACCGCTAATGGTGTGCAGTCAGCTGTCAACGGAGCCGTTGAATTGCTGCCAGTGCAAAGAGGTCCTTGGTTTTCAGAAGGTAAGGAATGCTCCAGGAGGTGGAGGGCTGTGGGCACAAGGAGGCTTTGGTGTTTAATTCAGCTCAGAGCACAAAGCCAGCTGTGTTTTGGGAGGAGGAAAGCAAACATGGCTTTGTAAGATGAGGGACAATGGGAATTTCTCAATGTGTAACAACTAAAATAAATAAAAATAATAATTTAGGGCTGTGTCTTATCAGCTGTGACTATTTGCAGCGTTCAAAGAGCCATGACATTTCTCATTTCTCAGCAGGGATGTAGTGGGCGACCACCTGCCTGCCTGCCTGCCTACCTGTGCGTGTGAGACACTCATAGCTCATGCTGTCGGTACTTTTATGAGCACTGAGAAACCCAGGCAGAGATGAGACTGGCTTCAAAGGATGGGGAATTAAAAGCAGGTCTGGCCCTCAGCTGGTGTTTAACCTCTCTTGGGAGAAGCTAGTTGCTGAGCCAGCAAACTGCAGAGCATCAGCCACCCCAGGCAGGACCCTCCTGGGACCACGAGCAGCTGGTCCCACAGAGTGTAGGAGGGAAGAGTGGTCAGTGGCAACCCTTCCAACCCCCTCTCCTGCTCCCTGTTGAAGGTACAAAAGGACAGTAGAGATGATTGTTTATGCATTTAATTACATTACTTGGTCATGGTGGGTGTCTGCTGCAGAAGCGCCGAAAGGACAAGTTCATGCAGGAGCTATTCATGTGTTCAGATTCTTAGGTCCATCTCTGCTCGTATGGAGAGCCCTTACCAAAGACACACAAGTATCCTAAATTTCACCTCTTGTGTTTCTGGCCTGCATCTGATCTCCCACAAATATATAGATACCCTCTCCTGCTTCTAATTTCATTAGCAATGCCCTCTTGAGAGCCCATCCATATATCTCATGTAGCGTTGGGTGGAGTGAAAACGTCCAAATGACTCGAGCAGAAGGGGTGGCGTACCCTGGTTCTGATCACTGCCTTTCCTTGTCATTATACTTTTCCACTGGCTTGGAGCAATCAAGCGTACCACTATCAAGGACATTGACGGATTAGCCTCATCAGTCCCCTGCTGTGACCGCCAACTTTCCCTATATTAATCAGAAAAAATAGCTCCCTGATTGCCATTTAAATTGCACAAAAGATATATTTGTCTTGTGGTAGTCCATGACATTTCAATGTGATACAAGATCGCAACGTCTTAAAGGAGCTTTGTTGCTGTGTTTCCCAAGAGGTTGGAAAAGCAGAAAGCTCATCAAACAAAACATTTTGCCTCATTCTGTTGGTCTCATGCTGAATGTGCATCAGTATTAAAAAGTGCAACACCCCTCTGAGGCTATCATGACGGCAATCGCATTTTCCCGGGTAATATTAAATATATACACTAGTTACCGTGATTTGGCTTCTGGCTTGGTGTCTCCATGTCCTCCTGCTTTTGGACGTAGCATTTGTATCGCCTCATTTCTCCTTCTGAGCTGGCAAGAAAAGCAGTCTTCCCCCTATGACTGAGATGATTGAGGTATAGAGTTGCAATAGTGTTTGTTTTTCCTCCTTCTACCCTCTAGGGCTGAGACTAGTCACATCAGATTAATCTCTGGACACTTTATCAGGCCGTGGTCCCCTTCCACTGTAGCCACAGCTGCTGTTGCACATCACAGCCTCACAACGAGACATTGCTCTATAGCTGAGGTTCAAAACGTGATGATCAGATTTGACTTTTGTGCATCATGCATCAGAGATTCAGATTTTTCAAACAACCATAACGACTGGAAGGTGAGACAATAAATACAGAATTAACTGGGTAGGATAAGCCTGATGGAACCTGTCCAGGAGGGGTCCTGGAGCATCCCTGGGGGAGAAGATGCACGTGAGAGTGTAAAACTTCTGCAACGTGCCAGGGTGAACCCATCCAGCCTGTCCTTGCTCAGTGCTGGGTAAGCATCTGGCAAAACACCTGCAAGGTTTTGCAAACCACCTTCGAGCAGCAGTGGCTGCCAAACATCTCCCAGCAGAGCTCCTGTATCCCCACGCACCATGAGGGTGCGATGCACAGGGGCTTTGGTTTTGCAAGGCTGCTTGCACTGCCTTGTAGAACTATTTAAAGATGGAAAATCTAAAAAAAAAAAAAAATCTGTTATTCTCAGCCCACCGCGTGGTGTCTGTGTAGCACTTCCTTCTAAACCGGGCTTGTGTGCTCCCCTCAGGCGATGATAGGTGAGAAATTACACACGATGCACTTTAATGTACCCGTACAAATTACTCATTTGAAGAATGACTGCACCTACAGGAACACAACGTGCCTGTCCTGCGTTAATTACTGTGGCAGGTAATGCCTCTGCCACCAGAGCTGCTCAGTGTCGGCAATGCCATGTTGGCTCCGGCAGCACCGTCTTTCCCAGCATTTCATCCTGTGAGCGCGTCCTGCCCTGGGTGGGTCCCTGGGAGCTCGTTTGCATGAGCCGAGGAGCTGCCCCCTGGCAATTTTTCCACGTATAAGGTGAAATTGCTTTGCAGGTGTCTAAAAGCTGCTGAGAAGGGGCTGATGGGGTTATCCAGGATGCCCCAAGAGGCAGGCGTGTCCGGGGCAGGGGGGATGCTCCACATGGCTGGGGGGTGCCTCGCTCGGGTGGCAGCTCCCATTGTCCACCTCGTACCCACATTTTCCCCCTGCTTGTTCAGAGCCAACGTGTTGGGCAGTACTCCGCTTTCAGCCCTTCAGGAATTTATTTTCTTCCCTTTCTCACTAACATTTGCTTGCTTCATTAGCTGCTTATGTGCTCTCGTCTCATTTACACGCTGACCTTGCAGACTCCCATCCTTTCCGGGAAATTACATTGCAACCTTTTTTCAAATGATCTTTCAAAGATCCCGGTCATAATGTCAAAATAATACAGTAGGCCCAGATATAATATGAGAATGCTTTTTTTCCAGAGAGAAAGCAGCTTTCAACAAACCATGGAGTGTTCCGTGGTGTTACCATCAAATTTTCTTTATTTTGCCTAAAATTCTGCAATAAGTTACCATCAATTTTTGTTTTCTTGGACAAATAATGTCTCCTTTTCCATCTGGAAATCTTGTCTGTGAAGATGTAGGGAATTTTCTATACTTGTCCAAGATTCTCCAGCTGCATCATGGACTGGGATGTCCATCTTCTCCAGCATGGGCTTTCTGATGCCTGTGTGTGTGGCTCTGGCCAAGAAATCCCAGCCACAGATACAGAGCTCTGTCCAAAAATTGCTACTGATAATAACCACTAACGATAACGCATGACAAAGCCTTCTCTTTCTTCAGAAAGCCAGAAGGTCTGTTTAAAACTTTTCTGAGTGCATTGGTTGCATTAGAAAATGCTTTCCCTGTGGCTGCCAGATAAAAAGCAAAGATAAGAAACAGATTCATGCTTAGAGCCTTAAACCCCAGCAGAGTGTATCTAGAGCAGAAAGTTAAAATATTATAGATTTATTTTTATTTAGCAGTTTGCTGGGCAGAATCCACGGGCCCATCCTGTGCTGCCCATTACCTGTGTGCTTCGCGCGTGATTGATGTGCTTTCCGCAGGCGGGGAGGATCGGCTGTCTTGGGCTCCCAGGAGGCAACCGGAATTGCTGGTGGGGCGGCGGGAGGTGATGTACGATGCCGGGGAATGCGTGAAGCTATGTTAAGTGGATGGGCTGCAGTCCCAGCACGCCGGGAACGCCTGAGGCTTGCACGGTCCTGGGCAGACCCCGCGGCAGCAGCCACGTTCATGGAAACCCTACGGCAAGTAAAATGAAGTCTTTGCTCTGTTTGCTGAGAAAACTACAGAAAATAGGGTAAAAAGTGTATTTGCAAAAGGTGTCAGGGATTCGAGAAGAAAAGAAGAAATTCCTGGAGAAATGTCTCTAGTATGACCTCCAATGTGTTTTTTGGGGGACTCATTAATGTTGCTGCAGTCCCGTGTCAATTAATGAGCGGTTAATCAGCCAGGTGACCCATCTGTACTTTGGGCACAACTCTGCATGAGTTTTAAGGACGGGAATTCCTGTGTCTGCTTTGGCCACATCCAAAGCAGGAGGGGTCCGGCTGACACCAAGTAATTCCTGATCCTCTCCCCAGCCTGGGGACGATGGGCAGGACCCGCCAGCACCTGGCAGCAGCCAGAGGCTTTACTCTGACTCAGTTAATATTTCTTTAATACTTGGGTTCAGCAAAATGGGCTGAATCCCCATGTTTTTTCAAAGCTGCCCATGCAGATGTGTCCCCTGCTGAAGAGCCTGGCTTACTTTTCATATTTGCTACAGATGTTTTCCACGGACATGAAATAAATGGGGACTGTTCACTTCAGGTTTTTGAGATTAAAATACTCCTTGATGCACACACCTTTTTAATAAGCCAAGTAAAGCGACACCAGCAATGAAGAGTGACTCTAGAAGTGTGGGAAATATAGTGCCTAATGGGTTTGTATGAATGCCAATATTTTTGTCCTAGGAAAATATATGGAGAATATTAAAAGCTCAGGATAACCGCAGAGCATCACCCTGCCCACGTGTTTGAAAACTTGTTGTTACTTTACAAGGAAAACATCCTGTCTTGTATTGACTAAATTTTCCCGAGCTATAAAATTGACCATTTCTATTAAGAATAAAATGTGTTGAAAAATAAGTAGATCTCACAGCTGTTAGCATGTGCATGTACATGCTAAGAGGAATGCAAGATGAACCTGGTTCTTCCTTTCCCACTGCCTGTTGCACCAGACCTCCCCTGGGCCTGTTCTTGCAGAGAGCTGACGAGAGCTGTCCTGATCTACCTCCCACCGTAGCCTTCTCCAAAGCCTTTCAGCAGAAGACCAGAAGGACTCAGTCCTTGTGAAGTCTTTGCAAGGGGAAGCAGCACCATTCCCTGGTGTCTGTGCTGCTGATGGGTTCATAGAATCATAGAATAGAATCACAGAATCGTTTAGGCTGGAAAAGCCCTTTAAGATCATCAAGCCCAACCGTTCCCCTACCCCTGCCATCCCACCCCCAAACCCTGGCCCTCAGCACCGCCTCTGCCTGGCTGTTAAATCCCCCCAGGGCTGGGGACTCGACCCCTTCCCTGGGCAGCCCCTTCCAGGGCCTGACAGCCCTTGGGGGAAGGAATTGTTCCCCAGGGCCAACCTCACCCTGCCCTGGCACAACTTGAGGCCGGTGCCCCTTGTCCCATCGCCCCTTCCCTGGGAGCAGAGCCCAACCCCCCTGGCTCCCCCCTCTACTCAGGCAGTTGTAGGGAGCGATGAGGGCTCCCCTCAGCCTCCTCTGCTCCAGGCTGACCCCCCCCAGCTCCCCCAGCTGCTCCCCAGCAGCCTGGGGCTCCAGACCCCTCCCCAGCTCCGCTGCCTTTCTCTGGACACACTCCAGCCCCTCCACGTCTTTCCTGTAGCGAGGGGCCAATGGCTCATGCACCATGTCCCTTCCCTGGCCCTGCTGTGCCCGGCCAGACGTGCCATCACCTTTCATCTTCCTCTCCTAAAACACACTCGCCCCTACCCTCCTCCTGGTCCCTCCCTGCCTTTGCTTCTCTTTGCACTTATTTTTTTTGGACCCATGTTCCACTCGTGCATCCTTTCTTCTGATGGGGAAAGCTGCAGGATGTTGTTTATCCATCCAACTGTTGTCTCTGTGCTAGCCTAAATGCAGAAGAAGGTGACATAATTTGCTACAAGCATCTTAGTAAGGGTTTCAGCTGCACCAGCTTACACGCAGTTATTTCAGTCCGTATTGTGTCATTCTTCCTCTTATAAATTTATTTCTACATGCATGACTATAATGGCATTGAGATAGAGAGAGGCAGAGACACATGGACATGTACGCATTAGTCACAAGCACAGCTTCAAAGCAATTAACTCCAAGGTCAAGAAGACGTGTATATGCCGGAACCACAACAAAATGTTTTAAGTATCTATAAAAAATAAATATGATTAAAATGACTTGCTGTCTGTCTCCGTTCCATTTGTTCATGAACAAGTCCTCTAATTCAATTAAAGGTTTTAACAACAACAACAGAAAACTAAGGATGATTTTCATAAAGGCATTTTTGTCTTGGTTTTTACCATTTTCAGCTGTTTCTTTTTCCCTGCATGAGCAGAAGGGGCAGTAAAAAGGCTTTTACCTCTCTGGGTAAGTGGGGGAAGATCCAGGTTCCCCATCAGCACCACGGTACATGGGGAAAGTACTGGTGGTGCCAAAAGGCTCGTCCTGGTCACCGGCGCTGTCGGTGGGCACCGTGATGGCAGAGCGGAGCAGCAGGGATGGCCCCGTTCCTCCCAGGACGGCAGAGAGGGTGCGCCCCTGGACCCATTTACCTGGGCTTTCGGGGTTTTTTGGAGAACAAAATCCTGGGCGATGCCGCCTGATGCTTCTGGCCCTGGCTGCTGGCCGGTGCTGCATGGAGGTGGCATAAGACAATTTTCTCTCTGGTAGCACCTTCCCGCAGTAGCTCCTCATTAGCAGCGCTGAGAAGCTACAGCATCTTCCCTGCCCTTGCAAACTGTTATGCAAATACCGCTTGCTGACAGCATAAATACATTCATTTCAGTGTCGCACTAATTGATTTTAGCTCATTAGGAGTGATTTTGCCCTAATTTGATAAGGAAGTGTGAAACTATTTCTCCCAACAGCAGGTTTGTTATTTGTTGAGGTATTAAGAAAGTGTTAATTAGACACAGTTCTTCTGTCATGTTGATGGTTTGGGGAGTAGTCACCGTACAGAGCGAATAGGCTCCAAGACAACTGCGCCTGTTGCTTGATGCAGTTTGTCAAATTAAGTTAATTACGTTAACGCGAGCGGCATGTGGCACATATGGATGCGTATCAAAGGCAGCAGCGCGCCCCTTTGTCACTATTTCACATTAATTTCTTAAGCAGGAGGCACAGAAGCTGGTGGCACCTATCACAACAAGGTGAATATTGGGCACTCTTTGGGTGAGGTCTTCTTCCTTAGGCGTTGTCCTGTGTCCCGTTGTGTCTGCAATCTCACTACAGAAATGACCCTTCTGTAAAACCAACCTAACGTTGGATTCTTCAAGCTATATGTTCAGGAGAGACTTTCCCCTGCATTTATTTATTTCCCAGAGGCATAGGTGTGTTGGGGTCCAACCACAGAGAGGGGTTTGAATGCGATGGATCAGTTGTTTGCACAGCATTGCAAACCCTGTGCTTGGGGGGCAGAGCAATGTCCAAGCAATGTCTCTATTTTGCCGCTAAAATGGCAAACCAGCAGCTTAGTGACTCTGGGATGGGTTGTCCCAAGTGTGGACCTTCTGGACCCAGAGCTGTCTGAAGGCTGGAACGCCTGTTTTACTGTAAATCTGGATGTTTCAAAAACTCTTTTCATTCCATTTGAAATAAAGCCAAATACTTTCAGACTTACACGAGCAATGAAAGTTTTTTAAAAGAAAAGTTTCTAACTCATTGTTTTCTTTCCAAAAAGGGAACTTCTGAAAGAAAATAATTTCTTTTTTTTTTTTTTTGTTCTGTAGAAAATGTCACTGAAATATTTGTTATCATGAAAAACTATTACCATATGGGAGGGGGGGGAACCCAAACAGTGAAAAATTTGGCATAGCTTGGCCACTTGGAAAGGGCCTGTGACTCATGGGGAGTGCGAGGCAGAGGCTTTTTCACACAAGCCATGAAAAGAAGCCAGGGCTGTGGTCTGGTGACACTCAGCTGGTGCGGGCAGGCACACATGGAGGCGTTTTAAGCTCTCCTGAATCAGAATTAAATACTTAACCACGAGTATACGATTGTGCTGTTTTCAAGGAATGACACAAATTAATGATGAGGCTGGGAATGTAGATTGCTCACAGATGGTAACTGGAGACGGGAGCAGTGGTGGGATGTGGGCTAATCGAGACAAGAAAATAAAGGGAAAAAATGCAAAGGCTTCATAAAGTTGAGTAAAAGGTAATTGATGTGAGAGCACTAGAGAAATCATGGGTTTCTGCCCTGCTTTCCACCGCCAGCTTCCTGGAGGTTGCTCTCGTCGTGGTAGGTTGATGCCATGAGGCTGCTTTCTGTCCCACCACCCCAGGGACCAAGGGGTCACCATGGGGGAGCCGTCGGGCTTCTTGAGCCCCACTATGAAAAAAGGCCAGTTCCAGATGAGGAAGGATGAACTGGAAAAGGGATGGTGGGATAAAAGCCCTGACACCTCTGTGGGCATTAGCTGCTGTGTGGTCTTACCATGCTAACCTGATGCTGACTTAGCCCTTGGCCCTTGGCCAACGGTCTGCAATGGTGGTGGGCAATATACCCATTTCTCTACGTTAAATCCTTTTTAAAAAAATCAATTTCTACTCTAGATGTTTCCCATATCCTTTTCTTCCTTTGTCAGCTGTGTTTTTTTAAGTTCAGCTGAACTTAGTCTGGATTTAGGTACAGGAAAAAAAGGAGGGATCCATTGCTCCTGGCAAAGCACTTTGTCCCAGCCTCTGGACTGATCCATGCTGGACCATAAATACACGTTGCAGTAACATGTCAGAGCTAACTCAGTGTGACAGCTCTTGCAGTGACCCCAGACATCTCTCCTAACAAGTTTATTTGTTCTTTTTTTTTTTTTTTGAACAGTTTTTGTTACAGCAAATGCGAAGGGACTGAAGCCACAGACTGCAGATGGGTTGAGATTCAGACCTTTGTTTTGGGCAGGAGTGCCTGGATTGGGTTTTCTCTTTTGATTGCTTACAGGCGTGGGCTCCAACTCAAGAAAAAAATGAAATTTTCACTAATTTTCTGCCAGGAGGCTGAATCAGTTGCGGGTCGTGGCCTCGCTCAGCATGACAGCATGGGCAGAGAGGTGCAAATAACGCCCTAACGAGCGCGCGGAGGCCGTGGGTTCCAACACACGCCATTTCAAGGGACTTCCAGCAAAGCAGATCACTCGTACTATTAGCAGAGAATTCATGTCTTTTCACACCTTGCTCTTTCTGCTCGCTGGTTTTTGATCTGCCCTAGTGTTGTGGTCATTTTTGGCTGACAGCAAAATAACAGGGATATTTTTATGACTTTCTTTTAGCTTGACAAAATGCATCCACTATCAAAATAAAATCACCAAATTATTGTACCTCCACATTAAAGCTAGCGGCGTTAGAGTAAACGATGCAGTTTTTTCCCAGTATTTCCAGTCCTAAACTTTCCAGCATGCTTTGTAAGCCGCTGTATTCTCTTGTGAGAGCAATTATTTCTACTAGGTCAGAAGCACTGAGCAAGGGGCTTGGGAGGCAACACAGCAGCAGGCTCTCGGGAAAATAGAGACATTACCCTGTCTGGGGCTGAGCCTCTATTTTCCCAGTTAAAAATCTGTTTTTCACAATCCAGCCTGTAAGTACCAACAATAATAAATGCGCAACACCAGCAACCTCCTCCTTCAGCCCTGTCTTCTACCAGACTCCCCAAATGGTGGTTTCTTACTCAAATCTCATGTAAATGACCTTATTTATAGTGTCTAAAATTATTTTAATGAAATGCATTGGGGAAAAAAAAAAAGCATTTGCAGCAATAGCTAATAGCATCTCCATCTTAAATAGGAGCACAGACCAGGTAAGAGCAAAGTCCCCGTAAAACACAGCCAAGCAGCAGGGCAGGCTCAGCTTGTGCTGGCAAACTCTGAGTCAGTCTGTACTGCAAAACAACCACGGAGGGATAAATTTAGCTTATTTTTGTGTAAAACTACTATAGCATAGTTAAAAATATTTGAAAGTAAATATTTTGGAAAGTATTTTCCAAGTGTATATGCTCAACAAAGAACATTGCTCAGAATCCAAGAAGAATGTTGCTTTCTGGGTTGAATTCATCTTTTAATTGCTGTGGCAGTGGCAGGATAGCTTTGGTACTGGAAGTCCCCTGGCCATTTTGGGGGAACACCCGCCCTTTCTGGTGTTTAACCTTCCCAGCCCACACCAGATCCTGAGCCACCACCACAGCAATGCTTCAAACCAAAGGTGCCTGATCCTGATCTTGCTGACACCAAGCCCAGAAAAATGAGAATAATCCCTTAGAAAGAGCAAACGCTGCATCGGAGAGAGGGAACTGCAAGTTTATTATGCTGCCAAGGATGTGAAATTCCTTAGTGTGCCGGGTTATCATCAACTGAAAGCCTAAGCTCGATTTTTTTTTTCAGAATGGAAATTTCTGCTAATTCTGCATCGGTGATCTGAAGGCAAGAAAAGCCCGCAGCCGTCCTTGCCCCACTTTCCTCTCTGAATATTTGTTCTAGCAAGGCCAGAGAATATTGTATCAACGTATTGATCTCACTAAATCTTATTAAGAGGTGCAGCAGGTTCAGGCATGCCTCAGAAACAGGCTTGCACCCTTCCCCTGGGGTCTTTTTTTTATTGGTCCTGTTTCTCTATTAAGCTGAAATCCCAAAATAAACAATATGTAAATACCTCCCGTGTACACACACATATTTTTCCCAGTGATGTTTGCCCTGAAACAAAGTGAAAGCTGGGGTTAAATGTGGTTACCCAAGATAATACCACCTGGGACAAGAGGCTGGTGGTGGCTTTCCCCCTGAAGGTAAATTCGGCTGCTGTGAGGGTGAAATCCTCTTTTCTCCACGGAATGGAGAGAGGCTGCAGCCATTGAACAGCGTGCAATTCAGTGTACAGAGCTCTGCTCCAGGGAGGGGATGCCCTAAATCCCAGAGACACCGCTCCTGAGACTTGTAGTACAGAAATGCATCTCAGTGCATCAGCACACCAACAAATTCCCTCACTGGGCTTGAGAAATCTGCTTGATCTCAGAATGCCTCGGCTTCCCGAGGTGCGAGCGTGGAATGGATATGCCCTGCTTTTCTGCCTGATGCCAAGGGCATAAAAAAATTGCACCTTGCTTTGAGATGAGTGCCCAGAAAGCACCATCTGAGGGCAATGCTGTCCAGTTCTCCTCTTGCGCAGGACGATAGGCTGTAACGGGAATGTCCCCATCAGCACAGGCGTGCAGATTCTGGTAATTACAGGTGTAACCTTCTGGGGAAATTTCAGCTCATTTCACTCTGTAATGCAGAGGGAAAGACAGCAGCAGGTAACGGCAGTGACCATGCGAGCGCAGGACCGAGCCTCCGATTGCCTGATGTGCCTGCAGACCTCCAACACCTCCTAGGCAGCTTGGGGTGGGACCCCTCTCCTCTCTCAGGGCTGGGATGCTCTTTTTTTGGTTTTCTCTCTTAAAAAATGGATTTCTTTGTTTTTAATCTACTGCTGTCATCAAACCCCAAGCATCATGCTTGGCCCCTTTCTAAGCACTTCACTGGAGTGGCAGTTCCAGCTAAGAAACCCACTAACCTGAACTTGATGTCATCATTAAGGGTCATAGAAATGCAGTTGGGGCTTGATGGTTGCCCTGATTCACCCTCTTCTTGCTGCACCCCAAGCTCATTCCAGCCAAGCAGAGCAAGGCTCGTCCTCAGCCACAGCCATGGTTGCCAACCCATTAAATTTTCCCCATTGACTGGGGAGATCCCATTTTAGGTCTTGTTCTAGCTGAGACATTGCTTCCTGGACCAAAACCAGACCTGAGACCACGGTCACTCCTTCCAGACAACACAATCAGGGAAAAAAAAAGTTATAAATAACTGGAATAACATCCTTCCTTCCACCTGAGCATCACATCAGGGTGCATAGCTGTATGAGAACTGCTCAGCCTCAGGTCTGATAAAACAACTGAAACCCAGCACGGAGGTGGAAAACGGAGGTGGAAAACAGAGGTGGGAAACAGAGGTGGCCTGAAATGTCTCCAGTGAAGATGTAGGGAAGAAGGGCAGATTTGCATGAAGATGTACTGATGCGGAATTTGGTGTTTGGTGCTTTCGAAAGTCTCGCTAGGTGACAGCAAGCTTGGGCTTGCAAATCTGTACTAAAGGAAAAATCGTTTTCTTAATTAAGTAACTGTCTAACTTGGGTATTCACAGCTCATCCCCCACTTTAAATAAGACAGTGAATAAACCAGAAATGATCACCGTACTCACAAATCACAAAATAAATCTACAGTGGATTTTACCCTCAGACAGGCACAGCAAACCCCTTGTGACTTCGGGGAGATATTCATGGCTTTGGGTAGAGCAAGAGCCTAAAAGCTTATGGCCTTAAACCTGCAGCACCTCAAGGTCACAGGGAATTCAGAGTCATCAGCAAATATACATCACTAACTCGGCCACATAAATCTTGGAAAATGGTCATCTCACCCCACCATCAGAGCGACCAAAAAAATTGACTCAGGGAAGGTAAGCATTAAAAAAATTAGCATCAAACTCTGAACGCTCACCCCCCTCCATCCCCAGCACGCCCATCTACATGCTTTCCTTAGGAAGGAGCTCAGTATGAAAAAAATAGGGATTAAAACGTGATAAAATCAACAGATGACCTATTACAAATGACAAGGTTAATACGCTCCTAATCAATCACCATACATTTCGCAACACGATGGTTCAGATAGCTGCAGAAGGGATTTGTGCATTCATCATCAAGAAGGCAAAGGCTATTCCCCCACCTCTGCAGCCCATCTGGGTCTAATCTACAGCGAGGGGCCCCATTGCCTTCCCGCTCACCATCCCTGCATCCTTTCACTAAACAAACTGACGTGTGGGTTTTTTTTAAAAACGCTAGAAATTCTCAATTTTTCCTTCCGAGCCTGGTGAAGAGCGTATCTTTGACAAGCTGTGAAGTAGCTGTGCTGGGATAGGATTATACGAGTCCTGAGCTTATGGTTACATGCCTATGGACGCTAAATATTCAGCCCACCAGAGCAGGGACTCAGGGATGTAGTCCTACCATCACATCCAAAGTAGCTCAGTCATTAGCTACCAAACTTTGTCACAAGGCATCGGAGAGAAGGATTTGGGTCCCAGCTCCATTTTCTCCATGACAGGCTTCTCCAGGAGGGCTGTAACCCCCCTGCCCCTCCTGCTGGGGCCATTTGGCCCAGGTTGATGAAGGCTCCAAGAAATTCTCATCCCAAAGGATACTGCTAGTGTTCAGTACTGTTTTTATTAATGTTTTCTCCCATATAAGCAGTACAAGCAAAGCACTTAAACAGCCAACCCTTCTTATGTCTAGTGTGCGATAGAAGATAAATTCACAGAGGCAATTATTTTTATTGCCCCTCAATTGACCGCTATAGGGATGATTGAGGGAGAGCTTTGCTCACAGAGCTAACAGGCGTTGACTGCACCAGTGGTGAACCCAATGGGATGGTCAACTCCTGCACTGCCAAGGTCTGTGGTAGGAGGATGGCGTGGGAGCGAGGAGGCTGTTGGTGGGAGGCTGGGAGGACCACAAGGATGCTCTGAAGAAGTTTGGACAGTGTGGCAATCCTGATGAAGTCCCTACCTCCTGGAGCAGTGCCTGGCAATGATAAACTGGGACGAGGCTTGGGCTCTTAAAATCAAATTTTACAAGATTGAGCTTCCAGGCCCGTGCACCACAGATCAGATTTGCAAACCCAGCTAGAATAACAAGCGGGGTGGTCGGAGAGAGTAATGCGATTGGACACGTAGTTACTTCCATGTGCGTCTGCCAGCCGAGCGAGGGGGAAAACAGCAAGAGGCACCTCAAGCAGCTCTGAAAGCTGAACGGGCGCAGGATGCCGGAGCGATGATGAGAACTGGCAGAAGTTTGGCCCTGGCAGAGGCAGAGAGCCGTTTGTAGTCAGGTCAGCGTCGCGGCGGAGCATCGCAGCAAAGAGTTAGTCCCTGTATTATGCACGAGGCCATTGATTTTCACACGCTTTGGTCTTTCATCAGTGAAAACATGGCAAATGGGACAAGAGGCTGGATATCATCAAGCAGCGGAGACAGCAGTTTCCCAAGGCGCCCAGACGCGTATGACGCGACGTGTCAGTGGCAAATGTACCCTGTATTTATTCATCACTCGCACGGGAAAATGTGTGGTGATGCCAGTGGTCAGGGGGAGGTTCGTTATTGGTTTTCTGTATTTAATCCTTATTGGAGGTCGAACTCTGCTCAGGCACCAAAGCTCTGCAAAGCCTCTCTCTGGCAGCTCGGCGTACGAGATTAAAGCTTCGGAAATCGCATTGCAAACAGACAATAATTTGGAGGTAGTTGTTACAGCTGGAAAAGCATCAAATTAGTCCCTGGAGCCCTGCATCCAGCTCTGGAGCCCTCAGCACAAGGAGGACATGGACCTGTTGGAGCGGGGCCAGAGGAGGGCTACTAAAATGCTCCGAGGGCTGGAGCCCCTCTGCTCTGAGGCCAGGCTGGGAGAGTTGGGGGTGTTCAGCCTGGAGCAGAGGAGGCTGCGGGGAGAGCTGAGTGCGGCCGCTCAGGGCTTCAAGGGGGCCCAGAGGAAAGGGGGGGACAAGCTTTTTAGTGGGGCCAGCTGGGACAGGACAAGGGGGGATGGTTTTAAACGGAAGCAGGGTAGGTTTAGACTGGATCTAAGGAGGAAACTCTTTACAATGAGGGTGGTGAAACACTGGAACAGGTTGCCCAGGGCGGTAGTGGAGGCCCCATCCCTGGGAACATTCCAGGCCAGGTTGGACAGGGCTGTGAGCAACCTGATGTGGTTCAAGGTGTCCCTGCTCCTGCAGGGGGGTTGGGCTGGGTGACCTCTAGGGGTCCCTTCGCACCCAAACCATTCTATGATTCTATGAGTAATGAAATATAACCAGTCAGCTTTTTCTTTTTTGCTCTTGCTGGGTATGGCACCTCTGCTGAATGAAGAAATCAGTCGTAACTACAGGAGTGGTATTTCTGGTCAGGGACCTTGAGCTGAAAAAGGTGGCTTGGTGATTCAGGTAAAACAGGTAAGTAGGAAACTGGCTGATAATATCAATCTGGTTCATGCAGGGAGATTTTAGAGCAAGGACAACCTCTGCTGGGGCTGCGGGACCAGGCTCATGTCATGGGCACGTGGACCCAGAGCTCAAACTATTTATTGCTCTGCTCCTTCTCCCAAGGCTTTCATTACCTGAATGAAGAGCAAGAAGTGACTCAGCCGTGGACGGCAGCGGAGATCAGAGCTGCTGATCTCACCCCGATGGGAGCAGGCACAGGGTGGGAGAGATGTGATGAAGGCGTTTGGACACAAATTAGCGCTGGAGCCTCGGGGGTGTCAAATAGCTGATACATCTGCTTTTATATGAAATGATAATATTTATTATGTGTTAGTGATTTATGGCTTTTTGGGAGCACAGGCTCCCACAAACATCCCAAAAACAGGGCGGTGAAAGAAGACGGGGCGTGAGGTTTGGGGGCTGCACCCAGCCCTTCCCTAAGGTGAGCTCCACCGAAAGAGTGGCAGGCATCAGAATTCAAAACATGAGCTTTTATTCTTCTTTTATTGACAGAAGAGCTGGACTTTTGATCCTTATCTGATTTTCTCATTACAAAGCAGACTGCTTTAAATGAAAATGAAAAGTTAATGGTTGCTGGCTTCTCCTGCTGGTAGCACCGATGCTCTAATTAAAGTGATGTGTGCGCACACTTAAATACACACGCCTTGGGGGTAGATGTTACAGCATATATTTAGGCTTGAAGTGAAAGTTATTTAATATGTGCGCTGATTTTTGTAACGCAATGCCCTTTAATATCTAATTTTCTGTGCAGAAGTACCCACTGCTGATAACTACTTGATTGCGCTGAGAAGATACCCAGTAATTACTGTTTGGAATCAGCTAGGCACATTATCCAGATGGATACAAAGGCACCCCCTTAGAATCATCATAGAATCATAGAATGTTTTGGGTTGGAAGGGACCCCTAGAGGTCACCCAGCCCAACCCCCCTGCAGGAGCAGGGACACCTTGAACCACATCAGGTTGCTCACAGCCCCGTCCAACCTGGCCGGGGATGTTCCCAGGGATGGGGCCTCCACCACCTCTCTGGGCAACCTGTTCCAGTGTTTCACCACCCTCATTGTAAAGAATTTCTTCCTTATATCTAGTCTAAACCTACCCTGTTTTAGTTTAAAACCATTACCCCTTGTCTTTCCCCAGGAATTTACAGTACCACCAAAGCAGCGGTGAAACAGCTGAGAAGAGCATCGTTGTGCCCTGGCCCATTAGTGGAGAGGGTGCAAGCGGCAGCAAGGAGCCGCTTCACCTCTGCTTGTGCATCCTATGGCGGAAACACAGAGGGTTCCCCTCTGCCCCCCTCCGCTGTTTGCTCTTTGCTCTTCCCAGCTGTGCATGCGGGCAAACAGAAATCCCAATAACTGCTGGTGGTTAATCAGAAAAATATCCCTGGACAGCCAGCATAAACAGCTCAGCGAGTGTATATGTTTGTAGACCACAGGAATGAAAGCCCCGCCGGCCGCCTGTGCCAAGAACCTCTCCTTAGATGCATGAAAACCAAAGAAAAATTCCCTGTGCTTGGAAGGGGACCGGGATCGATGTGCAAATGGCTGGCTCCCATCGTCTCGCAGGGTTAAACCCAGGGGCACCTGGAGCAGGGACCACAGGCGTGTGGGACCCTGCACCCACTGCAAGGGTGGTTTGGTTTTGTGCATATTTACATGAACCCAGGGACAGTAAATAAGGCTCAGCATTTTCTTTACCCCCCCTTTTTTCCCCCCCAATTTCACAGCTTTCTTATCACAATAAGCTGGAAATCATTTAGCAGGGTGGAATGGCTTTGTATGCAAGACATTATTTCAAAGCAAAATTTCTCCAAAACCTTCATTATAAAAAAAAAAAAACAACCAAAACAAAACCTGGAAGTCTTCCTTTCAACTGCTCCTTCCAAGCCCTCGCTGTGCCAAATTTCTGGACTGTTTTGTTTCTGGATCTATTACGACTTGCGGATGTCAAGATCAAAAAGAAATCCGTGTGCTAGTGGCTTTGTATGGGTTTAACATCCCCTTTCTTTTAACTCAGCTCAGAAGTGAATGAAAGGGGAGACCCCGGTGTTATTCCCGGGGGGGGGCTGTGTGCATTCGGGGAAGCAAGAAGCACGGTGAAATAAAAGTCAAACCCTCTGGGCATTTGAAATGGCGATGAAAAGAAGAGGGGATGCAGGCCCAGGGAGATGAGAGGACGGAGGGAGGAAGGTGGACGGTGGGATGAGACAACGGGGGAAGCATGAAAGAGAAAACGGGTGGGGAGAGGAGAAAGGGAACAAGGCAATTAAAGGCAGATGCTGTCTCGAAGGGTCCCCCCCTAATCCCTGCCTACAGAAAACAGTGAGCACACGTTCTGGCCTCAGAGGGAGTCCCCATCCCTCCCATGCCAGCAGCACCCCCTGGATTTCACTACGCCCCAAAAAGGGTCGGGGCCAAGCTCCTGCACAGCTGCAGAGGCACCCAGTCCTGGTGAGATTCTGCACGGTGCATGTCCGGCTGAGAGCAACTCCTCTGCCTCATGTCCCTCTCCATGCCAGCCTGGGTGCTTCCCTTCCCATCAGCAGTTTTCCAGTGATCCCTGGCAAAATCTGGCACCCCAAGTGACTGCTTGGGAGGGAGGGACCAAACCTGCGCAGGCTAAGATGCCACAGCAGCTGGTGGGGCAAGGTGTGTACAGGAGCTAGTAGCTCTCCAGTCCCAAAATTTGGGAGATTATGGCCCCAGTGTGGTTTTTTTGCACCTCTTACGCCCTTACCCTTGGGCCTGGAGAGGGCGGCTCTGCATTGCATCCTCACTGCCCTTCCCAAGATCCGGAGCATTTCCAGCAGATGCCAAAATGACTTTCCCCATCCCGGGGGAGCTGGAAGGATGCTGGGCAGTGACAGCATCCCGGGAAGCCCTCCTTGGAGCTACAGCACAGCCACCAACCTCCCTCCTACCAGTTTTACACCACCGGCTTAGAGGAGCTACCCATGCACACAGGAGTTATGTCCACGTAGGAGTAGATCCTGAATCCCAGGGAGGTCAGATTCAGGCTCCCAGACAACTGCTTGCAATCCAAACCTAAATATGAGGACCAGAAAGTCTCCCGGGCCACGTGCTGCTGAGCTGCCCGGCGGTTCCTGCAGAGCAACAGCAGGCTGAGGGCCAGCAACGGGCTGCCGAGGGCGGTGGGACTTGCTGAAGGGCAAAATGAGGAGGCGATGGGACAAAGGCAATGCAAACAATGTGGGAAACCACAGAAAGCATCTTTTTTCTCCTTCGTTTTAAAAAAATAAGCCCATCTTTGCAGGGTGAGGCTGCACGGGGGGGATGATCTGTGCCCCGTGGAGCGGGGCTGGCTGGCAGGCACCTAGTGGGGGCTACGGGTGTGAAAACAGCCCCGTTTTTCTCACGCTGAAAAAGAGGGAAAATAGGCAAAAGCTTGAAAATAAAACTGAATAGACACATCAACAACCCGCCTGCCACGGGGTTGCATCTTAGCGTTGCTGAACTTCTGCGTGCTGCAGTAGGCTGTTAAGGGGATGGTGCATCTCACACCAGTGCAGCATCCACGCCGTGGATGTGGGCTAAGAAGGAACAGGGAATTTCCTTCCCATTAGGAAGGAAGAGGCATTGGCAGCGAATGCTAAATATTCCCGGCATTGCTGAGGGCTAGCAGAGAAGTCGCTCACCCCGCAGCTAGCCTGTTTGCGGCCGTTTTTACAGCTGCCTTCATGGTCAAGGGGGAAAGCCGGCAGACAAAACATTTTATATGTAAAATAAAGCAGCTAGGGAAAACTTCTGGAAGATATTTATGCACATTCTCGTAAAAAGTGGCAACATTTTAATCCATCACTTAGTGTTTACATAGTTTTGTCTTCGTTTCCCATTCTTTAGCAGGCGGCCGTGGCTCCCACTGTGTGTGTGTTATTAAAGCACATCCCTGGGCCCAAGGCAGGTCTTTATCTACACAATATAATAAAAATCACCTTTATTTTCCACCTAAGGGAGATGAGCCTCAGGTCAGGTTTGATAGAGGAGATATTACAGAAGCATCTCCCTGTGCCCAGCTGGCCGGTGCTGCTTTGGGGGGCTGCGGGTCCTCATACGGGGGGGATAAGTGTGGCCAAGCGTTAAAAACACAGCCAAGGCTGTGCTGGGAAGCCCAGCTCGTTTTCACTCTGCTCCCTCTTGTCAAGCTCAGTCGCTAAAAATAGTTTGTCTTGTTTAAAGAATAGTCTGTAAAAAGCCCTGAAATTCCCTTGCCATTTAAAGACACAGAGATAAAAGACTGAAAATTATGACTAGACAATATGAATGGTCTGGCTAAGTAATTTATTACTGTGAGCAACCCCCTTTTTTCCAGATATCCCCACTGCGCGCTAACATTTCCATCAGGGATGACACAACTTGCTCGTTGGCAGAGCAGAAGTAGACAGATCCACACAAATCTCCCCGCGCGGATGTCCTTCCTCGTGATGACAGCAGTGCTAAGATCCATCACGATGGATGAACAGTCCTGATATCTCTTTGATTTATACCCCAGCTGGATCACAGTAAAAATGAAAATAAGACTCATAGGGGTTTCTCTTGGTAAATACCAACGTTATCATTGCAGCCCCACTGAGGTCACTTATTTTCTCCTAGTGATCGGCAAGAGCCAAGGAGATCTTATGTGGGCCAAGATATTTATGAGAATATATAACAGGGTCTTTATTAAGATAAAGAGGAAACTTTGGGAAGGAGAAAAAAAAATTCCTTTATTATCTTTTTAGTAAGAAATTACAGAGCTACAGTAGTCCTAACGTGGGGCTGGAGGGGAGGGAGGGGAAGCCCGGACGCTTCCCTCGGCAGACCAGCGCCGCCGATACACCCTGGGCAACATTTGCAAATGGCAAAAGGTAGCAAATACAATGCTATGGTTTCCAGGGAAACCCAACCTTGGCCTTTAGTCCCGTATTTCAGCAGGCTGCATTATCCTCTCTGGATTTCGTATAATGAATTGGCTGTTGATGGATGCTGCCTCCTCCGTGCTGCCTCGTTTACGGCGGTTTCCACTGTAGCCCAGTCGAGATGGGATGCTGGTGTCAGTGGAGATGTGCTGTGAGCACCAAAGGCATGGGTGCCCCTTCAGGGGGGTGTCTACTGGGTACATATTGTGGGCCCTCATGACTCAGTTGAGTTTTTTCTCTACTGAAGGCTGTCTGTCTGCTTTCTGCATAAATGAGGCATTTATGGCTTTCTCATACTTCCCCAGCGCTGAAACCCTTACTCAGCCAGTCATGTGGAAGAGTTTTTTATATTCTACCATCATACCTCGTACAGATTCTTCCAGCTGGTTGCTTTATTAATTATCCATAGAACCAACAATACTAAACAAGGTTTAATGAATGTCTCCTGATTAGGATTATCTGCTGAGGTTTCTGCATGGACGACTCTCTTTTATAGCACCGGTTCCTGCTCCAAGCCAGAATTCATGCAGCACAAAATCTTACCGCAAGATCCGTACTGAAATAATTCCTTTTATAAAAGAATCCCAGAAAATCTAGACCAAATGGGAAGTTCTTGCTGGTCGAAATTACGTTCTATGTATATAAAAGCTAGCCTAAAGCAGAAGCCAGAGGCTGAGCAGTCCTGGGGTTGGTAGCCTGGGGCCAGC
Organism: Gorsachius magnificus; assembly: GCA_034008185.1. NCBI lineage: Eukaryota > Metazoa > Chordata > Aves > Pelecaniformes > Ardeidae > Gorsachius > Gorsachius magnificus. The sequence goes on along the minus strand of CM067085.1, from coordinate 2,632,552 downwards.
CACGCACTCCTGCAGTGGGTTTGGAGGGGGTTTCATGGCCATGAACCTGACCCTTAGAGACCTATCCCCACCTCTCCCAGCACAAATTGCTGGAAATAGCTTTTTATTGCCATTTTAACCAGGGGAACAGGATGGTGAAGAGATTTCCAAAGGATATGGGTAACAGCTCACAGAGAGCACTTGCTACTATTATCCCCAAACAAATAGGCAATGGGAGAAAACACTCCAAAAAGTAATTTTTTTTAAAAAAAATTAAACAAATAAATCAGTCCTGAGGTCACTTAGGAAGCATATTCTACCCAGGACATGCCGGTGGCACCTGAGTATAAGCCCACCCTTCCTGAGCAAAACCAAAGCAAGCACCTCAAAAACTGAACTCCATTCACTTCATTTTCTCTCCTTAGCACAGCCCAACTTTCTGCAATATCTTTCAAACATTTAAAAAATGTATTGAATTGCATTAAAAATAGGACTGTAAATTTTTACTGTGCTGCCTCACTGCGTTTTGAAACTATATATCACACCAGTTTTGGAATAGCCAGTTTGCTTTGAGTTAATATTTTTTATAGTTAAAAAAAACCCTCTTGAAACGTATCAGGAAGTCATTTTTATGACCGATATCTCAACTTGAAGTTGTTTAAGCTGAAGGCTGAGAGACAGTGCTTTAAGCTGAGGCAAACACGCTGGTTTCAAAATTTCCCATGCAATAAAGCAACCTTGTTTTTAAAATCACAATGACATTTTCCTATTAAGAATAAATAAATAGATGAGTATTTTTCCAGAAAAGCTATTTTTGGGTGGAAAATCATGAGCAGGTCTGGAAATAGCAGGTGTCAACATGGGTTTCTTGGCGGTGGCCCTCGAGCAAGCCCCGGTCTCACCACAGCATCGACCCCCTGAAAGCTCAGCAGTGATATCTGCAACTCAGTTGGGTTCAAACTTCAAGGGATTTGGTCTGCTGAGTGCCTCGACTAAGTCTTGGCCTTTTCTGTGACATTTTTCTCCTAGGGTGAATATATTCAGCTCATGACAGTGGTGGCTCTGGCAGAATCGTGAGACCACGCTGCTATTTCCAAATGAGCACTTTGAGAACCTCCAGCTGCTAATCTTTTTTCCAGTAAATTTGGGGTGACGTCTATCCTGTTTCTTGCTGGCTTTCCAGCTCCAAACCTTCTGTGTTTTGTACAGTGGACAGAATATACACTAGGCCGTTATTTTATATTAATACAATCTTCTTGAGAGATCACTGATGCTTTAAAAGGAATGCATTTATTTACTTATTCCATGTTTATTTTCAGAAAAGAATAGCATGAAGGAAAGCATGAAAAGATTCAATATGCAATGATCAGTTATGTTGACTGATTCAAGCTTTTTGTAGGAGGAGTCATGTTATTCATTAAAGCCATCTCAAAAAATGAGAAAAATAATGATCTTGAAGCAGGTCTAAAGGATTACTTATATCTGTTTCAGTGGGAAAGCCTCATGGGGACATTTTCTGAAACATCTAAAAATGCAGCTTCTAAAATGGCAGGATCTGATATTGGATGCCATAGGCTGCGTCACTGGTACCCCGGGTTAGACTCTGTAGTTAGAAATAGCTCATTTGAGAAGAACGTCTGCCAAAACCTACCCCTCTTGAATTGAATGCCTCAGTAGGAGGCACATTTATGTGCCAAAATTTGTACAAGTCAACTTGCTGTTCATGTCCTCCAACATGGGCACCATGCAGGTGGGCCACCTTGCCCTTCTCATGCCCATGGGCCTCATTCTGCTCCTCGCAAGCTCAATGTGCGGGACCTTGTCCCTTGGGTCATCTCTGTGAGTTCAGTGGAGCAAGCGGTGGTGTGAGATGTTCTGTAATGAGACCATGGACCAGCAAAGCACCTACATGTCATTAACTTCAGTGTCTTAAACTTAAACTGTCTTTAACTTCAGTGTCTAAGGTAGAGGCAGCGACAGAGGTTGCTACATCCAACTTTAGGATGCGAAACCCACAGGACCGTCTTTTCCCTCTCTCCCCTTTAATTATAACTGTGCTGTAGGTTAAGTGAAAGCTGTCGTAGGGACTTTGCATTTCTGAGGATGCTTCATGCGATGCATCCCAAAGAAAATCCTTCACAAGATTGGCTTTTTCCACATGCTGGTAAGTGAGCGATGGTCTTCGATCCGCAGGGAACCACCGCTCGTAGCAGGGGGGGAGCATGGGCAGAGGACCATGGGAGAGGATGGAAACACAGCCCCTCTTGCTGCCACTGAAATCCCCATCTGCACCTACATGTGCTTGGGGAGTTGGGGCTCCAATGAAAGGATGCTCTTCTTTAAGTTTTGGCCACCTCCTCTTCTTTTTTCCTTGCCTTTTGCAAACACTCTTAGGCAGTTCTTTTTCCTATGATATTTTGCAGTGTGGGCCAGGATTTGACAAGTCACTCATCATTTTGAGTGCCAAGGGCAAGAAATGTTATTTCAGAAATTAAATGGTTGACAAATTCAGAAAACAAATCCCCTTTAAGGTGTCTCCCAAAGTGGCTCCCAAAAGGAAAGTGTTTGCAATTAAGTCATTTTACAAAAATGTTGGTTTCTGTGCTTAGCGGCTGAACTTCTTTTATCTTCTCTTGGTAAATATTGGTAGTGGATTTTGGAAATTTGAGCAAATTTACCATTTCACCTTGTAAATGAACTGACAGTGAAACAATGTGCTTTAAAATGTCAGTTATATTTTCTTGGTTAATTATGTGGCTTGTGATGGTTGGAGTAGCCTATAAAATCCGAACCAACCAAAGAGTTCGGATCAAATCTGGTCTTCATTTTTGGACACATATGGCTGGTGTCTCTGTGCAATTAGGGTAATCCCAGAGTACACAGTTTGCTCTTCAGGCAGGTCCATTTATGTTTCCCATATGTATTTAATTTTGTAAGCAATGCATTTCCACTTTTCCTGATTTTATGCTCTTCTAAAACCAGCAAAATATGTAATAGCTAAAGGGATTCTCATGTGATGGCTTCATTCTGAAATAACATCATGGGGACAAAGTTCAGTGCAACCCTCACCTGCTCTTAATTTATTGCAAATACAGTTAAAATTATATCTGAGGTCTTTTTTCCTCTACTTTGCTGCTCTGTCTTTTCATCAAGCACATAAAAAAGGGTTTCTGTACTTTTCCCAGCAGCTTGGCAGTGCAAAGGCGCTCATGGAGGAATCTGCTTTCTGAAAGGGACTTCTCGGAAAGCTTCCCGTCAGTTCGTCACGATTTTCCCACCTTGAAAGCAAACTGGGAAAGGGATGGGTAATACAAAGACAAGGGAGGCTAAGTGCAGCCCATCTGAAATGGCCGCCCTGTAAAATTGGGGTGAGTTACAGTCGATTCCTCCCTGCTGGGGCATCTTGTCTTTTCAGGCGGGAAGGCCATGGGTCTATTTGGATTTGTAACTATTCCATGCTTCAGAATTAAGCCCTTTTCCCTTACATTTTTATGTGTCAGGAGAGCAGCCAAGCTCATTCTTTAGCTGCTTTATTTGTGCATCATCACCGTCATTAGAAATGTAAGCTTGGCTCTGAAGGGGAGGCTTATAACCAGATTGCAGTAGCCATTGCTTGATCTAAACCACACTAAAAACATCATGTAAACAACAGGTAAAATAACAAACAGCACTGGGAACCGCTTAAAGAGGGCTTCTGTGGCTTGCAGCTGCTCTTCTTGGGAATTTCAAGTTTCTTTAAATGAAACTCAACAGCAAGAAGCCTTTTATTTTGATTATGCTTCCAACAGCTTGGCTTTTCGTTCTTGCTGTGGATTCCGTCTCTGCAGAGGCATGGAGATGTGGCTTCTACATCCCTGGCACGGGGATTCCCTCATAGACGATTTAATATTTTGTCTTTTATGGGCCATTTCATAGAATCATAGAATCACTTTGGTTGGAAAAGACCTTCAAGATCATCCAGTCCAACCCTCAACCCAACCCTGCCATCCCACCACTAAACCCTGTCCCTAAGCACCTCATCTCTCCTTCTTTTAAATACCTCCAGGGATGCGGACTCCACCACCTCCCTGGGCAGCCCCTTCCAGAGCCTGACAACCCCTTCGGTGAAGAAGTTTTTCCTAATGTCCAACCTAAACCTGCCCTGGCGCAACTTCAAAACATTCCCCCTCGTCCCATCGCCCATTACCAGGGAGAAGAGGCCGGGGGAGTGCATCCTGATTCTTCACCATGCTTCTCTCTTAGAATCATAGAATCATAGAATGTTTTGGGTTGGAAGGGACCCCTAGAGGTCATCTAGTCCAACCCCCTGCAGTGAGCAGGGACACCACTAACCAGATCAGGTTGCTCAGAGCCCCATCCAACCTGTCCTTCTACGGACAAGCAAGGCCTTCAGGACCAGGCTTGGGCGATCAGATAGCCTAGATGAGGTTCAATTTTGAGACAGCGTTCTCTAACACATTGCATTTCAACACAGAGCTACAGTTTACACCCTGAGAAGCCAGTGCAATGGTGCATGCACTGGATCAGGTGCTCTAATAATAATGAGAGTGTTTTGCACCTTTGTAATATAGCATTTCCTAACTGAGCATCCCTGAGCACTCCAGAAAAATTAATTCAACCTTGCACAGGTCCCTTGAGGCACATGAGCCATGTATTTCCATGCCAGAAATATGGACACTTAGAAAGGCTGATGATAAACCCTTCAGCTGGGCCCTCACTGTGGGAATTGCAGCAGCAGCCCTGGCTGGTGGGAGAAGGGGAGGAAAATGTCTGCTCCACTCCTCCGTGGGGAAAGGAGAGAATGCGCATCCGTATGGATAATGCAACTGCGTTGAGTTGTTTCTAGGCTGTCATAAGGGAAATGCATTTATTCCTTTGGTTTCGCTCCCGTACTCCCAACGAGGTCAGGGAAACCACATTCCATTGCTCCCAGCTAGTATCACTTTGGGTTGCAGATGTTATGAGTTAAACTGGTGGGACTTGCATTAAATTAGTGATAAAGTCTGTAATAGCTTTTGCATAGGGGCCATTGCATTTCAGTGCCTCCACGGAGAAGCTTATTTTCCCTCGCTATAAAGGAGCAATAACAGATCCAGGCAGGGAAGAGTTGGTGCTGGGTCTCTGGTCCTTGGGAAAGCCACCACCATGAATGCTTAACTTCCCAGAAGAGTTTCCCACGAGCGGAAGAAAGTTTGGAAGCATGAACCCAAGGAAGATGGGGACCGAGCTTGGCGTGCGGATGCGGCGCGGGAGCTGGGCAGAACTCTCCCCACCAGCCCTGGTGCCAAACGGGGATAAAGCAGGAAACAGCTCAGACTGAAATAAACTTGTTATTGTTTTGAGGAAGGGGATTAATTAACTGTCTCTGGAAAGAGCTGGATAAATCAAGCATGACAGGCAACTTCCAAATCTAATGGATGCTTCAAAGATTACTTTAGAGTGACTGCAGGGGGGCAGGGTTGCAGCCTGGGGTTCCCACCTACCTCTCCAGGCTGTCACCTACAGGGCTTTTTATTTCCAGGCCCTCACTTATAGGGCTTAGTATGGAACTATACAATGATCATAGAACCACAGAATTGTTTAGGCTGGAAAAGCCCTTTAAGACCCTCAGCCCAACCATTCCCCTAACCCTGCCATCCCACCCCCAAACCCTGGCCCTCAGCACCGCCTCTGCCCGGCTGTTAAATCCCCCCAGGGCTGGGGACTCAACCCCTTCCCTGGGCAGCCCCTTCCAGTGCCTGACAGCCCTTGGGGGAAGGAATTGTTCCCCAGGGCCAACCTCACCCTGCCCTGGCACAACTTGAGGCCGGTGCCCCTCGTCCCGTCGCCCGTTCCCTGGGAGCAGAGCCTGACCCCCCCAGCTCCCCCCTCCTCTCAGGCAGTTGTAGGGAGTGATGAGGGCTCCCCTCAGCCTCCTCTGCTCCAGGCTGAACCCCCCCCAGCTCCCCCAGCTGCTCCCCAGCAGCCTGGGGCTCCAGACCCCTCCCCAGCTCCGATGCCCTTCTCTGGACACGTTCCAGCAACGCAACGCCCTTCCTGCAGTGAGGGGCCCAATGATGCACCAAATTGCTGCCTTGATGGAGTGATGGGCTGGCTGACCATGGGAGGATCCAATGGGTTGGGAGGTCCTCAGGGCTGAGGCTTGGCCAGGATGCCCAGCAGTGCTGCCCCAGTCCCTCTCCAGTGGCTGAAGGCACCTAACGATCATCCATGAATTAACCCTTGGACGTGGCTGTGAGCTAAGTGCTGCTAGCATCCGTCTGCTTCCCAGCCCCTGGGGGGCTCAATGTTGTGCTGCCAGCAAACTGGCTTGATTTCCCCATCGCGGAGGAGGAGATCTCAGCAGAAATAGTGTAGGAGGCTGCTCTGGGGGTGTATTCATAAGCAAAGTGCTTCCACGCTAAATGAAAAATTGGAAAGAAGTGTGTCTTATATCAAGGATCCCAGTGAATGAGCTGTGACTCATGAGTCCTGAACGAGAAGCTTGCTGCCATCTGTCTTTATTTTACCACCCTGCCTGACTTAGCTCAGCCGCGCAGTAACAAGCTGCCACCGATGCAGTGGCAGCAGCGGAGGGGGTGGCATCACCTGGCACCTTCCTAACAGGACACCCCCCTGCCTCAAATTCCCCCTTGCCTGTGGCGTACGGAGGCAGCAGGAGGGCTGGCAAAGCCCTGGGAACCTCGGGCAGGCAGCATTGTCCCTGGAAGTCCCCAGCGCCCGGGGGACCGCAGCATCCCCGGGGGATGCTCCACGTCCTCCCTTGCCACCCATCCTTTCCTGCTGAACCAACAGGCTGGGGTGGACCTTCGCTTCCAGCTAACCACAAAAATAAACAGGGAAAATACATTATGTATGTAGAGAAAGAGTCTGAGTTAATGAAACATAACTGCGGTTTTCCAGACTAATACAACATTTGCACTTTTCTAACTTCAGTAATTTGCCAGACTTTGGCTCTGGCTTCAATGAAAGAATAATTACTTGTTTTCACGGAGAGGAGTGTTGATTTAAAAACGCTAGCTCCACTTTGTGAATTCAAGGGGAAATGCTTTACTTCATATCAATCAAGTTCTTTTAAGCGATGCAAGTTCATTTCACGCTCTTCTCCTTGATTTCGATACCCTGTGTTCAGCAGCAAGAGCAAAGCACAGAAATAAAATGCAGCCTGTTTGGCAAAAATAGCTTTTGCAGAAGAACGTGGAAGGACTGGAAGGTTTAAAGCTAACGCCTTGCTTTGTCCTGCCTTGTGTCAGGACTAGGTGGAAGAGTGAGGAAACAGGGAGTATCTTGCACGGGGACTGATGCTGCCCAGTGCTGGTGTCCCGCTGAAATGCCACTCCAAGTGCCCTGTGTGCTCTGGGGGCACATGAGGGGCATCTCCAGAAGGCAAAGCCCACCCAAGCTTTTGACTATCATCTGGAAATGCTCCCCTCCTGGGGAGTTTGGAGTGCCCAGTCCTATACCTTTGACATCTCCGGGGACTGGTTGAAGCTGACTTGAATTTCTCATCAAGAGGTTGGCGAACCTGTGGGTGGCTCCCGGATGAGGCTGGAGAGCATCTTCCAACCCACGTGGTTGCTGAAGGACAGCAAGGACCAAGGGACGATGTTCACGTTAATAATCTCACTGGCTTCAGCCTTGGATCAGGGAGTGCTCCCTGCATCCACCCGCACTGAGGGTGTCAGGAGTTGCTTCCCACTGTAAAAGGTCTTTGAGTTTATTTACTGCTGAAAAGCCTCATTCCAGAGAGTGGAAAGGCCTCAGGAAGAATTATAAAAACAACATGAACCTTCAAAAATGTGCCTTATAGCATCTGCCTAATAAAACTGATCTGTCTGGCTTAGCAAAGCATGCACTTAGAGGTGAGCTGTGAGGGGCTCAGGATGGAAACATGTGGAAGAGCTTTCTCTCTAATCCAGTAGAAAATGGCATGAGATCCTGCAATTGGGAAGGCAAATTTGGATTAGAAATAAGGGACAACATTTTAACAGAAAAGAAAAGACACATAGAAATTATGTGGAGGAGACTCGCTGTTCTTCCCTGGCCAGGCATCCACGGTCATCCCAACAGCCGCTACTCTTCCCTAACGTTGCATTTTGGAAAGCCAAGGTAAGCATCTCAATTCTTTGGATAAAAAGCTTCTGCTTTTGCTGGGCCTTTTTTTTTTTTTCCCCCCCGGGTAAATCTCACTTTGCACACAGGAACGTAGGATGCATTTTCCCTGTTCTCATCCTTATTTATCTTGGTGCAATTCTAATTGTTCCCGTAAACCCAGATTCCCAGCGGGCATGCCTCTAAACTGAAAGGACTCTTTCCACATCCAAACCCCATGGCTGCAATGCTGCACTGCGTTTTTAAATTTCTTTCTTAGCTAGTGTTTCAGAAACTTGCTATTCTTTGAAGTGGCTTCAGTTTTGATATTCCTGCTTATTGCTCGTGAGAGCAAAAAAAAAAAGACGGCTCGTCTTCCTTGTCTCCTTTCCCAAGACGCAAAATGAGCAGCCTTCTTACCGGCTTTTGTAAATGATCACCAACTGACATCTCCTATCAATGCGCTTCCAGGAGTGACATAGCGGAAAAAATAAGAAAGGACCAGGAGAAGAGCATCCCATTCAGCACGTCCCCGCGGCAGCCAGCCGTGGAGCACTCAGCACCCACGCATCACTGCCTGAGAGGCAGCACTCCTCATGGGAGAAAAAACCAACCCAAAACCAAAGAAAGAGACGGAAACGCACCCCATTCAATCTGCTGCTCATTTTAGCAGCTGTGGAACAATAATTGTGTATACTCCCAATGGTCACGGGGGTGATGGTTGTACTAGATATGGGCCGGAGAATACAATTACAGGGCAATTTCTCTCTGTCCTTAATGGACTTGTATTGTACTTGTAGGCAGCAGAGTGTCCTAATCTCTTCCTAGCCGGGTCCGTCTCACCGTGGGGTCATTGCAAGGACCCTCTCAGCTTCGCCTGGTATAGAAAATTCTTTACGGGCCAGATGCTGCCACCTTGATCGGCTCTAAGTGGTGCCTACCCCGGGGCCCCCAGCCGATGGGAGGGGAATGGGCACTACAGGGATGCGCGGAGCGAAGCGGGATGCTGCGGGGGGTCCCTCAGAGCTGTGCCTTCTCGGCTGCTCATTTTAATGGGCATTCATTCGTAAGCTGAGCAAACCAAGGAATTTCTCCTCTTCCCTTAAGTGAAGAGAAAAAAATAACAACCCAATAACGCGCCAGCTAAAGAACGCTTCTTCCTAACCTGCCTTCTCCTTCATGGATATTTTTCTACAGTATTTTTGGCTCATTACGTCATGAAAGATAGAGTGCTCCTTTCCAAAGTCTTTCTGCAGCCTTTCCCAAACTTCTTCAATAAAACTCAATGCTGTTTTAACCCTATGCTTGGAATAAATTCTGCCAAGAGAGTGAAACAACGGGGGAGCGCCACCTTTTCATTATTGCCATGTACTGTTACTGCAAAGTTGCATGGAAAATAATAAGATTCAGTAAGATTTGTTTTTAACTCTGCCAGCACATGGAGAATGTGATACATTCCAGCTCTTTGCAGGCATTTAGCACCACTAAATGCCTTTTTTTATGGGGAGCAAAGCCCTCGCTCTTGCTTTGGGCTAGCTATTGCTGCAGAGGAAGAAATGAGGGCAGTGGGTCACCACAGAAATCTCCAATTTTTGAGGGGGAAAAAAAAAAAAAAAAAAAAGCTCTGCCTTCTTGTTTCCTCCCAGCTCCTAAAACTGTCACCCTTGATTGCTGACCTGAGTCTCTATGCCCTTCCCTGGCCCTCATACAGAGAACGATGCTGCTGCCTCCTGCAGAGCTGGGCAACCTTCTCTCCTTTCCCCTGGCAAACCATCGAGGAGATGTCCTGGCTCTCCAGGGATGCCCTTCTCCTTCCTTTCCATTTATTTACTGTCCAGCATTGATTGAGGGTATCACTCCCATCACAGCTACAATATGGAAGTAAATGACAGAGGTATTTGAGGGGTTTCAAGAGCTGAGCTGCTGAGCACTTGCAAAGATCCACCTCATCAGGTTAGTTGAGCAATTACAGTTTCTGCAAACCATGAAGGGAAGATAGAACCAGAAAATCATGGAAAAACACCGACTGAATGGCTGTATTTTCTCTGTGTTATTTACATGACCTTAGGGATTGACAGTGGAATCAAGGAGAGAGAGAAAAATGAGAATGCAGGTGTAAAACCAGCGAGCTTGTGGAAAAGCCAAGAACCTGGTAGAGGACCCACCCTTGTCTTTTGCCATACAATGAGAAGTTAACTACCTTTATCTCAAGTTCAGGGCAAGATATAGGGAGAACTCCTTTTATTCTACCATTTCTTCCATTTTTTTAGTTACATGTTTGGCAGCACTTTGAATATTCACCTTGCAATGTGGCTATACTTCTATTTGATCTTCCCCTGATATCGGACAAGAGACTTGAAATCAGGGTTGGACTGGACTTGTAAAGTTTTGAAAAGCTTTAGGAAGTTTGGGCTTTTAAAATGGATGCTGTTAAAGCTATTCCAGCCCAACTGGAAAGAAAGGACTTGGGGTTTGTGAAGTGTGTCATAGGCTGGCTTGGTACGTGCACATCAAATGTTTAGATCCCTGATAAATTTATCTTAAAACATAATGATGGAGCGCTGGGATGATGGGGGGGGAGGGGGGGGGGGGAAGAACTATGGAGCTGACCTGTCCTTTCAGAGCCATTTATGTCCCTTTTTATGTCCCCAGCTATTTATTTTGCTGGTGAACCTCCTCTTTTCTGGGCCTCCCGAGGCACACAGAGGAATCCGTTGTTGCGGATCTGCCCCAAGTCCCCAGGACGACATCTTGCGCGTTACGCTCCACCGTTGCCATTAGATCTTCCCATAAACGTGAACATTTTTTATGTCTGTCACGGGCCTCCTCTCACGTAGATTGCCTTCAGGCTGAACTTTTGTGTAATATATTTTGACACCCCATATGGTCCCCATGGTTCTCTCAGGCACAAGCTGAAATCTTGCTCGCGTTGTTGGCAACTGCCGATATCTGGAAGCAGTCTGTCTTTTTTTCTTCCACGGCGATATTCACATTTGGGAAGATTAATGTGATGATCAGGCACTGGCAAGGAGATGGAGTAGATGACCTAATAGGTCTTTTCCATCTCTAATTCCTGTGTTTTATTAAGAGGAATTTTTTGTTGCTGTGGCACTAATTTGTCTGAGCTGTCACCGCGGAGGGAAGGCAGAAGAGGTGGCACTAACAGTGTCATCTAAATCCATCTTTTTTTTTGGCACCTCTGCCCCTGTGAATCAAGCATACCATCTGGCGAGTGGGCAGATTGCCATGCCAGCAGATGGGCAGGAGTGTAGCTAGCTATGAGACCATGTATGATTATCAAATGTGTTGTTGGGCGAGGATTTCCAGCAGGAATATCAAAACAACTTTCCATAATGAGCTTCTGGTTCCCCGGGTAAAGAGACGGGCCATTTAGCTCCCCAAGAAAACGGCCAAAATTCAGCCCCGGGGCCGAGCGGCGTTGGAGCTGGCAGGGGGAGGAAGGCCAGCGATGCTTCCCCACCGTGCCACTGGGTACCAGCGGTTTGCTGAGCGGCAGCCGGATGCTGGCAGCCCGCGCAAGGCACGGCACCATGATGTGATTCCTGCTGGAGGCAGATCGGAGCGGCGAGGGATCCTGCTTCTCCTCTCGGAGCTGCAACCTGCATCCGGAGATTTTAATGCAGAAAAATGCACATTTGGTCAAAAGGTTCTTCTAAGATGGGACTCACAGTTAAAAAATTAAGAGCCCACCTGCTAGGCACATGTCTTCCTTTTACACCAACATGAGCATTTGCCTTCAGGTCTCCCTCCTGTACCCGTGACTTAAACACAGACAAGGCACTATTTGGTGCTACAGAATAATTTTAGCAGGGCATCTATTATTACAAATTTTTTACTTTCCTATGAAATGTGGAAAGCTATTTTTCTCTTAACATATAATTTACTTCTTTTGATTTCCCAGGCACCTGACAAAGCCAAACACTCACCACCAGCGTGACTGTGGGGACTGTCACTGTAGGTGGCTTCATGGGATGAGCCACACTGGGCATTGCTTGGGATGGGGGCACTGGGGTTCCTTTTCTCCTTTTCGCACCAGTCCCCTTCGATTTAACCCAATCTGGTTGCACTAGAACAAGTGCATACGCCTGCAGGCTGCCCTCACTGCCAATCTAATCTGGAGTCGTGGCCTTCCATTACTCCAAGGAAGATGGTGAGGATGGTGCTGCAGCAACCGGCGCTCATCCAATGGGGTTCATTAGCATGGGCTCTCTGCCACCCAAAAGTGGCTGAATTTAATCTGGGTCCAAGCTGGCATGTGGTGCGGCACAGCTCTGCCTGTGCCATGCCATGTCTGGGCTAACAAGCCTGGGCACTGCTCGCTCGGCATGGAGCTGGTCCTGGTCTGCAAAGCGTGGTGCAATTCAACTGAACCTGGGTAAACTGCTCAGGGACCATGCCCAAATGGAGATTCACTGGATGGCATCTTTAATATGCAACGGTGGTGCTCAGAGCAGTAGATAGTTTAGATACTGAGTAAATAGGAACTGCAGGAGGGAAGTCAGCAGTCGCTTCATCCCTACTGACCCATACCATCCTCTGTGAACCCTCCTGTGATACAGACCAGGGTGGGGGGTCATTGCCCAGCTCTACAGGTGACACCCCCATGGATTTCAGTAGACATAGGATTTTCTGCTAGGCTTTCAAGCAAAAACCATGGTGTACATTGAGGCAGACATCCAGCAAAAGGGTCTGAAGGCAGATGGGAGTGTATGGGCTGCACGCTAGCCTGCAGAGGCGAGCGGGGAGGAGCAGCATCTTCAGCTGTGCTCTTGTCCTTAGCAGAAGGGCCTTCTTGCGAAAGTGCTTTCTTTTGTTTTGCAACACCCGAGCAGAGATGGTTTTGATAATGAGGGACTGGCAGTTCTTGCCTCACTGTAGCCAGAGGGGTCTATGTGGAATGGGATCCTGCGATGTAAAGCTTTTTTAATGCTCTCCAGATTGCTTTTGAGGTGGTTTCAGTGACCCTTCATCAGGTCTCCTTCCAACACACCTTCTTCCAAATGGCAGATCCTTGTGTCCCGGCACCATCCCCTCCCCAGAGAAAGTCAGTGCCAGGAGCTGGGCACCACTCTTCTCAGCTGGCTTTGGTGGGTGCCCATGGGAGCCACATCAGGGACATCCTTCAGGAAAACCTGCCCAGAAGACCTCCCTGGCTGGCCGGGGGACCATGGTCAACTGAGCGATGCCATGAGCTGGAAACTCATCAGGGGAACTATAAGACCATGGGGTTTCATGAGAAACACGTTATTTAGGGGGGGTCTCTTGCCTGGGTTCTCATCCTCTATACATGCAGCTTGTTCAGCAAAGACATCAGCTCAGGACATCTCCTTGTTCCTGCTTCTCAGCCCAAACGCTAAAGGACCTGCAGGAGGATTATGAAGAGTACCATGTTTGGGAGCAGACCTTTCTTTCACTCAAACCCCACTGGGATAAAAATCATCCTGTGAAAGCCCTGCATGACTGCTGATGTGTTATGCCCCATGCTCTCTCAGCACAGACATCCTGTGGTCCTTGTGGTCCCCCATGTCAAAAAGATGCGTGATCACCTTCCAAGGTGATGTCTTTTACGGTGGTTTTTAGGCTAGAAACAAAAAATGAAGTGATTTCCTTCCAACATAAGATTAAATACAGGTAGAAGACTGGTTGTGATGACACAAAAAAATAATATGAGCTGATACTATGCGTTATGGAAAATGGACGTGCTCCCAAGCCCAAGAGCTCCAGCTGGACAGCTGACCAGTGTTCCCATGCACACCAGCCTGCAGGAGCTGGACCAGGCTGCTGCTGGGGGAACCCCCAAACCCCTGGCCTGGGATGCTGCGTTGCCACCAACCTCGCAGGCAAGGGCAGGAGCAGCTCTGCAGCCAATGCAATACCACAAAATGTTATTGAATTAGCAATACCAAATCCACTACTTGGGGTGGAAAATAGCTGAGTTCTTCCCTGTTTTTCCAAGGACTATGTGTATTCTAGGCTTGAACAACTCATTTTTTCCTCTCCATGCCTTGTATGTTCTGGACCTATGAGCAGAAGGTGGCACTCAAATGGATGGGGGACTCCAAGCACGGTGTTTCCTACAGAGCGTAGGCTGATGTGTTTCCCCAGGCAGAGGATTTCTGTGGTCAGAGAAGGCTGGGCCAGTCCCCGAGGGCTCAGTATATGACCAGATGTGAAATTAATGAACTAAAATAGAAAAATAAATAGAAAATAAAATGTAGAAAATAAAATAGAAAGAAGAGACTGTGTCAAATGGTTTTCATTAGCACTGCAAAGCTGTCCAGCTAGAAATGATTTGTAACTCGTACGGATTTCCCAGTGGAAATGCAAAAAAAGTCTAATTATACAGAAATGGTGAGGACCAAAAGAAGAGCAATTTCCAGCAACAAATCTGCCATGTAGCATATCAATGTGTTGAAAATGTCTTTTCCAGACTGGAAGCCAGATCAATTTATATTTATTCCTCAGACCAATGGAAAGTGTGGTCCTATGTGTGGAATTAGGGTACAGAAAATACTTTTTGCTAATAAATAATTCACTTTGGGAAAGCAAATAAAAAAGGAAAAAAAAAAAGCAATATAAGGACCTGAAAATGTTTTTGGGTGAAACAAAGAGGTAAACACATGACTGGGTCTTCACAACTAAAGCTCCTTCATACTGTTTGATTTTAATTTCAGATCTCAATTAGAGGTTAGCCAAAGGTAATTGAAAAAGAGCTGAGATGTGGAATTAAATGGCAACTGCCCACACATCTACAGACTTCAGTCGACCAGGCCCTCGTGTGGATATGGGTTTTTACCACCAGCTGGGCAGATTTGTTCCTGCCTTAGTAGGAATAATTCTCCTAGAGTGCTGGAGCCCTTTGCTCCAAGCTGAGAGTCTAATTATAAGACAAGACCCCCTTGAACATCACTACCCAGAGTGGATCTGGAATGAGGGACCATTCTCAGCCAGGGAAGTAGCTGCCCATAAATCAGAGGGTGAAGCTGCTGGGCTCCCCTTGCTTTCCCAGCCCATGCACCAACTTGGGGGTTTTTTTGCACTTTTGTGAAATGACCATGCTTATGTGTGATACGAAATACGTGATTTTAGACATAACAACAAACAGCCTGGATGAAAAAGAGCCAGATAAACCCATCTGAAGTCATTTATTAACAGAGGTCCTTCCTCTGGTATTTCTTTAAACTCCGCGTGGGTTTTTTTTTGCTGCCAAATTCACTTTGTGATGTTGAAAACTAATTTTTTTTTTTCCTTATCAAGATAGTTATTTTCCACTTGGCAAACACTGAGTTTTATTAGTTGTTCCTAATGGAGCCTGAAATGATTACAGCTTTTTTTCCCCCCTGTTTATTTCTCTCGTATGTTCATCACGACCAAAATCAGCTCACTTCTTGGATCTGGATGATTTTGGTGAATATTACCATGGGGCTGGCTGGTGGGGACTGGGGAGCAGACTACCAGAAGGGCTGTCATTTCACATGTTGTGCTGCAGCAATGTTGTAGACACCAATGTGGGTTTGTCTTGGTACAATACGACCAAAACGTTCCTGGGCATCCTTCAGAGGCACCCATGGATGCATGGAGAAATGCTGATGAAGGTCAGCACGTATAGGATAATTTGTCCTCAGGATTTGGGAAAATCCCCCTCTTGCTCTCTCCTCAAACCTACAGCGCCATCCGTTATCAACATAAAACCCCAGTGTTGGATTTTCAACCATTTCACTGCTCCCTGCGTGCTGTGCCACCTCTCCTGTCCTCTGCAGGACCTGGACCAGCCAGGGTCCTGGAGCAGCCTTGGGTCCTCTCTGTGTTTCCATGGACAAACACTGGCCTTCAGCATGTTTCTGTCCACTGTAATTTTTATAAGGGACTTGAGTAATGCAGGTGACACTGTGCAGAGATGTATTGATAGATCTTGGCTTTCCTTTTCCAGATGGATCCTTCTCTCCAGCTCCGTGACCCGAACAGCAGAACCAGCCCAGCACGTGGCTGGACATCCTCTAGAGGCACATCCTATGAGAAACAGAAAAAAAGCTGATAATGGATTTTCTGAGAGCAGGATCCGAGCTCTAAATCCAGGTCCCTTTCCTCAATCGGTAATCACAGTGCTTTTATCCCTGTTATCCTTTGTGATGGACTTCGCTCCAGACACACAGCTCCATAAGCGTAACCCCCCCAACAACAACCCTTGAGCTCACCTAGGCAAACCAATAAATGCCTAAAACTGTGTCCCTGCCCCAGTTTCCCTGCCCCCCTGGAGCACTTTGAGGGTGGCTTTGAGCCAGCCTCAGGAAGGACGTGCCCTGAGCTATTTTGTTATATCCGAGAGGACTGGTGCCGGCTGCTTCCCACCCTGGGGTGTCTCCGGAAAAAAGGACAGAGCCCAGTGCATCCCGGAGCAAATCTGGGTGCAAACCTCAGCAGCTGAACTGCGTCACGTGCGACTGTCCGTGAAATTAAAGCAGAAAAAGCCGCAGGCTCTGCAAGGTAATTTGCAACCCCAGGATGGTCCAAGGCTCGATGATCTTAAAGGTCTCTTCATCTGCGGTTGGACTCGGTGATATTAAAGGTCTTTTCCAACCTAAATGATTCTATGGTTCTAAGAGCAGAAGTTAAACTCCCAGGACTTCTTCACAGAAATTAGTGCAATTTATCTCGCACCTTTGCAAGGTGAGCGTTCCCCTTGTTTGTGAAAGTTATTTATTCAAGCAATACTTACTCTGTTCCTCTTTTTGGGGCTTGGGTAGTTTTTCATATTTCATAAGTGCCCACATCTGATGAAATCTCAGTCCTCATGGAAGCTTCTCCAAATTCTTCATGCCAAGATGCCTGGGGAGGGGATGGGGGGGCACAAAGCCAAGACGTGGGACTGCTTGAGAGCACGCCGAGAGGCTTTCCCTGCTGATGGCTACAGCCCAGCCATTAGGAGGGGTCTCTGCAGAGGAGACTGTGTCCCACCTGTGGAGAGAGCTCTGGGTTGGGATAGATCCCCGCAACGCTGCTGGGTCGCCCCAGGCAGGGGTCTGAGAGAGTTCTGGGTTGGGATGGATCCCCGCAACGCTGCTGGGTCACCCCAGGCAGGGGTCTGAGAGAGTTCTGGGTTGGGATGGATCCCCGCAATGCTGCTGGGTCGCCCCAGGCAGGGGTCCTGCTGCAGTCCCTAGCTCCGCTTGCCCGTGCGGCAGGGGATGCTCTGAGCCGCGCTGCAGGGACAAAAAGCTCGTTTCCTTCGGTGGGGAAAAATTAATTAATCCATGGTGAGCATGCAGCTCCATGTAGTCCTTTAAGGAATGAGCCACAGTGCTTGGAAGTGCAGTGCTTTGAGGCCGGCGCCTTCCCCCATGCGGAGCCCCCCCAGCTGCCTCACTCCTCACCATCCCACGGCCACCGAGGGCCCTTGTCTATAAAGCAAAGACCCCAAAAGCTGGAGTTGTGTTTCATGAATGTTCTTTGATGCAAACACTTCCCCAGTAACCGAGTTAATGCTATTTTAGCCTAGTGGGTTTTTTCTTTTTTTCCTTTTTCTCCCCAGAAAATCGTTCCTAGTTTAAATTTTTCACTGCTTGTAAAGTGTCCCATTTTAGTGCTCCGGGCAGGAGGAGATTAATGTCAGGTCCCATTTATGCATCAGTTTGGATCAGAAGAGCTTGGCCAGCCCTTTGTAATGCTCCGTTCTTCTGGGGTGGGGGGGGATTTAAAGTTTACTCTTGCAAAAAAATAACCCATTGTCACTGCCTGAGATACAGTTTTTAGAGAAATTCCCTTTGCCATAATAACTGGGTTATTTTGGTTGGCTGGCTACAAAGCAGCTGAAGCGGGTGATCCCTGCCAGAGCCATTAAATGATTCCTAATGTTGACGGAGGACTTGATATTGTGGTTGTAAAAGCAGAAGGTTCGGTATTTGCTGGAAGAGCCGCTTTCCCGAGGGCGAGCGCGGAGGACGGGAGGAAGCTTTCCAGCAGTACCCATGTGTAAGCAATAAGCAGAGGAATGCTCTCGGAAACTGCAGCTTGAAGGATTTACTTTGGCATCAGTTTGGGTTGCCTGGGAAGGGGAGGGAAGCTCTCAGGGAGGCACAGGGGTGCTGGGTGTGGGGCTTCGGCTCTCTTTCTGGGCTGGGAAAGGGAAGTTTAAGAGCCTTTTCACGGCGTCCTGCCAGGTGGGGTACCGAGGCACGCTGGCTCCTTCCCACCGTGCTGGCTGCTGCCAGGTGGATCATGCATGGAGGCATGAAAGCATCAAGGTCCTCATTTCCCTCTGAGTCAGGTCCTTGCAGCTATTTGGAGCAGCCCTGCGGAGAAGGACTTGGGGGTACTAGTGGGTGAAAAGCTGGACGTGCTCTCACAGCCCGGAAAGCCAACCCTGTGCATCCCAGCAGCGTGGCCAGCGGGGCGAGGGAGGGGATTCTGCCCCTCTGCTCCACTTTCATGAGACCTCACCTGAAGCCCTGCGTCCAGCTCTGGGGTCCTCAACATAGGAAAGACATGGACCTGTTGGAGCAGGGCCAGAGGAGGCCACGAAGATGATTCCTCTCCTATGAGGAAAGGCAGGGAGAGTTGGGGTTGTTCAGCCTGGAGAAGAGAAGGCTCTGGGGAAACCTTACCTGTGGCCTTTCAGTACTTAAAGGGGGCTTATAAGAAAGATAGGGACTGTTACAATAGGACAAGGGGTGATGGCTTTAAACTAAAACAAGGTGGATTCAGACTAGATATAAGGAAGACATTTTTGTGATGAGAGTGGTGAAACACTGGCCCAGGTTGCCCAGAGAGGTGGTAGATGCCCCATCCCTGGGAACATTCCAGGTCAGGTTGGACGGGGCTTTGAGCAGCCTGATACGGTTGAAGATGTCCCAGCTCATTGCAGGGGGGTTTGGCTGGGTGACCTGGAAAGGTCTCTTCCAACTCAAACCATTCCATGATTCTATGACTATGAAATGGAAATATGTTTGCGCAGTGGGATATCACTTCTGTACGCAAAGGATTTTGTGCAAACCCCAGTGCCTCCCCACGGCCCCTGACACCATCTCTGCCTTGGTACCAACCTCTTGGGAACATCCCAGCTGGACAATTTCCCCCAGTACCTCCTGTTTTCCCAGCAGACCTCTCATGATTTGCTCACGCACGATGCTTTCAGCATCTGTGGGAAGCCCAGGCTTGGTGTGGCTCCCTTCCCCGCAGGAGCCATCCCAGACAGCACCAGCCCTTACAACCGGCTCACAGCAAGCCGGGGAGGAAGAAGTGAACCTAACCCAAGGTACGGTCTGAAAATTATTACTGTGGTTAGACCAACCTCAGCTTGCAGTGATGCGGATGAGTTTCCATTTTCTCATCTCGCTTAGGACAGGGGTGAGAGCGGGCAGGAGCTGCCTGCAGCGTGGCAGCATGGGCAGCGGGCAAAGCCCACGGCCTCTGCTGGGAGCAACAGCGACAAAAAGAGGCCTCAAAAAGGAAATCTGGCTTGGTTAACCCCTTGGTTAAAATAACAAGGAGGCAACCCTCTGCTGTTGGTATTCTGAAATACCTTTTCTTCTATCTCTCTATCTCTCTCTCCCCCAAATTTCCATCTCTCCGAGGCTAATATCGTGTCTCGTCTGCTCTTTCTCTTTATAGAACGTCATTTCTTTCCTGAGAGGGACTGTGGCATTTGGCTGGCAACCGGGTAATCAGAGCTTTAATTCCCCACGGGCTTGCAGGTAGGTTTGCAAAGGGATGGCGGATGCTTCAGGGTCGCTCTCTGCTGCCAACCAGTGCTCCCATACAATGGGAACCCAACTGACTCCCTTGGAAGCAGGTGCTGGGATCATCTGCAAATAGCAGGAGCCTGAGGAAGAGCAATTAATCCCTGGCTGATGTCTGCCAGCGCAAAGGAGCAGAATAAGGTGCCTGGCCAGGGAAAGGGGAAAACAGCAAATCCATCTTATGGACTTTTTTTAGACTTGGTGACTTGAATACTGCACTGCAGTGTAAATCCTGGCACCTCCTTTGAGCCATTTCTGGGGATAAAAGTGGAAAGATAGCTTGGGGAGATGGCAGAAATAAGAGGTTCTGGCCAAGGAAGTGGAGTGAGGGAGGGGGTTTATCGATGGGGCTGCACGCATGGGCTGGGATGGGGATTTACTGTGTGATGCCCTGCGGCATCCCTGGCTCTGGGGGGCGAGGGCTGCGCAGGGACACCTGCCCTAGCTGCCGCTCTCAAGGGGAGATCTCCAGTCCCACTGGTGTAATAAGGCATAATTAGGCCTTCCCTGCAAGGGCTGTCAGGCACTGGAAGGGGCTGCCCCGGGAAGGGGTCGAGTCCCCAGCCCTGGGGGGATTTAGCAGCGGGCAGAGGCGGTGCTGAGGGCCAGGGTTTGGGGGTGGGATGGCAGGGGTAGGGGAATGGTTGGGCTGGGGGAGCTTAAAGGGCTTTGCCAACCTAAACGATTCTGTGATTCTATGAGTTGTTTGCAAACTTTTGATGAAGCATCCTGAAGACAGGAGAAGCTCCTACAGACATTGAAAGGAGTTCTCATTCATGTTTTAGACGAATATTTTATCTCTTTGTTTGAATTTATTAGAGGGCGTTTTCAAATGCAAAGCCTAAAATGAAGGCTCAAGAGCATCTCCTTCCAGAAAGAGGGGCAACAGGGCAGGACAAAGGGGCTTTTTTGTTGGCACTTGGCACAAGCCCCTTGAGCATCACCAAAATCCCTGCAATGTGACATTGGAAGGGTAAGCGCTCTGCTGGGGACCTGATCCTCCCGCTCATGGGACCTCTTGCTGTCCCCTCAGGTTGCAGCTGGGAGGGCACCGCCCACAACCTAATTGCTTTTTGCTTCTTAGTGATTTGAAAACGCTGATTTCTTTTCCTTTGCAAGCCGCGAGAGCTGATGGCAAGAACAGGAGCAAGGGCGTTTGTTCACGGGATGAGGGGAGCTGGCAGCACGCGCCCCAGAGTGCATCCCCTGCCTACGCTGCCAAACCCTCCCCAGGTTTGTCTGGCAGGAGAATAACAAAACCAGATCAGCAAAATGTGCACAACATGATGACAGCAGGATTTCTGATGGCATTTGCCCATTTTTTTGTGGTGAGGCTGTGTTCTGGAGAGGCCACTTTGTGCAAAAAAGAAGATCGGTACCATTGCAGCATAAGAAATTCCACCGAGCGATAAAAATGGTCTGGACTCGGTTATCAAATGCCATCACACAAAAAGTGTGAGCCTACTCTTTATGGATTTCATTTTACAGCTTTTGGAAAAAGTTTTGTGTTTAGCCAGTGACAGTGAGGAAATGACTTTTCAGTTCTTGCCTAGAAATAAAAAGAAAAAGAAAAAGGAAAAGAAAAAGGAAAAAAAAAGGAAAAGAAAAAGAAAAAGAAAAAGAAAAAGAAAAAGAAAAAGAAAAAGAAAAAGAAAAAGAAAAAGAAAAAGAAAAAGAAAAAGAAAAAGAAAAAGAAAAAAAAAGAAAAAAGGAAGAGGAATGAAAAAAGGGAAAGAGAAAGGGAAAGGGTAAAAAAGGAGGAGGAAAATATGAAAGGGAGAAGGAGGGGAAGGGGAAGGGGGAGGGGAAGGGGAAGGGGAAGAGGAAAGGGAAGGGAAGGGGAAGGGGAAGGGACCTCACAGAGATGCTCAGGATGATGAGGGGGGCTCTTTCCACCTCCCCCAGCCCGACTCCCAGCCCGCTCCCTGGGGCCCCTCTCCAGCCCATGGAGGGGCCGGGGTCTCATCAGCCCCCTTCCCTCTCCGGAGGCATCCATTCACCTGGGGAATGGCTCCTGGGGCACCAGGAGGGTTTAGGCAGTGCCAGGGGCTCCCGCAGCTGGCGCCTGCAGACACGGTGCTCACCAGGGACCTGCCTTTGATTTTCTCTTCAGAGGATTCCCTCCCTCCACTTGAAAGGGTTGTTATTTTGTAAGGAGGGAGCTAAGAGCAAAGCTTAAACACATACTTACATATGGAGTCACTCCTTAATGAGCAGAGATGTGAAAAATAAGCTGGAGTCTGGTCACAGAACGTCTCTGTTGGCTTTTTCTTCTTTTTCCCTTTTTTAATTGCAAATCTCTCCAGTCCCAAGCCTTCAAATAATTTTGCATCTTCTTCCACCTTCTTACTGAGTTGCTCTCGTTGTTATTTGGAGGTGGAAATGTGCAGCCGGGGCTGCAGCATCGTGTCATGCCGTGCTGCTGGGGACAGCGGGCGCACAGACGGTGGGATGCAGCACCCCTGCCGCCCCGCTATCACCCAGCCATGAACATTTCTGCAAATATCAAACAGCAAAAAAAAAAAAAAAAAACCACCACAAGAAAAAATGATTGTTACTCTCCCAGCAGCCCTCTTCCCAATTGAGAGTGAATTTCTTGATTACAGCCTTCCTACATTTCCGCTGGGAGAATTTCTTATGGTTGAAGCCTCTGTTTGAATTCCAAGTAATACCATTTTAGAATAGGCTTCTATTGAAAAATTGGGGGGAAATATATAAAGGAATCATCTACACAAATTATCCTCCTGAGCTGTTTTCCAAATGGCCTCACGGCTTCTGTTTCAGATGTGATTTCTTTGCCCGACATTAGGTACACTTACTGCTCACTTGAAAGCCAGGAGAAGAATTGCAGATGTTAGCAGTCATCTCTGAAAATATATTTCAGATTATTCCAAATTACTCCGGTGGAAGAGAAATCTGGGGACATTACCTTTAATATTAGAGCCGCAGGAACAGCAGAGGCCAATTTCCATTTTCTACCCCCAACTGAGAATATGAGAAAAATACCTATTGAGCCCACCTTTATGAAAATCATTTCACCTCCCCATCCCTGCATGTGGATCTCCTACCCATGAGTATGTATCTCATATTTATTAGCTTATAGGAACTTGGTGCTGGGGAAATTTGCCTCCCAGATTGGGAACCTGCTCCCAGTTCGTGTCCAGTTTGAGGGGTGGGCTGAGATGGACATTGCTGATGTGGAAGAGAGACATGGGGCACCTCACCAAGGAATAACTTCATCCTTGAGGGCATGGCAGATAGCAAATCCTTTTTTTTTCCTGTTGTTTTTCAATTTTTATTTCAGTTATGGCTTGATAGCTTTTTTTTTTCCCCCTCAATAACCAAGGGCCAAACCACCGTTATTCATATCCATCCTTTGCTGCCTTCCCTGCCACGCACCACAGCCATGAGCCACCCCACCAAAGGTGAAGGGAGTATGCAAAGGACCAGAGAAAGCCCTGCGTTATCCTCTCGCTGACTGATTTCAAAAGAAAAATACTTCATATTTTTTTCCCTGGGCAGAAGCGTGGCAAACAGGCCTGGCAGCTGGAGAATGCCAGGATGATGCCCTTGGGAAACAGGAGGAACCTCCCAGCCATGCTGTTACCAGCCCCCTCCTCTGCTGCTACTTCAGGGGTACAGAGCAGCAAGCATTAAAATCAGCCTTCAAAATATAATTTGAAAATATCTAAAGAACTATGTGAACCACCACAGCTCCCCACCAGAAGGTATTTTTATTGTATAATCAAGGAAGAACTGAAAGCGCATCCTTAAAGCGTATTTATCGCTACCCAGGTTCCTCGGTGAACGCCAGCATTGGGACCTCCTCCTCCAAGAGTAATCCACAACCCATAGATAACTTCTTTGAGCACTAATAAAATTTAACTTTTTGGAGGGGTCTGTCTTCTCAATTGATTCTCAAGCCAAGATGCCCACAGATACCAGATTCCCACCTCATGCAAACGTTGGTGTGGAGTAAAAGCGCTGACTCAGCACTTTGCAGTGACTCGTGTGTTTGAAATGGCCCAAAAATAACATTTCTCAGCAGAAGGGCTTTGCATGTGCCACAGCGCTTTTGGCACTTGGGGCACACGTCTCCATTGGTCCCCCAAAGCACAAGCTGAAGGTTAATGAAGCTCAATATTACCGTGCCCATTGTGATATGACTCCATGGTTAATTAAGCCATCTTCTCCTTAACCTACTGGAAAAAATGTCATAGGTGAGGCATTTAGGATAGAAGAACCTGAAGGAATGTAATGTTTTAATTCAAAAAAGTAATAATCCAGAGGCCAGGAAAAAATTTTTTGTGTGTACTACATGCGTAATAGCTCATTATAGAAGCATTGTAGAGTCATTATTTTAAATAACTGTATTTCATTCCAGTGGCTGGGATGGCAAGCAGTATGTATTTTGTGTAAAATAGATTTGCATTATTATTTATTCATGAGTTTTAAAAGGATCATTATTTTTGACGGACAGCTCCTGTCAAAAGATTTATACATGGGAGCTCGTGTTTTCCCATAATAATGATTAATCAATAAACATTTGAAAACGGTGCTTAAAATTCAGCATTACCAGGATACACATTTACCTTTAATTAGAAGCAGGTTTTCGTTTGGGAAACCAGATCGCTTTCGAACTCCTTCTAATTGCTCACAAACCAACGTGCCTTCTCACCCGCCGCCTGCCATGGCAGCACCCGCGGCACCCACTGGGTGCTTTATGCCCCCCAAAACCCGGGAGCACGGAGGTGGCCGGGGGATGCTGCACACCCAGGAGCATCCAGCTGCAGGTCTGTTCACTGCGGCTCCAGGAGCCATGCTGAGCGTCTGGGGGAGAAGCATCGCACCTGGACAACAAAACTCCTGGTGCCAACCCTCCTGTGCAATGTCGGCTTGAAATAAGAATACCGGGCTGTTGTTATTTTTAATGGAGACCCTGCTGAGGGTGGGCAACAAGCAATTTAAATGCTTTGCACGGGTGAAATCCAGATCCTACTGCAGGAAAGGAGAAAGCAAAGCCCACGCCTGCTGCTCCTTCATATTTCTTCCGGTTACCCTGAAGTAAATGTCACCAGGAAGGAAAATACATTGGTTTTCTCGTCACTCCCCCAGGTTTCCTCCCCACGCTGCCTTGCAGATGCTGGGTTTGCATTGCTGGGTATCACCTCTTGCTACATCACAGCTGAAAACAGGGATGTTGAGGAACTGGCTGCCGTGTCCTGCCCCAGCCCTGTTGTTTCCATCCTCTCTGGTGTGGGTGCTGCTGAATCCGGGGAGCACGTATGCTTCAAGGCAAAAAAATGGGCACTACGCCCCTCTTTTCATGCCTCTGTGCTGAGTCTTTCAGGAGCACCAGTACATACAGTAAATCTGCTTCCTCTGCATTTCCCATGGCTTATATTAAATGAATTTTCAAGACATGACATCTCCAAAAGCGAGTGGTGTCAGACTTCCTGGTCCATCAAAAGTATCGTTGCCTTTGCAAAGCATGGTGCGTGCTGAATGTGATAACAGGATGGTCCAGAAACGCCAGCACCTTCTTCACCGTTGGAGAGGAAGGTTTTTATAACATTGCTTTCCCAGTCTGAAAACTGTATGGGGTGCAGTGCAGCCAATGCTTTGTATCGGTCCATCGGCTGATCCATGGATTTTTTCATGGAGGAGATTTCTTTGTTCCCCAAACCACAAAGCCAACATCCCTGGAAACATTCCAGGCCAGGTTGGACAGGGCTGTGAGCAATCTGACCTGCTTAAAGATGTCCCTGCTCATGCAGCGGGGTTGGACTGGGTGACCTCTAGGGGTCCCTTCCAACCCAAACCATTCTGTGATACTATGGTTCTATGATAGAACAGTAATAACTTTTATTTTGGCATTATCCATGTTCAGGCTGGTATGACCCCAGATGAAGCAGCCAGGTAGAACGGGCCGCAGGGATTTGGAGGCTTTCTTCATCCCAAGTGCACCTTTTTTCTTGTGCCAAATTACTTACCCTTCACAGGGTGGTAATGCAAATGGCATGCAAATGCTTGTGAGCAATAACAGCAGCAACAATAACTGTTGTAATATTAAAAAAACCAGCTGGTAATTGGTGCCAGCCCTGACGAGGAGTGCGGCCATTACCCCTATTATCCTGCCCGCTAACGGAGCAGATTGGCATCGCAGAGCCAATGACCAGAAGAAATATGTCACTGTCGCCCGGCTTTTCATTTACATCCTGGAGCTTTTGCTCTTGGGAATGTGTTAATCCATGGGGCTGGGAGCAGACGAAGTGGGGGAACCCCTTGGTGAGGCAAACCTGGGCCCAAAATGCAGGCAGAGCATCGCTGGTTGGGCAGGCAGGGCAGGCAGGGCAGGGCTTGCCAGCTGTGCAAGGGAGCACCAGCCCCATCCCTCCTGGGCATCCATGAATTATTCAGCAGGGCAGCACTGCTCTTGCTTTTCCTGGTCCTCCCAGTGCATCCCAGTGCCTGGCTGCATCCCCGCTCACCATTTACCAGGGGAATTACCAGGCAAGCCCTTCCCTCAAACCAACACACCCCAAAACCTCCTTGTCTGCCCATAAATCAGCCTCGGATCATACATTTTATTTAATTTTTCCATTACCAGGAATGGAAGTAGCCCAAGCAGATGTGTTTGGGCTGCTCCTTGCCCGTGTACTACAACTTTGCAGCCGGATGCCGCTGGCGCCAGGATGCAGCGGGGACCCTGAGCCATGCAGGCGGCCCTGGTCCCTCTCTGCTCCCAGCACCCCAAACCCCACGGTGGGAAAAATGCTGCCAAAACCATTCCTGAACATACAGGTACCCTGCAGCAAATTTCCCTTCAAAGAAGATTTGCCGGGGTAACTCTTCTGCAGGTGCCCCCATGCCATAAAAGAGGGAGATGTGAGAGGAAAGGTAACTGCACAGGGGTTTTCTAACAGGGTGGGAATTTTAGCATTAAATGTTGTTAGAATAATTTTATTTTTCATAAATTTACGACCTGAATAGGTGCCTTTGCTCGTAGTCGTTTGCATTTTATGTGGTGTCACGAGCCTTTTTAATGTACCAGGGTAAAATCTGGAGGTACTGTGCCAGCAGGAAAACCAGCCAGAAGTGACAGAAGTCCCATCTCTCTGAAATGGATGTTAAACTCTGATCATGAAAGTCACCTTTAAAGAACTATGTAAAAATCCTGAAATTCATTTCAGATTAGCTGACTTGAATATTTTGTACCCTAACAACTGTACAGCCAAAGAGATGGCTCAAAGGCAGAAAGAGAATTGACCTGAAATGCTCATTAAAATCACAATGAAATAAGGCTTTAAGAAAAGATTTTCTTTTCTCTTCCCTCTGGCATGATGTGAAATGGTGGAAACTCCAACTCTTTTCACATCCTCCCCTTGCTCCACTTCAAATCCCTCCCTGCCAGCGCTTGAAAGGGGTGTTCAGGCTGTGCTAACCCTGTGGGTGCCCGGCACCGTGCTCAGGAATGGTGGGGTTTTGGCAGCACGGCCGTTTCCAGTGCTGGGGATGAAATCCTTGGCAGGTGGAAGGTGCTACCTCCATCCCCGATGTGGGGGTCTGCGGAGGCCGTGGTGGGGTGCGGGGTTTTGGTGCTGTCCTGCTTTGCCCCTTGTACTTCCCTGCAGTGCCCCGGCGCAACCCTCAGCATCCTCAGGTGCGCCGGGAAGGATCTCACCGGCGATATCAAGCGTCGCTCCAGTCTGCGGCTATTAAAAGCTGGCTCTGAGCCCATAGTATAATACACTGCGATTAAAGGAAGCACATTTGTCCTGCTGGTAATATCAACATTTTATGAATGAGCGGGTTCTGATATCAGCTAATTAGGAGTGGGTTTATTGCAGCATCTGTCACCTGGAGTTAAGCAATTTATCCTGGGAGGCTCCTCGTGGGGAGGGGGCCGTCAAAAGCTGGCGGCAGGGAAGGTGCAGGACCCGGGGAAACAGCTGCGCCTCGGCACTGCCGGGGGAAATCCCCGCTGAAAAAGCGGGGAGAGCAGGCCGGAAAATATACAAGCAATTAGATGCATTGTGGTAGCCTAATTGCCTGGCTCACCAATAATTTTGGAGAGAGAACCATGGCAACGGCGGGATCACACACTTGTGTGTCGTGGCTGGAGCACGCCGAGCCAGTGGCTTCCTTCTTAGAATCATAGAATCATAGAATCACTTTGGTTGGAAAAGACCTTCAAGATCATCCAGTCCAACCCTCAACCCAACCCTGCCATCCCACCACTTAACCCTGGCCCTAAGCACCTCATCTCTCCTTCTTTTAAATACCTCCAGGGATGGGGACTCCACCACCTCCCTGGGCAGCCCATTCCAGAGCCTGACAGCCCTTTCAGTGAAGAAGTTTTTCCTAATGTCTAGCCTAAACCTGCCCTGGCGCAGCTTCAAACCATTCCCCCTCGTCCTATCATCTGTTACCAGGGAGAAGAGGCCAACCCCCTTGGACGTGCCCGTCCTTGCTCCTTGAAGAGCATCTCATGTCAAAGCACTGCTGTAGGGCAGCATCCTCCAGCGGCGCTGGTACCCGCTGCTGCCCATCTCACTGGCCAGGGCTCCCCACGGCGCTCGGGACTATCATCATCCCCACCACTGGCCAGGGAAGCACCAGCAGGAGGAGGCTGCCTCTTCCTTGAAACCCCAGGGTTTTGAATTCCCCACCATGAGCTTCCAGAAACCATGGGGGGAAAAAAAGGCCCATGCAGGACGTTATTTGCCAGGAGCACTCGGGATGATGTGAATAGCTCCCTGCCATTTTTACATGTTCTGCTCAGCCTCCCATCCCTACCAAAAAAAAAAAAATAGTCCATTTACAACATCTCATATTCAAAGCTTTTTACCCTCGCTGCCAGAAGCAGTATAAAAACCACACGTGCAAGATCATGCCCTAACCCACACCCCTGTTCTTGTCTTGTAGGACAGCCCAAAGCTGGGTTTGAGTCCAAATTACCCAAATTCTCCGCTTTATTTTAAGTGGGGTATAAATTTTGGTGGTCACAATAAAAAGCCTGTGATAACCCAAATTTAAGGTTTCCAGACAGTTGGGGTGGAGCAGAGAGGGATTTAACCTCCTGGCAAAGGGTGAAAATTTAAAGGGGTTGGTGAGGAGTCCCTAAACCTGCACAAAGACAGTCCTGGTCCTAATTTCAGGCTTGCAGATGCTCTGGGTTGTGGACACTCATTCCCCTGTGACATGCCACTCCATCCTCCCTTGCTCCCAGTGCTGCTGGGTACCAGGTACCCCCATCCCCTTCCCCACGGTGACCCCCACTTTGGGGCCGGTGACTGCTGTGTTCCCCACCTCAGCCTACCCACCTGCCCTCCTCTGTATTTTGCTCTTGACGTTTCTGGGCAGGAATAATGATTTTTTATGAGGTTTCCTGCCAGTTTTTATGTTTCTGCTTCCTATTGCTGGCTGCATGAGCCGGATTTGATAGCTGGAGCCCGGCTAGCATGGTGTGGTGAAAACCTGCTCTACAAATACCTGGCAGTTTGCTCCTCTGTCCATGCTTCTGCAAGAGCATTTCACCATCATGAGTGGGTTAAACCCAAGGAATCACCTCCACATGCATGGCACTGGTTTAGCATCATTATCCCTGGTACGCAGCCGTTTTTTTCATGATGTGCAAGGAGGTAGCGAGCGCTTGTAGGTATCACATGAGAGTAAATGTCCTGGTTTGGGCTGGGATAGAGTTTATTTTCTTCCTAGTAGCTGGTACAGAGCTGTGTTTTGGATATAGGATGAGGATAATGTTGATAAACCCCTGATGTTTCAGTTGTTGCTGAGCAGGGCTTACACTGAGTCAAGGACTTTTCAGCTTCTCATGCTCTATCGACAGAGAAGGCTGCAGATGCACAAAAAGCTGGGAGGGGCCACGGCCAGGACAGTTGACCCCAACTGGCCAAAAGGCTATTCCATAACATATGATGTCATGCCCAGTATGAAACTGGAGGGACTTTGCAGGGGGGGGTTGTTGCTTGGGAACGGGCTGGGCATCGGTTGGCAGGTGGTGAGCAATTGCATCGTGCATCACTTTCTTTGTGTATTATTTTATTACTGTTATTTTTAATACTCCTACTATTTTATTTTATTTCAGTTATTAAACTTTTCTTATCCCAACCCACAAGTTTTCTCACTTTCACCCTTCCAATTCTCTCCCCCATCCTGCCAGGGCAGGGAGGGAGCGAGCTGCTGGATGGGGCTTAGCCACCATCTGGGATTAAACCATGACAATAAATCAACTTCAAAGGACGCCACAAAGTTTTCCGCCTTTTATCCAACCTATAATCTTTAAAATTAAGCAAGGCTTAAAGTACAAATATTGATTTTGGTGCTGGATAATGGAAGGGCAGGGACAGGGTTCCGGGAACGGGCCATGCATTTCATTTCCTCTGTGCTAGGACAGCACGTTGTCATCAGCGTTTCTTTTATTTACACATCTGGAACCAGGCAAAGCGCACAGCTGGGAAGAGCTGCTGGCCATTCCTGATGCTTTGCTTTCCTCCAGAGAGCTCAGAAAGCTACCCTCACTAAGAAGTAATTAAGCAGGATCCTTAATAAAGTCATACTAAAGATGAAATGAGAGTCATGGTAGCAGCAACCCCGAGCATATGGGACAGATTTTAGAATTCGTTGCATTTTCAACAGTTGAGCCATTTGTAAAAAGCCTTGTTTAGAAAAAGGAAAAGTTGTACAGCTGGGAGCACAGGCTCCCCAGGGCCAAGGCATCTTCCCATGTTGGCTTTCCCAGGGCTCAGCACCAGCTCATTAAATTCAAGCATCTCGAGCTGCTCCTCAGAGAAGTGCAACAGCAAAGCCAAGGCTGAAAAAACCCCCATGCATTACAAAAATATGTGCACAGACACCCACCCGAATGCAGCCACCTATGGAAACGTATTCAGGTGCTGAGGGAGGCAACGCATTTGCCTTTTCATACTTATTTGTGCTCCTGTGATATAGCCTGCCTTGTTATACAAGGCACAGGCTCATGGAGGTGTTTCTTAGCCATTAATAAAAGTGAAATCACTATAATTACTGAGGCTTTACCCACGCTCAGCACTGCCAGCACATCTGGGCCGCTGGCAGCTCAGCTCTGCAGCTAAGCAAATACCCGATCAAAAAAAAAAAAAAGAAAAAAATCTCATTTCATCTCTCTTAGCCTCAGGTCAGAGAGACTTTGTGACCCATCTCCATATTAAAATCCAGTTAAGTGTGACCTGAGACTCAGCTGACATCCTTAATACAGTGTTGGTATTTCATCTTCGCTTAGGCCAGGGCCGGGGTTCAGCAAGGCTCGGTAGTAATGTGGCTCCCATCCACAGGTGATGCTTAGCCTGGAAGATGCTGAGAAAGTTTTCAGAAGTGTCCTGGAGTAGGGGTTTGGGGTTTGCCCACAACTGTTCCTTGGTGCGACACCCAAATCTCAAGCTGCTCAGCATCTGCTAACGTGCCACGCCGGCACGGGCACAGTCCTGGGTTCACAGGACATCACGACCCATCTTCTCCTACCATCGCTGCTCTTGGGACCTACTTTTGGGGCCTTTGGAAGGAAAGGAAGGTCAACACACTTTTAATATCATGAGAACGCAGATATTTAAGCGCCCACTTCCCAGTAGGGTGTGGGTCCTGTGCAGCCTGGGTTCATCTCACCTTAGGATGCCACGCAGGGGGTGATGGGCTTTTCCCCCATTGGGAGCGCTGGGCAGCTCCAGTGCCTTTAAACCACACATTTGGGCTTGTTCAGCCTGGAGAAGAGGCTGTGGGCAGAGATGATTGCGGCCGTTCAGAGCTTAAAGGGGGCCCAGAGGAAAGATGGGGACAAGCTTTTTAGTAGGGCCAGCTGGGACAGGACAAGAGGTAATAGTTTTAAACGGAAGCAGGGTAGGTTTAGACTGGATCTAAGGAAGAAATTCTTTCCAGTGAGGGTGGTGAAACCCTGGCAGGGGTTGCCCAGAGAGGGGGTGGAGGCCCCATCCCTGGGAACATTCCAGGCCAGGTTGGACGGGGCTGTGAGCAACCTGATGTGGTTCAAGGTGTCCCTGCTCCTGCAGGGGGGTTGGGCTGGGTGACCTCTAGGGGTCCCTTCCAACCCAAACCATTCTGTGATTCTATGATTCTATGATTTGCAGTGGTAAATACCCATAAACCTGGTGCTGCCAAATGAAGGCCTGATTAAAGGTTTATACCAGAGCAAGGCTTTCTGAGAGCATGATGCTGGGAATGGCCCCTCCACGAGCGATTTGGAAAGCAAAGCAAGGGCTGCGTGAACATAAATACCAGGAGATGCCAAATTCAGGTGTGTTCACCCATCTGAGATCCTGTAAATCCTTGTTTATACAGGAAAGCTTTCCTCAGGGCAGAGCCACAGTAGGCAATGGAAATACCTGCATGAGTAAACCCCCAGGCAGGCAGCTAGAATTTAGTTCACTTGGAAAATAACCCCACAATAAACCAACACAATAGCCGGATAAATAAAAGAAGAAAAGTGAAGTTAAAATATAGCTCTATAAAGCAGTAGCTGTAAAACAGAAATGCTGGGAAAGGGGTTTTTTGATGGATTGGGAAATGTACTTTTATGTTATAGCATTTATTTTTCTGAGCCTTGTGACCGCATCGCAGGTGACCTTAAATAACAGTGACTGCACTGGTGGTGACAAGCAGCATCCTCATCCTCCTGCCTTGCACGGGGTTAACCAAAACCTCTGGTGAGAACCCAGCACCCCAGCAGCTCCTCATGGCCAGGTGTACTCTGAAGGCTGGCACAGGGTTTTATAACCTGGTTTATGGGAATTTGGGAAGCAGAGGAGCCCACCAGCCAGCAGATCACACGTGTCCTTCCCCTCTTTCATCCGCACTGCAGTTGAGGCTGAGCAGCAATAGGGGACATCACTAGATTTCCAATGAAGCATCGAATCATTAGGGACTTAAAGTGGGATTAAGCAACACAGGCTAATTAATTGTAACAGCTGACTTCAGCGCCAAGTTTGGAAGACTGCGTTAGACTGGTTCCCCAGCGCTGATATCCTGGGGGCACGCTCTCCTGAGCACAGAAGGATCCAAAAGCCCCTCGCCGGGCAGCTGAGCATATCTTAAATAACCCAGCCACGGACCGGGCAGGCAGGGACAGCAGCAGGGGCCACCCAGGAGCATCAGCAGTGGTGTCCCTGGCCAGATACTGGGAACCATTGACCCAGACAGAGGTGACAGAGACAGAGATGGCAGTGGTGGGTAGGTAGCGGTGACATGAAGGACATCGTGACGCACTCCAGTGGTTATAGTGGGATGAACATCCCATTTTAGGCCACTTACATGCAAATACGACTGCACGTCTAATTTGCGTGAGTGTTCCTGAGCATCCCTGAGGGCCAGGGTGAGCAAAGGGGGAAAAGCTGGGCTGGATGGAGTGTGTGTGCTTCACCTTCTGGAGCCGCAGGAAGGGGTTGGGGGCACCTGCTCATTTGGGTTTGAAACACGTGGAGGGGTTTGCCGATCCTAGAAGTCAGAGGTCCCCAGCGAGGGGCCTTTGCTGCTCCCCCAGTGCTGCTCCGTGCTTCCCACATTTCCAAGGCTTTGGCATTCTGGCTGCTTTTCATTCAAAACCCAGCCCACTTCAGAAACGAACATTTTACGATGAGCGAATACAGTCTGAAAGAAAGCGTGGCTTTGAACTACCTTGTGTTTTCAGCAATGTTTTTATTTGAACCATTCCTGACATTTTTCTCCTGTGGTTTTTCTGCACTAAACATCCATTTTCACCCTGTGCTGGGGAGACATTTGGAGCAGCTTTACCCTGCTTGGGAGACTTCCCTCCAACCTCTGCAGCATGAGGACGAGCTGAGGCCGTGGCTTTATCGCTTGGCCCTGCCCCAAGACGGTGCCAGGGAGGGCTGGAGGCAGAGTGCCAAGGTTTTCTTGCAAAAAAAAATATATCCTAGGAGGAAGTTATTACTCGGGATCGTTCAGGAAAATGGGCTTTGATCATACGGCAACAGAAAGGCGCTTGGGTGGAATTGAATGCGGCTACAGAGACTCAGGATGGTAATAATTTGCACTGGTAATTTGTTTTCAGAAGTGACACAGCACTAATGAATTCATAGAAAGGGTCTGCTTTCCGTGGGATGGGCAGAAAGAGGCTTTTTGGAATGGTATTTTAAAGGTAGAAGTAGCATGGGGCACAAAAAAGTATAAAACCAAGTGCTTGAGCAAAGCCAGCACAAAGAGGTCTACACACATGGCCCGTTCACATCTGTGTTTTTAATGGGATTTATTCAGTTTCTGGCAAATGCATCACTTTTATGAGGAAACACATGGCATTTCTCACCTTTCATTATCTGAAAAAGAATGGCAGGTTCAAAACTGGTACCACCTTAAAACCAAATAAACCTCCATCCACCAATGCATTTTACATTGTTTTGCTACACACCCACCCCCCCCCCAAAAAAAAAAAACAACCCTGGAATGGGGCTTCAGCCTTCCATTAGCTAAATCCTGCTGGAGCAGGTACGGCGTTATGTGAGGCTTCAGCAGCCGGCTAGGACGCTGCTGCAAACCTGCTGCTCTTCCTTGAGAATTCAGAAACTTCCCTCTGTTTAACTGTTTCATCATGAAAAATTGCACCAGGTAAAACGTCGAGCTCATAGAATCACAGAATCATTTGGGTTGGAAAAGCCCTTTAAGCTCCCCAAGCCCAACCGTTCCCCTACCCCTGCCATCCCATCCCCAAACCCTGGCCCTCAGCACCGCCTCTGCCCGGCTGTTAAATCCCCCCAGGGCTGGGGACTCGACCCCTTCCCTGGGCAGCCCCTTCCAGTGCCTGACAGCCCTTGGGGGAAGGAATTGTTCCCCAGGGCCAACCTCACCCTGCCCTGGCACAACTTGAGGCCGGTGCCCCTCGTCCCATCACCCGTTCCCTGGGAGCAGAGCCCGACCCCCCCGGCTCCCCCCTCCTCTCAGGCAGTTGTAGGGAGGATGAGGGCTCCCCTCAGCCTCCTCTGCTCCAGGCTGAACCCCCCCAGCTCCCCCAGCCGCTCCCCAGCAGCCTGGGGCTCCAGACCCCTCCCCAGCTTCTCTGGACAGCTCCAGCATGTGTCAGGAGCTTGCATCCAGGCAGGGTGGCTCCTGCCCATTCCCCTCCGTTCACCCAAGGGTTATGTCTCATATCTGAGACAAGTGGTGTCCCTCTGGGGTCCGTACTGGGACTGGTGCTGTACAATAAATTCATCAATGACCTAGACAGCGAGATCGAGTGCACCCTCAGCAAGTTTGCAGATGACACCAAGCTGAGTGGTGCGGTTGACACACCAGAAAGACGGGATGTCATCCAGAGAGACCTGGACAAGCTGGAGAGGTGGGCCTGTGGGTATCTGATGGGATTCAACAAGGCCAAGTGCAAGGTCCAGCAGCCCTGGGCTCCAGACCCTTCATGTATCGTCCAAAGAAGGCCCAGCAAGGCCCAGCTCCTGCTCTCACACAGCAGGGACACAGGGACACTGCAGAGACCCAAAAGATGCAACATTCTGCAGATGCTCCTGTCATTGCAACAGAGCAGAAGTTGCATTGCTTAAAATGTCCTCACTCCTCCTGGAGGCTGTGGTGATGCAGGGCAGCCCCGATAGCCTGTGGGAGCTGAGGAAGAAGATGCATGCCCCTTGCACAAGGGCTGGCCTGCCCGCCGGGGCTTTCGCCTGCCCAGGGCAGCACCAGCTGCTCCTCAGCAATTTTGGAGATGTGTTAAAATGTGTTTTGCTTTTGGAGCTCTGCCTGGGCAATAAAAAGCAGTTTGAAGGACGTGCCTAGTGCCAGGGCAAGGGGCTGGCTCTGGGCTTATCAGGTATAAATCTGTTATGTGCACCCCATGAGCAAGTTCGCTTCACAGAGACCTTTTTTTTTTTTGCAGCGATGTTAAGCTAGGCCAGTGCATTAAATCCTGATTTGAGACCAAATCCAGGCAGGGAGAGGTGAGAAGCTGCAGGTCACCTGCTGGGAAGCATGCTCATCTCAGGAAGGCCAAGGAACACCACCGTGAAATGGCAAGGTTTGATCCTGGGGGAACATAGGGAGGCTGTGGTGCAGCACAGCTGACGTTTCCATCACCCTTCCTCATGCAAACCCTCCCAGGTCTTGCCTGAACTCATGGCCAATGCAAAGCCTGCATGGTGGGGCTTCCACTCATGCTCCTCAGCAGCTTATCACCAGCTTCTATAGCCCATTACCTAATGAACCTCTGTCATCTGCTTTTGCAGGTGTAAACTCAATGCTAAGGTGGTGTAGAGCTGGTGCAGGAGTAGGGAGGATGATCCATGGAGGAGGTAGGGCTGTAGGGCCAGTGACCCCGGGGTTGCCCATCAGATGCATTACAGGACTAAGGTTTGCGTACCATAAATAAATAAATGAACAAATATTCTCACCGGCCTGTGCTCAGGGAAAATGAACGAATAGCCATCTTCCCTCAGCTGAGAATGAACATTATCAGCTGTATGTTAATAATTTACCCCCAGCTCTCACCAGCTCCTCCGGGTACCTATTGCTGCCCATGTGCGTTCCCGCCGGCACTGGCGCAGCTCAGCCAGGTGAGCCCATTGCGGGCACCAGCTTCATTTTATACCAGCCCAAGAACAATTCCCCTCCAGGACAATTGCATCTGCTTCCGGGATGTTTGCCGCTAGCGAGCTATTTTAACCCTCCTTGGCGTGAATGCTGTCATTTCCTTTCCTGCTGGGTTCTCCAGCCTTTGGCCCATAGACTATTGTTTGCCAAAGCCACCCAGGTGCACCAGGACCCCCCCAAAGCCGCGCCGGAGCAGCTTCCGGGGCTGAGCCCCTGAGGCCATGCTCAGCCGGCAGCGGGACTGCGCTCAGATGGCAATCCCAGCTAATTTCTCATTTCAGGGAGAAAAAGTAGAGGACATTTCCACTTTGCAAAGTGCATCTGCATCCCTTGCGCACAGCCCCATCCTCCTGCCCGCCTGGATGCACATGCCGGCTGCAGCAGAGCACTGCTCCGCAGCATAACAAGCTCGTTAGGAAACTTCTCATTAATTGCAGCACGTTCTGGATCAGAGTCTGTTATCTGCAAACATGACCCAGATGGAGATGCTGGGTTCGGAGCGTGCCCAGGCTGGAGACTCCCCCCCCATGGCCCGACCCGTGGGCATAGGGACAGGGGACGAAAGCCAGCGCTGGCTTGGTACTTGATCCAACCATGTGGCTTTTTTTTTTTTTTCCCTTAAAAACACAAAAAAACCAAAAGGAAGAGAAGATCTCAGATAAGAATACAAATGTTTTTCTTCCCCCAGCTCCAAGCGAAGAACTGTTTTATAAATCATTTCAGATAAACAGAAACAATCAAATCTTTGTTTTCAATTCACGCTGGAGATACTGTGCAGGCACTGATAGCTTGGGATTGCTTCACTCTGCGCTAATAAATCTGCCATTTGCAGTACAGGGTCTGCCAAGAAAATCCCCCTAGGCTTGGTCTGGTTTCAGCAAAGGATATATGAACAAGACTGTATAAATATTGCAGTTTTAGGCCAGTTCCCTCTCGCAGCTTTTGCAAACCCAAGCAAGTTTCCTCTTGATGATGTACACATCAGATATGACTGGCAGTCGGTGTTTGCTTCTGCAGACAGATTTTTTTTTTATTTTTCTTTCTTTTTTTTTGCTGGTAATTCATTGGTTTTTAGATACTGGTGGGAATAGTGGAGCAAAGAGGACAGTGCCGCAGCCCTTCTCCCAGCCCTGGCCATTCCCAGCTGCTTTGCAGCTTTGGGACCGGGGGATGCTGGGGAGGTTGCACCCTCCCTGCTGCAGCAGCTTTGATGCTGCAGGGGGTACCTGGGGATGGGGAACGGTGTCCTCGGAGGACCCCAGCAAGATGCCGATACTCTAGGAGAGGGGTAGAAAAGGCACTTTCTTCTCAGGAGAAAGTATTTCTAGCAAAATCAGACCCCTGAAAATGCTGGCTCCGAGACAAAACTGAGGAACTGTGCCATATGAGTCAGGTTGGTGGGTTATTTTTATTGAAAAATTAGAAATTATGGATATTCTAGAATATTTCATGCTCCTGCCTTGGCCCCTGATGCCGAGCAGGGTGACCACTTACGTGCCATTTGGAAAGACAATTTTGTTTGCTGAGAACAGTTTATACATTTTAGAGGAACGTACATGAACAAAGTGTGATTCGGGGTTTTGGGGAAGCTGGGAAAATTCTGGCTTTCCCCTTGGCAGCAGGATTTGTCTCCGTGTAGGGAACTCAGTGATCTGGGGATAAATCAAAACCACTTAAACACATACAGGAGCAGGAATAAGTTTACAGGAGCAGGAATAAGTATCTCTCATCTTAGACAGGGATTTGGCAATTTTGCTTTTAAAGGATGCAGCACTGGTGACGCCCATTCCCATCGTTGTGCTCTCCCATTAGGAGTCCAGTTTTACCTATTTATGGGCTGTCAGCACTCGGGATTGAAGGATCTGTAAGTCCAGAGTTTGTAGTCTAATTGCACATTTTATGGTTCAGGTAAAAGCATATTTTCTACATTTCAGGAGTGATTTGGAGGCAAATCCTATCATGTAGGACGTGACAAAAAGCAACAGCTACTTTCAAGCCTTGCAACGGTGATGGCCAGCTTGTCCCTCCCAAAAAAACGTGCTCAGTGCAGCAATCTGCAGGAGCTGGCACCATGCAGCAGCTCAGATCAATCAGGGCAAAAATGCAACTGGTAGCAAACATCACTTGAAACCCCTGGGGTTTTGGGGGGTAATTGTTTGCTGTATTCAAAAGGCAGAATTGTGCTTGTAAAGAGCTCTCCATATGGGTGCTGAGATTCTCCATGTGGGTAACCTTGTGTCAGTAACGGGACGTGGGTCCTAGAGGCAGCATCAGCCAGATGCAGGATGAGGATGCTGCCAGGCATGGCTCCAGGACAGGCACGTGGCTCCCACACCACCCCATGGGACGCAAGGCAGCCTGGATGTGGCCAGGACGGGATTCCCTGCGCCTTTTCTGCCAGAGGGTTATTGATTTTTGGCTGAAGAGCCTCAGTCAAGAGTTTGGTGGCCCATCATGCCAGAGGCACCCAAAACACACCGGCGTGATGCAGCAATGGCCAGGGACTGCAAATAATGACCCCAGAGCCATTTTTTTCAATGCTCGTCCTGCAGTCACAGGTCACATCTCACATGGGAGAGTTTAAATTGCCTTGAATTTCTTTGGGAGTAGGAAGGAATGGCTGCAGCGTGGGGTGCCTTTCCTTGCCCATGAGGTCCAAAACCCTTGAGGAATTAGAGGGCAGTGGTAAGAGCAAACACTGTCTATCCATCCCTGCACCCTCCATCCCGGAGATGGGACTGCCCTGGGCAAGGGGTGCCCAAAAGTCATCCGAGCACATTGATGGTCCATATCTGGCCCTGGTTTGTGCTCCGGCTTTGGCTGGAGGAGCAGAGCATCCTCCGTTACATCCATGGAGAAGCCAGCAGGAAACCTGGCCTCAGCGGCTCCCTGGACAACAGGAGTGGGCTTATGCGATGGGAGCGCTGCTGTTCCCACAGCCGGGTCTCACCAATGTGCTGTTTTTTTTTTTTTTCCATGGGAACAAAAACCTATTTTTTTCCCTTCAGCTTAGGGAAACAAGCCATTCTTGCTGCAGCCACCTGGGGAAATCCACCCCATCCAACACCTGCCCTGGGAAACTGCCCCACAGCAGCTGGACCGGGGCTCCCCCGGATGCTCTGCCTTTCAAGGGTGTTCCCAGGTCTCCTCACCACCTGGTTTGGGGCAGAAATCAGGGCTATGTGGTGCAGGGCTTTGCTGAGCAGCCCTGGAGGGATGTAAATCTAGGTGGATGACGAAGACGCAGAAGCTAAAGCAAGCGGAAATGTTTCCCTTTGTGGCTCAGCCCCCGTCACACCCCATAGACGGAGGCAAAGCTCGCGGGATGAAGTGCAGAGCGGTGCAATAAATCCTGCCTCCATTGGGGCTCTGCCACCCTCCCCGCCTTCGCTCGCCTCCCGCCCCACTCCTGATTTATGCTGCGGGGGAAGAGAAACAACGGCGGGCCTGCGCCTTCGTGCCCAGCCCCCCGGGGAGGGGGAGGTCCGTGGCAAAGGCATCTGGGCATAAATAGTTGGGGGACTTCAGCTGGGATGGAGATGGGGACTCAGCAGAGCCACACCTGGGGAAGTCCCGGTGCTGTCCCCGTTTCCCCTGCAGAACGTGCCGATGCGCCTGTGGCTGTGTGTGATTCACCCCACTTCAGGCTGCTCTGCCCCCGATGAGGGAGGTGAGCCGAGCAGCCCTGTTAGGAGACACATTTATCTTGAACCAAACTGCTGGTG
Source organism: Gorsachius magnificus (assembly GCA_034008185.1). NCBI lineage: Eukaryota > Metazoa > Chordata > Aves > Pelecaniformes > Ardeidae > Gorsachius > Gorsachius magnificus. The sequence continues at coordinate 2,592,384 of CM067085.1, read as the reverse complement.
CAATGCAGTAGAAGTGAATTTTTACCCTGCAACACCCTCTTTTGCTCGTTCTTGCCAATCATGCCCCGGCCCTCTCCGAGACCCCTGCCCGAAAACATCGTTGAGGTTGGACTGTCCTTGTGTGTTGTGGGGTCAAGCACAGGCATGAACCAGAAGGCTCAGACCTGCTCGCATAAATAGGGCTCCTTAACACATATAGTGGGTGCAGCAGCACCCAGGCTTATAACCCAGCAGCATCCCGACCCGGGCACATGCAGCCCCTTGGAAAGGCAGGGGAAAGAGACGGTGGGCTCCCCAAATGCCTAAAACAGGTAGGAAAGACAGGGGTGTAGGTCTCTCTCCTCTTGCAGGCTTTTATTTTCACCGTACGTCAACATCTTTCTCTCTGTTGATTGTCCTGGGCTGGTAAAGCCTTCTAGGATTGAGAGGCTAATATATTAATTTGTCGCTAATTAGAGCCTTCAGTTTTTAGTGTCCCTTTGGACATATTGGCGGCTCTGAACTGCAGGACCCAGGGGACCCGGAGAGCTGGCAGCGCGGTGCCCTTCCGTGCTCTCTGTTGAAGGATGTCTTAAAAATTGAGCAAAAAAAAAAGTGCTCGAGCCCCAGTTTCCAATTTTGGTTAGGAAGATCTCATATGAAAATAAAAGAGAAGCTGGGAAACAAGAGTGGAAAGAGGAGTTGTTCCTCCTGGATTTCTTGCAGGGGTGGAGAAGCAGGGCTGCAGTCCTGAGGACTGCCCGGCGAGGCTGGATGAGCCCCACGGCATCGCCCCGAGGTGCAAACCAAAGCTGTGTGCTGCTACGGAGAGGCGTGGGATTAGGGAAATGTATAATGTGCCATTATGTGCAATTTCCTTTTTAAGTTTCCTTTCTTAATAATTATTCCTATTATGTAGGTGGACAGTCTCTTAATATAGATAAAGACCTTTGCAGCTGCTCCATCGTTGGCCTCGTGTTTAATATGCACTTTATAATTAGCCTGGAAGGGAAGACCCATGGTTGCAGTCAGCCCCTGTTCTCTCAGATCATTTTTAATCTGAGCCGGGCTCAGCTGGGAAGGGCTGATAAACACTTCTGTACATGACAAACAGGGCTTTAATCTCTTCTTTCCATTTCTAGTGCGCTCATTACACAAATTTGTCTCCGAACGACCCCAACACATTAAAAATGACCCATCCTGGATGCTGTATCCTTTCTTTTTAACTTTCTTAAAGCCCTCAGTTTGACCCTCGGGTTCACAGAACGGGGGGAGGCAATCGCAGGGGGCTGCACGGCAAAGGTCACCAGTTCCCTCCCACAACCTGGTAAACCCTTTCCCTTTTTATTGATTTTTATTTGCCAGCTGCCAAGCCTTGAGAAAAGCCTTTGCTGGGTGAGGACCATTATGGTCCCCATGGGATTTAGGAGGGACGCTGCACATCCCTGCGGAGGGTTGGTAGCAGGATTAACAGCGCAATGGTTGGAGCTGGAAGCTGGGCATGCTCCAGTTGCCAGTGCCACATGTCTTCAATCATGAGGGTAGTTGAGACCTTGAGTCAGTTCCCGAACATTTTTGGCCAAGCCATGCCAGGTTTTGCTGTAGAAGAGCTGCCTATAGCCCAAAGCGTCATTGTAAGCACAATGCTGAATTCACCGGGTAAGGTTTTTCACTCTTCGCTTGGAAGAGGTCAGGTGAGAAGACCGCAACCTTCATCCCTCCCATCTCTCAATAATCACACTAGCAAACCAGTTTTGTGTTTATCCGGGTGAGATAAAGCTGCTTCTGACCAACAAATTCTAAGTATAACATTTTTTTCTTTTTTCAAAAAATGCATTTTTGGTATTTCTACATATCTTTATCCCGTGGGTAGAGAAGAGGGTGGCTCTCAGAGGTGCTCTTACCCAGTTTTGCTCAGCTTCGACAGGAAGGAGGAGCTCACAGACCCCCCCAAAAGATTTCAAACTGCAGTAGAGGTGAGCGGGCTCCTGATGGGGGTTGAGTGAAAGGCCACCCCAAGCAGATGACACAGTGGGATCTCCACAGTGCCAGCAGCTTCATGCCCAGCCATGGCAACGCCAACTGTACCACCCCAGACATCTCTCCTGACTGCAGCCGGGACAAAGATACAACAAAAGACATAACAGTTAATCAGCCCTTAATTAATTATAATAGGATAAGGAGTCCAAAAGGATATGGAAACAGATCTGAACTTTGTAACAGCATTAGAAAAATTGCTGTTTGCTCCTGGTGACTTAGAAATGTGAGTGTAAGTAAAACGGGTGTCATGAGCCTAAGCCAAAATTTTACTAAATATACCTTTTTTTTTCCCTTTAATAAACCACCCGAGCGATACTGAGATGACCAAGAAAGAGCCTCTGCAACAGCCCCAACTACAGCAAACTCACTCAGAGCTCTGGTGGTTGCAGCTTGACTGCCTCTGAGATAAAGTGGGGCGATAGCTGGGTAATTTTCACATTAAAATTATCATGCTTGGTCTTGATATTAATTTTCTGAGAGATATAAACAATTATTTGTACTTCTGATATGTACACAGGAGCATATTTAATATGAACATTAGACGCACACAGCTCATCAGCCTTAAACACCTTGGAGACTGGTAGGAGCTAAAGATAGCACTGATCTGGCACCGGGAAAACCATTTCCCTTCCACTTCCAACAAAGTTTAACTCTGACCCACTATCTCCATATTGGGAAGCACTAACACGAGCACTGCCACTTGCTCTTCCAGAGGAAAACCAGCACTTGCCTCCGGCTAAATCACAGGCTGGAAAAAACAGATTTTTCCTGGAGAACAGTGCAAAATGCAACTGTAATAATAATATCTCAGTGTGCCACCAAAAGCCATCCCAAGCAATGCCACAATTTCCCATGCTTCCAGCAAACCGATTCCCACTATTAGTGTAAAGGGGTTTACATCCAATTGCACTAAATAACCCCCTAATTATTTTTTTTAATGTCATGAGCACATAAATATGCAGAATGGATAGAGATGCTGCACCTACACATCATTTTCAGTATTTCTTTTTATACTAATTTTACTAATTCTTGCCATAAGGAGAAATAATCTGCATTTAGATGTTTCTGGTACTTGCAGAAAAAGGAGCTCTGTATAAGATAAAGAAAAGAGATTTTTAAACTTGGCCTTTAAGACTTAATGGAAAGAAATAACATGGAAATGTAATAAAAAGACGCCAATGCATTCTTGTGCAATGTCAGCTTGTAGAGTTCAATGGTCACTGTCCTTAACGGCACAGAATGTCGGTGCGTTTCAGCCGGAGACTCCCAGAAGGCCGTGAACGATGTCCACACTCCCCTAGCCCACGTGACCAGGAGAGATGTAACATTAAAGCAGATGAATGAAATCATTTGAAACATCAAAGGTGGCTTTAAATTAGACTTTCCCACTGCAGGATGGAGCATTGGCATGGGGGTATGAAGGTGGACTGGGCACGAGGAGGACTGTGTCATGGTGGGCATTCTGCCTTGGAGAATAGGAGATGGCTCCTCAAAAGTCCTCTCCCAACGGCAAAACACTGCTGGGCCGGGCACTGAGCTACAGGAACCCCACCAGCTGTCCACGTGCATTCCTCAGCCTGGTTCCTACCAAACGTCCACCTGCAACCCTCAGCCTGGTTCCCACCAAACGTCCACCTGCAACCCTCAGCCTGGTTGCCACCAAACGTCCATGTGCAACCCTCAGCCTGGTTCCCACCAAACATCCATCTGCAACCCTCAGTGCAACTGTCAGGCCATTTCTGGAAGAATTAGGGCAGCGAGTGTGTGGCAGCGTCCTCCTCATTTTGCTGGTTCTTCTCCTCATTAACCACAAATGACAGTTCTTAGACGTCCTCAGACTCCAGTTTTGAACAACCACAACAGCATGATGTTTCACATAAAAACTACTTTAAAATGGATCTGTTGACATCTCCTGCAGGAAAAAATACCTAAGTATTAGGCTGGAACTGATATTTTCCCAAGAGAAATCTTTGCTTTTCATGAAACCATATGTTTCGAAGAACCCTCCGCACACAGATTTTGACCTGTTCACCTCTCAGCGGAGACAAAGCCTTCATGAGGGTATCCACCTCTGTTTGGTTTTAATTTATCAAGAATAAAGGTGTCTGGCACTCCCAAATCAATAGTAAATAGAGACGTATGTGTCATCGTTGCTGAGTTTACAAACGGGCACAGGCATTTCATGGCGTGGTGAGCATCTCTTGTTTGCGTTGCTGCAGTCAGCTGAGCTTTCCAAACCCCCAAATTGATGTGATCTTATGAAGACTTGTTCAGCAGCACAAAGACTTCTATTCAGAGAGTTTCAAGGAAACAATCCAAGAAAATGTTCCTTTCAAACGTCTTATGTGCGAGTACATTCAGACAGTTTCTTGAACTCACAACCAGCTACAACGCTTGTTTAATCCTGTGTATGTTTAGAAAGATTTATCTATTCATGCAAAACTGATAAAGGGAGATGCTACGGGGATGCCTTGAGTGGCACGACACAGCACAAGGTCACCAGCACCTCCTGTGTAACACGTTCCACCTTTACATTTTATCCTTAAAACCCTTTTTCTTGCATGTTTTCAGACACAATTGGTTTTTAAGAAGGAGGCGACAGCAGTTCTTTGCTTGCGTTTAAAGATTTTATCCTTGGGAATAGGTGTAGGAATCACATGAATTGAAAGGAGAGAAAAATAAAGTTCTTCACGCTGGCTTCCATGGCCTGGGTAGCATCAACATCTACATATCAATCCCTCCTGCTCTGCTAGCTGAAGAATAGTTTTGCAATCTTCAGACTACCAGACCCCTGTCTAAAACCAAGACGTCCCTGGAGAGCTGTTTTCTGGAGCCTGAGGTTGTCTGTAAACCAGAGGCTGTGCCGAAAAATGGAAATAATCCTTCTCTTTGGGAAGTCTTTTGAATAAATGATTCAATCTATTTTCTGACCAAGTACTTTGAAGACTCCAATTTGTGGTGATTTAACAACCCTTGAGAGGAGAAGTCCAATAAAAAGCTCGTTCAAGGTGGAAATCGCAGCGGCAGTCGTGCATGCATATTTCAAGCATCACAGTGAAATAAAATGATATAGGAAAGTAACATGAAGTAGAAAACAAACACTTCCATTTGAAGGCAAAAATGGAATAAAAACATTTTACAGAAATAATACAACTCTGGTTAACAAAAGCAGCGTTAGCTTACAATTACTTTTATTACTTTATATACTATTCTTGGATGCACAAACCAAGAGCTACCCCAGTTCCACTCAGCAGCATCATAAATATTCCCGAAAAGTCACTAAAGGTAATGAACAGGTTGAAACAATCTGAGAAAAATAATTCCAGCCTTCCTGCGGGGATAACATGCCCTGATAAAGCCCTGCGCGGCCCCTGCAATTCTCCGCAGCGCTTGGCGGCAGGAAATCTCTGCAGAGGAAAACTGAATTGATCCCCGACGAGGGGTTCCTACACAGTGTTCCCAAAAGTGTTCCATGGGGCTGGGCTGTGGGTTTGGGGCAAGAACCCTGTTTTTTTGCATCATATCCCTGTCCTGAACATCATGGTGAGTCCCAGCTGGCGACGGTTAAGCCAGAGGTTAAGTTTGAAAAATTTGCTGCCAAAAAAGAGAGTAATTTACCCAAGCATGCGTAGCAAAGGTTCATACCTTTCTAATCAGTACGTGGCAGGAGCCACAGGAATGTACACCCAGCTGCTACGGGGTATGGCTACAAAAATGCTCCGAGGGCTGGAGCCCCTCTGCTCTGAGGCCAGGCTGGGAGAGTTGGGGGTGTTCAGCCTGGAGCAGAGGAGGCTGCGGGCAGAGCTGAGTGCGGCCGGTCAGGGCTTCAAGGGGGCCCAGAGGAAAGGGGGGGACAAGCTTTTTAGTAGGGCCAGCTGGGACAGGACAAGGGGGGATGGCTTTAAACTGAAGCAGGGGAGGTTTAGACTGGATCTAAGGCAGAAATTCTTTCCAGTGAGGGTGGTGAAACCCTGGCAGGGGTTGCCCAGAGAGGGGGTGGAGGCCCCATCCCTGGGACCATTCCAGGCCAGGTTGGATGGGGCTGTGAGCAACCTGATGTGGTTCAAGGTGTCCCTGCTCCTGCAGGGGGGTTGGGCTGGGTGACCTCTGGGGGTCCCTTCCAACCCAAAACATTCTGTGATTTTGTGATTCTGTGATTCTATGATAATGGTGGTGCCTTGCGGGTGTGTGCCTTATCGTCGCCCCAGCTCCTGCGTCGTGGAGCATAACTCATGCAGCTGAGCTCGGCTAAGCCAAACTGGAGCTTGCAACGTAAAGCTCCTGTATGTGCATAGGCATGGAGGGAAGACTTGTCAGCATCCCAGTTCTGTTATCTGAAAATAAAAAGGCCGGGGAATCAGACCACTCCGTAAGGAGCCAGAGGTAGGCAGCGGGGCTCAGAAGCCCCTTTCCAGGGGTGGCTTCATCTGTGCCACCTCTCGCAGCGCTCAGGGCTTGCCAAGGGCCGCGATTGCAGCTGCGCTCAGCTAAGCACTGCTGCAGCGCCCGTGACATGCTTGGCATCCCACCTCATCCCCTAAAAAGCAACTTAAACGCCATGCTCTCCAGCTCAGTTGCTGCTAAATCTGACTCATGGTGTCTTTTAAACACTACCAGTCCGCAAAGTATGTGCGGTTTGATCAGAGCACAAACTTCATTTTCAATAACCATTATAAATATATTAATTGTGAATTGTGTTTCTCAAGCCAACTTCTGGTGGCTACAGTTGTCCATGGCTGGAAGGGAGTTACCCTGGAAAAGTTCAGCAGAAGTTGTTCAACAACTGTCAGGTTATTTGGGGCAGAAAAATCTATCCGAACGTTTCGTTTTTCTGAAGCTTGGTTTATTTTTACAATCTCATTGACAAGCAACAAGAGGGCTTCAAGAAAAATGTTCCAGCATAATGATAATTCAGCTAATCCAGCTCGTACCTTGAGCTGGCACACCAATATCTTCACACAAAATACCGTATACAGCTTGCATAAATAAATTTTAAATTACCTCAGCTGAGATTCACAGTTACATGACAACTCTTATTAAGTGTTCAAACTTCTTTTCTCTATTTTCCGTGTAAGATAGCTGTACAAAATCCAGCATCTCAGTGTCTGAGTCACCACTGACTCACAGCTAAAACCATTCACGCTTGTTTGGGATAAGCCAAGGGTATGAGCACAGTCTGTGGCACACCGAGATACCTCCGAGCATCTGTCTGCCCAAACAGAAATTAAACTTCTTTGCATGAACCACGCTGGCTCCCGCCAATCGATTTAATGAGCTGCACGCAGCTGCCAGAATATCATCCCCACTTTACATCTACTTATCGTCTCACCCAACGCACTCCAAGACAAATTTATTACGACGGCAGCAGCGCATTTGGATTTAATATCCACCAATTTCTGGACTGAAAGATGTTTTCTCCTGTTTTTCAAGCCTGCAGAGCTTCCTGCTCCATTGGCCTTGTTGCAGAGGCAGCCCAGAGACATTGTCCTCCTTTGAGGAGCACCATTGGGATTTCTCACTCATCACTAATGCCCATCATCTGAAGGGCACAGAAGAGGAGAGAGCAATCAGGCTAGCTTTGTGGGGAAGAACAGCGGGATGAAAGAGTTCTTCAAGGAGCAGAAAAGTGGCAGCAGAGGCTGGCGGGAGTCCCTCCATCCCAGGTGATGTTCCAAGGGGGGGTTACAGGCTTGGCTGCTCATGCTGGGAGGAGCAAGCTGGCATGTGCCATCGGCCTGGGACCTTCCCCCACGCACCGGACCCTCCGAACCCTCCAAGCCCTCCCTCCTCACAGCCCAGCCCAAATTCCCCGGCAGGACTATTTTTGGTGGAAAAGCGTGTCCCTGTGAGGCACACGTGTGCCACCACCCTATTTGCTTCTTGGTCTTTCACAAAGTGAATGCAGCTCCATGGCACATCCCTGAGCAGCCCCAGATGCTGCAAGCCTGGATCCGACCTTGAGGCAGGACCACCCTTCTCCAGGCTGAGCTTTCTACCAGTGCACCCCATGCTCACAGAATCACAGAAACACAAGGGTTGGAAGGGACCTCGGGAGATCATCTAGTCCAACCCCCCTACTAAAGCAGGTTCTCCTAGAGCATGTTACACAGGACTTCACCCAGGCAGGCTTTGAATATCTCCAGAGAAGGAGACTCCACAGCCCCCCTGGGCAGCCTGGGCCAGGGCTCGGGCACCCTCCAAGTCAAGAAGTTCTTCCTGACATTCAACTGGAACCTCTTCTGCTTCAGTTTTTGCTCATGGCCCCTTGTCCTGGCGCTGGACACCTCTGAGAAGAGTCTGGCTCCATCCTCGTGACACCCACCCTTGAGATATTTGTATGTGTTGATGAGGTCCCCTTTCAGCCTTCTCTTCTCCAGGCTGAACAAGCCCAGCTCCCTCAGCCTTTCCTCGTAGGGGAGATGTGCCTCTTCAGTCCAGGCTAGTTTCTTGTTTGATGCATTTTTTATTTTGCACAATACTTTATTAATCCTGTGAGTCGCCCTGTGTCCTACTCATGTCCAAGTCTCCCTTTGCAGTGAACAGACCCACAAACATGCTGGTCCCCTCTTCTGACTCGGTGGCTCTTGTGCAGTGCTTCCTGGAAAAGGGCAGAAGAGCTTTGGATACTGTGGTTTTAAATGTGAACCGTGGTGGGACAAGGTGTTTTGGTGAAGAAAACCTCCACCTGAGCTTTCCCATAGCAGAATTTCTCTCTTTTAGCCAACACTGAAATTGCCGGGCATCTCCAGCCAGCACTGCTCCTATTAAGCAAATCCTTCGCTATGCAGGTGCCTATCGGAGGTTCTTCTAATTTAAAGGTTACTTGTACGTATTAACAGTTGTAAAATTGGCCATTACCAGAAGGGGATTGAAGCTGGAAAGTAGACAAGGAAAGATGGCCTGATAATCTCCGTTAGCCAGCTCCGCGGGGTTTTGAGCACTGAGCATTTGTTGTAAGGACTGCTTGAAGAATGCAAGCTGTGAAAAGCAGCGCCCAAGCAGTGGGAGCCCGGGGACATGCATGGTAACACCATCATGCAAGTGCACAGCAGAAAGCTGGAAAGAAAGCAGGTAGAAGAAACATAGAATTGTTTGGGTTGGAAAAGCCCTTGAAGCTCCCCCAGCCCAACCGTTCCCCTACCCCTGCCATCCCACCCCCAAACCCTGGCCCTCAGCACCGCCTCTGCCCGGCTGTTAAATCCCCCCAGGGCTGGGGACTCGACCCCTTCCCTGGGCAGCCCCTTCCAGTGCCTGACAGCCCTTGGGGGAAGGAATTGTTCCCCAGGGCCAACCTCACCCTGCCCTGGCACAACTTGAGGCCGGTGCCCCTCGTCCCATCGCCCCTTCCCTGGGAGCGGGCCCCCCAGCCCCCTCCCGGGCGCCCCCCAGCTCCCCCAGCCGCTTCCCAGCAGCCTGGGGCTCCAGACCTTCACCAGCTCCCTTCTCTGGACACGCTCCAGCATGAACCAAGAAATGCCCAAGAACCAAGATCTGCCCAAGAAACGGACTTTTCCTTTCTTTAATCTGATTTACCAGTATTTGAACGTTTAGGGTTAGGAATTGCTGTTCCCCACAGAACCCCCCCAAGGGTTTGAATAACCCCGTCTCCAACAACCCAATGAAGTGGGAATGGGATGATTCAGCTCTGGTCGGGCCTGGCTTTTCCATGCACACAACCAAAGTTCAGGGTGAGTCACACGCGGCTCCTCCCAGCCCACACAGGAGCAGAGTTTTGCCCTTTGTGCGTGGATGAGACTGGGAAACTGCGAATCCCTCGACCTTTTGCCCGCCAGAGCATCAGCGTTCACAGGCGGAGTGGTTTCTTCTCATAGCAATGACGAAATCTCGCATTGTATTGGCTTTTTATGCAAGACTGTCACATGCTTTCCCGGAAGGAGAGAATTTAAAAAGAGGAGGAAAGGAGGATTTTCCTCCAAGGAGTGAAAATCAAGACTTAATGGGTCAGCCGGCAGTCCATTACCCTGAGAAAGTGCTGGATTTCTCCCCGTAATGTTTCCACCAACATTTTGTCTAGTCTAGTGTTCAAAGCCTCAAGTGGAGAGGAATTACTTGAGGTCTGGCATTGCTCACTTGCCTCTCTGGTTAATGTTGAAGCATCCCTGCCAATGTGGCTTTAATCTCCATCTCTGTGAGGGCTTATTATATTTAGGCAGAAGTTAAATAAAGAAGTTAAATAAAGAATGGAGACAAATAATCTACACGGGAAGGAATGTAGCAGCTCGCCACTCTCTGCTTCATGTGGAACAGGTTTCAGTGGGGTTTAGAGGTGGCTTGTGCCTCCCCGGGATCCCACTGCCGGGAGGGACCACGTTTTGTGTCATCTGGTCCCTGTGGATGAGGTTTGCACTGGGGACAGGGGAGAGAACGTCCCCAGGGCTGGCCTCGAGGCAGGCGGGGTCGGCATCATTGGCTGTTATTATCCAGGGAAAGCAGAAACTTGAAAGGAAGATGGCTATAAATGTCTATTTTATTCAATTCTGGTTTGTTTTCTGCTTGGTTCTTGTTCGATGTAGTGATGGATGCCTGCCAGCCAGCAGGGGCTGGGTGCCTGGCACTATCCTGCACACGCTCCTCCCTGCGCTGCCTGGCCGGCATTCGTTGGGCTGAAACCAGAGCAACCTTTGGGAAAAACACACAGCACGTCCCACCAAACTAAAAAACCTCTGTGCCATTCAGGGCGAATGTGATCTGTTTGTTTGTTTGCTTTTAAAATTAAATTAAAATATCGTAGGCAATTATTCCCAGCCATTTTCTTCAGCACAGCTTTGCAAACATCTTGCCTGGTGGGTAAATGCCATTTAGGTCATCCGATGGAAGGCAAACCCCTCGCCTTTGACTCTGCCCTTGCTAGAAGCTTTCTGTTTCATTAGCACAGTATTAATGAGGCTGGATTTTAAAGCAGGTGTTAAGTGCAATCAGAGAAGCCTTATTAGGCTACAAATTGTCTGGAGCTGACAAAGGCGGTCGGCTCGGTCTATGCTCAGTTAACCTTTGCCTGCGTGCATGACTTGGCTGATTAAACAGCGATTGATAACGACCTTCAGCCCGGGGAGCCGCGAAAGGTGACGTCGCGTAGATGCCACCATGCCGAACGTGAATCTTTAGAGGATCATCACCTTTTCAATTTAGAAACCCATACAGTCATTTTAAAATCCTGCAATAGCGTGCTACGGCGAGGAGCTAATTTACTGGTGCTAACATGGTATTTTGAATGCAGACTGGGAGAGGGAGGGTGACACGGCTACATTTAACAGCAGCGAATGTTGAAGATTCAAGGGTACCAATATTTAAGATGATGCCTACTTTGGGGAAAGAAACTTTATGAAAGAGTGTGGATACAAGGGTGGAGGCAAATGAGGCACAGGTGAAAGCAGAGAGAAGGATTTTATGGTTTATGGTCAGGGCTTGAGCAGAAATATTCAGACTTGCAACAGCCCCAAAAGAAAATAAGCAGAAGCCACTGGTACCAGTGAGGGTTAAAGGGTGGGAGCGATGCCGGCGGCGTGGGATAACACCCCTCACTCGGAGCATCTCTCCATGGGGATGGCTCTGCTCCCCACCATTGCGCCAGGGTCTGTGCGGGCCATGCCGGGGCTGCTGTGGGGTGGTCGTTGGAGAAGGATTTAAGGAACCCCCCAAAAGCCCCTCCGGCAGCACGGCCCCTCCACTCTCCAGAGTTTATGTTTTATTCCTTCCTTCCAGAGCCGTATGTTTTGCTGCAAGCATGCAATTTCTCACACGTTGCCCCACCTGATGGGGCGGATTTATGTTGCCCCCACAGTGAGATCCCCGCCGTGGGCATCCCCCCAGCCCCTTCAAAGAGCAGCAACCCACCGATCCCCCTCCGGCGGGGCCGGGAGAAGCCGGAGCAACCCCCAAAACTGCCCCTTGGCCAGTGAAATGTGGGACGTGTTCGTAGCACTTCATAAAGCGTGGATGAGGGGGCTGTGCAGAACCCCACACCTCTGGGCCACCGGTTCAGAGCCATACATGCTTCCCACATCCAAATATAGTTTTATTTCATGACTTCTGATGGTTTACAGCAGGTTGTGGGTTTGCTGCGCGGAGGGGTCGGGGTGGCCACAAAGCACCAGCTCCTCCTATTTCATAGAATCATAGAATCATAGAATCATAGAATCATAGAATCATAGAATCATAGAATCATAGAATCATAGAATCATAGAATCATTTCTAACTCCTAGGCTATGTTCAAAAAAAGCAGTTAGAGTATCATTTATCTCAGGCTTTCCCATATCAACCACTGATGTTCTTGCTGGCATAGTGAGCTCTGGAAAGCCAGGGGCTGGATGAGGCTGGGGGGTTCTACCCCGCTCCCGGCAGCCAGAGCATCCTCGTCGCTGGACCATCAGCACCCCGCACCGGGGGTCTGTCTCCTTGGTGGGGACCGTCTCCTACAGGATGCTCTAGGAAGCTGATTTTGGTTCAAGAAGGAGATAAATGTCCAGCTCCACGTTTCTGATGGGGATGGGAACCGTAAGGGGTGGGATCCTGGGAGGTGCGTGTTCTCCCTCCCTATCTCAGAGCTCTCCGGGAGCGCAGGCGGGGTGGGAATCTCCAAGAAAAGGTCTGTTTCTAAAAGAAAAAAAAAAGCTTTTAAAAATCCCAATGGTATTTCCTGAAACACTCGTGCAGATAAACATCCGTGCTGGCCCTGCGCGGAGCGTGGCAGTGCGGAGGGTACCTGGGGGGGCCAAGCCGGCCCCGTGACCCCCTCGCGCCGGGCGTCCAGAAACTGCCCCATTTTGGGGCGCGCAAACCTCCTCTTTGTGCTTGCTGATGGGTTCTAGCTTCGGAGCATCCCCCTGTTTTCCTGACCCCTGTTGTTTGCCCCCAGGGCCGGTGCTGCTGGGCGGTGGGGAGCTGCAGACCAAATGGCGATGGCCTCAAGCAGCCCCCGCGCTCCCGCTGCGGTGCAGGTTTTTAAAGCCTGGACAAACCCTCAGGGATCTGTGAGGGGCAAACTGCCAGCAGCACATCCCGAGAGCACTTCTGGCAGCTCCTCCTGCCCGTGCGCCGGCACAAACCCCTGCAGGCAGCGCCACCGAGCTCCGCTTTCACTCCGACAGCGACGGCGTGAAGTCACGCGTTATTTTTTTAGCAAAGCATCTTTTTTTGGTTTGTTTTTTTTTCCCCTTTTTCACCCCTCCCAGGCCAGCCTGCTGCCCATCCATTGGGAGCTGTGACTCCCACACGATGAATGAAGGCGATGGATGTGCCCCGGCTGTGGTCCCCACCGGTGTCATCCCGGGTCGTAGGATGGGTGACAGCGCACCCTTAATTTGCTGACGGGGCGAGTGGGGAGCCAGGAGCAGAGGGGCAGGAGCACTGCGCGTGAGGGACATGCCCTCCTGTCGTGGTTTAACCCAGCTGCCAACCAAGCACCACGCAGCCACTTGCTCACTCCCCCCTCCCGCAGTGGGATGCGGGAGAGAATCGGGAAGAAAAAAAAAAAAAGGTTAGAGCCATGGGCTGAGATAGAGAGAGTTTAATAAGAGAAAATAATAATAATAGCGGGACCTGGACAGGCTGGAGAGTTGGGCTGAGAGGAACCTGATGAAATTCAACAAGGGCAAGTGTCGAGTGCTGCCCCTGGGGAGGTGGAACCCCAGGCACCAGGACAGGCTGGGGGCTGACCTGCTGGAAAGCAGCTCTGCCGAGAAGGACCTGGGAATCCTGGTGGACGACAAGGTGGCCGTGAGCCAGCAGGGTGCCCTTGTTGCCAAGAAGGCCAATGGCACCCTGGGGTGCATGAAGAGGAGCGTGGCCAGCAGGGCGAAGGAGGTTCTCCTCCCCCTCTGCTCTGCCCTGGTGAGACCCCACCTGGAGCACTGGCTCCAGCTCTGGGCTCCCCAGTTCAAGAAAGATGAGGAACTCCTAGAGAGAGTCCAGAGGAGAGCAACAAGGATGATGGGGGACTGGAGCATCTTCCCCTACGAGGAAAGGCTGAGGGAGCTGGGCTTGTTCAGCCTGAAGAAGAGAAGACTGAGAGGGGACCTCATCAATACATACAAATATCTTAAGGGTGGAGGTCAAGAGGATGGAGCCAGACTCTTTGCAGTGGTGTCCAGCGCCAGGACAAGGGGCAATGGGCACAAACTGAGACATAAGAGGTTTTGGTTGAATATGAGGAAAAACTTCTTTACTCTGAGGGTGCCCGAGCCCTGGCCCAGGCTGCCCAGGGGGGCTGTGGAGTCTCCTTCTCTGGAGATATTCAAAGCCCGCCTGGATGAAATCCTGTGTAACATGCTCTAGGAGAACCTGCTTGAGCAGGGGGGTTGGACTGGGTGATCTCCCGAGGTCCCTTCCAACCCTTGCAATTCTGTAATGAGAATGGTAAGAGAATATACAGAATATACAAAACAAATGATGCACAACGCAATTGCTCACCACCCGCCAACCGATGCCCAGCCCATCCTGAGCAGCGATCACTCCCCGAGCCACCGACCAACCGACTGACCCCCCCGAGCATGCCGTTCTATGGTATGGAATAGCTCTTCGGTCAGTTTGGGTCAGTTGTCCTTTCTGTGCCCCCTCCCAGCTTGTTATGGCCCTGGCCGAGCAGGAGAAGCTCAAAAAGTCCTTGAGTAGTCTGAGTTGGCAACAACTAAAAACATCCATGTGTTATCAACATTCTTCTGGTACTAAATCCAAAACACAGCACTCTGCTAGCTACTAGTAAGAAAATTAACTCTATCCCAGCCAAAACCTGGACACCTCCACAAGCCTATTGAAGCTGGCTGGTTGCTGAGATCCCAGAAGGAAGGCGGAGGCAAAGCCATGGCAAAACACCCACTGGCCCTCTTCCCCAGGGCCACTGGAGACCTTTTCATGCATTTGCCCCCAAATCCAGGCTCTTGTCTTGCTTTTAGGCTGCAGAGCCAGGCCAGACTCTAACTCATCCCCCCCTGCTTCGCCAATGCCCACCGCAAAGCTGGTCTCTAACAGACAAACATCTCTCTCATCTAATCCTGGCACAGAAGATTATCTCGGAATAAAGGATGGTAATGACAGAGGAGAAAACCTGAGTTTGCTGCTAGGAGAATTCGACTGTGTCTGGCTGAAAGGCTGCTGTGCAGTGCTGGGGGACTCTCCGGTTTTATCGCCCCGTCAGCCCGAGGGGGCTGATTTATCCCAGCTTCCCGCAGCAGCAAGGAGGGAGGGATGCTCCTGCGTGCTGCGCAGCCTCAGTGCTGACCTCCAGCATCTCTTAACGAAGGAGTCAGGAGTAAATTGAGTCAGGAGTAAATTGAGTCAGGAGGCTGAAAGCCACAGCTTTTCTCCTTTACCACATCAGCTGCTCGCATCCCTGAAGGTTTCAGAAGGACCAGGGAAGGCTGGTGGAAAGAGAGAGCTGGCTCTTCAAACGCGCCAGCTGATTTATAGCAAGGTTGTAGCTGGCAAAGAAATGTTAAAAGAAATGCATTTATATGTAGGCAGGGATTTTCCCAAACGCCCGCAGTCGCTGCTGCAGGGGTATGGCCTCCCGCAGCGGAGCCCTGGGGCCGTGAGTGGCCGAGGCAACCAGGCTGCCCCAGAAATATCGGGGGGGTTTTATGAACCACAAGTAATGCGGAGATGGGTGTGATCTACCCGGCCTTTACGGCTCTGAAATGCAGCTCAGCACTCATTAAAGCCCGGCACAGGTTTGCTGGGGTGCTCTATGGAGGGTCCTGCTCAGAGCGGCTCTCACCTACCTCTGCCCAGGAAAAGCAGCACAAAAAATATTGGCCGCAAACCTCACGTAAAGGAAAGTCACGGACTGCCGAACCGAGCAGCATAAATCAGTTTTTAATTTCCATTGTGTTATTTGTTCCTTAGTTCACTTAGCAGTCCATTGATGGAACCCCATGGTATGTCACTCCCCCCCTCTCATACACATAAATAGACATCGCTGCTAAGACGGCGCTCCCCAGCTTAGCAAAGCTTGCCCTGGACTAATGTGGACGTCACCTCTCATGGCAGTAAGGAGCGTGGCTTTTCCCTGCTATAGCAGGAAGGTAAATAAGGATTAATTCCCTTTGCAACTTCCAGAGGCTGATGCGGCATGGCCAGGTCCCGGTCCTTCCCACGCCTAGTATCTGTCCATTAAAATAGCTGCAGAGATTCAGGTCTGCAAACATAATTACACATCCCAGCTCTAGTTTAAAACACTCATTTAACAACTGACTTAGCAGCATCCGAACAGTTTAAGTAACGCGGTTAATGTATGAAGATAGGCAACGCAAAAATAAACTCAAAACCCTCAGAGGCTCCCCTTGAGGCTTCGTAGGGCTGAATCAGAAAAAAACCTGAAGCAAGGAAGGAGCGAGGGGACGCCGGCTCAGAGGCTAAGCCTGGCTTAGAGCTGCTTTTCCCAGAAAAGCTGCTGGCCTCTGGAGAGCCTGGGGGCTGTGGTGCCTGCTTAGGAAATCTTGGCAGCAAATGCCTAGAGATCCATTTATCTGAAGATGTTAGGACATGGGGGATTATAAAATCAGTGAGATGTGTTTCTACCATCAAAGAGAAACCCCGGCGGTGCTCAGGTTTATTCCAAGTCGTACGAAGCAGTGACCTAATCCTGGTTGATGGTAAATGCTGGCCTTTGATCTACGCGATCAAGCTCGGGTTGGGAGTGACCGGCTGTGTTGTTGGCTTTGAAAGAGAATATGGTATTGCCCACCTCATGGAGACACCTCTATGAATCCTCCTTATCTTCTGTATTCCAGGAAAAAAACTGGATTGCTCAGTGTTATTGCCTGAGGCTCATCGAGGTGGCATTGGCACCCAACTCTCCATAAGCTCCAAGTCGGCACTGAGCGCAGGGGTTGGGGCTGGGGTGTGGGGGCCAGGGGTCCCGTGGGAACCGGCAATGGAGGGGGCATGCCGTGGCTGGCAGCTGGGGGGTTTGGATGTTCGACTGGTGCTCGTGGGTGTTTGCGTGGCTTCTGATTACCCTGCAGGACACAGGCAAACCTTGTTCGCCTTGGTCTTCCACGCAGCCTCTACCTGACCTGGCGTCGTGACTCTTTTTGCTGGTTCAGGGGTGCTTGCTGGAGCAGTGGCTGCGGGACCAGAGCCTAAAGGATGGAAAACTCCTCAGCCCTGGCACTGCTGCCCTGAAACCAGGCAGCACTGCAGCTGGACCCAAACCCTTGGCATGCAGTGCAGTGCATTCATTTCCTATTCAATCCATTTGCCTAATTCAATGCATTCTCCTATTCAATGCATTTTCCTATTTTCCTATTATTTCAATGCATTCTCCTATTTCAATGCATTCCTCACCCCTGGGGGTATTTAAAAGCTGGGCAGATGAGGTGCTGAGGGCCAGGGTTTAGTGGTGGGATGGCAGGGTTAGGGGAACGGATGGACTTGATGATCTTAAAGGGCTTTTCCAACCCAAACAGTTCTATGATTCTATGATTCTCCTATTTCAATGCATCCTCCTGTTTCAGTGCATTTCTTTTCCTCCAGCTCAGTACCTCTGCTTTCCTTCCACCTCCAGGAGGAGATAGATCCGTGCCGCTGGCGCCCCAGCAGCACCGGGCAAAGAAGGGATTCTTTTCTTTCCAAGCTTCCCTCCAAGGCCCTGCCACCCCATGCGTCCCCAACAAGAAGCCCCCCCCAGCCACCCTCCTGCCCTTGCTTCTGCCTGTCCCTGCGCGGGGACCTCCTGCCCGCCAGAGCCTCTCCCCCTGCATCTGCTCGCCTCGGAGCCCCCCGTCCCGGCGGCTGGTGTTTAATCTTGTGGAGGATGACTCATGGGGAAATGCCAGCCTCATCCGCTGAGAATTTTAAACAGAGGCTTTTTTTAAAAAAAAAAAAGAATTGAAGAAAGCAACCATCTGTCTGCAGGGAAACGTGCTGTTTTCTTCTCTTTCTGCCGGAGAGGGGACAGAGGGAGGGAGGCAAAGCCGTGCCAGGCGCTGGGTCTTACCCACCAAATGTGCTTCACCAAGTTTTGCCACCAAAGCCACTCCAGCTCCGGCTCGCTGCCTGCTGATGGCATGGGTTGCCATGACAATATCCCCTTAATAAAAAAAAAAAGAAAATCCTGGGGAATTCTGTGGGGATTAACCAGCCATGAGTCCATAGAAGCCAGCCGAGATGTGCCATGGGGCTCGCACCCACGCACGCGTTCCTCTTGCCATAGCTCTCTGCACAGGGAGGGTGTTTGGGGTTGCCTGGGGGGCGTTTGGGTCTCTCCCCCCCATCCCAGGGCTGTACCCATGTTGGTGGAGATCTGCTTGCTGCTGGGTTAGGTTGAGGATTTGCTGCCCCTTTTGCAGGAGGAGGGGTGAAGCTGCCCCCCCTCCATGCTCAGCTTTTAGGGTGAAAGTCAGGCGGCTCTCTCCCTTTTTGCTCCTACAGCAGAAATGTAAAATGGAAAAGAGTTGCTGGGAAATTACAAATGATTAATTGGGGATCTGCCATGGCACAGAGTCAGCTTTTACCTTATTGCTTGACATTCAGGGCTGAGGAAAAGGGCCATCTCGGCAGCCCCTAAAGGCAGATTACGGAGAGCAGGGGGACTGGGTCTGATTTCGCTCAGAGCTCACTCAAACCATCCCACATCTCAAAACATCACACGGCTCCAGCTCCGCTCCCACCTCTGCAGAAGGGATCTGCCCAACCTGCCATTCATTTATTTGTCTCGCAGGCATGGCTGACTTTAATCCGATGCTACGAAGCCACGGGGAAATTAGCCAGGGCTGTAAATAAGTAAATAAACAGAAAAGAAATCATAAGGACCCCTGCAAAATGCTTGGAAAGAAAAAAATTCCTTCTTTGCCCGGTGCTGCTGGGGTGCCGGCGGCACGGATCTGGCCCTGGGGGTGCAACAAGGAGCTTGAGAGAGGCCCAGGGCACTTTTAGGTGAGGTGCTGGGAGGGAAGGAGCTCCTTTTGCAAGGGCTGTTTAAATTCCCAGTGCATGGGCTGGATGGACTGAAGGGCTGAAATTATTCCAAGGGCTCCCTCATGCCCTATATACATCCGACGCTGGCATCGGCGACGCTTTGAAGTTAACACGCAGCCGGAGAGTTCTCGGTAACTGCCAATGTTATCGCCTGCTTCTCATGGGGGCGGCCACACTCTCCCCTCTGTCCTCTCCCCAAGCCCCCGGCACCCTGAGCACACCCTGGCATGGGACCCCACATGGATTGCACCGGCATTGGTGGAAAGTGCAACTGGAAAAGCTGTTTTTCAACAACTGGCATGAAGATGCGTTCAGGATGTGTTTGTGTGTCTCATTTTAGGGTGAGCCCGTTCCTTTCATAGAATCATAGAATCATAGAATCACCTTGGTTGGAAAAGCCCTTTAAGATCATCGAGTCCAACCGTTAACCTAACCCTGCCATCCCACCACTAAACCCTGTCCCTCAGCACCTCATCTCTCCTTCTTTTAAATACCTCCAGGGGTGGGGACTCCACCACCTCCCTGGGCAGCCCCTTCCAGAGCCTGACAACCCTTTTGGTGAAGAAGTTTTTCCTAATGTCCAACCTAAACCTGCCCTGGCGCGACTTCAAACCAATAGAATCATTCTGCTAGTCTGAAAGTGAAAACAGCTCTCGGGCTGCTTTTTGCAAGCTTTTAATGAAAGCCCGTTGGCCGGAAGGCAGCTCCCATGGGCGTGCTATCAAAGATAGTTGGGCTTTTTCCATCTGTGAAGTTAAAATTAAGAAAATAAAAAAAAAAGATGAGAAGCCACAGTGGTGATAGGCAGCACCACCCAACGGGACCCTCTGTTCGCCTCCTGGGTTGAGGGAGCTTTTTGGAGGCATCTCAGCAAAGCTCAGGAGGGTCGTTCCTGATGATGCCCAACTCAGGTGGCACCTCTGGGGACAACCACGCTCGACGTGGCCATCACGTCCACAGCGCCAGGCTGGCGCAGGAGGCACGGCAGAGGCAGCGAGTGCTCCTGCTCTCTGTGCACAAGGGATCAGGTTTTTTTGGGATGCAGTGCTTTCTGCCGGGTGCACACGTGCGGGTCCGGCCCCGCTCCCAGCGCCCTCCATCCCTCATCCTCACATAGGAGGGTTGCGGGCAGCCGAAGCCGCTCAGCAGTCACACCGACCCCTTCCAGTGCGTTCATCACGGCTACAGGCAAACCAGGAATTATTTATAGGCATTATTTATAGGAATTATTTATAGGAATTGTTTATAGGAATTGTCTATAGGAATTATTTATAAGAATTATTTATAGGAATTATTCAATCTTGCAAATAACAAAATTGAAAAAAAGCCATAATCTGGTTTTAGATACTTCATGGAGGGGGAGACGGGGCCGTGTGTGTTAAGTGATGGAGTAATTGACCCCGGCTTTGGAGAGAAGGGATACGTGCTCTGGGCAAAAGATATTATTTGGCAGAGATGGATAAGGAGATGCCTCTGGGAGGATAGGAGGAAGGGGGTGTCCTGGGCAGGGGCTAAATTGGGGAGAAAAAAATACCCATGGCAAGCAGGAAAGCCAGAGGTGATGGAGGGGTGGGAAGGGCCATGGCCCCTGCTGGACTGTCCCCTCCTGTCCCCACCCCCGGCGGGTGCAGCCGCCCTTCGGCAGCAGAATCTGAGCTGCTCATGAGAATTCAGTGCTTCTGCTCATTGGAAAAAAGGACTAGAAAATAATCCTGAGTTCAGGTTGTAAGGCGGATCTTTTGGGGGGCCTTACTTTTTTCTTTTTTTAATTCTTTTTTTCTCCCCAGAAAAACAGGAATTTCTGTGGCCTAATTCCTTCCAAAAACCTGTAGCCCAAGTCACTGTCAGCTTCTGCCTTCGCCCCGCATTTCTGCCATTAAATATAAGTGGGGGGAAAAAAAAGTTACTTTTAATATCCCCAAGTGCTGGAAACATGAACATCTTGAAAATGCCTTGAAAAGGCTGGAAAGGATCCAGCCAACGGAGCACAAAATCTCACGCTCAAACCTACAGCAAGGGTTTCAAAAAGTGACGGCTCAGAGCTGTAGTCATGGTGAACGGTTTGATTAAACCAAAATATATTGGGGGGAAAAAAAAAATGATGGGAAAAGGTGATTAAGGGCAGCCTCGATGGGAATAGTGGGAGGCTGCCGTGGAAATCTGGCAGTGGCACAAGGCTGGGAGAAGTCATCGGCACAGAGGAGGATCAAAATACTGCGTGAGCGACCTGAGTAGCAGAAATTGGATAAAATTAATGGTGTAGGAATGAAATGCACTATGTGTGGGGATGAGTAAGAGACAGCCGTGATGGCACCCGCTGTATCCCTGGGAAGCAGCCGGGCACGCGAGGGAGAGGGCAGCCGTGGGGTGCAGCGGGCGCACTGCCCAAAATAAGCCAGCTATTTCCATAGCGAAGTGGACGGAACGCGGTCAAAAGGAGGAAAAATACCGGTTTGCCACCGGTTGAAAACTGTGAATTGGGTCCTGGAGGGATTTTGAGGATGGAACAGAAATAGGTGTCCTGAGGGTGCTGGCTGAGCATCGTCCCAGGCTGGCAGGGAGAAGACGCCCGTAGGTGCCAGCCCCTGCCTGAAAGGGAAAAATCTGGCACCGCGGTGAGTCGCTGGTGTTTTCCTGAATATGCCATATGCAGGGAAATGGAAAAGGAGAGGGATAATGACCTTTAACACTAAGATTACAAAAAACCAAACAAAACAAAAAAACCAAACAAACAAAAAAAAAACCCAACCCCAAAAAAGAAACCAACCCAAACCATTACCATGACCATTGTAGCATGAAACACAAACCCTTCCTCTCGGAGCCGCACAAAGCCGTGTGGAGCACACCAGAGTAATTAATAAAATGAAAGCCCCGTTTCTTGCAGATGGAGATGTGGGGAATAAAGGAGCTACACTGCGCTGAGCTGTCATGCATCGCATGCTACATCTGTTATGGAAATCAGTGGTAGTGGGGCCTTTTGTTCGGGCTAAAGCCCTCCCAACAGGGATTTGGCTGAAGTAGATTTTCTTGTTATTAAACATGATTTTGAGCTAGTTGAGAGCAGATGCTCCTGCAGCATTTGGAACTAATAACCAACCTTCAAGTGTGCAGCATCCCTGAAAAGTCTGGGATCGCCTGCAAGAGTGATTCCAGCTCGGAGCTAATGCGCTGCCCTGGGTCCCTGCTTTGCACATGAATGCTGCTGACACCAGATGAGCCTTCTGGCCGCCCCGCCGCCAGCATCGCGGCGCCCTCCCGCATCCCCCCAGCAGCACAAAGCCCTTGGTGGAAAGGCACCAAACCCCATGCTCTCCCCCCGCTGCAGCATCCCCTGATCTTAACAAAATCCCTGCGATGGCCACCTCCAACGCACGTTTGCTCAAAGCCTCCTTGGCCATGCACCATGTTGAGTGGGAGAGGACCAGAGCAGCCCAGCACGGGGCCGCCTGCTTTGGCCAGAGCCATTGCAGTTACTGGTGGGAGCGCATGAGGAGGGGGAGAAGGGAGGAAGGCAACAAAAAGCCACAGGCGCATCCTTCGAGCGGCACGCCATCGGCATAGCACCTTGGTTTGGGATGGTATTGCCTTTGTCAGCGCTGGGGAAAAGGGTCCTGGGGAGACTGGATGTGCAATATTCATCGGTTTTAGGTGTGTGTATGCGGAGGGAAGGGTTCGGTTCAGCTGCATTGCCCCAGATTTAGTCGCGGAGCACATCCCTGTGTATTTGGCACTCCCAAGCTTATCAGGGGTGGTCAAAGCTACAGAAGCAGGAGCAGAGAAGGGGTGTTTTGGAGGAGAAGAGGGGTTTCTCACAGCTGAGATACCCCATGCAGGGCCACCCATCCATCTTGTTGGCTGCCCCTGCTCGGCTGCACCTGCAGCTCCCTGCTGCAAATGACAGCAAATAAGCAGGACAAGGAGCAGCAGGCGGCCCCCAAAAGCAGACAAATGCCAATAAAAAGGTGATGCTGTGCCGGCAAGGAGAGGGTGAGATCACAGCCCGGGCACCTTGCAGCCCAGGTTAACACTGTGCATCCCCGGCATCGCGGATGCTCCAGCGTCAGAGGGAAGGTATTTCCCTGCACGCTAGACACGCTGTAGAATAAATGACTCACTGTCTGGTTTAAGGAAAGTCTTGAATCTAATTTGCGGTTATTACAGTCGGGGTAAGGTGAATGGCTCTGCTCTGAGTAACTTGGAAGTAGCAGAGCAAGCTAGAGCTGAAAGCCCTTCCCTGATGCTGGGAGGTCCATTTTGGGCGGGAGAGTGGGACCAGAAAATGCCCTGCAGCCCCATAAATCACTTTTCTTCTCCTCTGCCTGTTGGAAAGGTGGTGCTGCTCAGTGCAACCAGCCCATTCCCAAGGAGGGGAACATCCCCACCACTCCCGGCCAGGAGGTGGAGGCACAGGGTGGTCCCTGCCCCTGCAAGGACCTGTGGTGGTCCCTGCCCCTACAAGCTGGGGCGGTGGCAGGAACGAGGCTGGGGATGGGCGTGCAGCTCCTTTGCTGTCAAATCCCCAGATTTATACAACCAATCCTTCCTTTCCCTTCCCCGGTCCCTCCGTGGCCACCACTGCCCTGCCCTCAGCACCAGGTCCACCCGCTGACCCACCCTAACTCCTCAAGCAGCAGTCAAAGCTGCCCCAGGACCTTACAGCCCAGCTTCACCCCTTATTTTACACGGCGACGACAAGCATGGGGAACACTTGGTGCCAGCGGCTGATTCAGCATCCTCTGCCCTGTTCCGTCCCGGGGCACCACCAGGTGCCCCCAAGCCATTCGCTGGCCTGGCTGACCCAGGCTCTGGCCATGGGTCGACACCTCAGAGCCACCCACAGCAGTTATCTACTCTTCTCCTCCTTCTAATCGGGTGCTTGCTCAAGTCAAGGCTCCTTGTGCTGGGGAGGAAGGCTTTCTTTGGGCTTTCCCCCCAAAAAAGCCATGTGACCCCAGCAGGGTCGGCAGCACAGCCCACGCACAGCCCCACCAGCCAGAGCCCTTCCCCTTCCTCTGCTCCTCAGGGGTCACCAGGGACCACAACTCCATTCTCCACGTGGATATATTTAATAATATTAAAACCCACGAGCTTTATTTCATTGCATATGCACTGAAAAAACCCACTTTATTCCACGAGAGCACAACATGGGCGCTGTAGCAGGTTATCGATACCGCCCCGCTGCAATATTTTACATTTTTCTGCTAAAGCGAGTGAAAGAGCTGGTTTCATCCCAAAGCGGTACCTAGGATGCAGGCCCAGCACCGGTCTCCCCAGGGGAGATGCAGTCCCACGAGGCAATGCCTGCGCTCTCTGGGCGAGGACACTCAGGATTCCCACAGCAGGTTCAACGCCAGCGCAGCACCAGCGGCCGTGGCAGAGTCGATCCGTCCCCTTTCACAGCCATTCTGCAGCTTATATACAAGCTCACCACCTCCAACAGCCAAAAGCAAGAGGAACGGATCGATCAGCTTTAGGAGGAGTACACAGAATGTGTGCCCTAGGGTATAAGCAACAGCGAGGAGCTGGAGTTGCCAGGATCAGTGCCTCTGCGGAGCGTGAGAATTAGTGGGCTAAGAAACCATTTCCCATTTGGCAGCTGTAGCAAAGCTTCCTTTTTCACAGATCTTTTTTAAAATTGGATGAGATTTTTTTTTTTCCCCCTCAGATTGCTTCTCATCCCTAATCCTCCAAGCTAATTTAGGGAAGATAAAAAAAAAAAAAAAAAAATAGGCACTTGGCAGAACATCCCTCCTCGATACCGAGCAACTGCCACCCCCACAGGGCTCCTGTGCCGGAAGCCTGGACACCAGCATCCCCCTGCCAGGGCTCAAGGTCATCTTGGACATTTAAGGGCCTCCCAGGAAGCTGAAGTTGGTGCGGTTGACACACCAGAAGGACGGGATGGCATCCAGAGAGACCTGGACAGGCTGGAGAGGTGGGCCTGTGGGAACCTCATGAGATTCAACAAGGCCGAGGGCAAGGTCCTGCACCTGGGTTGGGGCAACCCCCAGTATCCATATAGGCTGGGGGATGAAGGGATGGAGAGCAGCCCTGCCAAGAGGGACTTGGGGGTGCTGGTGGATGAAAAGCTGGCCATGAGCCAGCCATGGGTGCTGGCAGCCCAGAAGCCAACCCTATCCTGAGCTGCATCAGGAGAAGCATGGCCAGCGTTGAGGGAGGGGATTGTGCCCCTCTGCTCTGCCCTGGGGAGACCTCCCCTGGAGCCTGCGTCCAGCTCTGGAGCCCTCAGCACAAGGAGGACATGGACCTGTTGGAGCGGGGCCAGAGGAGGGCTACTAAAATGCTCCGAGGGCTGGAGCCCCTCTGCTCTGAGGCCAGGCTGGGAGAGTTGGGGGTGTTCAGCCTGGAGCAGAGGAGGCTGCGGGCAGAGCTGAGTGCGGCCGGTCAGGGCTTCAAGGGGGCCCAGGGGAAAGGGGGGGACAAGCTTTTTAGCAGGGCCAGCTGGGACAGGACAAGGGGGGATGGTTTTAAACGGAAGCAGGGTAGGTTTAGACTGGATCTAAGGAAGAAATTTTTTACGCTGAGGGTGGTGAAACCCTGGCAGGGGTTGCCCAGAGAGGGGGTGGAGGCCCCATCCCTGGGAACATTCCAGGCCAGGTTGGATGGGGCTGTGAGCAACCTGATGTGGTTCAAGGTGTCCCTGCTCCTGCAGGGGGGTTGGGCTGGGTGACCTCTAGCGGTCCCTTCCAACCCAAAACATTCTATGATTCTATGAAGGAGCTGAAAATATACAAGTTGTTTCTGCATCCAATATGTTATCACTTGACCATGCGAACCAGCAACAGCCGCCGTCGCAGCGCTGGGGACCACAGCTCTGCTGCACCTCCAGCGCCTCGGTGGCTTTTGCAGGAAAGCTGGCAGGAAGAACGGGTTTCTGAGAGAGACGGCAAGTCCCCGGGAAAAAAGGTTAATAAATCTTCTGTTATAAGAAAGGAGTTTGGTAGGAAGAAGCCCAATGATCTGAGAATTACTAATTACTTGCTTTTCAGCAAATAATCCCTCCCTTAGGAGAGCCAGCGCTGCTACGTGAGGATTAGGCAGGGAAATGCCATATTGACGACATCCAACTATTAATTAGCCAAGCTCTCCCCGTTTCTCTCTGCAGATCGGCTACGAAAAAGAGTCAGAGAGGAGCTCGGTCCCTTCCTCGAGCTCTCCTGCGATTGGGTCCTGCCTGGGGGGAGCCAGGGCCACCAAGGACCCAGCACCACCAAGCCCTGGTGCCCTCAAACCAAAATAACTGCACCCACTAGAGCTTTCAGCAGCTACCAAGGTAGGTGGCAATACCCGTAAATATCCATCAAAAAAAGTTTTAGCAAGGAACGTGGGGTGGGTTTGCTTCTGTCGGCCACCCTCGCCAGCTCCTGCCGCTGCCCTCGGCAATGGGCCCTACGAGGAGCTGAGTTGCACGGCCCCGGCGCGGCAAGGGTTCACCAGCCTGCTGAGATTCGGTGCCAGGTTTCTATTTCTGCACCGCAAACCAGCCCACCGCCTTTTAGAAATACCGCTCTCCCGGGGATCCCCCGGGATGTTCGGCGAGGCGCTGAGTTTTAGCAAACTGCCTCGATTACTGTAAGCGATTGCACAACCCGGTTGTGCAATAAAAGAACGACAACAACAACAACAACCCAAGTTGCAGAAGTGGAGTGCTTTTTGGAAGGGGACCGAGTCATGGCCATCTGCCAAATTTGTTTTCTAGGGATCAAATGGTGCTGAAGAACAACATCTTACCAAGCCACAGCCCACAAGCTGAAAATACTTTGGATTCGCCCCTCGCTCGCTTCTGCAAGCAGCTGGAGAGCTGGTGATCACCTTACCAACACCAAAACCCAACCCTGCTGCTGTGGGTGTCACCCCAGCCCAGGCTCTAATTTTAGAAGAGTAACCCTCTGGTCCTTCTCTCACTCAAAGGTTTCAACCACCATCGGCCAAAGCTAGCAAGAGATGTCCCAGGCAAACAACAAAATTGGCAATTCTAGTCTAAAGGAAGTGCTAAAACTGGCAGCAGTAAGAGAAAAAGATACACAAGCAGACCCACCAGCTTTCTTTTTTAATGTTAAAAGAAAAGCATAGATAAATAAAGACATCTCCATCTTCCGTCCGCTTAAGAGCAAAATTAAGGACTGAGCTGGTGGCATTGAAGGAGAGTAGTGATCAACGAACATTGTTTCATTAAAAAGGGATCTTTAGCTCCTTTCAGCAGGCATCTAAGGGCAGTTTAAGAGCACCTTTAACAGTACCTTCCTAATCCACCCATTCAACTTGGGACCACACCACAGGAGCAACATGAAACCAAGCCTGCACGCATTAAATGGGTCAAAAATTCATTACAAACTTTGATGGATCTCAAAAAGTAGAACCAGAGTCACCAGAGAAAGGCACGTTTCTAGTGAGGCTTCAGAGAGGTTCTCTCTTTGTCCTACCCTACTCCACAATCCAAACAGCTGATCAGAGGTTTGAAAAGAAATAGGAGGATCTCCAAAACCCAGGAGAAGGTTTTTAGATCATGCAGAAGATACATGGCCATGATGCTCTACCAAGTGCGAGCAAAAACTGGCTGTGCCATAGGCAGATGGCAAGAAGACCACCATGGGGAACTGGCGACATGGGGCCAGAAGGGTTCTGGGGAAGCTTAGGATGAACACGAAAGCACTCCTAGCAGAAAGGCCTTGTGGCCCAAATGCTCCTCCAGCATTTGTAGCTCTGATAAAGATGCCAAAAACCTAAAAGTGTGCTAAAAGGAACCATACAGTTGATAAATATGTATTGGGAAACACCCTTTATAGCAAGAGACTCAAAGTCATTGAAGGAGGAGTCGATCTGTTTGGTTCTCGGTGACTGAGCTCTAGACTGGTGACCTATGAGGTGTACTTAAATTCAGTAACCGTGAGCATGGCCACCTGAGACACATCTAACTAGACAGAAAGACCAGAGGCTGAAACAAGACAAGGTCAGACTACCAAGAGGAGGCAGCTCTTTGGGCATCAGGATAATTAACCCCTGGCCAAACACACTTTGCTGCAGCAGCCTCACCAGGAGTTTTGACATGGCTGGAGGCCACCTCCAGCTCCAAGAGCTGCAGGGCTAGCGTTTCATGGGTGTGGTGGGACAGGGGTCCCCGGGAACTCAGGAGGTGCTGGAAGGGCACAGCAGCCAGGAGTGACACCACAGAGCCAGCCCCGTGCCCTCCCACCAGCACAGGCTGCTTTTTCGCATGGCCCAGCATCTGCGGAGCTGGGGAACCAAACCTGGTTTGTCATCAGGCATAGAAAAGGATGATGAGGTCAGCGCAGGGCAGTCACAAGCAACAGCGAGATACCCAACTGCTGGGACTTCTGCTTGACTTGAGAGATGTAGAGTGACCACGTGTGCTTCAACAGACCCCAAAATGAGAAACTTGGAAGCTCCCTTGCCTTGACTTTACAAGTTTCGGGGCGAAAAGCCTCGTAAAGGCAGCAAGGACCACCACCCTGGCTGCACTCAGCATCACATCCTCGGTGGCCAAATGGGAGCGTCCCACTTAGCAGAGCTGGCCTGTTGGGACAACTCTTCTGAGAGCAGCCACAGCAACCATGACGTCCCAATGGCGAGGGGAAAAAGGGACACCCCTTGGTTAGGGAAGTCTGTCTTTGCTGAAGTCACAGCAGGCAGCAAAGAGCAGTTCCTAGGAACAGCCTGAAGATACGAAACCTTCTAAAAAGCAGCATTCAATGCTTTAGAGGTGAAGCAAACCAAGCTTTGCTCATTTGCTTGCTCCGGTCTCCTCTGCCTCCATCAATTTTGGGAAACCCAACTCAGGTAAGTAATGTACTTCAATATAACGCCAAAGAATGCAAAAGGCTGGTGCAAGGCTAAGACTGGTTTCTACTAAAGCCAGAACCCAATTCCCAGCTACGCCTGGCCTGTAGCTCAGTACAATTCTGTCCAAATGCACAAATACCAATGAACTAACACACAAAGGCCATTTCCACTCCAAGTCAATTACTTTTTTTTTTTAATTCAAAGAAAAAATGGTATTTTAATAAATACTGCAGAAACATTAACCAAACATACAAAGTGACTTCAACAATTAAAAAAAGTAATGAATGTCCTGTTTTGTAACAGTTATAACTTATTTTTTCCACAATATTTAAATACAGAAAGCACTTACCAGCTATTTTGTAATACTGCCCTAAGCGCACCATTGCATCAGTCAAAAGCTTATTATGGTGGTAAAAATGTCTTTTTGTGGGAAATAATTGGAATGGTTAGGGTTTGGTTTGTTTGGGGTTTTTTTTCCTTCTTTTATCAGATGAAACAAAGTGCCGGGAACACACAGAACTGTTTTAATTATGGTAACCTTTCACCTTCGTACAAGTCAACGTGAACACAGCTTTAACACTTCAAAAATGAAGCATTGCCCTTGGGAACAGAACGCTTGTACCTCAACAAGCGACAGCCACACTGGTGAGAGCTTACAGCATCCTTCTTTTGAGAGAAGCTATGGAGTTAAGTGGGTCAGTAAGCAGTTCCAAACAATTTTCAAGGCCGATTTACTTAATGTTAACAATACTATTCAGTACACAGAACGGAATTTGACTTAACTGGTTCACCGATGTTTCACACTGTTGTCTGGATACATGTGTATTAACCCTAAAGACTAAGGGCGGTATCCAGTTTCCACTGGGGACCCCTTAAGGCGTCACAGTTCTTCAGACCCCGTTCCCCCACCGCCAGCAAACACAGGCTGCAGCAAGAGATGGCCGCCCCAAAAATAAGAGCATCACAAAAGATAACCTGGCTCTGCTGGCTCATTTGCAGATTCTTGGAGGGTTTGGTTTTTGTTTGGTTGTGGTTTTTTTTTTGCAAAGATAATTGCAGTGAACCAGATCACAGAACAGCACTTCTCTGTAGCATTTACAGAGGGCTAGATCCTGGGATCCACCCAGCTCTCCAGCTCAAAGCAAGAGTCTCAGGGCTTCCCCCAGATGGGCAGTAAGGCTTAACGAATTATCATGGTTGTAAAACCAAGGATCATTTGTTATCATAGCTCTTAGCACCTTTCACTTCAACCTACAGCAACATACCCATACAGCACACCAGAACTGGAGATCATTTCCACTCTAAATTACAATCACAGAGAGGAATGGAAAGTCAGAGTCCTGCAACGGGCAGACGGGCAGTCTGCCCACCCCCTACACCCTCCCCAATTTGATCCGTTTAATCTCCACAGTGCAAGGGCACCTATAATACTGGGAAATCTCAGACGGGTGTCTTCATTACCAACGTGCTCCAACGTAGATTGCGCTACTGTCTCGGGAAGGCAAAACTCCAGACTTCTCACATACAGCGTTTTCCTCTAGGTGACGCACAGGCCTCGGTATACTCTCCATTTTAACCATGAGCTACTAAAAAATTAGATCATATCCTTTGGAAAACCACCTATAAGGTCACAGGGATAGTTCCTTAATGAGGAGGGCATATTAATAACATCTTCTTTTAAAAAAATCCATTAAAGTATTATTTTAATGAAATCAAAGTGGTAGCATCCAGGAGCAGAGCGTTAATAAAAGAAACAAGCACTGTCCATGACATCTCTTCTTTGCAGTGTTATTTCCCATTCACCCTCTCTTTTTCTCAGCACATTCAAACGTTTTTCCCTTTTTTTTTTTTGGCATTTTCTTCAATGTATCATTTCCTGATGCCACCTCGTTTAGAGCCATTTCTTCTCGCTGCTCAGTTCCTAAGTACAGTCTCACACGACAGGCGAAGCCTCCGTTAAAGCACTGGCATAAGCCCTCATTAAATACCATGTGGCTGTGTACTTCATTGAGCCTTCACCCCTCCCAGACGCTCTCTTCCTCCTTCTGCAGGAAATCAAGGTCCTTCACATCACTGTGCAACTCTTTGCTTTGTCCTTTCGCAAGTCCGTCGCCACTGTGGAAAGTTCTGGCCTGCCAGGCATGTGTGAAATTCGCTTTGTTGCCCTCTGCGATTTGTTTCGTTTAACATTTTTATTTGTTTTATTCACACACGCCAAGGTGGCAACGTGAAAAATGTCTCTGACACTGTTTTCTGACTGTAAGGCTGAGCATTCAATATATGTAGCTGCTCCAATCTGTTTGGCCATATTTGCACCCTAAGGGGAAAAAAAAGAACACACAATCAATACCAAGTTTCCACAGAGAGCCAAAGCAAACCGTACAATTACTTTTCAGCACTGTTTTCCGTACACAATGTTTTGTGAAAACCAAAGCCAAAGTGCCAGCACTACAGCCAGCAGCTAATTTTGCAAAGTAAACAAAGCTTCGGTTCCAAGACGCATTAAACAAGTACCCGAGCATTACCTCCTATGCCAATAAATACAAATTGGAAGGGAGAAGATAAGCCGAGTGACCTGCAAACAACTGCAGAAAGCCAGAAGTGTATTGGTAGGATCCATTTAGCAATTTCACCCTTACACCTTAACTTGCATCTGTGAATCACGTGCTCACTGGGAAAGGTCTGGACCTGGCAGCTTCCAGATTTAAGCCTGCTATCTCCAAAGAGAAAACTTATTCAGACTGCCTTAAGGGCTGGCTAGTGTGGCCCTGACCTGGAGCGGAGCCCGTGCTACATCTCCACGAAGGGGGCAAAGTTTGTAGGGAAATGTGCTGTGGGTTTCTGGGTCAGGGACAGTTATATCGCCTTGTAGCTAGGGAACAGGCAAAAAAAAAAAAGAAAAAAGGACATTAGTGGTTATACGAGCCCTTCTTTTTGATTTTAAGTGCATTAAAAGTCAAAGCAGGGCTATTTGTTCCAGCAGCAGGAGGAAAACAACACACAACTTTGGCAGCTGACAATACCCCAGAATCCTGTTGTGGATTTTGCTATTGGAAGACAATGCAGCATTGTGTGAAAAAACTGAGTTGTTTCCATGGAATTTTACTTCTGAGGGATGAATCTTTTTAGTAAGTACGAAATCCAACCACATCCTTGATGTGCCACTCCTCGCATATTCATGGGCCCGAGATACAGGCACAAGTCAGTCTAACCCCTCCTCTTTGCTCTAGTGCCAGGCTGATGGCACTAATCTGGACTCACGTCTTCAGTACGCACTATTTACACGGCAGTGATACAGCCATCTTCTTATCAGTTCTAAGTGGGAGCAGCTGATAAAGGAGTATTAGTTTGTAGGACAAGCCCACCCCACGGTTAAACATCTCAACTCCTACTAACCAAGCCTAGCTTATACCTTAGGGCCTCAGAAATGTTTGCTAAGGTGTTGCTGACTGGAAGCTGGCCAGCGTACTGGAGGCAGGGTGTCACCATCAACTGGCTTTATCCTCCCAACATGTCCCTATGAAGTTAAGAGGAATGGGGGAAACCTTACTCTTTGATCCTATGTCAACTTAGCAAGGCAAGAGAATTTAAAAATAAGCTGTGCATCCCGACCCAGGAGGACCCTTCCCTAGAACTAGCGGCGGAGAGCGTTGGGTTGCTTCATGCCACCAGGGATTTGGCAGCCACAAGAGATACAACCATTGCTCAGTCTAAGCTTTTGCTTACATACAGATGAAATTATGGGAGTTTGCTGAAATATGGGCTTCCCCGTAACACGTACAATTTCCCCTCTGGCTGCCAAGTCATAGCTTCTGGCTTAGCCCTTTGTCTCCAGCTGGCTCCTGTTCCTAAGGGGTACAGGCTAAGCTGTGACACCAGGAGATGCGATCTTCAACTCCAGGGGGACAAATCCACCTGCCAGTAGATTTTTTTGATCGCTATCTATGGGAAGGGCTGCAACATGGTGGTTTTGCTGAAGTACTGTAAAAAATGTAATGCGTGAACTTGCATATGTAGTTAAGTGGCAGACAGTATTTCCTTCTGAGTTTAATATTTAAAGAAAAATACCACAGAAAATTACAGCTCTGAGGCTGAACAACAGGCATATATGCACGTGCAACAGTGGTAGTTTATAACCAGAAAGCCATCTTCCAGCACAAGCAGGGTTTAAGGACACTTCTGAATTGTCTTACATTAAGTTAAAAACCTGGCATTTAGTTTCATATAAAATTGTCTGGGATGGAGGGATGTTTACTGAGTGAAGTGTAGAAAAATGCCATAACCAGCCTAGGCTGTCGCAGTGCAACACTCCACACTATAATTTAATCAAGATACTCAATCTATAGTATCTTTGCTTTTTCAAATTTAAGCGTGCCACAGGAGGCTGCATCATTCGTAATTGCGTATTAGGAGCTGTTGGTTTGGAAAACACGAGGTTGTGGATAAAATGTCAAAAACTGTTTGATAGCATAGGATATGCACACTAGCTGAAGTTACTTCTGGAGGTATCATTCTCACCCTGCAGGGCGTATCTCAAACCACCACTGATTCAGCTGCAATGCACAATACCCATGTGTGAGTAATAAGGGGAAGTTCACCTTAGAGCCTGGTTTTCCCATTCTCTACCTCCTGCTCTCCCACAGCCCAATTCCTTTCCCTTTCACCTCTGTTTCTCTGTCCCCTGATGCCTGGCTCCAAACTTCCCACTTTCCCAGCAACAGAGAACTGCTGCCAAGGATCAAGATGCTTTCTGGATCTCCTGCCACCTTTAGAGGCAGTTACACTGTGTTTGCACAGAAGATGTTCCCAGGAAATAGGATTTTTAAGGGGTCAGACCATATGTAAGGCTTGTCACAATGCTGAAGTCAAATGTATGAGGTACAAATATTAAGTTTGAACAAAAACTTTTACCAATTTGTCACTAAATAAACAGGACATCACATCTCTGTTACTGTTTTGGCCTCTGTAGGCTCAGAAAAGCAGTAAGTTTGTTTTCAATTCACTTAAAAGGCTCTTTGCAATCAATTAAGGCTACATCTTGTGACACTTAAAGCATGCATTGTGGGGCTGCATGATTTTCTGCTACATGCAGTCTGTGGGTAGGCTTTGCCTTTACTCATAATGGTTTTCAAATTCACCTCCAGCAACTACTGGAGTACATGCATCTGACTTCCACGATGCACTCATGTCAATGGAGGGAGAAATGGTTCATGAAGATGGCTTTAGTGATAGAAAAGAGTCTATCTTCTGCGTGTAATTACAACGAAGGATGTGGCACATACCTGATCATAGGACACGGGTGTCTGCCTGTGGTTGGAAAGTTCCACTAGCGTGCTTACATCCGTGCGCAGATCCGACTTGCAACCAACCAGAAGCATTTTGGTGTTCGGACAAAACTCCTGGATCTCACCTTTCCACTGTAAAATTTTAGGTTGTTACTACACTCGAGTAGTTGAATGTTTAAATCCAAAGAAGCAATAGATGCAAGATGAGAACTTTAGCAAGTTGTGACATTTTATGTGGAAATGCTCTTATGTAATAGTTGTATATACCTTCAAGCTAATTTCTAAAGACATTGGTTCCAGCAGAATCTGGTCAAGGATGATCTCATACACTCAGTAATTCCACTGACTCACTATCAAGAGGGAATGAGTCGAGATCGTTTACCTACATGAGTAAAGGTTTGCAGACCTGTCGCTCCTCACAAGCGGCAAACACCCAGCCATAGCCATCTACAGACAGGAACCAACCAAACTTGGTGTCACCACATTCAGTGGTTCCTCAAGACACAAGCTAGAGAGGCAGGTCTTGTACGACCACAAAATAAGCGTCGTTATATGTTGCCTCACAGCTACATCCTCACACCTAGAACTACACAAATCTGTCAAGGGTTCAGCTACTGTGAACCAGTAACAAGCCCTTCAAACAGAACTTGTGATATATTCCTTGGCTTTCTTCCCCCGCTACACGGTTATTCTGATAACACAAGCAAGCCAAAAATTTCACAGCATAATCTGCGCGGATCATACAATCCCTAGAATTTAAGGATATCATTTGGGTTTAAAAGCATATTAAGAAAAATCTCTTACAGAATTAAGCAACAGTAGAGTAACCAACATTATCGGGGCAGAAAAGAAAAGGACAGTTCTAGATGCTTGTTGGCACAGTTAATAGCCGAGAGAACAGTCTCAAGTATTTCCTCAGAGTATTCAGAGCATTGTATGCCACCTTGTTCCCAATGACACAAGAATCACTGGCCCCAGCTACAGAAAAAAGGAACTTCAGATCATTAAGCCTTAAAGACAACACTGCAAAGTTGAGTCATGCCCAGTGACCAAGGAGAGGACCAGGACCACCTTGCAAACACTTCATGATCAAAATTCAATGTTTTAACTCGGGGAAAGCCTGGCACTGAATCTTGGATCACCGAGTTGTGAAAAATTCTGACGTTTGGTGCAGGATTGCATTTCTATGCCACTGCTAGGTCTTCTCATGGCTTCCAGAGGCATTTGTCACTGGCTCCTTCTGACTTCGGGCGGAGAAATTATGTAAAGCCATGGCAAAAGTCCAAACACTTGGCAGGCACGTTTCAACCATCTTTGCAACATGGCAAAGTTTCTCAGTTCTGTCTGTTATACGAATATAATGTGAAAGACAATACCCTGCTGCACCCAGCCCTGCACCTCACACCACCCTCAACAACTCACTGCTGTCGAAGGGCTGAGGAAGAAGAATTTACTTCACCCCAGAGCGCCCATTAGGGAGTTTTTGTTTTCAATTAACATTCATCCCTTTCAAACAAGTGATCTCAAATTCTAGCAGGGCAGAGTGCGGTCCTCTCATCTCTCCATCAAAAGAAACAAACTGAAGTTTCCAAAGTAGGAAATAGGACCGCTCCTCAGAGATTTAAAGACAAGCTACTCAAACAGTTCTGTACTCAAACGTTTCTTGAGCCACTTGCCTTTTTTAGCACGCTGTCAAGAGTTTCTGGCCGACTGATGTCAAAGCAGATCAGGACAGCATCAGAATCTGGATAGGAGAGCGGGCGGACATTGTCATAATAAGGAGACCCTGCAGGGAAACAAACAACATTTTTATTAGTTTATATTTTTCACTTTCTGCACTCATTCAAGCTTATTCAGAAAGTTCAGAAAGGCTTTCAGCGAAGCTCTTTAATAGCACCCAGCTACCACCTTTTCTTCAACAGTACCATATTCCCAAAACACTCGCTGCAGTTGCTCATTTCCCCACTTCCCTTTTGTTTCTCACCTACAAAAGCAGCAGCTTTCCCAAGTAATTAAGAGTGATGGCACCCCAGTGATCCATCTCCCACCAAAAGCTTGTGATGCCCGCAGTAACAAGGAAAGGGAAATCGGGTCAGCCCAAGTTTAAGTCCCAGCATTAACCTGCAGGGATTTGACTCTGAGAACAAACCCTTAACCTCCAAAAGGCTCCTTCAAAGCAGATTTGTCACAGTCATGCTTTCAAAGGAAAAAAAAAAAAAAATCAGAAAATTTTGAAATACAATAGTTTTGATTCTTCTAATTTAAGACAAATAGTTCCAAGTGCAAAAAGCCTCTTTAGCTGTCATGGGTATTGGCAATTTTTAGAAGAAACTCTTGCTTCAAATTAAAGCATTTGTTGCAGGACTCCAGCAGGAAAGAATCCCAGTCCTGTAGGCAGGCACACAAGTTACCTGTCACAGAAAGCCTCACCAATCTGTAAAGCAATATATGCTTGCAATAAATGTTTATGTTTAGCCCAGAAACCAAATTTTTATCAACGAGATCGAAGCTAATCTCGTATTCTGATGGAACAGAAATAGGTCCAATACTGCACTTTGTGCATGTTTTACTTCCAGGGCTGTTAAGGGATACGCTGCTTTCTTTAAGAATTGTCACAATGTGCAGAGTTACAAATACATCTCCAGTGTCGGAAATCTCGTTTTTATCATCTGGTGAATTCGGTAACAGGTTTGGGGGGGAATCGGCCTTTTTTCTAGGAAGTTCCAGCCTCTTGGCCACCATTTGGTTTGACCTTCACTCTGCTGAAGCTTCACTTCCCAAGGAGAATGCATTTCTGATTTAGAGGGGTACTTAAACAGTTAAGTGATCCAAAAGGATAAGGGCTTGGGCTTTAAAATGCATGCCTGCAACTTAAAACGCCTTTTCTTAGTTATATAGTCTTATTTCCGTATCTCCCCTCTCGTGAACCTAAAATACAGCACAGAACATATGCAACAAGAACACAGCTTTCAAGAGTTTGGGGGTTATCAGCTAATTATATCACCCGTTTTCCAACTATCTAGAACTAATTGGCTGTAAGGTCTCAGAGGCTGAGCAGACTATTAACTGGATTAGAGAAATTCCTCAAGTTTTTAACTGACAGACAGCTCATGCTGTTGCACAAAGCAACGTGTGAACGTACCGCAGATGACTTCAGTTGGACAGCTTATACTGGAAGGAAGGAGTAAAGAATCCCAGGAATGTTGTTTTTGCAATGAAGAGTAACACATGGGGAATGAAGCATTACCAAACTAGGTAGCAGAAGGTAATTTGTTGAACGAGACACTATTTTATTCAAATGCTCATCTTCATAAATGATGTCAATCTAACAAAGAGGCAGCTGTCAAAAACTGCTCTTCAAGAAACAGTTAGCTGTCTTCAGCGGTAAATGACATGTTAGAAAGAAATCTAAGCGAGCTGAGCTGACCGGTAGAGTTAACTATTTGCTTGAGCTCAGCTTTGCTTGCAGTGACTATCAATAAGCGTTCTCTACTAATAATTATTCCCCAGCTATCTCCAGCACTGCTATTAGTGCCTCCTTCCTGGAGTCCCAGGGCCAAGTTATTTGCCCCGGACCGATGAATTGCAGAGCAGCATGCCATTAACTAGCCACCCGCACTGCTCTGCGGCGTTCAACGGGCCAAAGCACGGACCCAGCTGGCCCAACTGCCAGCAAGAGCCGCTGCCTGGCTAGCACATCTCCCCACCGCGCGCGGGCAAGCAAGGGCAGGATTGGAGATCATTAACGCTTGGCCAAATGGTGGCTGGCAAGAAAGGAGTCTCAAAAAAGCCTCACCCAGAAACTAATTCCTTAGACACATACCTATCCTCTCACTCACCAGTCTTCAGGGATACAACACACCATATATGTCCATCAGCACGTATTTATGTATACATACAGTCACCACCTCCAGCCCAGAGACTCCTTTCTACTGCGTCAGCTGTAGCTCTGCTTGTTTTGAGCGTTTTTCCTTTTTAGTTTTCCCTTCTGAACCTCTCATATTAAAAGATGCTGAGCTAGAATAAGCGCACTTTTACACGCAGACCTTCTGCTGGGATGCAAGCTCCAGGGAATATTTGACACCTCCTTTTCTTTGGGGTAGTGTGCAGCAGAACAAGTGGGAACCATTTAAAGTACTCGGGCTGCAGTACCAACAAAAGAAATTTCCCGGTCTTATTCAACAGCAATAACTGAACCTTTATTACCGCTCAAATAAAGAGGGGCTACGGCCCTCGCTGTGCGAGCCTATTCAGTCTGGCATTTCATCGTTTCGCCCAGAGAAACCCTCAGAAGCCAGGAATCTCAGGAATGAGGCTCAAGTCTGAACAGACAACTTGAGCGCAGCCCAGTAAGGCCACCCGCTCTTTTCAAGTGGAGTTCTGCAGATTTGAAGCCATGCCAACCCTAGAAAACAGAAGGAGAATGCAGAGCCGCAGCTACGGTATTTGTGGAAAAGAATAAATAAGCCTATTTGTTTGTGATTCTGCTCCTAGAAAATAAAACACTTTTGTCAAGGGCAACACAGATGATTTTTCTGTTTTATCAAGGAATTGCTGATAATGCTGTAGTTCATCTAACTTCATGGTAGAAGTATATTCAAGCTGCAGTACCCCTCTTTTAATCTGCTTGGCAGCTTGAATAATTTAAGCCAAAATAATTTAAACATTAAGAATTATCTACTTTTAAACCCTTTTGTTTCACACAAAGCACAACATAAATTCAGCTTTTCAACTGAAACAGAAGCCCTTCACCAGCAAGATGGTTGGCTTTGGTCTACAGAAGATACCAAAGCTTAGGTTTAAATGTTGCTAACTTAATAAATAACAGAATTGCGTTGTTAAAAGTTAAAGCATATTTCAGTTTTTTGACAGCTCAGCACTACTCCAAGGCACTCGATCATGGAGAGGAGCTGGTGCCCTATTTGCCTGCAAGACCCAAAGCCGCCACCAGTTCCAACCAGGAGGTTCAGCCCCACGTCCCACCTACGGAGCTGAAGCTGGGCAGCTCCTGCTCACCACGCTGCTCAGCCCGCATGGCCCAAGGGAAGCGGTGCTCGGTAGCAGGCAAGACTTTACTATTTACACACCACCAAGCAGCCATCAGGCATTACTCTTTGTAGCCTTTTGGACTCCAGTCAACTGAAAGAACAACAGCATTCTCACTCCCCAAGCCTTGGGCTGACTAATTATCAGCTACATAGAAAACACATCAAATACTGCAGTGGCCGCTCCAAGTAGCTGACTCGCTGCTCATGGCTTTCCTCCTTCCAAATCCACCTTGGCTGTTTGGAGAAAACACAGGCGATTTTGTATACTGAGTGTCACAGAACACGTCATCTCCAAGCACACAAATATCACAATATTCATAGCACCTCGAACAGAAAACAGGACTTTGGTAGGTGGCTTAGCATTCCCAGTCATCAACCCTAATTATTTCCCCTCTAAAGGGGAGAAAAAAACCCAAAACTATAAAGGCTAGTTACTCTTACTCTGCCATGAAAGAAAAAAAAAAAAAAAATCACATGGCTCCATATGTCCAACTTGCAAGTGAAGTGGAAGGCAAAGACCACAATTTGCCATTTCCTTTACAAAGCTTACTGCCAGCGACCTCAGGAAAAGAGTAACTTTAATTCATGTACATTTCCGATGTCTTCGGAAAGATTTCAGCAAAAAGCTTTGTAATTAATGTTATGTTTCTATACAGACACTGAATACATTGTGCACATACAAATCACAGTAAAGCTAACCTGGTTTAAAGCTCTAAGGCCCATCTGGATTTAATTATATGCAAATCCCCAACAGTGCATAAGCATTTCTGGCCCTGTTGAGAATTATTTTATTGGAGTATCCAGTACAGTTTCCATGGTTCAACCAATAAAAAAAGGAACTAAAAAATGTTTTAAGGAGACACAGGTATGTAAA
Organism: Gorsachius magnificus; assembly: GCA_034008185.1. Taxonomy (NCBI): domain Eukaryota; kingdom Metazoa; phylum Chordata; class Aves; order Pelecaniformes; family Ardeidae; genus Gorsachius; species Gorsachius magnificus. The sequence goes on along the minus strand of CM067085.1, from coordinate 2,552,401 downwards.
CCTGATTAACAGTATGTGATTTCTGTGCCACAGCTTGCTGCTCTACTAGCAAGAAACGCAAGTACCAAAAGTAGTCGCTTTTAATGGAAGGAGCCAAAACCTTGGCAAATGCACATTAAGACCATGCCTAGGGTAGACGAAGACGTCTTAACACATAAGTATTCTTCACAGAGTCCATAAGAATACAAGAGGAAGCTTCAGCCTGAAGAAACTTCTAATGCTCTACCTAGCAAAACCAGCACACAGCTCCCAAACAGCTCAAGACCGCCGTACCACAATACCACAGAGCACAGTAATTTACGGTGTAGTTAGATTGCAACCAGACATTCCTGCTTTGAAAGAAGGGTTGGTAGTCCAAAACCCAATTGAAATTCAAGCTGGCAAGTGCTTTCCTTAATGCTGTGGCTAATTTAAATCCTTATAATGACTTGCAGAACTAGACAGCACCAGAAAATATTTGAATAATGAATCTTCCCATTCCACTCTTACTTGTAAGAGTGTTTTGTCCCGTATTTCCACTGTCACATCCAAGATACAACAAAAACTTCCCAATAAATTTACAGCTAGCTTTAAAATGTTCTATCAGTTGCGTGACACTCTACATTTTGTACTTCAGAGTCCTCTAGGAAAAAGCACATTATTACTATACAAAGGATGGTACACCAAACCCATGACAGCAGGGCCTGTTCTCACCCTACCACCAGATTATTTTAACCAATGCCTCCAGCTTCGCTCATTTCCTCAGTGAGGAAAAAAAGAATGGTCCAAGTGGCAGGACCTTCCTTCCCAAGGATTCAATGCAAAGCTCAATATTTACTTTAACTCAAGTTAGAAATTAATTTACAAGGCAGCCTGTTGCATGCTTCCAGTTAGAAAACAGTTAATGAGAACTAAAGATGGATACTAAATACTGATCAAGTCCTCCTGACGGTACCTAGAGCACATTGCAATCAAATTCAGCTAAATAACATCCTTCCTCTATCCCCCAAGAGATACTGAAGTACCTCAAATGACTCGAGCCATTACTTCCCCCGTGTTGCAATGGACATTATCCTCCATTAGTATTTGGCAGTTAATCAGTCATATTTTTAAGTTAACTACATCTAGTCCTGCTTTAAAAACATCATTAAGACATTTATTCCAATTCAGCAGAGGACTAGGACAAAGACTTGTAAAAAATAAATTACCAAGAATATAAGATAATGCTAAAACACTATCTTATCTTCCGACGTCCCTTATCTGGTGATGCGATTTTGCACTGGGTTAATGGGTTTGGGTAGCATTTCTTCTTGCAGTCGGCAGGAAGGGCTGCTTACGGAGAGAGAATTCTTCATCCGCGGAGTCCCACAACCAGAGGACCCACTGTTTGCTAATGCTTTATAAGACCAAACATTGGATCTTTCAAGCATTTCCTCTTCGGCTTCAGATTGCAGACGAATTAGCCACTTGATCTTAAACTTCTGACTCAGTCAAATTTTCTATTAGTTCCAGAACAGGCCTGAGAGGCTGACACGCACACGACGCGAGGGCTGGCAGGTCTTCCTTCCACTGCTTTTGTCTTTTGAAGTGCTACAGAATATTTCATTACATGGGTGTCTCCAGCTTCTGACATACAGATTCCAAACCAACCCATGTCAAACAGCTTAACCCATGAGCATGTTGTCTTTTAACAGCTAAAGATAAAATTTTCCAAAATAACTTTACTAACCATTAATTTTTAATAAGCCCTTCCTCCATACAGTTTTGCTATAGCCAGCTTAGTAATCAGGATGAAAGCTCAAACCAGACACGCTCTAGAAGTCTGCAAGTCTTACTTGGCATAAGATGAAGAAAAAAAAAAAATCAGTTCAGAGCTACGCTGATACCGGTTGTGGGCAAGGAGACTGCCTTTTCCCAGTAATCGTGTTGCAAGAATTTGGAATCATTTCCTCAACAGCAAGAAGAAAGCCAACTCACCGCCTAAACTCCCTTCTTTTTTGTTAAAAGGGAATTAACATTTTCATCTCTGGTAACAGGACTGCTTTTGTATTTAGAAAGAACTGCTGGGTCCAAATTCAGTATCAACAAGCTATCTACAACTCGCCTAAAGAGGAAAGGACTCGCATACTCTTGTCAAGTTACTCCAGCTTTTTTCCAATCACTTCTGCAGAGTTAATGTGGATCCACGCCCAGGTTAATGGTTCCTGGTGTCCGTTCACCCCTGACCACCTCTCCCCATAGGCTCCGTTCCCATGCAGCGGACACTCGCAGGGTGTCCACACTTCCCTCCAGCACCGAGGCAGCAAGTTTGGGGGTGCACCCTCACCACCCTGGCAGTAAGCTTAGCCCAATTATCAATGACAGCAGGATCTAGAGGAGTTCCTGGCCTAACACGAGAGCTAAGACAGCCAAGCACCAAGAACACCCACCTTGGAGGCACACGAGCCAGGGTTTTTGCCATGGCCACTGAAGAAGAGCGAGGAGGACCCTAAGCACGGCTCATGGTACAGGAGAAAGGACGGCTCCCTCGGCACCCGCAGAGGGCCAGAGACGCCTGCCTCCCTAGTCTTACCAGGCTTTAAAGACTTCTCAAAAGCAAGGGAAAAAGCACTGTATTTTATATAAAAAAAAAAAAACCAAACCAAGAGGCATTTAAGGAGGCCACAAGGAACTCAGATGCAAGCTGCTGTAATTTACCATTAGCATACCCAAACACCTCTTCACTCCTCTCCCCAGGTAAAGCAGCGTTTCCCAGCAGCAAAGCCCCCCCCCCCCCCGGAGCCGCTCAGCTGAGCTCCCCGCAGTCAGGCGGGTGGGGGCACATCCCCCTGCCATGCTGACGAACCGCTTAATAGCGGAGCCTTCTCCCTCCCCAGAAGTCAAGCAGATGGCTAAAAGTACACCTCAGGTTTTAAAAAAAAAAAAGAAAAATAAGTTTTAAAAACCCAAACCAGAAGCAGCCGCCGGTCTCGTCAGAATTTAAAAAAATAAATAAATTTTAAAAATCCAAACCAGAAGCTGCCGCCGGTCTCGTCAGAATTTAAAAAAAAAAAAATTTAAAAATCCAAACCAGAAGCAGCCGCCGGTCTCGTCAGAATTAAAAAAAATAAAATAAATTTTAAAAATCCAAACCAGAAGCAGCCGCCAGACTCCTCAGAATTAAAAAAAAAAAAAAAAAATAAATTTTAAAAACCCAAACCAGAAGCTGCCGCCGGCACGGAGGCGAGGGGCTGCGGGGCCGCTTTCCCCCCCCCCAACCGATGGGGGCTGCGGCTCCGCGCCCGCTTCCCGCCCCCCCCCCCCCGCTGCCGGGGAGCGCTCACCTGAGGTGTCCCAGAGGCTGAGCTCGATGCGCTGCGTGTCGATCTCGAAGCTGGCCGTGTAGTTCTCGAAGACGGTGGGGACGTAGCTCTGCCGGGAGACAGCGCACAGTCAGCCCGCGCCCGCCGCTGCCGCCCCGGCCCCTGCCCGGCCCCGGCCCCTGCCCGGCCCCGGCCCCTGCCCCCGGCCCACCTCGGGGAAGCAGTCCTTGGCGAAGACGTGGAGCAGCGCGGTCTTCCCGCACTGGCTGTCCCCCACCACCACGATCTTGCACTTCACGTTCTGGTTGGGATCCATCACCGCCTTGCTGGATAACTTCTGGCTGGCTCTTCTTTCCTTCATTGAGCTCGGCTTAGTCCCTCGGCCGGCCACAACGAAAGGTGGAGGAGGAAAAAAAGAAAAAAAAAGAAAAAAAAAAAAAAAAAACCACACACACACACCCGGTTCCCTCACAGAAAGGTAAAAATGGTTAAATAAAAAAAAAAAAATAAAGAAGAAAAAAGCCCCAGGTGGAAGTGGCAGAGCCGCGGGAGGCGCCGCCGTCCCGCTCCGCCCCCCTCCCGCCGGTCCCGCGCAGACTGCTTTGTCCCCCCGCCGCCCGCCTTTATTTATAGCCTCGCACCCGCCAATCACCGCCCACCGCCCGTGCGGGGCCCCGCCCCCTCGCCGCGCGCGGCTGGAGCAGCGCGCCCCCTAGGGGAGCCGCGCGGCGCCGCAGCCGCGGGTGGGGGCGGGAAGGTGGGGGGGGGGGTCCCGGTGCTGCCGCCCGCCCCGCCGGGATCCCCGCGCCCCCCCCCGGCCTCCCCGACCCCACCGCGCCCGGGCCCATCCGCTGAGGGCTGGGGTGAGCCCGCGCCGGCGGCAGACCGGTGTCATCCTGTCAGGGAGAGGCCCGCTGTGGGGCCGGCATGGAGCAACGGGTGTTTTTTGTGGTGTGGGGGTTTTTTGTTTGTTTTTTTTTTAGGATTTTAGTCTATGCAGGCCATCTATAAATAGTGCTGCGAAAGGAAACCTGTGGCTCGGTGGTCTCCAGGGGGGCGAGGCACGCCAGGCGGCGTCCCCAGGTGCCCCCTCCTCGGCCTCCGCCTTCGCTGCGCCTCACGAGGGGCTCAGCTGGGTGGTGGTCGAGACTGCGGGGAAAAGGGGTTTTTCACTCAAAACACGGTCACAAGGAGCGTGTTGGAACCTCAGAAAACATCCGCTCACCGTTCATGCGCTCTGTGTTATTTTATTATTTTTTTTTTAGCTTTCTGGACACAGACAAGCAGAACTGGGTAGCGGCTTACGTTCATAGAATCATAGAATCACAGAATCACCTTGGTTGGAAAAGCCCTTTAAGATCATCGAGTCCAACCGTTAACCTAACCCCGCCACCCCACCACTAAACCGTGGCCCTCAGCACCTCATCTCTCCTTCTTTTAAATCCCCCCAGGGATGGGGACTCCACCACCTCCCTGGGCAGCCCCTTCCAGAGCCTGACAGCCCTTTTGGTGAAGAAGTTTTTCCTAATGTCCAACCTAAACCTGCCCTGGCGCAACTTCAGACCAATAGAATCATTCTGCTAGTCTGAAAGTGAAAACAGCTCTCGGGCTGCTTTTTGCAAGCTTTTAATGAAAGCCCGTTGGCCGGAAGGCAGCTCCCATGGGCGTGCTATCAAAGATAGTTGGGCTTTTTCCATCCGCGAAGTTAAAATTAAGAAAATAAAAAAAAAAGATGAGAAGCCACAGTGGTGATGGGCAGCACCACCCAATGGGACCCGCTGTTCACCTCCTGGGATGAGGGAGCTTTTTGGAGGCATCTCAGCAAAGCTCAGGAGGGTTGTTCTTGATGATGCCCAACTCAGGTGGCACCTCTGGGGACCAATGTCCAAGCTAAACCTGCCCTGGCACAGCTTCAAACCATTCCCCCTCATCCCATAGCCCGTTACCAGGGAGAAGAGGCCAACCCCCACCTCTCTACAGCCTCCTCTCAGGCAGTTGTAGAGGGCGATCAGGGCTCCCCTCAGCCTCCTCCAGACTAAACACCCCCAGTTCCCTCAGCCGCTCCTCGTATGACTTGTGCTCCAGACCCCTCACCAGCGGCGGGCTGAAGGCTGCGGTGACTGAAAGGGCGATTCTGGGAACCCTTCCCGCCACGGCGGCCCCGGACGAGGGGCGGTTGATTTGTCAGCGCCTGGCCACACGCTTCTCCCTCCAGTGCCCCTCTCCGCTCCGGCACGGCGGCGCGTGGCGGGCACCCCGGGGAGAGGGGCTGCCGGCGGGCAGGAGGGCTGGAGCAGAGCTGCCTCCCCTCCTCACCCAGATCTCCCCTGCCAGCTCTGCCTAGCGCAGCCAAAGACCCGGGCAGCCTTCGTGAAGGTGGGGTTTTGGCCTTACCTCTTGACTTGGGTCATCCAGGCCATGAACTAGCTCCCCCTCTGTTCTGAAACACGGGCAATGAATAAAGTTTTACAACATCCTAAAACGGAAAGCGCCGCTAGCTTGCGCACGTTTGACCGTTGGGAGATACTCCGGTGGTGCAGACGAGAGAATGCCAAGCATGACATTTCAAAATTGAGCGCTAATATTCTTGATTTTGTTCCGATGTGTCACACCTTCAGCTGGTCAAATTGCTCGGCTCTAATGAATTTTCCAAAGTATTTAAGCCATGGTTTCTGCTTGGAAATCATGAGCAAAATATTAACATTTGCAGTGGGTGCATTATTTGCAAGGCCTTACTGAAAAGTTGGAGCAGGCAACGTTCTGTCTCTCTCTTTTTTTTTCCTTTTAAACTATAAACTGGTCTCAGCTACTTTGCAGTCTCCGTCCATCCCTGCTGTCTACCAACAAGGCTTCAGCGCTTTGGCAAGATGATGGAATGGGAGAACAGTGAATAGGCTGCGAGGAAACTTTCTGCTCATGGCAAATTGGTTTTCTCTCTTTTGTTCAGCTGTGGACATTTGAACAGAGATAAGTCTGGAAAAATACAGTTGCGTAAATGCTCTCATGTCTTCTCCAGAATGCAGAAAATTCTGTTTCTTCATCCCTCTCCACTCCACACGGAAACATGTGGCAGCCTCGCAGGCAGCTGCAGGTGGGACAGAGCCCTGGAGGTTCTGCTCTGCCTCTGTATTCTTTGTGACTCCAACAAGCCAACTGAGGCAGATCTGTCGAATATAAGGAGAGGAGAAGATGGGGTTGAAAGACGTCTTTGTTAATCCTGAATGGAAGCTGTGTATGAACATCTGCTCCCTATCAGTTCATTGGTCACCTCCATACAGATGGAGGCAAGCTGCACCAAAGCCAGCGCTGATGCCTTGGCGATGGCTCAGCTTTGCCAGGACCGAGGGCGCCCGGAGGAGGAATTGGTGCTCCCAGGCACCACGCACCAGGGCTGGGCTCCTTTGAACAGCTCACGTGGAAAATTTGCCTGCATCCAGCTATGTTAGGAATGTGGAAACTTCAACGCACACAAAACACTTCCTCATTGTGACCGCAGCGCTTCCGTCAGCACGCTTCCCATTAATACTGTGTTTACATGCTTTGTTTGCCCTTATGGTCCGGCGCCTGCCAGCACCACCCAGCTAAACCCCGGGGCTTTCGGGGTGCCCTGCAGTGCTTTGGGCACTTGTGACAATCAACGAGCTACAAGACACCCCTGCCTGCTCTGAAACCGCCTGCTTGTTGTCATTCGTCGGGGAAGCTGCTCCAGATATGTTAATCCCCGTAAAACTATTATTCATGTCATACTCTTAAGTTTAATGCCTTTTCCCATATCTTGATAACTAGGGGGATAACGCAGTGGGGGCTAACATTTCCATTGGTATTTTTCACACGCAGTCTGGATTTTGATTTATAAGGCAGAGTTTCTTGCTTTGCTTAGTTCAAATTCCCCATTTTTCTTCGGACCTGAATCCTTTCTAGACTTGCACAGTTTCACTGCTTTCCATCCAAGAAAGCATTATGCTTTTTATTATTATTAATAACATATTAACATGCTTATTATTCTTAACAACATATATGCAATCTAGTAGTATCTGTGGGAATGACTACTGATCTAGGATAAGATTTTACAGGAATATCAAAATACATTTTTCTCCTCTCCCAAGTTATCTGCCCGAACACTTTCTATGACCATGATAAAACAGCCGAGAATGAGTGCTTTGGGTATCAGAATGCCTGCTCAAGGATTTAAATCTAGAATTGCCGTCAGGATATCTCTCCCTGCAATGCCAACTACCGAAGCATCTGTGGAAAGTATTAAACAACATACATAAAACATGAACCGTACGTCCCTTTCCCTCCTCCTTTCTGCGTGTGCGCGTGTGTGCAGCTAAATGGGACGTGCATTAAAAGAACATTGTGAAGGTTTAAGGTCAAACACTTGTGTGTTAGGAAATGCGTTGTTTCCCATGTGTCGGAAACGTGGGCTCCCTTGTGAGTATGCGGTGATAGTCATTAATTTCACGATCACGTATTATTTTTTCCCTGAGAACCTATTCAGCCCACAGAGTGATATTGTCACCTTAACGAGCAGCTATTCAGAAACATCTGTACCTCGCGCGGGCCAGCGTGTAATCCGCGCCTCATTTAGGGGCGCTATTCAAAACCTTCTTCTGAACACATACCCGTTTGTTATCTCTTCTGTGGGACTTATCCATGTCACGTTTGAGTCCTTAACAGATGAAAAGAAATTATTTTTCGCCGCTGCCTTATGAGATGACGTGATCTGAGGGAGGCCTGTTGGACAGACGAGGAGCAGTAAGGTCACGAGTACCCACGAATTCTGGTTCAGCCTCGGTTCGTTCCCAATACTTCACCTTATGCGGCACCGCAGGTGTTTAAAACAGAGCTCCTGATACTTCCCTGTGTAGCTGCAAGGGGTTAGGACTTAAAATCAGAAAGCACTGCCCCACGTTGTCAGCATAAGGAATACAAAAAATTCCCACTTGGGAAAAATGGGGTTCAAGCAGCTCGACTGCCGCGTGCGGCTCAGACCTCTTCCGAGGGACTGGAGCTGTGGCTGCCAAAACCAAACCCGAATTTTCTTCAGTTCCCATGAGGGTTGAAAACTGTTGATGGTAGGATGAGAATGAGCGTCTCCTGTTTCGTGATGTTGGCATAATAAGATGCAGAAACAACGGCAATTGTGAAAATAAAGGCTAATTACCTGTGAACTGAAAGCAAAATGAAGCTTGACACTCCTATAATCCGTATTTTGGCATCTAGAAATCTGGCCATAACTACACTAACTGGGAAAGAATTACATAGACGTGCAAAATTAGTTCAAGACATCAGTGACCCTCACTTGCCTGACAGTTTGTTGAGTGCTAAGGCTTGGCTGGGAAATAAAGCTCAGCTATTCCAAGTTTCAGGAGCTGAGGGCAATGCTTTAACAGAGTTATGATGACTCTAAAATTATTTTTAAATCCCTTAACAATTTAGGGAGGGTTTTAAGACAGGAGAAAGGTATTTTAAAACACTGACCATACCACGGTTACCCACGCGCAGGCGGGGATCCCATACCTCGTGCGAGCCTGGTGCACGGTTCCACAGCACCTGCAGCTCCGCAGCACGGCTGCTCCTGGGCTCCATCCTCAGGGGCTGCTTTAGGGCATTTATTCACGTAGCACCATGTGGGATGGAGGGTGTGTAGTCCCTTCCCGTTTATGGAGGGGTAATACAGTGGTTAAGTGGTTTTTCCAGGAACGCACGTGGAGTCTATGGCAGTGCCAGTAAAATGAGTACGTGAGGGAGGTGCTCACCCTTTTCCCGCGTTTGCTCTCTTCCTGACATGCCACCCAGCTAAGGAGGCTCTCTAGAAGCCACAAAAATTATGTGGGTTATTCACACATACATCTTAACTCCATCTCTGGAAAAGCTTGATGTTTTGAGTATAGGAAAATGTATCTATCGGCACCCAGAGAATCCCAGCACGGCTGGGGCTGGCAGGGCCCTCAGGAGCTCCCCAGTGCCACCCCCCTGCCCAAGCAGGCTCACCCAGAGCAGGGGGCACAGGACAGCGGCCAGGCGGGGGTTGAAGATCTCCAGAGAAGGAGACTCCACAGCCCCCCTGGGCAGCCTGGGCCAGGGCTCGGGCACCCTCCAAGTCAAGAAGTTCTTCCTCCTGTTCAACTGGAACCTCTTCTGCTTCAGGTTGTACCCATTGCCCCTTGTCCTGGCGCTGGGCACCAATGCAAAGAGTCTGGCTCCGTCCTCTTGACCTCCACCCTTAAGATATTTGTATGTGTTGATGAGATCCCCTCTCAGCCTTCTCTTCTCCAGGCTGAACAAGCCCAGCTCCCTCAGCCTTTCCTCGTAGGGGAGATGCTCCAGTCCCCCCATCATCCTTGTTGCCCTCCTCTGGACTCTCTCTAGGAGTTCCTCATCTTTCTTGAACTGGGGAGCCCAGAGCTGGAGCCAGTGCTCCAGGTGGGGTCTCACCAGGGCAGAGCAGAGGGGGAGGAGAACCTCCCTCGCCCTGCTGGCCACGTTCCTCTTCATGCACCCCAGGGTGCCATTGGCCTTCTTGGCACCCAGGGCACCCTGCTGGCTCATGGCCACCTTGTTGTCCACCAGGATTCCCAGGTCCCTCTGGGAAGAGCTGCTTCCCAGCAGGTCAGCCCCCAGCCTGTCCTGGTGCCTGGGGTTCCATCTCCCCAGGGGCAGCACTCAACACTTGCCCTTGTTGAACTTCATCAGTTTCCTCTACCTCACCCTCTACCCAGGCCCACTTCTTGCAAGGGGAAGGGGTCAGGGTTCAGATATATTCCCCCCAGGGCTTATGGCTGCTTGACCTTCTCATCCCACCAGCCAGGGTATTGCCTCCAATCAAAACTTCCCCGAGATGCAGAACTTATTCCTCCTGGGTAAATACATCTAAGCCAGGAAAACTCCTGGATAAACACAGTGGAAGTATCTCATGCAAATCCGACGCTAGCAGCTTTGCTGTTACATTATGTATGATTCGTTAGCGCTCGCAGTAAGAACAAATTGCACGTCGGGGGTGTTCTGCCATCCATGAAATCACGTGCAGCTCAAGGACATTTCCTGCTGTAGGGTGCTGGAGGCAACAGCCTTTGGTGAGCAAGAATGCACGTGAGAAGCCAAAAATCAGCATTCGGAGCCCACAGCCTTAACTTTGGTATTTTGTCTAAATTCCTAACGCTGTTGTGCGTTCATTCCTCGCTCGTCCAACACCAGCACAAACATCTTGTGAAGTCCTTCTATCCGCAGACATCAAAGAGTACGAGTCCTTAATCTGGATGACAATGTAGGATTCCATTTCAACAAAAAGGAAGAATTGTTGTGAGATTCCTTTTTTTCCAAGCCCCGTCCAAATCTGAAGAAACATCCAGAGCTGTATTAAATGGATCTGGGTCTGCACTCTGATCCGAACCAGGCCGATCTGAAGATCCATTGAAATGTGTGGAGAAAATCCTATGGAATTTATTGTGCTTTGGCTCAGAGTGCAACGATTTCTATCCGTTGTTTGAGAATACCCTGCAGACAAAAAGATTTCATTTTCAGTTCCTGGAGGTTAATTACCGAAATTCGTTATAGAGGATCAGCAGTCCCAGTTGCTGGGGAGACAGTAAAACTATCTGATAGGAAATTCTAGCCTGGAGCTGGATAAAAATTTTCTGACAGAATGGTTTTCCGTCAGAAATACTGATATGCTGAAGGCAGAATGTTTTGCAGAACTGCTTCAATTTCAGCAAAATTTTGTCTTAGAAACTTCCTGCTCCAAAGCGCTCTGGTTGCACCATTCTGATTTAACCTTTTTTTGAATAAGCATTCAATTCCAAGGTTTTCTGATCGTGTATTTTTTTGGAAATATATGTAAGAAACATGTGAACATGAACATTTTGACTTGACTCAGAGGGTGGATTTCATTTCACAGGGAATTTTTAAATCCCTTTTCATTAATACCATTTTGGGGTGGAAAAAGCAAGTGGACTGGTATAGCCCCCAGTCCTCACCCAGCCCTGGCCTGGCCCAGCGGGTGCTGGGGGTCAAGGGCAGAAGCTGGGAACAGCTTCCAGGGCAGGGAGGTGCCTTCGGTCGGCACTGCCTGTCCTTTCCCGACCCTGAGAATGCTGCACTGCACAGGGCTTCCCTGAAGGCAAAGCAGCTTTAAATTATTGCTGAAGAGCAGAAAGAACTCAGCAAATCATAAATGCTTTTTTTTTTTTTTTCCTCTTTTTTGGCTGCAGTACCACCAAGGCGGTTTAATTGTCCCGAGGAAGTTAAAACTCTTTCTCCTCAAACTGCTGCTGGCTGGAGCTGTGCTCCCCACCCCTTCATACCACACCAAGCCTCAAACATTCGGTGAACCAAAGCTTTCCTGGCTGCGCAGACATACTTGTAATTCTTGCCCATGTGAATGAGTAACAGCAGCGTCCGGGGCAGCAGCACAGACCCTCAGAAACATAGCAGGCATTTTTTTGGTGCCATTTGAAACTCTTAACACGCTTCAGCGTTGATTTTTATTGCTATTTTCTGTCCCATAGGCATGCCCTTTCCCACCGTAAAGTCGCGGGGCCAAGTTCTGCGCTGAATTTCTCCGCTTATTAGGCTTGTGAAGCTGGTAGCTAGAGCCTCGCGGGCGAGCGGTGCCAGGCTGTGATTAATCTGGCTCCGATCTGCAGAAAAACCTCAGGAATTTCGGGGAGGGGGGGGGAAGCAGTAGGGTTCGGCAGGGCAGCCACCCATCAAACCACCCACCAGCTCGCCCCGAGCAGCGATGCGAAGCAAGCGGTGGGGTTTGCACAGACAGAGCCCAGCGCTTCTGTCAAGCAACGAGCAGAGAGGAGAAATCCTCTGCGAGAAGCAGGGGCGAGCGGCGCATTTTGCAGTGACACCTGGGGATTTGGGAGGTGCAAGGGTGTCTGTGGGATCTGGGCATCTAAATCTCTGGCCCAAAATAAGAATAGCAAATGTTCAACCTTATGAAACTTCCACCCAGCCAATCACCGGAACCAGCAAAAGCTGCGAGCACAAATCCTTGCCCCCAAATTTCTAATGGACTGAAAGCCATTCGTTTAGCCACTTTAAATGCTGGAAGGGGCTCCCCAGGGAGGGGATGGAGTCCCCATCCCTGGGGGGATTTAAAAGCCCGGCAGACGAGGTGCTTAGGGCCAGGGTTTAGTGGTGGGATGGCAGGGTTAGGGGAATGGTTGGGTTTGGTGAGCTTAAAGGGCTTTTCTAACCTAAATGGTTCCATGATTCTGTGATTTTCGAGGCAGCTGCTGCATGGGCACGGCTGTCGGCACCGAGAGGTTACCGCTTCAGGAGGAGCTGCTCTCCAGGGCTGCTTGAATGAGGCTGTGGACCGGAGCTGCGATGCAAAAATGAGATTTAAACCAGGCTCTGGGGTCAATCAGGACATTTCTGGGTCATGGTGACCCTGGCCTTAATTTTCACCCACACTTCCTGCAGCCGGGGAGATGAAATGCAGAGTTTTGCTCCGTTCCTTTGCTTGCTTCGAGGTGCCGTAGTGGTGCATGGAGGAATGCGGCATCCCCAGCCCCAACGCCTGAGCTCACTCTGCGGAATTCCAGGACCTGGAGCTCAGAAAGCACCAGCGTAGGTGGATGGATGGTGGTGGGCAGTGGGCTGCTACTGTCCCACCTCGGCAGCAACTAAACCAGATTGGGCTGCAAAAGTGTGGATATCTGAGGGTCACAGATGCTTTGACTCCCTTCAGAGAGGGGCAAGTGCAAGGCTGATTAGGCAAGCGCTGGTTGCAGCAGGTTTCACACACTTTCTGCCCTGAGATTTCCATAGACAGGGAAAGTCAGTCGCTCTAATGAAATGACTCAGGAAAGACTAACTGGTCTTCTAATGCATTTTGTAGTTGGTTTTGTAGCTGGGTGTTTGCAAATGAATGACTCAAAAGTTTAAATCTCTTCTTCCTACGCCGCTGTTTACTAAATAAAAGGCATTCTATAGGAAGGTTACAGAAAGCCAGGGCTTTGGAGCCGCTGGGTGCATTGCAAAAGAAGGGGCGGAGGGAAGGTGCAGGACATCGCTGCTCCATCCCTTCAACCTCCAAACCCCACGAAGCAGCGTGTGGGCTCCATGCCAGCAAGACGAGGAGTCCGGGCCCTCCCAAGACGCTGGATGGTGCCGCCGAGTTTGCCTGCCTTGCTCAGGGCTCCATGGTGGAGCGGAGGCGGCGGCGGGGAGTCGCTGGGAGAGCGGGGCTGGGAGCGGGGCTTGGGCATCACTGCAAGATTCCCCTTTGCCTCTCCTGCCCCAGGAGCAGACCGGTGGCGGGACCCAGCGTCAATCACTCCAAAACTCTCCCTGCCTATATTGGATGTATTAAAAATTAATTACTTCACTTAGTTATTTCGTATTGAAGGCAAGACTGAGCAATAAGAACCAAATCCTGTCCTCAGATAAAACCATTACATCAGCCTGCGTGGAGCGGTCTGGGAGCCTTTAGCAGCCTAAAGCTGTGCTTTGACTTTCACAGAATCCCAGAATCCCAGAATGGCGCGGGTTGGAAGGGACCTCGGGAGATCCCCCAGTCCAACCCCCTGCTCAAGCAGGTTCTCCTAGAGCATGTTACACAGGACTTCATCCAGGCGGGGGTTGAAGATCTCCAGAGAAGGAGACTCCACAGCCCCCCTGGGCAGCCTGGGCCAGGGCTCGGGCACCCTCAGAGTAAAGTTGTTTTTCCTCATATTCAACCAAAACCTCTTATGTCTCAGTTTGTGCCCATTGCCCCTTGTCCTGGCGCTGGACACTACTGCAAAGAGTCTGGTTCCGTCCTCGTGACTTCCACTCTTAAGATGTTTGTACGTGGTGATGAGGTCGCATAAGCCCATGCTCAGCACATCCAGGTGAGTGGCTGCACGCGCTTGGCTGGGTATGAACGCACAGGTTGGATTTCAGCTGGAACATGTATTTGCAAAGTCAAAGGAAAACCTCATTTTTTCACCATAAAAGGTAAGGAGCAAAATTCCAGAGCTGAATTTACATGTCCTGTTGCTCCTCAACGTGGGAAAAGAATGCTGCAACCTCCCACGTATCTGCTTCCCATCCCAGGTCTTCCTCCCTCCCTCCAACTTGTCTGTGCAAGCCGAACCTTTTCTGCCATGAGCCAACAATTAATTATAAGTATATAATAACCTCTCATAAAGGAAGATACATGCAGAAGCAGTGGCTGGTTCCCTCGATGCCTACATAGCTTTTCTCCCATTTATTTTCCAAATTAAATGGAGTAGCCTGTAGTTTTCACAGGTCTGGGGGGGACATCTGGCACAGAAATCTTTTCTGACCTCCTACATAATGATGGGGAGAAGAGATTATCCAGCAGCTGAGCTTCTTTGTGCCAGGGTGCAGGGGGCTGGAGGGATATTCCTGGTGGGAACGGGATGCCTGTGTGGGGTCAGCATCCCTGCTTAGGTCCCTGGGGCCAGAGTCACAGCACTGCTCTGCAATTTCATCCCTGTGAAAATCAGCAGGGGATGGGCGGTAAATCTTCTCCCCCGCACCAAAAAAGGGAATTTGGAATCGAGCTTTGGAAGTACGTTACATGGGGAATGAGAAAGCTGGTCTTGCGACAGTTTTTCTCCTACCGAAATGAGCATGACAGAAAGGGCGATGCACTGACAATAATTAAAAGCTAATTTTAGACACTGAAATGGGTAAGTTCTAAAGTTTCTGGAATCTTCTGGTTCAAGTACAAAAGAGACTTACTCTGTTCCTGGTTCTCCTGCCAGTTTTCCAGCGGGACCTGGGGCAAGCTGGTTCACGTCTCCATGCCTCCTTCCTTATCTGAGGCTGGCAGTAACTCCCAGGCTCACAAGGGCACTGGGAGGGCGAACCCGTTGCCACTGCTTCCGAAAGAGCTCTGGTGCCTCCTGGAAGCCTGGGGTTCGGCTGGCAGACGTGGTGGGTGCCTCTGCTGCCTCCCTGCTGGGTCCCTGGGTGCTGCCCGAAGCTGCTTCCCCCATCCCTGCTTGCCCTCCCACAGCCTGGCACATTCAACCCAACCACACTGATCCGCGATGTCAGAAGCACCTCAGGGAACCATGCTTCAGCTCCAAAAAGGGGTTGAAGGGCTACAAAGGTGATGAGGGGACTGGAGCATCTCCCCTACGAGGAAAGGCTGAGGGAGCTGGGCTTGTTCAGCCTGGAGAAGAGAAGGCTGAGAGGGGATCTCATCAACATGCACAAATATCTCAAGGGTGGGGGTCACGAGGACGGAGCCAGACTCTTCTCAGAGGTGTCCAGTGCCAGGACAAGGGGCCATGGGCACAAACTGAAGCAGAAGAGGTTCCACTTGAACGGGAGGAAGAACTTCCTGACTGTGAGGGTGCCCAAGCCCTGGCCCAGGCTGCCCAGGGGGGCTGTGGAGTCTCCTTCTCTGGAGATCTTCAACCCCCGCCTGGCCGCTGTCCTGTGCCCCCTGCTCTGGGTGAGCCTGCTTGGGCAGGGGGGTGGCACTGGGGGAGCTCCCGAGGGCCCTGCCAGCCCCTGCCATGCTGGGATTCTATGAAAGCTTAAAGGCAATGATAAACGGTCCTCAGCCCCAGGGGCCTGGCCCTGATGAGCCAGACAGGGAAGAACAAAAGCAAGCAGCTTTTTGCCCTTAGGTGGAGGCTGCGGGCGTGGTTGTGTTGGAGGGAAGATGGGGCTTTGTCAGGTGAGGCTGGGTTTAATCACCAGTCAATAACAACAGAAGAATATTTACAAGCCCAAACCCAACAGGAGCGATGACCACGCCGGGGATCCCAACACACCAAGGGCCCTGTCCAGGCCGTGCTTTGCTCTTTGTCCCTGAGACAAGGAGACACCAAACCCACATGAGCCGAACTCTGGCACCGGGAGTAGATCTTTTTAGCAGGGAGCACCCAGGGACCAAAGACTGTGCCAGGAGGTCATGGTGCAAACCCACGGTGCTCCAGGAAAACCAGGTGCACGCTCAGCTGCTTTTACAGAAAGGATGGCAGCTTGGAAAGGGCAGGATTTGCACCCACTGGAGGGTTGAGGTAACGTGCCAGGGAGCACGGACGGTCCCCTGGGCTTGGGCGAGGAGGGAGATGGCATTAGCCACACTGGCATCCTTTCCCCAGTGCTGGTTTAACCACACCAGGAGCTTGCGGTTGCACCAGACAAGCCAGCTCATGTCCCTGGCAGTTTGAAAGCCGCCCTGAATCAAGCCCAGAGAATTCCCCATTTCCTCGACGGAGGATTTTATCAGTCATGTTAATTGTGGGGACATCAATGCCTGGGTGCCATGCTCTCCGTGGCATCATGTGGGGGTGGCATCTCCCAGACTGACACCAGGGATGTCCCCCCCTGGGGTGGCAGTGCCACCAGCATGGCTGGGTCTGGCCGAGGGCAACACAAGGTTATTCCCTCCTGTGCCAGAGGTTTTGAGCAACACAGCCCCAGCTCCTTCTGGCATCAAGTAGTACTGTAATTATGGGAAAACCAGGGAGGGGAAATTTTCCCTTGTGTTAAATCCTACCCGTGCCTAGGTCTGAGCGGGTGTGAGGGGGCTGCACGGGGTGATAACGCCCGTCAGGAGATGGTGGGGCTGCCCCCACGTTGTAGTTGCTTCTATTCCTGTTCGGCAGGGCCGTAGGCGGAGAAATGGGCTTTGCTTATTGTGAAACCCTGTTCAAAGTGTTTGCCAAGGCACGGGGTTGCTTCATTGCTGGGGTTAAGGCCAAGAGCCCTCTCTGACGTGGGAGCTCATCGTACCACCCATCCCTTCCTGGGGCAGAGCATGCATCTCCCGTGCCGTCTCCGGGAGCCGCTGATGGAGCCGGGTTAATTTGTCGGCTCCTCTGGATCCCTCTGTAGGGGAAGCTCGGTCGCTGGCTTTAGCGATGCCCCTGCGATGCCAAAAGTGAAGCAGCATCGCCGGGGGACTGCTGTGCTCTGGAGACCATTCGACCTAAAGGGACTCGTGCTCCCGACTCCTTAACTTGACTCAGCTTTGCAAAATGGTCTTGAATGTTCAAGAGGGGATGGGAAGGGGTGATTGATAGGGATGTGGAAACAAAGTTGAGCAACTCCCAACGTCTCAAACTCCGGTGGGTATAAGCCAGCCCAAGCATTTCATGGGGAAGGCAGAAATGCCCAGAATCCCAGCAAGGAGCACTGAGAGCCTGGGGTACCCCACATCCCCCCATGCTGCTTGCAGGGCGTACAAGCCCAAGGGCTCGGGGACAAGCCAAGGACGATTTTGCTAGGAAAGCCCAAGCTTTCAGTCAACACCAAGATGCTGTGATGGGCGCTGGGGATCAGGACGTTCCTGCTGCACCAGCGGGATGCCAGCCCTTGAATACGAAGCAGTGCTTCTATTTATTTAAGAGCCTCTCCCTCAAGTGCAACATAAGCAAGGAAAGTGGCCTGGGCTAAGAGCCAGGGTGCTAGCGGAGCGTAGGGATCCGTATTGCTCCTCTTCCTTCCTCTCCGGCAGGTGGGAATCCCCCTCCCAGCCCTCAAGTCCTTGGGCTGTGATGCAGTCGGTGACATCAGCACATTCCCAGCAGCGCTCCCGTGGGCACCTGGTTAGCTTTGCACTGAGTCACCCTTCAGCAAACAAGAAAGATAAGAAAATAAATGGCAGCGGTCCAAGCAGCACAGACGCTGGTTTATTTTCAACTACAGAAATGATTTATGCACTTGGGGAGGGATACCGGCGTCTTCTCCTCCTCAAATTCCTTATTTTAAAGTCCTCTATTTCTCCCTCTTTCTCACCATTTTCCTGTGGTTTTCCTTTTCCTTCCCCTATCACATCGAATATCTTCACTACAGGTACCCTAAAACCAAGGCAGGGCCAAAGGAAATATTTTGGTCAGAACCCAACAGAGTCAAAGCTCCAGAGGGTTGAGAAGAGGTTTTGTTGTATCAGAAAAGCAAACATCATCTGCACTAGCGAAATGCTATTTTCCCTCTCGAAACTGCATTATGAAAATGAGGCCAATGCGGTTTTCGTTTGCAACACTAATTTGATGAGCTCCAGCGGGTTAATGATATTGCCATATTTAATTAAAGCAGTCGTTAGTCTGGCTGAGTCTCTCCTCGCCAGCAAGTGCTTGGTGCTTCAGAAGCGCTGCCGACCTCTGGCACCGGAGCCCAGCCCCTGCCCAGAAGTGTGGGACAAGATGGTTTTATGGGCTTTACCACCCCATCCCCTTCTTCTGGTACCCATGGCTGATCTTTGAGTGCCACCAAACCCTGATGAGCACCGGGGCTGTTGAAGCTGGGGTTGCTTCGCCCCCCAGAACTGAGATAGCTGAGGACCGCTGCCCCAGCTGGAGGTGCACAGCCCCAGATCCTACTCAGCGTTGGTCAGGCCCCACCTGAAATCCTGTGTGCAGTTCTGGTCCCTGCTGTACAAAAAAAGATATGGACAGGCTGGAGGGGGTCCAGAGCAGGGCCACCAGGATGATCCAAGGGCTGGGAAGCCTCTCTCAGCCATATGGGGATGGGCTGAGAGAGTTGGGGTTGTTCAGCCGTGAGCAAAGGAGGCTCCGAGGGGATCTCATCACCACATACCAGTATTTAAAGGGTGGCTACAAAGAAGATGGAGGCTTCCTTTCCACAAGGAGTAACACAGAAAAGATGAGGGGTAATGGGTACAAGTTAATCTTGAGATGATTCCGATTGGACATGAGAGGGAAATTTGTCACCCTGAGAACAGTCACCTATTGGAATAATATCCCCAGGGTTGGGGTTGACTCCACCACATTGGACACTTCCAAGCCTCAGCTGGACAGGGTGCTGGGCCATCTTGTCTAGACTGGGCTCTGGCCCAGAAAGGTTGGACCAGATGGTCCTTGAGGTCCCTTCCAACCTGGGATTCTACGATGATTGATTATGAAATCCCTAGTTCAGCCCCATCCTTTGCCAGGTCAGTGTTTGTGCCAGCCCGAGCCCGAAGTGGGGACCTGATTGCCCATGGTGTTTTCTTGGGCACACGGTGCCATCAAGCTTGGGCTGAGAAACCAGAGGTGAAGGTTTTGCATTCGACGCTCGCGGTGCTGGTGAGATGCAGAGGGACACGGCCACTTACCTGCCCTCTCTGCTCAGTTCTTCCCAAAAGAGGAGCCTGAGAGCTTTGGAAATCAGATCAAAAGCTAAAAGCCCTGGCAAGCCCTGAGCAGCTGTTCCAGCTGTAGTCCTGATTCCTCTCTGGCCTTAAAATGAGCCAAACACAATGGTTGTCATTGCTTTTCCCGGTAAGGGTTTCCTGCAGAAAGATCCCGAGCGTGACGTCGCTGCAAAGCATGAGTCACCGCTTGGGTTCCCCGGCATGACGTCTGCGTTCACCGTCTCCGTGTTTATACTGTAAACCTAACTCCTCACCTGGCTGTCATCTAAGTGCCTGGTTGTTATCTTTGTGCTAAATGAAACCTTCCAGCCCACGGGTGCCTGCGTGGTGCCGTCTCCGCCGTGCTTCTGCACTGGGCAGGGAAGCAGTGGTGGGAATGCTGGCCAGTGGAAAGTGGGAAGAGAGCAGCAAACGTCCCTCTGTCAAACCTGCAAATGATGGCTCTGGCTTTCTCCTGCGTCCTGAAAACCCCGGGCTCGCTGTGCAGGCTCACCCTGGCCCCTCCATGGGTTTATGGGCAGGAATATCGTGACATCCCCGGCTCTTGCAAACAGGGAGGGTGCTCCAGCTCATGGTGATTAGCGTTCCAGTTCAGTCTGACATCCCTCCTTGCAGATCAAAGTCTTTACCCAACAGTTGTTCCTTTGCTTGGGAAATGCACATGCCCTCTTTTCTCCTTTGAGTTCTCTGTGTTAATTAAAGTAGGGTAATAATAATAACCTACTACATATAGGTGTGCTATCCATCCAGGTTGCCCATCTTGTGTCATGTTGGCCGCTGCGATGCTAATCCAGCAGTGGGATGCCTGCCAGGAGACCTCAAGAGGGCTCCGTGGCCTTCATGGGCATCCCGGGCACAGGGGTCGTTCCTCAGGGACATTCTGCAAGAGCAGGGCGTTAATTCTCATCCCTATGTTTTCTCTTCCTGCCATTAAGCTAATAACCATGTTGTTATGTTAAGGGCATCTTCATTTTTGCAGGCACAATCCATAAAGCATTTAACTTGGTGGAAGATAATGACGATGTATTTTGGTCAGGGGCGAACCCTCATCTGTCTGATGAGCACCAGGTGAGGTCAGGAGAGGTGACCTGGGACAGGGGTGAGCTGTTCGGGTGCATGCAAGGTTTTTTTTAGGAATAAAAACATTTTTTGAAGGGTTCAATCCAAACAACTTTGTAGCTGGTTGTATGTCTTTGATTGTTTAGATTTATGCTCGCACATAAAAGTGCCTTCATTTGGCTCAGCAGTCCCGGTCGCAGAGCCTCAGAGGATGTCACCCACCTGTGGTGGCATCCCGGCTGCTGGCTCCCTGGATCCCAACGAATTGTCCCACCGCACCCTCTGGGGATTTTCCCTTCCAGCCCCTTCGAGCACACGCAGAAGAAGAGTTTCCCTTGTCGCAGCCCAAGTCTGCATTATACATTCATGCATTTAAAGCATATACAGGCTTGTAATTAAATTCTGGAATATTTTAAGCACTGCTCGTAGCGATTTGAAGGTCTCGTAATTCAGTGCAGCATATGTTGCGTTTAGAGTAAGCTTGTTTTCCAACAGCTGCCTGCGTGGGCTTCCCGTGCTCTCCCCATCCTCCCGTCAATGAGCCGCACGCTGGGCGCCGGTGGAAGGGGGGAGCAAGCAGGGGCGGGTATCACTCACGAAATGGGAGCAAAGCGTGTTCCCATCTCTGTCCAGGCCCAAAATCCTGATGTTTTACCAGCGGCAATGCTAAGGTGAGGCTCGGAAAGATGCATCGAGAGGTTTAATCAGAAGATGGATGGGGGCTGGCGTGAATTATGCCATCTCGCAGGCTAGCGTAGGCTCCTTTGCCATGGTTACATGAGCCAGGAAGAGAAAATGAAAGGCAACGGATGCTTCAGTCCCATTTCCTCTCTTTTAAGCCCAGACGTTTAAGGAAACCAGTTTCCAACACCGTGGCAGGAACGCTAAGGGACAGGCAGCGCTCGTGACCGCGCGGGTACCTGAGCGGCGCTGGTACACATGCCTCAGCTTCTTCCTTTTTTTTCCCTGGCAGAATCTCCCCCTCACCTACCAGCTGGTAAACAGCGCAAACTTCTTCCTGTTTGTTAGTGAGCGCGCAAACTTCCAGCTTCATCTTGGCTCCTCCTCGGGGTTTATGGATGGAAGAGAGCCCTCCCGGGAGCACCTGCGAGGAGGGCAGGGATGCTCCCCAGGGGCTCCCCAGTTCAAGAAAGATGAGGAACTCCTGGAGAGAGTCCAGAGGAGAGCAACAAGGATGATGAGGGGACTGGAGCATCTCCCCTAGGAGGAAAGGCTGAAGGAGCTGGGCTTGTTCAGCCTGAAGAAGAGAAGGCTGAGAGGGGACCTCATCAACACCTACAAATATCTTAAGGGTGGATGTCACGAGGACGGAGCCAGACTCTTTGCAGTGGTGCCCAGCGCCAGGACAAGGGGCAATGGGTACAACCTGAAGCAGAAGAGGTTCCAGTTGAACGGGAGGAAGAACTTCTTGACTTGGAGGGTGCCCGAGCCCTGGCCCAGGCTGCCCAGGGGGGCTGTGGAGTCTCCTTCTCTGGAGATATTCAACCCCCGCCTGGATGAAGTCCTGTGTAACATGCTCTAGGAGAACCTGCTTGAGCAGGGGGGTTGGACTAGATGATCTCCCGAGGTCCCTTCCAACCCTTCCCATTCTGTGAGGGGACACTGCCCTCGGAGCGCATCGCTCAAGCCCGTCGTGGCAGGGTGGTTGTCAGAGCTCAGCGGCGAGGGGCAGAGCTGCAGTTCCTTACCACCATCCCCAACTGCTGTCGAGAGACGGCGGTGTGTGGTGGCCTTTGGCAGGTCTACAATTCGGAATAATCCTACTGAATGCTGTAATTAATAATAAATAACAAAAAATAATTCCCTACCCAGGACCATGGCTTATTGCGTGGCTCTTTGGGTACCAGAGGGCGATGCCCTCCTGCATCCAACTGTCCTCACAGAATCCCAGAATCAGAATCACAGAATCACAAGGGTTGGAAGGGACCTCGGGAGATCATCCAGTCCAACCCCCCTGCTCATAACAGCAAGTGGCACTCCCCGGTGTCATCCCAAAGAGCTACACCTGGGAACCTGCCTGGAGCCGGCCAGAGCATTCAGCACGCTCCCAGTTAAGCATCCTTCAGGCACCAGGGGTTGGATGACCACAGGGGAGATCCCGAATCTTTTGTGAAGGCCGTGCCGCTCTTGCCCACGTAGTTGGGGAAAAAAATCCTTGTGTTCTTGTTTCTCCTCGGTGGCCGCTGGCTCAGCCCTGCGGTATTTGGGGCTGTTGGACGTGAAATCTTGTTTCAGATGTTGTAATGTAATGGGGAGCACAGCCCCGAGCTGCAGCCGGCTGTTTCCCAGCGCATTTGGTGTGAAAATTTTCCCATAGTTTGTCAGGAAACTCTTCCTAGCCACTTCTTCTTGGAACGGACCATTAACGCCGAACGGAAATCTGCAGGCTGCGGGCCAGGTTTCGTAACGCCTCCAGAAGCAACGTGGGGACAGTAATATTGCACTTAAAAACCAAAAATCGGACAAAAACGATAACCTTGGCGCTGTCCAGCTGTATAAATATCGCCTTTCTTTTGCTCTGCATGCAACAAAAATATGATGAAGAAACCACGCGGGCGCATTTAGCCCCCCAAAAACTTCTTTCACTAAATATCTCCCACGTGGGATTGTTGGCTGCATGAGAATTGCTGCTCCGGAGGGCTGGGGAAGTGGCTGGAAACGCAAAATGCTGGGCACGCTGTAGCCCCCCCTACGTCCTCCTCCGGGCTCCCCCACATCGAGCCTTTCCCCAGGAGCACATCCGCCTGCTAATAAGCAAGAAGGAGATAAAAAGGGCCAAAAATTTTAGCACATCTGGGGAAATAACATGGAAAAAACTTTTAGCTGTCGGGGTTCAATCCCGTTAGGGCTCTGGTGTAAATCCACAGTGGGAGGAAGACTGGGGGCTCCCAGGAGCAGCAGGACTTGCTGCCCATGGCCAGGGCATGAAGATCTGCAAGGAAGAAATATATCTATTATATATGAGGATAACACGGGGTGTCGATAACTCACCCGTGACTTGCAGAAGCTGCTTTTTGTTGTTCCCCTCTGCAGCCCTCGCCTTTCTATTAAAATTCCGCGGTGGCTAAAACAACAGTTGTGGGGGTTTGTTGGGGGTTTTTTTCCTGGTTGGGAACCACCCCTGCATGCTGCCATTTACAAATATGTGTCTCGTTACCCTGAGGAGTCCTTGGGGTGTGTGGCTGAGGAAGAGAAAAGCTGGGGGGGGGGGGGGGGCTGTGGATATATTTAGACACGCGTGTGTTTGTCTGCAGATTTGCATCCCAGAAGAATTTTCGGTTTGTACCCGCCTCAGCACATCGCCTGGGGACTGAGTCAGCCCTTGTTTGGGTGAGATGCAGAGGAAAAAGATAGGAATGCTACCAGCCCCGGTAATACATTTGTAAGCGGAATAAGCCAAGCAAAAAAATATTCCAGTCTGGCATGAAAATCCTTGAAACTAGAGCTGAGGCTGGGCAGCTGAGGCGTGGTAGCTCTGCCAGCGTGGACTGGGCTGGGCTGCGGGAGGTGACGGTCCCTGCAGGCTCCCCAGGGCTGGTCCTGCCACCACCCTGTGCCCACACGGAGCAGCGGCCAAGGACAAGCCTTTGCAAGGGCAAAGAAGCTGTAAGGCACATGCCACGTGCCTATTTATGTGCATCCATGCAACCTCGGTCATCAGTGTGAGGATTTTCTTCATCCCCCTTCATGAAATACCCTGCTACCCTCTTCCTTTTGCTGCCCTGTCATTTAGGAGTATAATATTAGGATATATAATGAATATCAGGAGCCTGTGCTGGGTGCTGGCTGGTGTTTGGGTTTGCCTGTGGGGGCCATCGCCGCAGCCACCCAGCTCCTGCATCCCCAAAAGCCACCGCAACTCAGCGGTACCCAGGACTCCTTGGTACCCAGAACTCCTTGATACCTGGGACTCCTCGGTACCCGGGACTCCTCAGTACCTGGAACTCCTCGATACCTGGGACTCCTTGGTACCCGGGACTCCTCGGTACCTGGGACTCCTCGGTACCTGGGACCCCTCGCCATTGCGGCCCCGGGCAGACTAAGACATTTTGGTGGGGTAGAGAAAGCTTTGGCTGTTTTGTTTCCCACCTATGTGCCTCCTGCATTGCTCCACGGGCTCACTTTTGTCGGTCTTTGAGCTGAGGCTCGTTTTAAACGGCACCTAATATGCGCGAAATGTGTATTTGAGTGCTCTGCCCTGAGCCCCTTCTTTAAATAACGAGCTGCTGAAACAAGAGACAGAGAAGGAAAACGCGTTTCCAATCCTCTGCCGTTCCCTTTCACTGCAGCCTATTGTGTGTTTTGTATCCGCCGCCAAATTATTCATGCGTTAGGTATCTTCACGGCATCAGCTTTATGATGAACTCATTAAACATAAATATTCTGCGCTCCAGAGGGATTTTTATTGTGTGGTTTCAGGGTACTTAGCAAGCACTTAATCTGGCCCAAGCTGTGGCTTTCCCAGTGGAGCGGAGCTCCCCGGGACGGGGGAGCATGGGGGACGGGGACCGGGGGAGCCCATGCAAGGGGGGGCATCACCTGCTGTCGGGTCCCTGTCCCACAGCATCGCCACCGCTGGGTCAATAAACCAGTAGGTTTGCCTTTTTAGTAATGTACTCAACACCTCTTTTTTCTAGGTGGTTTTAATAGCCACGAAGTGTAAGGAGGAGCCACTAAAGCATAACTGCAGGACATCCAGAGGGCATCTCTGGCACGGGCTAGGCAGCCAGCACTGGAGGAACCGTGAGATGCCCCTGGCCAGGAGAGCATCACACGGGGCGAGGGAAAACTCCTGGGAAGAAAATACGGGCAGAAAATGAGAACTGGTGACTTCAGGCAGGGCGTATGCATTGAATGTAATGGAGGAAATGCTGACAAAGCTTTTTTTTTTTTTTTGCATTGGAAATTAAGTTAAATGAGTTCTAAGTGTTTTGCAAAAAATACATATAGATACGTGTGTGTGGTGTTTGGATGAAAAATTCTCCAGGAGTTGCCAGGGTGGGGAAGGCAGGATGGAGCGGTTCGGTGGGTTCGAGCTCCCTTGGGATGGGGACGGAGGGTCAGTGGGGATGAAGGAGGCAGGGACTGCCAGGGTTGGACATTAGGAAAAACTTCTTCGCCGAAAGGGCTGTCAGGCTCTGGAATGGGCTGCCCAGGGAGGTGGTGGAGTCCCCATCCCTGGAGGTATTTAAAAGAAGGAGAGATGAGGTGCTTAGGGACATGGTTTAGTGGTGGAATGGCAGGGTTAGGGGAACGGTTGGACTCGATGATCTTAAAGGGCTTTTCCAACCAAAGTGATTCTATGGTTCTATTCCATGATTCTACGACTGCGCTTGGGGTCATTCAGGCTGCGGCAGCCGGAGCCGCAGGCTTTGCAAATGCTCCATGCAGGCATGGCTATGGGATGGTGGGGTTATTCCAGCGCCACGGAGTAGAGCCAGCCTCCTGCCGAGACAGCGGGAAACCTGCGCTTCAAGCCTCCTCTTGCCAGTGAAGGCTTCTGTCAATGACAAATGTGCAAAAGCATTTCAGCTATGTTCTTCAAACCACCTCCAAGTGTTTTGTCTGACTCTTGTTGGGCTGGAACAAAGCTGGCCAGGCTGCCCTAAATGTCTCAGAGAGGGGAAGCTGCCCTTGCGCGGGGCATGCTGCCCAGCAAACCTGCCTCCTTTGCTGCCCCGGCAAATCCCCACTCCGAAACATGAAGGTGATGCTCCTAAATTAAATTGAGAGGCATCACCCTGCTCCCCTGACGCTAAGTGGAACGTAGAACTGTATTATAATTTTATTTTAGATTCAGTAATGTCCGTGGCCGCTTAGCCTCCCCACAGCAGGGCACCCACTGGGTCCCCACGGATGCGGTCAAATGCACCTTTCGTTATTTATCATGTGTGTCTTCAGAAACCCAGGGCAGTTTGCTGTTTCTGGGCACAGCCTGCTGAAGCCTCCACCACGTTGCTCATGCTGGACACGTCTGCCGGGTATACCTGGGCACATACTATGGAGCTGTCAAAAACCATTTCTCCTCTTGCCTCCACAGCATTAAGAGGAGCGTGGCCAGCAGGGCGAGGGAGGTTCTCCTCCCCCTCTACTCTGCCCTGGTGAGACCCCACCTGGAGCACTGGCTCCAGCTCTGGGCTCCCCAGTTCAAGAAAGATGAGGAACTCCTGGATAGAGCCCAGAGGAGAGCAACTAGGATGATGAGGGGACTGGAGCATCTCCCCTATGAGGAAAGGCTGAGGGAGCTGGGCTTGTTCAGCCTGAAGAAGAGAAGGCTGAGAGGGGACCTCATCAATACATACAAATATCTCAAGGGTGGAGGTCAAGAGGACGGAGCCAGACTCTTTGCAGTGGTGTCCAGCACCAGGACAAGGGGCAATGGGTACAAACTGAGACATAAGAGGTTTTGGTTGAATATGAGGAAAAACTTCTTTACTCTGAGGGTGACGGAGCCCTGGC
Organism: Gorsachius magnificus; assembly: GCA_034008185.1. Lineage (NCBI taxonomy): Eukaryota > Metazoa > Chordata > Aves > Pelecaniformes > Ardeidae > Gorsachius > Gorsachius magnificus. Next base: position 2,525,497 of record CM067085.1, on the reverse strand, counting down.
CCAGGCTGCCCAGGGGGGCTGTGGAGTCTCCTTCTCTGGAGATATTCAAAGCCTGCCTGGATGATGTCCTGTGTAACATGCTCTAGGAGAACCTGCTTGAGCAGGGGGGTTGGACTGGGTGATCTCCCGAGGTGTCTTCCAACCCTTGCCATTCTGTGATTCTGTGATCATCCTCCCAGAGCAACCACCGCGCTGGTCACAGGGAGGAAGGACTAAGGATGCTTTCGGGGATCGCTTCAAAACCTGACTGGCTCCATCCTGGGTCTCCTTCCCAATTGCAAAGCCCCTGGTTTTGCAGCCCCACGAGCCCCAAATCGCTCCCAGGACAGGGTGCAGGGTCCCCCGGTGCCACCTTGGGGCCATGCATGGTCCTGCCCGGGTCCCTGTGCCATCCCGTTCGGCTTGCACAGAATTGGCCCAAATTCATACCAACATGAACACCACGAAGATGTGGGGTTCGGGAAGGGAGGCCGCTGCGGGGCGGCGCTGCTGAAGGCATGTGCCGGCATTGTTCACTGCACCGGGGGTTTTTTTGGTTATGGATGAAAAATCCAGCTTCCTTCTGACTTTTGTACATCTCCACTTCTGTGAACCTGAATTCTACTTTTTAAAATAACTGTTACGCACATACAGTGTCCTAAAATATACACCTAACCTACTTTCATCAAGTTCTCTTCTGAAGATGTCAACTTGCAGCTTAAGGAGCGGGGTCCATGTGGCAGGACATCACCGAGGGTTGATCTGCTCCTGGGGCAACCTGCTGAGGAGCAGCAGGGCTGCAGAAGGTGAAGCAATGATTTTTTTTTTTTTTTCCTTAAGGATCAAAGCAGTAATTGGAGCTTGTCATGAAATTCAGCATTTGGTTTTGGTTTTGGGACACACATGCAGGCATTCAGGGACTTGTCCAAACCACAGGAGTATGGAAACTCTGCTTGTTAATCCCCTGGGGAATGGCCTGACGTGAAATTTCTGGGCTTTCTGCCTCCCATCCAGCAATGATCAGTATCCCACTGCCAGCAATGCCGCCTGTCCGGGCTCTGGAAAGGGTGACAACAAAAAACAAACTGAAGGAAAACAATTTAGTCTTTCATAACCATCAAAGCAAGGAGTGAAGTGTCAGACGACATGCTGGACATCTCTCTAGAAATACTGGGCAGGTCTTGTGGGATTTTTTTCTTTCCTCCATCCAGCTCTAGTGCTGGAGGTCTGCTCCAAATGCCGTCCGAAGCGGTCACTGCAGGACCTCACTTTCAAGCCCCTTGTGTCACGCAGCCGGTGGGAGGTGGATGTCCTCCTAAAGGCTACCTGGCTCCCCAAATGGGCGTGTGCTGTCCCCCAAGCCCAGCTGCAGCAGGATGCGTCTGGGGGAGGTGAGCACGACAGGGTGCAATGGTCCTGCAGAAGGTTTCAGTGCTGGGTACGTGGCCTGGGACATCTGACTGCTGTCACCTCCCTGGACATCTCTCAAGGCTATGTGAAGCTGGTGCTGCTCATGGTCAACCTGATCCATCCTGGGCAGAGCCTTGGTGCTTCTTCCCCATGCCCCAACTGGCAGCACCACCCTGGCGTTCGGTTATGAAGAGGAGCTGTGCGCCTCAGTACATCTCATTTTTACTTCTGGCGTTTGAACTCAGATTTCCAGTGGTGAAAAAACTAATTTCTGAGTATTTTAAGGCCCTGTTGAAGAGGTTTATGAAGCATTTTTGACCCAGGCTCTGGGGAAGAAATGCAGCATTGTGAAGAGGAATAAAGACGCTCAGTCTCCGAGGATTGATGAGCATATCCAGAACATGATGGGTTTATCCAGGTCACCTTTTTCATTCGCGCCCGGTAAGGAAATTAATGAAGCTCCTGGAGTTATTACCTCTAATTCATGACCTATTAATGGCAATAAAGCTTTAAGAAAGCACCAGAGATATTATGCTGAAGGGCAAAGGAAACACCGGTGCGTGGTTCTTACTGGTTTATCGTAGTGATTTGGACTCCCATTTGGGAGAGAGGAATTACGGGGTTTGATCCCTGCTCCAAGGACTGCTCTGCATTTGACTGGGGAATAGCACACGTAATACTGGCACTTCAGAAACATGGCGATTGGGTAATTAAAGGCTGACTAATCCGACTTTATTTAAAAAAATGGATGAGGGAAGGAACCGTTCCTGTTACAGAGGTAAATGGAAAATTATGTGAAACTGGAGCAAAGGTGAAACAAAGGTTAATTGAGCCTGACTTTGCTGAGATAATGGATCTCTCAGAAAAAGGAGGTGTGGGAGATGATTGCATCTAGCTGGACTTCACTAAAAGCCGATTGCAGTGGCCTGGGGAGGAGGTGGGAGAAGGAGAGGGTTTCAAAGGGAGGTAAGAACCTGGGCAAGGGTAGGTGACAGCTGGAGAAGGGGAGCCATTTCCTTCAAGATCCACACGGAAAGCAACGTTATTTGATATTTTCATTAATGACCATAGTAATGAAAAAAAGGGGGGGGGGGCATTGTTGCTGATGAAATCTGCTGATGGCGCAAATTCAAGGGGAAGCATCAATAGCTAGAGGGCCTTGAGGGCTGAAATAAAGGAGAAGAGAGGAAATTCAGTAGTATAGAAGGCACATGGGATCTTGCAACGAAGACTTGAGCCCTACAATAAGAGCACATCAGTTCAAAATTACTAAGGAGAAGAGTTCTGCCCAGTCATGGGGGACGAGGACCTCCCAGGAGATGCACAAGGATGTCACTAGACCTCATCTGAGACGTTGTATGCAACTCTGATCAGGTACGTTCAAGAAAAAATGAGCTCTCTGGGTGCAGGATAGACTACAGAACTTGGTGCATTGTATCTACCAAAATCTCAGCAAAGTAAAGCATGGGAAAATCTGAGTGCTCTGTGTGAAGACGCTTAAGGGCCAGATATTAGGCAGAGGCAAGAAGTTTTTCAGGTCATGGACAAGCAGGAGAACACAATGGGAACTGGAGGAACCCTTTAAGATCCAAAATAAAACCATTAGAGCAGTGAGGTTTCAAAGACTGAGACACTGTTTTGGTGGCCAGTTGTGAAAGCTAAGAAGCCGGCCCCACTCAAGACATTGGATGAGTACGTTCGTAGGTGCAGGAGGAGACTCTTTGCCTGCGGTAGCAGAGGACTACATGATGAACCTGAGGATCCATCAAGTCAGACCAGAAAAACCTGAGATCCTGCCAGCCACCCCGGTAGCTGATCTGATCATGGTGGGTGATAACTAACACGCAGAAGGAGGGGGAGGGCACAGAAGAGCTTGATGTTGTCGAGGATTTTTTGTTCCCATGATCAGCTGGGTGGAGGTGAGATCACCACCGAGAAATTTGAGTAATTGTCTTTCTGAGCCTCCTGTAGCACAGTACAGCCTTCCTCCTCTTCCTCCTCCTGTAGCAGCATCCCAAGGGTTGAATTTCAGATGCCATGGCTCTCAATAACTGCATGATTTTTGAGATCTGGAACAAATTGAAGAATTTATTGGTGATAAAACTACTAGTGAGCACATGTTATTTTCCACCTTTTCCATGCCAGCAAATCGGATCAGAGGAAAAGGATTTGGAAGTATTGATTACTTTGGGCAATCAAAGATTTCGTTGCAATGTGAGGCTAGTCCTCAGTGTAGATGGAATGCCAAGGGCCCAGTCCCAGGAGTGAGGAGGGGGTAGCAGGGAGGTGAGAGGCTCGGAGCCCGAGGCTTGGGAGACGCCAATGATTACATTCAAAAACTATAAACCAAACCCACCTCCTACCTCCACTCATGGGTTATTTGAAATCAGCTTAAATGCTTGAGTTAATAAGGTTGAATCATGCTGCTTTGGTCCGTTCAATGTTTGCCTTTTCCTTTTCAATGTGAAAATAGACCCGATCAATTTGCTAATCAAACAGGCAGGGAGTGGTGGATGACAGCACTTGAGAACACAGGCAGCTACCGTAGGGTGGCGAGGGCAAGGCAGAAGGGCGTCCCGTTTAATTGCATGGCTCCTTCCCCCATGAAAATCAACACGGGGTGCAACACCGAGCCAAGGGGCATCCCACAGCCCGGCGCCTCCTTTTCCCTTTTCAGGGAGGAACAGAAACTCCTTCTCCCTCCAAAAATTAAATTGCCCACTTAACAGTGGCCAGTGCTTTGATTTCGGTAGAAGTTTAAGCATTTTTACAACTCCAGTGGAATGAGTGCTCTTCAATATATAAGCATTCAGCTAATATTGAGTCTAAATATCTAATATGATGGCACTCAATGGTTGGACTTGATGATCTTAAAGGTCTTTTCCAACCTAAACAACTCTAAAACCTGGGCTCCCAGGCTGTCTGTGCACAGGAGCGTGCCTCTTCCCTTATCTCCCCTGAGGGACCACAAAGATGACACACACAAATAGCCATATATGTCTCGGGTCTTTAGATTCCCTTTATTTTCCCAGTAGTAGAAACAACGTGGATGTTCGTGGTTTCCTGCACCCTCTGGCAATGTTCGCTGGGGACGTTTGGTGCCTGCGGTGCAATGGAAATGCTCGGATGCTGCTTTGCTTCTCCTGAGGAGATGCTGCCAAATTCCCCAGGTACCCGTGGCCTCTTCCCTTTGCAAAATGCCCTGTTGTGGAGTAACCTGGCACATCTCCCAAAACCACTTTGCTGGGTGGCAGACAACCTGACCAGCAAAGCTGTGTTTTCCCTCAGACGCACCATACATCAAAGTGCTCGATGGCCAGGGGTGCATCTCACCACAAACCCCCTTTCTCTCCCCGTGCAGGCTGGGGTGGAAAAATAAACACCAGCCCCTGTATTAAAATGCAAAGTCAAACGAAATCCTCAGCTTCTTTTAGCTTCATTAGGAGGGCCTTCCATTTGGCAAATTAAGATGAGCCAATCAAAACCGCATTTGCAAAACACACATTAACAAATCAGTAACTGTAAAAACAGCCATCAAAATAGCTTTTAATGTTTCCAAATTGATGGCAGTGAATGCAGATCATATGGTGCTCAATTGCGTTTAGGAATGAGCTATAATTTCCGCATATTTATATACCAACAACTGAATTGCATCTTTCAATTTTTAAGCCTGTGACTTTCAAGCCATGACAATCCCAGCTCTGAAAACTCTTTAGATTCAGCCCAAAACAACAGTGGGCAAAGCATCGGGTGAGGAGGAGTCTCGGCCGTCACTTTTTTCCTGATACATTGAAATAGCTGGGGCGGTGGGAGAGATCGGAGGGCAGAAAGCGGCAGGGAGAGGAGGAGGGTTCCTGGGCAGGTGGAGGGATGCTGGATGCCACCTCTCCTGGCTCAGCTGGCCGGGGCTCATCCTCGGGAGGCAGGCGGGCCCAGCAGTTTGGTTATGGTCAGGGCGTTGAAGGGATGGCACGGCGAGAAGGTGTCAGGGATCCGCCTTGGCAGGGGGACAAAAGAGTCCCGGGCCAACCCCTTGAATCTAAACATGCCAGCAGCACCCACCGCTGCTCCGGAGGATGCTCCTGCACCAGCCCGTGCCCCAAATCCTCCCAAAGGCTGTGGGAATGGGGGCAGGGAAGATGGTTGGGATTTGGCGATGCGTTTGCTAAACGAGCAAAAGAAATCTTTGCAAACATGTTGATTGCTATACCCCAGAGCCAAGGCTGCTCCGGGTGAGAGGAGGGATGGAGAGGAGGGAAATGTGGTGCCGGCAAGGGGAAGAGACCTCGTTTGTACCAGGGCTCTGAGCCACCCTGTGGTACAAGGCCATGCTTAGGCCAAACACCGTCTGAGCCCAGACAAACGCATACATGGGGAGTGGATTCCTGCATGTATTCTAAGGCTAAAATAAATACTTTTAAATAAAAACCCACCTGGATGTAATGTTCCTCCAGAGCAGAAACAGACCGGCTGTTCCCCAAAGTGTTGTTGTTCTTCCTTATACAGTCTGACCTAGAATAATAACCCTATCAATGATTTTAAATTAAGATGCATACGCTGTCACGCTCGATTAGCAGGGTGCGCAGGGTATCCTTTAATTTGGAATAAAAAGAGAATCCAAATGCAGGACCGCTAACAGACCTCCACGAGGAAAGGACCGCCACAAAAGCAAAGGAATGGCCAAATTAGGGCAGCAAGGCAGGGTCTGGCAAAAGCCCGGGGCAAAATTATTTGGGGTGGCTGGGAGATGGGCCATGAGGCTGCGGTCTGGGCCACCAGCTTGCCCATGGTGGGAAGAGCTTGTCCGCACAGCTCCCGGTGGCCTCCTTTATTATAAACGCTTCCATTTTTTATTATAAATAATCATAGACTCATTTGGGTTGGAAAAGCCTTTTAAGATCACCAAGCCCAACCGTTCCCCTAACCCCATCCCACCACCAAACCCTGTCCCTAAGCACCCCGTCTACACAATATATATTTAATAACAGGATGAAATTCTTAACTGTAACTCTTCGCAATTACTCTGCATCTGTAGGTACCCGCACCAAGTGCAGCCCAACGTAAAAACCTGCCTACAGAAGCCCTTTCTGCAAGAGGAATGCATTTATATTTAAAACACAGCCGATGGCAGCCGTGCCCGGCTGAGGTTCCGTACGTTCTCAGCTCTTCGGCTCAATACAAGCGTCCTTCAGAAGAAGGTGCAGGCTGGAGGAGGTTCAGCCCTTTGCAGGGTATACGGGCAGGATCTGTTATTTCTGCTGATTTATTTCCAACCAGCTCTGCACAAGAGGGATTCCTGCCTGCAGAAGGGCTGGGAACACAACCCAAAGCTTCTGCCTGCCCGTGGGATACCGGATAGCAGCAGATTTTTCTCATAGAGGGGAAAAAGAGGACTCAGTAGCTCTGTGCTGGATGGTTGGGAAAGGGGAAATCCACCTCCAAAGCTTCCTAGCAGAACTGGGGGGGATTAAACTCTCCAGCCCCAAAAGGTAAATATAATATTTTGATTAAACTTTTGTGTCATCCAAAGGAAAATCTCGAGGCACTTTATATCTCATTCCCCAGTTGCTTATTATGTTTAGCGAAAAAGACCCCAAATATCATCAGATTGCATTAAAACTCCAAGCAAATGTTGTCAATATTCATTTGGAGAGAAACCGCGATAAAAAAAGAGATGATAAATGTGATTACGTGCCTTTTCCTCTCTCCCATTTGCTGGCTCAGGCCTCCCAGCAGAAAGCCCATTACAGAAGGATGTTCCTCAAAGACGAGCCACGCTTTTTGCTCACCCACCGAGAAATGTGCTATTCCGGCAGTGTGTCTGTCTTTACATACATCACTTAACACCCCTCCATCGTTACCATAAGTTATCCCAGATGGAAGGAAAACTGGAATTCCCCAGGACCAGCACGGCAGCATTGGGGCAGTGCAAATGCCTGCACTGGCGTCAGTGCAGCGGTGAGGTTTTGCACCGGCTGAAACTCGGCCTTCTGCATGCAAAATGCAAAATTAAAAATATAAGCCAACAGAAAATGTTTCCAGAAAGAGGAATTTCATGTGGCCGTTCCTCAGCTGGTGGCAAAGCTGGGGGTAACCTAATGTGGAAGGCTCCCAGGAGCCGGGGAGAAGCAACGGAGAGCAAAGTGGGGTTGGTTCACCTGCTCTCGACAGGCAGCACATTTATTTATATTATTTATGAGTTGCAAGGTTGGACTGTAGTGTTGGACACTAAAGGACAACCCTAGGTAAGAAGGTTTGGCCTACACCATGCAAGAGGGACATCAATCTGTGCCCTTAGCGCAGGTAGCACAACTCGCTTCAAAACTGCCTTGAGTATTTTCTGGAACTCGTGTTTCAAAGCAGCATCTTGAATTCGGTTTGGGCTTTTTGTGCTTTTTGCTTTCATCGCTGAGAAAAAAAAATAAAAACAGGAAATCTGTAGCTGGGGATGGCTGGGGTCAGAGAGCGTTGGCGCGGGGTTCGCACCGGGGGATGCGGAGGGGAGGTGGCAGATCACCAGCTCCGGGCTGCGGATGCTGCAGGACTGCCTGGCACCTCCGACAGCCCATGGAGCTGTGGCAAAGCCCTGCTCTCAGCAGCATTTCTAGGAATGTGAACTAAATCCAGGCTTGCAAGGGAAGCCTTTAATTCAGGTCGGCGGAGCTGTCCCGGCCACCGCAGACCAGATCTCTTCTTTCCCCACCAACTCACCATCAAGTCATCAAGAGTTTGTATTTCTGTCCCAGTCTTTGGCAGCAGCGTGTCCCGTACTTGGAGCTGTGCTAATTAACCCAGATACTCATTTACCTCCGGTAAGATCAGTTTTACGGCAGGCCTATTTTGGGAGCAAGGAAAAGGCGTCCTCACTAATCCCATCTCTAACTGGCAGCGGGGAGATGCGGCGGTGGGGAATGAAGGCTGAAGCTGGAGCATTTGCCCAAATTCAGGAGATATTTTAAGCATTTCCCCCCCCAAACACCTCCTGTTTTGCAGAATTATCTGAATCCTTGCTGCAAAAATCCTATTTAGCGAACCAATCTGCCACCCCCGTGGAGCCTACCCCACAGCCAAATCCCATCCCCTATGAAAATACTTATTTATTTTACAAAAAGGTGATTAATATTAATGTCCACGTTCCTGTGTGCCATTGGATACAATCAACCATCCTGACTGTACCATCACCCAAGAGATCTTCTGCAATTAGGAGGGATATGGCCAGGACAGCCTATTCCTGCCCCTGGGCATGCATTGCCTGGTAGAAGGGCTCAGGTATAACACGTTATATTCTTGCACAGCATCTCCCAGCTGACTGAGGAGCTCTCGAGAGGATTTAATTTTTTTTGCCCCCTTTCAATTCATGAATAATGGAGTGACGGGCAGAGCATCTGACGAGAGGTGACAAACGAGCCTCCTCAAACGCGGCACGAGCAGACAGGCTCCCGTCAGCATTCCACCGCTCCTGGTCACCCCTTCAACAGCTTGGGGCTGGCTGTTTGTCTGTGGCGGATGGGAAAACATAAACTCGGGGAAGCATCCTTGAATATAAAAATCAGCTTTGTCTCCTTTCAGGAGCTTTTGCCAAGAAGCAATCGCATCAAAATTATTTTTTTTCCATTTCCCGTTTACCCCAGTTCGGATTTCTCTCTATAAAACCAACAGTGCATTTACTGAGGTTTGGGGCATTTCTCCTTGGTTTATGGCATAATAAAATAAAATGGGACCGGCCTTCAGCTGGTATTAATCAACACAGCACCGCTCAACAACCCACTGCTGATTTATACCCAGGGAGAGCCTGGCCCGATGCACTCCCCCATCACATCACCTTCCCCACCCCTGCCCGCGCGGCGTCATCCAAGGAGCCCAGGACAAGCGGGACCTGCTGGTGCCAGGACACCCCGTCCCTTTGCACCTCATCCTCCTTTTTCTAAACTTTGCATTTCACCGTCACGCCCGTTGGGTTGGAGAGAGGACTTGGGGCTGGCGCTGCGCTATCTTGTTTGCCTTCCTTATTTTTAAGCAATTTGTCCAGCTTATAGGTGCAAGATGGGTTGCACCCCCATCGGTGCTGCTCATCGACACCGAGGGTCTGGAGCATCCCAGGCAGCAGGCACAGCACTGCTGCAAAGGGGGATGCCGGCATGAAAACCTCCCCCAAGAGCAATGGAAACCATCAAAGAAATCCCCTGGAGAGGATATTTTTCCAGAAGGACCATCCCACGCATGTTCTCGGCTGTGTGGAGCTGATGCAGTTGCTGGCACACAACCGCACCTCGTCTCGGATGCATTTTTCCTGTCTGTTCATTGCCACATAAATATTGACGCATAGCAGGAGCGTGGCAGCAGCTATGACCTAGAAATACACTTTTTAAAATTTTCCAAGCTCTAAGAACAAGAAAGAACATTTGCATTTTCCAAAGGGGAACTTAAGGGTTTTTTTATTCCATCTGATCACACCATTGTATCTGCTCTCTTAAAGCAATCGAACCTCAGTAGGTTTGGGTGAATACAGGGTTCAGCTGATGCATAAAGAACGTTCCTTCTCCAGTCATTCAGCGTGTTGCTGACGTGCATAAGGATGGCGTGTGTGGTGCCTTGCAATAAACTCCTTCGTTTCCCTGCTCTAAAACTGCATGGCCTTGCTGCAAATGTCGTGGGTGCGACATGGAGCCGTAGCTCCTGGCTGGGTGATGTGGCAGTGGGAGCCGTGTCCAGGCAAAGGGAACCCCTCAAAAAAAAGCTGGTGTCCATCCCGTTACCCTGCTCCACATCTCATGGGCAAAAGCAGAATTAACACCAGAGGTGTAAGCAGGGAAATAAATCCCTGGTGGGTTCGTTGTCTCCAAAGAGGAGTTGCTGCTGTGCGTCATGAGCAGCAGATCTGAAGGTCTTCTCTAGCAGGGGCAGCACGGCAGGCAGCTCTGCTCTCGTGACACTGCTGTGAGGCTTTATTGCTCCAGGTTACACACCATTACTTACCTGCATCCAGAAATGCCAGCAGTTACTCTGGCGAGGCCTCTGCCAGATTTTATTGATGGTTCTGGGGAGGGGAAGAGCATCTGATGGGACTCGCTGTCTGACTGCTCTGTGCCACTAATGCAGTAATGGAATGGCTTCATTTTACCCACAACAGAATCCCAGAATCCCAGAATCCCAGAATCCCAGCACGGCCGGGGCTGGCAGGGCCCTCGGGAGCTCCCCCAGTGCCACCCCCCTGCCCAAGCAGGCTCACCCAGAGCAGGGGGCACAGGACAGCGGCCAGGCGGGGGTTGAAGATCTCCAGAGAAGGAGACTCCACAGCCCCCCTGGGCAGCCTGGGCCAGGGCTCGGGCACCCTCACAGTCAAGAAGTTCTTCCTCATGTTCAAGTGAAACCTCTTCTGCTTCAGTTTGTGCCCATGGCCCCTTTTCCTGGCACTGGGCACCACTGCAAAGAGTCCGTCTCCGTCCTCATGACATCCACCCTTAAGATATTTGTATGTACTGATGACCTTCAGATTAAGGCCACTATAGGCCTGCCTACCCCAAAACCAGACCTATTTTTCCTTTATCCTAGGATGGGCCTTCCTTCTGCAGACCATTCAGCCAGTCCATTCAGATTTTCTTTTATTTTAACCCAACTAACCTCACTGCCGTTGGTGACTGCTCCCTGTGGTTTGATGACCAGCACAGTTCAGCCGGGTGACAGATCTCAGATCCCCACTAAGGGATGAGTGCCCAGGTATCACACTTGCTTCCAGGGATAGTCCATTTTCCACCTTTCCCACCCGGGGGGCAAGTCAAGGTGGGGTGCACCAGTGGTGTCCCCACGGGTGGTGGCTCTCGCCTGGACCCTGATGGCAGCAGCAGGGCCAGCAGCCGTAAGGAGAGAGGAGCTGCTCAAAATCCTCTTGTATTCCTCAACCAGTAATGTCACTTTTTTAACAGGAAAAGTTTTCCGCCACTTTTGGAGGCTGATGCCTGAGCACCGGGAGACTGATGTGATCGGGATGGAGGCCCTGGGAGCTGGCGTGGTTTGTGTGCCAGTGTCACCCCCAGCGCTGCTCGCAAGCCGGGGAGATGCACAGCCGAAGCTTCGCCTGGGATAGCTAAAATGTTTTTCCAGAGCTGGAGGGTCTTGACCCTTTTCTGCAAGTAAAGGGCACTGCAGCATGCAGCTGCTTTATTTAATTTCTCAGATGAGCGGGTTGATGCGGTGAGTTCAGGGGAAAGATCCTCAGCCTGCTTTTAGACACGTGACGATGTGAGCATCCAAGCTCTGGAGGGAAAACCAGAGCAGCCCAGCAAACAGCAGAGGATGAGCTTATCGCACGTCACGAGGGAAAAAGGGGAACGGTGGGCAGCTCCAAACCCTGCTGCTGGGGGCCCGATGAGTAAATCCTGGTGGTGAATCTGGTGAGCACCAGCTTCTCCATCAGCAACGGGCGGGTGGCTCGCTCTGGGGACCAGAGCTGGGGAGGGATGCAGGGACAGCCCAGGGGGAGATGCCCAAGAGCCAGTCATGAAACTGCTGCTGCTCTTTGCTCCCAGGGGGGGGATTAACCGACAGGATCTAAGATACCTTAGCACCAGACCAAGGGCACCCTAGGCACAGGGGGTTTTTTTAAATAGAAAGGACAGCTTAAAAATCCTTAGGGCCATCACTAGTCGGGTGGAAATAAATGTTCTGGTTTTCTTTCCTTGACTGTTAAGTGTGTTACTGACCCAGCCCTAGGTAGGAGTTGTGCCTTTCAGGTCAAAACGCCCGATTTTCGCTTGCGTTAAGACCACTTCTTGCCATGGGGCTCCAAGCAGCTCATTTCAGTTCACTGAAAGGGCATTTCACACGCCTGCAGAGCTGCAAAATGGCCATTTTTGAAACGAGAATCAAATCTGTGGCTCAAAGAATTTACAGACCCGACCGTGCACCATTAAAATAATTGGATGTAGACTTCAGCGGGTGAAAACGGGCTATTTCCCTAATAAGAAAGATAATCCCAGATATCCAAGACAAGATCACTTGAGCCAGAACGTGCGGGTACCGGCCAGGCCAGGGTGGGGGAATCCCTGGCTGAACCAGCAACCTGGCTGAATCTGTCCTTGCCTTCACCGAAGCCACGCGCCTTCAGATGAGAAGAAATTTGCCATGGTCCCTGCACAGCAAAGGCCACGGCCTCAACCCTGTCCGTCGCGGTGGATGTCACAGATATATTTTGGGAAAATATCCAGTCTTTGATTAGATGTTTCTTTTCCTGCTCTCTGGCAGATGTAATCCAGGGCAAACTGCACTAAATGAGATTCTGAGATGCAGGCTATTAGATTACAGGATATTATATTAAATTATTATTGAAATATTATTGCATTATTGACATAGGAGCTGAAAGGTGTAATGAAGGCATCAAAGAGATGTAGGCTGGCCAGAGAGGGGCCCAACTGTGCCCGAAGCTAGGCAACCACACTAATTAAAACCATTAAGATGTGGAGTAATCAGCGTTCGGTACAGATTGATCTTGTTCACCCTGCATCAGTTGCAAAATCTGGTAGGAGCAGCCCTCGTGCCTCAGCCCAGGCACGGCTCTCATCACCCATCCTGGCAAGCAGATGAATTCAAACAACTGTGCGCTATAACTGCATGTCCATTAGAAAACTAATTTACCATCAGCAAATACCCAGGATAATTACCGTAGGAAATGACAGCGGTAAATGTTTAGGGGGAGTGGGGACCCCCTGCGAGGCGTTTGAGCTGCCCACCGCCCGTTGTCCCACTGCCTGGGTGTGGGTGTCCGTCAAACGCCCTGGAGATCAATGGCAATAATCGGGTTTGATGATGCAGGACCTGTTCTTTTGAATTGCAAATCCTTCGTGTCGCACCTGCACTGCTAATTTTTTCCCTTTGAGAGAGCTGCTCCCATCACCTCCTTTGGCTGCACTTGCGGATCCCGGGATGCAGCTCCCACTGGTCCCTGCTGAAGCCATGCTGGGAAGAGCAGCTGTGGTGATTCATTGCTGCCGCAGCCACAGGGACAGCCAGCTCCTTAAAATGATGCATCGGAGCTCTAAAATGAGCCATAAAACCCCCAAGCATCCCCAGCGATGGTCTCGGCGGGGACACCGTGACTGCCCGGCAGACAGGCGGGTGCAGAGACACGGCCCCACTCGAGCTGTGGATGCTCTCCATCCAGGGACAATATTTTAGCAAAACTAAACCAGCCCATGCAGATGTTTCAGAGCAGATTTAAGTAGGTCAAGAGCATGTACCTCCTGCCTGCTTTCCGCAGGGATGGAGGAAAGCACTGCCAGGCAATCTTTGGCTGGCCTCTTCCAGAGTTTCCCCACGCCAGTGGAGATCATGGGGAAAAAATCCTCCTCCCAGGGTCTTGCCAGGAGCCCAAGAAGAAATATCCTTGGGATGCCACTGCAGTCACAGCCCCTTGCTCCAGCTCTTGATAAGAAATGGGTTTTACAATATTAGACTTTGAGCTTCACAAGTGAAAAAAAAAACCCTCCCATCCATGCTGTCGCACAGATTTTGAAGAGCATGATGAGGAGCCAAGTCAAAATATTAGGAGTTTTGCATTATGTGACCTACTCACGCTGACAGACTCAGGAGATGGATGTGACAAACCATGTGTCTGCCCGTGCAGATTAATGAGGTTAATAACAACGCATTCCCGAGGAACCAAGGCACCAGGCATCAGGAACAGAGAGGTTCATCTCCCCAGGTCTCCCATAACCCTGCGCAGATGGTGAAGGGTCCCACGACATGAAACATCTGTGGTGGGACAGGGAGCAAGCCTTAGGCTTTATGGCTTTTCAGATTACCAGGGCCTGGGCTGGCCGGCAGTTTGGGGGGGAGCTGGTGGCGCACGGGTGGTGATGCTGCAGTGAGGGGCAGAAAGATCCCATGTGTCAAACCCGTGGGTCGAGCACCAAAAAAAGCCGGTAGCGGTGGGGTTGTGGTGGCCACTGGTAGCTCTGGGCACACACAGCCAGCGTGGGGGCATTAGTGGGGCAGTGAGGATGCACCATCTCCAGCCTTGAAGGAGGTCACAGAATCACAGAATCGCTGAAGTTGGAAAAGCCCTTTAAGCTCCCCCAGCCCAACCGCCCCCCTACCCCTGCCATCCCATCCCCAAACCCTGGCCCTCAGCACCGCCTCTGCCCGGCTGTTAAGTGCCCCCAGGGCTGGGGACTCGACCCCTTCCCTGGGCAGCCCCTTCCAGTGCCTGACAGCCCTTTGGGGAAGGAATTGTTCCCCATGGCCAACCTCACCCTGCCCTGGCACAACTTGAGGCCATTTCCTCTCATCAACACCCAAGGGGCTAAAGCAGCATGGTCCAGCCCCGTAGCTGATCCTTTCCTCTCCTCCTTGCCCACCTTGGGTCACTCCGGTTCAGACCCTTCGTACAAGCAAAACCCTTTTGGGGAGAGGAAGAGGAGGTCAGGAGGAGCAAAGCACAGAACTGTGTTTTTCTGCAGATTTAAATCACGGAGGCTCTTTGTGTTACAGAGATTAATAATGTTTTTATTGATACCTCAAACACTTCACTGGCCAGAGCCCATGAAGCAAACAATATTAACGTTTCTAGCTGTTTCCCCTAAAACTTTCCAGTTACTTTAAATAACTAAATATTATTTCCTCTGCACTTGCTTGAAGAGCAAAGTACATCCTGAGAAACATTATATTGCAAAGTAATAGGAAACAAGATGAAGTTCAACAAGGGCAAGTGTTGAGTGCTGCCCCTGGGGAGATGGAACCCCAGGCACCAGGACAGGCTGGGGGCTGACCTGCTGAAAATCATCTCTGCCGAGAGGGACCTGGGAGTCCTGGTGGACGACAAGCTGACCATGAGCCAGCAGGGTGCCCTGGGTGCCAAGAAGGCCAATGGCACCCTGGGGTGCATGAAGAGGAGCGTGGCCAGCAGGGCGAGGGAGGTTCTCCTCCCCCTCTGCTCTGCCCTGGTGAGACCCCACCTGGAGCACTGGCTCCAGCTCTGGGCTCCCCAGTTCAAGAAAGATGAGGAACTCCTGGAGAGAGTCCAGAGGAGGGCAACAAGGATGATAAAGGGACTGGAGCATCTTCCCCTACGAGGAAAGGCTGAGGGAGCTGGGCTTGTTCAGCCTGGAGAAGAGAAGGCTGAGAGGGGATCTCATCCACACCTACAAATATCTCAAGGGTGGGGGTCACGAGGACGGAGACGGACTCTTTGCAGTGGTGCCCAGCGCCAGGACAAGGGGCCATGGGCACAACCTGAAGCAGAAGAGGTTCCAGTTGAACGGGAGGAAGAACTTCTTTACTCTGAGGGTGACGGAGCCCTGGCCCAGGCTGCCCAGGGGGGCTGTGGAGTCTCCTTCTCTGGAGATCTTCAACCCCCGCCTGGCCGCTGTCCTGTGCCCCCTGCTCTGGGTGAGCCTGCTTGGGCAGGGGGGTGGACTGGGTGAGCTCCCGAGGGCCATGCCAACTCCTGCCATTCTGGGATTCTGGGAATCTGGGATCAAGAAAAACCCTCTCTGGAGATTTTTTCCTGAAGTGTTAAGAAGCCACGTATGGAGCTGGGTGGGTATTTGAGTAGAAAGCAAGTCTTGGTCTTAGGCATGTGAAAGCCTTGCCTGCTCTCCCCCCTTGATGGCCAAGCCACCCACACCCACCCATGGCGGCATCTCCAAGGGTGCGCACCCATGCCACTTCCCTGCTAAACGCATTCCCTGAGGCTCCAGGGCAGTTAGCACAGCAGGCTGATCCTTACGGTCGAATGATGCTCAAAACATCCCTTCCATGGAGCAAGGACGGACGATGGAGCACAGGCAGGTACACCCAGCAGCACCTGCCCTTTGGAAATACGTTCCTTAAATAGCTCATTGCATCAATCATCTCTTTGTAGCGCCGCGTTGACATCTTTCCTTCCCCAAATCCCTCCCAGTGGGTAAAATATGTATTGGATTACAGACTAATGGCAATTAAAATGTCTCTCATTATTTATAATGCTCCCATAATGGAAGTAGCAGAAGTCACTGGGGCACTGGAACCCCCCTGGTACCCAGTGGCGAGCTCTGCTGGTGACATCAGGGGAAATGGGCAAAAAAAAGATGAAGCGGTCCTGCGCTTGGCCGACTCCAGAGAAAACGAGAAGTATAATAAACTTCAAGGTTAGCTCAGAAAAATACATCTGGGGAAGCAAAGGAGGGAAACTTTTGCCTTTTCCCTTTCCTCTCCAAAATGAGCAGGGCGTTCATCCGCATGTAGGGGGGATCTGCTCGGATACAAACGAAGGATGGTGCCGGCGAGGAGCAAATAATCACCTGCTAATCGCTAATAACAGGGACCTGGGCTGACACCGACTCTCCCTGTTACCGAGACGAAAGCAGGGGATTATGAAAGCATGGGTTTACTCCTCAGAAATCCCTTTTCTCCAAATAATAACTGAAGGAGAAGAAAAGAGAGACAAACGTAGCTGGGAACTCAGCAACTGCAGTGCTGATACCGTGATTTCAGGAAGGAAAATTCCTGTGTTCTGACGGAATTAAAGCTCACCCTTTTATTCAGCCTCTCCTGCTAAAACCGCCGCCAGGGCTGCGGAGACCTGCAAAGCTCGTGGCAATGGGCTATGGAGCAAGACCAGGAGAAGGGGCACTTCCCTGGTGACCCTGCTTTCTTACCATCCAGCCTCAAGGTTTTGCTAATTGCTCATGTTTTAATTGAGGTAGTGCCGGCACGATGCCTGCAGGCTGGCCTGAACACTCGCAGGTCTCCAGGCTGCCCAAGGAGGTGGTTGAGTCCCCATCCCTGGAGGTATTTAAAAGAAGGATAGATGAGGTGCTTAGGGACATGGTTTAGTGGTGGGATGGCAGGGTTAGGTTAAAGGTTGGACTCGATGATCTTAAAGGGCTTTTCCCACCAAAGTGATTCCATGATTCTATGAAAACTCCGACTTAGGTGGGCTCTGGTTCAGTCGCGGGTGGAAACAGCAGCGCGGGGAAACCATTCCTTGGCAGGGGGGACTTGGTCAAACGTGGGGCTTGGTGTCCTCTGGTAGCCTGAAAACCAAAGGCAGATTCAAGTCTGGGCCTGTTCCTCCTTTCTGACACCTGCAGTTGCTCTTTGTTGACCCAAGACAAAAGGGAAACATTTCAAAACTCAGGATATTTTTCTGACAATACCAAAAAAATTGCACCCAATCAAACCAGTATCCATTTCGCTGGGCCAGAGTCCAAACTCTGCCTACAGTTAGACCAGACTGAGTAATTATCCCGTTACCAATTAGCCGCTGTCCCGGAGGGGGCTCCGGTTTCCCCGCGCTTGCGGCTGGAATGAGAGCGCCAGCCCCTGCATCCCCGGGCCAGCTGTCATCCCCCAGCCTCGGCTCCAACACTCTGGGAAGGGAGTTTTCTGAGCTGTCACTCTTCATCACCTCGCCGGGATAGATCGCTTTACGTTGGTTTTGCTTGTATTTTAATGAGTTTATGGCAAAGAAAAATAGTGGAGGAAAACCAGAAAAGAGGAGGGTAATGTTTATCCTCCCCCTCTACTCTGCCCTGGCGAGACCCCACCTGGAGCACTGGGTCCAGTTCTGGGCTCCCCAGTTCAAGAAAGATGAGGAACTCCTAGAGAGAGTCCAGAGGAGAGCAACTAGGATGATAAAGGGACTGGAGCATCTCCCCTACGAGGAAAGGCTGAAGGAAGCTGGGCTTGTTCAGCCTGGAGAAGAGAAGGCTGAGAGGGGATCTCATCACCACGTACAAATATCTTAAGGGTGGAGGTCAAGAGGATGGAGCCAGACTCTTTGCAGTAGTGTCCAGCGCCAGGACAAGGGGCAATGGGTACAAACTGAGACATAAGAGGTTTTGGTTGAATATGAGGAAAAACTTCTTGACTGGGAGGGTGCCCGAGCCCTGGCCCAGGCTGCCCAGGGGGACTGTGGAGTCTCCTTCTCTGGAGATATTCAACCCCCGCCTGGATGAAGTCCTGTGTAACATGCTCTAGGAGAACCTGCTTGAGCAGGGGGTTGGACTGGGTGAGCTCCCGAGGTCCCTTCCAACCCTTGCCATTCTGTGATTCTCTGTGTCTGATTACCTCTAAGTATCAGCACAGCAACTTATTCAGCTGCGACATTTTTCTGCACAAATATAGAGGAGAAGGCAGCACTGCCCTTCGCTGCAGTGTTAAATATTTGCCTATCGGAAATGGCAACAAGAATGGTGTAAAAGCTGGCTTTTTGTGGCAAAACAGTCTCCGGACAGAGAGTTGATTTTATTCATTGCCAGTTAATAGAAGCTTCTCAGCATGGCTTCAGGGATTGGGGAAAAGAAGGATATGGGCAATTAAAGGTCTTGCCCTGGGGCACGCTGCCCAGGTCCCAGGGGCTGTGCTGGGGTAGGCACAGTGCCTTGTGGGCATCCCTGCCCTGCTTTGGGTCAGAAGGGGGAAAAAAGGCTATAAATCATAGAATAACAGAATCGTTTGTGTTGGAAAAGCCTTTTAAGCTCCCCCAGCCCAACCGTTCCCCTACCCCTGCCATCCCACCCCCAAACCCTGGCCCTCAGCACCGCCTCTGCCCGGCTGTTAAATCCCCCCAGGGCTGGGGACTCGACCCCTTCCCTGGGCAGCCCCTTCCAGTGCCTGACAGCCCTTGGGGGAAGGAATTGTTCCCCAGGGCCAACCTCACCCTGCCCTGGCACAACTTGAGGCCGGTGCCCCTCGTCCCATCGCCCCTTTCCTGGGAGCAGAGCCCGACCCCCCCGGCTCCCCCCTCCTCTCAGGTAGTTGTAGGGAGCGATGAGGGCTCCCCTCAGCCTCCTCTGCTCCAGGCTGAACCCCCCCCCCAGCTCCCCCAGCGCTCCCCAGCAGCCTGGGGCTCCAGACCCCTCCCCAGCTTCTCTGGACACGCTCCAGCATGTGTCAGGAGCTTGCATCCAGGCAGGGTGGCTCCTGCCCATTCCCCTCCGTTCACCCAAGGGTTATGTCTCATATCTGAGATAAGTGGTGTCCCTCTGGGGTCTGCACTGGGACTGGTGCTGTACAATAAATTCATAATAATAAGTTCAGAGCGCAAGGTGCACCCTGAATGAGCAAATTTGGGGAGATGAGGTGAGCCAGGGCAGTCAGGACGGCACCGCCCCATGAGATGTGCTGAGAGTCAGCTGTTCCTTTTGAAGAAAGAAGGAAACTGGTGTTTAAAAATCAACCCCTTGTAGCCACGGTCAGGCTGTATGTGTTGATGCACTTGTCTGCTCAAATCTGTGCAGCTCACTTTGATCTCCTGGGGTTTATGGAGCTTTTGGAGGCAGCTTGGAGAGCTCCGGCAGCCGGAGCAGGGGCTGTCCTGCTCTGACGGAGCATCTCACTGGCCTGCCCTGCAGCCGACCGATGCTCCGAGCCCTCTTGGGCCAAACCGGAGAGCTGGCAGCACTTGGCTGCAATGTGGCCCCCTGCTTGGGGGGACCATCCAGGTACATGGGGAGAGGCAAGCAAGTTCTGCCTTTACATCCCACAGTTCGACCTCGCATACAGCCGAGCCATAAAATTTTTGCTTATGTAAAAAGGTTGCGGAAAAACAATTTAAACTGACTCAGCTAGGGCTGCTTAATATGGTAAGAAGTCGAGCCAAGGGAATTAGCTTTGGGATAAAACTTTAAGAGTGCCGGGGCACTGATAAAGCTTGAATTTCCTATTGTAATAAAAAATCGTTCACTTTCTCAGTGGCGATGGATGGGATGCCGCAGCCTGGCTCTTCTGCAGCACGTTGGCTCTGAGCACCGAAATGGCTGGGCCGGAGGAGCCCCCCCCATTGCCACCTTTCAGTGGCCACATGCCAGGAGGCCGTTTGCCTGGTGGGGCACGTGCTGCCTTCCCCTGGCACAGGCCATGCCCCCAGCCTGGCGCTGCTCTCCTGGAGCTGAGATGCTGCAGGAGGTACCCGGGTCCCTCGCAAACTGCAGGCAGTGGGGAATAGAACCCCAAACCACTCCTGCCCCAGCTCTAGGATTTCAGCTTCTGAGCCGCTCAGGCACATTTGAAAATTTTTATCGCTGAGAATATTTCACAGAATTCATCTTTTATACCCGCAAAGGACGCTGCCCACAGCAGACCCTGCGGATGGCTACAGAGAGCTGGCAAGGGTTTAGGTAATCCCAGAATCCCAGCATGGCAGGGGTTGGCAGGGCCCTCGGAGCTCACCCAGTGCCACCCCCCTGCTCAAGCAGGCTCACCCTGAGCAGGGGGCACAGGACAGCGGCAGGGCTGAGTAGAGGAGTAGAGGAGGAGGAGAACCTCCCTCACCCTGCTGGCCACGCTCCTCTTGATGCACCCCAGGGTGCCATTGGCCTTCTTGGCACCCAGGGCACCCTGCTGGCTCATGGCCACCTTGTCTTCCACCAGGACCCTCTCGGCAGAGCTGCTTCCCAGCAGGTCAGCCCCCAGCCTTTACTGGTGCCTGGGGTTCGACCTCCCCAGGGGCAGCACTCCACACTTGCCCTTGTTGAACTTTATCAGGTTAAAGAAGCGGAGATGCTCATTTTTCCCCCAAGCTAGCCTAATGCATTTGATAATATAGAGCTTAATGGCACTGACGGGGGGCAGGGGAAGCAGATACAGCCTGCATTCATTGCAGTTGCTCCTTAATTATCCACTACTCAACCTAAATCACATATCCCTTTCTCTTCTCAGCTTCTGTTGTCTCCCAGACTGAGTGCTGAACGTGACAACTGATTGAATTCCTTGGGCTCATGGCATTTTTATGAGGGTGGTGCTGTAGTTTTTTGAGCTTTTTGTGGCAAAGACGCTTGCATGACGTCAGGACAGGAGCGTTGAGATGGTCCCGTCAGCATGGATGCTGGCCGCAGCATGCCGAGCAGCTTGAGGGTTAATATCCCATTCCGTGCTGTAAGTATGATGTTAATTAACAGGTTTGTGTCAGTACCTGAATGATTTGGGCTTTGGCTTATATGGAAAAAAATAGAGCATTAAATGGGAACCCTGTGGTTTTGATGCTATCTGCTGTGGTTGGGGCGCACCTTGAGTCACCGGGGACCGTGCAGTCTGCGCTCAGCTCCAGCTGAAGCCGGTGAGATACCAACCTTGAGACATCCTTGGCAGATGCTGCCATCATGCCAATGCACCAAACCCATATGAAATGAAAGGAAGGAACTCTTGGCCAGCCCTGGTAATAGCTTACGTACTGCTCACAAGCATGGTCTGAAAACCGATGGTTTCTGTATGTCATGAGTGTCCCATGAAAGAGAAGGTGAAGTGGCAAGAGCCGCACCATTGCTATCTGCTCGAGCATATGGTCCTCTTCATAAATATGCATGTACATACATACATAAATAACGGCAGTGGGAGAGAGCAAAGCAGGGAAATGTGCCAATACAAATAGGATGTGAAACATGCTCTCGGCAGGTCTCCGTCGTACCAGGATGGGAACGTGTTGTCGCCTCCCATCCTATCTCGTTAGGAAAGCCTCCCAAAACTGCAGCTGGCTGGGGTGAGTGGAAATAGGAATTGAGCCAGGAATGCTTTGCAGGCAGCAGCCGCAGGCCTGAGCCCCCGGTTACAACTTGATGTTGGCCAAAGACAAACTCCAGTAAGCCCACTTCAGGTTTTCCTAACAGCATCTCTCTTGGCAGCTAGGCAGAGCCTGGCTTTGCCATTCGCTTGATGCCTTCCACAGCCAAGTTCTTCCAGCCGCGCGTTTTGAGCGGCTCCTTGCAGGCTGTGGTTTGCAAAAAATAACCAAATGGGATGCTACGCGCAGTGAGCGAAGAGGGGCTTGGCTTTTGCACGCCAGCCCTGGCTTGGGCCCAGGGTTACCTTGCATCCAGGATCACAGATACACAGAATCACAAGGGTTGGAAGGGACCTCGGGAGATCATCTAGTCCAACCTCTCTGCTAAAGCAGGTTCTCCTAGAGCATGTTACACAGGACTTCATCCAGGCAGGCTTTGAATATCTCCAGAGAAGGAGACTCCACAACCCCCCTGGGCAGCCTGGGCCAGGGCTCGGGCACCCTCCCAGTCAAGAAGTTCTTCCTGACGTTCAATTGGAACCTCTTAAGTTTCAGTTTGTACCCATTGCCCCTTGTCCTGGCGCTGGACACCACTGCAAAGAGTCTGGTTCCGTCCTCGTGACTTCCATCCTTGAGATATTTGTATGTGGTGATGAGATCCCCTCTCAGCCTTCTCTTCTCCAGGCTGAACAAGCCCAGCTCCCTCAGCCTTTCCTCGTAGGGGAGATGTTCGAGTCCCTTTATCATCCTTGTTGCCCTCCTCTGGACTCTCTCCAGGAGTTCCTCATCTTTCTTGAACTGGGGAGCCCAGAACTGGACCCAGTGCTCCAGGTGGGGTCTCACCAGGGCAGAGCAGAGGGGGAGGAGAACCTCCCTCGCCCTGCTGGCCACGCTCCTCTTCATGCACCCCAGGGTGCCATTGGCCTTCTTGGCAACAAGGGCACCCTGCTGGCTCATGGTCAGCTTGTCGTCCACCAGGACTCCCAGGTCCCTCTGGGCAGAGCTGCTTTCCAGCAGGTCAGCCCCCAGCCTTTACTGGTGCCTGGGGTTCAACCTCCCCAGGGGCAGCACTCGACACTTGCCCTTCTTGAATTTCATCAGGTTCCTCTCCGCCCAACTCTCCAGCCTGTCCAGGTGCCACTGAATGGCAGCGCAGCCTTCCGGCGTATCAGCCACTCCTCCCAGTTTTGTGCCAGTACGAAGCTGAGCGCTCCTGGGAGAGCAGCGCATCGAGCAGCCGCTGCTGCTGGGGGTTGAAGCGGGGCGATGCAAAGACCTTGGTGAGGCAGCAGATGTGGCACCGGACCCTGAAAGCTCAGACAAATGGATTTTGTATCTAACCATGTCCCGGGACTGAGATGCTTCTCCAACCCTCAGCTGAATTGCAAGGGGTCTGCTGGGTTTTTAAAACCAACTTTCATCGGCCAAAGCCAGCAGGATTCATGCGGCTTCGGGCTTTTCCAGAGCATCCCACAGCGCTTACTGAGTTCAGAGCCTTGTGGGTATGAATTTGCACTAAAATTCGCACACAAGCCCACGCCCACAAGTCATTTCCATGTCCCACAGAGGCCACCAGAGTATTTTCCAGCAAGCAGCTGGGGTGCTGTATTTTTTTGTACCGCATTTCATCTCACCCCTGCTCCGCGTGCTGCATCTTTCCTGAATTTTTCCCACTTGTTCTTGAACCATGGGTGGGTGTGTTTGCTTTTAGCTCTGCCTCTGGTCATTCCTACTGCTAATGACTGACTCGTGTACGCTAATTAATACCTCATCACACCGACGTATGTTTTTCCATGCATCCACAAAGCGATACCCGCTGTTCAATGCGTTCTGTGCAAGGATATCCCCGGAAAGCAGACGTGGGGCACGTGGCAGCAGCAAACGGGAGATGCCAGCCTGAACTGGCTGTGGGAACAGGTCGGAGATGATTTATACCTCCCTCCATTGCTAAATGACCTTGCTGATAGCAACCATTAGTTTTACAGCATTAAATCGCAGGAGACAGTACGTTCAACGCCCCTACGACAGGACCATTTCATATCCCATGCTAAACACATGTTCAAAAACCAACTACAAGAAACAGAGACGATTTTTCAATTAATAAATATAGCGCACGCCTAGTGACTGAGAACGTAGCGTGTAAGAGGCTGCCACGGCAGAAAGCAGATGTCGGACACTTAGGAGAAATGTCTGCAATTTCCAATCCGCTGCGGTATTCATTTCCATACGCGTTTTGTGGATCAGAGTTTGCGCACCCTCGGGGCTGAATCGAAGCCGCTCTTCCCCACATTTATCTTGGCTGCACAAATGTTTCCGAGCAACTTGGGGGTTCAATTTCCAGCGGGGAAGCTGTGGCGAGGGCACAAAGGTATTTTCGGGGTAAGGCGGGGCGGCGTAGCACGCGGCGCCCGGCCCCCATCCCTCCCATGGGGCCTTTGCAAGGCTCCCAGCATCCGATTGGCAAGGTCAGTTCAGGAGCGGAAGCCACAAGAGGAGGCAAGCAACGTTTTGAGGACACTTGGGGGTTTTCGCTGTGGAAAGATCTAAAATTTGACCTTTAGTTTCTGCATGACTCAACCCCGACAGGGTTAGATGGGGCTGATAATATTGCTGGAGCCTGGGGAGGTGGGAGGCGGGAGATGCAGGTGCTGTAGCCGTGGCGCAGAGGGCACCGACCTGGCCTCTCAAGCTGCTCCCCGATCCCCTCGGTTTGTCACTTGTCACTCCCAATATCCAGGTTTCTCCGTGTGATCTGGTACGCAAAGCTCATCCCGAAACTCCTGCTATTTAAAGCAGCTTTTTCTATACCTTCACCTTGCTAGCTCTCCCATCTAATTTTGCATTTCACCCATAACCGTATCTTTTCCCTGCTTCCTCCATGTGTTACCACAGGCCTTTTCCCCAGTATTTTTTTGATTTAACACTGACTTTTATTTACATGTGTGTTTTGAATAGACGAGAAGTGAAACTTATGTCCAAACCAAAAATATTCCGTAGACCGCAACGCGCAGATGTCCCGCAGCGTACATCCTCCTGGGGAGAGTCGCCCAGGAAAAAGCTTGGCAAAGACAAAAAGCAGAATAAGCATCCTCAAGGAGCGGCGTGCTGCTCGTATCCCTGAGCACTCTGGTTAGCCTGGCAGGGCTGGGGAAATGAGCTGATAGTCAGCAACTGAGCAAATAAATGACTCTCGTCTATTTAATTTAAAAATAAATAAATAAATAAAATCGAGAACAACAACAGAAAACCAAGCCCATAAAACCAACAGCCCATGACCACTGCGATAAAACACCATTTCCAAAGTTCATCTGACAAGTGGCACACAAGGAACACGTTGCACAACCAGCGTCTTCCTCTCGGTGTTGCAATTGGGTCCCCACCCAGGGCTGGGGGGGGAGCAGGCACCCCGCCAGCCCCCCGCCGGCTGGCCCAGCTTCTTTTTCAGCAAACAAAAAGAGTTCGCTTGGGTTTGACCTTAACTCACTTTTTTTTTTTTTTTTTTTCTTTTTAATAGGAAGTCATTATAATCGTACAACTGGCAGGTCGGGGAAACATCCCCCAGCTGGAGGCTGGCTTGACAGAATTATGAATTACAGATGTTGCCTGTGCGAGGAGTTGGGTTTCTGAGCGGGGCGAGGGGTCCCTGGGGTGGGCTCCAGAGCAGTGCCTGCTGTTTCGGCCAGCCTTGGGGGATAGCTTATTTATTTTCCACTCTAAATGAACTTTTAACCATTTGGGTTTTACCCTGTGTGTTAAAGACAAGTAACATAAGCCAGGCGAGGACGAAGCAGAGGACCCAGATCCTCGAGTAGGGCGACTGCTTTGCTGCTCCCTTCCCTTCTTCCTAACGTCCTACAGAGACGTGGCTTCAAGGCTTGGGCATCTCCCCAGCTGTGGCAGCACCTCAGACCTCAGTCAACAGAAGCTGTTAGCCAGCAAGGACTGGAGAAAGCAGCAAGCTGAAAATTATTTAATTTGTAATTATTACAGTTAAAAGCATTGCAACTATAAGAATAAAAAGAGCAGTGTAAAATACCCACTTTCAGGCAAATTTTACCGAGGCCAGTTTGAAAGCACAGTGATAAATACCCCTTAAACCAGCTCCGGCAGTCCCAAGCTGCTGGAGGTCCAGCCTTTGAGCAAAGCTTAGCTAAGCTAAAGTGTTAGCTAAGCTAAGCTCCATGGCTTTTTCTACTCCAAGGGTACAGTTTATGCTCTGGAGAGCAGAGGTGCTGTCATCTCCATGGCTTTGTCCTTAATTCCATGTGGGTGAGTAGATCTTGTTGCCACCTGTCTCCCACTCAGTGTTTAGAAGGAAATGCTCTATTTGGGTTGAGGTTTGGGGTTTTTTTCTATTATTTTCATGCACAAATACTATTATTCTGTTCATTTTGGCCCCAGAAACCAACCTTGACCACCAGACATAAGTGTGTTGTTGAGAAAGGGTCCAAGGCCCTCCATGGAGGTACTCTGCTGGATGTAGTCACTTCTCTTACGCCTTCCAGTGACTCCCCTTAATTTTTATTGTGGCTCCTGATCCCCAGTTTACCTGTTGTCATCCATAAAACATGAGAATTCATTAATAATTTTTAGCAGACCATTAGCACTCCTTAGAGTTGGTGCACACGATGTACATGGGGGGCCTGGGTTTGCTCAGCCTGAGGAAGAGAAGGTCAAGAGGGGCTGAGGAGCCTCCTGCTGTACCTGGCCGATGGGACGTGGTGGAGGTGGGGTACCTGTACCTCTTCAGCCTGGCAGGAGCGCAGGGCTGGCGAGGATGACTCTGAAAATTGCTTTCGATCATCTCTGGAGGTTTCCATATGTGGTCATCTGTGGGGTGCTCCCGGTGACCTTGGGGTCTGCGAGGACGTTGGGACCATCGGGTGCCTTGCGTGCCCTGCTCTTGGCAGTCTGATGGGAACACAGGACATGTCCACTGCTCGCCGTGACACCTTGTCTTTGGCAGATCCAGGTAGGGGTGCGTGGTGTGCAGGATGCCAAGTGGGCACCTTTCTTATGCAGGGCTGGATGGGAGAGCCGCAGGATGGGAGTGCCTTTCATTTCCCTCCAACCTCCTTCCCAGGAACTCACATCCACTTCCCCTATTGCCAAACAGCCAACAGAAGACCCAAAGTTTACATTTTTTCAAGAGAACACTAAAAGCAACAATTTCCGGTGCTCTTATTACCCAGAGACCCCGGCCAGCGAGGCAGGCAGATTTACGGGTCGGAGCGGGCTGCCCGTTCCTGCCTGCACCATGGGGAGTCCCAGCCTGCGTGGGCCGTGGACCAAGGATAATGAGGTCTCCGCACTTTAACGAAGCAAGGAGGGGAGGTGTTGGATCCCTCTTTGGCAGCTGGGACGAAGTGCGGGCGTGGGGGAACATTAAAGGCTGTGAATGGAAAACAATAACAAACAGAAAAGGGGGGAAAAAAAAGTTCAAAAAAAAAGAAAAAAGGGAAGAAGAAGGAAAAGAAAAGGGTGGGTGTGCAGGCAGAGTCTGATGCTGAACCCAAAGTCTCTCACTGCATCCCCCAAACGTGTCAGGGACTGCAGCATCAGCAGCCTGGCAGCTCAGAGGCACGTAAATGAATAACACAGAAAAATTGTCAGGACCCTGTGAAGGCTCGTTAGTATTTTACTTTTTTAAGAGGTCTATTTGAAACCCACTTTCATAGAATCATAGAATCATAGAATCATAGAATCATAGAATCATAGAATCATAGAATCATGGAATGTTTTGAGTGGGAAGGGACCCCTAGAGGTCACCCAGCCCAACCCCCCTGTAGGAGCAGGGACACCTTGAACCACATCAGGTTGCTCACAGCCCCATCCAACCTGGCCTGGAATGTTCCCAGGGATGGCAGCCTGTATTGATACTGGGGGTTGCCCCAACCCAGGTGCAGGACCTTGCCCTCGGCCTTGTTGAACCTCATGGGGTTCCCACAGGCCCACCTCTCCAGCTTGTCCAGGTCTCTCTGGATGACATCCGTCCTTCTGTCGTGTCAACCGCACCACTCAGCTTGGTGTCATCTGCAAACTTGCTGAGGGTGCACTCAATCTCACTGTCTAGGTCATTGATGAATTTATTGTACAGCACCAGTCCCAGTGCAGACCCCAGAGGGACACCACTTGTCTCAGATATGAGACATAACCCTTGGGTGAACGGAGGGGAATGGGCAGGAGCCACCCTGCCTGGATGCAAGCTCCTGACACATGCTGGAGCATGTCCAGAGAAGCTGGGGAGGGGTCTGGAGCCCCAGGCTGCTGGGGAGCGGCTGGGGGAGCTGGGGGGGGGGTTCAGCCTGGAGCAGAGGAGGCGGAGGGGAGCCCTCATCGCCCCTCAACGCCTGAGAGGAGGGGGGAGCCGGGGGGGTCGGGCTCTGCTCCCAGGGAAGGGGCGATGGGACGAGGGGCAGCGGCCTCAAGTTGTGCCAGGGCAGGGTGAGGTTGGCCCTGGGGAACAATTCCTTCCCCCAAGGGCTGTCAGGCACTGGAAGGGGCTGCCCAGGGAAGGGGTCGAGTCCCCAGCCCTGGGGGGATTTAACAGCCGGGCAGAGGCGGTGCTGAGGGCCAGGGTTTGGGGATGGGATGGCAGGGGTAGGGGAATGGTTGGGCTGGGGGAGCTTAAAGGGCTTTTCCAACCTCAGCCATTCTGTGATTCTGTGGCCTCCTTCAAGGCTGGAGATGCTGCGTCCTCACTGCCCTACTAATGCCCCCACGCTGGCTGTGTGTGCCCAGAGCTACCAGTGGCCATCACAACCCCACTGCTACTGGCTCGTTTTGGTGCTCAACCCATGGGTTTGACACATGGGATCTTTCTGCCCCTCACTGCAGCATCACCACCTGTGTGCCACCAGCTCCCCCCCAAACTGCCGAGCAGCCCAGGCCCTGGTAATCTGAAAAGCCACAAAGCTGGGCAGGAAAGGTGCAGCAAGAGTGCAGAGTGCAGCTTAGAGAAAAGAAAAACACTTATTAAGAAATATTATAACAGTAAATGACCCAGACACAGAGAAGGAATGGTTGTTTTTTTTTTTTCCGTTTCCCTTTAACTTCCCTCCAGTTGGCCTGGAGACCCCTGGCAGCAGCTGGAAGCCAAAAAGGATTTGAGGCTGAGAGGCACATGAGCCCCAGACAGTTTGATTGCTCAACCATTTCTCAAAGATTAGCTTTGTCAAAGCAAGCACCAGGGAGGATAAATCACATAGATTGAGTTTAGCTTCGTCCAGACGGTTCCAGAAAATGACTGACTCGAAAGCAGCACGGAGATGGCAATTAGCTGAAGCTGCAATATCACACACGAAGGCGTCCCACGTAGATGAGGAACGTTTCTTCTCTGCAGTTAAAATACAGGCATGCACTTGCCCCGTCCAAAAAATCACTGGCTGAAAGGCGTCATAGAGATGAACCAGATGTTCCTCTGGTTTCAAAAGGTCATTAAACAACTATTTTTACCCCCCCAAAAAAGCAGCTTCAAGAAGCCATCCGTTTTGTCAGAGCTGCTTGTAGAACCCAGGCTTTAAAGTTAAGAGAAAAAAAAAAAAAGATGGTGATGTTGAGTGCATCTGACCGTGCATGTTCTCATCTCATTTATTTTTAAATCCTGGAGCTGTGAGCGGGAGGAAGGTCCTCAGTTTGCTTTAGGAGAGCTGCTGCTTCTGCCCAGAGCCTGCTGGGGGTTTGGGTCCCTGCATCCTCCGAGGGTGGTGCTCCGGAGGACCAGCGCCGGGCTGGCTGCATCCCAGCAGAGGGATTGCCTGCAGGATGAGCATCACCCGCTCCTTGCAAACTGCTCCTTAGGAGGAGAGTTCTGCCAAGCTGCTCTTTGGGATTAGCATCCCGGAGGAAAGCATCCTTCGGCTGGGGAGGGCAGCCAGGGCTTAAGCATCCCGCACCTTGGGGTTGGCTTTACAAGCATTTTCCAACACCCCTGTTGTTGTTCTTTAGGCATTTCAGTCTTATTAAGCACAGTATAAATACAGCACAGCTCTTCCTTTGCTCCTATCAAACTCAGCCTGGGAGGTTCTTTCACATGGCCGCACATAACGGGCAATGGGACGAGGGGAAACGGCCTCACATTGTGCCAGGGCAGGGTTAGGTTGGACATTGGGAACAATTCCTTCCCCCAAGGGCTGTCAGGCACTGGAAGGGGCTGCCCAGGGAAGGGGTCGAGTCCCCAGCCCTGGGGGGATTTAACAGCCGGGCAGAGGCGGTGCTGAGGGTTTGGGGGTGGGATGGCAGGGGTAGGGGAACGGTTGGGCTGGGGGAGCTTAAAGGGCTTTGCCAACCCAAACGATTCTGTGATTCTATGAGGACACCCAGGGAGCCGTTCCCTCGCTCTCATCCAAAACTGGCCCCTGCGCTGCCCCGCGTCCGTGGTGCATCTGCCGGCGCTTGCTCCCTGCTGTGATGAACCGACGGAGTAACACCAAAAAGAACCCCAGATACCTACTGGGACATAATTAGCTGGGTGATGATATAAATAGCTGGGTTATATCACCACGCACTCCAGCTTAGCTAGAGAGAACGGCACAGAATGAAGCTAAATAGCTTCAAACGGGAAGGCAGTGCCCATAACTTTCTAGTCTTAGCACTAACGGCGCAATTTCTAGCGTTTGCACGCAGCATCACCTTGGTAGGGACACGGAGGCGTAGGGGCACGCTGTCCCATGCCTAGGGGTGACAACGTGTTGCTGGTTTATGCGGGGAAAGGTGGAAAATAGAGGAGGGTTCTGGCTGCACAAAGACTTTAAGCTTCCTGGGCTGGGACGTTAGGAAAAGCGGCGTTGCCAGTGTGGGAGTAGCTTCGCGACAAGCAGGACATGCTCAGGGCTCTTGGAGGAGATTGCTGGGGCAGGAGAGATACAAAAGGGAAGGAGAGCATCGGGGAAGGAAGATGTCCAATAAAAAAGAGGTTATGAGCACTTGAACAGCGAGATACAGAAGATAATTTTTATCTTCTGCCCTGAGGATGTTTGCAAGGTGAGTAAGGATCCCACCGTCCTGAAACACGGGGCAGCCTGAGCAACCTGGGAAACGTGGGAGCATCACTTTGCAGGTCCTGCCTCCTGGCACAGAGATGCAGCTACAGGCAAGCTGGGCCAAGAAATCCTTTCTGATCTTTAGAGGCAACGATGCTGCAAAGATGAGTGCTTTTATGAGTGCTTGGACACAAACCCAACAGAACTAACTTAGAGGCGATGTCTGACATTTTTACTGCAGTGGTTAGGCACCAAAGATGACCCAAATAGGAAAAGCGAAGAAGATCTGTATATGGGACAGCCGTAATTTCAAGGACAGACTGGGACTTGCAGTGCTCGCCCCTGGGAGAAGCTCCATTTAATTCAGCAGGGCTCCTCCTGGACCTCATGCTCTCGTCATTCAGTGTTGGTTCTGCAGAGACCTTTCCAACAAATGTGAAAAGAGAGCAGAGAGCTCTAGATTTATGAAGGGTTGTACTGGAATGTAAGAAATCAGCTGTTTCAGACCCACATTTCTACAGGGAG
The DNA here is from genome assembly GCA_034008185.1 of Gorsachius magnificus. NCBI lineage: Eukaryota > Metazoa > Chordata > Aves > Pelecaniformes > Ardeidae > Gorsachius > Gorsachius magnificus. Next base: position 2,494,126 of record CM067085.1, on the reverse strand, counting down.
GACGTGCAGAGGCGAGGAGAGCCCAGAAGTGTGTGCTCTGGTGGGGTTCATGTTAACATCCTCGTGAGACCCATCCTCAAACCACGGCTGAAATCGAACCACAGCCTCTCCCAGGGGTAAGAGCAGCAAATATCGGTCACGGCCATGACCACCGTGGCCTCGATGGTGGCTGGGCAGGGGGAGAAGCACTGATCCTAATGCAGGCTCTTGCTTAAGATCTCAACAGAAGAGGCCTGAGGGCCAAAGATATATATGCGCAGACACATATACGTGTATGCATGTATTTATATATATATATGGGAAAATCTCATCTGTGGTCTTTAACAAGGTGGTTCATTCCTCCTGGGAACTAAATCCAGATTATTTTATTGGCTTTTCTGTTATGCTTAGCGCTTGGCACATCGCAGAAGACCAGCCTCGTGGCATCAGCAGGCAAATACCAAAAGATGCTTTAATGACGATACAGCCAAAAATAAGGCAGGGAGCAACGGAGGTGCAGCAGGGGGAATTGCTATTATTTGTGTAAGGAAGATTCTGAGTGGTCTCCTGTTGGAAAAGCGTTGGGAGGGACCTAAGTGTGAGGAATACGTAAGCGGGATTTGCCTGTTTGCCTGGCAGAACCTCTCCCAAATAATTCATCGTTGCTGTATATAGGCTATGATTCACGCTGGAGGAAATGAATTTCAGAGCGCGCTGTGCATTTCCCTCAGTCCTTTTTATATCGTTTGGTCAAACGATTATCCCATATTCTTTGTTTCAGCCGCAATGAGAAAATAATAGGTGATTGAATCATTTCCCCTTATCTTCAAGTTATCCCATTACACACATGCCCAACTGTCTCAGAAATTACTTGCTGCATCCAGTTATTGTATTAAAGGAGGTCCGGCAGGCTGTGGGTGGCTATTTTGGTACATATGGGGGGTTTTTTCACTATAATTCTCCATTTCAAACATTTTACAAGCGCTGTGGACCGGGGAGGTTCCCAGCCTCCCACTGACTTCCCTTAGAGCCCAGCGAAAGCGATAGGATTTCTATTTGCAGGGACTCCCATAATACTTGGCTGGAAGGAGTACACGACTGCCTCATTTTGCAGAAGATGACAAAAATTGACAGAGAAAAGGAGAATAATGTAAAAGGTGGGAAGAGCTTGCTCACGCTCTATGGGCAAAGGTGTTTCACAGCCATCAGAAAATCGCGTCCTGACCCCTGCCTTCGACCCCAGGGAGGGGGAGACGTTACGTGTGGCATCAGAGGAGAGAAAACTCTACTTTCCTTCCTCTTTTCTTTTTCCCGTCTTCCTTTCCAACACATTTCTGAAATGCTGAGGCATTTTTTCCTGCAAGGTGACTCTCTGCAAGGACTACATCACGCCGCCCCAGGAGCCCCACCGACACCCCGCAGTGGGCATCGTTTGTGGCTGTGCTTAGGGCAAACATAAGAAAAATAAGAGCTTGAGATATCCCTCTGGAGCAGCTAGTTCATGCTCTTTTACTTAGCTTGTCTTCAAATCTAATTTTGGGGAGGGTTGCCATACCCTTTATTTTTTTCCTCCTTCCTCAGGCCATCTCATTTGCTCCGGTGCTCCTCCCAGTTAATTTGTCCCACGCGTTTGCCCACCCCGTGCACCAAACTCTCCTGCCAAGGCACCTCATAGGCATTCCCTAATCTTTGCAACTCTATCCCTAAACTTTTTTAATCCTTCCCATGTACCTTTGCAAACAACTCATCTGTGCAGCCACTTTCCTCCTTAGTCAAAGCTTTCCCAAGGCAATCCTGCCAGCGCCGCCGCTCCCATCCCCAACCCTGCTGAAAAAGCCCATTATCATTTCTGCCTTCGTTACTGCAGCTGGGCATTAAGCTAATAGCTTAAATTATTTTTCCACAATAACAGCCTAATCCCTTCTCTTATCAGTAGAGCAGATTAATTTTCCCAAGCATGGTTTGTACCTTGTCCTCTCCCTAATTATAATGGAGACAAATTTTGCTCCCAAATGGATACAGCCTCAGAATTACCGTCAGGCAAAGCCCCAGAGCAAACCCCTGACTTGGAGAGCATCTCCCTACTATCCCGCCTGGCTAAAACCAGGCAGAGCATATTGCGCGTCAACTTTAAATATGCTCCGGTCTCTCCAGCTGTGATTTACCAAACATTTCCCCATCACTTGCTGATAGCGAGGGGCCGAATTAACCGGAGCAAGGCGGTGTGAATGCCTTCCTTCAACCGAGGGTGAACCTGCTTGGCCATGAATGTTTCCGAGGTGGGATGAGCAGAAATAACTTCCCAAATTAATTACAGTGGAGCGCGAGAGCTGACATATTTCTGCCTGGCAGATGCACAGTTGGATTGGGAGCTTGCAGTGTCTTCGCAGCTTAATTACAAGCAGAAGATGCTGTTTGTTACAGCGGCGGAGAGCACAGTTGTCCTTATGGTTCTTTCTCTAATTTATCTTCATAGCTGCTATTTTCATCAGCTGGTAAATGGTTCATTAGGCTCCTCCAGCCCCAGCCCCAGCGGATGGGACCAGCAGCCCAAGGCTGAGGCTGCGCCGGGTTAAACCTCATGCCAAACCAGCCCCAGGACCTCGCAGCGCATTACAAAAGCAAACCCACCACTTGTATTTCATTAGGTTAATATCCCATAAATGCTGAAAGATTAGTCCATGGGTCTTTAAGGAACTTACTTTAAAGCATCGTTCACCTGAAAGACCAGACCGGTCCCTCCAGACTTGTTCTATTTTACCAAGCCTATAACAGGAATTTCATTTAATTTGTAAATGCCTGCCTTCTTATGAGACCCGAAACTATGCCAAGGTCTCTGGTAAATATTTATCAGCATCCCCCTGCGTAAATACTACGCATCTTAGAGGCTCTGTGGGCCAAGTTTGCTCTTAGTTTATCCATGTGTACACAGAGTGGGGGCAGCTGCCACGTGTCAGGAGCCCGGCACCGATGCCAGCTGCCTTTAGAAAGTCCTCGGCTTACGTTTGCACTCTCCGGTTCCCTGCGGGATGTGATTGGGATCTGAGGAACGATTTCATGTTGTGGAGGAGCTCATCTCCTGGGAGGATGCCTGGGTTCCTCTAGATGATGGGTGCAGTGAGCTAGTATCATAGAATCATAGAATCATGGAATGGTTTGGGTGGGAAGGGACCCCTAGAGGTCACCCAGCCCAACCCCCCTGCAGGAGCAGGGACACCTTGAACCACATCAGGTTGCTCACAGCCCCGGCCAACCTGGCCTGGAATGTTCCCAGGGATGGGGCCTCCACCCCCTCTCTGGGCAACCCCTGCCAGGGTTTCATCACCCTCACTGTAAAGAATTTCTTCCTTAGATCCACTCTAAACCTGCCCTGCTTCAGTTTAAAACCATCCCCCCTTGTCCTGTCCCAGCTGGCCCTACTAAAAAGCTTGTCCCCCCCTTTCCTCTGGGCCCCCTTGAAGCCCTGACCGGCCGCACTCAGCTCTGCCCGCAGCCTCCTCTGCTCCAGGCTGAACACCCCCAACTCTCCCAGCCTGGCCTCAGAGCAGAGGGGCTCCAGCCCTCGGAGCATTTTAGTAGCCCTCCTCTGGCCCCGCTCCAACAGCTCCATGTCCTCCTTGTGCTGAGGGCTCCAGAGCTGGACGCAGGGCTCCAGGGGAGGTCTCCCCAGAGCAGAGCAGAGGGGCACAATCCCCTCCCTCGACGCTGGCCACGCTGTTGGGGATGCAGCCCAGGGTAGGGTTGGCTTCTGGGCTGCCAGTGCCCATGGCCAGCTCATGGCCAGCTTCACGTCCAGCATCATACAACATGCATGGGAAAAGACCCCCACCAATTAAAATCCCAATTAGCACTCCCCTTATTTTTAATGAGTATTCAAGATGCAAGAAATCCTTTTTTTTTTTTTTTTTCCCCCCACTTTAAAATGACCCTATGGATGGTGCATCCAGCACCAGTACGCATGGCGCATCGTGCAACTGTGACTGGCTAAGCCCATAGCGATGCAGAGAAATGAATATGCTAATCGCATAAAGATTTTTAAATGTTAAATTAAGCTGCTGAGCATGGATTATGCTCTCGGATACCAATCACCATTTTTCTTTAACTAACAGTTAGAGTAGAAGAGATATCTCTAGTGGGGAGGGGGGAGTGGGAAATCAATGTTTCATTACTAAAAAGCCTTACTGCCATGAGATTATTTTTTGGCTCCTGACACCTCATTAAGCTTATTTAACAACAACACAATTCATTTGCCTGCCTGGTGCCCAGAGAAATTCTTAAAATTAAGGAGATTGGGGGGGGGGGGGAAACAAAAATAGGCATTTAATATCAGCCTGTCAGCAGGAAAAGCCGCACCATGGACATGTGAAATATGGAATAACATAGAGGGTTGCAACACGGGGCATCATTTCATACCAAATCCATATGTGAATTCCACAGGGTATAAGGATCCACTTAACCTGCTCCCTCCCCACTCGTGATGGGCACAGAAAGTGCCCCTGCCTGACTTCTTCAGACTTTTTTTCAATAATATACACTTTTTTTATATTTTAGCTTGTGCAGGTGACATGATAATAAGTTGACCCTGAGCACTTCTTGTTCTGTGGAAAGTAAAAATGATGGGAGGAAAAAACTTAATTGCTTAAGCGTTTAACTTCTAGAGGGAATGGTACCAGCTCTCAGAAGCGCACAACTTCACGACAATATGCACATCTACAAACACCAATCACAGAAGCGTTTAGGTTGGAAAAGACCTTTAAGATCATCAAGTCCAGCCAAGGACTTGATCTGCCGAAGGCACAGACACCACATCCACATACCTTGTGTTTGCGGGATGGTGGATCTGATTTGCACAAGCCCTTGTGATCTGCTTTTCATCTCTTTTCATTCTGGGTCTCACCTGAATCCAGTTCCTCCATGGGCACTCCTTTCTCCATGGAAGCTTCAGAGTAACGCTGCTGTTGAAGCCACTGATAACTCTTAGCTCTTATTACTACAAAATTTAATGTATAACTTCTGGGTTTGAAGGCATTTGTGCTTCTACCCGTACCTTGGGGGACTCTTCAGCCTCTATATCCTTCCTCGTCCACCTGTGGGTCTCCCTGCTACTGCCAGGACACGGACAGGGACCCATCTGCATGCCCATCCCTGGGATGGATGGGAATTTCTTGGCTTACCCGTTAGAAACCTTGCCGGTTTTCCAAGAACAAATGACAAAACATCCCTAAGTTTTGCATTCCTGGCCAACGCGTGAAGCAAAAAAGGTCTTTGCTGTCACCGCTGATGGTGGTTCTTTTCCGGGGATGCCATCTCCTGCACCACTGCTCTACCACCACCAGCCAGCCCGGGTGTCCCCGCCAACCTCATTGGGGTCCCCCCTGCCCATCCTTGCAGAGCTGGCTTGGCATGAAACACAGGCAAGATTTGGGTGGCCAATGCATAACCTATGTCCATGCCCAAACTGCAAACAGGAAAAAAAAAAACCCTCTCAAAACCAAAAACCCCACAACTTTGATTTGCACCAAACGTCAGGAGCTGCTCCACCACCTCCATACGTGATAAACGGCTCAAGCTGCCCACCAAAGTTCTACTTATTGCTCACTTTTATTGCATGGAAGTGGGGTTAATGCGAAACAAAATGTTCCGAATGAAACGTTCGAGACATCGAAAGGAGAAGTGGCAGACGTGACTTGGCTGTGGGTTTTCCTGGGCCCCATGAGGAGCCCCTACACTGGAGTGCAGGACAAGAGCCATTAGCCTGCAATTTCTCTGCAGGTAATAAAAGAGTTTTATAGGTAAGGGTCTGTGCAGCGCTCAGCCAAATTATGGCTGGGCAGCCTTGGAGCCCAGTAAGGTTCTTTCTAAACCCAAACCATTAACATATGCACAATTAGGCTGGCTGTATCGTTGTGCCACGAGCAACACGCAACCCCTTCTTGAAATAGATGACAGACTTTTAGGTCAAGAAAGTTAGCGGGGAAAAATGAGTTAGCATTAAGGAACTGGAGGGGTTTTTATCACATCTAAAAATAACATTTATATAACCACCTACCCCGACATTTCACATCAGCAAGTGGCCAGAACCGCCTCGCTCAGCTGTATTAAAATATGCAAACACAATGGGACTTTAGCAGCTTTTGTTTCCTGAAAAAGAATTGCGTAACTCAACCTTTAGCAGCCTGGGAGCCATAGGAAAGCCAAGGCAGTTTTCTACGCTGGTTAAAATATGTCGTACGTAGCGCATCCTTCGGCAGTTCAGTTATAGCCATTGCCTATAATTAAACATATTACCTCTGCGGGTCCAGCCTTACTGGACATATGCATAGTGAGGCAACCTCTGGCAAAACGTGAAACCTCTTAAAGGCAGCAAAGCGTGGTGGCTGTTGTCTGCCCTTGGCCTCTCCGCACACACAGCAGGTGTCCATGCAAAAATATGGGGTTTTTTTCCTTCTTCTTTCTAAACCTGCTCCCTTCCAGATGTGACACCTCTCTCAGAAATGCTTAGATCCTACGGAGAACCACCTTTTATCTAACCATAGGTAATGCAATACAGCGCCGATAACACAGGCAGTAGCTGACAAGTTTAAAAACAAGACCATAGTATTTATTCCAAAGATAACCCTGGTACTGGGGTGCAAAGATGCTTGGTTATCTGTGGCACATGCCTCATCCTCATCCAGGTACATGATCTCATGGTCACACCATGGCAGATAAGCTCCATCCTCTGCGGCCACGTGCTCTTACAAGAGGAGAAGTGACCTTTTGCTCCTGCTCTCTGGGCCTTTGGCATTGGCATCTGAATTCTCTTCCCCGTCTGCATGCAGAGTGCTGCTAGCTGCAGGGCTGGTGGCGTATCTTCTCCAAATTTTTTTGGGCTTGTTCAGTCTGGAGAAGAGAAGGCTGCGGGCAGAGCTGAGTGCGGCCGGTCAGGGCTTCAAGGGGGCCCAGAGGAAAGGGAGGGACAAGATTTTTAGTAGGGCCAGCTGGGACAGGACAAGGGGGGATGGTTTTAAATGGAAGCAGGGGAGGTTTAGAGTGGATCTAAGGAAGAAATTCTTTACAGTGAGGGTGATGAAACCCTGGCAGGGGTTGCCCAGAGAGGGGGTGGAGGCCCCATCCCTGGGAACATTCCAGGCCAGGTTGGCCGGGGCTGTGAGCAACCTGATGTGGTTCAAGGTGTCCCTGCTCCTGCAGGGGGGTTGGGCTGGGTGACCTCTAGGGGTCCCTTCCAACCCAAAACATTCCATGATTCTATGATTCAAATTACCTGCTTGCCTGTCCGGCCGCATCTACATCCAGAACCATGATGTTTTGGTGAATTGCTGGGTGCTCCCAGGAAAAAAAAGAAACCGTGTATTTGGGGATCTGTGAGGAAGACTTCAGAGCAGACGGGGAACAAAGGCCCAGTTCCAGTGTCCAGACACGGTACCTTGGTAGGACAACGCAGCCACGTTTTGGACAGGGATGTACTTCTGGTCCCAGCCTTGGTCCTTCTGCTCCAGCTAAAGAAGTGCAAGATGTTCTTCACCGACAAGAGATGTTCTTCTTTGAGAACATCTACATACCGGAAAAGTGAAACGGGAATTCAGTGGCGTTTAAAAAATACTGCAAAACCCAGTTCCCATTTCAGTTTTCCTGGATACATATGTTCTGGGAGAAGCCCCATCTCCAGGCATAAGGGGTAACACGTGGCAGGGGAACCTTCAAGCTCCAATGCGCTGCTTGAAGGCCCTCTTGGTGCAATGCTGCTGCCTCCAAGGAGTGTTTCTCAGCTCTCTGCAGCTTCTGCCAACTTTCTACAAATCATTTGTTGCCGAGATTGATATTACAGTTATGTAAACATACATTATTTATCTGTTATGGCCCTTTGAACTGTGTGAGTGCTCCTGGCTTTCCATTATTCCATGTCTAAATTAATCATGGGCCACAAAATCAGTCACCATTTATGCAATATGAAAAAAAAAAGTAAAAATAGCACTCGCGGTGTAGCGATTTAATGCCGTGTTCCCTTGATAGTAACTATTCAGGCATCAGGCTTCTTCCTCCAGGCCTGTGAAACATTTATTGCTTTTTTAAAAAGGAAAAAAAAACCCTCTTAAAATTATCTGTCTCCTCAGAAGAAAGTTGTTCCTTGATCCAGTCATCTACTCCCCCACCCCGGGGAGCGCGGCTCCAGATCCTTTTGCAGCATCCTTTGCCAACTCCACATTTCATGACCCTCTGAGGGCATCAGGGCTGTTTTCTGGGTTGAAAACCACTGTATGGGCCCCCAGACCCTGCACGAAGACAGGAGTCTGAGTTTTTCATAAATGCTATGATGTAATGGACACCTCTTCTGACACCTCCCCTGCACACGACACCTCGTTGGGTGGGTGGGCCCCTTTGGTGGCAGTCCCCATCTCCCAGACCCTGCACCGAAGACTGGTGCCTTCAACAGCATTTTTGAACCGTTGAGTAACTTAACAGGAAAAGCTATAAAAGGGCTATTTGGGGTAAAGATAGGTGATCTGGATTAAGTGTCAGAAAGCCGACGTCACTGCAAAATATTAGCTCAGGGGTTTCACTGGTGCAGGTGGAGGTGGGAGCAGACTGATGGCAAATTCCCACCTGAGAATTTCAGCTTCTAAACCTATCAATGGAAAAGTGAAGGGTTTGGGTAAGATTGTCAAGAAGAGGAGGCGGCGGTGCCAGCCTTCATCTCTAGTGCTTGGCAGTGTGTGATACCCTCCAGCTTTCGTGATGGGTTGGTTTGCCTCACAGGGCAGGTTGATCTCTTGCTGGATACGGCCAGGAGCTCCGTCACCCTGTACATTTTCTGGGGATGTTTGCACAGGACTGATGCCAGTGTCCCTGCCGGGAGTGCAAAGGGCTAACAGGGAACTGCAACGTGGGGAGTCCAGGAGGGCTTCAACACCCTCATCCATGAAATGGAGGAGGAAGCAGCTCCCTTCTGCTTTTTAACATGAATTACACACTTCTTCAGACCCAAATGCCTGGAAAAGTTGGACCAGATGATCCTTGAGGTCCCTTCCAACCTGGGATTCTATGATTCTATGATTGATTCTACAATAAATGGTCCATGCTGTCCACATGTCTCTCCCCAAGGACCCTCCAGCCAGTGGGACCTTGCGCTCACCTCCTTGATGCATGTCAGAAGAATTAGTTATCTCTGCTCTGGTGGTGTACGGTGGCTGGAGTTTAGTGCTGGAGGTATGTCAGCCCTCTGTGCCCATCCCAGGAGCAGCACGTGCCACGGCTGGGCTTCTTGCACTTCGGCTGTCAACAAAAACCGTGGTGGGAGAGGAGCTCAGGGAGCTGGTTCTGTGCTGGACACTTTTATTCAGTTCACCTCAGGGTGTCCCCGGGGCATTCTAAAGCTTGCCTAGCCTTCACCCACCTCCATGCTTGCTTCAGGCAGCCCCAAAGATGCCCCAAACATCATCAATAATCTCAAGAGCTGCTCTGCTCCAGCATCGCGATTTGAGAGGCACGCTGCTTCTTGCTAACCCATAAGACGGAGGCAGGGAGGGTCAAGAAAAAATTCTTTCATTACTCTGCTTTTTCAGAGTTGTTAGGATCCATCCCATCAGCTACTGACGTGCAATCAGCAGAGTTAATAAAGATCCCGCTCAGAAGCACCAATTAGCAATGCCATGGAAATAATTATCTGCACACAGGACTCTGCTATTAGGGATGGAGTTTTCTGAGGCAGTCAGAAAAGGCTGGTGGGTTACCAGACCTGCCATAAGACTTTTTTTTCGTATCGATGAAGGTCCCCCCAGCAACAGCCGTACGACTTGATCTGAGCCTGGGCCACAGCAGATGCCAAAGCCACCCATCACCTCCACGACGCCGGCACGGAGCCTCCTCATGCTCTCCAAAGTGAAGGAGCAGCCTCTCTTGCAGGAATATCTTGGTGATATTCTGCACTATCCCAGCTCTCTCGACTCCTAAATAATATCTGGCCTTGCAGTGACTCCTTCCCTTGCCGTCCGCAGGCTGCTTTCCCTCGAGCGAGTGGCGCGGCGGAAAGGAGGAACTTCTCAGAGCTTTAAATAACCTCCTGGATTCCCCCCGCCCCAGACTTCTGCTCCAGCTGGGAGAAGCTTTCCTGTTTGTTTGTTTGTTCCTTTTTCCTTGCCATGATTTCAGAGAGGAAGGAATCTGGCTTCTACCTCCCTGAAGGGCTCGAAGGCGAGCAGCCTGGGCTAGAAGTGCAATTACTCAGCGCCGCAGGCTTCGCTTGGGAATTAAAGGTCAGGGCACTTTTACTGGTGGGTTTTTTTTATTCTGGGCTGCCACGGGGTCATGGCTGGTGATAAGCACAAGCTAAAATCCACATTTTTTTAGAGCAGTTCACAGTCCTGAACGGAACGTGACCATGAGAAAGCGAGGGTGTGAAAATCCAAGGAAAGCATTATTAACCCTCTCTTGTCTCCTGATTTTACTTTCCTTTGAGATGGAAGGGACTGGGCAGCACGTGGGCTAACACCAAACCCGCTTGGCCTCACGCTGTGCTGCGGGTGTGTCTTGGTGTGAGCCCAGCCGCTTGCTGCCCCCAGGTGGGGGAGAGAACTGGAAAGAAGGCAAAACTCGGGGGCTGAGGTAAAGACACTTTAATAGGATAAAAAAGGAAGAGAAAATAATGACAATGATAAAAGAATAAACAAAACAAGGGAGGCACAGTGCAATTGCTCACCACCCACTGACTGATGCCCAGCCAGTTCCTGAGCAGCAGCCGCATCCTCCAGGCCAAGTCCCCCTAGTATTTTTGCTCAGCATGATGGTCTGGAACAGCCCTTGGGCCAGCTGGGCTCAGCAGTCCTGGCTGTGCCCCCTCCAAGCTTCTTGTGCCCCTCCAGCCTCCTCACTGGCAGGGCAGTAGGAGAAGCCAAAAAGTCCTTGACTTAGTGTAAGCCCTGCTCAGCAACAACTCAACCATCAGGGTGTTACCAACATCATCCTAAGCCCAAACCACAGCACTGTACTGGCTGCTAGGGAGAAAATTAACTCTATCCCAGCTGAAATCAGGACAGGGTGATGGCTGCTTCTCCAGTGAGCAGCAGAGCAGCCGGACCCTGGGCCGCTCTGTGCCCAGGAGAGCATTGCTGGCAGAGACGAAGCGGAAGGATGCTCTGACCAAAAGCTGGGCTTTACTAATGCAAGGTGTTTCAGAGGGGCTGGGGGCTTTGAGGTGCTTCAGATATTGACCTCTTGGGGCGAAAGGCCATCAGCAGCAATCAGGCACGACCATCTTGTGTTGGAGATCAAAGAAGGGTGTCTGAAAGCATTGGTTCCCACAGCCCCGCTTGCCCACTCCCCACCAGGGCTGCACCAGGGTTTTAACGGCCAGAAGCTGCTGTAGGGACTCAGGGTCCCTGTTCTCCAGTGCTGTGCTGCCCATGTAGCTGAAGCCTTGTGGAAACTGGAAACATAGGAATACTTAGGAAAAAAAAAAGTCCAAATTCATTTCTTTCCAGGAAAAAATTCAAACAACACTGAAAGAAGGAAATCCCTCTGTAAAATGTCTTCTCTTCCAGTAGCCGACTGTTCACGAAGACCCTCGCCATCCTGCAGCTCTCTGGGCTGTGCACATCTTGGCTGTGGCAGGTAACAGTCTAAAAAATAATGTTTATGCCATGACTGCTCTCCCCGCTGCGGGAATCGTGGTGCTCAGCGCTGTGCTTATGGACCAAAAAGCCTTCGGACCCAAATTCATCCAACAAGACGGGGGAGGGTGGTGGTGGTGGGACCTCTGCTCTTCCTGAGAAGCTGTCCTTTTATTTTTAAACAAAAAAAATACCCCAAGATCATCTGTCTCCTGGAGATGGTGGCTCCTTCCCCATCCAAATCAGTGCTCTGGGGGATTGAACGTGTTTGTCAGATGTTTCTGAAAAGCAGCTCCGTCATTAGCTTGGCATGGGTTGGAAATGTGGAGGCCGAAGCCTCCAGCTGGAAAGATGATTTTGATAAATAAGCAGCCGACAATTAGCCCAGGGGGTGGGACTGCCTGCCCTCCCCAGCCGTCCTGGGGCATCAGCTGCTTGCGGGCGGGCTCCCATCTGTCCTGTCCCGACGTCCTCCGCATCCCCTGCTGCTCCCCACCCCGTGCCCGAGGTCAGCTGAGGTTTCCTTTTCCACCGCACACCCCAATCTTACTGGGGGGGGGGGGGGAAATTCCTGGTTTGTGGCACTGGAAAGGAGCTGTGGCAGGCAGGGGTGGCAGGCAGCCCCTTCGCAGGCAGCCCCTGCCTCTCCCGACCTCGCGGTGCTGCCCTTCCAGCGCTGATGGATGGTCTCGCCTGAGAAAGCCCCATCCTGAGCTTCCCCAGATGCGAGATTAATTTATTGCACCTGTCCAAACAGAACACATTTCTATTTTATCTGCATTACTGCCTGTCCTGCGGGGTGATGGAGAGGTTTGGGCGTGCCCACACTCGGGTGACCTTGGCCCAGCCTGGTGGGTCTGTCCCCCGCCCCCCAGGGCTGGGGGTGGGACACACCGATGCCGAGCATCCCTGTGTTAGAGATGCAGCAGAATATCCAGGGATACAGATCCAGGGGGGTGGAGGGGAAAGGATCATAGAATCATAGAATCATGGAATGGTTTGGGTGGGAAGGGACCTCTAGAGGTCACCCAGCCCAACCCCCCTGCAGGAGCAGGGTCACCTTGAACCACATCAGGTTGCTCACAGCCCCGGCCAACCTGGCCTGGAATGTTCCCAGGGATGGGGCCTCCACCCCCGCTCTGGGCAACCCCTGCCAGGGTTTTACCACCCTCAGTGGAAAGAATTTCTTCCTTCTATCTTGTCTATCCTAGATCTAGGATCCAACCCTCTGCTCCAGCTGAAGGGGGAGCACGGGCAGAACAGCTCTCGTTATTGTGAATACGGCCATAACTTGCCGTCGAGAATCTTAGCGCGGGTGATGACAAACGGCGGTGCTCGGGGGACGCGTCCTTCAGCACCAGCTGCCCGACGGCCCTTTCTGGAGCAAACGAGAGGGGAGCAGGGACGTACATCCAGCCAAAAGTGCTGCTTTGCCTCCCCTCCCCATTTACGGGCCAAAGCTGAGTCCCGGCAGGTTTTTGCTCAAGCAAAATTCCCAGGGAGTTCAGCGGGATTTTTGCCTGATTAAAGCTTGAGCCACAGTCCAGGAATTTCTGCCTCTTCTGCGATCCAGCCAGGCTTTGTGCAGGAGCTTGTAATCAATCTGTTACCCTTAATGGAGGCTTTTTTTTGGAGAGAATTCAAGTTTATCCCGTTAGAAAGGGGTTTAGGCTTCCCTTTTCGTGGTGGTGGGAAAGAAAAACTCCTTGGCTTCCCCAAGCCAGGCCGGCAGCCTCTGATCTCCCTTGATTTTAACCTTCTCTCTTGGAGAGGGAAGTTACTGGAGGACTTTGGAAATGATCATTCCAGCTCATGAGGGCCAAAGGAGCTCTGGAAAGCGAAATAAGCTCGTAATTAGGTGAGTGCCGTCCTTTTGCCAGGTGAAGAAATTAGAAATTTCAGCTGGAATTTCAAAAGGAGGAGCAATTAGAGGACAGTGACCTTCTGACCCTGTAATGACAAATACCAGCTCTGCAGGGGCATGGATGTGCTCCCAGACAACGGCGTGCGGTACTCTGCCCTCAACGACATTAGGAAAACGATAATTAGAAGGGCTAGCATCTACAAAACAGTCTGAAATAGTCTTGAGGAATTAAAAAGAAAAGAGGAAGGAAGGACGGGGGCGATCATAAGGAGAAGCAAAAGCCCCCTGCAAAGAGAAGAGGAATAAAAGTCTTCATCACACCTGGGATGCGGCTCCTCTTCAACCCAAAAATCCTCCTGAGCCTATTTTAACATGTAGATATGGCAAAGGTTGCTTCAGGCCAGGATACGACAGCTCCAAATGAGACTTTGGCAAAGCCTGAATAATTTTACATGTGTTAGAAAGGGCCAGATGCGGCTGGGCAAATGGCACAGCAGCAGTTTTTGGAGTTTTTAAGCAAAGCCTGCTGAGCTCTTGAGAGGGGAATGAGAGGAGATCCGTAGCATCCCCCTTGTGAGAAAATGACAGCAAATATGATTTTTTGAACTCATTGGTTTTGGTGCTTTACTTGTTGTTGGGGACAGGGCAGGACAGAGCCAGGCTGGGGTGATGCTGGGGAACTTCATCCCCGGGGACATCCCGCCTCCCTGTCCCCATCGCCTGCTTTTGCAGCAGAGTGTGCCCAAGGAAAAACCAGAGCTGGAAGGAAGAAATCATCTCAGCCCAAAAAGTGAAGCTGCCCCAGCAGGGAGGGCTCTGAGAGCCTTCCCCGTGGCGACGGAGCACATCTCTGCCTGCACAAAGTTACTCTATTTTCCATTCAGGTCTTTAACTAAAGAAAACAGAGCACTACAGAAAAACATGACATTGGGAGAGGGTTTTTTTCTTTGGTTTGTTTATCAGCAAGATTAAGATGCCTGGCTGCGGAATAAAGGAATGTCTCGCCTTTATTTGTTTCGGGGCATGTGGAGTGCATTTGTTTCCTTGGATGCAAATTCGTTGTTCATGCTCTGAATAAAAATCCCAGTGCCAGGAGACTGCCGTCGGATTCGGATCTCTTGGCATCATTTTTGCTGTAATTTCAGGCACAGAGCGGGGATCTGATTTTTTCCCAATATTCTGCCGCTTTGTTTGGTCTCCGAGGCGCTTTCCCAATTTCTTTCTTAAACTTTGTGTCAGCTAATTTCCATGTTTCTAAACTACGGCTGGTGACTGGGAGGCTGCAGGGCCAGCTTTTGGGATGCAGGTCACGCCACCGCCCCTCGTGTGATGCCCACTGGCCGCCTGCCTGCCTGATCCCCTGCTGGAACCCAGGCAGCTCCGGGAGCCGCCCGGCCCTTTCCGCGCTGGCTGGCCAGCATGGACTGGGGCTCGTGGGTCCCTCGCCGCCAAAGCCTGGGGGTAAAGTGGGAGAGATGCACATTTTGGAGCTGGCGCTGGGGGCACGCCGGCTCCCGCAGCCCTCTCAGCCCAAAGCAGGCAAAATTGGGCGTCAAAATGAATTGGCTGCGGATTCTAATTTTATTTATTTATCTATCTATCTATTTTATTTTTATTTATATTTAGGCATGCACGCACGCATGCACATGTCTCAAAGCTCAGCGACAGCTGTGCAGGGGCTCAGAACTGCACACGTACCAGGAGAGCTGCTGTATCCAGGGGGCACATCTGGGCCATCTTCATTTCCAGCCCTTCTCTACAAGCACCACGGGCACCATGCCCCCTCCAAAGGCTCGCCGGCAGCCGTGCTCCCTGTTCGTCCCCAGGGTGGGCAGGACCCACTCCCCCCAGCCTGGTGCAGGGGCTGCCACCTTGCATTAGCTGCATCGGGGTACGGCGTGTTGTGACATGACTGTGCCTGACATGACATGTCACCTTGGGAGATAATGAGTTGGAAATTTGTGCTAATAATTGTTTTGACTGTTCCCCGGGAACGAGTGGGGTGGGTTTTTTTCAGCAGAACGTCTTGTGCCTAAAGTGATTTTATTAGGGAATTATTATTGTTTTAGGTAGGTGACGTATCAGTTGTGCCAACTGGAGGTTGGGAGTTGGTACCCAGCATCGTTAACAGTTGGACTTGATGATCTTAAAGGTCTTTTCAACGTAAACAATTTTATGATTCAATTCTATGATCCCTGCAGCCCCTCGGGATGGCCCTGGATGCTCCACAGTGCTCCAGGAAGGCTTTCTCCCAGACCCCAGCTCTTCCCCTCCAAAACCAGCTGCCCCAACCACCATCACCTTCCCCACAACCAGCACCCCGATGCCATTGCCACTAAGCAAAGGACTTGCATCGCTGTCCATAAGCATCCGTGGGTGGGTGCGGAGTTGCATCCCAGCTCAAGGCATAGGGATGCTGCACGGGGCAAAGCCCTGGGTGGGGGGCATACGGGGGGGTTATCACCACTGAATCACAGCCTTTCACTCTGCATTGCAAAGCACTTGAGTCCTTAACTGGCACCAAGCACGTTTGCTTTCTCTCTACCTGCTGCGGGAACCCTGGAGATTTTTCTAATGAGCAAAGCAAGCTACCGCTGGTGGACTTTTCAAGTTCTCGTAGCTTTACAAATTACATTTGCTCCAGGCAGCCATTCATAATAATCAACGTGAAACCACTGCTAAGCACCAAAAAAAAATCTTTGCGTAGTCAGCAATACACCTCTTAGATACCGTACTGCCATCCGCCACAGCTCGTCGTAACTTGTAATTTGATTAAAAACACGGGGTTGGAAGTGCACTTGTCCACAGTAGCGGATTCGTGTTCCCCTCTATTAGAAGGCGGTGTGACATGACTTAATGATGGAAAAAACTCATTACAGAAAGCACTTGTCAAATATGAGTCTGGTTTTGCCCAGCACCCATGTAGAAATGCAGTTTCTCTCCCTTTGGCTCAGACAGACAGACAGACAGACAGACTCCCACCAGCCACGCTGCTTCACGCCTTCCCTCCCCAAAGTGGCACAGCTCCTCCTCGCAAAGGAACGCCGCTATTTTAGCAGCCTTGGTCCCATACAGATTTGGGGAGAGGTTTTCAGAGGTGAGCAGTGCAAGGCAAAGAGGCCTTTCCACGGCGCAGGGTAGGACTCAGGGCTGGGCTGGAAGGAAGATGCTCACAGCAGCTAGAGAAAAGGTAAAACCAGGTTTTCAGCATCACCAACTTGGGAAATAGAGGCATTAGATATTGTGTTCCCAAATATATTGAGCAAGAAGATGCCATTTTTGTAGTCAAAAGAGAACCCATCCTGTCCTCCAGCAATTCTGCTCCCAGGGGCTGTAGAGGAGCCTCCAGCCACCTGGACTACTTCACATGGGCAGTCCCCATCCCCAAAACCCAGCAGATCTGATCACACCCCAGTTTGGCCAGGCTCTCCCAGCCAGGCAGGCAATCTTCCCCCAGGTCTAGAAACCGGTCCTTCCTGTAGCAGCCAAAACATCACTATTAAGGTACTTATTCTTTCCCTACTATGTATTTATGGTTTTACTCTTTCCATAGGAGCTGGGCAGCTTTGCCCATGGAGACGGCGCAGAACTCAACTTTTCTGTCCCCATCGCCAGCAGCTGGTTTTGAAAAATGTGGAATTCCCTCATACACCAAAGTCCCCGTGGTTTTCCCCAGCACAGCCCTGAGCCATTGCCTATGGGATGCTTCAAAAACCTTTTTTCCTCAAAATTTCCTGAGAGGGAAAGAGAGACATTAAGTAAACAGAATGTAAGATTATGGGAGGGACTGTTTTAGAGACCGTAAAAGAGCTTTAATGAGGTCTGAGCTATATAAAAAAGGCTGCCGTTATGGGAGAGCCCTGTCTGGAAGGCTGGCAGGAGCCTGCTGTTAACAAAACACAAGTGTATCTTAAACCCACCGTAGCCCTTACGGCTGGAGCACGTGAAAAACCACACTGAAATTTAAATAAAATATTTAAGGGGCCCTAAAAGTGAGCTGATGCTCACGAGGTTTAGGCTTCGGAGCGGGGATGTTCTCAGGGGGGCTGGGTGGGTGGCAGGTCCCATTTCAACCGCCTTTTCCCAAGCCTTTTCAGCAGCTGCGATGTTATTTTGCCATCAGGTTTAGCCCTGCAGCAGAAACTCGGGCGGTATTCATGCACAGGGTATCTGAAATACAGCGTGCGGTGTTTCACGGATCTCCCCCTCCTTGAGCAATTGGGATGTCTGAGCCAGCGTGGAATAAAAATGGGAGACAACAGCCCATGCAGGCAAAGGGAGCTCCCCCCTCCAGCTGGCACGGTGGGGGATTTGGGGTGTCCAGGGCTTTTCTCAAGTAGGGTCAACAGCATGGGCCACGGGATGCTGTCCCCCTTGTCACCGTCACCCGGAGCCACAGCTTGCTGGGTGGAAGCCCCAAGCGCCAGGAGCATCACCTACCTTGGGAAAAGATCACTTTTTCTCCAACACAGAATTTAATGGAAATCCAAGGGTAACACGGGTTGAAAAGCATTTAAGAACAATTATAAATGAACAGGATATACAACAACTTCCAGGAAAGCCCGGGTTGCCACAGCTTCACTGAAGCGGCAGCTCCGTCACAGGGGATGAGGCTCAGCTCGGCCCCCGGCGGCGAGGAAACCGCTTTTTAAGATGCCACCGGAGAAGTCACTACCAAAACAAAATGGGAATTTTTCCACAGGATGGTTTTGAAATTAAAATTTTGCCCATGGCACAGAGAAGAGGACATGAGCTTTCTGCTATCTTTAGCATGATCAGTTATTAGGAGTGCATTAGTAGCTAATTAAATAGGACAGTAAGGGTTCCAAGCCCTGGGCTCAGCAAGAGGCTACGGAAGCACGGTCTGACCACAGGTCTGCATGAAACCAGGTGGGTAAGTGCAGATGTCGAGGCAAATTCATGATGCCAGGGTGGCTCGGGGTACAGCCAGCCGCCCACGATGCGCCGAGGAAGCCTGCAGCGAAAGGGCAACTCTTTATGGGGGAGCCAACAGGTACGAAACATTGCAAAAAGGGCTCCTGTCTCCCCAGCACATAGAATCATAGAATCATGGAATCAGAATGGTTTGGGTGGGAAGGGACCTCTAGAGGTCACCCAGCCCAACCCCCCTGCAGGAGCAGGGACACCTTGAACCACATCAGGTTGCTCACAGCCTCGTCCAACCTGGCCTGGAATGTTCCCAGGGATGGGGCCTCCACCCCCTCTCTGGGCAACCCCTGCCAGGGTTTCACCACCCTCACTGGAAAGAATTTCTTCCTTAGACCCTGTCTAAATCTCCCCTCTTTTAGTTTAAAACCAGCATGGACAATGCACTCCCTTCCTCATCTTCCCTGCACCTCCACGGATGGCTTCTACAGGCATTGGGCTCATGAATGCTAAATAAAACACTTATAAAAACCAGAAAACAACACACAGAGGACAGGCAGCATCTTTTCAACAGAAGAAGGGAGCAACCATGGCATTGTAAGGGGCTCATTTATCCCTTCTGGGTGCTGCACATCTCTTACTGGGAGCTCTAGACCCACGCAGCCTTCCCGCCACCACACACATGGCTTTGGGTGCCAGAGGGGGAAAAAAAAACCCAGAAAAATTACAATTACTTGGAAAAGGTTGTGGCAAAAACAAGCCAGAAAGTTAAACCGTTTGTTTTTTCTCTTCAGCCAAAACCTAGGAGGAGTTTCTGACCACATGCACCCTGGCAGAGCCACATCGGCTCCTAAATATCCAGAAGTTGCTGCTGCCAGGGCGGCACGGGGCCCCCCCTCTCCGGGGGACCACACTCCAGAACTGCATGGTCAGGTTTTCCTGGGAAAATTGATCTTCCTCTCCCAAAAAAACCTCAGGGAAAAATCAGTTTATGCCACTGAAATATGTTATTCTTGCAGTGTTGAAGCCCATTTCAGCTTGACTTCTGAATTTACTTTTGTATAGACTCTTCCATTGCTCAGTACAGCGCATATGCCTTAATTAAATAAACCATAGCTCTGGCAGCAATATTTTATCAGGGAAACCCAAACAACTTGTTCTGACATCATCTAACTGCTACTCCTTTCTTTCGCTTTTCCTTGTCAAAATACTCATTCAAACTGGCACGTTCTCACTGAGTATTTAGATTTTTGCAGACATTTTTACAACCTATTTGCATTTTTATGGAAAACTCTTCCATCTGTTTATTTCCCTTTTGCAACCGGCTGGGCTGACTCGCAGCAGAGAGATCAGCAAAAGCCCGACGGCGCCGGTAACGAGCCCGGCCGATGGCACCGTGGCTTTCCCTGGGCTCGCTCCTCCTGCTTTACCCCTCCAAGTAATTTTCTGATCTCCTTGGAGATCCCGACGGTGAAAATAAATCATCCCAGACACCCATGCTCTGCAGGCTTCAGCGACTAAACCTTGGCAAATTATTTGCAAAGCTCAAACTGAAACCCTTGCTGACAAAGGCGCTTTCAAAACCTGAGCTACAGATGCAGCCCAACACAAACTGCACACTTTTCAGGAAGGTTGCGGATATTTTCATATAATATGGGTTACTTGGACAAGCAGAGCCACTTTCTTCCCTTTTAATATGTACAAAATAATATATTTTCAGGGGGGGAATAAAAGCAGGGTTTCCGCACCCCGCTCCCCACCTGCAACTTGTGCAGGCTCTGTGTCTGTTGCTGTTTTCTTGGAGAAGATCACGCTCTTGAGGTTATTTCTGCCCTTTTCTGTACATTTATGTAGCACCAAGCAGGGAATAATTCAGCCTCCAGAGTGTAGCTGGTGTTGCTTTAATGCATAGATAGGAGGGCGATATACACCCCGCTGTATTATCGGCAGAGTAAGACCTGAGGAAGGGGCCGTATCCCCAGACAAGGTTTATCTCCCTGCGACGTCGATGTTTATGGCATCCACCAACGGCATGAACATTTACACCTCACTGCACAGTAAAATGCATTTTTAGAAGCCACATGTGATAAATTCCTCCTCTGGGCAGCTCCCTGGCCAAATGAAGCGTTTGCTGGGGTTGCTGCGTTCGGCCGGTGTTTCACAGCCCAGCTCCCGGGTGTCACTTTGGAAAGGTGCCTTATCCTCCAAATGAGGAATAACTACAACAAGTAATGCTAATAATATCTTTAAAAAGCACGTTATTTAGTTTAAGAGGTAGATTACGACCAGCATGCCAAACGATGCGAAACACGGGCGGTTAAGCCTGATCATAGAATCATAGAATCATCTAGGTTGGAAAAGCCCTTTAAGATCATCAGGTCCAACCATTAACCTAACCCTGCCATCCCACCACTAAATCCTGTCCCTAAGCACCTCATCTACCCTTCTGTTAAATCCCCCCGGGGTGGGGACTTGACCACCTCCCTGGGCAGCCCCTTCCAGAGCCTGACAGCCCTTTTGGGGAAGGAAATTTTCCTAAAGTTTAATGCCAAGCTCCAGCACCCACCCGGTCCCCTCCAGTGCTTGGGAGAGGGGTTTGTATTATTTTTGGTGGCAGCAGTGTCAGGCCGGGTGCTGCGGGGTGTGGGCTTTGTGCCTGCAAGTGCCAAACACCCCTGGCTCAAACTCCCCCCCCGCCCCGGCCCCGGGTGTCCACGTTGCTCCCAGGAAGGAAACCAGATCACTTGAATTGGGGCAGAAAGAGGTGAGAAAATCAGTAGTGTGAGGCTTGTGGTGTGCACGTGGAAGATGCTGAGAGTGGGGTTGGGCAAGGGCCCCCCCTCCATCCCCCCCGGTCCCCATTTCCTCCTGCATGGGGCTGCAGTGCAGCGGGACGGGCTGTGCCGGCAAAGCCCCTGGGGAGCGCAGGCTTCCTCCGCACCGACATGCGCCCACGGGGCAATTGCAAGTTAATAATCTTTTCCTGAAGCCACTTTATACTTCACATTTATGATTTTCCTCTGGCATTGTTCCTTCCTTCCCAAAGGAAACGTCCCAGCCCTCATTGCTCGTGCATATGGGAAGAGGTCAGCACGAGCGATGCTATCACGCGCCGGGGTTCCCAGCCCTAACGAACTGCAGATGAACGGAGCAGCGCCACATCCATGCAATTCAACATCTATAGCTGCCCTGCAATTCCACGTGAGGCAGAGTCCAACAGAAGTCCTGGATACTCTTTGCAGTGGTGTCCAGCGCCAGGACAAGGGGCAATGGGCACAAACTGAAACAGAAGAGGTTTCACTTGAACATGAGGAAGAACTTCTTGACTGGGAGGGTGCCCGAGCCCTGGCCCAGGCTGCCCAGGGGGGCTGTGGAGTCTCCTTCTCTGGAGATCTTCAACCCCCACCTGGACGAAGTCCTGTGTAACATGCTCTAGGAGAACCTGCTTGAGCAGGGGGGTGGGACTGGGTGATCTCCCAAGGTCCCTTCCAACCCTTGCCATTCTGGGATTCCGTGTGATTCTGTGATAGCCACCTGCAAGAGCTAAGCCAGGAAAAAGGCACGTAAATACCTTGAGAGATGCATCTTTCCCCTCTGGGCTTTGCAGAGCGACTCAAACGCGAGCATCGTGCTAGAGCCCCTCCGTAGCGTGGCCCAGACCTGGGGCTGGCCTGCGAGCTGGTTATTTACAACAATCTTTTCTTCATCTGGGAGTTTTCAGGTACTCTATTGCAGTAAAATGCTAATGATTACACATTCAGAGATTAAATAAACCCAGCAATGCCACAGTTTGTTCACGGTTATCTTTTTATGGCAGGCATTTCTATATCCATGGGTTCACACCTTTCACTTGCATGGAAGTAGCATCCACTGGACCAGAGGTGCTGCTGGCCCACCATGATTTATTTTGGGGGTATTCAAAGCTGCTGCAACCACTGGTTTTCACCTTTGTCTCATGGAGAGGCTGATGTGCCCGGCTGTGTCCCTACCCCTGCCATCCCAGCCTAAACCCTGGCCCTCAGCACCGCCTCTGCCCAGCTGTTAAATTCCCCCAGGGCTGGGGACTCGCCCCCTTCCCTGGGCAGCCCCTTCCAGTGCCTGACAGCCCTTTGGAGAAGGAATTGTTCCCCAGGGCCAACCTCACCCTGCCCTGGCACAACTTGAGGCCGGTGCCCTCCCATCGCCCCTTCCCTGGGAGCAGAGCCCGACCCCCCCGGCCCCCCCGCCCCAGGGTTGTGGGAGCGATGAGGGCTCCCCTCAGCCTCCTCTGCTCCAGGCTGAACACCCCCAGCTCCCCCAGCCGCTCCCCAGCAGCCTGGGGCTCCAGACCCCTCCCCAGCTCCGCTGCCCTTCTCTGGACACGCTCCAGCCCCCCCAGGGCCTTCGGGGAGGGAGGGGCCCAATCCTGACCCCAGCATTCGAGGGGCGGCCCCCCCAGTGCCCAGCACAGGGGCACGGTCCCTGCCCTGCTCCTGCTGGCCACACCACTCCTGATACAAGCCACGATGCCACTGGCCCTCTTGGCCACCTGGGCACCCTGCTGGCTCATATCCAGCCGCCTCTTGACCAACACCCCCAGCTCCTTTTCCGCCGGGCAGCTTTCCAGCCCCTCTGCCCCACGCCTGGAGCGTTGCGTGGGGTTGGGCTTAAATATATTTAAGGCCTGAGTTTTGCTTGGAGCTGGACCATGAGATGTGGCCATGATCCGTGCCCACACACTGTGCCAGGCAGGGCTCACCCCACACGCGAGTCAGGACATGCTCCCATCTCAGCCTGGAGCCGCAGGTGATGTTTGGCAGAAAGCCTTGGGCTAACGAGTAGAGGCCAGAGCTCTCAAAATGCCTCCATTTCCACAGAGACAGCCCCCATGGCTGCACAGCTGCAATGCACGGGCAGCCATCCCCCCCCCCCACTCTGGGTTTGGCCCCCCGGTGCAGCCAGGTAATTCCCCTACGTGCTGAAATAACCTGAACAAGCCTCAAGTGTTTTTTCCTTCCCCCGCTATAACCTTCTGCGTGATGACAGTCGTCAGATAATAAAGCCCGCGGCCCAAACGTTGCCCTCAGAAAAGGCATGGCAGGGAGCTGAGAGTCATCCAAACCGCAGGTTTGCCTTCGTGCGAGCCCAGGCGACTGAGAGTCATTTGGAGAAAATAATCAACAATCATCGTATAAAATCATGGATGTAATTTGTAGAAAAGAATCCGTTTTGGCTTACCCATAATTTCACATGATCGGGCAAAAGCCGACGTACATCCCCTTTACGGCTTCTAGGAAATTTCGACTTGCCCAATTCATGTTGAACATATGGACTTCATTTTCTCTCACACCTGGCCGTATATATTTGTTATGAAAGGTTCATGACTCTCTGGGTTATGTGACCTATTCCCAAGATGATTAGAGTTAAATGTGTTTCCTGCTCTCCCAAATTCCATATAAACCAAAGAAACCAATCCATAGATCCCCAGTGTAATATCCTGAGCCTACAAATACCCACACGCAATAAGTCAGGGAGGAGGGAAGATCCCATCCCTGCTTTCCATTAGTGAGCAGCTGCACGGGGAAGGCAACGAGAAAAAGGAAAACCCCGGTAATTTGGGGAACAATACAGAGAGATATTTGAATTTTGTCTCACTTACCTGCACTCAATGAAAGCACTGAAACAGATTTATGCACCTCTCCCTAGGGCACGGGTGTCGCCCAGTTTGTCCTCGTGCTCGGAGCAAGCTCTGCTGGATGGACAGACAGACAGGGATATCTGCTGGGACGGACACCTTCAGAGCAACACCAGCGACACTCCTCATCGACGCCGGGGCTCTGACAAGGAAAGGTCACGCTCGGGCCCTAAAACTGGCTTTCAAAGCCCATTGGGGGGGCAGGGGGACACACACTTCCCTGAACTCGGAGCTGATGCAATTGTGCCGTGTGGGTAAGGGAGATGCTTTCAGAGTGTCAGCAATGGTGACGATGCTCTCGAGCACAGCAAAATGCACCGGGGTGTCCAGGCATAATTGCATTGCATACGTCATAATATATGCAATGATGATGATCATAGAATCATAGAATCGTAGAATCATGGAATGTTTTGGGTTAGAAGGGACCCCTAGAGGTCACCCAGTCCAACCCCCTGCAGGAGCAGGGACACCTTGAACCACATCAGGTTGCTCACAGCCCCGGCCAACCTGGCCTGGAACGTTTCCAGGGATGGGGCCTCCACCCCCTCTCTGGGCAACCTGTAACCATGTAACCATGATGATGATGATTATGATGATGATAATAGAAGAAATATTTTTTTTATATCTGTATGTACACACACAGAGCTCTAGTGGCACGCCGCCCAGTGGCATAAAGGGCCCAAGAAGGGCTGGCGCCCCCACTTGCTGCCACCCCTGGGCGATGCTGGAAGGAGCAGAGCTGCAACTGACTCCTTCCACCCCCCCAAGATATGTTTGGCTCAGGACATGACCCAAGAGTGATTTATTTTGGCCCACTATACCATATTGATGCAATTGCTGACATTTTTAAAATTGAGGGCTTTGAGCTCTTACCTGTTCTTACGTACCCTGTACGGAGAAAAAAAATGAAGCATTGTTGGCCTGGGGTTGTGGTGGTCTGTGCATGTCCCGCTCATGGGCATCTACAGAGGGGGCTTCATGGTGGCCACCTCTGCCCTGGGGCGAGCCCACAGCTGTGGCCTCGGCACAGCATTGAGCAGAAACCCAGTTGGGGCTGGCAAAACCATTTTGCGTGGCCCTATCTCACTATGCGTGTTTGAAATAGCTTATTCCTCTGCACATGCCATGCTTGGGAATTACTTTGGGGGTTTGGAAATCAAATAAAAACCCTCGATGAGGTTGCTTCAGCATGGGACGCCAGCCCGCGTGCAGCCCCGCGCAAAGGGCATCCGTTGGGGGACGTAGGGTCCCCCCACTGGGACAGGGGACCCCTGTGACAGAAATCCCCCAGTTAAGGTTATTATGGCAGCGGTCCCACAGGCTCAGAGGGCATCGGGAAAGGATGGAGCACTCCTTGATGCTACGGATAACTGCACTCCCTGTGCTGCGCACGTCCCATGGTTTCAGAAACGAGATGGCCGCGCGCCGCATCCCGATGGCCCTGACCTTTCCAGGGTCCTGGAGGCAAAGTCGTCTCCTCTTGCAAACAGCAGATGGCATTTACGGCTGGGGTCTCTATGTCCCATAAATACAGCGCTCTGCTTGTCATCCCAGCTGCTGTCCCCAGCCCTCCACGCACCCACCTCCTTGGAGCATGCTGCCCCTAGGCTGCCAATCCCAAGGCACACGGGGACAAAAATCAACCCCCGGTAAAGAAGACGTGTCCTTAGGGAGAGAGGAAAGAAGAAGGAGCATCCCAGCACTGTAAAAGCCACCCCTCCTTCCCCCGGAGAGATTTTTCCCTTTGAGGAACTGAAACGAGAGCCGGAGGTTGTGCAACGAGTGGCTCGGCGCTGATTTAGCGGTAAAAAAATACCAAGTGAATCGCTTCCAAAAGAGTTTAGTTGGATGTCATTCTTTCCTGTTGGTAGACAGAAGGAGAGTGGGAAAAACTCCTGTTTTGGGAGCCAAGCGCTGCAGAGGAGAGCGATTAGCAGATGGCATGGAAATTAGCTCATTATTATTAATTTGCCAGGCCTTTACCAGTTCATGAATTGCCCTTTGAAAGTTGAAAAGCAGCGTGTGCGTGCGTACAAAAGAGGGCTTCTTTTGGCAAATCATCTAATTAATAGCTGTGCCACCCACCACATGAATGGAAGCCGTCCCCACCTGCCTCCGCACGGCCCCGCGCCCGGATTTGGGGGTGAGCCGGCGCCTGCCCCAGCTGGGATAATGCAGCCCTTATTGCAGGATGCTGCTCAATAGGAAACCTCCACGACTGGTGCTTATTAATGTGCTAATGTTTTGTTTGAAGAAGTTAATGCTGGAAAAGGTTCCCTTTTTTTTTTTTTTTTCCAAGGGGGTTTCTGTGAAGGAGGTTGAACCAGCTGTTTAACAGTCCTGCATATGGGTATCTACTGAAAGCTCCATTTAAGACAAACCATATTTCAGTCCACTCAAACCTCTCCTCCATCCTCTTTAAAATTGGCTTTAGTTTTGCCTAGGCTGTGCTTCTCAATGGCATGTCCGCATCCTTTTATTTCTTTCCAGAACATCGCTGCCCCATGGAGCCGAGAGGACAACTTGGGCTGGTGAAGCAAAGTCTGAACATTTAAATTTATAGTCAATATGTTACTTCAAGTTGGAGCTGCAATTTGAGGTGTTTTCCAGCTTCTCTGTATAAAAGCTGCTGTAAATCACAGGGATAATAGTAGTAGTAGTAGTAGTAGTAGTAAATAATAATAATAATAATAATAAAAACAATAAATAATAAATAATAAATCATGAATAATAATGATGTTTCCAAGATAACTGACAACACAAATCACAGATTTGTAGGTTTTAAAGGAACATCAAAAGGATGGTTGGTTTCTGCATGGGACCATGTAAGAACCATTCCCCTGCCCTCTGCAAGCAGAGGCAGCGAGGCCGCAGGATTCAGTCCATTTTTCCATCCTTACCAGGAGCCTTAAGCAGTAAAACCACACCATTTGAAAATTAACCACCCCTGGCCATGCCCACCATGTACCCGGGCCTGATCACTGCCGATTAAAGCCATCAGCGGAGGAGATCCCCCATATGGCTGCTTTCCAGCGGGAGGGAAGCAATAGCTGTCATCAGCCAGAGCGGCTGGGCTGCAAGCCGCTGGGAGGGCTGTAAGTGACACAGTCGCTGTCGTTGTCACGTTAAAACGGCAGCCTCATAGCTAGAGACAGGGCTAATTGCCTGAGCACATCGCCGTGTGTCAAAACTCCTAATTGATTTCCTCCTCATTAACGCCGCGACGCTGCTCTGGGACTGTATTTCAGCACGCGTGAGCACGCCGCACTCCAGCTCTGCCCGGGGTAAAACACTCTCGGAAGTCTGGGCATGTAAAGCCAGCAAAATGAGTCACGGGAAGCTAATTAGAAAGCTCACATAAATATAGTGTCGAAGCATAACATGCATTGGAGTTCAACTCATCACTTACCCCAGGTGCTGCCGGAGGTTTAGTAAATGTGATGCTATTGCCTTCATTTGGGGGTTGGATGCCACTCCATGGAGTCAGGACCACATGTCCATTTTTACTGCTGGAGCATCTTGGATGCCGAGCAGCATCATCCCTCTGCAGCTCACTGGGGAGCAGAGAAATTTTTGGTCCAGGTTGCGGCGGAGGGCACGCTCGCTTTGGCGCCGAGAGGAGGATGCACAGGAGAAGTCTCCAGCTTAAGGATTTGTGCATAAGGACGAAAGAAGTGGCATCCTCTGTTAGCGTGGCCATTCGGTACCCTCCGACTATCCAATGTGGAATTTGATGGCTTGGATTTGGAAACGTGCGTGGAGTCCCTAGGAAAAGTCCTGGTGGACGACAAGGTGGCCATGAGCCAGCAGGGTGCCCTGGGTGCCAAGAAGGCCAATGGCACCCTGGGGTGCATGAAGAGGAGCGTGGCCAGCAGGGCGAGGGAGGTTCTCCTCCCCTTCTACTCTGCCCTGGTGAGACCCCACCTGGAGCACTGGGTGCAGTTCTGGGCTCCCCAGTTCAAGAAAGATGAGGAACTCCTGGAGAGAGTCCAGAGGAGGGCAACTAGGATAATAAAGGGACTCGAACATCTCCCCTGTGAAGAAAGGTTGAGGGAGCTGGGCTTGTTCAGCCTGGAGAAGAGAAGGCTGAGAGGGGATCTCATCACCACGTACAAATATCTCAAGGGTGGGGGTCACGAGAACAGAGCCAGACTCTTTGCAGTGGTGTCCAGCACCAGGACAAGGGGCAATGCGTACAAACTGAGACATAAGAGGTTTTGGTTGAATATGAAGAAAAACTTCTTGACTGGGAGGGTGACGGAGCCCTGGCCCAGGCTGCCCAGGGGAGCTGTGGAGTCTCCTTCTCTGGAGATATTCAACCCCCGCCTGGATGAAGTCCTGTGTAACATGCTCTAGGAGAACCTGCTTGAGCAGGGGGGTTGGACTAGATGAT
Organism: Gorsachius magnificus; assembly: GCA_034008185.1. NCBI lineage: Eukaryota > Metazoa > Chordata > Aves > Pelecaniformes > Ardeidae > Gorsachius > Gorsachius magnificus. The sequence goes on along the minus strand of CM067085.1, from coordinate 2,465,723 downwards.
CTCCCAAGGTCCCTTCCAACCCTTGCCATTCTGGGATTCTGTGAAAAGCTGCCTGTCAGAGTATTGCTGCAGCCTGCTGGGGACGAGGGGCTGAACATGTCATTCTCCAGACGGAAATCCTCAGAGAAGCTACAATGCGCTTTGTAATTAGAGTTAATTAACACGTTTGCAAATTGGACTTTATTTAAGACCAGCTGCTGAGGAAAAAAAAAGTCTATAAGCCCATAAAATATTAATTAGCCCAAGCGTCTCGTCTGCTACCACCGGTTCCTGCATGGATGGGTGTTGGGAGAAGGCAGCTTTGTCTCGCTGGATAAAGAGCTAAAAAGCAAGACCTTGAAGGGAATAAATGCCAGATTTGAACCCTTCTATCCCAGAGCCCCCACGCGCACATGTCGCAGGGAAAAAGCCTTGCACCCTGCAAACGTAACCCAGCCCTTTGGAAAAGCTTTATAATGCACGTGTAGGTACTGGAGATGACTCCATCGGTGGGGAAAGGCAGGGTTTAATGCCCATACATTAACCCGTGCTGTGGGAGAGCACAGCACTCAAATGACGCCGACTCTGGTCCCATTCCTGGGCAGTTTTTTCCTTTTAGTTTTCCCGTACGACATGACTTAGGTGGGACCCTGGATACTGAGGAGGAAGGGTAGATTATAGCCTACGAGGCAGTATTTTTGTTAAGGTGCACAGTCCATGCACTTAGATTAAATATTCCTTTTCTCCACCTATAAACTCAGGTTATTCACAGATTTCTGGAATAATGCAACGCAGCAATGATGGAGATCCCTGCAGCAATGATCCTCCTTTCCCTGCACCTCCCTTGCCTGGGAGTTTCCCTACTTGTTTCTCTCGGTTGTGTTGTCTATATAAACTTCCCCGAGAACTTCATGACAAATATTATTTAAAAAAAGGATTTTTGCCCAAACTCTCCGCTTTCATGCTTGTGGGATTTTGTGCTGAGGCCGCAGCAGGGCCGGTTCCTGTGCGGCTCCGCTCTGCTCTGACTGAATGAGGTCATGGGCTTCTCCGGGCCATAATGATCTTAAAATTATGTGACAGAAATAAGTAGGAAATATTTAAAGTTAAGGTACTGCAAGTGCTTTTATTCAACACAGAGATAGGATCGCTTGGCGTTCATATCCTCCTGCTAAAAGTCCTTTTAAGAAGCTTGGTTAGGGATAAGCAAACCTGCAAAAACTGGGTTTTTTTCTCCATTTTGCATGGAGCTGGTGTCTGGTTCACCCTCACTGCTGCTGCTTCCAGAAAACGTCGTTTAGAAGAAGGTACAAAACCAGCCTGGAGTTTGCAGCAGGAAAAAACTGCAGAAACAAATAGCTGCAGGGAAGGCAAAATGAAATGTGAATCCACCATTGCAATGGAAATTCTCAAATTGGCTTTCCAGTGATTTCCCCTGAAAACATGTCAGCTCCTGAACTGCGTGCAGGCCGGTAACTGCTCCTGCTGGATTCAGGGAGTAGTTCCAGCAAGGAACCGGCTTCTTTGTAAAAGGCAAGGCACTTAATTCCAGGGTGGTTTAAAGGATGGAGGCTGCTTGTGTCGTAGTTATATTTGGCTTTTAGCATAAATTCAGAAAAGGTTTTAGAGGATTAAAACCATGCTAAGCTGAAACAAACCATCCCAGATCAACACCAACACGGGTTTTTTGCTTTTCTTCTTTTCTCGCCTGGGAGTTTCACCAACACAGAGCCATTTTCTCTCATTCTGCCCCGAACAAGTGGCTATGAAGTATGGGAATGCAAAACACGAAATACAAAGGGTGAGATGCAGGATATGAGATGTTCAGCTGTTTGCAGCTATGCTAACCCACGGGTCTGCCATCTCCCGGCGTCGCTGTGCTGGGGCTCAGCTGAGATCTCTGTGGCCCGCGCTCCTAATTTACCACCCCATTACAAATTTGCTTTCTGCAGAATATTTCATTTCAGGATCCCACAGCGTTGCTCAGCAGAAGACAGGACTGGAGACAGTCCAGGGTGAGTGGGGACCCCCAGACACCTCTGTAAAGTTGGATGCACCCATGGGGGTCAATGGAAAATGAAGAGGCTGCTGAACGTTGCAACCACCCCCCTTGAGGATGATAAATCATCACCTTGAGAAAGCAAGCGAAGCACAAGGAGTTCAGAGCATGCACTGATCTATTTGGGAAAGTGCTTGGAAGTGGTAAATGGGGGAATGTGGTGACTCATGGGCCAGGAAACCTCTTGTGGCCAGCGGTGGCCACACCAGAGGAGTCACCAGCAGCCACGTGCTTCAAGCACCTCCAGGAGCCCAGACACCCCCTAAAGAGCTGTCTGGAGGAAGAGATGTGGGTCCTCCCAGGACGCGGCTCTGCCATCCTTGGTGACTCTCAGAACATCCCCGGTGACTCCCAAGCAGCGCCTTCGCCTCAGCAGATGACGCGATCCGAAGAGACGGCTGGAGCAACGCGCACTCACCCGGCGAGGTTCGTGCCAGGTGAGACAGAAGAGGAGACGCCGGCGTGTACCCCAGGAAGGTGTTGGACGCGGCGGGGACGGCGCTTGCCTTTCTACAAGGCACAGCAGAATGTCAGAACGGCTCCCGCACAAATTAATGTGATGGGAAAAGTGCATTACGGGTCCATTGCCGCTGCCCACAAAAGAGAAAACATTGGATGCACTGAATGACAGCACTGGGAAGTCCAATATCTGCGTTTTCGGGGGTGAAATTCAAGCCTGAGCTCTGGCAGCACCCCATCGAGATAGAAACGGTGTGTCCCATTCCCGTTTCCATGGCCAAGGGGCTGGCTCAATAACCTCAAGGAAAAAAAAGGCTCCCAAAGATTTAAAGAGGCTTTGGATCAGGCTTTGAATGCTTTTTCGTTTTACTCCATTCATATATCAACTAGAGCTCTCTGGTCTGAATAATTGCGTTTTACCTGCTGAAAACATGGTCTGAAAACATAGCGATGCTTTATTTCTTCTGATGGCACATAAAGCATAAACATTAGGCTTTCTAAAAATAAAAAAAAAAAGCCTCATTTTTCTCTTTAAATATAATTTACAATAGGAAACATTAACTCATAAATCATAGGCACAAATTCAGGTAGAATTGAAACACTACACTCAGCAGCAGGCAAATTATACCCAGACCACTCCATCACCAAGTGCTCCTTCCAAGGGCGTTATTGGAAATATGTTCCTCATAAGGTAAGTTAATAAGGAAAAAAAAAGAAAAGCAAAGAAAGAGCCCAAGACCCGCGTGGAAGGAGACTCCCAGCACCCCAGCGAGGTCTGGCAAAGTCCCTGCCATGACAGTGGGGCTGGATTCAGCTCACCCCTCCTTGCCTGGCCTCTTTGCCATGGGATGGTGGCCCACGTGCCACTGGCATCATTAATGTTCATGATGAGTATTTTAATAGAATTCCTATTAATTCCTTTACACCTCTGAAGGTGTGGTACCGTGGGTAGATGTCTGGCCCACTCTTCACCTGCACTTCATGCGACGGGGACCCACTTGGGGACGTGGGTGGCCCTGCAGCCCTCCAAGGAATCCACCCCAGCTGCACCCGGCTGTCACACGCCAAGGTGCTCAGTAGCCCAGTGCAAAACCAGTGACAAATTACCACAGAATCATAGAATGATTTGGTTGGAAAAGCCCTTTAAGCTCCCCCAGCCCAACCGTTCCCCTACCCCTGCCATCCCACCCCCAAACCCTGGCCCTCAGCACCGCCTCTGCCCGGCTGTTAAATCCCCCCAGGGCTGGGGACTCGACCCCTTCCCTGGGCAGCCCCTTCCAGGGCCTGACAGCCCTTGGGGGAAGGGATTGTTCCCCATGGCCAACCTCACCCTGCCCTGGCACAACTTGAGGCCGGTGCCCCTCGTCCCATCGCCCCTTCCCTGGGAGCAGCCCCCCCAGCCCGCCCGGGCCCCCCTCCTCTGCTCCGGCTGAACCCCCCCAGCTCCCCCAGCCGCTCCCCAGCAGCCTGGGGCTCCAGAGTTATACATATAAAATTATATATATTTTCCCTTTGGTTCAGCCATTTGCATGAGGGTCTTCAAAACATGGCTTTGAGGAGAGAGAAGAGGAAAGTGCCAACATTTAGCACCTCTAAGGTAGTTATTGGCACTTATTGGTCGTGCAGACCTTGTCCCGTGCAGGACAGCGCCGCATGGAGATGGCAGCACCTCTGCAGTGGCAGCCTCCGGCTCTCCTTCGCTTCAGGAAAGAAGCCTCAGAAATAAAGATTTAACAGCTTTACTAAGTACCTACCACCTCTCAAATGTAACATTTCCCTTTAGGTCCTTATCTCCCAGCAAGTATTTAGTATCAGGTGGAGCATCTTTGGCTTTACCTTCCAACCATCCAGCTCCTTTCTACTCAAAACCTACTGTTCTCAGAGGCAGGATTTGAGGGTTTTTTCCCTTTAAAGCTTATGAAGTGACTAATCCGGTGAAGAGGGATGTATCTCAGAGGATGTGTCAGCTGCGGAAACAAAAAACAGATGTGGTTCAAAGAGGGTGAAGGCGAACCTTGAAATACTTTCTGCTTGTTCGACACCCAGCTGCACCCCCCCACCTAACCCCCCCACCCAAAGCTGTGGGTGGGCAGAAGTTGACAGGTTTGGGGAATATCTTTATAGCCTCAAGACTGGTAAAGACCTCAGAGCTGGAGGTGTGAGATACCCCAGGGTTTGCCAAACAAGGCATATAAAGGGCGTTGGCATATCCCCCGTTTCCTTTTCCTTGCATTTTCTGCAGTATTTAGGGCCTCGGGGGCAGGGGTTCCCCTTCCCAGTATAGGCGGCGGTTCTGCACTGGGGAAGGAAGATATTTCTGGTTATTTGTAGTTTCGTTCTGTTTGTGTTGCTAGGATGGACGGTGTTGCTGGTACAGGGTGCGGGGAGCTGGGCATCCCTCACCCAGCCTGGCACGGGGAAAAGCCTGCCGCAACACGCAGCCCTGGCACAGCCTCACAGCTCCCAAACGACATAAAAAAGCCTCATTAAAGCCGTGAAAACCCCCCAGAGCACAGAAAGAAGGAATGTCCCCATCACACTAACAATATTTGCCTTCTGGCCGGCAGCAGACATGTGTTGCCTTTACTTTGGGGCTGTAAAACGCTGCTTGCTGTGGCCGTCAGGAAAGGGGGGGATTTACAGCACGAGCACCCTTCCCCTCCGCACTTACAGCAAATAACAACCATATGGATTTTTTTTGTTAGTTTTTTTTTTTAATGCCCTGCTCTGTTACACCCCCCCACCCCCAGGCATGAATCATGCAGCTGTGCAATGTGAGCAGCACGCGCTCCCAGACACTATAGATTGTTTATAGGCCAGATACTATAGATTGTTTATAGGCCAGATACTATAGATTGCATATACACCAGCCGTGGTTATTCCTGAACCCTTCCTAGATGAATAGACGAGGGTGTTCCCAAGGGCTGAGCACCCAGCACTCAAGTGGGCTCGGAAACATCAGCCCATCGCTGCCACTTTTGCCAACTTTTTATGTCTGCTGTGCATGACACAATGTGGGCAGAGGTTAGGGGGTTGGGTTTTTTCCCCAAAATAAAGGTGAAATGAAGTTATTAGGTAAAGAGGCCATGGTGGAAGCGATGGCCGAATGAGCAAGCCAGGAGGTGCTCCAAGCCAGTGACCAAAGCCACCGGAGAGATGTCCATTGGCACTACAGGACCTTGGATCTGCTTTACTTTAATGTGGCCGGTCTGGTTTTAGTCACTGCACAGGCAGAGGTCCAAGGCTTGCAATAACTTCAGCTTGGCCACATAGGGAGCCATCTCCATCCCCCAGAGGTTCATGAGACCTCGGTCCCCTGTCGGGAGCCTGCAAGCAGCCAGTGGGAAGCCCCTGGGTGATTTTATTAGACTCAAGACAAAACCTGCTCATCCCATTTCTACTGCAATGATTGATGATAATGGGGGCAAAGCTGTCGCCCAACAATAAAAACAGCTCCTGAGGCAAACGGGGTCTAGCAAGGCTGTGCACATCTTGAGGATCGGCCAAAATCGCATTATAACATTAAACATTGCATTAGACAGGTTCTGAATTAGATCAGACAAAATGAAAGTGACCTTAGGAGAGTTTCTCCTCCAGGTCTCCCAGCACAGCTTGTCTCCTGCCTGATGGCAGTTTAGGCCCCAGTCCTTTACATTTGTGCGTGAAGCTAGACTTTGAATATCCATTGCGAGGATATTCCGCAGCAATGAAAATATCCAGCTATTTTTAATACCGAGACTGAAGCCTTGCACAAACTTTGGCTTCAGCACTCAGCATGAACTTTTCCAGAAGCCCGGGGCGGGGGGGGGAATTGCATCGTGGCGGTGACGATTGCATCGTCACCACCCCTGCAATAGCAGCCGTCATTTGGGTTTGCAGCTACCAGCTTCCAACCCAACCTCTCAGACGTTAATGACTTTGTCTCTCCCTCATTTAGCAAAATTGCCCATGCCGGGCACCGGAATTATTCATTGTGCAGCTGCTAAAACTGGCTCACAGGCTCGATAACGGGCAAAAGGGCCGAACCGCTCGGTGGCGCGCTGGGCAGAAGAGGCAGCACTACAGGAATAAGCCCCGTTTGCACTGGTTTGTCTCCCCAAAGACACAGACCCATCACGTTTTGGTGCAGTGCCTGGGGTTGCCATCTTTGCCGTCGCCGCCATCTGTCCGGATCTGATTAATCCCATTTTCCTAATGCTGCTAGGCTGAGGCTCACACAGGATGGACCCTGCAACGAGGGATGAGGACGGGGAGCCTGGGAGGGCTCTTTTCCTCCCCTGCCATCCCACTCGCTCACCTCCCCGCCACGTGAAGCTCCAAAAGCAGCAGCAGAAGGTGTGAAAAATAACATTACAGAAAGCCATGATGGCATCTAACCTTGTTCTCCACCAGCTCCTCTCTTCGGCCTCACCTCCCTAATTTAACGTAGTTCTACTCCTCGTCTATATTTTAGCAAACATTAAAAATGCCAAGGAGGTCTTCAGAAGGAGGAGGAACATGAACTGGTGTCTCCTGCTACGTGGGGAAGTTTGCTGGCCATCACACTGCTGGTTTGCAGGAGCCTTCTGCGCCCCACCAAACATTGCTGCTTCCTCGCCCATCACCTTCTGTTGCCACCAAAAAGGAAACACCAACATTGCTATGGGACAAGTGCGTATTGCGTTTGGAACAGACTGCACAGCTCTCAAAGGGAGAAATAGACCACCAAGCCTCTTCCGAAGAGCGTACGAGACTTTTGCACCTCGCAAAAGTTCTTTGCAGCTGCGCCAGAAGCGGGAGCAGACAGAGCCCATGCTGCTTGCTGGTCTGATGAGCATGGGCATGTCCTTCCTCCTGCCCCGGCTGGGCCTGCCCCACCACCTGCTCGTCCACACCCTTCGTCATTTGAATGAAACAAATGTGGTAATGATGAATGCTCGTGCTTTGCCAGCAGCCACCTTCCAGCCTGTGCATTCATCACGCGGCACGGGGCTTTGGCATGCTGGGAGCAGGCATTGCCCTGGGAGTAAAAGCATTTCTTCTCCCTCTGCTCGTCCCTTTGGTGCCTTCGCTCTCGTGCTCTCGTTGCTCCCCACCAGCCCTTGCCTCTCCATCCCCTTCTCCAACCTCTCCTCCTGCCGCCGGAGCCTGCCAGGATACTGCACCTTGACACCCATGGAGCGGAGCTGCAGCTGGTGGCTGGGTGGGAAATCGCTCTTGCTGTGGCCTAAAAACCATCTCTGTGGCATTGCTTCTCCCCCCAACTTGATTGTAACAAAACAAAACAAAAAAAAATTTGGAATCTCAAAATCCTCGTGAACCGTTTCCAGCCGTGTTTTGCTCAGCCCACATGGACTTGGCATCTCAAGAGTCACAGATATTTTGATTTAAACCTCAACCTTTCTGCGTGCAGCCCGCAGAAGACGACAGATCTCGAAACGCTCCAGCTTTCACTGATGCCTCTAACCCCCAAGGGCTTACTGATAAATGCAGACCGGTCACATTCTGATAAATGCAGTTCTGGCCCAGGGTGGGGGCAGATACCTGGGGAAAAGGGGGAATTCCCCCGGGAGCACAGCGTCGTCTGCCTGGATGCTGGCCCTTCCTCGGCAGGTTGCGGTGGAGGCCAGGCTTATATATATATATTTTTTTATATATATATATAAAGCACCTATCACCATATTGATAAACATTCTTTGGAACCACTCTGACGGTGGTCTGGGGTTTGTATGAGACTCTCACAAACTTTTTAACCCTCACATCTTTGTAGGGAACAAGAGAGATCTCTCGACGGCGGCTGCATGCACTTCCAGAATTTATCCCTATTGGGTTGCCTTTGGCATCTAGTCCCATAAAAATTGCCTATTCGGTGAATGGATGTCATATGTCTTGAGGCACTGGAGGGGTTAATGTGATGTGTAACCAATGTAAGATATATTTAATGATCTCTGAAATTGCTTCTGTGAAGCATCCACATAACTGCCACAACTCGATTTACTACAGATCCTGCAAATAACAAATGTAATTACTTTGGAATCAGCATAATATTAGGTCAGATGGGCCTATATTCCCCCAGTTTGCTGGAAACTTAATATAAATCTGAACTAAGCGTCTATCTCCAGTCATATTCCCTTGGCTGTGCTCTCAGAAACAACATCCAGCATGACTTCTCTGGAAAAATGCTTAAAAACCAGAACGCTCTAATGTTCATTTTTGCCTTATTATGGGGCCGTCGCTAAGCCAGGGGACTGCACATTTGCATCATCAGGTTACAGCTTTCAACCGCCCATGCTGGGCTCGCCGTGTTCGTCATGTTCAGCAGCACAGGCAAAGGCTGGTTTGTGGTTCCCAGTCCTTGATGTCCCTCGCTGTGCCTCCTGAAGGACAACCAGATGAAGAGGACAAAAAATACGGTCTGATGGGAACGCTGACGCCCACGGCATCCCAGTCAGCTCCAGAGCTCTCTGCAAAGGGGCTTTCACGTTGGTTTGACTCCTTGTTTAATTCAAACAAGGTTTGGGTCATCAGTGATCATCATGGCTGCAGAGTTGGCTGGGGAAGCCTGGATTTTGGGGGCAGCTCTCATAGAATCATGGAATGGTTTGGGTTGGAAGGGACCCCTAGAGGTCACCCAGCCCAACCCCCCTGCAGGAGCAGGGACACCTTGAACCACATCAGGTTGCTCACAGCCCCGGCCAACCTGGCCTGGAACGTTCCCAGGGATGGGGCCTCCACCCCCTCTCTGGGCAACCTCTGCCAGGGTTTCACCACCCTCACCGTAAAGAATTTCTTCCTTAGATCCAGTCTAAACCTCCCCTAGTTTAGTTTAAAACCATCCCCCCTTGTCCTGTCCCAGCTGGCCCTACTAAAAAGATTGTCCCCATCTTTCCTATTTCCCTGGGCAATCCAAGGTTTGAATCCTTTCCCAATTCAGAGGCTGCTGGTGCCGGTTGTTTTAACTGGGGACGGTCACCTCCTGTGGGCCAGCAGTGACGGCAGCAGATGGACCCTGGAGGGAGAGGGTCCTCTGAACACTGGAAAGCTGGATCTGTTTGGTGGCTTGAGGGATAATTGTTGGATAATGTATGCATATCTCAAATCTTCTGGAGAAGATTCACCTTGCCGTAAGGCAGAGCTTTCCTGCTAGCCGGGTGCTCCCGTGCGCTTGGCTGGCTCACAGGTCACACATCGCCCTCCTGATGAAGGTCGTGTTGGAAAAACTCACTTGAAACATCTAGGGAGAGGAAAGAGCTCCGTTCCCGTGTGCTGAGCTGCTTTCCAACCTAGACGATTCTATGATTCACACACCCGGGCTGCCTCTGAGACCTCTGATTTTATGATAAGCACCATGTGCACGGCAGTGGGTGGTCCCAGTGCTACCGGTGGTGGGTCCGTCCCAGTGCACGTCCCCGTGCCAGCCTTCAGCATGGCTTTGCCTTCACCCCACGCGTGACACCACCACGGTCCCACAGCGAGGACATCCCTGCCGCAAGCATCCCCCCCATCTTCCTCCATCAACAGCCATCCCCCAAAGTCACTCCTTTCCCAGGCAAACATGCACAATCGGTGCCTGCCTTCTAATTTTCAGCTGGGAACAAAGGTTTTACGCCCAAACGATAAACCTCCCAAACGAAAGGCACCGGGTCCCGAGCCACATGCGCAGTGGCACGGTGACAAGCGAGATAAAGCAGACAAAGGCGCGGGGAAGCACTCGCGTTGCAGTGCTAATAAATAAGGCTCTCCACAGCCTCTCAAGTGCAGCAACATGCTGGCTGGTTCAATAAAACAGGCTATAACGAGAGATTTATATAGACTAGATTGGGTTTATCCATTGAGGATGGTGCAGCTCTCCACGCGGGGACATTTTCTGTCTGCACCAGGTCCTTCCCCACCAGCAGCTGCATTTGTGGGGGAGATGGGGGCTCGGGCGTTCAGCTCGCGCTCACAGCCGTATGGATTGCAGGCACATCGCAGGCATGCAGATGCGTGGGGCTTTTCTGCCTCCAGCGATGTAGCTCCGAAATCCCCAAGCCAGAGTGTCTGCAAATACATTGAAAAATAAAGGGCAGAACAGCAATTCTTGGCAGTAAACCCTCGGCCAAAGGCAGCAGGCAGCCTCTCCTGCCCCGGCCACCACTTCCAGGGGCCCCTTTCGCTCAGGATGCCAAAATATTTCTATAGTAGGCAAAAATACAGGTTTAAATTGCTCAGAATGTAATTTAGACTAAAGGTGGCTTAAAACATAATTTTAGGCTGCTCGCTGCAGACCTATAACCTATCACCAGCGCCGTGCAACGCGCCCTAATCATGAGTCCAATTAGCGTAAATTCAGCGGGTTCTTGTTATAAACCTGGAAAGTTATTTGTTTTCTTGTCTTCTATGACTGATAAGCAAATGCTTTGCAAGTACTGTGGTCATTACAGCCCCAAATTCCTTTTTGCAACATAACTTTCTATTATTATTATTATTATTATTATTATTATTATTATTATTATTATTACTTCAGAATAATCTGACCAGAATATCCAGCCAGTACCTAGGGAATGCCTCCCTGCCTGGACCAAAGGCATGGGCTTAGGTATAATCCACTTCAACCAAAGGTGCTTTTCGCAGTAATCCAGTAACCATATGTCAAAGAAGTAGGGATCAGCGAAATTTGGCTTTGCTTGGTTTCTTCTCCTCTTTATCACCAGATTACATTTAGTAAAAGCCTAAGAGATTTGAGACGAGCAAAATCTCATAAAGAAAAAGGGAATTAGGTCAGGAGGGCAAAGGGACGGTATTTGTACATGGTGCAAGGACTCGGCAAAGGAGACGTAGCGCCGGCCCGCTCTGCATAAATAGGAGGATGCAGCGGTGTCGTAATGTAAAATGCATTAAGCTGTCAAAATGAAGATCCTGTCTTCAATCACGCTGAGTCCCCCAGGCCTCCGTGTTAAATATTGCATTGAGACATTTCCTGTCTGGCATTAAAAAAAATAAAATAAAATAAAATAAGAAACAGAAAGCAAAAAGGTGCCTTCGCCCCTCAGAGCGTGGGGCTGTCCCCATCGCGAGCATCGCCTGCCAGGGTGACCCGGTGACTCGCTTTTTGAAAGATTTCTCTTGTTTCTCTCCCATAAACGCAGTCGGGCGGTTAGAAATCTCCCGAGGAAAACCTGCTCTTCTGCTCGGGGTGGGGTTGGGCTCTGTCGAGGCCCCCCCGTGCCTGCAGGCAGCCCCTGCTTTGCACCTAACGGGCCACCAAATCCCCTCACCTTAAATAAGCTCATCACTGAAGGGCCCCCTCCTTTCCTCCTTGGAGCTCGCCTACCTGGGGCTGCCCGGAGAACTTCATCTGAATTAATTTCTAAAGTGGATTAGTTAGACCTCATTACCTCATTAAATCCCCGTGTAGACAGCCCTTTTCAGAATTAAGGTGGCCTTAATTTAATTTCCTCGGGAGCTTAATTGACTTCAATCAGATCCTCGAGTACCTTGTGGAGACAGCCCCAAGCAGGGCGGGTGTGAACGGCAGCCGGGAGCCACCCATTGCTGGATGCTCCGGGACGGGCACCCCAGCCCCACCAACCCACTCCTCCCCACGGCACTGCGGCCAGCCTGGCCAAAAAAAGGGCGCAAGGCATGGCAGAAAGCCTTTGAGCATGAGGTTCTCTCTAGGCTTGAAAGTTTTGTACAAAGGGCTTGGTGTTCCTTCAGCCTGCAGCCCCCACCTGAGCCCCGGTGATGAGAGGACAAACCACAAACCCCATTTTCTACCAGGCTGCCAGCAAGCAGCATGAATAACTTAACCACCCCTCCGTAAAAACTCAACAGCTTCCTTCATAAAAAAATACCAATCCATTCCACTGAGAATCAATTTCAAATTGTGGATTGCAGCCTTTCCTCTTCTGCTTTGATGGCTGCCTACGAACCCATGTGACAGCATCGCCGGTTTGGTGCCATAGAGCCCCAAATCTCAGGCACACTGACCTGTACGGCAGCGCCTCGGCACGCCACCAAGTCTCCTGACCTCACGCTCGCTTACGTCCGGCAACGCGATGGCGGCAGCAACTGCCGTACAAACTGGGACTGCCAAGGACCCCAGCAGCCATCTCCGTTTTCAGGTGTTCCAGAAAGCAGGAGAGAAGTCCCTCCAAAGCATCAGCAGAAAACATCACGTCAAGGATGCAGGTAAACTTGGGATACTGGTGGATGAAAAGCTGGCCATGAGCCGGCCATGGGCACTGGCAGCCCAGAAGCCAACCCTACCCTGGGCTGCATCCCCAACAGCGTGGCCAGCGTCGAGGGAGGGGATTGTGCCCCTCTGCTCTGCTCTGGGGAGACCTCCCCTGGAGCCCTGCGTCCAGCTCGGGAGCCCTCAGCACAAGGAGGACATGGAGCTGTTGGAGCGGGGCCAGAGGAGGGCTACTAAAATGCTCCGAGGGCTGGAGCCCCTCTGCTCTGAGGCCAGGCTGGGAGAGTTGGGGGTGTTCAGCCTGGAGCAGAGGAGGCTGCGGGCAGAGCTGAGTGCGGCCGGTCAGGGCTTCAAGGGGGCCCAGAGGAAAAGGGGGGACAAGCTTTTTAGTAGGGCCAGCTGGGACAGGACAAGGGGTAACGGTTTTAAACTGAAGCAGGGTAGGGTTAGACTGGATCTAAGGAAGAAATTCTTTCCAATGAGGGTGGTAAAACACTGGAACGGGTTGCCCAGAGCGGTGGCCCCATCCCTGGGACCATTCCAGGCCAGGTTGGCGGGGCTGTGAGCAACCTGATGTGGTTCAAGGTGTCCCTGCTCCTGCAGGGGGGTTGGGCTGGGTGACCTCTGGGGGTCCCTTCCCACCCAAACCATTCTGTGATTCTATGATTCTATGAAACTTGGCTCCTAGAATAAAGCTGGCTTCTATGTTTGGGAGGATTTGCTCATCTTGGACGTCTACCAGGAATGGAGCCGAGTCACACCCCAAAATTAAATTCTACCTAATTCACCCCACGCGCGTTGGGCTACATGTCGCCAGCAGCGGCTGCCGGGGGAGAGCTGCCAGTGCCAGGCCCAGCTCAGCAGAGCAATGGCATTTCGGAAGCTAGGGCAGCACCTAAACCTCTCCCAGCAGCAGCAGCTCTGCACCGTTTATTTCCCTGGGCCTGGCACCCTCTGCAGCAAAAAGCTGGAGCCTGGGGTTGTTGCTTTGCTGGCCCTGGGTAAATGCCTTGCAAACTTTGCATGGGCAGAGCCAGCCAGCAACCAACGTGCGTCGGGTCGGGCCGTCCGTTTGGGAAGAGACCTGATCCTTCTCGAGCTGACAGCTGTCTCCAGCGAGGTGCCAACCCCTGAGAGGGAAAATAAGGGCGCAAGCATTAAAGATATCCTACCTTAATACGCTTTCTAGAAAGCAGTAACAAATGCCGCACCCCTCTCCTCAAGGCCATAATTTAATTTAGCAACAAAAGCTGGGAGAAAGACAGATGCTTCTCACAAATCCTGACCATCAACAAGCCCTTCTCTCCCAATACAATATTTGTATTAAGTTGTAAAGCCCCTGATTAAGGTATCCAGGAGCTATGACACTGCCAGAGATGCTGGCCTAAACAGCTCGGACAGAAACAGCGTGGAAAAGCAATTACAGGGAAATGCCCGCGCAGCAGGGATTAGCGGCCGCATTTTGAGCAGCTTTACCTCGCTGTCACCGCGCTCGTTTTTAATGAAAGCGGGAGCCGCGCAGCTTAATGTCACAGAAGGGGCTGATAAAATTGAAAAGATCCATCAGATTAATTACCAGGCTTAAAGGAGCTTGTCCATTTACGAGAAACAAAAGCCTTGGGCGACTTGCTATTGAAATTAGGATATCTTCCCTTCTCCCATTTTTCCACTTGATCTTGTAAAGCCGATTCATGGGGATGGTATGAAGGCAAACAGGAGTTTGCATGGAGCTCTTCCCCACTGCCCGCCGGGGATGCTCAACGGATGCTCGCCAGCCCGCGCTTTCAGAGCCCCGTCAAGCTCGTTAGCAGCGGCGTTTGTCTTCATCCTTTGTAGCACTCTCCTTGCATTTGATTGAAGTCTCTCAAGCCAGTCCTGGTTGCTTTCCAGTCCTCGCAGAGACCTGCCTGGGCATGTATTATCGGAAATACCGCATTTATTTATCATAACTTTGGAGAATAAGGAATATTTTAATCTTAAAACGCCTTCCTTGGTGGGGCGAGATTAAATAAATGCATAAATAAAAGATCTAGGCAGTGAACCTTTTAACCCCACGGCACCATTGATCCAGTAGAGGCGAAGGAAGGCAGGCAGTATGGGGGCTCCAGACCCTAAACCAGTGATTTTGAGTTAAAAATCCTCTGTCAGCTCACCCGAAGCTTTTGAATTCACGCATTGCAATTTCCTTTTCGACCATAACGAGGAGCATAATGTCAACCATGCAGGCTACGCTTGGTCATCTCATCACCTAAGCCAAAAGGGCTCAGCTCCCAGTGTCCCCAGTGCATTTGGCATGGTCCGGTCAACTCCTGCGGGGAGCAGGGCAGTGCGTCCCTGCAGGCAATGGGCACCCTGCAACAGGTCCCTGGAAATGAGGCACAGCTTGGAGCAGCCAAGGGTTGCTCTGAGTTATCCCTGACCTGGAGAAGGCCCCGAAAGCTCTGGCAGCAAAAGGAGTCAAAGCTCCCTCCCGCCCTGCTGCCTAAACACAGCGGAGAGGGCCTGAGGCTTGGTGGGAGAGGTGGCATGAGCGATGCTCCACGGCCGCTTGCAACACAACAATGGAAACCAGCTGCAAGGAACACCACCCCACAACCCCCCATTTTAATAGAAATATCCAGGTGTCATTTCTGCAGCAGTATTTTATTCACACTCATCGGAAGGGTGGTGTTAATTGGGGGTGGTATATAAATACCCACAGCAATGGTCACATCCATGGGTGATGAAGAAGAGCACCTTGCAAGCGCGGTATTTAGCCGGCGCCAAGCTCCCCCACAGCATCACCCCCTTGATGTTGCTCTGCCACTCCAGCCACTTCCATAAATCATGGAAGCAATCAATGAACCTCAGGCTCTTACCTCAACCTGCGGCCACGGTGGATTATAGATATCCCAATATTTGCTGTACGGGGGATTTTTATCTTTATATTTCGTGCTTAACACTGGCGGGATTGATTTGCTGTGAGTTACTCCAGGGACACGGGGGAGCAGGGGAGCAGAGGGCTCTGCCTCGTACCATTCCCCAGCCCAGCCCGGGTGCGGGCTGGGACATTTCTCCTCATTGGGAGGGAATTTGCTGTCGGCATTTGGGGTTCACGTAGCTCCAGGAATGAGAAGAGGCTCTGGGTTCCTTGTGGTTCTCCTGGCTGAGCGCAAAGCAAGCGCAGTGATACCGGGCTTGCCAACGCTCAAACCCAGGCAGCTCCAGCTTTTTATTGGAGTCCTCCCAAGAAATTCATAGCTTCATTTTTATTGCTTCTAGGTTTCACAGCGCCCAGAGTCTGAACATGAAGTTGGCCAGGCAGCGTCCCAGGAGCACGAGCCGCATGAGGGAGGAGAGCGATAAAGCCATCAACAAGACGCGGCGGCTTGTTTGCAGGAGCAGGAATTCACCTGCCTCAACACAGCTTTTGTCCAGCTTCATCCCTGAGTTTTAACTCCTGCTGGCATCGAACCAACCCAATCTGGATGCTGCCAGCAGGGGCATCGCCCTTGTCCCCATGCCCAGCATCCGTGGAGCCGCCCGCAGCAGTGTGGGGACAGCGCGCCGGGCAGAGGGGCTCCACTGTTCTCATTTCCTCCCATCTTTGGCCCATTAACGACATAGCAATTGTTTCAGCGGTATTGATAAAACGACATCTAAATTTTAAAAAATTGAGTCATTAGACACCGATAGATCTAATACGACCACAGGAGTCTGTTGACTTAAATTTCTGACCATTCCTCTCTTGCAGCCGATACCCGGGGGCCCGGGTCTGCGCCGCTCCCTTCCTAACGAGCTCATCATCCAGAGCAGCGCTTGGGAGCAATTACCAGCGCGCATGCAGGAGCTGCTATGAACCCCTACCCTCTCCTCCATTACACGTCCTTCAAGCTAATTATTTCTCACTGTAGATCATGGGTCAGGTAAAACAACATTATTTTATTGGGAAGAAAGCATTTCCACTTGCAGACCAGCATAAATGTGATTTAAAACATCAGTAAGTTTTCAGCACGCTCTACCTATGCCAGATTTCAGTGCAGACCAGTTACAGGGTTACCAGTTACCAGTAACTGCATTGGGTTTTGTGGCTCAGTGAACTGAGCTGCAAAACGCAGTGCACCCCTGAGCCCGGATGGGTGCTTTACCCGCAGCTTGCGGACCCTGCTCAAACTCAGGGGCTGCAAATTTGGCTGCTCCAGACCCAGAGCCAGTAGCCCCCACAACGTGCAGAGGTGCAAAGGGGAGGTGCTCAGCCCCTGCACCCAGATTATTCCCCTAAAGGCTGAGTGCAGTTGGGGGTCCCAGCTGCAATAAATAATAATAAATAGCTCTGTTCCTCGGGACCGTTTGCGCTGACGTCGATGCAAGTAGGAATCATAGTTTGAAGCTTCCACTAAGCAAAGCTTCCATGTAATTTACTAAATTTATCCCAAACACAATAGTGTGTGTATGAAGGGGGATCTAAGTCTGGAAGTCACTGTTTTAATATAATTGGCCTTTTATATTAAAAGGCTCTTGTAATAACCTTGCTCCAAGAAGCAGAAGAAGTCGTAATTACAGAGCAGTCGCGCATGACAGGTAATGTTCCAAATTTAGAAAATTAACCCTTCCCCGCGTTGCCAGTGGAGCGCGCTCTGCCTGGCTGCAGAGCCAAGATCAGGCCACTGATATGCAAACAAAAAAAAGAAAAAAAGCTGAACGAAAACCAAAACAGACAGGGTGATCCAGGGCTCCTTTCCACTGTAGGGTCCTGTGCATCTCCTACGCCCAAAGGCAACTTCAGGCGGGCGTCAGAGCAGGACCCGAGGCTGGGTAGTGGCACCTGGCTGTGACAGCATCCCAGCAAACCCAGCTGCTCCCAAAGTGGGCTTACTGGTCTTCAAGGTCATCTGGTAAACCTCCTATTGCTTATTCGAATTCACCCAAGGAAAGGAGTGAGGAAACATGGCACCACTTTAAAGGCAGCGTTTTAACAAATACTTTTTAAATCATTAAGCAGGCGCTCATCTTCTGGGCACGAAGGGAAGATTTTCCCAGCTCCGGGGTAAGGATGTACCACCCATCAAAGCCAAGCTCATAATCACCTGCAGCACAAAGTCAAGAGCCTTAGTGCTCCTGAAGTTGAATTACCTTTAAAATACATTAAGTGACCCCTTGGTGGTGGTTTCCCCTTGAACACTGAGAAGTCTTGAACAAGACATGGAGCAGCCGAATTTGTGGCTGCTGAGCTCAAGCAGGGTCCGCGAGCCGCGGGTAAAGCACCCATCCAGGCTCATGGGTGCACTGTGTTTTGCACAGTAACCCTGAAATTTGTGCAACCCGGAGCTTAAGGGACTAATTTCAGGGGAAGGCAAAGGCCAAAACCCCTCACTAGCCCACAGCTCATTCCGACTAACTTAGTTTTTTCCCCTCATTTCCTTGGAAATCAATCTTTTTTTTTTTTCTGTCGGATTAAGTAGAATAGCAACCTGTGTAAGCATTTATTTTTAATATCCTGCCTACTGCAATACATATATTCTGCATGACAGTCATCACCGTGCTGTAAAGGTGAAACCAGCTCAGTGGAGCTCCGAGGGGGCCGGGGCAGAGCTGGGCTGCTGCTTCCCATCCTTCGTGCACGGCCCCACGCTGCGTCCCGCGGCAGCCGGCCACGGCGGGAAGATGTTGCAACACACGGCCAGGAATATAAGGGGCTGCCACGAAGGAAGGGGCTCGGTGAGGAGAGGCACCCCCTGCTGCGCTCCCGCTGTGGATTTTGTTGTAAAACCGACACCACGAGATTTCACCGCAGTGGCTTGAGGTGCTGAGCGGAGACGGAAAGACACGCTAGTGCTTTAGGAAAGATCGGGATGAAAAGTTGGGAGGTTCTGGGTTTAATTACCCTCCTGCGATAGCGGGTGGCGCACTGGAGGGGCAACAAGCCCCGGGCAGGTGCCGGCCCCACAGCCAGCCCTGAATTTGCACCGTGGCAGCCCCGGGCGGCCTTGGCAAAGCAGCGCCCGTCTCCCAGCAGCGCGTCCTCGGCTCAGGCTGTTTGCAAGGACCGACGGCGGCATGCCGGCGCGTTTCTACCATCACCGCTGTTTCGCCACCTGGATAAACACCCAAAGGCGCATCCTTTTCGTCCGTCCTTGAAGCGCCCGGGATGACTTTCCTGACTCGCTGGTCACCGGTGCCGTGCCAGATGCTGTCACTCCACCGTGGGTTTAAAGCTGGTTTTTCACCATGGCCTCAAACCATTTCTGGCCAGTTAGAGCGAGGATTTTAATGCGAGTTGACTGGCTCACATCGGTGCATCACAGCCCTCAAATATTTAACGCCGAGCTCGTTTGCATCAGATGGGCACAGCTCGCACTTCTGTTCACCGCCACGCAGAAATGAATCAAAGGTTAATATTTAAAATCTATCCATCACAGTCTCATTTTTTTCCTACTTAGCAATATGATGAAGGCATTTGAGAGAACCGTTTCCTCCACGCTCCCTTTAATTTTCTTTATATCGGTTTCGGCATTAAAAAAATGGAACCAGTAAATCAGACAATTAATCATTTCAGTCTAGGAATGGTCCAGTAAATCACCCAAGTTTTATATCACTGGTTTTTTGAACCTATGCCCAAGAGCCTAGAGATTTGGTCCATGTGCTATTCATTTGCAGACAGGCAGTTCCCATGCTTGTGCAATGACCTCAGCAGCCATCCCAGCCCTGCAGACCCAGGTGCGCCGCGTACGGAGCGAAAGGCAGGGCTGCGCCGCCCAGACACACGGGGAGATGATGTGTCAAAACAAACGGCAAGTATTTGGGATTCATTTTGCCAGCCCCCAGCAGTGCCCAGGTTTGGTTTATCAGCTGCTCGCTGCAGTCCTTGCTCGCCTGATTCGCAGGAGACCAAACCAAGGGCAGCGCTCCCACGGGCTTATTTTCTATTTCTGCTAATTAAAGTGAGGAAACACCTCGTCACATACCCATAGCATGGGTGTTACTGGTGTCTCTGGTTTTCTCCGTATGGCACGTGTGGGAGCCGGTACCTTGCTGGGTGCCAACCCCCTGCCTTAGGGTGACATTTTAGGGGACGGAGCCGGTGTGGCACAGGTGACGCTAAAGCAGGACAAGCCAAAGCTTGTCCATAGAGGTTGCCCAGAGAGGTGGTGGAGGCCCCATCCCTGGAAACATTCAAGGCCAGGTTGGTCGGGGCTCTGAGCAACCTGATCTGGTTAGTGGTGTCCCTGCTCACTGCAGGGGGGTTGGACTAGATGACCTCTAGGGGTCCCTTCCCACCCAAAACATTCTATGATTCTATGCCCTGCCCGCCATCACCAGCATAACCACGGCCTCCAGCTGAGCCCCATCCTGCCCTTTTCTTCCCTCCCACTTAACGATCCACGCAGAGAAAATCTAATGAGAGAGGGGATGGAGATGAGCGCTGGCCAGGGAAGTGACTCCAGCCTCTTCCCCTCGCTGACCTCTCAAGGCCCTGGAATAATAAAGTGCTCATTTCCAGCGCTCACCGCTCCTTGCCCCAGCTCCCTATCGATCGCAGCCGGTGCTGCCCAGACTGGGAGAGCGTGGAAGCCCACATCCTTGTGCCGGGGCATTGGCTGGCTGGAGCCTTGAAGATGCTCCTTTGAGGCAGCGTTGGCCTCTTCACCTTTCCAAGCTGCTGCTAGATGCCGGGAATGGCTGCGGGCCTGGGGGTGCCAGGACACCACGTAAAACCCACATGGTTTTGGCTTCACCTGAAATCCTCAAATAGCGTTTGAAGGACTAAAAATAATGAGCGGGGTAGGGCTTTGCCCTCCTCCCAGCCCCCTCGTTGGTGCATCCCATTTCTCCAGCACACCTAACTGTGCTTCTCCCCTTGGGCTTCTGTATTTAAAAAGCCTCTCTTGTATTAAAGGGTCCTTTTCATTCTGTTTTGTCCTCGGATAAAAAGTACAGTGCATCGTTAAGGAAGGGCTTTGGCTCTTGTGTTTTAAACACAGCCTCTGCTCCTCTCCCAGGAGGACAGCGGGGCTTGGACAGGTCCTAGGGGATGCCCTGGGGCTTTGTTGGCCGCTGGCCGGTCTGCGGTGTGGACCTCCTGCCACTGTCAGACCGGCCGTGGCCTTGGGAGATGTCAGGCAGGCTCCTGCCTGGAAATTGCATCTGGCAGCAGAGCTAAAAATGGAGACGCCGGCAGCACCGCGCGGCTGAGACACCGGTGCCATCTGCGGCGTGGCTGGGTGGGCAGGGATGTCTCTACCAAAATCTCCACTGCTGCTGCACCCTCGTGCCCAGCGAGGATGAAACCTCCTGGTGGCCCAAAGGACACCAAAGCAAAATTCAGTGAGTCCGAAGACCCTGTTAGTCATTGGCAGACAGATGCCAGGACCTCGGATGAGGTAGTCCATGGAAAGGAGGCTTGTCCAAATATTCAGAGGGTGTCCCTCCCCAGCGCCCCCCCTCCAGCTGCTCCGACAGCCAGGAGCGGCATCTCCAGCCCAGGGGGATGAGGCTGAGTCCTGGGTTCCTGCTGGACCGAAGCGGGGAAAACCTGCAGCACCAGTGGGGACTGGCAGAGCAAAGCACCAGCGCTGCGGGCAGAAGCCCAGCACCCTCTGCAGGGCTTTTTGGAGCCCCTTTCCACAGCCCCCCCCGCCCACAGGCTCAGGGACCAGCCGGCACAACAGGCACGGAGCTCGGAATGTCGTTACATTTTATTCTCTGCTAGAGATTTTCATTGTTTCCCCAGGACAAATTTGGTCCGAAACAAGGGAGTTGTACAGAACTGAGGATCAAAGAGATATAAATAGTCTGGGTTTATTTTAAAAATACAATTTTTCATATTATTCTACAGCGTCCTTGTAAAATCACAAAGAGATTTTTAGAGGTGCCTCTTGGGGGATTTTCTAAAGAGAAAAGGACAAATTATTCATCATATCCATGCATGCTGCACATTGCCATGCCAGCTGGGTCGGGCTTGGGTCAGGAGAGAAAATCTCCTGGTTTTTGACCCCCAAACAAGACGGCACCATCACAAGGCATAACTGCAATTTGCTCTTGCACAGCTACGAAACAAGGACTCTCAGCCCTTTCCTCCCCCTGAGCCAAGCACCTTCAGTATGGGACGAATGATAAATCGAGGCTGAAACTCAAGAGGAACACAAAGCAAACACCCCCCCCAAAAAAAAAAAATACGGCACCTGGGCCTGCAGCTGCACGCAGCAGCTTCATTTCGGCAGTGGGAAGTCGATTACCCAGGGATTACACCCAATTCTGTGGCAGGGCTGGGAATGACTGGGTTTGAAAAGGAATGCCTTAAAAATGAAGCCAGGGTCCCAGCTTCTTTCTTGAAACCAATGTGCTGGAAAGTGGTGTCGTGCGGGTCAATGGGCACGGCTCGGGGCTGGGGACGGCGGGGCAGGCAGAGGGCACGGGTGGGCGGCGAGGTGGCTTGGGCAGCCCAGCTATAATTCTTTTCTGGCTTAAAAAGGCCTTTCACCAGCTGAATTTTAAGCTGTGCTCAGGGGCGGCGAGGGAAATGCTTTGCTTTGCAGCCACAGGCGGGCGAGCGCTGCTCCCGAAGCCTGGCAGCGAGCCGGAGCAATTATGTCAGGCAGCTCCTGGGAAACGGCGTGGTGAGCAAACCAGTGAGAAAGAAATTCTTCCCACCCCAGCCCAAGGCTGAAGCACTGGTTTACAGCCGAGGCAGCAACCAGCAAATCAAGGTGTTGGGTGTTTTCCTGTGCAATGGTGCTCTGCATGCTCTGAGGGCATGGGCTGACACCAGCACCCCAGACCCGGGTGCTGTGCACCCCCTCTTCTGGCTGAGACTGTGGGGGGGGGTGGGGGGTGGGCAGCACCCTGGGGCAGTCCCGGGTGCCCCAGCCCTCGTGGAGGAGTCCCCACTGCATCTCCCCGGGAGCCAGCGAAGGCTCCAGGCAGCCGGAGGAGAAACAGCAATGTGGAAACGCGCACAGCAAGAGCCTGGCAATTACAGCCCACGGCAAAGACCCACGCTTTCCCCTTCGCCCGCTCAACGTCACCTCTGACAACATGCTCTCGATCATCCGCTCATGCCGGGTTTCCCAGGCACGGTTCGGGAATGTGGAACGGCGTGTAAAATCCAGCCTGCATGTTGAATTCTCTTGCAAAGCTCTGGGGATGGAATATAGGGAAAGGTGTATCCAAAGCTGCAGAAAGGGAACAGGCTCTTGTGCAGGGGAGCTAACAGTGACTACGAGTACGAGCTGGGGCTGAAAAAGCCCAGAGCAGTGTAATTCTGCCCTGCCTACACGCTCCTGTCCATGGCAGAGGTAATTGCCATTAAAAAACCTGACATTTGCTTGCCAGGCTTTTGCAGCAGGAGGAGCCGGAGGGCAATTTGTTAGGCGAGGCTGAGCATCCATCTGGCCATCTAGGGCTGGCACGGCAAGCAGGATGCTGCCATGGTCAGTGGGCACCTGCAGCCTCCAGAGCTGCTGTCCATGACCAAGGCAGGGTTTGGAGGCTTGTTTGGATGCAGCTTTAGCGTGCGGTGCTTGAGTGGTGAGAGCCCAATGCTTCCCCTGGGGAGCTGAAGGCTTCGGCATGGGGACAGCTCTGCCATCCCATTTACACCCTGGCCTAGGCCTGGGCAGCGCACAGCATCCAGGACAGCTTCCCAAAGCCAGGCTTGTTTTACTCATCTGGAGCCCTGCATCCAGCTCTGGAGCCCTCAGCACAAGGAGGACATGGAGCTGTTGGAGCGGGGCCAGAGGAGGGCTACTAAAATGCTCCGAGGGCTGGAGCCCCTCTGCTCTGAGGCCAGGCTGGGAGAGTTGGGGGTGCTCAGCCTGGAGCAGAGGAGGCTGCGGGCAGAGCTGAGTGCGGCCGTCAGGGCTTCAAGGGGGCCCAGAGGAAAGGGGGGGACAAGCTTTTTAGTAGGGCCAGCTGGGACAGGACAAGGGGGGATGGTTTCAAACGGAAGCAGGGGAGGTTTAGACTGGATCTAAGGAAGAAATCTTTCCAGTGAGGGTGGTGAAACCCTGGCAGGGGTTGCCCAGAGAGGGGGTGGAGGCCCCATCCCTGGGAACATTCCAGGCCAGGTTGGACGGGGCTGTGAGCGACCTGATGTGGTTCAAGGTGTCCCTGCTCTTGCAGGGGGGTTGGGCTGGGTGACCTCTAGGGGTCCCTTCGCACCCAAAACATTCCATGATTCTATGATTACCCAGAGAGCCTGCGGAGTCCCAGCCAGGCTCCAGGAGCAAGCATTTGGGCACCGGCACTTCAGGAGCTGCTCCACCTCTGAAACATTAAATACGCTCAGAGCAGCTCAGAACACAGAGAAGATCACTTTGGAGACATAAATTGTTGATTTACTTGGCAGCTGTCAATGGGAAGCACAAACGGGCCAGGCCAGTGCGCGCAGGAAACCTCCCCTCGAAGCATTTACCCGCTCAACCCCAAGCCTGCACTCTGCTGGGACTGTTGCCACCATCACCACAATTATGTTATTAACATTATTTTTCCTCTTCCCAGTCAGGAAGGGCCAGGTCCTGATCTGCAGGGTAGCTCTGCTTTCTGCAGCCATCGCCACCATTGCTTGCAAACGGACCGGGGACCTTCCCACGCGCTTGCCTGACCCCGCTCGGGGCTCGCTCAGTGGCTGCTCCATCCCTGAGAAGTTTCTTCTCCTCCAGGTTCAAAGCCAGGTCTCCAGGACGTGTCTGCTCCTGAAGGGTTGAGTTTATAGGACTTGACAGAGCTGGCTTTTCTCCCTGCAAAGGAAGGAAGTTAACTTTAAGCTTAAAAAAGCAGAGCCATCTGGCAGTGCACAGCTGTGGAAATATTATATGTCTAATTATTTATAGAGGTACCTGCTCAGGGATGAGTTCAAATCTTCAGCCATCCGTAACTATGTCAGAAAAAAAAAAAAAACCAGCTCGTTTGATATAAAACCAACTCTGCAGTTCTTCACGAAAACATGCACGTGCGGGGCTTGGGGCGGGGGCGGCAGCATCGTTCTCATCGGTATTTGCAACCTCAAAGCGGCAACAAGTTAGTTTTCTGCTGGTGGTCCTGTATGGGGCATGGGCTTATAATAAGACCTCTGGCATCTGAAAGCCATTAAAGTGTACAGTCACAACAGCCCCAGCCATTAGCGGAGGCAAAACAAAGCTAAACACAGCCACAGATAATTAACCAACTCTTGTTTCTCCTTAAATCAATAGCAAGAACATTACAGGAACAAACAGCCCGGCGTGTCCCCGGGGAGGTGGCTTTGCCAGCCGGCCGCCCCAAGAGCTGATTTCCAATGGAAATTACACCGTCGGGTCCTGGGCTTTAAGATCAGGTTTCTCTTATTGGCTTCCTGGAACTATTTTAATCCGTGGGGAAGATCTCAAATGTTGCTCGTTGTGGTTTGGAACTGCTGGTTCCAAAATTTCAGGATGGGGAGGGATGGCCAAGCGCTGTGGGGTCCAGTTGGGGCTTCCCCATGCTGAGGGCAAGCGCCGTGCACAGGATTGAGAGAGGAAACCTCCAAACCTTTGATGGATAGAAGGTAGGCAATGTCTGCAGAAATCCTGCTGGAAAATAAGAGCATATTTTTCTTCAGGGAAAAACATTGGTGAGGGAGATTTTTCTATTAGTGCTGAATATCGCGTCCAAAGAAGTTGGCGTAAACAATAACTTCAAGCCAACGCAGCTCGGCAGGCAGCAGGAGGAGGTGCTGGTGTCCCCCCTGTCGGGCACCGAGCTGCCCCGCTCCCCATGCCTTCCCGCTGCAGAACTCTTGGCTCCTGGTTTGGGATGCCAGCCCCTGCCCGCAGCGCAGGGCTTTCCCCCCGTGCCCCCATCCCCTCAGCCGCGGCTCCGACCCCGGGGCTCGCTGGCACGGGGCATCCGCGAAGGTTTGAAGGGGGTTAAACAAAGCCCAGGAGGGCAGACGAAGCCGTACCCCACGGCTCAGCCGCCATGAGGCGGCAATGAGGGGCTGAACCAGACCCCTCTACCACGAGGCCAAATTTCTCCATGACCCAGAGACATGAAACTAGACAGGAGGAGAGACCTCAGGGAGGGGTCATAAATTAAGTAAAAGCTTGATAAATGCTCCCACTACCTTAATTATCCTGGGAGCAATGATTTAGGGCCTACGGGGTAGTGTCTGCTTCTGGGGTTCGGCAATAAGGGCTTGTGCATCCCGAATTACCCATTATAAATTAATAAAGGAGATGGAAATTAAATGATAATCATCCCTGATATGTATCTTGTCTTCCTGATAAGAAAACAATATTAGTAGGAATATACATATATATAAATATACACAGTATATAGATACAGTAACAAATTTTCAAAGGGTTCTCCTTCCACTGCATTTTAGAACAGAATAGAATAGAATAGAATTGTTTAGGTTGGGAAAGCCCTTTAAGATCACCAAGCCCAACCATTCCCCTACCCCTGCCATCCCACCCCCAAACCCTCAGCACCGCCTCTGCCCGGCTGTTAAATCCCCCCAGGGCTGGGGACTCGACCCCTTCCCTGGGCAGCCCCTTCCAGGGCCTGACAGCCCTTGCGGGGAAGGAATTGTTCCTTGGAGTGAGGGGCCCAACCCTGACCCCAGCATTCGAGGGGCGGCCCCCCCAGTGCCCAGCACAGGGGCACGGTCCCTGCCCTGCTCCTGCTGGCCACACCACTCCTGATACAAGCCAGGATGCCGCTGGCCCTCTTGGCCACCTGGGCACCCTGCTGGCTCATATTCAGCCGCCTCTCGACCAACCCCCCCAGCTCCTTTTCCGCCGGGCAGCTTTCCAGCCCCTCTGCCCCATGCCTGTAGCGCTGCGTGGGGTTGTGGTGACCCCAGAGCAGGACCTGGCCCTTGGCCTTGTTGAACCTCACCCAATTGGGCTGGGCCCATGGGTCCAACTTGGCCAGGTCCTTCTGCAGACCCCTTCTCCCCTCGAGCAGATCAAGACTCCCACCCAATTTGGTGTCATCTGCAAAGTGACTGAGGGTGCCCTCAATCCCCTCATCAGGTCATTGATAAAGACGTTAAACAGAACTGGGCCCAGCACTGAGCCCTGGGGGACATCGCTTGTGACCAGCCACCAACTGGACTGAACTCTGTTGACCACAACAATTTAGACCCAGCCATCCAGGCAGTTTTTTACCCATCAAAGAGATTTCAGCGTGGGTTTAGCGTGGGTCTGAGGACCAGGCTGAGAGCTTGGGGGTTTGGCAGCCCCAGGAGGCAAGGCGTGTTATTGTGGGACCCATCTGTGCTCCCCCTCTCCCGAGCCCAGGGGCGAGGGCAGGGACGGTGGCCCTGGTGACAGGCCCAGCACGGGGGCTCCTTGCTGCAGCCCGGGCGAGTGTTTTGTTGGTAAACCTCCATTTCAAACCAGCATTTGGAAATTCTGGGAGTGCGGAGATGATGAATTCATCAGCTGAACCAACATAGGAAGAAATCTTCCCGTGTTTTATAGGAAAATGTCTTAGAAATGAAAACAGTCGCTTTTACCCCTTTTCCTTTCTCATTTTCTGTGAAGTCTCACAGACGTACAGCCAAGCATATTTTCTAAGAATAAATGTTATCTCTTGCTTTTTTAAGTTAGAAATTAAAGTCTTGTCAGCCCTGGGAGGCTGCGAAGGCAAGTTGTATTATAATATCACAGGAGACTGAATGGGAAAAGAAGAGGGCTTAGTCAGATGGTTTAAAAATGCCATTTTAAGTAACGCCCATCTCTTATGAACACCGGGCAAGTATGACGTCTCATGAAAATTCAGCCTGGCGGCGTCTTAGGCTAATGCTTTACAGCCAGCAGCATGGATGTGGTAGATCCCAACCAGCCTTTTGGAGGAAAACCCCGAAAAGATGCCTCTGTTTCCTTTCAACACCCAAGTTTATTTGATGCCGTGACACCAGGGCACAGAAGAGAGCTCAGTCACAAAATAACCCTTTTATTATTAATTGTGACCTGCTCCAGCGACTCGACGTAGTTTTCTCTTGATTTCTCCGGACCATGACCCCACAGCCTTTGCTCTTTTAATGCACTCAGACCCCAGGAACATTCTGCGGTCCCTAATTTCACGCCCGCGCGGTTGCCTCGGCCCCGCTGCGAAGGTACGCGTGCAGCAGATGGGGGTTTCGGCTCTGACGCCGCGTCCTACCTGTCCCCAGGCCAACAGTTTAAAGGCATTAAATTACCCCATCTGCTCTTGCAGCTCGCACCCAGCCTGTGCTTTATAAACTGGCGGGGATCTTTTTTTTTTTTTAATAAATGAACGAAAAGTTGCTTTGTAAATTCGAGGCCAGAGCTGACTCATAATCTCTGCTGACAAATTTCTGTCAATATTTACTGACATACCCAGAGATCTGTAATGTTTAAAGTATCAGTTTTTATGAGAAAGCTGCTTTCAGGAAGCGTCTGGAAAAACGTAACGCACTTTCTCACGTTCCCTCATTCGTTTCTGCCTTATCCCGATAATACCAATGTGGGACATAAATGCCAGTAAAAGGGAGAAGTAAGAGGGGCTTGAGTTTCAACTGGGAAAAATCTTCCGACGTCTGTAAACGCACAAGTGGGGCAATTTGTAAGGGGGCGATTCCAGTGAAACTTCTTTGCTGCTGCAAAATGCATTTTTTCTTAATGGCGTAAAATGGGAACCCTTTGGTTTTCGGGGGGTTTTTTTGCAGGTCTCATTGGCACCGCACCTTCCCACTCGGTAACCCACGATTCCCTTGGTGAGCCCATAAAACCCCATCGTTTTCGGTGAGGTTTCCACCTGCCCTCTGCGGTTCGTGAGCAGAAGCGAGGCACATCCCGGGATGCAAATGTGCAAGGTTTCCCTGGATTTACTGCCGTCAAACACACCAGAGTTTAGCATACATTAACAGCACGGGCTTTAAATCAAAGGAGCGTGTCTTAATACATTATTTATAATGAATCAATTATTAATCGAGATCGCTTTTTTCTCCCCTAATAAATTATTATAAACCCTGCTATAACACGCTGTACCAATATGTACTATATAAATAATGTTACGTGTTTCTGTTCACGAGGACTTTTAAGCGGCTCGCTAAGACCTTATCCACCGCAGATTTGGAGGCATTGCATTCACTTCAAGCTGGAGCAATCAGACCTCCTTACTGCAGGTACTTCATCTGACAACAGATACTTCAATAAATCACTTGATAAATATCTGCATCGTTTACACCACAATGTGAATAAATGTAATTTTTGTTGTATTACTGGAAATACAAAACCTTTTTCTTTCCACTATTTCTGCTTTCTCTTCTTCACATGCTGAATTTTCTCCTTCTCGTTTCTTTGCAATTCTGGGTGTATCTTATGTTTTAATTTTTCTCCCTATTTTTAGACTAGCGGGCCTGACTTTCCTCTTGTTTGCCCTGATGCGACCTTGTGGCTGCTCCTCGCTGAGTGACGGTGGCTTCCCCCTGGCTCCGGTTTCGGGGTCCTCCCCAGGGCCCTGCAGTAACTGGGGTCTCCTTGGGAGGAGCAGAAGAGCCTCCTGAGCAGGAGGATAAATCCCCAATGCCAGGGGATAAATAAATACCCGAGCTGCCATGGAGAGACACGAGCTCTGGGGGCTCCTCTCCCCTTCCTCCTTCTCCCTTTGCTTCCCACCAAGGTCATATTCCTTCTCCAAGGTGTTTCCACCCTGTTCAAAAGGAGGCAAGCGTGCCTGTTTTACTGGTAATGACATGTCGCAATGGTCCTGCAAAATCATGCCTACTACCCAACATTTCCTTAAGCCACCAGGGAGGCCCCAATGCAACGACACTGCTGGCCAGCACGTGTTCACGCCATCTCCATCAGATCTCCCGGCAAAGCAGACTTTCAGCTTCACCCTCAATTTTCCTCCTTCCCCCAGCGCACCCAGCTCTCTGCCAGCCAGGCTGGGCCCCTGGATTGACTCCAGGCTTCACCTTTTCGGGTTTTTTTTTTTTTTTTTTTTGCATCTGGGATGTTGAGTGCCT
The DNA here is from genome assembly GCA_034008185.1 of Gorsachius magnificus. NCBI lineage: Eukaryota > Metazoa > Chordata > Aves > Pelecaniformes > Ardeidae > Gorsachius > Gorsachius magnificus. Next base: position 2,436,131 of record CM067085.1, on the reverse strand, counting down.
CGGGAACGTCCCCTTTCCTGCTGTGTACTTTGGATAACCAAGTTACAATCACAGACAAATGCCCACAAAACATGGAACGATTCCCCGGTGGGGTCTGCCACTGTCTCTAGTTCAGCACCCAAGGACAGAGATTGCATTGCTTTTTTTTTTTGTCTGCCACCTATTACTTTAGATTGCTTAACTCTCAAAAGCCCTGTTCCTGGGATGGAGATTTTAGGACCAATGACAGATGAAAAGATACTACTCCATATTTCATTATTTTCCACTTACGTTCCCCTCGGCCAGTAGACGTTGTAAAACACTTCTTCATCTGAGGGAGAAGCTCTTCTCGCAAAATCTAGCACTAGCAGCTGCCATTTCATAGAATCATGGAACGTTTTGGGTTGGAAGGGACCTTTAGAGATCATCTAGTTCAACCTCTATTTCCAAAAACTTCAGTGCCTGTTAGCACCAGGATATAGGAGCAGGGTTTCTAATATCCAGCACCTAAACTCCGAGGTGGCTATGTCTGAAGACATCGGTCTTAAATCCACTGTGCTTCTGCAGAAGGATTGAGGGTGGCTGCCTCCCCGCCGTGACCACCCAAGCAGCCCTGGCACCCCAAATCCCAGGGGAAAACCCACACAAAAACCTCCCCGAGCAGGTCTGCAGGTGTAAAATTTACCCTCTCAGACATTCTCATTAATTTTCCTGCATAAACACAAAGGCCCAATCTCCGTTTGGCCTAAATCCACATAGCCCCAGCATGCTACAGAGCTGTACCCAAGGTTCCAAAATCCCCAATGTTTCTCCGTGTCAGTGGCGATCACCGCTGGGATAGGAGAACTGAAATCAAAATTCAGCTTGTATCACCATATCAAAGCAAATCTGGGAGACTGCGTTTTTATTTCAATGCCTCTCTTCCCTTACTTTTGGGTTTAATGGCACCATCTGCATTTTATGCCAAGCGACTCCCTGCTTTCAGCTTTCTTCCTGCATGAACCTGAGTAACTGGATGTGCCCTTGCGATCCGCGGTGTGCGTTCTATCCCTGTTCCCCTATATCTCCAAGGAAGCAGCGATTACGGGGTCTCTATGACAACAACGCGACGAGCCCGGGGCTGGCTGACGTTGTATTTCCTCCACACCCAGCACAGCGTGTCACATCAGACAGCAATATTTCCCCTCGATTAATTTATAAATCAACCTCGCCCCGCTGCAAACGCGCTCGACCTGGGACCTGTGACTTCCACAAGCGCGGCGGGCAACTCGAAGCAAAGCCTCGTCTTTTCCCAGTAATAACAACCTCGACTGGGAGAGCTGCACGGGGCCGTGCACGGTGCGGAGCTGACTCTGCACCCACGCGGGTGACAGCGGAGGTTTTGGCAGACAGAGGTGGCCCGGCTGTCTCCGGTGTCCCCGCCAGCTGGACGCACACCGTGGAGCCTAACCAGCCCTATGGTGGCCCTACCCATTTGAGGGGTGGTTTTGCTTCTCAGCCTTATCTCTAACCAAAGCGCCTGCCTTTGGTAGAGCTCCAAGCCTTTCCTCCTGGGGCTCATTTCCCCAGCCCACCCAACACTCTGGGACGCTGCCATTCCCCAGCACCCTGTGCAGGCGATGGTTTAAAGACCTGACACCATCCCAAGGGAGACCAGACCAGCGCTGCACCAAGAACAGCAGCCTTCGGGGCTTTTGACAAAGCTGCAGCCATCAATTTAATCCATATGCATCTTGCAATGTAGTCCTGCGCGCCCTTGATGTACTCCCACCATGACCTTCCGTGCCGGCTACTGCAGCCCCAGCGCGCTTACGCCTCGGATTATTCCTCGTTCATACACACTGCCCTGGCTTCCAGCTTTCACATCCCTCTGTGTGGTTGTTTTGCCACAATATACAATCATAGAATCATGGAATCGTTTGGGTTGGCAAAGCCCTTTAAGCTCATCGAGCCCAACCGTTCCCCTACCCCTGCCATCCCACCCCCAAACCCTGGCCCTCAGCACCGCCTCTGCCCGGCTGTTAAATCCCCCCAGGGCTGGGGACTCGACCCCTTCCCTGGGCAGCCCCTTCCAGGGCCTGACAGCCCTTGGGGGAAGGAATTGTTCCTTGGAGTGAGGGGCCCAACCCTGACCCCAGCATTCGAGGGGCGGCCTCCCCAGTGCCCAGCACAGGGGCACGGTCCCTGCCCCGCTCCTGCTGGCCACACCACTCCTGATACAAGCCAGGATGCCGCTGGCCCTCTTGGCCACCTGGGCACCCTGCTGGCTCATATTCAGCCGCCTCTCAACCAACCCCCCCAGCTCCTTTTCCGCCGGGCAGCTTTCCAGCCCCTCTGCCCCACGCCTGGAGCATTGCGTGGGGTTGTGGTGACCCCAGAGCAGGACCTGGCCCTTGGCCTTGTTGAACCTCACCCAATTGGGCTGGGCCCATGGATCCAGCCTGGCCAGGTCCCTCTGCAGAGCCCTTCTCCCCTCGAGCAGATCAAGACTCCCACCCAATTTGGTGTCATCTGCAAAGTGACTGAGGGTGCCCTCAATCCCCTCATCAGGTCATTGATAAAGACGTTAAACAGAACTGGGCCAGCACTGAGCCCTGGGGGACACCGCTTGTGGCCGGCCACCAACTGGATTTACCCCCATTCACCACCACCCTTTGGGCCCGGCCATCCAGCCAGTTTTTCATCCAGCGAAGGGTATGCCTGTCCAAGTCATGAGCCGCCAAATATAGGATTCAGAGTCAAGGAAATGGGAAATTTCTCGGGACCTCCTGTGGACGACTCCAGGTTAGCCCCGTGGGGCAATACCCCCCACCCCAAGCAACAGCTTCGGTCCCGTGCCTTGGCTCAGGGGTCCAACCCGGGGAGCCCCCGCTCACCTGCAGCCCCCCACGTGTGGTGGGCATCCCTCACTGTGCGGTTAAAGGGTCCCTGGCCAGGCCATTTGCCGAGGGCACTGTTTCCAGCCAGTCGTATAACAAAATCTACCAGGATGACACAAAAAAGGTCTTGCAGCAAGAAACTTTCTACTTCTTTGTTTTCCATGGGAATTACTCTGAACTGATTTTTCCACAGCCAGGACCCCCCTGGATACGGTAGGTGAAGGCAACATCCACCAGCCGCGGTGGAAATCGTTAAATTGGAGTCGTTTCAGAGGAGAGCCACGGGGACGATGGAGGAGCTCGCCTGATAATGAAAGACACCGGGAACTCAATTTGTTTTCCTTAACAAAAAAAAAGGTTAAGAGAGGATTCGCTCGCAGCCTCTAATTACTTCTGGAATTTAAATGTGATAATAGAGGGCTCCCTGGTCAGGCAGATGAAAGTACACGCAACCCGCTGCCTGCAAGATTGAAATTCAGGTTTGAATTAAAAGCACATTTTTAGTGGTGTAGGTTATTAAGCACTGAAACAACCATCGAGAAGTCTTCTGATTTGAAGAGGTACTTTTTTCTTTCTAGACCTAGAGCTTTAATTCAAATAGCAAAGTCCCCAGGCATGTTTTACACAGGAGTTCAGACTAGATAATCATTACAGCTTTTTCTAACCTTATAAAGTATTAATATGCCATCGCCCTGCTGCCCTCCTTTTATACTCTACTCATCAACCAATAATTTTTTTTCAGTAAACACACAGAATTTCTTGAATGTGGTGTCACCTAGGAGGTTATTAGCGATAACGAGTTGAGGATTGTGTCTGTACAAACACCCTGGCTGCATGGGGTAGGAACCGTCTGGCGATGGTTCTCCCCTCGAATGCTGGGGTCAGGGTTGTGGCCCCTCCCTCCCCGAAGGACCTGGAGGGGCTGGAGCGTGTCCAGAGAAGGGCAGCGGAGCTGGGGGGGGTCTGGAGCCCCGGGGGGCGGGGGGGGCTGGGGGGGTTCAGCCTGGAGCAGAGGAGGCTGAGGGGAGCCCTCATCGCTCCCTACAACTGCCTGAGAGGAGGGGGGAGCCGGGGGGGTCGGGCTCTGCTCCAAGGGAAGGGGCGATGGGACGAGGGGCACCGGCCTCAAGTTGTGCCAGGGCAGGGTGAGGTTGGCCCTGGGGAACAATTCCTTCCCCCAAGGGCTGTCAAGCACTGGAAGGGGCTGCCCAGGGAAGGGGTCGAGTCCCCACCCCTGGGGGGATTTAACAGCCGGGCAGAGGCGGTGCTGAGGGACGGGGTTTGGGGGTGGGATGGCAGGGGCAGGGGAACGGTTGGGCTCGATGAACTTAAAGGGCTTTGCCAACCCAAACAGTTCTGTGATTCTGCATATTGTCAGCAAATCCCTGCTGATACCAGCATTGTTTTTCCACATGGATATTGAAAGGAGATGCTACCACCAGCCCTTCATGGGGAAAAACTGAATATGATGAGCAAGATTTCTGTGCTTGGGTTTTCCTAATACACACCCAAAACGTGACCCTGGCTGCACAGGCAAACTGTGTCAGGGCTTTTAACGTGGTGCATTTTTTTGTCTTGTTTCCTCATAGTTATTTTGTTGTCGTGCTCAAAAGCGGTAACACACGGCTAACGTGTTAGTGTGATATTTTTCACTGCAGGTTCTCGAGGATGTTGCGGCAGACGTGACACCACTGACATGGGCACCAGAAAGCCCTACCAACGCTTGCCCTTCACAGCAATAAAAATACATAAATAAAAAAATCCAGTAATGCTACAGGAGACTAGAGAGGTGAAATAAATTTCAGTTAGAGATGTTGCACGTTTTCCATCTCCGGTCGGGAAAAGCACACGGCCTCTGAAACGTGCCCTTTTGTGCTGCTTAATTCACAGATCTTCCCTTGAGCATGGTGTGTTGGAAGATGGCACTTGCTTTTACCTGCTCCAGTGGGATCCAGGACGCTGAAGCATTGGATGATCAAAATCCATAATACAGAGCCAATTCCACCAAAACTCACCCAGAAAATCATAGAATCACAGAATGCCACTGAAGCATCTGATCTGTGGGTGCATCACCTCCAATGAGGCCAGAGCCTTACTGGGAGGGCTGGGAGAGCCCAGCCAGTCTCCCAGCTGCCCCAGGTCACTGCCACCCAGGCAGGACACCCTGCAGGTGGGTCAACAGCGGGGTCGGGCATCTCCCACCTCTTCCGCAAGAATGAATTAAAGTAGGCATGCAGTCCCTGCTGCTAGCTTGATTTTACATGGTTATTTCCAGTGTATTTAACAGCAGCTCTCTCGCAACACCCAGACAACAAGCCCGCCCATCGTCTAGGCGGTTTTCAACACTTTGCCCAGGGTTGTAAGCTATATGGGTCTTCCCAATAACTCACGCTCACATGCTTTAGCAGCTCGTCTTAAGCCCACAGGATGGATTATAAAGCAACAGCACATTTGTGGAAGATATTTGGACATCCAGTGATAGATAGATATATACACATAGATAAATAGGGATATAGGTGTATATATATATATATATGCTGGAGAAGAGAAGGCTGCAGGGAGACCTGATTGCAGCCTTTAGGAAAGATGGGGACAATCTTTTTAGTAGGGCCAGCTGGGACAGGACAAGGGGTAACGGTTTTAAACTGAAGCAGGGGAGGTTTAGACTGGATCTAAGGAAGAAATTCTTTCCAGTGAGGGTGATGAAACCCTGGCAGGGGTTGCCCAGAGAGGGGGTGGAGGCCCCATCCCTGGGAACATTCCAGGCCAGGTTGGCCGGGGCTGTGAGCAACCTGATGTGGTTCAAGGTGTCCCTGCTTCTGCAGGGGGGTTGGGCTGGGTGACCTCTGGGGGTCCCTTCCCACCCAAACCATTCTGTGATTCTATGATTCTATGCTGAAGCATGGAGTGTGCTTTCCATTTGCAGCTGCCTACCACTGTATGTGATGCTCTCGTTACTCACCGGAGGGCCAGCCGAACACTCCATACCATCAGGTGGCACGTTATTCCTCAGGTTACTAGATTTTACTCTAAAGAAAACTCCTTTGTCTGCCCATTTTAATTACTTTGTGTCCCAGTTCACCTAATTCTCCCTCATTCTAGCACATGAAAAAAAAAAGAAAAAAGCAGAGATTTTCCTTACCTGTTTTATCCCTTCCCAATATCTAAAATACCACGCTTTACCAAACATGTGAAATACAACCAGCCCTTCTAGTTCAAATGCATATCATAAATCAATTCCTTTAACAAGGTGACAGCAAAAATACCCCAAAGCATGTTTCTCACTTTGTCTTCCCCTTCCCCAAATGTCTCGGGACAGAGACGTTAGAGCAGTCTCTGAAAATCAAGTTGACGTCCTCTAGTATTCATTGTTTTATGCATTTTTTACGTGCACACTTTAGTTTGTCTCTTGTCCATACCTCTTAGTGGTACTTATTCCCCCAAGGCCATCACAGCCAGTATAAGCAGAGAAATAATTTTCAGGTTGAATAAATTCTTTTAAAAGTAAAACCCATGTGTGAGAAGCTAAACTCAGAGCAACTTTTATATCTGAAAGTGTCTTCCTCCCAGCCTTCCCTAGCTTTATGTTGGTGTTTGCATTATATGGCCTTGCCTTTGCCTCCATTGCTTGGTGACGCTGTGCCACCGTGAGTGAGGTGCTACCATGATGGAAGGTGCCACCACAATGGAAGGTGCCACCACCACACAAGGTGCTACCATGATGGATGGAAGGTGCCACCATCACACAAGGTGCTACCATGTTGGAAGGTGCCACCACCACACAAGGTGCTACCATGTTGGAAGGTGCCACCATGATGGAAGGTGCCACCACCACGCAAGGTGCTACCATGATGGAAGGTGCCACCACCACACAAGGTTCTACCACAATGGAAGGTGCAACCATGACACGACATGCTTGGTGAGCAGCCCCAGCAGTGGGTGGCACTACACTAGGAGAGCAGCGCCTGAGGACTGCCCTGTCACTTGGAGGAACAGATCAACATCACTGCTGGTCTCAACAAGAGCTCGTGATGCCTTCAGGCCTTCACCCCCAGGTGCTTGCACCAGTTTCAGCGCAGGGACTGCAACGCGGGGCAGGCAATAGGTTTGGCTCTGGTTTAACAACTCCTCTCCCCGACACCTGCAGCCCCGGCTCTGAGGCGTGCTGTTTCAGAGCAGAACACTGTTCCCATGTGGCTATTTTTAAACTACGTACATAGAACATAAATCAACTGCAATTTCAAGAACCCTGGTTGTGTTTTCTATTTTTCACACAGTGCAGCAGGCAGGATGGAGTGGCCGGGATGCTCAGAGACTGTATCCCCCACCGGTACGCACCATTTACCAGGGATTTAGTGATTTTTCAGCAGTGAAGGATGTGGCCAAGGAACTCTTCTGCCTTTGAAGGAATTACATAGAAATGCCACCTCTGTGCACAGCCCCATTCCCCTCTCCAATAAAATGCTGCTACTCCTGTTCAAAGCCAGCAGCCATCAGAGGCAACACAGCCCGGTGAACCCAAAAAGCAGATCTGGTTCATCTTCCCACAGACGAGTGATGGGAAAGTTTATTTTTCTGTTCTGCTGGTGCACAAAATCATCGCTCATGTTTCCGTGTATCAGATGTTTTGGATCGGGGTTGTGAAGCTTTTACATCAGTGGCATTTATCTGCATTACCCAAAGTAGCGGAAATCGCACTGTGGCGAGGACCAGTCTCACCCAATGCTACCTACCAGTGAAGTCTCTCCAAGCCCGGCTTACCTGGGACTAGCCTGGGAGGATGAAGAAGGCTCAAAAGCTTATTAAACCTCAGGATGGTTGAGCTAAAAATGTGCTGTGAAGAGCAACCCACCCTGACAAAGAGATTGCTGCACTGTCTGCCGTTTCTGTCCGCCGTAATCACAGTTTCCCTTTCTGGAGTTCTACTTTATCCATTTATTTTCTATACCCTCCTTGTGCCTTTTATGTACATTTAATCCCAAGATTAATCAAAGAACTCAAAAGAAGTTCCTAAGCAAATGACGTTATGAATTTGCAAAAATTTTAAAACCTATTCATTCTATTTATATTGAAATATTTGAATGTATTTTTAATGCCTTGGCCCAAAATGTGTTTTCATTCAAGAAAATAATATACTGAGCAAATATTATTTTATTCTCCCACATTTATTTCTTTGTCAAATAATTGATTTTTTTTTAAAAAATACCTTCTCCTACGCTATAGATAACATTGCAGAATTGCAGAGGGCAGATTTGTTCAGTTAACCGGCGTTTTTCACGAAAGCCCCATCACTGTTACAAGCCCCATTTCCACGAGGCGCGTTTCTGCTGCCACTTCATTTCTCCCATGCTCTTTCCAAAGGATTTACCGTAAACCCACGGAACCGCATCCCCTTCACTGGAGCAGCGTTATCTGCAATCAGGCCAAAACTCCAGTGGTGCTCGGTGCCTTGCGCTTGCACAAGAAAAAAATCCTTCCCTCGCCTCTCCCGGCTCGTTCATAGCCTCAGCCCAGCGAACGCGCAGGCAGGACACGTTGCACTGGTTTTACTGGGCACGGTGTAAGTCCGACTCAAGGACCAGTGCTGCTGTGTACCGACAGGAACGCTTGGGAGCTCGGGAAAATGTTCTGCCTTGCTTTGAGAGGGCAGTGCGGGTTAAGCAGGAGGTACTGCAGAGCAGCTCTTAACCTTCTCAGAAGCAATAGTGGAGGTTGGGGACTGCTGCTATTTTTAACCCAAGCAAAGACTGCAGGCATGTATAGAAACGTTGCTAAATCATGTTTAAAATGCCCTCTCACTGTTGCCAGCTAATTGCTGCCTGCTCCAAAGAAAAATCCCTGTTATTATTCAAAAAACCCCAAAGCCCAGCTACCCCCATAACTTATCCCTGAATGGCCATGTGCGGGGTCGGAGTTTGTCAACCACAGGAAAAGAAATCTTTAAAAAGAACAAGAAAAATCTGTGCGTGGACAGCAGCTTAGCGGCACTAGGTCTGAGTCCAGGCTCGACCACAAGACTAAATGGTGAAAGGCGTCTACACATGAACTCCACGTTGGTTTGGAGAAGTGCTGAGGAGTAAAACAACCAGCACATCCCCAGCCAAGCCCTGCAGATGAGCTGGCTTTCACCTCGGGAAAGGGACCTGCACTGAACAAGTCCCGTTCTCAGAAGATGTCACTTCAGCAATAGGAAAAATAGCAAACGGGTTGGGAGGAAGCAGTTGGGAGGGAGCTGGGAACGACGGCAGGGACCTCCTGGTGGCCTTGGTGCACCCACAGGCACGACCAGAGGACCAGGAAAGGGTGAGGCAAATTCATGGGGGGGGTAACTTGTCCAAGGGCTGGTCTAGGAACGACTCACGGCGAAACGCTCGCTGCTGACAGCTGGCAGAGATGGGGCAAAGCAAGGGAGCGTTTATTTTCTGCCCCAAGCAGCAGGAACCTGAGCGAGTCCCCTCGGCGTGTCCCAGCCCCGCTCCTCCAACCCTGCCTCCCTGGGCAGTTTCACAGCTGAGTTAGCTAAAAATACTCCTTTGTCTTGTAATTTCTAACTTCCTGAGCAGTTTCTCTTTAGACAAAAGCGGGGATCGCTGCCAAAATCAGATACTCAAGGAACTCTATTACTTATAAAATCAACCCTTACCACGTGACAGCTGCAAACATCTGGAATCCATCTCTCTCTGGTACTCTCTCGCCCCGTGTGGGACTCGAGCATGCTCGAATATCAGCCCCGAGCAGAGTTTATGCAGCTTTCCCAAAACTGAAACAAGTCCCGTAGAAAGCGTTTTGCAGATAACTAAAATTTCAGGGGAAAAAAAAAATAGAAAAAATTTAGCATTGTCAAAACAAACAGAGAACAGAGAGATTTTAAAATGCTTTAATGATATTTCTTTTCATCTAAGGAAAGCGTTTTCCTTCCTTTTTCCTCAAAGTCAGACACGAAGTGTGTCTCATCTGGGTATTTGACCCAAAACGCTGCTCCCCAGGCACACCGTGAGTTAACCCGCACTTCGAGCTGCTCCCCTGGGTCCTGCACAAGCTGGGCAGGAAACCCTCTCGTTGGGATACCTGGTGTCTGGGTGGGATATCTGGTGTCTCAGTGGGTGTCTGGAGCGGGTGCAAGCACACCTGGGTCCCAGCGAGGTGCACGGCCACATTCAGCACAAGGAGGACATGGAGCTGTTGGAGCGGGGCCAGAGGAGGGCTACTAAAACCGGGGGGCCCCTCTGCTCTGAGGCCAGGCTGGGAGAGTTGGGGGTGTCAGCCTGGAGCAGAGGAGGCTGCGGGCAGAGCTGAGTGCGGCCGCTCAGGGCTTCAAGGGGGCCCAGAGGAAAGGGGGGACAAGATTTTTAGTAGGGCCAGCTGGGACAGGACAAGGGGGGATGGTTTTAAATGGAAGCAGGGTAGGTTTAGAGTGGATCTAAGGAAGAAATTCTTTCCAGTGAGGGTGATGAAACCCTGGCAGGGGTTGCCCAGAGAGGGGGTGGAGGCCCCATCCCTGGGAACATTCCAGGCCAGGTTGGCCGGGGCTGTGAGCAACCTGATGTGGTTCAAGGTGTCCCTGCTCCTGCAGGGGGGTTGGGCTGGGTGACCTCTAGGGGTCCCTTCCAACCCAAAACATTCCATGATTCTATGATTCTATGATCCCTTCCCGAGCAGCAGGGACAGAGGTCCTGGGGCAGGACAGGCACCGGCGCGCACCTGGGCTGGGGGACACGGAGGGGACATGGGGTCTGTGCATCATCCTCAGAGCTCAAAGGGACGCCTGTTCCTCCTGAAGCATGGGTTTTGGACCGATGGTGATCTTGGACTGAGCCAAAGCGCAAGGACCTGGCATAGGTGGGACGGGAAATACCTGTGCCTAGGCTCTTCTGGTCTGCAGTGCTGTCCCACTCGGGCAGTGCCAATGATTTACGGGTGGATATACAAATATTCAGTATAGGCGATGCCCCTTTTCTGAGGGAAATACCAGCACATAATCCACACCTCAGTGTCAGATTAATACGTTATCTTCATTCAGCGTAGAACTTCTTCCCCTACCACACACTCACAGAGCATCACCCGGACAGATCAGTCCCAAAAAAATCCTTACACAATTTCATTGTGCAACACATTGGGGTGGGACCCACACGGGGGATTAACAAGGATCTTCTGCTTTTATGAAAAGGGAGAAAACATTTTTACCTGCTGGGAGCAAATCTTTACACCCAGCATTTAGATTACACTGGTGGGCAGCGCGTTCCCGGTGACTCCCATTGCACTGATCCCAGCTCCTAACATACCTGTGTCTGGGATTAGCCCTCTGTGATCAGAAAGAGCAGAATTACACAATTATTGGTGTGCAATCTCTCTGACTAGTGAAAATATAAGTACTTTCTATAGAGGATCAGCTCTATTAGATGCAACTACAACGCTTCTCTTCCCCCTGTGGTCACCGAGCGGCCCCGGGACACAGCACTCGCCCCTCTGCAGAGCCATCAAGAACCAAACAGGATTTTGGAGCGAGGTCTTCCCTTCCCTTAACTTTGGAGTTTTACTTCATGCTCAGGCACATCTCCCGCAGACCTCCCAGCTGACTACGCACAGCTGAATCGCTCTCTCTGAAATATTCAGCGAGCCGGAGGAAGAAAGCATGGGAACAGCCAAGCAACCGCATGAGAGAGGCATGGGAAGAGAGAGGAGGAAGACACCTGCACTGCCGGCTGTATCCCAATTAATATTTAAACAGTTTACACAGAGCTGGGACCTTCTTAGCAGAGTGCTTTGGAAAAACTCAGCAGTGGTTTAATTCGGAGCCTCCCAAGCTCCCCGAGCAGGTTTTACATGCACAGAGGCTGGTGCCCAGCTCTGCTCCCCTCCCCTGACACAGCAACAAGTTCCTCCTCTTCAAATTCTTCTCATACTAATTAGATGATGGTAAATTAAGAGAAGGATCAATGTGCAGACCCAGCCTGAGATGTTTGCAGCCACTTAAGCCGGCCTTAAGCTCGGAAGGACACGCGGTTCCCAGGAGGCCACGCGTACGAGGCTTGCAGGGGGTGGGCATCGGGTGCCTTTGCAAGCTCCATGTGGCACAAGAGCAGTTTCAAAACTGTAACCATTAACTTCATAGAAAGGGCAGATTTTAGCCACATGCAAATTGCACTGAAAACCGTATGAGAATTATGGGTTTCTTTTTTCCTCCCGAGTCTTCCACCTGTAGATGAGAAATGTCTACTGGTATGATAGCTGCCTGCTCTGCTGGCAAAGCAAATTCTTCGGCATTCCGGCCCGTTCGGAGGGGCTACAACTTCAGGGCTTGTTCCCTCCCTCCATATGCTCTGTGTTCCCCAAGCAATTCTTGCACCCGGAGCTGCGTGGCTTTGGAGACACCATCCCATGCAAGAAGCTCATTGCATTTCCCTGGGACACTGCCAGCCAGGACAGGTCACTGCTCCCATTTACCGCTTTGCTGCGGCACCTACTCCTCATAAATTAAACCAGCAATGCTAAAAAAAACCCCAAACCGTTGCCACGATGCACAGCCACGCTGCACCGCTTGTCCCAGGAGGAGCTCAGGCTCTGGGTTTCACCTAAAACAAGACCATGCAGAGCCTCATTTGCAGATCCCCAAATCTTTAACCCCGAACAGAGCAAAAACGGTGCCCATGCAAACAGCACTCCCAAATACTCAGAGAGAGAGCTCATATTCCTACAGCACAAAGCATTGATTTTTTTTTGTTTGTTTGTTTGTTTTTTGTACAGCATTTTGTTTAATCTTTCTTCTTGTCATATCATGTAACTTGTCACCGGAGAGGAACCGCTCTTCTCATGGTATCATGTTCACAGGGAGCAACACCCTTGCAGCAAGCCATGCTCTTGGCAGTCGAAAGCTTTGGTTTCGCTCTGGTTTATATCCCCAAAGCTATTGAAAGTTTGCATGTTCCTTCCCATAAAGTTTACCCTTGCAGTAGTTTATGGCTTGGCTGGAACAAGGGCAAAGAGCCGGAGCTGAACTCGTCACCGCGCGGAGCAGCAGATGGGAGCATGCACCGACCTCCTTAGCTGTGTGGCATAGAATCACCGAATCCTTCTGGCTGGCAAAGCCCTTTAAGCTCCCCCAGCCCAACCGTTCCCCTACCCCTGCCATCCCACCCCCAAACCCTGGCCCTCAGCACCGCCTCTGCCCGGCTGTTAAATCCCCCCAGGGCTGGGGACTCGACCCCTTCCCTGGGCAGCCCCTTCCAGTGCTTGACAGCCCTTGGGGGAAGGAATTGTTCCCCATGGCCAACCTCACCCTGCCCTGGCACAACTTGAGGCCGGTGCCCCTCGTCCCATCGCCCCTTCCCTGGCTCCAGGCTGAACCCCCCCAGCTCCCCCAGCCGCTCCCCAGCAGCCTGGGGCTCCAGACCCCTCCCCAGCTCCGCTGCCCTTCTCTGGACACGCTCCAGCCCCTCCAGGTCCTTCGGGGAGGGAGGGGCCCAACCCTGACCCCAGCATTGGGGGGCCCCCCCCGGCCCCCCCTGTACAACCAGGACCGCTGGCCCTCTTGGCCACCTGGGCACCCTGCTGGCTCATATTCAGCCGCCTCTCGACCAGCACCCCCAGCTCCTTTTCCGCCGGGCATGTGCACGCCCAGCAGGTGCCACCAGCTGCATGGACAACATCGTTGCTTCTTCTTGGGAATAGGAAATTAGGACCCAATCCCCATTTGAGGGATATCATCCCAGAAAGAATTGGGAAAACCATGTTCAAGCCCTGGGTTGGAGCCCTGAATGTCCACCCATGCTACGCCCTCCTGCCCTGCAAGCTCCTCCTATGCAGCAGGGCGGGTGTTTTTCTGCCTGTCCCTCTCAGTTTCACACAAATCGCAGGTTCTGTGCCAAAATTGTGCTGCAGGGAGGTTGCCTGGTTGCTCAGCAACTGCATTTGTACTGAAGAGAGCTTGGGGTGGCGGGCAGCTGCCTGCAAACGCCTGCCGGAGAGGGAACGAGGTCAAGATTTGGAGAAAGCTCTTTTGATGGAAGAGTGAGCGCCCTTTACCAACACTAGGTAAACTCCAGTTTCTTTTATTTAATAAAAATCAGCAGTAAAGTAGTGCAGGAGGTAGAGAACACACTGAAGTTTGCCAGCAGCAATGCTTTGGGTGGAAAAGCGTCGGTTTGGTTTCCCTGCTCTTCATTCCTCTAATTAGTTGTGAAAGGGAGGGGAATAAATAGCGTGGGACATACCAGGGCTGCCGTGGCACCTCAAGTGGCTGTCATACAAGTGCTTGGCCCGTGCCAGCCAGGGAAGCACAAAACGTGGCACAGCCCATGCTTCCCCCAAGAGCTGCTGCCACCACGAGCAGATCTTCTGCTTCATCTACAAATAAGAGTGGCATGTTTAAGAAAAAAAACCCTGCTTTTGCAGATGCAGGAATTCAGCTTTATTTGCACGTTGAATAAATAAAAAGGCCTTTGATTGCAGGAAGATCCTGTATGGAACTGGCTGTTGGTTTTCTTTCCCCTTGCTGCTGGTGGCCCCTGTAGTCCACATCTCCTGCTCACCAAGCTTACCCCTCCAGGTGACCGCTCTGGAAGTGGCAATTAAGCTGATCCTGTCATGACTTTACAGCTTACAGAATGTTCCCCTTAATTATTAAATACAATACTTACAGCCCATCACTCTGGATTCCCTTTAAAGCTGTTGCTGAACTCTGATCTCCCTCTGCAGCCACCCGATCCCAGTCCGATCTCCTGGCACCTCCCTCGGCAGAGCAGCTCCCGCGGACCAACGCCGCAGGAACGTGCTCGGTGCATCCATCAGATCAGAGCTAAATTCTTATCTTTCCCACCTGTTCTTAGCTTTTCAGCCTGACCCTGGCCATTTTATGGTTCCCATTTCTTGCTTTTAGGTAGGAATTACGTGCAGTGACTGCTGCTCTTCATTAGGTAGTAATGGATGTGCAAAAGCACGCAGGAAGCATTTCTGATACTGTGGGATTTTTACTCTCAAAATGCGCTTTTTGAAGTCATAATATTTCAAATAATGTTTGCAATATGGGTAAAAAGATTACTTTAGACTCCTGGAAAATGTAATTTTCCAGTAATTGGTGCTCTCCTACAGCATCTCATATGCACGCGCTAATCCCTCTGCTCCAGCCTTGCGCGTATTTTTATCCTGTGTTATACTGATACTGAAGTAGGCTGCTGAACTTCCCCAGTAGCTCTGATTTTAAAAATCCCAGTAACTCCTTGTAAAATCAGATTTCCACAAGGGCAGAGAGTTTCTAATTATCTATTACGTGCTCTGAGATTCGGTTCTATGCCTGTAGCACATTTGCAAAAGTGCCAGCTCCTCCCTCCTCCGTTGCAGCAGATTATCCGAAAACAACCTAACTTTTTCCTAAAAGGTTTCACCTTTGGGATAACAACGGTCGGGGTGGTGTCACGTGCACATTCTTGAAACCGCATCGATTTGTGTTGTAATTGTTACACATCCGTTATCCTCAAAGGCAGAAAATCAAAGTGATATTGTGCGACCTGACGAGACTTTGCTTGTACTTACAGCATGGACACCTGCGGCCAACGCACCTCTGCCGTCCCCGCACTGAGGAAGAGACCTCTCTTCTGCTCCTTGGGCAAAGAGATGAGGTTTTGGTGAGGTTTTGTGTGATTCCCTGTACAAACTTCAGTCCTGCAGGGGCCTTTTTCTCCCCGTCTTACCTGTTCCAAGTCTGTGGCAGGGAAGGGGAAGTATCTGCTGAAAATTTAATGGGTTCATCACAACCTTTTGGGTATTGTATTCATAATTAATTCGACAGGAGTCAATGTAACTCAACGTAGTCATGTTTCACGGAATAATAAAATACAGAGATGGTTAAAATCTCGTAGTATCTCTGTATCCTCCTGCTGCCTGCGCAGGATTGCTCCATACAGGGTGTATCATTCTCCACTGCACGTTTAATACTCATTTCCCAGTATAACGGCTTATTAGCATTCTTTGTATGCTTTTTTTTATGTAAATGAGCAATTTAATTTCTCTTGCATAAGCAAATCTCAGACCTCCTATATTGTAACATCCATGTTTTCCCCAGTAGTAAAAACTTTAACATCAAGCTGAGTTTATTCCCCTCTCAGCATGGAGCCGGCACACAGCACCCTCACCTCCACGGTTCCTGGCAGTAAGTACTGCGACACCTTAACGTGCTCTGGCGAGAAACTTGAGGGTGAAAGAAATAAAAGGAAAAAAGACAACCCAAGGGATATACAAGGTTCTGCATCCTATCATGATGGAAAAATCATATCAGAAAATATTCCAAAACTCACCGGTGCGTCGTCACCCGCAAATGAGCTGCCCATCCACCTCGATACTTTAATTTCATACACCACCAGTTTCTGAGTGAACAAATACGAGGATGTTCTGGAGTCCAAATATCCAAGTATATTTTCTTCTGCTTGCTTCACCCCAACATCACCATAATATACTGCTGTGCTAAGAGCTAGGGCTGAGAGAGTTTTGTTTAAAAGAAACTTCAACGCATCCTTGCTCCTCGCTGCCTGCTGCCCCTCCTGGGGTGCCGGGAAGCCAGCGGAGGTGGAGGAATCCCATCCTTACACATCACCCAGCTATTGCTCCAAAGCAAAGTCTTCAGAGGCAATTATCTTCTGGTTTAACCTCCAACAACCTCAGTTCAAAGGTCAGAGCCCAATAAATGAGATTTCTGCTCAATTGTCTAATCACCGTTAATCTTGTTAGAGCGATCCTCAGCTCCATCTGTTCTCCCACGTCTCTTACTTGCACTTTTCCCATTCCTTCCAACTGTCTTCCTCCTTTTCATTTCCTAGGAATTCTCCAAGCACATTTACATATTTTTTTTTTCCTTTTGCTATATTTGGAATTCTCAACCCTTTTTTTTTTTTTTAACAAAACTCCATTTCAAATGCTTCCAATTTCTGAATCTCTCTTATTTAAGGTGCAACACAATTATATTGAAAATGCTATTTCCTATATGTCCTAAATCTCTGCTGAATTTTCAGGAACTATTTTTTCCTGTGTCCTTTGAATAACCCATTCCTAAGCTCTAACTCAGCAGAGCCTAGATACATAAACTCTTTCACCTTGTCAAGGCCTTTCCTCTCCATTACATTTCCCTCTCCATTAAGTTTTTCTTTTGTTTTGGCCACTGTTTCAATCTTGATATATTGACAATCTTAGATATATTGCTCTTTTGGGTTTTTTAACGTCTCCTGATTTGATGCTGGCATAGGTGTTTATGAACTTCTCCTTAATAAAAATAAGAAACAGTTCTCAAAAAAAAGAAAAAAGGAGCAGAATTATGCTGGGTGTGCCCTTTCGGTTTCAATAGTGTTGATTCCATCAATTGTCTACTGGGATTTTCTCAACTGCAGGAGAAAGAGGCTTAAAAGGTAAAAAATTAAACCCTTGAAGCTGTGTGTAGAACAAAACTGGAAGTTTTGAATCCTCAGAAATGTCATTTTTGTGTCAAATTGTAAAAATCCCAGGTATTATCCACCTGACAGTATACAAGCAGATGTTTCTATATTTAGCAGCTGGGAGATAAGCTTAATAGCTAGCTTGCGTTTGCCATCAATAGGGCACGTGGCAGGCGTACGCATGGGACAACGCTCTGCTTCTGCACCGCAAACTTCAGTTCCCGAATTAATTTCTTTTAAAAAAGAAAAAACAATCGTAACTCAGGTCTTAATTCATTTCTTTGACTGCATATCCTGCAAGTGTTCAAATTAAAGATATTGGCGTTTTCCTGCTGGCGGCTTTAGGGTTATTCTGTAGGAGGGAGGTGGAAGAAACAGTCTTAGTTACCCTGAAATGACATATAAAATATTAACAACTAGCAATATCCTTCTATCGCAAAGACACGGTTCTCTTATTATTACATTCAGTTCAAAGGATTGCTGGCGAGATCAAAATTGAAATCCCAGTAATGCCTTTTCCCCCTGCCCCGGCTTTTCACGCGGGCTGGAGCATGTGAGCCTCTCCCCTCGAGGTCAGACCTCTCCGAGTGGCTCTGCCGCTGCCGGCTCCATCACCCACCACGGAGACTCCATCAGATATGGGGAGTGATAAAGCACGATCCTAGAGACATTTTCTTTCCCATCCTTTTTTCTTCTCTCTTTTGCACCCTGCTCTAGGTGACCCTGCTTTAGCAGGAGGGTTGGACTAGATGACCTCCTGAGGTCCCTTCCAACCCTTGCCATTCTGTGATTTTCTTGCTTGAAAACTAGTTTTTCTCAAAATTTCAAAGCTACGTTATTTGTATCTTTCTAGTCTTCCTACATAATGATTTTCTTGGGGAATAAATAAAAAAAAAAAATATATTAGTGAGGCCTCAACTGAGCACTCCTGAGACACATTGGTCTGGCACACGGCCACATTCTGTACAGCTTCGTTTCTCACCCAGGCTGTTTCCATAGGTTGCAATGATTAGATGTGCCATCCAGCCGGGCAGACTTGGCCAGCAGTTGGCTCAAGAGTGTACTGGGAAGATGAGAAGTGGGGTTTGCTGCTTAAAGCCCTCATCTTGCAAAGAGCTGAGCGGGAACCGTGGGACTGGAGCACCCGGGAGGGCTCAGAGACGAGGGGCCTGATCGCTTCTCTTAGGGACATGGTTTAGTGGTGGGATGGCAGGGTTATGTTAATGGTTGGACTTGATGATCTTAAAGGTCTTTTCCAACCTAGATGATTCTATGATTCTCAGCAGGGAGGAGGCATGACCTGTGTGGTACCAGAAACCTGAAGAGTGCCAACCTCCCCGTCTTTCGGTTTTGTGCAAACCAAATATCAACCACAGCCAGATAAAAGCCCTGGGGAGACGCTGAGGCTGCTGCAAACATCAGCCCCAACCTGCATCCACGTCAGGGTTTATGCACACAGGGGCAGGAGGCTGCTCTGCTTTCCATCTTCCTTCCATCCCCTTTCCCAATCCTTATTAAAGAGAGAAGCAAAGCTGCTAACGTCCCTGCTATCAAAACAGCATTGCATCCTCCAGAGATACTGCTCCGCGCTCCACAGATGTGCCGGCTGGCTCATCGCTCTCATTAGGGAGATCACATCGTTAATGCCCCCAGAGCTGCCAGGGACAGGATTTCACCCGTAACGCTTCCTGCGCTGAATTAAAGCCGTTCAGCGGTGACATATACTACCCTGTGATACAAATTCCTCTTCATTAACTAGGAAGCGCAAGGAAGCCTTAATTAGGATATCAAATTTCGGGAGGATGCAGTAAGGGCTGTGCGGCCGCTCGTGTGCTGCGGATGGCAGGCACGCAGGGCTGTGCCCATCGCATCCTTCATGAGCTGAAATGCAATTCCAGAGGGGTCTTTGCGCCATCATCTGTAGGCCAGCGGCTGCCTTCCCCGGGGAAGTTGAAGTAAGACAGTTGAACAAAATAAAGCACCAAGGTCGTAAAAAGAAGAAAGAAAGAAAGAGGTATGAAGTACTGGCCTCGTACTGGCTGACTGGTCCCCAAGTACTGGTTGCTGACGTTGGAGGACAGTGGGTTTCACTGGCATCAGGTGCGGCATTTAGTTCACCTAAAGGGGGAAAAAAAATTCTTTGAAAATCCCAGAAGATGTTTCTATAATTATTTCAACGAGCATTTTTTTAGTAGGATACTCCAGAAGTGGAGCAACACAAAACAGTGTCTGAACAGGCACAGAGAAGGGAAAGGTGACCCACTATGGGTCCCACCACAGGACCTGCCATGGGATCTGCAGTAGCACCCACTGGAGGACCCACTGTTGGGCTGATGATGGGCCCCATGATGTGACCTCCTATGGGACCAACAGTGGGAACCTTGGAGAGGGCAAGCCAAGTGGCATGCCCTGGAACCTGTCCTTGGACCTGCTGTGGGACCTGACATGGTTCTGGGAGTGGAGGCCCAGAAATGGGTGACACCAAGGAAAAATAGGAGGCCCAGAGACTGTTGGAGGTCAAAAAAGTGTGGGAACTGGAGAGACTGGGAGGCCAAGGGGTACCTCCCGCAGCACCGTGGGACCAGTTTTGAGACCTGCCATGTGACCTGACATGAGACCAGCAGTAGGAGGCCCCAGGATTGTTGTTCCAAAGCGTGGAGGCCCAGAGAGTGCTGGAGGCTGAGAAAGAGAGAGAGGCACACAAAGTCTGGGAGGCCCAGAGGATTTAAGGAGGCAAAAAAAGCTTGGCAGATGGACAGAGAGGGAGAAGACCAAGGGAGAGGGGGAAAAAGGCTGAGTTGGAGGAAAAAAAAGGAAGCACAAAGATGGAGAACAAGAGTAGAGGCCCGAAGAAACCTTCCCTGGGATGTCACGCAGAACCTGCTGAGGAAACAGTCTCAGAACCAATAGGAGGCCCAGAAAATGAGGCCAAGAGAGAAGGGAAGGCATAGAGAGTTTGGGAGACCCGGAGATCTTAGGACATCAAAATATTTTGGTAGAACAAGGACAAGGGGAAGCAAAAAGAAAAGACAAGTCCAAAAAAGGGAATGAGGAATACACAGAGAAAATTGGGAGGGGGAAACACTATCAAAGGAATAGACACCTGGTGAATGAAAAAGTCTGGGAGGCTCAGAGAAAGGTGTGCCAGGGGAAGAAATGTGGGAGGGCAAAAAGGTGTGGGAGTCCCAGACAGAGAGGTGGGGGGCCAGCCTGAGGTCAACGTGTAAAGGTGTGGGAGGCCCAAGGTTTGTGGGAAGCCCAGGAAGTTAATTGGGAATGGCAAAATAGTGTGAAAGGCACAGAAAGTGGCACAAGAAAGTAGAGGCCCAGTGGGACCTCTTGTGGGTCACTGCAACCTGTCATGGGACCAGCAGTAGGAAGCTCAGAGGATGTTGCTCCAAATAGCGGAGGCCCAGAGAGGGATGGAGGCCAAAAAGTGTTGAAGGCTGAGAGGGAGATAGATAAGCACAGATTTTGCAAGGCCCAGAGAATTTAGGAGGCCAAAATTTTTGGCAGTCCCATAGAGAGGGAGAAGTCCGTGAAGATAGGGTGGCCCAGAAGGAGTAAGGCACACAGCATGTGTGAGGGAAAGACATGGGAGGCCCAGACTGGGTCCACCGTCCAAAACTTACCCACTTTCTTTCAAAAAATCTCATGTTTTCCCCCTTTCCTTTAGGGAGGAACAGCGGGGCCTCAAGCCCTCACCCTGCCCACAGGTCCTCTCCTGGCTTCTCCCCAGAGACCACCGAAGTCCACAAGAGTTTCTCTGTCCTGGAGAACATCCACAGCTGAACCTCACCCATCTTCTCATCTTCATGATGAGAAAGTCATGGATTTCATTGAACAAGCAGGGTTGTAAAAAGGAAATAATCTTATTTCAGCAGTCTTGGTTAGCTCTTTGGAAATCAAACCAAGGCCAAAGCGGAGCAGGTTACAGTCTTGGTCTTCTACAACTTGTGCAAGAGCTGGGATCCAACAGCGATGAAGAACAGAAGAGACATCAATGCACAAGATAAATGTCATGGGAGAATGACCTCCATTGCACAGCTGAGATGGCTGTATATCACAATCACCAGGAGAGACGGGGAGACGCTGCCCTGGGCTGCAGGCTCACACAGTGAGGAATGGCCGCCCCTCAGGAGGGCATGTGCCCAACAGGTCCTTCTTGTGATGGTTGGAGAGAAGAGCTTGCCCTCAGCAGAATGGCTTCCACACAATTTTTCTGTCTCCTGCAAATTCTGGATTTAACAAAACCTTATCAAACACACCTCTGCTTTTCTTGTGAAGTCCCTTTTGGCAAGAAAACCAAGGAAAATCAGTTTGTGAGGCCCTGCAGATACCTTGTGCACTTCAAGCTGGAAGCACACCAGAGCCCTCAGATGGCAGAAAATAAGGACAGCTGGGGTTGGTGAGAAAAGCCAGGCTGGCACACCTGGGGATGGTTACGCGCTCCTTGGACCAAGCCATATGGGAAAATGCTGTTTGATGTGATAAATTTTTTTTCTCTTTTTTTCTGTCTCCAAATCGGAGGTCAGAGCATACCCAGGGTTTTACGTTCTTGCTCCCAATAGTGCATAAACATTGCATTTTGAAGAGTTTTCTGCTTTACCTTTTTTGTTCAGGGGCCTCATAAAGGCAACAAGGTGCAGCATTGGGGTAGGACCTTTCCTGCAATGGGGACAAGGGCTTGGGTTTGTGCTTTTTCACTCTTCCCTCTTGCTTTTAAAAGTGCATTCCACTGATGTTTACAACTATTTAGTGAAAAACGCTCCATTTGCCCTAAGAGCTGGTTGTGGGCTTGCAACGATGAAATAAAAAGCAGAGTGATTTCATCCTGGCTGTTGGTGATGGGCTCAGCCGGGCAGTAAAAGGTCCCTGCGGTCCACGTGGGTTGTGCTGAGCTGCAAGCCCGTAACACGCCTGCTGCGGGAGTGGAGACAACGGTTAAGGCAGTCCTGGAAGAGAAAAGGACCATTTAAATATGGGGTAGATGTGGAAGCTTTTGGAGAAGGGGGAGATGACAGTCCTTCCTCCAGATCCTGGCTCAGGGTTTAGAAACTGCGAGTGAAATCTGGGCCTGGGCAGGGGAGCAGCATGCAAGTGCTCTCCCATGCGGCTGAGAAAGAACAATTCCCATCGCTGGCAGTCCTGTTGCAAGGGGAAGGAGCGGAGCAGGGAAAATGAGAGATAATCCGATGAAAGATGTGATTACATAGACTGCTGAGTTCCCTGACAAATTGGGAAAACCGCATGGCCTGATCACTGTTTGGAAAAAAAAAAAGTAAGATGAACGCAAGCATCAGTGCTTTGGAAGGAATTAGAAGATGTGTGGATGAGTGCGTTATCAAATCTTTGCCCATTAGAGCAATACATCTATGTCACAACTGAGCTGGAATACAAGTTCTTGGGACACATTGCCGCAGAAACTTTCAACGACGGCCAAGCAGAGGGATGAGACGGCTCTGGAAAGCTCCAGAGCACAAAGATGCTGTGTCCTGACCTCATCTCAATGGCTCCCATGGGCTACACATCGCTCTAAATGTGCCTGCTGAGGTTTCAGCCCTCAAAGGAGTGACTGCCCCTTCTCCCTCAGGCTCCCTCATGGACCACACGTGCATTATTTACCCGTTAAATTCACAGCCTCCAGATACCCCATGTCATTTCTTACAGCATGCAAAGATCCTGACACCCTAGGAAGGGGGTTCTGGGGCACACGCATCGCCCCGAGCGCAAATGCAGGGACCCCCTGGACCATCCATCTCCCTTTCTCCCTCCTTCATTCCCAGCTCGGCTTCGGCTGCCAAGCCAGTGCTCAGGAGAGGAGGGAGCCTTGCCCCAAACCTCCTGCAGGGTGTTGGGGTTCAAGAGCTGTCCCTGGCCTGCCTCGATGTCCCCAGCAGTGTGCCAGCTCTCCCCAGTGCTCGCCTCCAGCCCCCAGATCCCTGTCCCCTCCAAGCCTTTGGACAGGGCAGTCCAAACACAGGTTCCCCAGAGCCAAAACTCCAAAAAAAAAAAGTTTCACCCCATCCCTTCTTTATAAGAGTGAGACAAACATTTGGAGATGATGAAGCATCCATTTTCACATTTGGAATGAAATTTGGGGCTCAGAGGGACAGCCTTCAACCTTCAACAGCAGATGTTAAAAGACCATCAGCTTCTCAAAAAGCCAAGCCCATCCAAAAGAAAGGCCTATTTGAGGGCCACAATGGCAGCTGAATGGCTCTCAGGTTGGCTCATCATCTGGTTTAAAAGTCAATACACTGCTGAGGCCCCAATCCAGCAAAGTACTTAAACGAAGTACTTGGGGCTAAGCACCTGGTTTTGTCAGGGCTGAGTGAGCATTACAGCCTGCTCCATGGAAATGACATTTTCCTGTTATCCTAAACCGAGCACTAATAACTTTTTCCCATGCCTGACGCTGCAAGCCATGATAAGGAAGAGCGGAAAGCACTGAAATTTTGAATTTTTCTGCTTTTCTTCTGTAAATACAAGGGGGTTCAGCCCTTCCTCCACAACACCCCATGGCAAACCTGAGCTGGTTGGAGGGATTCCAGCACAGGTCCCATTCCCCTTCAAAAGGCAGCTTTGGGAATGCTCCAGGCCATGCGTCTGGGACCATTTCAGGCAGGGATTTCAGCTCCTTGCTGTCACACCTTTGCAGGGAAACAAAACCAAAAAAAGAGATCTTCTAGCATTTAACAGAATTTATCCCCTTCCGCATGCCCCAGGTGGCCTCGGCTCTCAGCCCCACATGTTCGGAGCTGGATATCAGTCTTAAATCTACCCCAATCTCAACCGGAGGGACTGTCTCCAGCAGCATAGTGCTACAGACGGCCCGAGAAATACCTTCTCAGAAAAATGTCAAGCTTCACCTCTCTCCGATAATACCTGCATACAAAGAAATTACATCAGAAATTACTTTCCTCAATCTCAGTAAAAGCGCATTAGGAAAAAACTTCCATTTCTAGGAAAAAAAAGACTTGACAGCTGTGCTGAAATTACCTCTGGTAATTTTAACTGAGTGGAAGCTTTTAGATTCGATTGCACCAAAAATGTAAAGCATGTCACTTATTAAGCTTTTATGTCTGACATTCAGTCTGGTACCTGACGACATCTTCCCAGCAATCGGGAGATCATGCAGCTAATGTACTTGGAAATGGTAGAATTAGGTATGGTGGAAAGTCATTAAATTTGAAATTAAATGGGCTCTCTTGGTTCTTGAAGGTAATCTTAAAAAAAAAAAAAGTTCCTCTGCAGAAGTCAGAAAGCATCTCCCATATTCGCTGTCTGAGCTTTCCCGTTCTTCCTTTAATAGTGACAATTAGTTGACTTGAGTATCACACCGGCTTCGCTGGGATTAAGGGGGGGAACCCACAGGCTCCCACAAAAACGAAGCACCAAGTCCTCTTCTCCATTGGCACCAGCCAGAGCCCCTGCCCAATTTCTAAGGTGGAAATAAAAAATGCCAAGCAATTGGTCTGACGCTCTGGCAAACCAAGCTATTTTCTACCCAAGGCTTCTTAGCGAGCAACTTCTAACAGTACATCGTAAGGCTGCCCTGAAGGGGCAATAGCAGGGAGGGACAAAATCTCACTTAGGCTAGTCTATTAAAATCCACATAAAAATAAATATATGAAAATAGCTGAAGGAAAAATGCCTGTAAAGTGTTTAGGCCAAATTAAACAGCCTAGAAAAGCTTAACAGAGTGTTGCCATGGTTTCGTACACCAGCAGGATGCTACGCCATCTCTCCTCTGCGATTCTTCCCTGGGATCTGGGAATCCCAGCCCCGTAAAGGGTGATGGGCGTGACATGGCAGGGCTGCTCCTTGCTCCTCTAACACATCCCGGCTTATTTCTGCAGGAGTCTGACGGGTGACCAGACAGAGTTTTAGCTGTAGGTGCCACACGCTAAGACCCCACAGATGCCCCCACTCATGCTCTGGCGTCAGCAAGCGGTGCCGGTGACTTGTAGAGCCCTTTGGAAAATCTTGGTTCCCACCTTAGGGCTGAGCTGAGGCTGTGCTTACCCAAGCATACGCGTCCTGCGATTCATTAATGTGGTAACGATCTCTGGGGGAACATTAACGGTCTTTGTGCGAGTATAAAGCGACGCATTGCTGCCAAATCTCTGGCTGCGGTTAAGAGCGTCAACTCTGAAGGTAAGCACCGCAGAGAAAAATAGAAATGCGTTATTAAAAAAAAAACAAACCAAACCCTCTCAAAATAAACCTTAAAGAACCATAAACCCAAAACAGTTACAACAGAAGGACACCCTTTGTGCCTCTCATGTACTGCAGAACGTGCGGCGTCTAAGGTCACCCATGGACCAGAGCTTCCTGCACGGGCTAACGGCAGCCCCAGACGGGGAATAGCAAGGTGTGCTGCCTTTTACTGCGGCCACTGGGGACCCCTTCTGCGTTTCACTTGGCTCTCGCCCCCCGAGGAGGGCTCTTGCAAACCTCTAACCCCTCTCCTTAGCAGCACAGGCCATCAAACCAGATCCAGCCTGACAGAGTAAAACCAGGCGAGTTGGTTGGGCTGGAGCATAACCATGGGACCGGCTGGAAAGCCCGCTCCTGAAGTTATTGTGCATCTCCACAGGCAGAAAGCCCACGGCCCGTGCCCTGTGTCAGCCCCGCTGTCGGCAGGGGACCCGCAGCGCCTTGGCTTGGGTGAAGCGCAGCTGCTGGGATGAAGGCAGCCTCATAAAACCTGCTTTGATTTGTTTAATGAGCTGCTTATTGCCAAAGATGAAAGAAAGGAGCTAACAAACCTGGGAAGTGCTATTAATGTTGTTTTCTAGCACTTCTTGATGGGGAGAAAAAAAAAAAAAAAAAGCCAAACGTTTCTTGGCTTTGTATTGAGCTCTCTATCACCGGGTGCTGTAAAGCTGTGTACAGGGGGTCCTGAAGCCCTGGGACATCACATTGGGAAGGGCACCAGGAATGATATGTGGAGAACATGGTGTCCCAGGGGGAATCTATCCATCCTCCTGCCTCCCACCTGCAAAGTCCTATAGCACCACCGTCCCCAGCGGGGAAGGGGCCACCAGCCAGACCCTCTTGGTTCCATCATTAGCTGCCACTTAGTTAATCAAAAGGAGAGGTTTTTAAATGATATTATAGAGCCGAGATGGGCCATCCCTGATTTCCCTCCTATTGCTCCAGACCCTACGATGCAGTTCAAATATAGAGATCCAAATGTAGAGATCCAAACCCAGCCCTGCCTCATAAGCCCCATGTCCCATTCACCCCCCTTCACAAGAGCAATGGCTGAAATCTGGAGGAACTCCTGGAGAGAGTCCAGAGGAGAGCAACAAGGATGATGGGGTGACTGGAGCATCTCCCCTACGAGGAAAGGCTGAGGGAGCTGGGCTTGTTCAGCCTGGAGAAGAGAAGGCTGAGAGGGGATCTAATCAACATGCACAAATATCTCAAGGGTGGGGGTCACGAGGACGGAGCCAGACTCTTTTCAGTGGTGCCCAGTGCCAGGACAAGGGGCAATGGGCACAAACTGAAGCAGAAGAGGTTCCACTTGAACGGGAGGAAGAACTTGTTGACTGGGAGGGTGCCCGAGTCCTGTCCCAGGCTGCCCAGGGGGGCTGTGGAGTCTCCTTCTCTGGAGATCTTCAACCCCTGCCTGGCCACTGTCCTGTGCCCCCTGCTCTGGGTGAGCCTGCTTGGGCAGGGGGGTGGCACTGGGGAGCTCCTGAGGGCCCTGCCAACCCCTGTCAGTCTGGGATTCTGTGAAAAAAGGGCCCCGTACCAGAGTTGTGATGCTGCTGGGCCCTGAGACTCCAGCCGCTCACCCCAAAATACCAGGGGGTGCCCATTAGCCCTGCTCTGTGCTGCCTGGAAGATGCACAAATCCCCCTGGATTCAGTGCTACGAGAGGCCGCGGTAACGAGTTCTGCGCGGCTTCCACGGGCACGAGGCACCGCGAAACTGCCGATGGCTACGGGGTAATTTAAATGGAGTACGTCTGAAGTGTAGCTCAGATTAAGTACCAGCGGGTAGTAAAATACTTCTAATTATTCCCACGTCCCTCAGTTTTCACACCTCCATATTTTTATACTGAATTCCCCTGTTTTCTTTATGGAAGTTAATTCTTTTTTTTCGGGCAGAGAAGAATACGGATATGGTTTGCAACATAAAATAAACTGCCATGCTCTGGGATTTCGCTTCAGAATATGCAGGTTTTGCATATACAGCATACACATGAAAACACATTTTCACAAGGGACCGTGTCAGACATATCAGTTCCTTTCTCCAAACAAAACCGAGTCTTGGTTACTAAGCCAGTTTTACTTCTTTGGCTAGGGAGAACTTTTCAAAATTCTTCACCTCTTTTCCATTCATCCAATTTTCGCAGAGTGTTTTCCAGCTCTGGGAAGTGCCCAAAGCAGAGGCTGCCAGCGCAGAGCTGAGCGTGGGCAGAGCACTGGGAAGCCCTCACAATCTGGAGAAGTCTGAATGTGAACGTGCAAATTCAGCACTTGGCGAATTTGTCCCCAAATGTTCCCTCTCAGCTGCCCCTGCTCGCGCTCAGCCTGCTTCAACACCAGCATAACACGGTTTTCTGCCTCTCACAACATTATCATGAGCCACAATTTATCCTCTGTTCTTTTTCTTAAGGCACCAGCTTCAATTCCTGCAAATACAGGAGATGCTCAGCAGTCGTTATTTCCACCATTTTCAATTATATTCATTTTCAGGCTTTTTAATCTGCTTTTTCAATCAAAGGGCTGGAAATTTGCCCCTTCAAAAGGGCAGAGAGCTCAATGTGGAGGGCTCTAGGAATATAAACACGGCATGGGGTCTCGTGTCCTGTGCTCCCCAGAAGCTTAAGGCTGACAAAGCGTTAATATTTCTCTGGCCTGAGCTTACTGTGTTATTGTCAATTTTTATTCTGCTATTGAATGCGTAGCCTCAGGCAAGTGTTTGCCCTCTTTGCCTCAATTTTTCAATCCATAAAATAACAAAGAAATTACAATACTTTGACAGTTATGAAAACACATGACATTTATGCTCATTTTACATAGTGCTTACTTTTCAAAAAAATGGACATGTTGCCTCAAATTTCATGTTAATGCACTGGACTGTCGTGGAAAATCTCTCCAGAGGCAACCAGAAATAGTATGAAGTTCATGGCAGGTGGGACCAAAATTTCCCAGCATGAGGCTGTAGTCAGCCCCTTGCATCCAAGGACAACCAAATCATGTTATACCAGGAGCCCAAATGAACCGAAGAACATTATCGCTTCATCTATTTGAAATTTCCTAAGGTGCCACAAACACATTTGTATGAATGATTTGAGACTAGATAGATGTCTTAATATTTAAGATGTCAGATGGAGTAATATGTAAGTAATTATGTTTTGCCTTTCATTCAGTCTTTGTCAGGGGTACAGACTGATGGCCCTGGAGATTGAAGGCTTCTGTCTAGATAGTGAAAATACTCATTTTTAACACAACGAGCGCAAGCTTTCCCTGCCATGCTTTCCCAAGAGGGCCAAAAGCAGGACCGATCTATCCAGCTGTGGCTGAATCTTGTCCAGAAGAGAAGAGTCCTCCCTTTGGGTAGTCTGTGGAAATACATTAATATATGTGGCCCAGTTTCCTGCCTGGCAATGAACCGGTGCCGCTATGGAGTGCAGCGTCGGTGCGTGCTGCCCATAGCAGGAGTAGTTAATACAAAACCTGCCATCGCTTCGTGCCTCTGCCTTTGCAAATCTCCCACAAACAGGCAGCCTGGGGTCATATCCCCACCCAACCTGGGACGTGCAGGGCAGCAAAACTCAGCTTCTCCCAAACCTCCTCTAGGCAGCAGATTTCTAGTCCCCACTACACAAAAGGGATGTGGGCAGGCTGGAGGGGGTCCAGAGAAGGGCCACCAAGACGATCCAAGGACTGGGAAGCCTGCCAGATGAGGATGGGCTAAGAGCACTGGATTTGGTCAGCCTTGAGCAAAGGAGGCTCAGAGGGGATCTCATCACCATCTACCAGTATTTAAAGCATGGCTACAAGGAAGATGGAGACTCCCTTTCCACAAGAAGTCCCATGGGGAGGACAAGGGGTCATGGACACAAGTTGTTCTTGGGGAGATTCCCATTGGACACAAGAAGGAAATTTTTCCCCATGAGAACAGTCACCCATTGGAATAATCTCCCCAGGGGAGGGGTTGACTCCGCCACATTGGGCACTTCCAAGCCTCAGCTGGACAGGGTGCTGGGCCATCTTGTCTAGGCTGGGCTCTTGCCCAGAAAGGTTGGACCAGATGGTCCTTGAGGTCCCTTCCAACTTGGGATTCTATGAATCTATGGTTCCTCCAGCATGAAGGCAATGGGGAGGCAGAGCAGTGGGAAAACTACTGATAAATGGACCAAGAAACAGAGGTGACAAAGACGATTTTGAGAGCAGTCTCCCAGAGGAGCAAGGGAGGTACTGATGGAGGTGCCAAGTCAATCCACATCAGAGAAAAATGAAAGCATGAGAGGCTTCCTGCTTGCCCAAACATGACCGAGCCCTGAGGATTCACATAAGACCTTGGTTTTGGGAAGCTGGCTGCATCCCTGGCGATCTGCACCCTCCTGGGAGATGCACCCCGCCATTGCACAGCCTGGACTGGCACAAGCCAGGAGCAAGCCACTGCATAGGAGACAGGGAGACCTTTTTCAGATCTATCTACCCTTTTTCCCTGTGTTTGATACAGCCCTGCGAGGCCTTGTGTGCTGCCCTGGGTGCCACCAAAACCCAGGCATCCCGAGACAGGGGATGAAATCCCAGCTCCTTTCGAGGTGCTGGGAAACTCGGGCTGACCTCAGCAGCAGCCTAGAGTCAGGAAGGAGGGACTTCTGCTCCTAATCCTCTGCCATTACCAGGCCTATATTTCTTGCCTACTCATACAACAGCACAAATTCAAGTATAAATTCGGTGCAGCACACAATTCATCAGCTAGGAGTCAGCAATGTAACATATGGATGTGCAAACCAGGTTTCCATAGCCCAACAGCAGGACTGCTACCATCTACTCACCGATGCAGCCATTAAGATGAGCGAACACCACAATTTTATCTGTTCACTTTTAGCTGTTGCCAGCCTCGTACGGTTGTGAAGAATCTGCGAAGGCCGCTTAGCAGCAATATTTGACAATTCTGCTTTATCTTGCCCAGCTTCCCGATTAAAGAACGCCAGTTATTTGCAAAGTAATTTGGGAAAATGTGAGTATGCCACACGAAGGGAATGAAATCATTTCCCAAACTCCCACGCCCGCTCCAGCCCTGCAAAAATTAACCCGTCCTGTGAAAAAAATATACATTTCATTGAACAGTATGATATAAAAATGTGTTTCTTCCAGAAAATCAGAAACACACTGCCCTTGTGCTTCTCCCTGCCCTGCTTTAATTTGCCCCAGTTTGCCCGCTCCTGCCAGAGCCCATTCCATGTGTCACCGCTACCCGATTGAATCAGCAACAGCCTGCAGTAAATATTTAAAAGGAAAAACTTCACAGCATGATGAGCAGACTTTTGCACGTCGGCATAGCAAGAGTAGGAGAAACAAAACCCTCGGAGAACTACCAGAAAGAATTATCAAAGGGTCTGGGGGTCTCACGTGCCAGAGCTGTGTTACAACTGCACGCCGGCATCGGGTTTTGCCGATCTCAAGGCTCATTAGTGGGAACACAGCTGTTTTCACCAGGAAATTGTCAGCCTCTCCATGTAATACTGACTTGCTGGGGGGAAGCTGTTTTAATTACCACCTGGAAACAGGCAGCAAGTGTTTACAAGTTGCAATAGGCTCTCCCCTGGGGAAGAATGCAGAGCTTTCTTAACTCTTTAGTGCTGTCACCCAGGTATTTATTTACCTCTGTTTGCATCTGTGCAAAGCCAGGGAGTGGTGATGGATGTGCCTTGGGACTGGCCCATACAGAAGCAGCAGCTTAAATGTCAGCTGATGTGAAGAGAAGAAGTCAAGAATTGATCGGCTCAGGCTGAGGTGCCCAGCAGACCCAGTGGAGCTCACTTGCAAGGCCTCTGGCTCGCTCATTTTTAACATTTTAGCTTGGTGGCATGCTCCGCATGCAGTATTCATCGCTGAGCAGAACGGGTCAGGACCACCAACACCTGACGGGGAAGGTCTATAGCAGATACCAGGCCAACTGCAGACTCCGGGCACCCCAAACGCTCCGGAAACTAAATCATGCCTCACCTACGGTCGTACGCCTGGGATACTTGTCCAAGAGCTGAAAGGGATCTGCTAGACATGCAAGGGTTTTGCTTTATGTCGAAGTACTGGGAGCCCTGGGGGAATGCTAAGCAAGCAGACGCGTTAACCAGCCCACGATCCCAGCAAACACGCTGTGTGGGAACTGGAGAGGCAAGGGGAGCTTTGCAGGCTGACCTCAGTGATGCTGGATGGATGTGGCGAGCATGGGCCCTTGCAGGAGAGGCACCGCCAGCCCTTCGGTGCCTCCCTCTGCGTCTCCAACTGGACAAGAAAGCAGGCAGGTAAGTAGAGGCAAAAGACTTATCTAAAAACGAGCAGCAAGAATCCAGAGCTATCTAAGGTTTGTCCCCTGGGCTGCTCATCTCCACACCCTGTGCAGTAAGGAGGGCTGTGGATGCTATCTGTAGAGAGCACTGTTCCAAAGCGGGATAAATTACCCTTCAGAGGAGGCTGGCTAGCCCCAGCAACTGCATCATTAGCTCAGGCAACTGATTTACTGCTGGGCCTCTAAGTTCTGGTAAGATAAATAGCATTTTTGAGGATCTCTTATGTGATTAGGTATTCACTATGTAATTCCTATGGCAGCGCTGCAAGTCTGGAGGCTCTTCAAGGTTACCCACATTAAAAAAAAACAAAACTGAGAACATAACACAAAAAGCTAAAAACGTAACCCAGGTCCCAAATCAGCACGACGTTTAATAGCTTCTGCGGCTGATGACATTGCACACTGCGAATGCCTGGTACCCAAAGAGCCACAGCCTGCCAAGAGGGGGGGTGGCGTGAAAGCTGGCCTTGTTTCTGCAGCATCACGGCCGCAGCACGGCAGGCAGAGAGCTCTTGGGGCGGAGCATGTGCTTCAATAGGAATGCAAAGTGCTGTGGGAAGAAGTGAGAGGGAGCCAAGCAGCTGGCTTCAATTAATCATCAGCTCTCTTGGAGGCTGGGAGGATGACTCTGGGGTGGCGAAGGCCAGACCTCGTTGGCTGCGGAGCGGGGAGGTGGGCGGCGCGGGCAGGCTGCAGCGCGGCGGGGCAGCCTCGGCGCGTTGGTTGGGGGCGATGGGGGAGCAGGGGGACAGCTCTGCAAATAGCATCAAGCCAACAGCTAGATAAATACAGTTATTTTGGTTTTGACGCCAGGAGAGTTTGAGGGGAGGGTTGATGACTGCAGTTGTTCTAAATACTGTTATTTTGTGAGTTTTCTTAATCTTTCCATCTTCAACTTCTCTTTTCCGTTTCTTCCCTCTGTAGCTAATTCACCTTCGTCTGCTCTCGGGGGCTCTGCTAGCAGTGGGGTAGCTGATGCAGCTCAACTCTTAACAGCTCCACGTGGGGGAAAAATACGCCAGCTGCTACCAAGAACAGCATTTATGACCGTGTTTTTAAGCGTGGTTTTGAAAGCACAGGTAAAAACCATATCTGTGTAAGGCTCTGCTCCCAGCTCCTGTCCCTTTCGCATCTAAATGAGACCCCACTCCTGCAGGAACATCTCTTCTCTATGTAAATAACACCGCACTCCCCCAAAGGCCCGTCTCTACCCTATGTAAATAAAATCGCAGCCCCTCCAGGCCTGTCAGTGCTAGGCATTAATGAGCCTGCAAAATCACTGCTTCTCTCATTTGGTTTGGCAGTGCAGATGCTTAAGTCTCTCAATGTGTTATTCAGAAAGTTTGGAAAATGTAAAGTACGCCTGAGAGAAATGCCAAATCCCTTAACTCATGGGGGAAGCGTTCATATAACTTAAAGGGGGGGGGGGGGGGGGGCAAGCACTCTCAGTGGTGTTTACTGTGCGCATTAAAACGTTCCAGTTGTTAAGATCTGGCTGTATCGGCACAAGAGCTATCTGCTAATAAACAGAAGCACCCAGGCGACAGTAAAAATGATGAGTTTCTCCAAATTAAGTCCCCATGTGCAGGCCAGGCAGGGCATGTCTATTTGCAACACTAAAAAGAGGTTTTGCTTTTATTATAACATTAGGAAAGACTTGTCAGAATCCACGCTGAAATGGAAGAGTCAGGGGAGGTGGGGTGTTGGTTTTTGGGGTTGGTTTGGTTTCTTTTTTTAAAGTGTGTCTTAACCAAAAGCCAAACTCATGGATATGTGCCAGCACTGCCCGCTGACCCCAGTGCCAGCCGTGTCAAAGAGGAGATGGGGTGGGTTATTCTTATGTGCAGGAAGGGTTAAATTCCTGGATGCAGCAGTTGGCCTCCATGACCTTGAGCCGGTGGTGTCTCTCCTCCGAAGCCCCTGTACTTGGTGGGACCTGGAGGAGACCAGGAGGCCGAGAGCAGTGCAGGTAAGCTGGGATCCAAGCGCCGCTTTCTGCAGCAGGTCCTCAACTCTGAAGGATGGGGGTTAGCAGAGAGCATCACCCCCAGAGAGCAGAACCGCTGGCTTTTGCCTGCTCTTCCTTCTGGTAACTCCCTCCTGTCTCAAGGTAGTGCTAACGGGGTGGGCATCCCTGACTGCTTGCGTGCGCACCAAGGTGATCTGCCCTGCACGTGGCCATGCTGTGCTCGCCTGGTTCAGGGCTCTGAAGCAATGATGCTTAACAAGGGATTCACTACAGCAGCGCTCGGGCCTGTGGTCAGCTTGGCCCTCCGTAAGTTCAGTGTGAAGTCAGCAAGCGCTCGATTTCCCTACTCGTTTTTATATAACCTTGAAAGGAGGTGATGTAAGAGCACCTCGTGAGTGATGAAAGACTGGAAGCGACCATTCCCAACATCTGCTCCAGGCAAACGTGGCCTGAGCTCCTCTTCCACCAGCTAAGGGACAGGGCAGGACATCTCCTCCTCCTGCCACGTCCAGCCAAGCAGGACCCCAGCGGAGACTTTGGGATTTCAGCTCCAAAGCATCTGGCTCCCTCTTGTGCTCCCCGGGTTTATGGCAGGAGAAGTCAGATGGGACAAAGTCCAGGGGGTGCAACCGGCTGGGGGAGGTGGCCCCTGCCCATCTCCTCGTGTCCAGCCCCAGGAGCAGATGGCATCAGGAGCTCTTAGTCACGACCTGACCCGATATGGAGCATCCCCGCATGCTGGTACCCTTGAGCTTGCCAGGAAATATCAAGCTGTTCCTGGAGCACGGCTAGGGAATAGGGTGTGCAGCTCCATATGCACTATGTGCAGCCAGCCGCCTATTGCTGGATCGGGGATGAGTTGTGACTGTCAGCCACAGCTCCTGCCTTGGAGAAAATCCACCCTTCTTCGGCGCGATTCGGCGCAAGCGAATGCGCTGCCATCTGTACACCCCACCCTCCGCACACGAGGCGTCTCCCCCTCCACCGTGTCAGAAATGACATGATTTCACCTGTACAAAGATAACACAACTATGTTTTCCCAGTATTTTTTTTTTTTTTTTTGGTGAAGAGCTCTGTGTCACTGGTCCTGATCCGTACTGCTCCTATTACAGAGATAATAGAGGTGACGAGTGGGGAAATCCACCCGAAAAACAGCTTTAAGGCAATGCTCCAGCAGCAGCGGCCGCTGCCTTTAGAGGTAGTATTTCTTCTTAAGTGAGTTACTTTTAGGAGATTTCTTTAAAGGTCGTTAATGGGTGTCAGGAGACAAAGGAAGGCTGTGTTAGGCGAAGCAGAAAAAAGGGACTTGTTTTCCAGCAGATGTTCTACAACTCTCTCTAGCTAAGGGAAAAGCAAGTACAGCCAGAGCAGGCTCTGTCAACCCTGGATCATTGTGCAGTTTTGACTCCATTTTTTCTGTTTTGTTTTTTTTAAATCTCAATTGAAATTAATGATTATTTTTTTTCTCTTAGCCAAGCTCTCTGGTTATCTTCAGGCAGGCTGCTGCAGAAACCAGGGAAGACTGCCATCCTCTAACGGTAGGTGAAGTACCTATGTGTGATTTCACGATGCTCTTAAGTTTAAAAGAGAGGGCCCCTTCATTGGGAACTGTGGCAGATTGGAGGCTAGAAGCCCGAAGGACAAGAAATGAGTTATTT
Organism: Gorsachius magnificus; assembly: GCA_034008185.1. Taxonomy (NCBI): domain Eukaryota; kingdom Metazoa; phylum Chordata; class Aves; order Pelecaniformes; family Ardeidae; genus Gorsachius; species Gorsachius magnificus. The sequence goes on along the minus strand of CM067085.1, from coordinate 2,400,679 downwards.
TGAGTTAAACTGGATGGAAGCCACGTTATCCCGTAAACACCCACCAGCCACACTCAATGCGAGGGAAGAAGTCACCGCAGAAACGTTGTGCAATGGAAAAGGAATTTCCCCAGCGTTAGCTGGGCCCTGCTCTACAGCTGCTTTTCTCTCACACAAGATGTGCAACAAAACAGGAACGTGTGCGTTTGTTTATGGGAGCCTCCCGAGAGCCGAACCGGAGCCAAGCCAGAGCCTTGGCTCCTCCGGATACACAGACTGCTAAGGTCATCTCCTCTCTCCTGGTGGGAGCACGTCCCCATGCGACCCCAGCGGGCTGCAGGTACTGACTCACCGACCACCCTGAGCCCTCGGCTGATGACTACGGTCTGTTTTCATCTGGGTTTTATGCTTTTGCATCTCCAGAGTGGCCGGATGAAGATGCAAGTCTAAAAGTTGTCTTAAAGAATGAGTTATTTGCTAGCAACGCTATTTATTTTTCCTACACGCTTTTTTATTTATTTTTTTTTTTTTTTAAGTAAGACACATGGCTCCCAAAAGCAGCGAGTACTTCTTCCTTAAGAAAACATCACTCCAGCATTGCAATCTTGTGGGAGGCGTGACAGGTCTTTTGTAGCAGGTGCTTTTTTAACAAATGCACAGAGAAAGTTTCAATGCAACTCAAAGGTGGCAGAGGCAGTTTCGATGACAACGATTAAACCTGCAGGAAGGGTTGGGTTGTTTTTTTTTTTCCCCCTAATGGAACAACCTCCTTCCTGCAGGAACTGAACGCATCTTTGACATGGCATGATCAGCTGCACAGGTACAACGGGGAGTCAAGGCGGCTTTGTCCTCCCTGTGCCGGGCCAGAGCAGCGCTTTGTGCCAGTGACGGCGAAAGGGCTCCAGCAAATCATTCTTCCTCCATCCACCTCCCCCATCCCCTCTGGCCAACATGGAGATTGCTTTTGCCTCCAAACTGTATTACGTTTTCCTGCTAAGGGATGTCAAAGCATCTCTCGGATCCTCAGGTTTTCAGGTGACAGAATACGGTGTTTACGCCCCTGCCCGTAGCGGGGTGCAGCCAGGAACTGGGCTCAGATTCTGCTGCTCTTTGTGACCTTTTTTTTTTTTTTATTTTTTAGGCTTTGTCAGTAGGAGCTGTGCCTTAAGTAAAAATTCAGAGTTTAATAGATACAGCAGTGCTTTCCTTGCCATAAAAATAACTGTGAGAATGAGAGCTGGCAAGTCTCTTACCAGACCTAATACCGATTTGTTTTGTTGTATTTGTTTAAGTATTCACGGTAATGAAAAAATCGTACTTTCTGATTTTGCTAAACATCTATTGTTTTCCATGGTATCTGCATCGTGAAGGAAGGAACAAACACATGTTTCACTTACGATGTTATTCTCCTGAAATGCTGTTGATATCTTACAGCAAGCCCTGGTCTATCCCGGTGGATCATGGCTTTTTTTCCTGCTACAGAAAGCAGGTTCCTCTGTGGGGCTCAGTCAGTCGCAGGCGTACCAGCCGCAACCTCCCTGCTACCACTGGTAAGGACCCTGCGCTGCCCTGCCCTCGCAAACGGTGACAAGGAACCATCAAAGGTGATGAAGATGGGGTGTTCCCGGCCAATGCTGCTGCAAACCTGACCCGAAAAACGAGCCCCAGAAAGCCTGGAGCCTAACGATAGCTCCTCTTTACTCATCTACCCCAGATCCAGGTCCCTATTTACTAGGCGCCCCATAAACACAAAACCACCAAGGCAACGCTGCTTTTGTCTAAAGAAATGACATCCTCGGTGTGAGAGCAGAGACAGCAGATGGGAGAACACCGGGAAACAATGAGACCATGCTGGCTGGTGGGCGAGAAACGGCCCCGGCACTCGGCAGCCGAGCACTGCCAAGGCTGTGGTGGCAAAGGGGCGTCTGACGAGTGACTCTGAAGAGGAGCTGTCATGACTGAACCAGGATTCAACAACAGGATTTTATTCAGCTGTGATGTTTTCAAGATCTTCAGGTTTTGACTCAAAATCCTTCAGTAAAATCGACTTGCTTGCTGGGTAATGAGACCTGAACGGCACCTCTAACCAGTGCTGCAAACTGTTCTGTTGTCAAACTGGACTCAAAAAGCGACGCTCAGCCAGTAGTAACCAGTCAGGATTCAAACTGCCACCAGTGCCACTGGTTTACCAGCCTAGCCTTAAACATTTATTGAAGTGTATAGGCAACACTAATGCTGTGAATCAGGAAAAGCTGAGGCTTTCCAGAGAAAAGAAGGGAAGACCAATCTGGACACTAGTAAAGAGCACTAATTTCATTAAAGGATTATCCTTCATAGAGGATTTTTGCTTTTGCAACGTTGAAAACCTTCCCGTCTTTGCTGAAGCTCTCTGGGGAGCACCCAAAGCAGCCTGGTGCTGGAGGGCTGCCTGTGCTCCCGGGGAGCAGAAGAGGGGCTCTTCCAGGGCCTGACTCTGGGGACCCCTGTCCAGCCCCATCTCCAACCCCCTTGGTGAACTTACTGGCTACAGGGGAACTTGGAAGAGATGAAACCTTTACATACTACTCCCCCCGCCCCGTTCCAAGTCAGCGAAGTACTTCAGCTCACCACCTTCCCACCCTGATGGTGTATTTTAATACACAGCATTGGCATTAGTTTAACAACTTTATCTTTCATTGGCATAATCGCAATGGGTCGCCAGTCATGACCAGAAAATGCTGAAAGCATTTCTTAGGCTTTAGGTTTGGGCTTCCAACCAACAGTCTGGGGGTTGGTTAAAAGAACATGGACACGGTATTTTGTATAATTAATTTATTTAATGGCATAAAAACTTAAAACTTTTCCTGCACGCAAGACAAAAGAGTCGGTGCTCTGTAAGTTTTGACAAAGTATTCTGAACACGCTGATAGCACAAAATAAAAGTTATTTTCCGAATTGGTTATACAAAAAGCCTAAATTAGGATGGGCATTTGGACCCTTGTAATGGATACAGAAATGGATTTGCATAAACAGAAGCTGATTCCAAAGTCTAAATGCCCCAAGATTTTCACATCAAAACTTTGGATATACTTTCACATCTAAATAACAGGCTGTCAAGGGATGCTGCAGATGCAACCTGATCTGGTTAAAGGTGTCCCTGCTCACTGCAGGGGGGTTGGACCAGAGGACCTCTAGGGGTCCCTTCCAACCCAAACCATTCTATGATTCTATGCCATTACAGCTGAAAGAAAAAACCAAAGTGCTCCTATGAAAACAAACTCACTTATTTTCTACTGTCAAAAACTTCCAATGCCATCTTCTAAGGTCTTTTTCAGGACATGTAAATTTAGTAAACCTGTAAATGTAGTAAGCATTCCATCCCCTCAAGGGTCAAAGCTCTACCTTCTTCACACACCTCAGTGACGAAGACTTCCTTCTGCAGATAAAGGCAACAGAAAAAGGCCACCATTCCTGTTTTCAGTGGTCATCTCCTTGCACAAAGAAACATCAACGCAGTATTTTGTATCAGGTTGGCTTGCGCAGCTTTGTCAGTCTGACTTGTTATGCTAATGAGAATGCTTTAAAAAAGTTCTCTTTTCTCATCATATGCTCCCTGACAGCAAGACAGAATGAGAGTGCACGTGCCCAGAATGCAGCTAACATAAGGCAAAAGGCAGCTGTACCTGGACAGAGGAAGACTAACTTCTTCGGTCTCTAAGCTCACGAGAGAGACAGAGATTATTTGGTTCCTGTTCTGAACTTAATTTGGTATTTGGGGGGAATGGGCTTGTCTACCCTCCTATGCAGACTGTGAGCAGGAGGCATGTGACAGATCCGCAATGACACAGAGGCACACAGGTTGCACCAGCGCGGTCTGTCTGAGCAGCACAACGTGTAAAAACCATGAACTTTCTACCTGCTTTGAAACAGGTTCCGAAACTTATTGCTCACCTCCTTTGTAAATTCAAAAATCTCAGAGGAATTTCCTATAACATCAATGTGAGTATCATCAGGAATGATCAAAACATGAGGGTAACGGGCTTGTAGACTTGCACACGCCTGTTTGTATCTCCACTTTCCACCTCTGACGTGCTCTTCAAAGTAGATCCTTTCTTTACGTAAAGCGTGATGGAGCTTTATAGACTGATGTTCAATTTTCTCTTTGACTCTTAATACCTGTCCAGCACCAGACCTACTTCCAGCATTCTCAATAGATACTGTAGTTATATCGCCATCAGTGATGTCAGAAATTACAACATCAGCATTTACTGGGAATGTCCTGGGAAAAAAGTGCTTCATGTAGCGATACGTATCTGTGTCAAGAACGACCACTTGTTTTTCCCCATCTGAAGCATGAACAGAATTACTCGTCTCCGGAGTAAGTCCGTGTTGCTGTAGCCTCCTCCTCGGCCTCTGACGGGACTTACTTTCTTCTCTTTCGTCCTTCTCTGAAAGGGATTTTGCTTTTAGTAAGAGAAAGTCTCTTAGCAATTTCATTGCTGGAAATGACCCTTGGACAGAAATCTGCCCATTGGATTGCAAAGGACCAAAGCTCAAAGCTGTGTTCTTCTTTTTAAATTCTTGTATCAGATCTTCTAAAACAAACTGATCTTTGAAAACAGACATATTGAGGACAGATGTGACAGAGCTGAAGACCTAGAATGTTGAATTGGAGAAGTTAAGTAACGGTTTACGCAGCAATGGAAGCACAACTAGATAAATTATGAATGAGCTTACGTTTTCACAGTAACGGGTTACTTTCAGCGGATAGTATCCAGACAACCTCCTGTCTTCCAGTCGATGTTCATCCTTCTTTAGAACACTCTCTACAACTAAAGAGAAAGCCAGGTTCACTTGTGCAGAAAGATAATGTGTCATTGCCAGCCTGATGGCAGAACACTTCACGGGTCTTTTTATTCTCGGTGATTTCCCTAACAATTTCCCGTACATACACGCGGGCGATTCAATACTCTTGCCTAATATTTTATTTATTAGTCAAAATTGCTCAGAGAGAGGCAGAAGCCTGTCTTCTTAGAACATTAATTGGCAGAGATTTATTCCTCAAAGGCCTGACAATAAAAATCATGTCTGTTATACACAGTATAAATTTATTCCTAAAACCAAACCAAACAAATGCTTTGCGCAAATCCTGTTCAGAGTTACGTCTTCACTGAACAGAAATAAAATCCTACAAGTCTGACTGACTAAAAGAGAGGCATTAAGTCTCCCAGTTCTGTAAAATCCTAGTACCAGTAAGCAATTTAAAATAATTTTGTTTAGGGTTAACATTCTAGGGCCAATTCTTTGGGGGACGGCTGTATTTGGTATATTAATCTAAATACCTTCTCGATCTTCAAAAGTTACATATGCAACTCCTTTTTTCATCGTCGGATACATTACTTCTTCCACATCTCCCCCGTTATTCTTCGACATTTGGAAATGAATCATCAGGATGTCAGTCATGACATCATCATGCAGAAGGCCATCTGGAATACCCGCGATGACAACCGTCCTTGCTGATTTAGCAGCTTGTCCCGTTGCCTGCGCGCAGAGACACGGCACACTGTAATCGCCAGCAGTACGGGTGACCTCCCTAGAGGTTACCCAGGTTCACCCCGATCGCTGAGACGAGGCCCCTTCCTTTAGCAGAGACACGCACACCTTTAGTGGCTAATTAAGACGACCACTAAATCAGATTTCAGCGATTGCCAGGCTCCCTCAGGCACCTTTCCATTACCGTGCAGTAAAAAAACCCCGCCTGACTCTGAAGTATAATCTACACACTCTCGGCATCTTCTTTTCTTAGAGCAGTAAAAATTAGATCTAAATTCAACAGCTTCTCAAATGAACGGCCCGGTGTCACATTCATAAGGTTTGTTTGCTCTGATTCCAACATCCAAAATTTGAAGAGAACGCAAAAGTTTAATTGCATGTACTGTTCATTAAGGATTGTCTTTTCAGAGTGGAAGGGGCAGCGTCAGACTGTCCTGCCGCATTAAATTCACGAGAGCTGGGATCTAGGGTTGTGCTCTGACTCATCTCTCCGCTCGTTAACTGGGTAACCTTGTTAAATTGGAAGAACATAATTCCAGTCATCTGAGACTCGCAGTGCATAAAACAACTAACTACACACATGACTTTCATCAGAGCCAAACCTCCCCATGCCGCAAACATGAAATCCATCCTAAATAGGATTTGCATCCATGTCTTAAGGAAAGCGTATTTTCTTTCCATTCTTATTACACAGACATAAACAGTAATATTTCACTGGGAATATCACGGCAAAATTACTGCAAACGGTGGAACGCTGAGTACATTTGGTAACAGTCCATTGACTTTCTGGAAGAAAGAAAATATTTAGTAAGTCTGCATGGCAGCGTTCATGGGAACGAGCTGTCAATAACTTCAGAGCGACTGTGCTCGAGGTCAGTCACTCCATCTGAATTCTTTAGACCTCTCTTACAAAGTTTCTTCTGGACCTGCATAAAACATCAGGGCCGGCACAGCAGTTACAAAGCCTGCAGAACGTGCCACCAGGGGCGAACGCTTCGTTGACGTGCGTCCAAAGCCCTGTGGACCACCACCGCGGTGTTTCTGAAGGGAGTGAGGAGACAGATTCAGTGAGACTGTGCAACCACGCAAGCTTTTAATTCATGAAGACACGAGGCTTTTTTTTTTTTTTTTTTATCACCCATCAAATTGAAAGAGCCAGGAGCTTTAATTATATTAGGCAATTATTTTGGTGGTAACGTTCATGCGGAAGCAAGTCTCTGCACTAATGAGACGACACAAAGAGAATATAAACAGAGTGCTTCCAAGATTGACGGAGTTTTATGCAGGGTTTTCTCACGCTTCGCACAGCCCGTGCACGAGCGGGAGCACTCGGCTGCCAGACAGCATCTCACACCTTGCCAGCTGGTATTTTGGAGCAACACTCATGCCTGCTATTAGGGTTAGGGGGAAAAAAACCCAACCAAAAACCAACCTCAAAACTCATGAGCATAGTTTTGTTTGTGCTGAATCACTTCTAAGACAAGTGTGCGCTCAGCGGCTGTTGCTGGAGAGGAACGGGGAGCTGCGGAAGGTGCCGCAGCGACAGGGGAGGGCGGACGAGGAAGAGGAGCACGGCAACGCTGGGCACTGGTCCTGCGCGCCGCCAGGCCATCCATTTGCAAATCTGGGGGTTTTTTTTGGCAAATCTGTTGCACAGATCAACGCTGACAACAGATCAGATACGAAGACGTCAGCCGTAGACCTCATCGGTCCTCACTGTTGTTGAAAAACTGAAATATTAGTCCTAGTGAGAGGGGAATCGGGCCGGCTGCTAGCAGCAGCAGGGGGGGTCCAGGGCGGCAGGCTGAGGCAGGCGGTGCTGCTGCCTCCGCTCCGGGCATTTCCTCAGTGCGGGAACCACGGGCGGGGCGGGCGCGATTCCCGCGTTCCCCTCACGGGCCGCTCGTCCCACCGCGGCGGCACGTAGGGCCGCGCCCCCCGCCCCACCCCCCCCCCCCCCGGCGGGAACGGGCCCCTTCCCTCAGAGGGCCGCTCCCTCCCGCGGCCGCGGCCCCACGCCCGACGCTCCCCGCCGCCCGCGCTTGCCATGGCCGTCGCTCCGCCGCGGTGGGGCCTCCGCCGGCCTCCCGGGGGCGCGGGCCCCCCCCCCCCGGCCGGCGAGGAAACCGAAAGTGAAAGGCGGGCCCTGCCTGCCGGGAGCCCGGCGGCGGGGGGGCCGGGGGCAGCCGTGCCCCGCTCTTCCCCAGGAGGGGCGGGAGCCGCCCGGTGCCTGGCGGCGCTGGCTCTCCCGGGGCGCGCACCCCGGCCCCGCACCTTCGCCCGGCCCCGCTACCGCTTGAGCCTTGGCACAGTGCAGTCAGCTCATCTGAGAGGAACCCGAGGCATTTGCAAATACCGACTGGCTTAAAAATGTTGCTTAAAATCTCATTTTGATTCGAAGTACTTAAAACCTGCAGCTTCTCACTGCTCCCACATGCCGAGAGAATTTTAATTTCACACCTTACGCGAATTTTAAACTTTCTCCTTTTTAAGGAATTGCTTCACAACATTGATCAGTGAGGCACAGTTAAAATCCATGACATTCTCTACCTTCATCAGGTTGCCCCCCCTTTCTAAGCCATCTGATCTTAAGACTGTTTCTTTTCAAGATTGTTACATGCAAAGGGATGCAATCTCCATAAATACTCCAGTACTGATACTTTTATTTTTTTTTTTAATCGTTTCATAATTGTCAGGTAATCAACCCGTGCCTTTGCATGCACTAAACAGTGAGAGGTGCTACAGTCACACGTATCTCACCCAACAGTATGTTCCAGATCAGCTGTGGTGCCAGAAGCCTTTTAGTTTCCCATATTCATCTATTGCCTACTAACAGTTTCTCTGGAATAATAATACCTGAATATATGTGTAGTGCTGCTCTTGCGCTAGTTTGGTGCATTGTCCTCTTCCTGAATACTAAAATCATAGAATCATAGAATGTTTTGGGTTGGAAGGGACCCCTAGAGGTCACCTAGTCCAACCCCCCTGCAATGAGCAGGGACACCACTAACCAGATCAGGTTGCTCACAGCCCCGTCCAACCTGGCCTTGAATGTTTCCAGGGATGGGGCCTCCACCACCTCTCTGGGCAACCCCTGCCAGGGTTTCACCACACTCGTTGTAAAGAATTTCCTCCTTATATCCAGTCTAAACCTCCCCTGCTTCAGTTTAAAACCATCCCCCCTTGTCCTGTCCCAGCTGGCCCTACTAAAAAGATTATCCCCATCTTTCCTATAGGCCCCCTTTAGGTACTGAAAGGCCGTAATCAGCTCTGCCCACAGCCTTCTCTTCTCCAGGCTGAACAAGCCCAACTCCCTCAGCCTGTCCTCATAGGAGAGGGGCTCCAGCCCTCGGAGCATTTTAGTAGCCCTCCTCTGGACCCGCTCCAACAGTTCCATGTCCTTCTTGTGCTGAGGGCTCCCGAGCTGGACGCAGGGCTCCAGGTGAGGTCTCACCAGAGCAGAGTAGAGGGGCACAATCCCCTCCCTCGACGCTGGCCACGCTTCTCCTGATGCAGCCCAGGGTACGGTTGGCCTTCTGGGCTGCCATTGCACATTGCCGGCTCATGGCCAGCTTTTCATCCCCCAGCACCCCCAAGCCCCTCTGGGCAGGGCTGCTCTCCATCCTTTCTTCCCCCAGCCTGTACTGATACCGGGGGTTACCCCGACCCAGGTGCACGACCTTGCACTTGGCCTTGTTGAACCTCATGATGTCACATATCAGGCAAATAAGTTCTTTTAAACGCTACACCTGTGCTCCTTCGAAGTTAAGATTACTGTTGCCAAACCATTTCAGCCCCCAAGGGCAGCAAATAAAAAGGACGACAGCAGAAAAGGAAAAGCATTCCTCCTTGGAAAACAAATCCTTTTTATTTCAACGGTCTTTTAGAATGAGAACTGGAAGGATGAACTGGAAACAAAAGGGGAACTTCACACGCTGAAAAAATTAATTTGCCCTAAACTCTATATGCCTTTTTCCAGCTCTCTGTGCCTTTTTCCAACTTTTCCCCCTCTACATCCCCTCCCAGAGCCAGCAGCCTGGCCAGCCACACATGATGGAACAGGTACCTCCCACCTTCTTTACTGGGAGGGTGCCCGAGCCCTGTCCCAGGCTGCCCAGGGGGGCTGTGGAGTCTCCTTCTCTGGAGATCTTCAACCCCCGCCTGGCCGCTGTCCTGTGCCCCCTGCTCTGGGTGAGCCTGCTTGGGCAGGGGGGTGGCACTGGGGGAGCTCCTGAGGTCCCCTCCAACCCTTGCCATGCTGGGATTCTGTGACACAGTGTCCACCATCCGACTGTTTCTCCAGCATTGGTACAAAGCAAGCTGTTTTGGATAATGAGTCACTTCAGTTCCTAACTGCAATATTTTAAAGTAAGCAAAACCATTAAAAAAAAAAAAAAAAAAAAAAGAGGAAAAATGTAATTGTAGAAACAAATATTAAAAACAAATAATAAACCAGGCCATAACCCATCAGAAGCTCAGCAGAATTTGTATCAGCTCCTAGGAGAAGCAACAGCGTTTTGACAGCTAAAAGCAGCATTACTGCTATGGCATTTCTTACAAGGGGCAATTTCTTGAGTAAATCTGTGGTGGTTTTGCACACTCCCTTTTTCTATTTTATCCCTAATTTGATAACGCAGATTTTATGAAGTGGCGGGATAACTGTTTCAGGTATTTGAGTCATGGTGGCACACAGCAGCCTCAGCAGGGCTGCAGTTCTGTCAGAGCTACCTCCTGAAGCTATGGCACTTAAAAAAAGCAGGTCCGTGAACACACTCATGATTGGGATTACACACAGCTTTTGTAACCAAGAGGTAAGAAGGAATAGATTTATTCCACTTTGGAGTATGCGACCTACCTAAAATTTGCAAGATACAAAATCTGCAAGTTCGCAGAAAGCAATCTTAGATTAAGTTTCAAGTGCTGATAAAAGCTTTTCCTGACTTTAACCAGGAACCTCTGGGACCCCAAGCAGTGAGTTTTACCGAATTTCTATGCAAAGTCTGTGCTGTTACACAAATCAGAAAGACAGGCAATTCCTCTTTTTCAAGTATAAACTTCAGAAAATTAAAGTACAATGTCTGCATAACTTCCTATGCCTTTGATGAAGCAAAACCTCAGAACTTCGTGAGTTCAATCTACATCATTCTAAGTATCCTCCTCAAAACAAACCCATGTTACTCCTTTTGATACATATTTGATTTTCTCTACTTCCCCTCCACTATTACTAGGCTTTTGAAAATGAACTTCAATCATGTCCTGTACACTTTCCTCATCATCTTCTGTCTCTTGAATTCCTTTCAGCAGAATGGTCTTCTTAGAAATCCCAGAATAGACCTGTTGAGGAAAGAAACACAAACTTGTATTTACACGTCGGCTGCTGCATGTACATCTAAAGGAACTGACAGATACTGGAAATAAACGTATCCTTGGTCAGATATGGCTTGGATCCCTGATTACATTTTAAGACTCTGGAGAGTGTGGTATCCTTCTGTCACTGAAAATAGCAGGAGTTCTAAGCTCTATCATGCACTACCGAGTTCAACGGGCAAGGCACCTGGCCTCCTTAACTGGCGTGTCCCACGCTCCTGAACGCACGCGCACACCGGATTTGGGGATCTCTGATGACTCTAGACAGCATCACTCCATAAAAATCCATGCCAAGGCATGATACACACCTGCAAAGAATGCTGCTGCATCTCATAAACGCACACACTCCAGTCAATGCTTTAGCTATCAAGGCCTGATTATATACACAATACTGACTTGATTACAATCTATTCATACAAAGTGAAAGACAATTTCAGTGAGAATACGATGAGCAAGCAGACTAGTGTTACAGGAGAAGAAGTCATTATCTGGGCTGAATGAATGAATGAAAAAAATGAACGAGCAAATCTTTCACAGAACAACAAGGGTCTCTGCTGAGACTGTCAACAAGGCCTGTCATTAGGGATGAATATGACAGTGCTTTGTGACTTGGAAAAAGGTTGTTGTGTCTACTATTAACTTACTTCACAAACAATTCAGTATCTGCCTCCTCTCTAGCATAGGCATTACGGTAAGTAATGATATAATTTGATCCAGGAAAGACATGCACACCCTTTTAAAATAAATTACAGCTTTCACACTGCAAAACACAAGATTACCAGCAGAGCAGCATATTGCAGACTCACACTTCCTATTAAGTTTCACAAAGTGCATGACACAAAAGCTTCTGCACTCCTCAGAACTGAAAATTCTGCCCATAACTCGTACTTCCCATGTATCTGTTCTATTTAGGGGTTAGCCTGGACTAGAGTCTTTTACCTGAAACTTTTCCAAGCGTACGTCGGTGTTTGGGGACACAGGAAGCCTATAGCACGTTCCGTTTACACAGAAGGGGTATTTAGTACATCTCACAAAGCCGTTAGCTGCTGTAATGGAGAATGAGAAAAAGAGGAGTAAGAGTAATATAATCTAAAATGCATTTTGTAAGCATATCAAAGAATAGACTAACCTTTCTTATATGGATTTAGAAACTAATATGCGATAGCTCACTCGGAGATTCTTCATATGCATTTTGAAAAAAGTTTATTTAGCATTTCCAAAAAAGCAAAACCATTAAATACCCGCAAACACTTCTGAAATAAATCTAAAGCAGCTGCTCTAAATGGATGTGGCTCCGCTGATCTTCATAGAATTTCATAGAGTTGGGCAATCTGAATGCCTAACTTCATTGTCATGAAACCAGAGCTAAAATCAAACACATTTTCCTAATTTTCTTTTTGCAAGATGAGTGTCTAGCAATGCAGAAAAAAATAAGCTTTTGACAAAGAAAGAAATAAAGCTCACAAACTGCCTATCAGGTAATGTTTGATCAAAAAGGAGGATGATGAAATACTGCTTTATTTACAGATGTGTGGGTGAACCCACATCTTTTCCTGATCTACTTAACTCTCTGTGGGAAGAATTTGCTACATTCACTGGTTAAGTTAACACAGAATGTAATACGGAATGGAATGTAACGCAGAATGGACAATATGGCCAGTACGTTTAGCTAACCAAATACTACATCCTATACCTCCAGGTCTGAGGAACGTAATCACAGCTGTTCCAGACTGCTTGTCATAGCTCACATCTTCTACTTCTCCTCCTCCTCCCTGATCAGATTTGTAGAAATTCAGCTCTAATTTGTCTCTCATCCAGTCTTCAGGAATGGATAGCTCAGGTACTTCTGAAACATTGATCTTCCGTCCAGAAATAGTGACGTGGAGCTAAAAAAATACATTTTTTGGTGTACTTTGTGACTGAAAACACAAAAAAACCTGAACCTAAAGTATTTAAAATACTGCAAATTCATATATTTGTAGTTTCATATTTCAGTTGATTACCTCAAATTTGGTTCCCATTTCAAGTGTAAAAGGCTTCACTTTCACTTCTGCTATTTTGCTGTCCAGGTTCACAGTGTGCTTACCCATTTTTATCAGTCTCTGGGCAACTAAGGAAAATCACAAGTTTTCAGATATAAAAAGCCTTGTTTAATCATTATAAAACCAAAACTATTCCCCAGTTTCTTAAGCAGAATCTCCTTTTGCATCAATAAAGGAGAAATAAATAATAGTTAGGCAACCAGATCCCACTATCCATGTCTTCAGGCATGTCTACTTCCATAAAATCCCACTGGTTATGGGCAACAGGTAAAATATTGCGCTACCTTTAGAATAGTATAGAATAGTAGAACCTTTATGCTGTCAAAAGATGCTGTCTCTCTAACAAATATTAACACTAGACTTCTCATAGTTCCTTTAAAATATCCCTGGATGAAAACCACATCACTACTGGAAACCACATCACTACCAGGTGCAGAGAATGCCTATTAGGAATGTTAGATTTTAGCTGAAAGAAATGAATCGGACGCTAGCTTTGTACCTGCTTGCGTAACTGAGTTACCCACCGGGCAGGCCCAGCCAGACTGCCTGCAGGCTCCTCACAGGCAGGCACCAGGCTGTCCCAACAGCAGGCATCTCAGCGGGAAGCAGGCAAGTTACAGCCTGCACCACCCCTCCATCATCTCAGATCTACCCATCATCTGATGTGTACCCTTAACCACCGTAACTGCTGTCGGAATCAGGTACTGCCCGGAGTAAATAAAATAACCCAATTCTGCTGTCAAAACATTGTGAATCATTCTTGACAATGCTCTGTGAGGTAGAAAGATATTCCCAATTTCAAACACCAAGTATTGTTTGTACTAGCTGAGAGCAGAATCTGGTAATCCAACAAAAACATGCAGAGTGCTTGCAAGAATTTTCTTCTACTGACTGGTATCATAATAGTGAAAGGTACTCCGTGTGTTCTTTCTTTGACTGTTGTTGATTTTTTTGTTCCAAAATGTTTAGGTAAATCTTTTCCCTTTGGCAATGAAATACATCAGAGACAATAATTTTAGACTTAAAATATGCACCATACCTTCTTCTTCTTCAAAAGTAAGCAGTGCTTGGTTTTGATCCAGTCTGAATGGGATTTTTGCAGTTACACCGAAAACACAGTGGGTATTCATATCTGGATAACAAGCCTTCACGTCCTCCATGTGAGTGAACTTCATTTTCATTTCTGCTACCTTTTTTTTAATCTAATATTTTAGAATCAGGATAGGAAAAAAAAATAATTTCTGTGATTTATTGCAGAACAGAAAATTGAACAGTAGTCCTCCCTTGAAGTGCTACGTGTATTTTGGTTTTTTAAAGTTTAACAGTCAAGCAGATTGAAGTCATGTCTGGTAAAACAGGTATAACTCTTCTAACTAAACTGACTAATTGTACTTGTCTATTCCCAGGATTTTTGTCAATGAGGTGGGGGGGTTTCCCCCTTGATTAACTCTGAACTTAAACTTGACCTTATAGAGTAAAAATTCAATTGAAGTCCACACAGATTTCCACCTGCAGAAGTAGAATACTTTTGGCATCTAACAATAGCAAAATGCAAGTATCGGTGTCACTTGTGTGGCATTTATTTTTGCCTAATTGCATCACTACCCTACAGCAATGGGAAGTCTGCTAATAAACAGACGTGTATGTTGACATCTTAGTAAAACAGATAAGAATATTCAAGTATTTTATAACTAGGATAGTTGAAAACTGTTCATGAAGCTGTTGGTTAGGAAAGGCTGCTTTGATAGACTTGAGAGAGTTTCAGGTAACTTTCTTTTCCCCTTTACGCAACTATTTCAAAATAAAACCCTGTGCAGAAGAAAAATACTGTCTGTCTCAAGATAAAATAACCAGAGTAATTAAAGTATTCCTGCCACCTATCTTCAAAACTAGTATCTTATCTGCGAGCCCGCTTTCCTTCCATTCCCTCTACTGCCAATGGAAAGAGACACTCTTCCTAAAGATACTGGGACACTGGGTGTAGGCCCCTGTTCACACTGAATATCTTTGATAAGAGGGGCCTTGTCCTGTCCAGTGCATAGCAGGCTGGACTCAAATGATATCTCCTAAATTTAGAAATGTAATTTAGAAAGCTAAAGCTAATATTGTAATATTGTTAACATTAAACAAGGTAACACTTGGATAGAGTTTCAATCTCTGTATAAATAAAAAATGATCACAGTTTTCATTTTACTGTATTCCCCCAAATATTTGGTTCTGTTCCAATTTGGAATGAAAATGGGTTTTTAAAAGCTGAAATTTCCACAAGGGAAGTTCCAATTTGTGAACACTTCAGAATATGCAGCTGTTTCATCAAAAGACACTTTGGATCCTCAGTTTAAATCTATTTAGTATCACTAATATTTATCTAACTGCAAACGGAGGTATTTCTGATTTGGAGTAACATGAGAGAGACTATAATCAAGTAGCCTCAATATAGGCTAAAATAAATGCTACATTTGCCGTATAATGAACATATTCCCTTTCTTCCATCCTCTTACCCAAGAAATACAAAATGAGAGTACTTGAGAATTACTAATGCTATGTGCATTTTTTATTCCAGTGTCTTCCATTTAATAATCTTCTGCTTTTCTTCATTCCTCTCATGTTTTCAGTATCTCATATACTTGTATTTGTTTCCATATCCTTAGCCTTCCTCACATTATCTTGCCAGACAAAATAAGAAAATAAACCTTAAGTTATTTTTTAAAAGGTTCAAATGCTGAACTGACCCCAATGGTCTAGAACTGACAAAATAAAAAATGTGCCCTTCCTAAAGACAAATTGCAAAATATTTCAAACTTTACCTGACCATCCCGTGAAAGCGCTGAACTGCATTCTGCAAGGTCTCCTTTGAGCTTTTCAATCTCTCTCTTCAGCTCAGCGTTTTCTTGGTTAAGTGCATAGAGTTCTCTCTAAAGCCCAAAAAGTATTAAATGCAAAATTAAACACAGAGAAGATGAAAAGATATTTCAGCAGACATTAGACACTGTTTCAACTCTGAAATATTCTGAATGACAGCCATGCATGATACATTTTTTGCATAGCTTTAACTATCTGCAAGGTAAATTCAGTCACCGAGGAGTCATTTCAGTCAAAGTAAATTACATTATTCAGTATCTTCAGAAGTGATCTGAATGATGGGATCAAATGTAGCCTGATGAATTTTGCAGATGACACCAAATTGAGTGGGGAAGTAGACACTCCGGAGGGGAGAGCCACCTTGCAGGAAGATCTGGATAGGCTGGAAGAGTGGACTAACAAGAACCTTACGAAGTTCAACACGGACAAGTGTAAGGTCTTGCATCTGGGACAAAACAATCCAGGAGTGCAGCACAGACTGGTATCCACCCAGCTGGGAAGCAGCTCTGTGGGAAGGGACCTGGGGGTCCTGGTGGCCAAAAAGCTCCATAGGACTGAACAGTGCACTGTTGTGGCCAAGAAGGCCAACAGGGTGCTGAGGTGCATCAACAAGAGCATCACCAGCAGAGATAAAGAATTAATTATCCCACTCTACTCAGTGCTGATCAGGCCCCACTTGGAATCCTGTGTGCAGTTCTGGTGCCCACTGTACAAAAAAAGATATGGACAGGCTGGAGGGGGTCCAGAGAAGGGCCATTAGGATGCTCCAAGGGCCGGGAAGTCTCTCTTAGCTGTATGAGGATGGGCTGAGAGAACTGGATTTGTTCAGCCTTGAGCAAAGGAGGCTCAGAGGTGACCTCATCACCATCTACCACTATTTAAAGGGTGGCTACAAAGAAGGCTACCCCTTTTCACAAGGAGTCACATGGAAAAGACAAGGGGTACAAGTTAATCCTGAGAAGATTCCGATTGGACATGAGAGGGAAATTTTTCCCCATGAGAACAGTCACCCATTGGAATAATCTCCCCAGGGGAGGGGTTGACTCTACCACACTGGACACTTTCAAGCCTCAGCTGGACAGGGTGCTGGGCCATCTTGTCTAGGCTGTGTGCTTGCCTAGAAAGGTTGGACCAGATGAACCATGAGGTCCCTTCCAACCTGGGATTCTGTGATTCATTACAGTAAGAGGGTTTTCGAAATGAAGTGTTAAGTGTTTCCAAGCACATACAGTGTACCACAAATTGCACAGCACTTTTCATAGTTATGTCAGTTCCTTATACATGCAAGATCAGAGCCTATGTCAACACATAAACATTTTATTTTTTGTACCACTTGTGATTTTAGTAACTGTTACTCCCTTTTCTGAAAAGTTTACCAGATAAGGACAGTTTTTGATGCACTGCTACTCTTCCTTCTTTATACTTCTTCAGCAAGGAAGAGGGAACATCTCTTCTACCTCCTATCTGCTACATACTTCCTCCACACCAATGAATCCTAAATGGGCATAAAGCCCGTGTAACTAATTCCAGTATTTCCTGGACAGGGAACAGAATGAGAAAGAAACACCGCAGAGGTAGCTAGCTCCAGCCATTCACAATTAGAAGATGGCTCCTTTAAAGTCATTAAACACTCGAGACATTTAGACCAGTTCCCATCAGCTGAAGATAATGTAAAACAAGAGCCAGATGATGATAATGACCTCTTCTGGCTATAAAATCCGAACATTTATGATTGGAGAACCAAAACCAACTTTCAGAAGATTTCACACCAACCTGAACCTACTTAACCTACTAATCATGTTTTAATAGCCTGTAATATTGAAGCCGTAATTTCTCATCAGTGATTTACAGGCCAAACTTCTACTACTACTACTGTACCAATGACTGCACATGGCACACTGAGGTAACGAATCAATTAGTTCTAGAACCAATTAGTTCTAGAAAGAAGAGCCCTCATCAAACAGGTTCTGGCTCTTGCTCAGCTCATTGTCAGGTAAGAAACGCTAATCCCTTGGGTGTTGTAATGTCTTACAAGACAGGCTGGGAGTTGACAAAGCAGTGGAATCAATCCACTCAATTGCATCTGCATCACACAAAATCGAAACTCATCTGTTGGTGGAGAATCTTGGGAGAGGAAGACTGGTTTTGTCAGTCTTCATCTTCTATACAAAACAGGTCTCAGTTTTGCCTTCACTCTTCTAACACTACCATAAGACTTATTGCACTGGTTCGTAACCCGCCACTGAAAAACTACATGTAGAACATTCTATTCATACAGCCTGAAAACCGGTAAAGCCATTTAAACTGAAAAGGAAATATTACTCTTATTTTCTC
Source organism: Gorsachius magnificus (assembly GCA_034008185.1). Taxonomy (NCBI): domain Eukaryota; kingdom Metazoa; phylum Chordata; class Aves; order Pelecaniformes; family Ardeidae; genus Gorsachius; species Gorsachius magnificus. Next base: position 2,382,563 of record CM067085.1, on the reverse strand, counting down.
TCATAAGCAGCTCCTTCACAACTCCCCAAATACTAACAGCCGTGAGTAAGCCTTCTCCATACCTCATAGATGGTCCTACACATAAGAATGTGCTTATGCTCTTTCTCTTGTAAGTCCTTCAGCTTTATCAGTTCCTCCTCCGCTTTAGCACACTCTTTAGCAGCACTTATTTTACAAAGCAGAAGGTCATCTTTTGCTTTTTCAGCTTTTTGAACTCTTGCCTGCATAGTAAAAAGAAAAATATTTTTAATTTTTTTTTTTCTTCCATGGGAACAAACAAAACCTTAAGTAAGCCCTTTATATTTATTTATTTTTAACACTTTGGATAAATATTTCTCTTAGACTTGCAAGCATAGTTACCACTGAGATCAACACAAGCATGTACCATTGAAGAACAGAGCAGTGAGAACTGGGGGAAAGTTGATCTGGTTTTAGAAGGATGGACTAAAGGTCTTGCAAGTTTAAGTATCTTTCAGCTAATTTCCATGATTCTATGTGTTTTATGGAACTTGCCTTCCATTTCTTCAGTTCCTCTTCAAGTCCTTCCATCTCTTTTTCTGATGTGCCCAAAAAGTGAAAGCCTGTCGTACTCTGGAGAGAAAAGAAGAGGCACACATGGATTTTCCCTTCCATTAGGCAATAACTGAGACACACCAAACAATTCAAATGAGTCTTCAAAATAAAAAAAAAAAACCCAACCCTTTGCAGTCAGATGAAGCATTTTGCCATGGTAAGTTTTCAGTGTATGCCCATTAATGAAAGTCTAATGTATTTTGCCTGTGTGCCCATTGCTGTTTTTCTCCAATTACGCAGGCAAGATATATGGCGAGTCAAACATTTTTAGAGACCAACTGAATTTCATAAACAAATCCTCCTAGAATCTGCATGCCAGAGGAGAGCATATCACACATTATTTTTTAAAAATGCATTCAGACACTTAGGCCAAATCATTGAATTGAACTATTTGAATGGCTGGACAGGACAAAAATCTAAGCAAATGGATCCTGGTCAGTAATCGCTATTTGCTAAATATCCAGCTGAAAATATTCATAGGCTAATATTTTGATAAATAATAAAAGCAAGCTGTTCTCTATGTTCTTCCACAGGAAACGAAGCCCCTCAAAAGCCCACAAATGTTTATCTACATGCTTTCTCAGCAGTTCCTCTAAGAAAATGTATACAGAATATAAAGGCCTAATGAGAAAAAAAAAAATTCATAACAGGATGCTTCCAAGTTCAGGGAGATTGGACAATAAAAGGTAACATCAAGCAGGAGGAAGGTGATAATAGAAGCATTTCTGAATTTAAGTACTTCAGGGCAGAAGTTCACAAGCATGGGAAAAGTACAACTGGAAAAGCCCAAGAGGAGGGAAAATCTTCTCTGTTCTGTTTTGTTTCTATGGCTGCAATTATCTGCAGAAAAGAAAAAAAAATCCAAAGAGACCTGCTGAAACAATCCCTCCCTTTTACTCAAGATTACATAAAACTTGAATGTGAACCATGAAATTTAGGCATGGAAAAGGTCTAAATTAGATAATCTTGTCAATTCTCTTGGTAATGATGGGTATTTCCTAAAAACAATAAAATATAAAAAAATTTTTTCCACTACTTTGTCCAGTTTGAAATGCCTATTAAGCAACAGGGAAATCCCCATCTGCGTATAACTTAAAACCGGAAAACAGTTTCTTTGCTCAAGGGATTGAGTGCAGGAAAGGAGAAGGATGCACGTGCCACAGCTGGAAGCTGATAAGAAAGAATGCCTGGTTTTTACTGAAAAATGGTCTAACACAAGAGTTTTCAACCTGAAAGAAAGAAAAACAAGGAAAACACAAGAAATCCCAGGGAAAGTCCCATCCAGACTACTTGCCACACTGTAAGAACTGAATCAAGGGAGGCGCCAGAAAAAAGGAAATTCCCCTAAGAAACCTCCACGGAGATGGATGAGCAAGTGAGGTAGGACAGGAAAATTCTAACAGAATCTGTAATGCAGACACTTTGGAAGGGGACTCTCCCTATGGAAACAGGAGGTGGGAACGAGGAATGTCCAAAGTATTAAAGGATGGAAGAAGGCAAGACAAGCAGTTTCAGAAGCACTGTCCTAGCAGTCCAAGCACTTCATTCAGAGATACTAGTGTTAAACACAGATTTTTCCAGATAGCACACCAGGAAATACTTACAAAACCATTATCTTTTAAAGATAGCGGGGGACTTGTAAAATCCATTGAAACCTGAGGGAACAGGAAAAAAAAGTACATTATGAGTATTAGGTTTTCTTTGCAGCAGAATGGAATACCAGAGTGGAATACCAGAAACTGTGTTGGGCTAAGAGAATTTTTAAATGTAAATGTTGTATCTTTCTATAAGCAAAAGTGATATATATGGGATATCTGAAGCCTCCTTCCTTACTAAGCATAAAAGCCAGAGACATATGTGAAGAATGCTACCTTGCACAACTTAATTTTTCAGTCTTGAAACTTATATACTTACCTTTACGTTATTTTTGTACCGTTACACACATGCTTAACACCCTGTATGCTCTGCGCTTAAGAGACATAACCCTGAAACCTGCTTAACACAAATGAAAGGACTTCCTTTACAATGTAAAAACTGGAATCTGTCGCCACAACATTTTGTGGAGGCAGATAAAAAGGAATTTAGCCAAGTTCACAGGCCACGGATCTGGAAACAGATGCTAAGGTGAACAGGTTCCCAAGCAAATCCAGCCTGCAGATGCCAGGGCAGTGCCAGGGCTTCGCACCATGGGGTACTCTCTAAGCAGTGTTGTCTAACAAATGTCAAGACCCAAGGGTCCTGGTTTCGGCTGGGATAGAGTTAATTTTCTTCCTACTAGCCCAGCGTCCTGACCCATCCGGACGTTTCTGACACTCTCACCTGGAAATTCTGAGCTTGGTTTTTACCCAACACCCCCACACCTGCTGCATTCAAGAGGGAGGCTTGAAATTGCCACCATCTTTGGTTAAACGTCCCAGCAATCCCTTTCTGGTTTGCGTTAAGTAACTAAAATTTACCGACTTACGGACCGATTTCCTGATTTAGGAAAGTGAAAGTAGCATAACTGAAAGACATCTTCACTGGGCTTCTCCACAGGACAGCCCGCCCGGCAGCTGAGGCCCATCTCGCCTGTCCCGCCATGCTTTCCCTTGTGGTCCGGGGGACCCAAAAACATGGATGGGGGCTGCGCTCGAAGCTCCAGCAACCCAACCGCCCGTGCTGGCCCCTCGCCTCCCCGGGTGAGGCCGGGGAGCGCATCCCGGTCACCCCCTGCTGTGCCGGGGGCCCCCCCCCCGGGGCCGGGGGGAAGGGCGCGCGGCCCGGGGCCGCGACGAGCCCGAGGCTCGCTGCCCCGCGGGGACGAGGGCCGACGGCGGGCGGGAGACGGGCGGCCTCCCCGGGCTGAGGACGCAGGCCGGGGCTCACAGGACTTACAGCCGGAAACAGCTCCGCGGCGGAGGCGTTGCTGGGGTCGCAGCCGGGGCCCGCGGAGGCCCGGCCCCGCTCCGACGGGCGCCCCCCGCACGGCGGGCAGGTCCCGCCGCAGCGCGGAGCAGGGCTCCCCACAACCCCTCCGGGTCCCCGCCGAGACACCTCCCCGCCGCGACCGGGGCCGCCCGCTTTCGCTTTCGTTTTTCCCTCTGGTGGAGGAAGGGCTGGCGGCCTCCCGGCTCCCGCCCCGGCCCTGTCACACTTACGGGGCGACGGCGGGTGCTCGGCCCCGGGGCCCCGCGGGCGACACCGCTCCTCTTCCTCGAAATGACGTGGAGGAAGGCGCCGTCCGCGCCTCAGCGGAGGGCAGCGGGGCCGGCTCTCCCCGCGGCGGCAAGGCGGGCTCCCGCCCTCCCTTCGCCCCCGAAGGCCGCGCATTCCGCCGCCCCTCAGCTAACGGGGCCGCGGCCGCGGAGCCCCGAGGCCTCCCAGCTCAAGAGCCCGCGGGCAGTGCCCGCACGTAGCGTCCTACAGAAAATGGGAAAATCCCAGAAGAGATAGGGAGCGGGAGGGCTGGGAACGGGCGCGCGTTGCTGCGCCTTCAGGGAGGGCGCGAAGGCTTCACGTCGGCCATCGCCTCCCTTCCCCTTCACTTCTTTTCCGCCCATCTCTTAACTTGGCTGGGAAGTTCTGGTTTGGCCTCTGGATTTTTCTGTGAAGTAAAGTGACTAAGACTTGGCATCCTCAAGCTAATTCTGATGAATTTGTTTTATTTATCTGTTTTAACCCGCATTCTCTGGGACTATGTGTTTGTATTATAAGGAACAGGTCTTCCCTCTTTGCTGGGCTGTGGCAAAAGGCATGAAACATTCAGTGACAGAAAGACCCTTTGCTGATGGAGGTGCCGCGTTCAAAAAAAATAATTTCTGGAAAAACTCTGGAAAACCAAGCAGCAGCGGTGGCCACTCAGCCCTTTCCCTGGGACAGCAGCAGCCCACCGTCTTGGAGGGAGGCCGCCATCTCGGGTCAGGGGGATGAGGTGGGTGGCAGCCATCTCCTATCGAGCAGAGGGCTTCATCCTCCTTCCAAGAGGCACATGGTTGATTTATAAACCCTTAGGTATATATATTCATAAAAATGATTCATGGCAGACGGACCTAGAATTGGGCAACAAAGTCATTGACAGGCAGTCTATAGGCAATGCCAACTTCATTCTGCAGTAAGTGTTTTAAGGTGTCTTGAGATTTTTTCAAGTCCTTCGGCTGGCCGTAGTGTGTGCTTGGTGAGTTGGATTGGAGCACCGATCTGACAAATACCTCCTATCCCCCCCTCACAAAAAAGCCCCACTTTTGGCCAGGTCGGTTCCCAGATCTGTGACCACAACTGCTACTGCCAGCACAGGGAAAGAAGGGGAGGAGAGCTTCAGCATGCATGTAAGTCAGCTTAGAGAAGTCATGAAATGTGGACTGGTGTGAGGTGACTTACTTTGCAAACAATCACTGTGTTAGCCAGTGGGCCCTTGTTTTCTAAGATTTCAGGGAAGAACATTTTTGGGGAAAGAAAAGCTTAGATTTCCATGATGATCTATTTGAGGAAGAGAAAGCACTGGGTCCTCCTTGAAGGGGAGGGTAAAAGGCTTTGGTTACTGAATGATCCTTCTTCATGAAGATAACTAAATGAAAGAGCGGCTTACAGACCCTGAGAGAGCTGGTGTGACTCACTTTGTCATGGAGATTATGTTTCTAGGACAGACTGGACTTCGCGTGACGGGAGTTGTCAGGTGGCAGGTACAAAGTGTGTGTGCTTAAGCATGGGTGGGTGAAAGAAAAGTACCACAGTGTCTTTCACTAATAGTTCTTGGATTCAGGAGCAGACAATGCTTCCAAGATTGAAGCCAAGCAGTTGGACACAGCTGATTGAATTCAAGACTTACTATCTATTCAGATACTCGTAATAGATGCATTGCATTCATGAACAAAATTTGGGCAGTGTCTATGTCCTAGGCCAAGAAAAAAAGAAAGCATCTTGCTTTCAGGTTTCCTTTAAAACTAAGCTGACTGATCTTTTAAGTGTTACCCTCAATACTGCAAACAGATTTGTACTTGTTGGCCAAAGTATTTTGTATGGTTAGCAGTCAATCAGCACTGACTGTTAAAGAAATTAATCCTCAAAAATTCAAAGTATGCCAAATAGTTGGAGAAAGAGTAGAAGCTGACTTTGTCACTTAGCAGACGTGGGCTTCTACTTTCAGAGAAAAGCAGGAGGAGCTGTATAGCAGCGAAGCATTGCAGTGAAATTGGTTGGGCTCTGCACGCATACTTGAGGAGGCCTGCGCAACAGCAGCCAGATCAAGGTTTTCAGGACTTCTGCTTTCATTGGCTATGCAAAGGGAATCTTGGGTGGCACCCTGCTCAGATAGCAATCACCTTGTGCCACTGAATTCAGTGGGAGTTTTACCCATGGGGTAATTATTATGGCAGTTTCAAATGTTGTCTGTTTTTTAGGAGGAGTGGATGAAACTACGGCCCTGTATTCGAGACATTTTTTTAATTATTTTCTGCCTTGACAATGGATAACTATGTTTACTATTGCTTTATAAACACAAAGTTGGTTACTAATGAGATGAGTAAAAGGGAGAGGTTTAGCTGGAGTAGCCAGGGAGGAGGAGGTGGTTATGTTATGACCTAAGTACATCAGATTTCAGATTTAAATGTCAGAGTGGCAGGCTGTTCTCCAGTGACCGTGGTCATGTTGGGAAGTCACTGCTGATCTGAAAGAGCCTTATTCCTCTAAACTCCAGGGAATGCAGCAACGCCAATCTGTTTACATGGCCTGCTTTGGGATTTGAGCTGAACAGTGTGTTTGTGTTTTTTTGGTGAAGGAAAATTTATTGGAGATACTGAACTGGGCCAAGTTCCTTAACTGAAATGGAGTTGACTTGGAGTTGATATGTTAATTGATTTCTATGTGTTGTGAATTTACAGTGTTAACCTCATATGAATCAGAGTAAAGGGAAAAGCATTGATTTCATAACTCTGAAGAGTCTAGCTAAAGGGGAAAATCGAGGAGTAAAATATAGCACACAGTACAAGAAGCTTTAAAACTCTCAGGGTTCCTCCGAGCAGTCTGCATTGATACCAAATTTGTTCTTCAGGAGTCTGAAAAACTCTTGATGAGCCTAGAAATCTGAACTGGAAACTTCAAAAGAAAACCATGACCCTTCTGGCAGCACAGGATTAGGACTCATCTACAGCAGGAGATACTCGGATTAAGCTGGAGGGAGGTTTACAGCCATAAGTTTACCTTTTATTGGTACCAAACCAATTTGACCATACCTTAGCTTCTGGACAGTAGCTGTTAAGAATCTCACAGCATTACCTTCAGAGGGAGAGTATTTCGGTTCTTTTAAAGTTTGAACAGATCCAAAGAAGGAAGTACATGGAATTTAGGTACTTAGATCATAACTGTCATAATGAAAACCCTGCTCAGTGCCTGTCTGATCCTTGCAGCACCCCAGCTGCAAAGGAGCTTTGTTCTCCAGACAGGTCTAGTAGCATCATAACATTGGCAGTTCTGAGCACTTTAGCTTGATAATGCTTAGAAGCCACATTCAACCAACTGAGGTGTTCCGATGGCACGTATGGTGCTTTCATAGTCCAACAGAATTGTGTTCCATGGCTATCCAGGTTTTTTTGTGCTTTCTTTCAAAACCTGGCCAACAGAGGCATAATGATGCCTTCCCTGCTTATCTTCAACATTTGCAGAGTCTGGAAAAAGGGTGCATGCTTTTGTAGACTGCTCATGCCTGGAAAAAAGGAAATTCAGTTTCTTCTTTAAGGACCTGCTCAGGCATTCTGTCCACACATTATCATGCAAATACATGCCTTAATAAGCAGGGTACAATCATGATTCCTGTTAATTGGTGCTTACATTCTAACAGAGACCCCATATTCCAGAGCAACCAGTATCGTGTGGTCAGAGTACTGTTCCAGCAACTGGGAGAAATGGGTTTGCCCTCTCTTCAGTGAATGCAGCTATCCCAATCCCAATCCTTTGCACTTTGTCCAGCAGCTAGCCTGCCCAAAGGGAGTGATGATTGCTGTACCACCTCCCATCCTTAGTGATCCCTGCTCAGTTACTGGAAGAAAAAAACCTGGGCAAACAGAAATTTCTCCTTTCTATCCTTGGTGCAATGTCAGGCCCTGGAGAGGAGCAGATCCGAATCTTACATTTGTTGTATTCTTAGTAACTGTAGGTGATACCTTATGCAGTGCACAGACTTCTAAGCAGCATTGAAAGTCACCGTGATGGTAGATTTGGATCTCACTGCTGAGATACCAAAGTATCAAACCTCAATGCCAGAGAGACACCAAGAACACACAGACGGCAGTGTCTCTAAATAAGCTGTCCTATGCTACCCTTCATTCCCCTGTTTCTCCCGTATCCTGAATATTTGTGCAGCCACATGGCAATCTAGACTGGGAAATGAACCAGCATAAAAACTAACCCTGAACAAAGCTGGTTTTAGCTGGCTCATTTCTCTAATCCAGTTCATCCTGTGGTCAAAACCCAGTGTGCTGTCCCAGGAGGGGGTGGCATGCGGCAGGGTCCGTAGGCTCAGTGGGGGTGAATAACAACTTATTTCAGTGGTGCTGCCAGTGTAACATGGCTTAAAGTGCTCGTCAAAATGCAGCCTCATTGCCTGGTGTGGTATAGGGTGCCTCAGAGGAGGTTCCAGATTTTGTTTCAAGGGGCCTACTTTTTAGGCATCACAAAACATAGTCCTTTTTTCAGTCCTTTTTTCTAGCAAGGCAAGAGAGAAAAATATACCTGAGAGTGAACATCCAGCACCTTTAGATGTCAAACGTCTGCCTCTTACAAATGTACAAGTCCATTTCCAACACAATCAGAATTATGAAATAAATAAGTACTCTATACCAATCTATGTTCTTTACAGGAAGGATTCTGAAATGTGTCCAGCAAGACTTGGGAATGTTTCAGCCTCCCTAAGATGTGTGTCCCAGAACACAGGACTATGAGGCAATGCAGTGGTTTAGTAAATAGTCCCAGCGCGACCGCTAGAAAGCAAACAATGAAGCAAAAATCATCTAAGATGCACGTTGTTAGGCTTGAATCACATTCCAGTTCTTTGGCTATAAATCACTGCATGTTAATGAAATACTTCTCTCAAACAACACTGTTAGTGTTTCAGTGAGGATTACTGGTTTATATAGGCAGAATAAATTCCAGTGGGCAGGCCATTTTACGCTGAGAAGATGTAAATGAGAGGGAAGAGAGAGTAGGAGAGGAGGTAGAGGAGATGTGCCTGTCAATAGTATTAGTCTATGCTTTTATTTTATTTGATGAATGAATAGAAACTGATTGTTTATATTTCTTGGGAATATAAAACATTGCCTCTGAAAATCCCAGGTGTGTCCCAGACTAACCCCTGACCATAGCACGGACCGAAACAGAGGGCAAAATGTTTCTTTGGTCTGTCTCTGGCCTGAATGACAGATTCTGAAATTGTGCATATGAAAAAAAGATCTTTTCTGTTTCTTGCCAAACTTTGTAGTCAGCAGGATTTCTGAAAGAACACTCTATCGAGGTAATCTTTTGGAGAATGTTTAAATAAACACCTTAGTCTCTGGAAATGCTTTTTCAAAGAGATTGTGAGGTTTCCCACTTTTTTTTTAATTTCCAAAAATTATTTAATACATACCATGCTTCATGAAAGAGACACTTATTGAATGTAAAGCAAATAAGGTCCTGACTTAAATGGAAAGCCAGTAAGTACAGCTGAGATAAATTAAAAAGTAAATGCATGTAAGTTAAAACATGAGAATTGCTTACATAGAGGGTATCTCTGGGAGGTAGAGTAATCCCAGTGTCTTACAGCTTTGGCCTTGGCATATGACCGGAAAGACTCAGAACTCTAAATGGTGAAGGAAGGTCACTTTGCCTGAAAAACTGTTAATGAGAACTGAATGTATTAGGTTTAGTTTATTAACACCACTCTTTTGGTGCATTCTTCTCAATGCCCAATTCAGACAAACCCTAGGATTTAATAAATTATATGCTGATATTCCAACTCTTATCTTCTGTAAGCCTTATCAAGCCTAACCTAACTGGGAAAATTGTGAAGTAAAAATTAAAAGCTCACATTTTTAGAGAATGCAGCTTCTCTTTCCAACTTCTGCCTCCATTCTTAAGCCTTTTTGCAGAGCCAAAGTTGCAGAATGCTGAATAGACTGCCTGCAGATATTTGTATGTAATTCATTTTCTTTTACCCTTTTTTATTGAAAGGTCCTATGTGAAGCCAAGGATTGACTAATGGCTGTCTCTTACTCTTCTGTGGAAATCCCACTTCCTTCTCCACAGATATTTCCACAGACAGGCACTCCAGGGTATGTAAAAGATTTCATAGGTTGGATTTTTCTTTTTCTTTTTCCTTTTCCTTTTCTCTTTCTCTTTTTTTCTCTTTTCCTTTCTCTTTCTCTTTTTCTTTCTCTTTCCCCCTTTCCTTTTTCCTTTTTCTTTTCCTTTTTTTTCTTTTTCTTCCTTTTTTTCTTCAAAATAACCCAGGGTTTAATTGTTTTGGATGAACTTGTATTTCAACTTCTGCCTGTGCTTGTGCACATAAAGCGCTCTTTTGAAGATAAAGACACAACAGCTGTTCACCCAGCTCATTTCCAAATGAAGTGTTACTAATTCTAAGAGCTCTGTTTAGTTTTTTCAGGTTCTTTTTTTAAACACTGGTTTTTATGCCACTGATTCTGGCTGAAGATACTTTGTTGTGTCCAGCTCTTAAATAAGTGGCTCATATTCCCTGATACTCTTGTTTTAGATCTGACAAGTCATAATGGTTACATGTTAAATCAACATTAAAAATGTCTAGGGTGATATTAATATATACAGTGTATGAATTTGTATTTTTATTATTTCACCTCAGAAAACTCGCTAACAGTTTTAGGGATAAGAAAACTGTTAATAAATTTAGATAAAAACCAGTTGTGGCAAGAAAGAAAATAGGAGGAGCTCAAATATTTGTTCCAACTCTTTCAAAATGAAACCATTTGATTTTTCATTTCAGACATTTAAAAAAATACCCATATTTCATAATTTTTTTTAAAAAACCTGAAATGAAAATTAAGTACTTTAAATCAAAGCAAATAAAAAATTTGACCCCAAATCAATCTGTTTCACTAAGAAATCACTTTTTATTTTGAAATAACAGAGAAATGTATTGCTTTACCTCTTTTCTCCTTGTTTGGCCAGCAAACAGAAAATTCCTGGGTTTTATTTCTTTACTTGGATCTCTGCACAAATGTTTCTCAATAATTACCTTTCCCAGTATGAGTGTGCAGTCAATAAGTCTTGGCAGGACTTGCAGTCAAAGCACAGGATATTCAACACACAGAAAAATTTTGGTAAGATTTGTATCATCCTAGCTTTTGGGGAAAGATGATTCATTCAGCCCTGCAACTTCATTGCAGTGCTCTAAATTTGGGATATTGATTTTTTTACTTGATGCAGCTGTTAATATTCAGCAAGGACAGAGCATACAGTTTCTGGAATAACAGCCAGCAGTCCTTCTGCTTCCACTGCCACCTTCATAGCTTTTAAAATACTCCGCTAAAGTTGGGCTGGGTTTCGTATAAGATACACAGAGCTGTTCTGCAAACAACTGAGAATCAAAACCCACGCATATTCCACCTGTATGGAAGCACATAGATGAAAAAAAATGCAGAAAGCTTGAGTAACAAAGCAACAACCAAAAATCAGACTAATTTTCTAATTCATTGAGTCAATGCTATCAAGGACAGCCTTTAATTTTTTTTTTTCTGCAGGCTGAATTTGTATACTTTAAGATACTGAATTATAGTCTGAAGATTCATCTTGCTTTTGGCCCAGACACAGATCACAGTTTTGTCACTTTAATCAGCTACACTGGGTTTGTGATAGTGCAGAGTTTTTCTAAAACTGTATACTCGTGTGTACATCTTTAAGTGCAGAAATTCATATGCCAGTAAGGCACTTTCTGTAGTACTATTTAAAGACTCCTTACACTGAGAAAAGAAATCTTTCTGATTTATTTGTTCATTGATCTGCAAGAATTCCCTTTTTACCTTTTCATCTTCAAGTGGCAAGAGATACTAATTTTCCATTTAAATTCCCATTTTGATGTTTTTTCTGCAGTGCCTGGAGTGGTATTTAGTAATGTTTACTATTGGTTCTTTCTTAGCAAGATAAATATCAAATGAAAAATGAATATCAAACAATTATATTGTAAATACCAGAGAAACACAGCAGCAGCTGTAATGCTGCTGAAGCCTCAGAGTGACTGAGAATGTTTAACAGCAATTAGCTGGGTTATTTTTATCCATTTTTGACTCATTGTATATGATGTTGATTTAAAAGAATTATAGTTCATAGACGTGTTCATACAATTGAATTAATCTCTCCTGAAAGGGAATTGCTTTGCCTATTTGAACTGTTATTTAGCAGTGAAGTATTCTAATGGCATGCTCGATGGCCCAAAACGGGGAGCTGGCAGAGTAAGAGAAGCACAGTCAGAACATGAAAAACAAGGACAAATAAATATTATAAAAATAAAATTTGATAAGTCACAGTCTGCCAAGTATGTGAACAAAGCAAAAGGGCACTTTCATAAACATGTGAAGAGGAGGAGGTTGAGACCACAATCATGTAAAAATTACTTAATGGAGAGATGTTGCTATGGGATAGGATAGTCCACTTTCTTTCATAATGAGAAAGATGACAAAGAAAATACAACTTAAAAAAAAGAAGTAAAGCAAGGAGAATAGCAACTCCATAAAAACACACGTCCATGAAAATAATCCGGGAAGGAGACAGTGGCTCACAGCCATGGGAAATAAATAAATACGTAAACCACAACGATTAGAAGAGGGAAGTATGATGTTATCCCCAGCAAATAACTTACGTGGTAGCATTGTATGTCAGGCTGCAATGGCAGGGGATTGCCTCTTTTATAGGTCTAGACTGCTGGCTGGGCATTCCTTTAACAAAGATGCTGATGGTGATTGTCAGTGACTACCTAGAGGAAAGACTCCAAGCGCTGTCATTTCAGAAGCAGTAGGAATAATCCATTATAACACCATTTCCAGCCAACTTGTGCAACTGGCCATTTCCAGGATTATGACACAATGCCAAGAATATTAGTTAGCACCATACGGAATGCTGTAATCGTGGTATTGCATGCGTAAGGCAATGATCAGAGACACCAGCTTGTTTTCCTTGAGCTCACAGGATGTGAACTGTGCCCATGCGTATAAGCAAATCCATAGCCTAACTCTTCACAGAAGGTTGGGAAATGGGTGAAAGAGGTCTAATACATCATACCATATGAAATAAAATAAAACACAAAAAGAAGCTGGTAAAATACTGAGTCACCATGGCACTGGGAAAAGACAGAAAATCTATTTCCTTAGAAGCTGAAGCAGACAGCAGGAGGAGAAAAAATGATGTGCAGTGGGGTAGGAAATGAGTGTTGCAGACATAAAGGGACATCTTAAGCAATGACTGCTGAGACTAATCCATTGAGTATGTTATCACCATCTTCATCTATTTGGGTTTCAGAAAGGAATTTAGCATAATACTGCAAAGCGGATTAATGTGTATGGTTAGCTTTTATGGGACTGGAGGTACTGCCCTTGAGCTGGCAAGGCAGCCATAAGACCAAGGACAGATTCTGTCACTAGCATGCCAGTGTCTAGGATGGTAAGCTACCATTTGGTTTACCAAAGAATGTTCTTGTGGAAGATCCCTGCATTAACTTACAAAATCTGACATACCGCACAAAATGAGGAGTGAGAAAGCAAATGAAAAGTAATAGAGGGAGAAATCAAGAGAAGGAGTAAGCAATGGCTGATGGCTTTTGAAAACAGGAAAGTGCAGAATGCTGAAGCTGTCCAGATGAGCCACGAGGTTTGACTCCAGAGCATAGCTGAAGGGAATACCAGCGCCTAGCAAGCCTGGCGACGGCCTTCCTGGGAAACCAGCCTGGGACACAGCACGGGAGAGGTTTGTCCTAAGCCGTGAACATCCTTTCCCTGACCTACGGCAGTTCTGAGCAGATGACCCCTGTCCCCTTGGGATTCACAGTGTGGGTGGACACCTTGCCATGGAGTGGGCACAGGTACGTGTGTTGCTGAAGAGGGAAGCAGACCTTAGCCTGCTTTTTGTAAAAAGGGCTGCTGGCGATGGGCTAATGCTGCAAACCAGGGCAGCAAGGAGGAATTCGAGCCAAGGAGTCTGAGAGGAACAGTGGAAGAGCGAGCCTGAACAGGTAGCCCCCAGTGATTTAGAGATTTTCCCCTTGCTCTGGGTTCTAGGACCTACCCCAGGCTTTATGTGTTCTACAGAGCTGTATTTCTGTAGCCACTGGATAAAACTCATGACAAGTTCAGTGACCTCCAGGTTTTCCAAAGTGCTGAGTTTAGGGAGGAGCGATGCAATGATGGGCACTTCAATTCCATCCTGGGCCTAATACATTCCTTTTTTAATCTATCTACCAGGAAAATCAATCAGAAACAATGCATTAAGAACACAGAGCAGGAGACATTTTGATGACCACTTACAAGGCCAATTTTTCCAAAGTATTTAGGTACCTGGCAAGATTTTTGGAAGTATTTGTACACAAACTCGTGGGAGTATTTTGCTTCTGAAAATTCACTGCCTGCTTATCTTTGGTAAGTTCATCTTTGCTTACCTTTATCATTGGGTCTGAAAATAATTTTTGAAATCTAAGAAGTTATGAGATGGACAAATGAATGGGATTTAAAGTAAAACAGGTGAAAAGCAGATGTTCGATGTCTATATCCTCCAAATGCCCGTTGGAGGCTCACTTAATGGAAAGGCTCTTAATTCACACGCTTAAATTAGACATTTAGAATTAGGCAGCGTGAATACCTGTGCTATGTTGCATGCCAATGAAATAATTATAAACATAGGGGTTTAAACCAAGCCCTTATGAATGCTTAGTTACTTTAATTATAAAGAAAAAATAAAATAATAAAGATAAGTGTTTATTTTGTGGCAGTACTCCATTAATTTTGCAACAATTTACGCAACATCTCGCTGCAAGTGTGAGTAATATTTTACTGTGCTCTTTGATTTGGTTATTAGTTCATCCTGTCCACTTGGGTGTATTTTAACTGTTGCCAGGGCAGGGATCATTCTGACAGTGCCACAAAACTGAGTAGTCACATAATTAGTGTAGATACATAAATCATCAGAGACAAAACCCATTTTTTCCTTTCTGCAGAAGTAATTATTCAATGCAGCTTACTAACTGTCCTTTGTAGGCATAAAGAATTCTCTTGATTGTTTCACACATGGGAGGTTTCTTCGAATTGCCCATTCTTTAAAGCATATAAGCTTACAGGAATGTTTATTTCCCCAAACTGCTTGAACGCAAAGTCTTTCTTGCAAAAATTGCCTCCATGTGGTTGAATGGGCACTGGTGATTTGGCTCTAATCTTGCTTTCACCAATGTAAAAATAGTTAATATACAGTGTTTTTAAAATTATTGTAGTGTAAATACTAGATGCTTCATATAAGTTTGCCAGACACTAATATTTCTATTACTATTATTCTTTAAACTATTACTGTTTACTAAAATGTAGCACATCATCTTATAAACCTCTGATTATTAGGTCTTTTATGTGCATATTACAGGCATGTACGTATCCTTAAATTCTTCTTAATGTCTGAGCGCATCCTGGTGCTCAGCATAGCATAAATGCTTAGTCGATTGGATAAAGCAGCATTTTGGTAGGCAGGTTTTCTTCTGAGAACCTGTTTGTCTCTGAGGTCAGATGTGACTTCAGCGTTACCAGCTGCAGGAACATGAAGGAACAGGTCTCTCTCGGTACCTGTGGTTCGTACCATGAACTCTCCCTAGGATCTTCCTCTGAGCAAGGAAGCAAGTTCAGTTTCCCAGCAGACAGGAAAACTTTTCTGTAATGGCACTGCTGATAACAGCTTCTGAAACACAGGTCCTGCTTGAGGATATTCGAAACTACATGGCTTAGCCCCAAAAGGCATGTGCCAGGCAGCAGCCCATAGATATTTTGGGGTAACTCTCTCTTAGCGTTTCCCTTTAAAGCTGCTCCACTTTGGGTAGAAAACTAAATACTCCTTGTATCCAGGAGGAGGAGAAAAGCATTCTTCTAGAAACCCTGGAAGAACAAGGCCTGGGTAATGTTTTTTACTCTGTTAGCTGTTTGACATCTAGTATTCGGTGGACAAACCTCAAGTGCCTTAACTATGGTCCTAAGGGACTAACTTCTGTACATCTGACTCTTTGCATGCATTCATTTTGCAGGTGAATATTAATATTTTCACATACACACACACATACACCCCAAAAAATGTTGCAGTTTGCTTTGCAATGGCTGGAGTTGCAAGTTATTTTTTCTTTTAGGAGTTTCTTGGCAATCTTTGGAGCCTGTTTACCTTGGCGTCCCCCTACCATATTACCCATTCTTCAGTATCATGTTCTAAAAACTAGGTTTACAACATTTTGTGATTTTTTTATATATTTATGTAGTTTTAAAATGTGAACATAGAACATCCATAAGACACTTGTAAATTTTGTATCTGTGTATATATTTTTTATTTTGATAGGTTCAACTCTCTTATTTAGAATTACTGTCACTATAGGACTTCAACTGACAAATATTTTAACTTGGCAAATGTTCAGATGTTTTATAAGTGAATCCATTATACTCTCCTAACATCTGCTCTTAATAATCCCGAATGCTTTTGGTTTGCTCTACTTTCACATGAAGATTTTTGTTTGCTTTTTTTCAACTAAAGCACCATTACACAGAATGGTTGATTCTTATCTCATTGATGTTGCTGATAAAAATGGGCATTGATTTCAGTGAGAATTAGACTATGAGACAGAGGAGAGTAAGTTTTAAAATATTTACTTATAAGATGAAATACTGTCTGAAAGATTAACTTAACACTGTGACAACAAATAGTAAAATCTTTGGGCAATTAAGTTCTCACGTTATAAAATTCTTCTTAAACTGCATCATCTGAAGCATATAGGGAAGAGAAAAAGTTAGGAAATTTGATTAGAAATTCCTTCCGTCTTTCCTTTAAGTACAAGAAATGTGGGACAATTTAGAAAACCTGTTCTGTAAATTCATCGGGAGTGAGTTTCTCGCTAGTCTAAAATATAAATGTAAGAGTTTCATCAAGTCTTTTCCACAATACACCATTTCTGTAACACTTTCAGCTTTCACTGAAACACAAAGCATACAAGAAAAGACATGGGAAAAGCAGGTTAGTGTATTCATGTAGGCCTACCAAACCTCATTAGTTTCTTTCATTTTGGATGCATTTTCATACTTAAATAATCTTCTTGTCAAAGGCATTTTAAATGAAATGGGTATTTTTTAAAAACTGACTCGTTATTTTAAAAGGAAATCTCACTAAGAGCAAATGGCAAGCTAGGATCTTGTGTAAACTGAAATGTCGTCTGGAAAATACCTGATGCAATTCAGCGCTATCTGACACCGCCGAGTCTTTTGTTGGAGTGCTATGTTTAGTTTTGGCATGACACTTCAAGAAGGATGCAGGCCACCTGGAAAGAGTACAGGGGAGAGGAACAAGAATGATCAAGAGTCTAGAAAATAGGACCTACAGGAAAGATGAAAAGAACAGCCTGTTTATTTTTAAGGAGAGACCTGAAGCAAGATACAGTAACAGTTGTAACATAACTCTCCTACTACAAGAGGCAGTAAAGAATCTGTTACTTTAGTCTACAGACACAAAAAGAAGAAATAGTCTAAAGTTGCAGCAGGAAGAAGATTTTAGTTAATACAAGATGTTTTGGTTGAAGAAGGTATTTAAAATGTTAGGAAGAGTTAAGCACCAGAAGGCTGTGGAATTGCCATCACTGCAGGTTCATAAGAACAGGGTACACAAGTATCTGCCAGCAATAATTCAGGTGTAATTATTTCTGCCATGTGGCATATGGTTGGGATCTGATGGTTCTTAAGGTCTCCATGGAGGTCCTGGTGTGTGGGAAAATCCTTTGACTTGTACCTTGACAGCTTGGTTCATGAAAAAAAAAAAAGTTTAAGATAAAATTTGTTTAAAATGAGATGAAAATAATGATAGCACTGGAAGTGGCCTTCTTTCAAAGAACATCAAATCCAAGCTTCTCCTCAAACATCATCTCAAAATAAGCATGGTGTTCTGTTTGTTTGGCTGTTCTAAAACTTCTCTGGTCTTATGGTTTGAAATTGTCTTCTGCTTTTCAGCCTAAGTTTAACTGGGGTTGGGATGGGATGGGATGGGATGGAATGGGATGGGATGGGATGATATTGTTGTTGGCCTTTTTCCTTTGTTTAGCAATTCTTCCATTCTCAGGTTTCCCACAATGTAAGTTAAGCCAGTGTAGTCTTGTTCCCCCCTTTCACAACAGCTATTTTATTTTTTTCTCATAAAAAACCCCTTAGCTTTAGTTGTTTCTCTATCTTTTTCCCTGCACTCCTTATTCCTACACTTTCCACCAAGTATATTTTCTGACTGAGATTACAGTTTCTTGCAAAAAAACTCCCAATGGAAGGCCTTTCACTGTATGCCTTTCCATTTAAATACATCATTCTCAGAATCATTCTCAAAGCTATAAACAATATAATAGTAATATATTCTATATCACCGATAGTAACGTATGAATCTTACAATCCAAAAGCTATAAATATTTTCACTGCTTTCTTTCATTTATAAGTAGAAGAAAAATGAAAATTTTAGGTGCTTAGTATTTAAATTAATGCAAAAGAGATTCGTGACCCACATACACTGCTGTTATTTTTTTTAAATTCCTTCATCCTCAGTGGTTCATCCATTAAGCTACTGGATTCTTTTTTCTCTCAGCCACTGCAATTAGTTTTATATCGCTGTAGGCTTCACACCAGTTTGGGAACTACCAAGTTAGGTGTTCACTTTGAATGCTAGTCAAAACCACAGGATAACTTTCAAACAGTATTTCCTAGCATATGTATGTATGGAAAGAGTTAAGGAAAGCCCTCCCTCCCCTGCTAAATTTATATAAGATTTGTCTGGGATATATTTAAATGTGGAAAACTTGGAAGAAAACTTAAGAAAATACTGTCAGATGAATGTCTCAAAGTGCCCACGTACAGCTGTGGAATATCTTCTTGTTGGTGAGATGTTCTGCTAGGATTTGCAGGTGAAAACTTTCCTTTCCACCTCACTTGGGAGACAGATGTGTAGGACTGAATGGGTTGCTTTATTGGCACCACAAGTTACACAGACTTACGCCCAGGCTGAATCCGGAGCGTATGTCTTATGTTAATGCAACACAACAGCAAACATCAGTTGTTTCCTCAGGTATCAAAATATTCACCACACCCAATGACTTTTCACTGTAAAACATGTACTGAATCCTGTAGAGCTTTTGTTACTGTCCAACAAAGATGAAGTTTATTCATCTGAGGGACTGTTCAGAGGATATCATGGTGGACATCTGAATCCTGAATTCAAGACTGGATGACCTCTCATGATGCCTTACAGCCTCAGTTATTCTGTGATTCTATGATTCATAAGCATTGGAATGGGCTACCTAGGGAAGGGTTCAAGTCCCCACCCCTGGGGGTATTTAAAAGCCGGGCAGACGAGGTGCTTAGGGACAGCGTTTAGTGGTGGGATGGCAGGGTTAGGGGAACGGTTGGGCTTGGTGATCGTAAAGGTCTTTTCCAATTTAAATGATTTTGTGATTCTATAAGCCATTGTATTTCTTTGGACTTACAGTTCCTCCATATCGAAGGAATATATTCATTCAAACATTAGACCTTGTCTAAATCAAGAGATGCTGTCAGATAGCGTCATTATTAGAACTGTTACTTTATGTCCTTTATTTATTAAATTGCTTTTTCTAGCTGAGGCTTTTCACCATTAACAGTTAACTTCAGTGAAAAATATGTTTTGATTCATTATTGCATGAGTGTCTTTCTCAAGAATTTCGGCATGGTGGTCTGTTACAAATCATCCCCAAGTTGGTGTGCACTGCTTGCTTTTATGAGTTAGTCACTATTAACACATTTTTGTGATCTTGTGGGATTGGCACCCACCTACCACAGAACAGAACAATTTCCTGTGGCATAGACATCTGGCTCTGATAGAAGATCATTAAGCTGTCAACTCACGTTGCAATATCATCCAGAGGAATCTGCATGGAATGGCAGAGAGAAAAGGTGTCCTGTGCAGACACAGAGATCCACATGGTAATTCTTTCAGAAGGATAAATCTTAGTGTCAGTCTGAGAGTATTCTCTTCATCTGAATCACTATTTTGTCTTTTTACATTACCAGCGAATGACATTGCTGTTGAATTTTCACTTTCCTTTGGTTTCCATTCCTTCCCTCATGCCTCTTTATTGTTTCTAGGTTCCCAAAAGATACCATGAATATGTCACAGCTCCCAACCAGCAAAGGCTAAGTGCCAGCCTCCCTTAGCTAATGAGAAACGAATGCTCCAGAGCAACGCACTCAGCGCTGATCTTGCATTCACCACCCCCCCGAAGTTTATACTGCCATCTTCACAACTCCTGTCCCAGGTAACCTCAGATACGACTCTTCGGTATTGATGTTTAGAAAGCAATAGACTTCTACCAATATGCTTTCACAGAATAATGTTGAATTAGGTCTCGTTCAAAAAGCTTGGACTCTTACTTGTTGGGCGTTAAAGTAGAAAATAAGTACAAATAAAGCACCGATCCTCAAATCTAGAAAGAAGAAACGGAGTAGGGCTCCTACCCCGGTGCAAAGAGACAAGTCTCTGCAGCACTTTCTTGTTTTGCTGACAGAGGAGCTGTACGGTGTGGTGGGACAAGCAGTGTGGTGGGACGATCAGCGTGGTGGAGACTGATGAGCAAACTGGCAGGCAGTATTCCTGCTCCCAGCATCCTGCTCTGTGGCAGCTCACTAGCACGGCAGGAAAGAGGGCAATAAGCCACTGAGCCCTGAATGTCCCAGACTGCTCAGAGGGAGCCAGCAGGCTGTCAACAGCTTTCTGGGGGACCTGAGTGGGAATTCCCAGGGCCAGGCCTTGACATCAGGGCGTGCGTGAGCTTTGTCGGGAGCGAGAAGGCACGTATACATTGTACACCTACTGCTGCACACTGAAGGTTCCAACTCAAATGGGTAAGGCATGGGTGTGCACCACAGGAATGCATGTGCAGGTGAGCTTTATTGGAAGAACAGGCTGGCTTTCATCAGTGAGTGCTGCAGAGTGACAGGTCAAGACGCTGGTGGTTTGGTGGAAGGTGCCTTGCTGCTCTGATGCAGGGGAAAGGTGCTCTCTCAACTCCGTTTCTCCACAGCTTTCCCCTTCAGCATCTGCCCAAGTTGTCGGTGGGAGGAATACGTGTCTGTGTATAGAATGTAGCTAGGCATTCATCACTTTATGTTAAGACTGGAGTGGTGAAAAGTATTTTCCTCATTGGTACAACAGTCATCTATGTAAAATATTTTTGAGTAGGCACAGAGTCCTCCGCCCTTTCCTTTTAATTTCTTTCTGATTGTGTTCATGGGCATGAGCACATTTTTTCTATAGCTCCTGACTCAGAAGTTACAAATGTTATCAGAACTGGAGAGCAGAGTCTTCCAATGGCTGCCTCAGAGTGTGGAGCACCAGACCATTTTCCATACTCTCATCTTTCCCCCTTTCTACTTTCCCACTCATTTGCAAGGAGCAGCTGCAGTATTCACTTTCAGCCAGAAGGGAAGGCAAGCAGACAGCTGTCACACTATGAATCAGATTTTAAACTGTGGTTTGGAGGGGAAGATTTTAGCTTTATTTCCCACTTGCAGAACAAAGAGCATCTGTTTTTGACACTTGCAGTTTTATGCTGATCTGGGAGTCTGACTTGCAATTACGGATTCCATGTAGGGAAACTGAATTCAAATAGCCAATGCCAAATATTCTCCTTACATTTTTTCATTGTTTAGGTCACTGTGAAATTAAATCCAAATTATATACAAAAGAACAGAATGTTTAAATGAGAATGAGAGGTAGTATGTGTGATTCTCTTCAGTCCTGTAAATGGTGTGACACTATAAGCAGATCGACTGCTTATTAGTTTTGTTGTTTTATGGAATTTGAAGACAGTGAGTGCTGAAGAATGAACAGACTTTGGCTTGAAAAGTGTTCATCTGTGCTGCAGTAGTGAGGGATAGAGTGGTTTCTTGGACACACTGGGAATCAGGAGAGCCAAAAGTGAGTCACATGGACGACTGCAGACATCACATTTAATTGTGTAATAATACTACAGCAAGCACAATTGGAGCAGGCTTGCTGACCTCACAGCTGAAAGCACTATTTAAGATCTGGCTACCAGATGTTCCAATAGGATCTAGCCAGCTGCTAGCAGAGATTACCCTGAGTGTTTTAACAGGGAATATTTACAGAGACTAATAGTTTGGAAGAGATGATTGCACTAATTTTCTTTTCTGCCCTGCTGTGGGACAAGGCTCAAGCATGGGGATTCAAGGACGGAGTGCTGCATAACTCTATTTGGTTAGGTAAGAAATAATTTAATCACGAATGTTTTGCTGCAAAAGTCACTGTGTTTTTCTGACAGTATAAAGATGAGCACCTAGCAATACAAAATTGAGCCATGCATTAAGATTAAGCAAAATCCTGCATTGAAATTGGTGATCATTTTATCTGAGTAGTGACTGTAAGTTTTGTCCTTATGAGCTTATTGTTTTTGCTATTTCTCTGAAGTGCAGGAAAAAGTAGTTATGGAATATTTCATCTGAATGTATTTTCCTACAGCATGGGGTAAAGTGAAAACAGCGTTAAATAACAGTTGCTTCTAATGAAGGAAGACAAGTATGAAAAGAAACATTTGCCAAAGGAATTAATTACTTTCTGCGTGAACATACTTCGAATGCCTCGGGTCTTACATATGAAATTAAATGATCTGGAAATAATAGCAATAATATTTCCTAGGTTTCTAGGAAAGTACAGAAATGTCTATGTTTTGGCCGTTGGTTTGTTCACATCATTAAGCAGCGGAGAGAAGATTTTTCAAAAGGGCTATAGAAAATGCTGTGGGAATAGTTTCTTATACCTCAAGTGGGTTTAAATAGCTCTTAAGAGTTCTTTTATAGATCTTTATAATTATCCAATGCAACAGAAAAACATTCAGAATACAATCACATAAACGATGCCAAAACAAAAACATGCACCGAGTCCTCCGTTTTACAGACAAATACTTCGAAACTCCTTTATCCTCTCTAGAATGCTGTGTATTTCTTTAAGGATTTTGAGGAATTCCTGCAGCTGGTACACATTTCTGTTGTGCTCAGATGTTTCACGAGGGATTGGGGCCATGCTCTTATTAACTGGTGCAGCAACCACGTGACTCCTATCCCTTCTCAGAGGACCATGTAAACTAACAGGAACATAAATGAGAAGGAGAAGTGATCTATATTGTTTTCCACTTGACTGCATATTTTTAATGACTTCTCTTTCCTTCTCAACTCGGAACATGCCTGCTGCATCCTGAAGTTGCTGAAGGTGCTTAGGTGGGGGAGAGCTCCAAGGGAGGACAGCTTGGCAGCTCCGTGCACCGCCTCAAGTGGCTGCTACTCAAAAAAAAAAGGATGGCAGAGAAGACGTTTGTGTGAGAAACAAGCAAATTCATATTCTTGGCTGGAATAACAGTAAGGAGACACAGAAGATAAGTAGGACTGAGGCTGTAGGGCAGAGAAGTTGAGTTGGATACGGGCTGTGATGGGTATTCTGGTAGAGAAGGTCAGAGCAACGAGCAAAGCGGCTTGCTGAGTCCGGCCCCTTGTTTATCTGTAGTCTGTACACGCTGTCCCAGCACAAGCGAACAGCACGCAACCGTGCTCAGGTCCTGTCTGGGGTTTAACCATTCTCGCCTTCCCTGGCACAGTTTTGCTCTCAGCCAGCCAGTGGTCTTCTAAAGAGCGCACCCGTGCAGCGCTGGGGAGAGCCGGGGCTATGCCTGGGTGAGACCCCCCCTGATGAAGGGGAGGAGGGCCCAGGCAGACACCGTGTTACTTGGGCTCACGGACAGAGAATGGGTCCTGGGGGCTTATTTGCAAATATTGGTGCATCCACATAACTGCTGCAGCTGGCTACCCTGGATGTAGCCTGTAGGGGCTTCTACAAAGATTAATGTGGATTGGGGATAACACTGATCATTTAAGCAGTTTTATGAATTGAAGTCCATTTGAAGAAAAAAATATTCCAATTCCTTAAAATGAAGAAACAGAGCATTAACTGGAATGCATAGTAGAATTATGTTTTGCTACACCTTTAGCATTTACCATGAGAGTAAATAAAAATAAACCATGGGGTAAAAACTGATGACTTGCTCTAAATAAAGAAAGATGCGCAAAATCTGGAAGCACAGTGTGCAACTTCAAGTCACCACTCTGCTTTCCTATCTCCAGGACTCTGCTGAAGCTCCTTTAGAAATGCACCATCTAGTGTAACTACAGGAATAAAATCATTGAAACAAACCTCAGAATGCAGTTAACTGAATTACCAATGGAATTAAGTGACGTTGTTTGGAAATGAAGAAAAATCTTGCAAAATCACAGCCATCCAATTTGTGCATCTCTGTATTTACTTACTCGCTATGCAGGAGCATTAAAGCAAGAACCCTCCCCTGAATAAAACCTAGGAATGTGCAGTGACATCTGAGCTTTGCTTATCTCCTCCCCTTCTGATAAAGCACTATCAAGACCAAACTGGAAATGAAGGGAGTTTTCCATTTTACCTTTCTTCCTCAACAAATCATTAGCACAAATATAAAATCTTCAATTAATGCCAGTCTAGAAATGCTCACGTCTTCTACGTTTTTTCTTGTTACAAAGCATCTTTTGTTTTCTCAGTAAGCACGCAGTCCTGCTGCAGCTGACTCTATCACCTTCCTGATGTCTTTCTGGTGTGAATGGAACTTTATTGCTGCTCATCTTTGGCACAAGCACATTATAACCAAAGCTTTATTGTAAACTGATGAGAGGATTGGAGCAGTCTGACCCAAATATGCTTATACACTTATTTGAGGGCCGGTGCTTAGTGCCACAAAGTAAGTTTCCCAGGGCAGCTGCTGCACTCTCCATGCTCAGAATTTCAGCCCCATTCACACACTGTGTGTCATTACAGTGTAGGGTCTGGACCTACCCCGTTCGGTGGAGTACTCTGAGTATCACCGTGCGCGTTAGCAGGGGCCCGTGCCAGCAACTCTACATGGCCATCCCCTGCTTAAAAGTTAAATACTTCTTTCTATTTAGCATTTAGTATTTGTGTCATGCATGTTGAGGGTACTTTATTAGGCCAAATGTCATGCTTGTTGTGTTTGTGCAGAAGAGATTGGCTACATTTTACCATCTACTGCTGTGGGTGAGTAGAGGGTCACTGTCCTTGCAGGATCCTGCTGTCTCTGGACTTCAAGGAGAGATTTTAAGAAATGTGAGTTGGAAGAAACACGTCCTGTCAGCCATGTAACCTGTCACCTTTTGAGTAAGGATCAAAGAAGGAAAGAGGGTGAAGAAATCCCTGTGAGAACAGTCCCAATATGCAGGTTTTCATGCAAAGAACAAACGAACTTTGCTGAGAGTTCTCACTGTTGTCCAGGAAGAGGAGGTTTCAGGCAGGTCAGGTCAAGAGAGGAGCCTTCAAGCAGAATCCCCTATCAGGGAAGGAGCCCAGCTGAGGCTGGGACCCGTTGCACTCCGTAGCGCTGGCCCCATGGTATACAAATGGTATGCATTTACAGGGGGAGGCATGTGCCTGCACTTGCACATAAAAACAAAATTTCATGCAGGTTTATCTACACGGCCATGGTATTGCCTCCGTAAAGTCTAATAGTGATTTGTGTGTGTGTTCATGTATGACTGTGAGTATGTGTGTATATGTACATATATGTATATGACACATAAACGTGAATATATATTAAGAGTTAGTAAGTACAAAGCTTTGACCTAGGTCTGTTTTTGCTGATGCAGTTTATCTTTCTGCACAGTCTCTAATGGCATTAAGGGGTAGGGAGGAAAAATGCCAGTGAAAGATTTGATCAGTTCATTAGGATACGCTGTTTGGGAATACTGTGTCATGGAACTGTGACACAGCGAGCTGGCATCGCATCTCAAAGCTGGGTGGAGTACATGTGTGTGGTCTCTCTTTCCAAAGGCTACATTTGTCATGTTACACAGGGGTAACGGAGATGCAGATCGGTGATTGCTCTCTGCTGGGTAACACCACCCGCCAAGACCTTGCAGGAAGAGGCAAAGCAGCTCTTGCAGAAACTGGGAAGACCCAATCTTTCCAGCAATATTCTGAAAGACATCATGCCTGTCCATACTGACGTTTTAGCATCAGTAAGTGGGGGTAGACACCTTTTGAGGGATAAGATTTGAAAACAGTATTGCCAGGTGAAGAAGTAAGGAGAACAACTAAAGTTTTTACCGTTGGCTCCAAGAGCAATGAGTCTGAACAGCTGGCGATTTCTCCCGAATCCCTGGGGGTACATCCAGCAGCAGCTCCAGGGAAGGAACAGGGTGGGTCTTGCAAAGGTGGCTGCCAGCAGGATGAGAGCTTTTACCAGCAACCACCACTGACAGTGAGCTTTAAGGCTGCTCTTGCTTTGGCTGTGACTGGCCACCTTTGCAGAGGTGACAAACCTTAGAATTCAGCTGCCTCATACTCTTTGTCTCAGCGTAGGCGGGGCAGCTCAGCTAACCCCAAGGACTACGGTCAGTGTTTTTCAATTCACCTTTCGGTTTGCTTCCCTGTGAGCTGCAGTGATCAATAATGTCAACTCCAGGTTGTCCCCTGAGTGAGCTGTGAGGATAAATGGTTCACTGTTTCCTGTAAGACTCAGATTTTCAGTTAATGCATGCTGAATCCAATACAATCATACTGTAAAGAAGCGGTGAGTGGATTTATCAGGTTAGACATGATGGACTATTGAGTGAATGAAAAATTATACTTCATCTGAGTAAATTTTTAATGAAAGTAGATTTTTTTTTTTTTAAACCTAGCATACTGTTACACCACAGCTGTTAATTGCTGCGACTCTTCTTTGCAATGGAACTGGCTTCTTTGGAAAGATTTTTCCACGGAATATGTGTTATCCCATGCCCATGCCAGTGACATTCCCAGCAATGTTACAGAAAGCTGCTCTCAGTCTTCCGAGACTACTGTCAGCAATATCATCTTCTTCG
The DNA here is from genome assembly GCA_034008185.1 of Gorsachius magnificus. Taxonomy (NCBI): domain Eukaryota; kingdom Metazoa; phylum Chordata; class Aves; order Pelecaniformes; family Ardeidae; genus Gorsachius; species Gorsachius magnificus. Next base: position 2,355,825 of record CM067085.1, on the reverse strand, counting down.
CTGGGCGCGAGGCCAGTGACTATGGGTCCAAAAACTACATTGGCAAACATCATTCTGTATCTAATAAGGGTTCTCACCATTGCTAACCACAATTCAGTGGTGGCCATGTTTTTTTTTTTAAATATCCTAACCTAGCCAACACTACTGACTCTAAGCATGTTCCTAGAAAAGACATTCTTTTTTTCCCATGGGACAAATAACCACTGTAAACAGTGCTTCTTGTTTCGCATTTTTTTTCAGCCATCTTGACCAGTGATAGCTACAGACAGCCATTTCTCTCAGATTACACTAAACATAAGAAAGATCTAAACAAAAGGGCTGCTCAGATTAGATATGCAGATTGGTTCTGAGACAGATTTCCATACATATGGCATCAGACAAGTGCAACATGAAAAGATTATAAAACTTGCAGTAGTACCGACAGTTTCTAGGTTTCCCTGGAAAGCTGCTTTATATTGTACCTGCAACAGCAAAGAAAAAAATAATGAAGAAAGCGTATTAATTTTATGTGCAGCAGAAACATCAGCCAGCAATTGTTCTGGTCCTGCCCTTTGTGACACAAGCTCAGATATTTTTATTTCACATTTTTATTCCCTTTAATTTCTGCCTCTCCTCTATCCAAGTAGCTCTGATTTAACTTCTCTGGAGAGTCAAAACAAAGCTCTGATTCATCTTACAAAGGCACTTAAAGTTAGGTCCAAAAGTATGCTGTGATAGCAATCCAGACGGAGCTTCCCCTGAGTCAGATAGGATACACGGAACGAGTGATGCTGACACCAGCCGATCGTTCCCATAACTACTGCCTTCTGAGTGCTCCTAGGGGAGTCCTTCCCTGCCTTTGTTGATTTTCTGTTGTTCAAAAAGTCGCCAAGCTCTGACTAGCTCTGTTGTTCAAGACTTCTCCCAAACAAAAACATACCTTCGGGTTGCAAAAACACGCCTTTGGGTCGGAAGGGACATATTTTCCTGACATTTTCCAAGTGGCGCAGCTACTAGCCAAACGTTTTCTTGTTGTTCTCACCTGGACGGCAGCCCAAAGTGCAGGTCTTGGGGAAACTGCTGGAGATGGTGGAGAGCACCCACAAGGTGGGCCAGCAGAGATGCAATACTGAAATTATTTGTTGCTTTGGTCCCACAGAACGAGCGGCTGGAGTGTATCACAGGGAGTCACGCTCTGGGAAGTACCAGCTCACCTATGCAGAAGCCAAAGCAGTCTGCGAATACGAGGGAGGACACCTCGCCACGTATCAGCAGCTGGAGGCAGCAAGAAAAATAGGTTCGGAAAAAATCACGGCTGATTGCCTTTCACGTCGCTCATTCATAATATCACCAGTCTTGTATTATTTTTGTGAATGTTATGAACTCTGGGACTGAGAGACTTGTAAACTCCCTGGATTTTTGCCCAAGTCGCATGCAATTTCCCCCCTCGGTAACAGAGCGTGACTGCGCTACCTACAGAGCTGTGGGGGATAACATCTGCACCGAGCACTACGTGTCCCCCTGAGCTCTGGCTGCAGCACAGTCCCGAACCAGCAACACCCCATGGAGAGCCATCTGGCCGAGCTGGGAAGCGACTGTTCCTCCCCAGCTACAGCACCTGGGGGCTGCAGAGGAAGGCATGTATCCCCAGGGAGCAGCTATAGTAAATATGGATTGCTGGTTTTCATACCATCAGTCAATATGTTCTCATAATGCTTATTCCAGCCACATTTGCTTTCAGAGAGAGTGAGTGGGGTGCGTGGAGTAAAAAGCGGAGCTGAGTGAAGGCTCTACTGTATTTCTGTTTGATTCCTAATAAGAAATCATTAGTTCATTCAGAGCACTAGGAAAACAATGGAAAATATCCTCCGCTCTAGAAATTTGCAGGCTACGCCGTTGAGTCAGAAGCTGGCTCTCGGTACCAGCACGCATGTAGAAAGGGTACTTTTGTCTCTTCTGAGTAGCTCATAGTCCTAGGATGCCACAAATATGTTCCAGTTTGTCTCCGTGAAAACACTGAATTGGTCTCTACCAGACAGCGAATAACATTGCATTCTTTGGCTATCGTTTTTAAGTTCTCAGCCACAAAATGCATTAACAGGATCTTTTTGTTTAGCAAGAAATACTTGAGGCATTTCAGGTATTTAAATTTAGATTGAAACTATTTTAAGTAAATACTTTGTTTTCTTAGCTGTCTTTTGGACATAGCATTTTATTCATTCTCAGAACTTAATGCTGCAAACTCTTGAGATATGATTGAGTAAATTCATATTACTTCAAAAGAGAAACAAAGAACACTTACATAATTCATGCAATATATAATTTGATTACAAATGCTGGTACAGCACTTAAAACTCACTACCCGGGAAACTATACAGTCCATCTGCATTTGATTTTTGTTTTCAGATGAAGAACCAATAATCATGTTGTGGAGAACACGATGCAATTTTATATTCCGTGCTTAAAATTACCCTCTCAAAGTACTGTTCTTTCCTGTAGTTCGATTTCTATTAGGCCAATTACACCCAAGTCACTGGTCAGCTTGAGTAAGCCTGTACTTGCTTGAATGAAAAGTGGAGTTACTTGCCCAGGATTGATTTATCACATCCCTGTCTCATTTTCTCCCTATTGCAGGTTTCCATGTGTGTGCTGCTGGCTGGATGGCAAAGGGCAGAGTTGGTTATCCCATTGTAAAAGCTGGAGCCAACTGTGGCTTTGGAAAAACTGGTATTGTCGATTACGGGATTCGCCTCAACAGAAGCGAGAGATGGGATGCCTACTGCTACAACCCTAATGGTGTGTTTAGAATCATAGAACCATGGAATCGTTTAGGTTGGAAAAGCCCTTTAAGCTCCCCCAGCCCAACCCTAACCCTGCCATCCCACCATTAAACCCTGGCCCTCAGCACCACATCTACACATCTGTTAAATACCTCCAGGGCTGGGGACTCGACCCCTTCCCTGGCCAGCCCATTCCAATGTTTCAAAAACCCTTGAAAAACAACCCTTTGCTCTTGGGGTCTGAGATTATGACTACACGCTGGGCTCTCTTGCTGTGCAGAGGCACCCAGGCTCTGAAGGAGTTAGCTTCGGTACCATAAATACGGTGTATGAGAAGCTGGCGGGGGGAGTGTGTATAGGTACAAATTTCTTCAGAGCCTTGCACCAAGCCCCCCTCTGCTGTTACCTATAGCTGGTCTGGCTTGCTCAGAGCTCGGCGTCTCTGCGCAGCACTGTGCCATATATCACCAGGCCCAAGCAAAGTCCTTTCAGAAACTAAAAATGTCATGATATGCTGTTGTTGATTAAAAAAAAATGTAAGTACTATTTCCAATGTGATGTGCGAAGTGTAAGTGTTTACAATTAGCCCACGATTTCACTTAAATAACTAATCTGAGGTGTTTAACAGCGAACCATTTTCCAGATATTTTGCCTGTGAACGGGCTAAATTTAGTGTTAACCCTTATTCCTTGTTTCTTGTGCCTGAGATAGAGCAGCTTTTGAAAACACATGCTGTGTCTGGGGCAGCACCTGACAGACCCAGCTCCCAGCTGCGTGCACACGCGTGTGCATGTGTGCATGTGTAACCAGATGAAGAAAAGCAGATCTCCAAAGCAGATCCGGAGACACGGTCCAAACGTGACTGACAAGACTTCGCCAGATACGGGACATCTCTCCGTTCCCCCTCCGTTCACTGCATTGCAGATGACCAAAATACTGCCGTGGCCACCGTTTCAGTTTAGCTTGATATCACTTCATATAGCAGGGAAGACTTTCTCTGTCTTCTGTAGGCGCCAAGGAGAAAAGCAAAGCTTAACTCTGCGCACTGCTTGACTCCCCTACTACTCCACACGTACTGCCCTGCCTGGCAGAGCCAGAAGCTGGAGTTGTCCGTGACGTCTGTACAGCTGTGCGCATTTTGTTTGTGCTCACAGGGCTTCAGCTTGTTTATGCAAGCTGGGCAGTTGTTCATCGAATAGCTCGGCGGGGCGGGGGACGTTCACAGATGTTCAGCACACACAGAGGACTACAAGAGAGACTCCCGCATTCATGATTTCTGCATGCGAACCCTCAGCCCGACTTTCTCCTCTGTCAGCCTTCTCCTCCCTGGGCGGAGAGGTAGCGACTTTCCAAACAGCACTGTTTGGTTAGAGGACAAAAGGAAAGCAGAACTGCCGACACTCAGCGGGGTCTCTCCCACTGTAGGATGGCCAGGCTGCTGCAAAGCCTGGCAAGAGCTGGCTGTCTGCAGGTGAGAGTCAAGAAGCCTGGGGGAGCAAAGACAAATCTCTGATTGAACCAAGCCTATTGCTCTTCTCCAGGGCGCTAAAGGTGTCGAGAGGAACCTGTGGAACTGTTGGATGTTTGAAACGTACATCCAACCTAGCAGCGATCTGGAGCTGGAAAGTACAGGGCTCACGGGCGGCGTACAGCCAGAGAGGGTTAATCATGCTATCCAGCTGAAGGCTCCTAACTCACTGCCCCGAATCACCCTTGGGAAGCACCTCCCTCTCCCCCAGGCCCAACCGTGGGGAGCTGTGACAAATCCTGAAGTCAGGCAGCGTGAGGTCCCCAGACTGATTGGTCTCACTGTCAGGGAGCTGGTGAAGTTCAAACGGCAACTGAATCAAACCGGAATGAGTGGGTTTCGTCCCAAAGAGCCGCAGCAGTAGCAGGAGTACAGTACAATGTATGTGATCACTAGCCTTTACAAGTTTTTTTTTGTAGAAGACACACTGTCAAGAGGTTTGTGAAGAAGAATGGATGAAACTGAATGACAGGGTGACTTGCAAGTACAGCTGGAAGGCTTACAGTTTGACATCGCCAGAAACCCCAAATGCCTTTTACATAAAACACTTAGCTTTGTCCCAAAGTCCGCTGAAGTCAATGAAAGCTTTTCCTCTGAGTTCAGTGAGTTTGGGATCATGCCTCTTGTTTCCAAAATATCTGCTCCCAAAAGCTAGGAATGGCTGTGGTGTTTCTTGTGAATGCTGAGTGCATAAATATATGAAAAGTGCTATTGTGCTGGGTGTTCCTGTGTGATTTTCTACGGATCTGCTGGGTCAAAGAGCACAAAGGCTTAACCCACAGCCACATCCAGAATGAGTACTTAAACTCTCATGTTTTTATTTCTCCCCTAGGAAAAGAATGTGGTGGAGTCTTCACAGATTCAAAACATGTTTTTAAGTCACCAGGCTACCCAAACGAGTATGAAAATGACCAAATTTGCTACTGGCATATTAGAGTAAAGTATGGACAACGGATTCATCTACAGTTTCTAGAGTTCGATGTTGAAGATGACACTGCTTGTATGGCTGATTTCTTGGAAATCTATGATAGCTACGATGATATCAATGGCTTTGTGGGCAGGTAACACAATTCCAGCTTTTAATATGCAAATAATCAAATGATTTAATTTTGTCCCCAGAACATTACCTTGGAAGAGCACTGTATTACCTTATCCAATTAGCCCCTCTGATATGCCCGTGGTACTTGTAGCAAAAGTACCTGACTTATCTTTCCTGACAATTTGCTGTCACTAGCACAGGCCTGTAAATAGTTTCAGACAATTGCACTTTGCCCTTTTCTGCTTTGTTAAATACATGGAAGCAAGCTGCAAGACTTTTTAGTTAGCTGCTTGTCTTAATTCTCTACCATTTTACAGGAAGAACTCCCAGCAATCTCAAACGGTATTTTGTATATGCTTTAATTGAAAGGAGGAGGGTGGGATGTTAAACTGTTAGCAAAAATTTAAGTTACTATTCGCTACAGAAGTAAAATATTTCCTAACAATATCAGAACAGAACAAGTGTTACATATCATCACTCTTAGTAGATTCAGTTTCCCTCTTTGCTTAATTCTCACTTTCTTTTCTTTGATGTCACATTTTCGCTTGTCCTTTAGCAGTCGTATTTTGGCAAGAAGTACCTCAATTTTCCAGCACAAAAAATAAACAAGAAAAAGCGATAAAAGCCACTTCCCAATTCCTGCCACTTTTTACATCCTCTCTACAAATCATGTGTAGCAAAGCAAGGATACAGTCCATTTGTTTTGCCTTTACAGATAATTTTAAATGTTTTTCCTGACAATGTTCTTCCTTTCTTAGCCTTGGGGCATTGTTCTTTTCCTTAACGCCATGTTAAATCGCTCTTCTTCTTCTTTTGCATCATTTACTTCCTGCATATATTGAAAACTGTTTCTCTTACTACAAGAGAACAACAAAAATCCTTTAGGCGACCGCTTTAACGTATAGAGGAGAATTACATACGCTGAATACCTATAACCAGTTTCGCCCCCTGAGCGGTGGTGCTCTGAAGGAGAGTACAGCCGGAGCGCCACCGCTCAGTGCAGGTCCCCACATAGCAGGGCGACGAGGTATTTGCCCTGTCGTTTACTCATCACCATTTCTATTTCTTTTTTCCCAGGTTTTGTGGAGATGAGCTGCCAGATGATATCATCAGCACAGGTAATACAGTTGCATTCTTTATGGTAAAAAAAAATAAAATAAAATCAGCCCAAATCACCTTTTGTCCTTACTTCCTAATAATGTATGATAAAGAGGTCCCAAGACACAATCTCTGCTTCACGGCCAGCATGTCATAAAACTGCTGTTCAGAACTGCCAGCATGCTCTTTCATCAACACGGTCACTTCTAAATAAATGTCAAAGAAAAGAATTCTGCTTAGAAGGTAGCCAGGGTGCATCCTGCTGGCCTTGCAGGGGTAGTACACACCCACGTGCGCTAAGGCGTTTGCACACAGGCACCTCCACACAGCAGATCTGTAATCGGTGACCGAGCCCAACCTGCGCACAGTCTTCACGCACCAATTTTTCCGAGCCCAACCTGTGCACAATCTTCATGTACCAATTTTTCCCGTTTCAAGAGCAAGGATTGCAAGAACAGCTCTAAAGCTGGTTATAGGTGTTTCTCTGCGCGTTTAAAAATTTTAAAATTTAAACAGCAGGTCAAGGTCTGACTATGTGTAAATCAAAGCCACTTTCACCTCTCTTTGCTCAAGCGGCACAAAGTCGCTGTAGCACCGGTGTCACGAAGGCACCGGTGCAAGGAAGCAGCCACCTTCCCTGGGAGAGCCTGTGGATGGTCAGTGCAGAAACTCGCGTTACCACATTCCAGCTGCAAGCAGCAGGAAGAGAACAGGAGAGGCGAAGTGTGCCATCCCTGATCTCCCAGTTTACGCCAGCCTGGAGGAGATGAGACACTCATGGGAGAGCGGTGTAGCCACCGCAGCCCCGTGTCACCTACAGACCCGTGAGGCTCTGCGCCGGATGCATCTCACACAGGACGCGTGACATTTCACAGGTAGAGGGAAGCAGAGCAGCATTTTAAAGAACCAGAAAGGCTTCACAGAAAGCACTGGGTACAGCAAAACTTTATCAACCCCCCAGCTCTGCAAACAAAGAAAACGGATGAAAATCTACCTGGTTTTCCATGGGTCTAATGGAACTACAATCCTGCCAGGCCACAGCTCAGAAGTAGAGAGATCAGGTGGATTGCTCTAACCATCTCAGATGCTAGCAAGAAAGAACACTTTAAAAATAACTCTGAAATACCACATTTTTATGCCTCCTGAAAACGTAACCTTTGTTTTTGTTTTTCTTGTCCCAGGCAATGTTATGACCTTGAAGTTTTTGACAGATGCCTCGGTGACTGCTGGTGGTTTTCAAATTAGATATATTACTATGGACCCGCCTTCGAAGTCAAGTGATGGAAAGAATACAACATCCCAAGGAAAAACAAACTTCTTATCTGGAAAGTTTGGTATTATGTGAGCAGAGTAACGAGATACGCTCATTAAGAAGCACGTTTTAGAGCCCAATATCTGTTTCTTCAGATAAGAAGTTTTCTTCATATCTTTCTGACCTTTTATTTTCTGCTTTTATATAAGTTCTGTTAATAAAGTATACTAGGAAATAACTTATAAAATAAACGTACACGAATAATAGAAGATTATTTTTAGATTACAAGTACTGTAAAAACCTGAAGAATTCATTGTTACCGAAGATTTAAAAATTATTTTTCTATATAAACCGCTCCTTCTCCTCATTTCTTGCACCATTTGAACAGACTTTTTGTGGGACAGTTACAATTATTTTTAAATTTAATATGCTGTTCTATCCTTATTTTCCTTTAGAGTAAGCTTATTTTTAAGGTAGGTAGGTTCATCTTGTGGATGGCCTAGCAGCCACCCATGTAATTGTCTGAAGCCAGAAGATTGGGAAACAGCATGAACAGCACAGAATCAATTATATTGTCGTCGTAATTTTGTTGTGAGGTGAATCAGAAACTACTCAATGAATTCTGTCAGGGTTTCCTCATCTGGAGAAGAGATGTTCAAGTCCTCTCACGTCTCTGATTTCACTTAGTAAAGAATGAAATGAAAGACTTGGTAACGTAACAAAACTGGTGAAATGGAGCATCAGAAGACATTGCTAACCGACTACCAGCAAATCCATTTGGAAGATCCTGTTGAGATGCTGTACGTTGTTTACACGGGTTTTCAGAAGACTGTGTTATTCTGAATGGACGAACATAAGTCACTCTCCGTATGTTTTAACGTCAGTTTAAATTCCTCAGTCTGAAGCAGCATTAAAGCTACCTCTGTTTTAATCGTGTCCTGAGTTTCCAATGAACGATTTTTATTTCTTTAGAACTTTTCAGACTTTGAAACATTTTTCTTGATTTAAAGCCATAAATAAGTTTGAAGAGTTTCTTTCTTCTGCTCTGAATGTTCTCCTGACCCCACATCTGCTGAAGGCTAATGCCCGCTGAGAATCTTCCTGTGAGTTATTTTTTTGTTTGGGGCATTGTGAATTCCTCAGAGTTTTGCACAAGAGGAGGAAGATCTTAAGCTAACAAGATCCATCTTTGCTTTATTTATGCTACTTCTCGGTTCTTTAAATTTATTTCATCTTCGAGCTTGTATTTGTCATCATTTCACTGGGAACAGAATCCTACACATAAGATTGACTGGTGCTTTTTAATCTTGCCACCTGGTGGACTGAATAAAGCTGTTCACATCCTCCTGTTGAAAAAAATGTCATTCCAGTTCTCCCGGATCAGCAAAAGTGTCTGTTAGTAAGGAAAACACATCAAGAGAACTGTTAACATTTTGATTATGACATAGGGTAATTTTTTGTTGGTTTGGGAGTCTTTTGTTGTTTCTTTAATTGAGAAGCAACAGGTCTTGAACTGATACAGAGGGGTGTACAGGGAATACCTGCCTGTCTGGAAACGCCCATGGAGCCAGAGGGGTGATGCTGTTTGGGGGCAGAGTTTCCTTCCAGAACAGGTACTCCTGCTAAGCAGCTCCAATGCCACCACAAAGCCCTGTGGGTGACAAAGAAAGCCATTAACGTTATGCCCAGGCCTCTGTCCCTGAGACAACAGGTTTCTCCGCACCTCAGATTTGCTGCCCGCTGCCGTTATTTTTGTATTACACCCACAAACACCCCGATGTAATTCACACATCCGTCACTTGTCCCCGCTTGGTGGCTTCACCGCGAGACAGGCTATACCACGCACAGCTAAACGCTGGCAGCGGGGCATGTCGGGCAGCGCCGGGCGCCGTAGCCATGGCGGGGAGCAAAGACCCCAGGCCCTTTCCGTTTGCACTCATTTTTCCCCACCATTTGGAAACCCCGCACCTACTCGGGGGGGACCCCCCTCCATTAAACAGCCACCAAAAAAAACCCAACTGGAAACGGCTGTGGGCCTGCCCACTTCACAGTGCTGACCCGCATGTCCAGGTCTGAGGGAATTTCAGGCTTATGTGGGTAGGTTTCTATGGAGCTGAGCTCAACCGTAACCGCTGAGCAGCAGCTCTGGGAGGTCTAGAGATTATTTTACAGTCACAAATGAATCATTTGTGGCTCGAATGGGCTTCTGAGAGGGCCGAAGCCGCACGACCGAAGCGTGGCCCGGGCTGCGGCCGCCGCCGGCGCCGCCTGAGGCCTGCGGGGACGGCCCCTCGCGCCCCCCGCCCCGCGGCGGCCGCCTCCACCAATCAGCGGCGGCCTCCGCCGGCCGGCCCCGGCGGCGCCGCCACGCGCCCGCCATCTTAGCCCGGGAGAGGGCGCGGGGCGAGCGGCGGCTGGGCCGGGGCTGGCGGCACTGGGCTGCCCGCTCCCTCGCCGCGCAGGACGCCCGGCCCCCCGCCGCCATGAGCGCTCCCGCCGCCTGCTCCAGCCTGCAGCCCCTGCTGGAGACCCTGGAGGACCCCGCCGCCCCGCCGGGGGAGCTCACCGACGCGCACCTCGCTATCGTCAAGTGAGTGCGGGGCCGCGGGGGCGGCGTGAGGGGAGCGGGGAGGCCCGCGCTGCCTGAGGGGGCGGGCCCGGCCCGGCGGGGGCCCCCGGCCGGGGGGGGCTGCGGGGCGGGGGGGGGCCGGGGCCGGGCGGGGGCGGGCCCCGGCGGCGGGGGGGCGGCGGCGCGGTGTCCTCTGGGAGTCCGCTCCTCCGGGAGCCTCGGCTTTTGCATTTCCTGGGGAAACAGCGGAGGGGGGGAAGGAACGTCGGGAAACAATACCTTTTTTTTTTTTTTTTTTTTTTTTTTTTCCCCCCTCCTGAAAGAAGTCTCGCGTTTCAGCCATATGATCAGAACGGTTAAGTTTTGGTGTGGTTTGCGGGTTTTGGAGTGATCCTGCCTTAATTGCGTTTCTTTGTGGAAGGTGCTTCTTAACCATGAAGTGCCGCCCTTACCTGGATCTTTCAGATTTGTTAGCATATGCAAAGGCGTTATCTCTTTCCATCAGTATCTCCCTGGAGCTCCTGTCTTTCAGTTTGGTAGTAACTTAAAGCTGTAACTGCTTAGATGTCGGTGGTACTGATCCCACTATAAGATTTTAACAGATTTCTAGTAATAACTGGCAAACACACACACACACACACCCCCCCATCTTAACTTAAAAATCGTATTAAGCCACAACAGATTTCTCAGGTTGCCTTCTGGGTGATTGTACTTCATACGGTTGGGTTTTGCTGTGGGAAACCGATTGCTAACGCTTCTCAGGGTAAGTACAGCTTTTCTGTAGGGTTGCTCTTCAGATGTGAGCAAAGTCATCACTGCTGGCTGTGAAACCAGAATTTTCCTGGGGTGAGGAGCCTGCATTCTAGAACTGCTTTTGAGGAAATATGCTTTTTAAGTTCATTTATTTGGAAAGTTTTTCTAATTTTCAGCAGCCATTTAAAGTTTTCGTATTAACTTTAATGTTTTTATAAAAAGTTGACAAGAAATGAAAGCCCTTAATGGTTTTTTCTTTATGCCCCATAAGCACAAAATGGGTCATTAGTCACTTTGCTCTTTCCAATGTACTAGGACGCCTGTACTTCATAACACGCTGTTTTCCTGATGTGTCAGACTATGTGGTGGCTGGCATTTTTGCTCTGTAACTTCTTCAGTGTTGTGGTTTATCTTTCTGAGGAAAAAAAGTGGTTCTATATTAGCTAATGAACTGTGAAGTTTAAAGTGAGGTCAGTTATAACATGTTTAACCTGTGGATATTGCTTGTTTTCCCTTCTGCTCCATAAAGCCGCTTGACGGGTGAGGGAAGCAAAGAATTCACTGCAGATGTCAGAAGACACATTCCTCGACTTTGCAAAGTGTTTAAGGTATGTCTTTTCCATTTGATTTTTTACACTTCAGCGAACAGAGATATGTTTAGGTGGTCAAGGTCAGTGGCCGCTGTAAGACTTGAATTTGAGTTTGTTTAATAAGAATTCAAGCTAGTGACATAGCAGTAAGGGTTTGTTGGCAAAATGTATCTTCCGTGTTACTAGAGGTTACTACCAAAAAAAAATAAATACAGGGTCTTGGGTGTGTGTAGGTGGTGGTATATTGTCAAAGATCATCTTCCAGCCAGAAAAGATGCGGTGTGTTCTGTTTGCCTTTAAAAACACTTTGGGGAACTGGAATAGGTAGCAAATGTCAGATTTTTTTGAAGGTTAATGTAAAGACTGTTCATAGTTATCTTTTTTTCCCCAGCTGTTTTAGATGTTTAAAAACAATTGGAGAGTCAGGTGATGGCACATAACAAGCAAAGAACTTTGGATGTGTAGAACTTAACTGCAGTAAAGATGCCTAAATTCAAAAATGTCTTCAGAACCTCAAATTGTGTTACTGATTTGGAGTGTATGTAATCAGGAAGGGTTTCCTAACTGGCAACATTTTTCATCAAATGTTTGCTTTTGACAGCTTTCTTCACTGAGCAGAAGTGTTGGTTTTAAGACAATACTTCACAGCTACTTCTGTAAACTGAGACCTTATGTATGGTTTTGGTTTTTTTCAGGCACACATTTCTAGTCAAAACTCGGAGCTAAGTAATGCAGCATTACAGGCATTAGGATTCTGCGTTTTTAGTTCAAAGATTGCATCCGAATTATCTGGTAAGTAAACTTCAGCATGGGTGCTGGTAATGTGCGTGTGTATGTGTATATCTATCAGAGCTCTTTCTTTACTTCTTTGTTAGCATATCCTTTCATTTTGACAAAGTTTACAGTTGCCAAGTGGTGCAGTGGTCTTGTCTCTAGTCTGAGCAGTGTGATCAGTTCACTAATTCCATGTTGTACAAAAAAAATTGGATTTTTTTTTCATGCTGTTATGCTAATACTGTTTTTCTAACTTCCAGCTTCATGAAATGCTTTGGTAGAAGTTAGATACTGCAATTAGTTTTGTGGAATTAATAATCCAAAAAAAGACTTCCAGGTGGAAAAAGAATGAAGAACGCTTTTTTATTTGTAGAATTGGGTACGCGTATCCAAAATCTTACAGCCTGTATTCCTAGAAAGTGCTAAATCCCTTTAACAAAAGGTCTTGCTGCTGACAAGTCAAAGCTATGCATTGAGGTGAAAACACTGGGGTTTGTTAATAGGGCAGAGCTAATGTCCATGGTGGCTGGTCCTCAGGAGGTACCTGTACCTGTTACACCTTCCAGGGGTCAGGCCTATCCAGTTACAGTAACATGACAGTGTCGGTTGCCTCTCTGTGTGTGTGTGTGTCAGGTAGACTGGTTGTGTGGTGGTGGAAGGTGGTTAAGCTCAGGTTGCCTTTCGTGGGCACACAAAGAAATGTATTGTGATTTGGCTGTTGTGTGGTGCCGTGATGGTGCTGGAGTCTATACTGACTCCTCAGATAGTAATACCAAATGGCGTACTGCCAATTGGCCTTCCTTTTTTTTTTTTTTTTTTTTTTTTTTTCTTTTTTTCTGGGAAGTGTTAAATACTCTTGGACAAATGTTCTGGAATGACGTTTATTAGAGAGAAACTTGAACTCAGGCAAGACTGAACAAAATCATATGTGTAAATGTGCAGAGAGCATTTTTTCATGTGACCCTGCCTTTCTGTTTATTGAAGTTGATTCTTGGTTCTTCTAGTGATTTTTCCAGTGTGTCCTGCTTTCCTGTTACTCAAACATTAGCCTGATTTCCTGTGAGAATGAGGCATCTGTAATACTGTCTGTGTGGTTCCTTTCCCCCATAACTTTTTTTTAACCAGTTGATAGAGTACAGTCAATATTTTTAAAGAATGTCAGGCTTCAGAATTAATTAAGTCCTGAAAACAGTGGAGAGTTAGGGAGAGAGGACAAAAAGCATATGTACTCTTGCTTGAAGAAGGGAGTGCGTGTGAGTTTGTTTCTCTGATAGTGAGGTCATTTACTGACAAAGGTCAAATTTGTAAGAAATCAGGCTCCGTTAGTTTTGAGTTATACATGAGAATACATGATTTCTCCATCTGTCTTCCTAGTTGCGTCTAAGTCCTATGGTAGCCTTATTCTTTTTTGTGTAATGAGCTCGCTGTTACCTCAGTTACAACTTTACCACCCTGTTTAATAATAAAGACTCTTGTAGCCCCTAAAATGAATTTATACACATCAGTGTAGCAGTGGAACTGACCAAAGTGCTGCTAAATTCGTTTGAAATCGAAGAAGGTTTGAATATTAATTAATTTGTATATTAATACATTTTGAGCTTTTTTGCTAGTTTCTTTTGAGAGAAATTTCCCCAAATGGCTAAAATGTAATATTTAAGACATCTAAATTGTGTCCACTGGGGCTTCTAGTTGAATGGATCTGTAGTGTTAACTGAGAAAAATGACCTGAAACTTGCTAAGAAGCCGATCAGAATTGTATGAACAGACTTTGAGTGCTGTGCATTCTGCTTTCAGCAACTGAAATACAGGACTTGCTTTCAATGGTGAACAGCGTTGCGGTAAAAACTTCAGACAAAAACACTCGCACTCGGGCACTTTGGGTGATCTCTAAGCAGGCGTTTCCTTCTGAAATTGTTAAAAAGGAGGTAAGTTGCTTCACTTTGGGGGTTGGGGTGGGGTTTTTTTTTTGTGGCTTGATTTCCTAGGGATACGAGGTTTGTGCAATCTCTTGGTCGCTCTCGGCTCAGTAGCTTTTGAATCTGGAAGTTTTCCATCAAATTTGACAGCCAAGTATATAGGGCTTAAGTTCTTCTAAAAATTTTAAGGGCAGCTACAGAGGGAAAAGAGCCAACAAATGATTGCTTCTGGTGGGGGAGAAGCTGCAGTGAGAGCAATTCCATTAGATACCAGGGCAGCAGCGTAGGGGAGGAATGTTGTGAATAATCCAGTTGAGTCAGAGCTCTAACCTTAAAACTAGGCCCAGCATCATCCAAACACAGGCCACAGTCCTGGGAAACAAAATTTCATAATTCCAGCTCCTCATGGAAATATTTGCATTAGGTGCTCACTCTAATGTTCTCTTACTTCCTCAGGTGTCCAGTATTATTTCTACCCTGGAGACAATACTTACTAAAGGAGATGTACAGTCTATGGTGGTTGAATATGAAGCACTAAATGTTATTATACGGTACGTGCACTGCAATATTAAATTGTTAAAATAGGCAATTAGGTTTTTTTGAAGAATATTGAAACAAAAACTTTTTTGAATGCTCTTTGAATTGCTTGATATGTCCAAGGCTGTTTTCTCACAGTGTTCCGTATTACAGTCAGTAAAACAGAAAGAAATTGTGTGAACTGTCGTTTCTGTTTCTGTCTCTTTCCCAGTGGTTCTCCTGAACTGCTTCGTTTGCAAAATATTCCCTTAACGATAATATGACAACAAGTTCTGACACAGAAGGTAGTCAATATGCAGACAAACTCACTGCTTCCATTTTTAATGGCTTAGGAAATATTAGGAAATATTTCCAAAGTCTCATGTGTGCTTCAAAAGTTATGTTCTACTTTCTCGTTTTCAGAACCTACCTGGTTGAGAAATTCTCAGCCATTATATGGATTTATATTTAAAAATGTCTTCCTGGTGCTTTACAAATTTTACTGCCGTGTTTCCCATAACGCTGTTTGGGGTACTGCTTTAATTCCAAAGGTGACTCTTTAGGACCAGCACCAAGAGTGCGTTGTTTTGGTCAGCAATGATAGAATAGTCAAATTTTATATTTACTTAGAATTAATTTCATTTCTGTACTAGTAAATGTGTTGAGCTTGTATCTTTACAATTATTTACTATTCTTTTAAATTTTTTGCATCTGGTTTGAGCTGCAGATCTATTTTAAAGTGAAAAGTGGGGTGGTCTAAACATAAGGAATTGTTTGTCATACTGTGCTCTAACAGCTCAGTAATAGAGGGATAAGATAAGAATACTTGCCTAGGCTAATACACGTGGAGTCTGTGCAAACCTGTGCTGCTTCAGGGTTGGAATTGTTTTTCAAAAGCAGGCATGTATTGTTTTCAGCACACATGGCCAGTTGGAGCTGGTCTGGCCTGCTAGGAACACACAAGGGGTGGTTAATACGCAAACCTTTGTACTTGGTCACTAATAAGGAACTGATGGATTGTTCCTTTCAGGCTCTCAGTTCAGCTCGTTTGCCCAAAAAGTTGTGATAGAATGGAAAGGACAACTATAAATGTCAGTCTGTTCTGCTTTTGGAGAGGTTTACCTGAAATAACACTTTAGCACTGCAGTTTTAAGTGAACTGTCAAAATATAATTGTTTAGAAAAATAAAACCCCAGAATTGTTTAGAATGGTTTCCTGTAAATAATATGTTGAATTAGAGCATTTATTGATGATACTAAGATCGTCTTTGAGTGTCTGAGCAGTATGTCTATTGGAGATTTGTAATGCCTGTATTTGGTTTTTGGTTCTAGCTTAATGGAGCAAACTCCAGCCCAGATGGGAGAAGAGGCTGTGAGGTGGGCAAAACTGATCATTCCTCTGGTGGTCCATTCAGCTCATAAGGTGCAGTTACGAGGTGCCACTGCGCTGGAGATGGGCATGCCACTGCTGCTCCAGAAACAGCAGGAGGTAGCGGCTGTCACGGAGCACCTAATGACCACAGTAAGTGGAAATGCTGTGCCTTTTTTCTAGAGTTGTTTTTCTAATCATTGGTTGGTTGGGGTTTTAAAAATTTTAATTACAGCCTAGATGATGGCAACAGTTTGGACAGAAAAATTCATCAAACAGCAATTTAAGTATAGGACTACTGTAAAAAAAAAAAAAAAAAATAGTTTAATAAGAATCATTGATCAGGAAAATAACGTGCTGTTTTAAATGACCTGTACCTGTCTTGATAATATTAACTCATAAATATCATTAAACTTCTATTGTCTCTTAAAGAGAATTTGCTTACCGCACTAGAATCAGCAGAATGTGGTGTGGCGGTAGATCATGTCATCTAGCTTAGCTTCCTACTCAAAACAGGGCCTTCAAAGTGAAGGCCAGATTGCTCAGGGCCTTGTCCAGTTAAGGTTTGAATATGTTAAAGGATGGAAATTCTAGAGCCTGCCTAGGCAGCTTGTTCATTGCATGGAAGAAGTACACAAAGGCAAATTAAGTTACGCTCAAGTTGGAAGGATTCATGGAGAGATTGTGGATGCAGAGGATATTGAGGACCCTCCTGTTGAGTCATGAGGTTCAGAATAGACCCCCTTGATTTCTAAACTCCTCAGAGGAGTGCAGCTAGGTCTCAGACTTGGTTAAGGGTTTATGTCTAAGGTTAATAGGTGTCTAGCAGCAGTCTAAGGTTTATTCACAGCTTTAAAGTGGACCACAAGATTTTTAGTAGCACTTGATCATTGACTAAATTAACATTCACAGAATTAGTTATTAAATCGCACATCTACAGATTACTTAAATTGATTCACACATGCATACACACACAGACATCATTATATCCATACAATATATATACACACAAGGGTATACCTGCCAAAAATTCCTCTCGAGTTCAGTGAAAATACTTGATGTCGAATGTCTTAGCATTTCTCGATAGCCGAGGGCTGAGCCTCAAGGAGTGAAAGGTTTCAGCCCAGGCTCCACTGTCGGTCTTCAGCGATGGACCTCCAATTTTATAAACTTAAGATGTTTGCAAACTATGAGAGGCATCCTACTCGGAGGGAGATACTGGTCGCAGCCTGCTGCAGTCCAGGAGAGCTCAAAGGGTCCTCGCTTTGAACCCCTGTTTTATAGGGTCATGAGATGATCGGCTTTAGTCATTTGTAAACTGTCATCCTGACCACAATCCAGCTGGTGATTACTGAAATTCCAGTAACAATGGTACGGCTCCGCTTGGGTTGCCACCCAGGTGGGGCATGTTCCAAGGCTGTCTGGGATAACTGATTGTTCCTGTTCTGCTCCTTGCCTTGACCAGTCAACCGGTGTTTCTAGTACGGACGGTGCCTCTCCGTGGTGCCTCTCCCCACCTCAGCCGCATAGGAGTTTCTGGTACAATTGAGGGGCGCCTAATTGACCAACTCACTACACAAAGGCTGAGGTCTGGCAGGAATTCCCAAGGTCATAAAGTGGTCCAAGAGAGAAAAGTGGGTGGGAGTAATGCGCCACCACAGGTATGGAATTAAATCCTTCTGATCTAGAAACAGTGTAGTTCCAGGTCGGTTGTGTCTGCAGACATTGGTATGAGTATGTAGTTTTCAGAATACTTTGAATATATTTCTTGTAGAAATGATGTTTCTTTCTGTCTGCAGAAATTAATTTCAGAACTTCAGAAATTGTTTTCTACAAAAAATGAGACTTACGTGTTAAAATTATGGCCACTGTTTGTCAAATTACTTGGAAAGGTAAGCAGAAAAGCAGTAAGTTTTACAGTCGTGAATCTTTAGGGGAGGAATTTTTGGCAACGTAAATATCTTAATGCTGAACTTCTTTATCTTCAGACTCTGCATCGTAGTGGCAGTTTTATCAACTCGCTGCTGCAGCTGGAGGAACTTGGATTTCGTAGTGGCTCACCAGTGGTAAAGAAAATAGCCTTCATTGCATGGAAGAGTCTAATAGATAATTTTGCTCTAAATCCAGGTAGATTAAAAAAAGTTAACCTGAATTGTTTTGACTGCTGTCACTTAACATAACCAGAAGAGAATACTCTAACAGTGGTCCTATGGTACATACCGCTGGATACACACATAGTATATCTGTGTTATATACATAGTGGGGTGTATATATATACACACATAGCGGTATGTACTCTATGTATATGTGTAACTAAAATCCAAGGTGGTGGTTGGTTTTGATTGTGGGGTTTTTTTTTTAAGGAAAAGTGACAGTATCATCAATAGTTCTATCTTAATTTTTCTGCTAGGAGAAATGAATAGAACAAAATTAAGAAACCTTTGTTTTGTAATGCTTTAAAGGTAGAACTGAGACACGAACAGGTCTTTTAAGTCTAGCCTGTGTCAAAACACACAATATTTATTTTTTTACCTTGATTGTGCATCTCCTTACTGGGTGTCCTGAAGAGAAAGCGAAACGTAGACATTCCTTAGTTTAGCTGAATTTAACCTAAATCGTCATTTTAATTTGTTTCCAATCTGGTTGGTTGTTCTGATAATTGTTTCCCATAAATTAATTAACAAAGGATTTGAGTCTGTCAATCAGAAGATAAAATCCATGGCACAACTGCCATTCGTTGTGCGTGTTCCTGTATGGATTGCATACTGCAAAAGCAGTCTCTGGCAGTGGTTCCTTAGGAATCACGGGTGGACGGGTTCTGATGCTGCTGAGCTGGCTAAAAGTTCTCTTCTTCGAACACTTGCATAGACTTGAGCAAACTTCTGCCCAGACATGCTATGTTACTTCTGCTTCAGTGGTAAACAATCATTTGTGGCCTCCAAATACTGTAAATCATTTATTCTCATCCAGGGGTAACACATGTATACAGTTACGTGTTTAGTTTTTCTTTTCCTGTGGCAGATAGGACTCTCAAACATAGCACGCAAGAGTGAATTTCCTTCTGTTTCTGTTGGTATTCAGTACATTTCATGTCAGTCTTGCTATTGGAAAGAAATACTTGCTATTTCTAGGGTTATCTAGGCAACAATCAGAGCAGTGAAATAGTCTGAAAGGTTGGTGTGTCTACTGTGTATTTGAGTTTTGCAAGTTATCATTAATTGAATTTTAAGCTAAACTCTCTTGGGGAAAAAACGCTAATGGTTCAAAATTTTTCCTTTTTTGTTGTTCTGTGATTTAATTACTTGTGTTGCTTAAAAATATGCTTTTTTGGTCTTCAAGATATATTGTGCAGCGCTAAAAGGCTGAAATTGCTAATGCAGCCACTGAGCTCGATCCATGTGAGAACAGAAGCTTTGGCACTGACAAAACTGGAGGTCTGGTGGTATTTACTCATGAGGCTGGGACCTCAGCTGCCTGCAAACTTTGAACAGGTAACACAGCTGAAAACAGTCGTAGCATCATCTCTTAGCTTCACACATAGGCTACGTCCCCTCTTTGTTACTGTAACTTATTCAGTACCTGCTTTGTCCTTCTCTAGTTTACTATTCAAATAAAACTGTCATAAGGAACCATATCTGACTTATCTATTTGTGTGCTGGGCTCTGTGTGTGTTTTACATATAGCAGGAGCACTTGGGACTATACATGCAATCTTTTTAAAGTTCTGAAAGATTTGAGTGTGTACCTGCCTGTCACATGAGCTTCTCGGTCAAAATCTCCAGCAAGTGCACAGCAGTAGTACACATAAGTACATTATTCCAGGACTGCTGTGTGACTTCGCCATGCAGTGTACGCTTTGGAAAGTCTGCCTTAGGACAGCATACTGAAAAGATCACAAAATATTTAAAGATACATGGAAAAATGATCCAGGTGTTTCATTACTAAACATAATGCTTCTATTAGGCTTCTGAATTTCATTAAATTAAACTTCAGGAGTAAAGAAGAAAAATCACCTTTTTAGACACGGTGCAGTTGGATCATCCTAACATGAGCTTTTGTTTAATCTAGCCATTTCTAATTCATATATCATGTGCATATTTTATACAGCATCTTAAAAATATTACTACAAGTACCCAGAAACTGTGAAACACTGATGCTGGGAACAACAGAACAGTCTGTGGTACTCAAAATGTACGTTTCTTTGTGGCTTATGGCTTGCATGTGTCATACCTGTTTTCATTGAGGCTTGATATCTTTGCAGGTTTGCATACCATTAATCCAAAGTACTTTAAGTCCAGATTCTTCTGCTGTGTTGCAAGGAACTCCCTCACGTGTACCAGCCAACCAAAGCTTAGCCCCAGCAACCCCTGTGCAGAAATCAGGTATTAAAGTACAAGCCTGTTTCCACCTATATTCTAGATGCAGAAAGTAATCAGTTCTATTTAACATCGTTACGTGTTTTCATTTGCGTGTTTCAATATTATTACTGAAAACAGCATTTTTTCTGCACGTTCATTGGAGACCTCAGAGGTAGTGATTTACATTGGTTAAAATTAGGCTGTTGTGGTCAGTATTTTGAGCGTACAAAATTATGTTGAGGACCAGTTTTAATCTCCCAAATTGTGTTTTCTTTTGCAGGGGAGCTTTGCTTTGAAACTTAGTTTTTCATGTATTCATATATGTGCTATTATGCCATTCTCATCTCTAGCATTTTTTAGTTTCTGCCTGAATAGTAACCCAGTGATCATAACACATCAGTAATTTTAGTACTTTAAATACATGTGAAGTCACACCTGCTCAAGCTTTACATCTAAATGCCCAAGATAAGCAACCACTTCTCTCTCTTCTCTCTACAGAAAACCTCCCAGCCTGCATAGTTATAGACTGCTTAATTAGAAGCCCCAGATATACTGTGGAAGTCTCCTAGATGTGTAGATCATACTTTCCTTTTTCTTAAAAAAAAAAAAAAAAAAAAAAAAAAAAGTTCATCTTAGTTCTGTGAGATTGTAACTGAGGTTGGTCAAAAAGCTTTTGTGCAGGAGACCTCTTAAACTTCTCTTTAGTGTAAAAGTTTCTAACTGAAACTTCCATAGCAATAGAGTTTCTATAGAACTAGTACCTAGCACGGTGTGTAACTTGATCTATAATCACAACTTCCGTGGAGGCTTCTGTTGGCAAAATAAAGTTTGGCATCTGAGACTTCGCAATCTTTGGAAGATATTTATATAGATTATAAAATACGTGGTTGTAAGTGTGATGTGAAACCCTACTTCATAGGAGTCTGTGCTAGGTTTCTGTCTGGCTGTTAGACAGGTTTTTTTAGCCAACACTATTCTAGGATTTGTTCTTTTCCTGTTAAATTTGGGATTTTGGTCTATTGGATCTTTCCTTCTACCTGATTGCAGGTGAAATATGAGACAATGTAATTTTTCTCCCCTGGTTTAGGTCCTTACGCGTTTGCAAATCCAGTCACACCAAGGATGAACTTGAATTCTAGTACAGCGGGAGTGGTGGTGCTTCCTTCCATTCAGCTTTTGGGAATTGAAATGCTGCTTCACTTTGTGATGGGACCAGAAGTTTTAAATTTTGCTAAGCAAAACAAACTTGTACTCAGTTTAGGTATGAGAGTTATATATTTTTTTTTTTAAGTACTTTGGCATAATCTGCAATTGCCAATTTTGCCAGCTTTAACGATGTCTGCTAGCATGAAATGCTTTAAACATTCAAAACTGTTAGTTGTTATCTTTTATATTAAAAGTTGGTTTTATGTTTAATGCTGTAAGTACACACATATACTTGATTATTTTTAAGGCTTACCTTACCAGTAGACTGAAAAAGAACAGATTTACAGAGCATGTTTTTTTTGTTCTCCTAGAGCCTCTCCAGTACCCACTGATCAGTAGCCCTTCTTTTTTTTGTAAACATGCCAGCACGCTTATAAATGCAGTTCAGGATGGCTTTATTGCAATTGGAAAAGAAGTTCCTGGTAAGAATTTAATGGCAAAATTTAATTTATTTTCTGGAAAATAAAGTGGGGGAGGGAAACCGAAGAAAAAAATAACCACTTTTTGTAATATTCCACTGTTGATGTTAAATAGAAGTGGTCTGACTTGGTTTGAAAGCTTACGTCAGGTTTGGCTTACATCAAAGTCTGTTGTTTAACTCTGTATTTTAACTGCAGTTTTGTTCAATGTTTTTACTACGAACTGAATAAAAACATTGT
Source organism: Gorsachius magnificus (assembly GCA_034008185.1). Taxonomy (NCBI): domain Eukaryota; kingdom Metazoa; phylum Chordata; class Aves; order Pelecaniformes; family Ardeidae; genus Gorsachius; species Gorsachius magnificus. The sequence continues at coordinate 2,333,441 of CM067085.1, read as the reverse complement.
GCTGTCTTGTAGATTGCATGCTGAATGTTATATGGAAGGACATAAATGGATATGTAAAAACAGCTATTGAATCAGGTAAAAAGTGTTTTGGTTTTTTTTTTTTTTTTAATTTCTCATTGCTGATCACTTAGAAGGTTTTTATAAGACTAGACCTTAAGTATTTGCTTCATTGCTGGTAAAACTTGGTTTTATGCATCATCAGTAGTTGTTTCTGAAGCAACAACTGATATTTTTCATGATGTCTATGACTTTGTGTGGCAAATACAAAATCATACTGATCTGACCCAGTGAGATTTACTAGGGAAGGCGCAGCAACGTATGACTGCAGGTGTATCACGTGTAGCAGTAAGACAAAAGTACTTTAACTGCTCTTGCTGAAGAAATCTTTCAATTTCCAAAAATAACCCCACCCCGAGTCTTTGGTATTGAGAAATTGAGACACTCAGTGTACCACTCAAACTAGTGTGAAGTCTTTATTATGTGACTATGGCTACCTCTTTCTTTAATTATATTTTATTTCATAGTGAAGTGTAGTGTCTTTACAGATGTATAGAAGTAAGTTGTTTCCTAATTTAAAAAAAGTGTTTGTTACTCTGTAAAGGCTTTGAAAGTCCAGAATATTCTTAATAATGAGTCTCCTATATTGAAAGACCTAACAGAAATGCTTGGATCAATGCAAAATTTCACAGCCCTTTTTAGCATGTCAAAATTAGGGTTGTTAATTATATGAAGGTGTTTATTTCCTTTTACTAATAAAACCTCAGGGCTATTTTATTTAAACTTTTCAGTTTTGTTTACGCTGTTCTTCAGAGCAGAGACTTGGTATCTGAATCCATGAAGTACTTTATAAATACACACAGAATTTTTTTTTGATCTTACAGTACATTAAGTTTCCAGTGATGGTCAAAGTGACTGTTACTTTGTTCTGCTCTTACTGTAAATGTGCTTTATTCTAGGCAATAAGAAAGAAAAACAAGGGTCAGAAATACTGACTATGTTGCTCCAGGCATTAAAAAATACTGTTGGATCAAATTCTCTTCCTGTGCAGAAAATACTGGTAAGTTGGGTGGGTTTGTCTCGGTTTTAAATCTAATTTCTTTTTGATGCTCTAGATTGTGATTGGTAGCAGCCTTTTGCATCTAACTTGCCCTAATGGTCTTTTTAAGAGACAACTTTTTGGGTGTAAACTGTAAGTTAGATATCGGGTGGCGTAAGATATCGGGTGGCGTAGTGTTGCTTAAGGGTTTCTTTCTTTAAAAGTGTTTTTCAGATTTATCAGCAATGTTGACAGAATTGGGTATGTGGTTCTCTTACCAGAACCATCTGCTTCAAAGGACAGTTACTTTCACGACGGATTTTTTTCTTTTTTTACTAAGGGGAAGCAATTGTTACAATTTTACTTTTATTTGTGGTGTTACTTAAAATATTCAAGCCCTCGGGAGGGAAAAATACTTACATATGTGTTCTTTTCCCCTACTCAGTCTCTCCTTGATATTACTGTTAAGGAATTGCCTCCAAAAGTATTGGGATCACCAGCTTATCAGGTTGCTGATATGGATCTTTTAAATGTAAGTCTGACTTCATTCTGAAATTTTGTCTTTTATTTATGCTGAAATGTATTAGGATGCCATTGTTGCACAAATGTACAGAGCACCTCAGAAGTTGTGAGATCCAGATCTTACTCAGGAAGCCATATTATTCCCTGTTCCAAAATGCAGGCTTTGTTTCCAGCCCTCAATTCTGATGAGTAATTTAACAGCCTATAGCTAAAAAGGGATATGCTGAAGGTACTGTGATAATGAAGCAGGGTTTCACATGTTCAGGTCATGATTTAAAATACAGGTCGCAGATAATTTACGAGGAGGCTGCGTAGTCAAACTGTGTGGGACTACTTACGCACTGAAAACTGGTGTTGTGGGGAAACGGTCTGAAGTCAATAGAGTAAAGGACTTTGAAGAAAGGTAGAAAGTGTTATTCCTCAAGAAAAATTAAATCATAGAACCAGTTTGGGTTGGAAGGGACCTTAAAGATCATCTCATTCTGACCCCCTGCTGTGGGCAGGGACCCCTTCTGCTAGGCCAGGCTGCTTAGAGCCCCGTCCTACCTGGCCTGGAGCACTTGCAGGGATGGGGCATCCACAGCATCTCTGGGCAACCTGTGCCAGTGCCTCACCCCTCTCCCAGTAAAGAATTTCTTCCTAATATTTAATCTAAATGTACCCTCTTCCAGTTTAAAACCATTACCCCTTGTCCTGTCACTGCACACCCTTGCGAATGCACAGCAGCAAAGCAGAGAGCATCAAGCCAGACTTCAGAAAAAGTTCAGAGTCATAGTGAACTAAAGCCTGCACTCAGTGGCCATAGTCTCCTGCAGAAATAGTGGTGGTGTTCATTAGTAGCGAGAACTGCTCTGTCTTGTTTGGTCCTAATTGAGCTCTAACTGGAGCACTGTACTGTGTTCTGCATTGGAAGGGAGAAACAGATCACGCCAATCTAGAAAACAACCTGTGAGAAAAGGATGAAACGACACTTAGTGTGTGTGCTTGTTTTCTGTTTGGGGTGGAGCAGACTGAGTAGGAGCCTGCTGCCAGTTAGGTGTATTAAAAATTTCAAAGGTTGCTTAGAGACTTGGATTGGATGATGATCTGCTCTTCTCCTGCATCCACCAGTAGATAGGGTGCAAGTTCATTTTGCAGCAGTGGAAGTAGAGCTTTTTAGCCTATGAAAGTAGCTAAATGTTCACATCGCTAGCCAGGGAGTGTGTGGAATTCATTTGGAGGCTTTTAAAAGCAGTCATATCTGTGAGAGAAAACCTAAGTGTAGCAGAGTAAGTGAAGACTTCAACTCAAGTGACTGGTATAAAAGTTTGTCTACCAGAGTTGGCTTAAGAGCTCAACTCTGAAAATTCCTCCCAGCCTTTTTCCTGGGTGTTTTGTTTACATTTGGATGCTTTTTCTGACTTAGGTACAAGAGTCAGAACTTCATTAAGGTAGCTGAAGCTTTAATTAGCAGGTATTAAATGCATCGCTAAATGCTTTAACATTAGCAAACCTGAACTACTCAGATTTTAATGGAGGTTGCCCAGAAGATGTCCTGCTGAAACCTTGAAATAAGCAAATCTCAGGTTGCTCCATCTTGTTCCAGGTATCGTAATGTGCCCTGGTTGGGTGCTGTATGCCTTGCTGTGCCGCCTGGGGTTTCCAGGCAGTAATGGCTGAGCGCTATAAAACTCAAAGCCTTTTAAACAGAAAAGTTTTTCGCTTCAACTTCAGTATAATTGGTGTTCTGCTGAAGCGCTGGGATCTGGCAGAAGCTTAGGCTTCCAGCCTTGCCCCGTTTTTATTTTTAAGTGTTAGATTTTTGACAGTTTCTAGTAATTGCAAATTTCTGGCTTAGAGTTAAATATAGTACATAGATACACATGAGCGAGGCTACAGTTTCATTTGATCAATGCTATGTTGTTTTGACATCTTAAATTTCTCTTACAAGGGAACGCCAGCTTTGTTCTTAATTCAGCTGCCTTTCCAAAATAACCTCTTGGAATGCTGTGTAACAGATGAGAGGTACGTGGTGGTGGTGTTCGTTCATAACGAGCTTCCCATAGTTTGAGACTTCATAGAAGTTTTTTCCGAACTTAAGCTGAAAAAAGTATCTTATCTATTCAACTTTCTTCCCTAGATTCTTTGTAATTCTAGAAACGCTCGTGGGTTATGTTTTGTCTGGGCCTACATCTCCGCTGGCTTTCAGTGAATCTGTGATCTGCATTATTAATCAGAGTGCAAAGCAAGTGGAAAATAAGGAGCATCTTTGGAGAATGTGGAGCATTGTTGTTAATCCGCTAACCGAATGGATTAATCGGGTATAGTGGCGCTTTTGTTCTCTCCCTCATTCCCACCTCCCAAGAAAAAAAGCACAGGAAAACTTTATGCTGATCTCTTGGCTTAATGTATTTTCAGGAATGACATGTCTTGAAGTGATGGTAAAATGATATAAGCCTTGGTGGTATTTGTGAAACTGGAATGGGTGCAGCATGTTTGGTTTGTTTTAAAAGTCCCTAATTGCTGCGTGAACATTTGCAGTGAGGGAGGAGGAAGGGCAGTAGTGGAGCAGTGATCCAAAGTGTGGTTTAAAGTGATTCCAGTCAGTAAGTGCGATTGTTCTTAAGTGCAGTGTCCAGTGTAGCGTTGGGAATGGTTTTTCTCCCTTTTTAAGACTATAAACTCGTTTATAGATGTGCTTCGAGCCTTCATTCCTCAGCGTAGTCTTGCTGCTGCAAAGGATGGAAACCTGCCCTTCAGGACCCCTTAGCTTCCATGTACGAAGAGGCTTGCTTGCTATGTGAAAATATAATAAATACTGAGTTGTGATGTTTAGGACGAAATTAGAACAGTGTTTCTTATTAATTTTAGCCTTCTTGATGGGAAGCCCTAATGGAAGCCATATAAACTGTAATATTCAACAGGTTCTGCAGATTTCTGACTAGCAGTACCCTGGCTGATGTAGGAGTTGTTGAACTAATCCTCACACAGTCATCATACCTAAAAATCTTAAAATTTATGGAGAAAGCCTTAGGTGCTTTAGGAGGTTGCTGTCATCACTTACTGCAACTGAAATAAGTAAAAAATACATAAGGTGTTTTCTAATGGATTGGTTTTATTCTTGGAATTAAATTATTTTGGAATTAAGAAACAGTGCTTTTTATCTCTTTGAATAGTAAGGTCAGCTTGAAGTCTTGAAAAAACTGAGACTGGCTCATTTCAGAACGGCACTGGCAGTTTAGCTTACGTTTATTTTGGACATAAAATCCATGCATTTAGAACAGCTTTATCTGTCATCTGAATTTGGCAGCTTCCTTAACCAGAAAACTGTTTTCTCGTTGCAGACTAATGAAGTAAACCAGGGTGATGCACTGGAACACAACTTCAGTGCTGTTTATAGCGCGTTGTTGCTACCAGTATTGCATATCTTCCCCATCCCGGAATTTCCACAGGTAAAGATGAATGCATAGTGTTGATTAGAAACAATGTGGGGTTTGTAAAAATGATAAAGTACTACCTGATAATCTCAGAGCAGGGTTAGCTACCAGTATGTATATATATACATTGGACCGCTGCTCCAGGGTTGGAATTCTTGAGTTACATAGGTTTTTGACAGAAGAAGAAATCTTAAAGTAAGTTTTTATCTCTATGCAGACATTGATATTTATAAACTTTTTCTTTCTGTTGTTAAAGCCAACTATGAAATCCTTGTTGCGCACTTGGTCAGACCTGTATAGAGCATTTGCTCGCTGTGCTGCTTTAGTTGCAACAGCAGAAGAAAACCTATGCTGTGAAGAACTTTGTGCCAAAATAATATCTGGGCTAGAAGGTGAAACTCCAGTAGTGAGTATAAACCAGTGATATTGAACTATATAAATACTTTAGCAGATATATTTTAAGTTAGATATAAGAACCGATTGTAAACTCTAATGTGGTGCTTTCTATAACTTAAAGTGTTTTGGGTGAGACTTAGATAAAGCCGTAATAAAATTCTTTTTACTAACAGGAGTTGGAATTAATCTAGAAATGGATGGAAAGAAGAGAGTAAAAATAATTATAAAGCTTAAATATAAAGTAGGTCTTTGAATTTGTCTTCTAACCAATCAAGTAGTACTGGTTTAGTGAAAAGAAATGGTAAATGTGATTTGTCTGGTAAAAATGTGTGTATATCTAAAGTAACTTTAGGCTGAATTACCAAATACCACAAAAACAGGCATTTTGTTTAGGAAGGTGGGTAGGGGGCTAATGTGCTGTATTTCTGGCACCGTCAACCTTGTACACTAAAATTTAAAGAGCTCAAAGTTTTATAAAAGAGGGGGGTTTTGAAAGAGGAAGCCTTTACATTATCCATCTTGCCTGTTTGCAAGCATCATATGGGGGGTAGAGTGTCTGTAGGTGTCAGTGAACATTAGCTTTTGGAACGTAAAATCCTTTGGCTTTAGAGTTGAAAAAATACCATAAAAGGAACAAATAAGAAACAGATAAGAAAAATGGAATTCAAAAACGTGGTATTTGGAGGATTACATCATTGTAACTTCCTTTGGATGCTGCTGTATCCTGATGACAAACTTCAATTTTCAAAAATTAAGCAAGCCAAACTGTACAATTTAGAGCTTCAGCATGTCCGTTGTATTGGAACTAAACTGGTTTTTTGACCCACAATATCGAAGTTCCTTTTAAAAGCAAGTTTGGGTTTTTTTTATTTAGAAGGACTTATGATGATTTGGAGTGGGGGAGCTTGACCCATCTCTCTCTATGTACTAGAAATTGATTGTGCTTCCTGAATGTTCCTTATCGTTACACCTGCGGTGACTTTTCTGAAAATCAGGCTTTGTACAGTAACTGAACTTAAGCCTGCGCTGACGTTTTTGGTAACATGCTTTGCTGGGCAGCTCCTACCTTGGAGCTGAATACTTGTGGTGCATCTTCTTAAATCTAACACCTTCTTAAAGCTGCTTGTTACTGTTTTGCTTCTTTAGATTGTATATATGCTTATGTCTTATTCATATCGAATGGGAAAACTTCAGCTGGTGTAAATGTCTGTATTTTAAACTGTGATCTTATCTGAGTCTTACCTGGTAATGCAGACAAATTTCATCCACTTTTAAATGTAAAAGCTGTTTGTATTGCTGTCCTGAATGGCCAACGTGGTTTTATTTCTGTCATTGCTGCTCCTTCGAGCTTTGCTGATGACTTCTGTTTCCTCCTCAGATGTTCTCAATGATGGATGGTCTCACCCATGTGATATCAGTTATGGTTGACTGCATCAACTTTGCACCATATGGTACTAAATATCAGCCAAAAACCAGATGTAAGAAAATGCTTGAATATTGGGGGGGTTTTGTGTCTGTCTTCCAGAGCTGGTTGAAAACCAGAGTAGTTGTAGATGCGGAAGTGATGACGTCTAAGCACTGAAGGGATTGACAAAAAAAAAAAAAAATCATAAAAAGGAACTAAAAATATCATCCAGGATGCATATTTGAGTATCGGATCTCTTCTATTTCTTGAGCAGTTGAGCAGTTACTGCCTATCCCGACACAATACATCTGAAATCGATGTAAACACTGAGGCCACTTTACTTTTCGGTTCAGTGTAAAACCCTGCTTGTTTCTGGCGCGGGATGTGATGTGTTGGCTGTCCTTCCACTCCTGCACGTGGGATCTGCTGCCTGTGCTTTGTTCAGATGCAGTCTGAAGCAGTAATGCTTGATCATAATCCACAGTCTAATTATATAGTACCTGCCTAAAACGGATGATAAACTGTTAACGTAACATTTCAAAGGTGGCTCCTCCTGAATTATTTTTGCATAAAATAGTCAAGAACAGGTTTAACAGAACAAAAAAGGTTATTGCTTGTAAAATGGTCTTTGTTCTGTTTCCTGCTCCCATTTACAACAAAGCTGAAACGATTTACAAAATGAGAAGGTTGTTTTTATGAAGTTGTTAAAGTAGTAAGATGTTGTGTTGGACGGCTGAAACAATGAAGTGCTTTTAATGGGGAATGTTGAAGAAAAGCAAGGTGAAAACTTCACTTACAAATACATAAATGAACTAATAAAACTTGATACTTCCCCTTCCCTCCTCCTCGCCTCTTCCAAAATTTTTGTGTATTGGCTAGTATCTGGAGTGGTCACTGTCCTTTTGCCAGTAGGCATTAAAGACACTTAGAAGCATAGTCATTTGTGTGACCAGCCATAAATATAAATAAGCGGAGTAGGAATTGTATCTGTAGTGGTATGATGCATTTTTAATGCATAATTTTACGTCTTCTATTAGGTCTGGTTCTGAACTATTTGTATGTAGGTGAAGTTGGGGAATCAAAGTCCTGTTCCTCACGTAAACAAAAAGTTCAGATGCGTTTTATTGTAGTGCACGTTGGTTAGATAGGAAAAAAAATTAATTTTTTTTTTATGTTAGCTCCACAGACACCTACAGATTGGTCTAAGAAGAAAAAGGAACCCCTTGGAAAGCTTGCCTCTCTATTTAAACTCCTGGTGATGTTACTAAACTCTTTCCATGTGTTCAGTTCCAAAGAAATCTGTTCAGAAACATTGGTCTCTGTTGGTCCTTCAATTATTGCTGTTCTTCACAACATCATCAGCCACGTTTCATTGCCTTCAGTGATCGGGACTATGTTTGCAGTTTTTTCAAAACCCCTGGCAGTGTTTTATGAAAAAACAAAGTGAGTATTTTAAGAACGGTTGCAAAACTGGATTCATTGTATTGCTGCTTTTTGGTGAAACTTTGTGTGGTCTGTAGCAAGCAGTGTATTTAAATACAGCTCCAGGTTTTTCAAAGCTTTGGCGCTTATATGCTAAGAATTTTAACTTCTGCCAACTCTCACCTTTGAGAGCACTGTGTGGTTTGCTAGATTCGGCCTGGCTGGGAGATGTCGGTTCTGTGGGGGTCTGTAAGGTGGCCACTGAGAATTCGCTGTTGTCTACAACTGCTGTGCCTGAGCCGGGGTGCGTTGCCTTGGAGCCCTCCTTCAGGGTTCAGAAAACCACCCGTGTGAGCAGCGGTCTCCCTTGTAATGCTTTTCTTCAGAAATAAACCCAAACCTCTGTAGTCGTACAAGAAAGGAAACGTGATTTGTTTTCTAGTGGGCATGAACTGCGTACATTTTTGTAGGAAAAAGAGCAATCATAGTAAGTTGAAGTGCACTAAAATCCTGTAAGTTTTTAAGCAGAGGGAAGTACTAAGAAATGCTTGTTGCCATGCGCTTTTTTTGGTATGGCTTTGCTTTTTTATTTTTTAATTATTGTAGGCTTCTCTTCCCAGGACATGATGGAATTATTAGAGGCTTGGTGGGAGGGGGATGGCAGGGGCTCGTCTCCAGTGTCTTGATGATGCCGGAGATGTACACTTTGCTCAGGATAAGGACAAGAAAAAAGATAAGAAAAGGGAAGTACAGCTGTGAGTGTGTTGGGAGGAGGGAGGATGGGATAGGGTAGGATGCTGCCGGTCAGCCCCTAGGTGTTTTCTGGAAGTTTTCACCGAAACTGGAAGCAGGACTGCTGCTTCTAATCTAACGTTCAGCGGGAGTCACTGTCTTGGAGGCAAGAATCCCCTTGTTCCTGTGTAAGGTTGAGTTGAACGCCACCCCGCTCCATCTCCCATCTCATCTGCCTTTGTTTGAGCATCATCTTTCTTGGGATTACTCACTAAAGGGGAGAAGCAAGTCTTGGGTATATATTTTTGAAGGAAGGCATATGCAAGCAAATACAAGGTTGGGAACCTCTTCAGGTTGGAGGTCACAGGCTTGTAAAATGAATTACTAACTGCAGTTTCCTTGCGTTTTTCAGGATGGTGTAGCGAGGGATTTATTTACCTGAAATTACTTGGTTTAGGCAGTACTTCAGCTTTTTAATGCGAGTATTTATGGGGCCTGGGAAATCTGTTTGGGGAGAGGGTTCAGAGCAACACAACAGCGGCAGTTAGAAGTTACTTCATAAGAAAACCTTTACGTTTGTACTAATTACTGCTGATCTTTCTGCTAGTCTCTCTTAAAGCTGGCATGTAAGTACCAGTGGGGGTTAAAGGATAGGCTGACTTGAAATGATTTACACCGCGAAATACTTAGTCGCCCAACGGGAGGCTTGTTTCACAACATGATTTCGTCAAGTTGTATACCGAAACTAGTGTGCAGTGCTTGAGCGCGTTGTGTGTTTAATTCATATGCTCGGGATAAATGAGACAGCAAAATAGAACTTTTTGTTTGTTTGTTTTTTTGGCAGGCTTGCTGATGGATCTAAAGTATACAGTAACCTTAACAACAAGGTAAATTTGCTAGAGAAATAGCTGGGGTTTGGGAAAATGTGGGTGACGCTGGAGTTTTGCCATTCATCCCGTATTCTAAAAAAAAAAAAAAAGTATTAAAATAGTAATGAAGGTAGAGATTTAATTTTTTAATTATTTTTTACTGTAAAGGTAGCTGAGAGGAGAACCACTAAGCTTAGCTGTTAGACTTACCATGTGGTGTCGCGTTTAAACTCGTTTATTCAGGCCGTCCTGTTCTGTGGGGCAGTAATGTTTTACATAATGTTTAAAACTTTTAAATAGCGACTGTGTGCAGTACTTAAATTAAATACAATCCCTATTGTTTCTTCTCTCCCTCAGCTTGAAAAGCTACTGGCCGAGATTATCCTGTGTTTACAGTCTCACTGCACCGGCTCTTACGACAGCGAGCTGCTAGAGCAGCTTTCTCCCTTGCTCTGTGCCACGTTTCAGCATAAGAGCAAACAGATCTGCAACCAGTGTGCCCACTTCTGGAATGCGACATTTGCCAAGACCACGTCGTTAATGTATCCCGAAGAGTTAAAGTAAGATATATATTTTTTTTGTTGTTGTTGTTGTATTTATCTTTTTAAAGGCAGAGATCTCAGGTTATGTACAAAAGCATTGGTATTCTTCTGGTTACCATTTATATTCTGCTTTTTTGTGCCAGCTGGGGTGTCTGTTGGCTTGTTGTGTATCTTCCCCATCCCCCACCCAAGTTTAAAATTCTCTTTTGTTGAGCAGATCTGTGTTAAGCCAAGCCAAAAAGAAAATGCCACTCTTGCTGCCTGGTTTTGAAAGCTTTGAGATAGCTGAAGAATACAGCGGCCCCTTCTCCGATGCGGTAAATATTTTGTTGACCCCGTTGGGTCATCATTGTGTATAACTTGATGGGAATGGCTCAGAAGGTAGTGGCAAGGTCAATTTTGATTTTTAGTGTGATTGGCCTGCGCTTGCTTCGTGTTTGGAATGATAAACTGTGCTGGGTACGCACTATCAAAAGACTGAGCTGGCTCTTCACAGTTTGTGCATTTGAAATTCTGGGTTCTGCTGGCTTGTTTGGATTGATTAATTTTTAAGTTGTCCTCTACGTATTGTAGCAATTAATACATCTCAGGATGGGTTTGTGAGCTCGGAGTTGCTTCATAAAATGCATTGGGTGCGTTTTTATTTGAGTAGATGGAAAACTCAGAGCTGGATGCAAAGATAAGTGGAATGGAAGTAAACCTGGGTCAAAAACGAGACTCTATATTGGCACGGACAAGTGAACTGAAAAACGAAGCGCAAGACCAGTCCAGTAATGTGCAAGTAACAACTGCAAAGGTAAGGGGTTTGCAGATGGGTGTGACAGAATCAAATCCGTGATACTCTGCAGCAGAACATCTTGTATGCTGTTTTACATTCATGGTAACAATTAATGCATTTTGTGATGCTGAAATATTTTTCTTTCAAACATGCATTGTACAGCACACTCTAGATTTTCCTGTTTAAAATTCTCTGGTAAGCGCACAGGTTGCAGAGTTTTAAGGGGGGGGATCATGGAAGGCTGTGGGATGGATGGGAGGGGTGGCAGCCAGATACAAAATTTCCACCTTGGTCTGGTTGCAGGTTTTGACAGGTTCAGGTGTTGTGGTGCATCTTGGTTTTGTCACTTGGACTAGGGCGAGAAGAGTGTTGTGTTCCTAAGGATTTAGAAAGCAGCAGTAAATAATCCTCAGGAGTATTGAGGCACCTTCACCTGGTACAGGCTTTGAAGGTCAAGACGCTAAAGGAAGTGCAGAAGCTTAAGGGCATGGAGGCGGGGTTGCAGAATCTCTCCTAGGTAGTAGTGTTGGGGGGGGGGAGAACATCACTCCTGAAGAAACTCGTCACCTACCAAGGGATTTAAAGTAAGATGCGTATTTTTTTTATATTTATATCTTTTTTAAAGGAAGAGATCTCGGGTTATGTACAAATGAATTGGTATTGTACCAGCGTTTACAGGGTGGCTACAAAGAAGATGGAGACTCCTTTTCCACAAGGAGTCACAGGGAAAAGGCGAGGAGGGGTAATGGATACAAGTTAATCCTGAGAAGATTCCGATTGGAGATGAGAGGGAAATTTTTCCCCATGAGAACAGTCACCCATTGGAATGATCTCCCCAGGGAAGGGGTTGACTCCACCACATTGGGCACTTCCAAGCCTGAGCTGGACAGGGTGCTGGGCCATCTTGTCTAGGCTGGGCTCTTGCCCAGAAGGGTTGGACCAGATGGTCCTTGAGGTCCCTTCCCATTCTGTGATTTGTGCCGATTAATATGCTGAAAGAACTGCGGTTATTTGAGAACAGTTCCACTTAGGATGGCTGTACCTGAACTATGAAAACACTTCCAGTGCCTCCATTTTCGTTTCTTATCCAGTGGGTTTCTTCCTTTCTGTAGTTGAAACTGGAATTTTCATCTTTGAAGACTAAAAGTGAGATGCTTTTGGAAGAGGAGAAGTCTGTTGATTTTGTGTTTATTCCTCCGGAAACAAAAGCAAGAATATTGACGGAACATCAAAAAGAAGTGCTTAGGTCAAAGAGGTCTGTAATTTATTCTGGTTTAAACTTAATGTGAAATGTCATTACACTTGAGTATGTCAGATTGATGTCACTTCAATTCCTGTCTCCTAGCCTCCTATAGGTAAGGAAGTCTTTCTCTTCTGTACAAGCTACAAAGTTCAAAGCTGACAAAGTTCCTTGCTTTACTGTTTTAAAGCACCCAAATTATTCTCTGATCTGCACTTCCTATTTTGATCAAATATACTCTGTTACCTGTTTGGAGTTTGGTGATTTGGAGTTTACATTTTTACTTCATGACTCTCACTTGCAATGTGAAATGGAAGATGTCATTTTTCTTAAATCATTGAAATGAAAGGGATTCTTTTTTTTTTTTTTTTACCCGATCTGAAGGAAAGACTCCTAAATTAGAAGAGAAGTCTTATGTCAGTAGCATATCAGCAATTAAGATATTCCCAAGACTCACCTTAATTGCATGGGAATCTTTAGAATGTGAGGAAATAATACTGGAGTATTTTCTGTACTCAGGCAGCAAAAATACAGTGTGAGCAAAATTTGTGTACAGCGGTGCTTGATGGGAACTCAGTTGGATTATAGCGTTAGCACGCGTTGATGAATTCTTTGCAGAGTGGGATCCCAATCACAGCCTTTTTTTCCCCAAAAGTGTGTTTGAAATTAAAAAGGATGTAATGCAGCTGAAAATAGTGGTCTTGAAATCAGGAGATCAGTCATGGTCTGCATCCCCTTTGCAGTCATGGTCTGCATCCCCTTTGCAGTCATGGTCTGCATCCCCTTTGCAGTTTGCTCTGCCAGTCGGAGCGTGAGGTTGTAGCAGCCCGTTCCAATATCGCGTCTTTTCTGCCCAGAACGGGGAGCGGAGCGAGCGTGCGGTTACGCCGTCTGCCGGTAGTGAATGTGTGCTGCCCTGCTGTTTGTGCAGCAGCGCCTCCTCGGCTCCGGGCAGCCTCGGGAGCCTGGAAGTTCAGTCTGCTTCACACGAGTACCCGCTCGCTTGTGGTTAATGCATTACACTACCCTGTCCTTCTTTTATGTTTGGTTTGGTTTTGTTTTTTTTTTTTTTTAAAAAGGCTGACTTGCCGTGTCTGGGTTTGTTTCAGAGTTGGTATTCCTGCCATGTACAACAATTTGGATGCGTCGCAAGACACTACCTTATTTTCTCAGTACACTCAAAGCCAGGAAGACTCTTTGTAAGTAAAGGTGGCCAGTGTATAGGTTAAAGGTGCCCCCCTCTTCTGCTACGCTTCTAATTTAAGTGACTTCTGTTGTAGGGAAAAGTCATCTTTAACAGGAAACACAAAAGAAGATGCTAACCCCAAGCCTCAGGTAATTTCTCATTGTCTAAGATTGATTAAGATATGATAGTCATTAAGATATCAGAATTATAACCATACCGGGGATGGTTTTTTCATATTAGTAGCTGTGGTAATTAATGGCAAAACTCTTTGATGTGGTTTTAAGCTTGACGTGGTTTTAAGCTTGACTTGGAAACTCTTCAAGCAAAAAAAAAAAGTGCCCCCAAGTGTATCAGCTCACAGGAATGATTTCCTTCTCTGTATTGATTATCCTGTAAGACTCTGGAGAATATCTTCTTTTTCTTGGGCTTCCTCTGTTTTTTTCCACATCTGATAACGCTGGCAGAGCCCCTATGGCTGTAGAATACCCCAATACCCCGATAGCTTTTGTAGTTTGTGTTTCATTCTCCTTGCCGGATTTGAACTTGATACCAACGCAGCGTTCTTTGTGCCGTGGTCTGCTTTATACAGTTTCCACTAGACAGGGCCAACCATTAAGCATTTTGACTTAATTTCAAAATGGGGGGATTTATACCATTAGTTTTAGTGTGGATGTATTTAAGTTCAGTTTTTTTACATGGCTACAGGTATTATAGGGCCTTACGGAGCAGTCAGGTGTATCTGCTACCAATGACAGATACTTTATTTGGGGTAAAAATAGCCGAAAGCTGTGGCACAGCTGTGACTCGCTATGGTGCTGTTCTATGAATTGTTTAATTGCCTGGCTTTGTGTTAAGAATCATAACATTGATGTCTTCCCATAATACTTCACACACCCCCACCCCCCAGCAGATGCATTTGGTATGCATCGTGCATTTCTGGAACTATTTGTGGTTTTAAAAGTGAAAAGTGGAAGTGACATTTTTTTTCAAATGCTGATTTTTATGTTGTTCTAGCGGACCATGCTTTTAGGCAGCTGAGCTATGCTTCCACGTTCTGAACTGCTTTTGGGTGAAGCTGTAAGGGCTTGAAGGGGATTAAATTGTAGATGTTGGATGCGGGTGGGGCTGAAATTGTAAATCCTAAATTAGAACTGCTCGCTTTTGGAGAGGAGCTGGCCTGAGCAACTGTAGTGCTGAACAGACAGTAGGTAAAATACAGCAGATTTTTCATAAAATGTTTTAGGAGTAGGTTTGTTAATGTCTCTTGCAAAACTTAAAAAAACATTTTTCCAGTTCTTTGTGCTTTGAGATTAAATGGCTTTAAAAAAAAAAAACCACAAAACAACTTTGTCTTTTTTAACTACCAAAGGACAGGCAATAAAATAATTTGAAGGAAGGGTGGTTTGAAAAATCTTGTGGGTGTGGTGTTTTCTATTCCACCAGAGATGTTTTTTATATTCATAGCAAAACTACAATACTTTGGTGTTCATATTTTTGGGACAGGAAGAAAACGCAAAGAGCAAAGGAAGCACCAACAAATTGGACGAAATTGCAGAGGACTGCAAATTGGAGAATCCTCCTGAAAACACTGCCGGTGTGAGGAAGCCATCCGTTACCCCTGCAGAGGAGAGCTCGACTTTGAACAGTGAGGGAGGGTCAAAAAGGGCTGCAGCTGAAGGGATTCTGGAGGAGCCACCAGATGGAGCAGGATTAGAGAAAAGTACTGTGGAAACAGGTTCAAAGGAGCCCTTGATCGGGAACGAAAACACCTCAAACGTCAGCAACAGTTCAACTTCAAGTGACGTCATTTCTGGAACGCCGCAGCCTGCGAGCCGGCGGCAGTCTTTTATCACTTTGGAGAAATTTGGTAGTTCAGAGAACAGACCCTTTAGCCTCTCGGCCTTGAACAGTTTATCGGAGACGTCTGGAAGCCCTTCTGCGGCAGGTAAACAGGAAACCGCAAATGTGTGCAAGACTGGTGCTAAACCAGAAAAATCTGGAGAAGAAAATAAAAAGCCTCCAAAATCTGGGTCTGAACAAATATTTACTGCAATACGAAGGCTAACTCGCAGGCAGAGTAAAATGGAGCACCAAGGAGATAAGCAGTCCAGGTTGTTCCTTAGGTCAGAACAAGAGAAAAGCGCACAAGAGTCTTCTGCTTCCAGCAGTATGGAAAACAGTCCTGAACTACATTCTGCAGTAGACGACATGGAACATATTCTCCTTGCCCAGTCCCAAGCTCTCCATTCTACAGAAATAGAAATCAAAAAAGTTGAAGATTCGATAGCAGAAATGGAAAAGGCTCAGGCATTAGATATGGAGTCTAAAGAAAATACACCCCCAGAGACGACCGTGCCATCTGACCAGGTAACAGGCGATGATGGTCAGGTTCCACACATGTGTCCTAATCAGAAAATACGAAGACGTTCTTCAAGACGACGGTCAGAAACTGTGGAAAGTACAGCAGGTAGCCAAGATAAGGAAGATGGCCACCAAAAGAGAGACAGTCGTAAGGAAGACGAAAAGTCTGGGCCAAAGAAGGTGCCGCAGACTAAAGATGATGTGTCCCAAAAGCAGAAAGCAGTTTCTGGGAAAACTGTGGAAAATGCAAATAAAGAAAGCAACCTACCCGAGAGACCTGCTGCAGAGGAGTTAAGCTCAAAGGAGTCCCCGGCTTCAAGGGGCCTTGACGAGGAAGCAAACAAAAGTGCTAGGAGGTCAGAAGATAACCTGAAGGCTGACACGGAAGGTCAAGACTGTAGCTCGAGTACTGTAGGTCAGAAGAAGATCGAACGGCCGCGCTACCACACGAGGAGAGCTTCACAAGGATTGCTTTCCAGCATAGAAAATTCAGAGGCTGATGGCTCCGAGACCAAGGAGGAAAGCGCAAGGAAGAAAAGGTCTGCCAAAGTGAAAAACAGAAGTGATTCTCTGGAAGGTAAATTGAAAGATCTGCAGCCAGGAAGCCATAGCCATGAGGTGTCTTCCCAAGGAAACGAAGCCAAGAATCTGCTGGAAAAAAATAAAGGTGAACTAAGCCATGATGTCAGCACGGATGCCGCATTGACATCCGAACCCTGTGACCTGAAAAACCAAGTGACTCCTACAGATGCTAGCAAAGCTGCGGGATGTGCCAGCTCCAGGAATTCACCCGACGCACAGAACGCAAACGTGGAACAAAACCAGAGCAACAGATTGACGGAATCGTTCATCAGCCCCTGTGCATCTGATCAGGATTTGAAAGCAGCAGAGGAAAATAAACACCTTGAGAAGCAAATGAGCGTAGAAGACCGTTGTTCGACTCCTCTGCCTGAAGGTGTACCAGGAGCAAACGCTCCGTGTGGTGATCCTTCCTCTTTGCAAGTACCCGAGTGTCAGCTCAAAAGAAGCAAGAGGCTGAAAAGACTCAGGAACTGTGATTGCTGTTGTAAAGAGTCAAAGCGGCAAGCGATGTCATTCACCGATTCAAAAACTGAGAACGCTCATGAACTGAACGAGCCCCACGCCACCTCAGCTCAGACGTCTGTAAATTCATCAGAGCTCTCTGGTAACTCAAACTTCAATGAGAGCTTGTCCATGGCACCGTGTGCAATGAGCACTCCGCTGCATCCTCCTAAGGACTCCGGCGTGTTTAACTTGGAAAGAGAGAGGACATCGGAAGATAATCTGCAAGGAAATGGCGTTGGAGTGGAGGAAGATCTGCCCAATCCGGAGCATACAGCAAGTGAAATGAGTGACTCAATAGTGGAAGTGAAAGAACCTGCTGATCCGAGTGGCCAAACCGAAGAGCGTCCATCTGAGCAGGTTTCAGATGAGCCTGGGGACAGCTGCCCGGCTGCAGGGGATCACAGCGAAGAGCCAGCAGCTGCAGAAGAGGAAGACGTAAGCCAGAACGGACAACTGGAGGAGATGCCCGAGGTGCTGATTGTTGTTAGCAAACCTGAGAACGAACAGCTGAACGAGCTAGAAAGCAATCGGGATGGTGAAGCAGCAGCTGAGAACAACGTAGAAACTTGCATTATTCAAGATAAAGAGATGAAGGAGGAATTAGTGGAAACTGAAATTACAGTGCCTGAGAACGTGGCCTCAGACAAAGAAGACGCAGTAGAAAATAACGGTGTGGATTCACCTCAAAAGCAGGAAGATGAGGATTCTTTAGTGTTAGTTAATGAAAGCCCCAACGGCATGCAGGCACGCTGCATGTGGTCTCCTTCAGCTTCCCCATCCACTAGTATCTTAAAGAGAGGTGTAAAAAGAAATCAAGATGATGATTCCCTGTCGCCCGCCAATAAGGTATTGCGATGCGATTCATTCTGTGATACTCACGGGTTGCTCAGTTCTTACCTGGGATATGTAACGGTGTCTGTCGTGTAATGACTTCCAAATATGGTGAATTATTGACTTTTTTTTAATTATAAGTGATCCTATGCTTACAGACTTAAACTGGCGGACTTGCATTGTGGGGGCTCGGGGTGGGGAGTTTTTATTTTCGAAACAGAGCGCCAAAGTCCAGTCTGCTGTTAAATATTTATTGCAGACCCACTGCGTTCATAGGCAGGGTTGCCCCTGGATTTTGAGCAGCTTTTTTACAAAAAGCATTTAATGTTTCCTGTAGTGATAAGGAAACCACAATTTCTGTCCTTGGGGTGAAACATCATCTGTGTCATTGAAGAACTTGAATGACTTTATTTCAACTTCACTTAACTTCACCTGCGTGTGGTGGTTTGAGTTCATACGGTAAAAACTATTTCTCTCCAAAACCAGATTCGCCGAGTCTCTTTTGCAGACCCAATTTATCAAGAAGGGCTGGCAGATGACATCGATAGGAGAAGTCCTGTCATTAGATCCCATTCTTCTTCACCATCTTCCCGAAGTCTTAAAATTTTATCTAATATTCAGGCTAAGGTAAATCCTGTTACGTATACTCTGTATGTCATGAGTACTCGCGTTTCTCGTTTATCACGGGTAGCGTTGCCGTAGCGTGTGTTCGTAGTCACTTGCAAACAACTGTAAGGGCAGAGACTGGTGAGCGTAGGCAGTGGTTGTAACGGGTTTAGCCAGATTCATTCGGTTACTCTCTGAAGACAAATGCACTCGGATCTCGGTAGCTAGAATCTGACAATGAACTGAATTCCTGCGATCCTGAGAGATATTTTTTCCTCTCTTTCTATCCAGCATATTACCACTCCAACCAAAGGATTTCTGTCCCCAGGATCTCGTAACCCTAAATTTAAGAGCTCAAAGAAGTGTTTAGTAAGAAGTGCTTTGGTTCATGTTTCTCTTCTATTTTTTTTCCCTGTATTCAGCTGTGTGATAGTTAATTTAATAATTCCTCTGTATTATTCAAGATCACGGAGATGGCTAAGGAATTGCTGCCTTGCCCTACAGAATGTGTGTATCCTGCCTTAGCTGGCTGCAAAGCACCGGTCGATGTGATTTTACCTCAGATTACATCAAACATATGGTAAGTGGATTGGTGCTTTCTGAGGATTACGCTTCTGTACAAAATCAAATCTCCCGATGCAACATGTGACGACTTGGAGACCTCTTTTGCCAAATACTTCTAAAAGGAGGGAGGGTTGGTTTGGTGAGGGAGAGGCTTAACTGTTTTGGAATTATTCAAGTCGTCTTTTTTGTAAGGCTATGAGAAGTGCTTGCAGCCAGGAGCATAGGGAGCTTTCTCCATTTCACATGGCAGAGCAGACTTAATGATCTGTGACAAAGGAGTTGGAGCTTTCTGCGTGTTGAAGGAGAAGCGGAATTTTCAAGAAAACCCCTCCATTTTGACTGTACGGAGGCCGGGTGCTCAGCCAGCTTGGTTTCCCATCTGAATTTTGGTAACTTGTCACGCCAACTCTAGGCGTGCAGTGGGAGAACTGCTCGGAACGGCCTCTTCCCGTGTACTCGGCTCCTTTTCCTTCCACTGGCACTGGGCAGGAGCGGGCTTTAGAGCGCTGTTCTCTGGTGGGTGGAGGGTAAGCTGCAGAGAGGTGCTTCTGCAGAGAGAACGCCACTTGCCCGTTGTTGTTCCTTCACTTGCGTGCGTGTGAATTGGCATTCACATCAGATTTCTTTCTGCTCCGCCGTGGACACGGATTCTAGCATAAAAAACTATTTTTCTTTCTCCCCTGCTTCAGCGCCAGAGGCTTGGGGCAGCTCATTCGAGCAAAGAACATCAAGACGGTTGGTGACCTGAGCAATCTGACAGCATCAGAAATCAAAACCCTTCCCATCCGCTCTCCGAAAGTTTCCAACGTTAAAAGAGCTCTTAAAGGATATCATGAGCAACAGGTAAAGCTTGATTTTAGTGCCCCAAAAGCCAGTATGAGCCTAATGAACTGCTGACACTGGTCATGAGGAATAACGGGTGGTTTTCCCCATTAGAAATAGCGCTTAAAAATGGAATCTCTACCCCTCAGAGTAACTTGGGACTTCCAGGTCCAGATGACTTGGTTACAATATTATTAATGGGAGTAATGATTGTATTTATAAGGAGGCTAAAACATGTCCTACCATGTAATTTCCCCCCCCCCCCCCCCCCCTCTGAAAATGCATCTCTTGTTCTCTCCCAAAAAAATCTTCAGGTAAAATCTCGAGGATTTGAGGAAATAGCAGTGCTTGAAGATGCAGAGAAGCCCGTAAATAACGTAGAGGATAAACCTCTTTCTGTAGATGAAGAAAAACTTGCAGCAGGTACCTGTTGCTGGCTTTTTGCTTGGTATTTGGATGTTTTGCTGTGTTGCTGCTTCCCTTCTCTCCTAGCAGGGACACTTGACTTTTGGGGGTTTTTTTTGAGAGCACATTCATAGCGGATACTGGCACAGCAGATGGGTGTTTGAGTTAGCCGCTTTATGAACTCCTCAGCTGTCCAGTTTGAAAGTTGGACTTTGGGCCAGCACGTCTCGCACTGGCCCAGGCTGCCCAGGGGGGCTGTGGAGTCTCCTTCTCTGGAGATCTTCAACCCCCGCCTGGCCGCTGTCCCGTGCCCCCTGCTCTGGGTGAGCCTGCTTGGGCAGGGGGGTGGCACTGGGGGAGCTCCCGAGGGCCCTGCCAGCCCCGGCCGTGCTGGGATTCTGTGACACTGGCTGTATCCCAATACAATCGAGTATGTTCATCTCTGTCCTTAGTTTTGTTGTGCAGTCATGATCAAATACAGGGAAAGTCACCAGAGGGAAGGGTGGCGTGGAGTTCCGAGGGATGCCTTTGTCAGCAGCTCTCCTATCGTGTACCAAACACTTTGTGGGCTGCTTGAGTGTGGTGTTTTGTACAAAAGAAGCTGTAACGTCCCGCTATGAGGTAACTCTGCCTGGATTGAAACCCAAACACGCTGCCCTGCTCTCCTTCCTTTCCAGATTTGATTGAACCAGTTGCCTTGAATACAGACGACCAGCCCGCAGCAGATCTTCTCAGCCAGATCGACGCCCTTGCTGCCCAGCTGACCTCTGAAGAGCTTCATTGGCTACTCAGGAAGCCAGCTTTTTGAGATGCAAGAAAAACTGGTTGGCATGACAAACTGTATCATGAAAAACCTGCAGTCCCGCTGGAAATCACCCCCCCATGAAAGTTCTGATTAGTTGCTTATGATCTCGAAGTAAGAAGGATTTTGTTACATGAATTTTTCCCGAAACCTGCTTTTCTTACTGGTGAATTAGTCCTGAACCTGTGCGGTTTGCACTATAGAAGATTTTTTTAACACCTGTATGAGCAAATTGTATCATGATTGGGTTTTGTTTGTTCATTTTTAATTTGTGGGATTGCTCCTGCCCTTAGGAGAGGTATTTGTATCGTATTGCTATGCATATTTCTTTCAGGTAGTGAAAGGAAACTTGATGAAGTTGTGCAATAGCAAAGACTGTGAAACCAAACCAACAGAGTAGTTAAATTATTTTTTTTTCAAATCCAAAGTGTTCTTACTGCTGCAAACGCGTCTGTTTGGTAAGAGATCGATCTCCTGGCTCTGCTCGTCTGCTGCCCCTCTCTTGTTTCCTTTCAAGTTGCTGAAACTCGGACAGCCAGCGGCGCTCCCTTCAGCACCGTGCTATATTGAGATAAGCTGTGCTTAATTCCTTAAGCAGCAACAGTGCGGGAACCCGGTGTTTGACAACTGGGTGACGTCTATTTTTGCATCTATTTTTGTAGGACTCACACTAAGCAGCTGCCAGTGCCAACGCTGGGCCCTGTCAGGCAAAAAGGTTTTGCAAAACTTCTCAGGCTTTTACCTGTTTCTGTTTGCAGCAGTTCTCCATCTGTGGAGATGGCTTTTTTCCTTGGGGAAAGGAATGGATTTGATGCGAGCTCCTTGTATATTGTGTACAGACTTACGATGGCAAATGGTGGTTAATAATTTATGATTTTGAGTTTTTCTTGCATGGAATGCATTGCTGCTTCTCAGAGACCTTCAGAGAGAATTCTCAGGTTTTACTCTGGAAATCTGATCTGTATATATTGTACTGCAGCCATCGGACCGGACACTCGCTGAAAGGGATTGCTGCAGGTGGTTTTTAGAACTTACACACGGGCAAATAAAACAGCAAATAGTTCCCAAATTTGTTAATCTCGTCGTGGTTTGGTGGTTTGGGGCTTTGCTTTGTTTTCCCCTTTGGCCCTCCCTCAGCGCCGCTTTGGATTCACAGGGTTGGGAGGGACCCTAAGGTGGGAACAGGTCCTCAGGGACGCGGTAGCATCCTGTCAGTAAGGCTCTAAATATTCTTGGCCCTGTTTGTGCATTGCGTGAAGGAAGTGAACAGGACAAAGAGGTGCCTTGGAGCTAGAACGTGAACAGCGCCAGCCGTGAGTTGTCTGTAGGTTTTCTTGCTTTCTTGAAAAACGTTATTTTGGTGCCAGCTCTGCCTCCCTAGGCTGGTCCATTGCTTGGATCCAGTCACCTGCACAGGTGAGGATGTTCCTAATGCATCTTGAAACACCTCTGCTGACCTAACACCCTTCAGTGCTGGCAATCCTGAATCCTGCTCTGAGGAGGACACTTCCCTTTGCAGCTGCTTGTGTACATGGTGACATGCTGTGGATTAGTTCAGAGTTCATGTTGCAGCTCCTCCTTAACTTGGTGTTAATCTCTAGTCTATCTGGGACACGGCATACAGCCATTTCTTATTTATTTATTTCTTGGATACTGGCTGGTACCAGGCTAAATGACCTCTGAAGGTCCCTTCCACCCCAGAGCATCCTGTGATTCTATGAAGTAAACAGCTCCTGTGTTCAGAAATTACGTAATTTGTCCAGTTCCTTCGCAGCCCCTCACTCCTGTTGTGGCTGTCGTGTCCTCTGTCACCTCCTGGGTTCTTTCCCTTTCTCAACACAGTTTTCTCAACAAAGCCCCAGGGGTTGTGAGATTGATTCCTGCTCTTCAGCAGGAGTGAATACATCAAACGTACTGCAGAAACATGAGCTTTATTTAGTCACTAATTTAGAAGTAACAACAGCGTTTGACCCCAGAACAGTTGCATGGAAAACACATGCCTAAGAGCTCAGCAAGCAGAAGGAGAGGCTTAGGCTTGGGGTTTGTTCTGCCCCTCCCCACCCTCCCAGCTAAACGTTGGTTTGAGATCTTAAGCTTAAATGTTGCTTACATGGAAAAGAAGTGAATACAGTCAAACATTTTAGAACAGCCTGGAAAACCCCTCCCTTTATGGGAGAATGAATAAAGTAAGGGGTGGTAGGCATAGTCTTAAGTACCTGTACAGACCTTCAGCAAGGCTGAGCCGGTCTGCAGTCCTAGCACAGCTAAACACGGAGATGGTACGCGGTGCTGAAATGTTTGCAAGTCCTGGCAATGGTTAAAAAAAAAAAAATAAAAAATCCCTTTTTTTGACACTGGAAGAAACAGCTCTCGTGAGCATGTCCCATGCTCAGAAAGGATGTCCCAGCGGCATCTTGCTCTGCAGCTACTTTTTTCTTTTTTTTTTTTTTTTTTTTTTTTCCCCCCCTTTCTTTTTACCTCCCGGTTCCTAGGGCACTAACAACATGGAAGACGGGGCACTTTTGGAAAAAGCCTTGCAAACCCTTTTCCGAGGCTTACACTGGGAGAAGGGCCAGCCCGCCTGTACCATGCAGATGTGCTTCACGGCGAGAGGCGTTGTGGTTTAGACAGCTTCCACGTAGTTGGCCGGCAGCATGCCCGTCTTGCCGGTTCTCTGGACGGTCCCATACATCCAGCCTTCATCGATCGCTTGTACGTTCACAATGGTGTCACCATCTTTGAAGGAAACCTCATCGGCGTCAGCGGCCATGTAGTCATACATGGCCCGGTAGGTCTTCTGTTGGTGGTGGTGGGAACAAGAGAGACATTTACACCCCTGCGCTCGGCCCCGACAGCGAACCAAAACGTAAGGGCGGGCTGAGGGCAGGTGGCGTTCTGACTCGGGTCACTACTCGCAAAGGGTCTGCCTGGTCTTTTGAATCTCCTGCTTTCAGCTCACAAATGTTTCTGCTCCGTGAGTACGTACCTCGGTTACCCGAGCACCACGGTACCTCAGGTCACAGCCTGTGCGTTCTAGGGACGCTGGGGCAAAACAAAATGGTTCCAGAGCGCGTCTGAGCAGTGCGGGCTCTAGGTGCAACTCCAAGGTGTTGCCTCCCAGCAGATCCTGGGGTGTGCGCGCGCGTCTGTGTGATGCGCTACCCCCCTGTCATGTAGCTACTCTCAGACTAGAGCTCAGGAGTAGGCAGAAGTGTTAAATTAGAGTTTCCAAGAACAGGTTTGGGTCTTCCCCACCTCAGTGCATCTGTTACACCCGCACCTGGTTTTGTACCGCGCTTGGGCTGGGTGCTGACTCAAACCTGGGCTAACATCACCTGAGGGTGGAGCTGCACCACCAGCTCCTGGGGGGCGCCGGGGCTGTTGCCCCTTGGGCAGGCGGCACGGGCGGGATGGTGTGGCTGAGTGCAACTCGGCAGCGTTACTTACGCCAGCGGTCGAGGGGTGAGAAGGAACCGACGATACTGTTGTTTGCTGGGTGGCGACTGACGACGACCGTTGCTGCGGTAACTCTACGGTTTTAGCGTGTTTGTAGCCCACTGCAAAAGGAAAATGTATTTTGTATTGTTCATTACGGAAGTGGCAATAGGGTTCGAGTGGCTCTGAATATAAAGACCATGGGATCGGTCATTAGGTGGGTGAAACCTGCCTCTTACCTACTGAGGTACAGCTCAAACCTGCCTCTTACCTACTGAGGTACAGCTCAAACCTGCCTCTTACCTACTGAGGTACAGCTCAAACCTGCCTCTTACCTACTGAGGTACAGCTCAAACCTGCCTCTTACCTACTGAGGTACAGCTCAAACCTGCCTCTTACCTACTGAGGTACAGCGCTACAGCTGCTGGTTATGTCCATAACTCAACCTTTTGCAGGTCTACTTTGTGGTTTTTTCTCCCCCCCCCCCAGTGAAAGGAATTACTGAGCAGTACTGCCCTGCCAGGTGGTCTGGACACCATTTCTCCTCGGACGTGAATAAAAGGTGTGTTTGTTTTCCTCGTACCTGTTGTGCTTGTGGTGAAGAAGCCGCCGTTGCTGTAGTAGGACAAATGCTGATCCGCGCCATCCGAGGGTTCGGATTTTTCATCGCCACCGCTGAGGCTCAAGGCGCTGGCAGAGCGGGAGTGCTCCCGGCTGCGGCGCTGGGCTTGGACTGCGAGGAGAAAGCAGTGGGCACCAGTGATTTGTAAGGAGATGCACACATAACACCACGTGTATATACCATATCTATGTACATACGCACATATAGAGGTTACTTTATGTATATATACACACATACATACGTGTGTATGTACATATTCAGTAAAAATACCCAAGCCCTCTGCCATTGTTGCCAAAGCTGTAGCAGTTGTGCTTGTACGGAGTAGAAAGCTGACACAGGCCACCTGCATGCTGAGCAGAACTGGTTGCTGCATTTTACAAAACTAACGGAAAAAAGCGTGCGCATTGACCGCAGTCTGGCTTTATGGTTACTTGACGGTATTTGTCAGGGCTTTTAAAAAGCATTCTGTGGACACTGTGCTGAAGTTCTACTCAAAAAGGCCTATTTGTTATTTCTAACAGTGCCTGAAGTCAGCAGGTAAGACTATGCTTGGGTTCTTGCACAGGCGCAGTGCCAAGCTCCGCTTCAGTATCCCCGAGCCACCAGTTTTACTGATGGGATTTGCACAAGTATGAAACCTATTTTGCACAAAGAGTACAGCCTACGGGACGAACCAGAGATCATATGTAAGCTTCGGGACTGAATGTTGTCTTCTGCTGGGTCGTAGTCAAAGACTGAGCCGGGATTAGTGCGCCACACACGAAGACCTGTAAGAGAAAGCGCAGTTTCTGTAGCTCAAGCAACCTTTGGAGAGCTTGAGCAGTACACGTGTCTTGAGCAGGAGTAAAAGCATATCGGAAAGGGGCAAGCAGTATTTCATTAATTTGTGTTTCTCAAATCTATAGCATAGATGAGGCTTTATTTTTAACATGAATTCATCCACATCAAGTGAGCTGAAGTTATTTCTCTAAAACTGCAGAGGTGAAGTTAAAAACGTAAGTAAAGGTCCTGTCCAACCTCAATGTGTCTACAAGCCTACAAAAGTCTAGGGTTACATGATAAAATTGGGCAGAACAGGGGAGGCAGACCACAGATTTACAGCTGCTGTAAGAGTATTTTCCAAATGGACTTTGATAAAAACATCATCTCTGAGTAAGGATAAACTTGAACTGATACAGCTGAGCTTAAATAAAACAATTCGTCCAGGTCAGCTGGTGGTTTGTGTAAATGATGTCCTCAAGTCATTACAAAGCCTGGGCTCTGCTTACCTGTGAGATTCTCTTGATCCTGGTCCACGCGCTTCCGCTCCATCTGTACCACTCGCCTCTGAATGCCCCTATAGCTAATGTCGCTGAAGTCCTGCATGTTCTTTTTCACGCGTTCCGTGATGGGGTCGGTAACTACAGGTGTGAAGCTACCTTTGCTTTTCTCAAAGTCTTCATGGTATTTTACCTGCAATTGAAAACGAAATGGCTGTAGCTTAGATAAATAACTGTTATTCCTGTTTACCGCAGGTGAATTTCTAGTGGAGGGGTGCACTGCTGTGCTGAACTTTTGCTTTCTCCAGTCCAAGGAACAAGGAGAGAGCCTAATCCCAAACACGCCTGTCCTGCAGTCACTCTTGCCTTTAGCATTTAAGAATTTGGGTAAGCAAACTTGGTATGTGTACATTGTCCTTGAGCTGCCACTCCGGGAACGTCTCAGGAAATAAAGGTTTGTATTTAAATCACTTGCCAAGTTAAAAATAGATCTATAAATTGCTCTTACGGTAGAGATATGTTTCTGGGTCTCTCGTACACGCCGCATCTCGGGTGTATCCAGTACATATGCAGCTTTGCCTTGTACTTGTTTTCGGAAACTGTCTGAATAAAGAACCTGCCAGATGAGAAAAAGGAAGTGAGCACAGGGCACAAAAATACTTCTGCATCAGGAGGAATGAGCTGTACCACAGCAACCTGGCAAAGATGGGGCTGGGGGGTGTTGGGGGAGAAGCAGTAGCAGCTGTGTTGGTGATTAACATTGGAATGCAAAGCAAAATCCTTTTTCATAATTAGATGAGACAAGGACAGCTCTGGATTTGATCCCAAAGGTTCCTTTTCTTAACTAAAGGATCCTTAACCTTTTTTTAACCTTGTGACAACAGGTAGAGGTAACACAGTCATAATGTTCTAGGCAATATTTTCACACATTTGACGCGTACCTCACTGACTTCGGTGAAGGTACCCGTGTGAAACAGACACCATAATTAGCTCCGTATTTATCACTGAAATACTACAGTTTTTGCTGGGTTTGTAGGGTTTTTTCTCTGAGTGGTAACAGTGGCACCATGCTTCTGTCAACATTTGTGGGTTTATTGAGCAAGCCACGACAACTCTGAGCTACCTGATCCAGGTGCAGATGGCCCTGCCCATGGCAGGGGGGGTGGCCTAGGTGACCTTTAAAGGTCCCTTCCAACCCAAACCGCTCTATGATTCCATGCTCTGTTCTGTAGCTAAACCTTTACAGGACAGGGTATGTCAGGATTTACCACTGGAGTAACAGGCTAGCAAAGCAGGGCCTGAAAGAGGCTGTTTCCAGAGTTGTCATGTTTTTATAGAGTTGAAATCTAACATAAAATACACTGTCGCTGAAGAATGACCATTGTAGGTACAAGACCAGTAAAAAACAGAAAATATTTACAAGAGACTTGAAGGCAACGTATGTTATTTCAAATTCAACTGGTTTTTTTTTTTTAAAAAAAAAACCCCAAACTAAAGCCGTTAATCACACAAAAATAATTGCAGCAGAAAGTAAAACGCAAGTATTAAAGGACTTGATTTTTAGTATGGTTACTTCATACTTCCAACTAGGCAGCCACGTAGTTCTGTTAACATCCGCACTGTTAATTTCAGTAAGGATTTTGGGGATTGAAATGTTACTTTTTAACATGTTTTCATGTATTGGCTGACTGGAACATACCGAGCTGATGTTTTCCTGATTGCGTTTAGCTCGCTCCATCTCTGGAGTCATCGGTGTTGGAGTTCCTTTTGCCAGATGTTCCTTGTACAAAACCTACGGCGTACAAAAAGGTGTCCACAAATCTGACTGGAATAAGCACATTCTGTAAATGGTGTTATTGTTTAAGCATACTCATCACCGCAGGGGTAGAAAAGATCTTGGGAAATAAAGCATCTAAAAAGTTATTAGCTAGAGCAAAAGGGAAAAATCAAAGGGAAAAATAAGCAAAAATAAGGAAAACTGAGAAAATAAGGCTAAATTAGAAGTGGAGGTTTTTGTTCAGAACGGTTATTTTTAATACAAGGTGGTTGGCTTTCTTCTTTCAGTACCGAGCTAATGTGTTCTTGATTGCGTTTGACTCTCTCCATCTCTGGAGTGACCGGTGTGGGAGTTGCCTTCCCTAAGCCTTCTTTGTATACAACCTACAGATCACAAAGTAACTCAAAGTCACAAGTGTACAAATTAAAAACTGTAATGTTACTGGTTTTAGAGTAAACACCATCCATTATGAAAGAAAAAAAAAAAAGGGTCAGAGGAAAAACAGTATTAAAAAGTTAATTGACCAAAAAAAAAAAAATCTTTTAAAATTGTAGTACTTAAGAGATCACGTTCAAATTTGAGGGGAAAAAATTAGAGGGTTAAATAAAACCAGGCAGACTCAAGTTATTAAAAAAAAAAGAGTGCTGTATCATATCCCCTTTACTTCTTCCAGACAATACCGAGCTAATCTGTTCTTGATTGCGTTTGACTCTCTCCATCTCTGGAGTGATAGGTGTGGGGGTCGCTCGCCCCAAGTTTTCTTTGTACAACACCTGTGAGATACAGAAGATGTATCCAGGATCTTAAACCCCCCACTCCTTCCAAATCAACAGGATCTGAACACAAATTATTACTTGGTTATCAAATTTCAAAAAAGTCACAACTGATTATGGTATGCAGCACTGCACAAAAGCCAAACATCTACTGCTGTAAGGAAGGGTAAGAAAAACAAACTGTAAAAGAAAAGCTTGTTATTTTTTTGGTTAACAAAGACGGGCTCTATCCAGCTACAACCATGAGGATGGCTCTGTAGGCTCAGGGGAGCTGCCTCTGGCCCTAGAGAACCATTGAAGAAATGTTTTGTCTGCTGTTTTATCTGCGCTTGAAGCAATTCATGATATTTTGGGGAGGGAGGAAGGAGTTTTGTTGCCACACTGGCACTGAGCAGCCAGATAACGACGGGTGTTTGGTATCACTGCACCATTACACCTAGACGTCACCCCAGGCCACGGGGCCACCTGAAAGCTGTCGCTGCTACACCAGCCAGAAGAGGAACAGTCCCGTGCCTCCTGTGTCATTCCATTTAAGGCATCCTAGGTCACCTGTCACAGCAATACAATCTCACACGGGTCAGAGAGGTGGGATTTTTTGGGGGGCTGGGGTGGTTGCATTTCTTGTTTGTTTTTTGCTAAAGTCAAATACCCCTGAAAAGCCAATGAAAGCTTAAACACAGCATGGCAAGATAAACCTGAATATCTTGAGCAAAAGACGCTACGCTCTTGTCTGGATAGAGCCCACAGGTACACAAACTGAGCTGTAGAAAAGGCCTAAATTTCTGGATCAGACTGTTAACACTAAAGTAATTTTATTTTAGAAGAATTAATTTGCAGAAACAAATATATCTATTTTTTTAAACTAAAATAAACTTTCAGTAGGTAGTTAGAATGTTACTTTATTAAGATATAAGCACAAAGGAAAAAAGAAATGTATCTATTTTAAGGTACCGAGCTAATGATTTCTTGATTGCGTTTGGCTCTCTCCATCTCTGGAGTGACCGGTGTGGGGGTCACTTTCCCCACATTTTCTTTGTACAAAACCTACAGATATAAGGGAGTATCCAAATGTCACTAAAAAGGCACCAGCCACAAAAAACCAAACCAAACCAAAACCCCAAACAAACCCAAACCAACAGACAATACAGCTTTTGAATCACCGCGCTTAGAAAGGGTTAGATTGGGCACAACGCTGGTCCCGAAAGAAGCAACGGGAGCTTTGCCATTCATCTATCAGGATGCAGAAATGGGCCCTGTATGGCATCGACCCTGCACGAAAGCACGCTTGTAGTAAGAAAGGGTTAAGAAAATTGCAGGGAAACAATATCCATCCAAAAAACCAGGTCAAACCTAGTTCTAGTAAAACCCTGCTTCAGAGAGAGTTAAACAGAAGATACCACGATTGGCTTGTAAGTGCAGAAGGTGGGAGGTTTATGCTACGTGAAGTTAGAAGGCACGGATTACTAAACTGCTACCGGTACGTTAAACACTTCATTCCGATCTTTAGGAACTGGTTTCCTGTTAAAAATACCGAGCTAATGATTTCTTGATTGCGTTTGACTCTCTCCATCTCAGGAGTGACGGGTGTTGGGGTTGCTTTCCCAACGTTTTCTTTATACAACACCTATGAGACATAAGAAAGAAGCCAAAGAAAGCAACAATAAATAAAGAGCTGTCCGTAGGCAAACTGAAAGCCTAAGGCATTTTTCTTCTTGTATTTATCTTCTCAGGGCCTAGGTATTGCATATATTTTTAAAGTAGGTACTTACTTACTTAGAAATATTTTATGAGAGCAGTAGGGTTTGTCACACTGGCTTTTTAGCTACAGGATCACTCGTAATACATAGTGTCAGTACTACGTAAATGAGACCACAAAAATACCATATTGAGGGGCGGAGGGTGTTACGAATATGTAAATTACACATTTTTAAAAAGAAGTCGGCACTGCAGAAAGCATGAGTGGAGTTTGTTAAGTGTTTTTAGGATTAGAAAAAGGCATTAACATCACTCTTAAAAAAACCAATAAAAACTGTAACCAGTTAAAGTCACCACTGTAAACCAGAGTAAGACATGAGTAAGAAGTAATCTCCTCTATAAGGTGCTTTAGAGCAAGAGATGGCATTTCTTTGGAACAAGTGTTACAACATCCATTTATTAAAATTGTTAACGTTTTCATTTAAATAGAGTTAAAAGGAACTCTTTTTCTTAGCAAAGTACCGAGCTACAGATTTCTTGATTGCGTTTGACCCTCTCCATCTCTGGAGTGATGGGGGTGGGGGTTCCAGTCCCCACGCTCTCTTTGTACAACACCTGTGTAGCAACAAGAAGCATCCAAAAACATAATCACAACTCAGTAATAATTACATCCAAGGTGAAAGCAAATATTTGAGCCTGCTGGAGCTCAGTCTGCTCTAATGTGCCCTAAAAGCTACCCCTGGAAGCAATGAAGACCGGGTTGCCCATGGGATGGTTTGAAAGCAAAGAGGTCTATGGTTTTATCTTAGCAGGCAGGACAAATCCACATTTTCATGGTGGAGGAGAGCTTTTAGACTACCACTGAGGCCTGCTAGGAAGTCAGACCTTCCCCTTCTGTGATAACAGCGCTGAAACAGGAAACCAATAGGATTTAAAAAAACCCCCACATATAAAAGAAAAAGGAAGTTGGAACAGGGAGCAAAACGGTTAAAAATAATTATTATATAATAATTACATATACAAAGAAGTGGTAGGTGAGTAACACTGGAAAATATAGTACAGCAAGGAAGAAAGGATGTTTTTGTAAGTTGATTACATGGAAGAAAGGAGTGGAATTGTTCATTATTAATAAAGGTTAAAAAGTTCCGTTTAAGTGGAGTTAAAGGGAACACTGCTGTTCCTCCACAAAATACCGAGCTAATGTGTTCTTGATTGCGTTTGACTCTCTCAACCTCAGGAGTGACAGGTATTGGGGTTCCTGTCCCCAGATCCTCTTTGTACAACACCTGCGGGGTAACACGGCTGTGTTAAAAGAAGAAAGAAGGAACAAGCACACAACAGCAACACACAGCTTGCTGAGAAAACAGAAAGGATGTTTTTCAAAGTCGCTCCGAGCCAAAGCTTGGCGTAAAAGAGAAAAAATTAAAGTGCTCCTCAAAACCATACAGCTAAACACTAATAGTCTGCAATGCCTTTTGGCTGGAATGCCTTCTCTCTTTGCTTCTCAGCAGCTATATAGAAAAACTGTGCAACAGTAGACCTAAAGGCAGAAAGTATCAAATACAACACAAAAGGAACAAAGAAATCAACTCTGATTTGTTTACCCATTCCATAAACATCACAGCGGGTTACACTGGCGCAGATTAGAGCACTGTTACACTGAGGTCGTAGCCACAGATTTGTCTCAGGTGCTGAATAGTTTAGTTCTCATATATAAAGTAAGTAAAAACAGGGAAAGAAACCACCACACGAAGCAAAACTAAGGATTGTTGTGACTAAGAAAAGGAAAACAGGGTGTTTTTTAAGAGGAAAAAGAAATTAAAAAGATAATCAGACTCAAAAGGAAGGTGGAATTAAAAATTATTATTAAGATGATGAAATAAAAAAAGAGGAACAAGAATGATGTAAGTAACAATTATGGAGGAAAAAAAATCTCAAAGGGACCAGGATATTGATTTTTGTGTAAGTTGATTATAGGAGAACAAGAACATTTTTGTGTGTGTTAGAAGTATTTTAAAATAGATTAAAAGGGTATTTTCTGCTTTTTCAAACTCCAAAATACCGAGCTAAAGTTTTCTTGATTGCGTTTGACTCTTTCAATCTCGGGAGTGACAGGTGTTGGGGTTCCTGTCCCCAGCTCCTCTTTGTACAACACCTGCGGGGTAACACGGCTGTGTTAAAAAAGAAGGAACAAGCCAACACCAATAACACTCTGTTTGCTGAGAGAAGACATGGAACATGAGAGAAGTCCTGAATAAACACAGGAGTTAAAAAAAGCCATAAAAATAAAAAAAACAGTTTAAAACTCTGAAGATAAACACGGTATGACTTCTACCAGAATGCTACAATACCTTCCTGACTTGCTTAAGTGCTTCTCAAGGAGGACATTTAAAACTGGTGAGTATCGAGATTTAAATCTTATATAAATTATAATGCAGTATGTTGTTGCCTTTTCACCAGCAGCGAGGTAAACTTTTTCCTGACCATACTTGAGTCATTGGAGGACTGGGTCCTAACGCACATTCCTAGAGGCTTTTCTGCACGCACACACCTCGATGAAGAGTCATCCATTCCCAAGCAAAACTCTACTTCTTGCCCAGAGTTCGTCACCAAAGAACCTAGCTTGCTTGTTACAGGAAGGGCACAGAGGCATGATCGCAACAAAGGCGTAGATGTGAAAATGGTACCTGAGAAATAATAATTACTAGTGCTCTCCTATCTTACGTGACACTTTCTTCACTCTGAGAAACATCCTAATGCCTCTGATTTTTTTTACCCTGCAAATGCATGCTACCAACCTATCTAGAGCAGTTCATACCCGCTGGAGATCTGGGCCACTCTCTGTGCAACAATACTAAAGACTTCCTAAAGGATGAAGGCATCAAGTACAATGCAGAAGGAATAGAGAAATCAATCCTGTTTCATTTACCCATTCCATAAACATCGCAGCAGGTTACACTGGCATTTACCAGAGCACTGTTACACTGAGCTCATTCCCACAGATTTGTATCAGGTGATAAATAGTTTAGTTTTTATATGTGGTAAATCCAGGGAGAAAAACCAACAACCAAGGATTGAAGTGATTAACAAAAGGAAAGGCAGATATTAAAGAAGGAAAAAAAATTGTTCAGCGTCAAAGGAAAGATGGGAACACGGAATCTAAAAGTTATCATTAGTAAGATGATCTAATCAAAACAACGTAAGTAACAATTATGGAGGAAAAAATGTCAAAACATGGGGAACAGGATATTCCTTTTTGTGTAAATTGATTACAGGGAAATACAAGAGGGTTTTTTTTTGTGTTAAAATTATTTTAAAATAGATTAAAAGGGAAATTGCTGCTTTTCAAATTCAAAAAAAATACCAAGCTAAAGTTTTCTTGATTGCGTTTGACTCTTTCAATCTCGGGAGTGACAGGTGTTGGGGTTCCTGTCCCCAGCTCCTCTTTGTACAACACCTATATGGTAACATGGGAGTTTAAAAAAAAGTTAAGAACCAAAAAAAAATACCGCATTTGATGGAGGTAATACACATAATTTTTATGCCCACTAAACCTACTAGAAAGCAGGAAAAATTAGTAAGTATAAAACAGTCAACCATTGTGATAAATTCCGAGGAAGCCTTCGGGTAGCTAGAAATACTGCATCCCAATTCATAGATATGCTTCAGCAGAAGCATAAAGCATTAGAGGAATGGAATTAAGCAAATGAAAACTCCAGTGTTTTTTAAAAATGCAAAATACCTTAAGCTTCACCCAAAAAAGCTTTACAAATTAAAGGACATGAAGTGTCAAGTGTTAAAATTACATTAAAAAAAATCTTTTAAAAAATAAGTACATAAAATATAACTAACAATGACTAAAAATTTTAATAGCAGAAAGGGATGCTTCTATGTCTATAAGTTAATTAGAGAGAGTAGAAAATGTACAAGTGTTAAATAGTTATGGGGAACTTCATTTCTTAAATTACAAAAAAAATACCGAGCTAAAGTTTTCTTGATTGCGTTTGACCCTCTCCATCTCAGGAGTTACAGGTACTGGGGTTCCAATCCCCAGCCCCTCTTTGTACATCACCTGTGTGGCAACAGGGAGCATTAAAAAAAAAAAAAAGGAAAGGAAAGGAAAGAGGAGAACAGGGAGGAGAGAGAGAGAAGACAAGTAATTTAATATATTGAAACTTCAAAGTATGAAAAAGAGTTTTGTCAGCCCTGTTCAAAGGCTAGCAAGAAAAATCAATGAAAATAATCAGGTAATAATACAACTAGGTTTGTTGTCGTCTCACCTGGGTGCATGTAAATAATGCCAGCAAGACCTGCAGGAGTGCTTTGTGCAAAGCACAGCTTGAGCCACGTTACCTGAAAACTCTCTGCATTTATGCCTTTTTGCCCAAAGGCGTTTCCTTACTCAAACAAAAGATCTTGAATGAGCAGCTTTGCCTCTAAGATTTCTCAATAAGCTCACCAGCATGAGAGAGAGCCGTGATGATCTCAGAGACAACTAAATGTAGCAAAAGGTTTAACAACAGTGGCTTCTCTGAACTGTCCTATTAATCTCAATTCAGGACTGAATTTCGTATCGGTCATGTCTGATTTGGGTCAGAGCGAGTCAAAACTAGCCCTAAACTGCTCTAATTAAAACAGAAATACAGAACAAAATCACGATGTGATGGTCATTTGACTGGAATGTGTTAGGAGTAGAAACAATCTGGACAGAAATTCTCTGCTACAGTAATTTTTCCCTATATATGCAGTTTTTATCATTTTTTTTTCATATTGCAGTGGTACAGGGACACCACCCAGGTTTTCTTACAAAGACCTGTAGGATATAAGAAAGCATCCAACACGGCAAAACCAGGAAAAGAACCAACACGCTAGCTGCATTAGATTTGCTTCAGGAAGCGTTAAGAGTTCATTTCTCATTCACAGTGCAACCAGCGTGGTGAAGTGAAGACTGTTAGAAGGATCAACTTTGTTATTGAGGAGGAGAGCGACATCACTCGGGTACTACTATTTCATTGGGAAGAAAAATAAGGTACCGCTGAACTGCTTTAAGTAAACGAGGTTAAAATCTCAGAGCTGGAAAAAATTAATGACAATTAAGTTAGAGTGAAAAATTAAAATATAAGGGTACTGACAGGGTTTTAGTGATTTGATTAAGAAAGCGTTGTTCAAAGTTCAACAAAGAACTGAAAGAAAAATTTAATATGGAGGAGTTAAAAGGGATTTGATTTGCATTTGAAATGGCAGGGTTTGTTTTATTTAGCAATACCGAGCTAATGTTCTCTTGATTGCGTTTGACTCTCTCCATCTCTGGAGTAACCGGTGTTGGGGTGCCAGTCCCTAAGCCCTCTTTGTATAACACCTGTGAGGTACAAGAAAGTTTCCACAAAAAAAGCACTCAACACAGGCAAAATCATTAAATCTGA
The DNA here is from genome assembly GCA_034008185.1 of Gorsachius magnificus. Classification (NCBI taxonomy): domain Eukaryota; kingdom Metazoa; phylum Chordata; class Aves; order Pelecaniformes; family Ardeidae; genus Gorsachius; species Gorsachius magnificus. The sequence goes on along the minus strand of CM067085.1, from coordinate 2,297,436 downwards.
CTATTTTGTGAGTTATGTTTAGCGTTAGGATCACTTTTAAATTAATTTCACACTTGTTCTAGAGGCAAATATTAAGGAAGGGCCTGATGGTTGATTATTCTGTAAACACATAACTACAGGTGCTAGAAGATAAAGGGTTAAGATAAAACAAACATGGAGAGAAACACCACATCAATGTCACAGCTTGCTTCCAGTTTTGGTTCTTAAAAGAAATGCATGTAAAGTGGTAAATCACCAAAAAAAAGTTAAAGCACAAACAGGTGGAACATAAATGAGTTAAAAATATTGCAAGGGAAAGGACAGGAGCAGGGTGAGATTCTAAACCACTGAAGAAAAACAGATTATATGTTAGGGTGTTATGCAAAAATAAGTTGTTATAATAGGGGTTTTTTTAAATACCGAGCTAATGTGTTCTTGATTGCGTTTGACTCTCTCTATTTCTGGAGTGACAGGCGTTGGGATACCTGTCCCTAGGTCCTCTTTGTACAACACCTGCAGAACACAAGCACCCAGCAAGGTGAGATCATATTCCTTCCACATCTACAGTACATTTGGAAAGATCATTTACATGGTTTATAGGTAAATATAACCTGGGATTGTATGTAAATATGTGCACTATTTATTTTACTCAGTCTGCATCTTTTTAAGTACAGTCACCAGCTCAGCAAAGTGCTTCATGTCTATGCTGAGGTGCTTGAACACGTTGAAGTCAATGGAATACTTCGTTATAGTAGGACACAAATTTAAATATTCTGCTGACCTGGCATGAAAGGCAGGTACATTCTGCTTTTCATCTTAGTTTAGGAAATGCAATAGTATTACTCTTCAGGCAGTCAACATTTCTGGAGTCTTTGTTTGTGGTTTTTTGTGTTGGTTTTTTTTTTTATAGTATTAACAAACAGGTGAACCTTTTATAGACACGTTGAATATGAAAATACTTAGTTGTGGGCTCAAATTCATTTTGATCTATGTGACTATTCATTTGAACAGCTCTATTTTACTTTAAGTCTCTAGAAAGAAAAACAATTTTTAGCTCTCATGTTATTAGATTTAACTTAACATGTAATTGTTTGATTTTAAAAATTGCATTTTTCATGAAAGGAGTTGTCCAGGAGATGCCTGGGTTGGTTTAAAACCTAATCATGTAGAAATACATTACAAATGCTCTAAAGGGTCTTCTTGCAACTAGTAAAACACTTGCAACAAAAAGAGCTAACAAAAAAAATGTCACTGCTTGATGTCATTGAAACAATGAAAAAATACAAAAATAAAGCACTCACAGCAAAGGAAAATAGATTATGTAAAAGAAAAAAACAAAGAATCATTTGAAAAAAATCAACTCAGTTGTGCAAAAGTGAGCTGTAAAATCACTGGTGTCATAAACAGCTCAAAAGGGAAACCATACTTAGAAAACCAGGAATGGAAAATCGTAAGATACTCGTTACATGGGTGTCACAGCTCCTCAGCATTGTATAGCAAACATCTGAGGCACCAATAATCACAAGAGTATATCCTGCCCCAATTCTGTATGCAGAGGTCAAAGGAAAGCAGCAGAGGCTCAAAAGCAGGCGAGCATGTTGTGGTTATTAAAATCTACACTTAACTAGATATGGGAAGAGCCAGGTACTGTTCCCACTTAAAATTGGTTTTGTGACTACCAAACCAAAAAAGGCCCCATGTGGGTTTTTCCCACGAAGTTCTCTCTAGCTGATCCGTTTTTTTTCAGACTAATTGTAAGACTTCATCTGGGGGTTTTTGTTTCTAGTGCTGTGTTTAGAAAAGATCACAGAAGTAATACAGGGAAGTGGCTGACCGTAATGACCACTCTGAAACTCAGATATTTGAACTTCCCGCTGCTGAATATAGGGATTTAAGAGATCTGTTCTCTTTCCAACAAAAAATACCCACAAACACTACCAAAGTTCAGAGCTTGAGCTCTGCATGAGTATATAGGTAAGTAGAAGATATGGGCCATTACCGAACTGATGTGCTTCTGTGTCTCCTTGACACGCTTCACTTCTGGGAGATCAGGAATTGGAGTTCCTTTTCCAATACTCTCCTTGTACTTAATCTACAAAGATGCAGACATCAGAAAAAAGTAAAAGGACTTACATTAAAGCACAGCTGACGCAGGTATGTGTATGAAGTTACATGAATAAAGAGACATAGGTCCTTTACACTTCACAAACTCATTCACATCTCAGGTACTAAATGTATTCTGATAGAAGGAAATCATCAAGGAACCTTCTGCTAGAGTTATCTGATAGCCAGCTCCGCCACACTTCTACAAAGCAGTTGAACAATAACTCAGCTCAGGGCAAAAAAGCAGAATCTCATTTGACCCAGAATTTTTCAATTGAAGCTTAAAATTTGGGTATCTAGCATCTCCCAGGGGCTTAATTTCAGCAAGAACAACCCCCCTGGTTTATAACAATTGAACCATTTCAAGGTTTCTTACACTGAGTTCCAAAAAATTATGATATTAAAATTTTTAAATAATGTCTAAAAATCTTAGCCTAATGTGAGATAGGCACCTAGTCATATGTGGATACAGGAAGAGCATTATCCTGATCTCAAGGAGACTGAAACTTCAAAAGATCTCATTGGCTTTAACACGAGCAGAGAGCTGCTGTTAAAGTATTCCTGACATCTTCACAAGGAATCTGTTAGAAGGTAGCTATAGCTGTTGATGAGATCTCACTGTGATGGCACTTTGCTAAAAGGGTTTTCTAAAAACCACGGTCTTTCTACCAATGAAAGAAGAATTTTTGATTTGTGAAAATCTATCGTATTCAACAAAGGTGAAAGTCATCATACAACACTTTAACAATCACAGTGCTATTTGCATTTCTACTTTAGCGTAACAAAAAAAAAAAAAAGAATAGCATTTCACAAGAACATATTTACCATACTGTGCATGAAACAAATGGGCTGAAATGTTAGTATCTTTCAAACTAAAATGATGTCAGCATTCAAAAAAGCATGGAAAGGATTTACAAGTTTTGAATGAGAAGTAATACACACCATTATTCCAGTTTTAGAGTGTTATAATTTTTTATACACTATAAAAGCTTTACGAGACATGCGTTAGTAAGGCTTTTGACACTGTTTGCCCTGGCATCCTCACAGACGAGCTAATAAAGTACAGGTTGTTGGTCTATTCTCCCAAGAACTAGCGACAGGACAAGAGGAGATGGCCTCAAGTTGCATCAGGGGAGTTTTGGATTGGATATTAGAAAAAAATTCTTTACTGAAAGAGTGGTCAAGCATTGGAACAGGCTGCCCAGAGAGGTGGTGGAGTCCCCATCCCTAGAGGTGTTCAAAAAATGTGTAGACATGGTGCTTAGGGACATGGTTAGTAGGCATGGTGGTGTTAGGTTGACAGCTGGACTTGATGATCTTGGAGGTCTTTTCCAACCTTAATGAGTCTATGATTCTATGCTTAGATAAGTGCACAGAGACACAGACTGAAATCTGGCTAAACGGCCAGGCCCAGGGCATTTTGATCAGTAACAGAAGGGCCAGCTGGAGCCAGTGGCGTACCCCAAGGGTCAATACTGGGGCCAATACTGTGTAACATCCTCAATAGTGACCTGGATGCCGGGACAGAGTGCACTCTCAGCAAGTTTGCAGATGACACAAAATGGGGAGGATTGGCTGATACACCCCAGGGTTGTGCTGCCACCCAGACGGACCTTGACAGGCTGGAGAAACGGGCTGAGAGATATCTCCTGAAGTTCAACAGGGGGAAATACAAAGTCCTGCACCTGGGGAGGAATAGCCCCAGGCACCAGTACATGCTGGGGGCTGACTGTCTGGGAAGCAGCTTTGTAGAGAAGGACCTTGGACAACAAGCTGACCATGAGCCAGCAATGCACCCTCATGACAAAGACTAACAACATACTTGGCTGCATTACGAAGCGTGTTGCCAGCAGGTCAAGGGAGGTGATGCCTCCCCTCTACTCAGCACTGGTGTTCTGGAGTTCTGTGTCCAGTTCTGGGGTCACTGGCACGAGAAAGATACGGACTTATTGGAGCAAGTCCAGTGCAGGGCCACAAAGATAAGTAAGAGACAAGAGCATCTTTGATATGAGAAGAGGCTTAGAGAGCTGGGACTCTTCAACCTGGAGAAGACTAGGTTCAGGGGGGACCTTATCAATGTGTATACATACCCAGTGAAAAGGAATGAAGAGGAGGGAGCTACTCTTTTTGGTACTGCTCAGTGACAGGGCAAGAGGTAATGGTCACAAATTAAAAAAAAAGCAAATTCAATCTGAACACAGGAAAACACTTTTTTGCTGTGAGGGTGGTCAGCCATTGGAACGGGCTGCCCAGGGAGGCTGTGGCATCTCCATCTTTTGAGATATTCAAAACTCGTCTGGACACGATCCTAGGCAACCTGCTCTAGCTGATCCTGCTTGAGCAACGGGGTTGGAGTAGATGATCTCAAGAGGACCCTTCCAACCTAAATGATTCTTTGATTCTGTGCTAAATAAACTGTGTTTGGGATGAGATTAAAAATTATGGAAAGAGCTTTCACATTTTACAAATGGATTGTAAGTAAAAAAAAATTGAATGTTAATCATTAGAAAGATTACTGTTTAAGTAAGAAGAATAGGCAAAAACTTCTAGAAAGCAACCCTTAGCCGGATGGATTATTACCAAGCCACTGTTAGCAACATTTAAAGAAATAAGAGGGGGAAAAATACATTATTTCAAGTTTAATTAGAGCTGGCAGAGTATTAAAAATCAATTCTTCTGTACCGAGCTAATTGCATCCTGGGTTCGTTTAACTCTCTGCATCTCTGGTGTCTTTTCAATAGTAGTTCCAGTTCCAATATCTTCTTTATATAAAATCTTAACATTTAGAATGAAGACAACAAGGTTAAGCATACAAAACACAACATTATTTCTCCTAGAGAGTGAATCGCAGGCTCATGACATGATTTGTACACAACAGTGGAGGCTGAAAGCCAACTCAGAGGATTATCTGCAGTCACTGCCTTGTTGCCTATCTGCAGTCTGTCCTACCACGAGTGCCATTTGTGCAAAAAAGGGGCTGATAATTTATATTTGTAATAATGCATTTTAAGTAGAATCTCAAAACATTTGTAGGCTAATTTTAGGATCGAAGACTAATTTTTGTTCTAATTTATTTTATTATGTGTTACACAAATGTCTTCCACTTACTATGCTAATGGTGCTAGTGGCAAAATGACAGAGCAGACTTTAGGCACTTCATGGTAACACATGAAATGTGAAACAAATCAGGCAGACAGTTCAATTTTCACTGAAAGAAGACAGTTGCAGCACAACATGAATGCACTACTTACACAGTAACAGGACAAATGAGAGGTGGACACTAGTAATACCAATTTAAGTACAGGACTGATTATTTAACTCACAGCTATGTCTATGTGAAAGAGTGCAATCAGGGCACTCCACAAAAACCAGTAGATAAAAAGGGGTAGCAAAACCCAGCTAAATCTACTTAGAATAAAATTAGTTTCGTATGAAAAAGTTCTTACACACATTTAAGCAAATCAAGAACATAAGTACCTGTAAGGTAAGAGCCCAAACCAGTTATGTTACTAAACATAATAAACTGTATTTTTTTGAATGAGAACTGAAAACAGAAAATAACTATACCGAGCTGAAATTCTTCTGGTTTTCTTTCACACGCAGCATTTCTGGTGTGTCTTGTACAACTGTAACTTTTCCTTTACTGTTCTGTAGGTCCCACTGATACTGAAGCTGTGGAAAAAGTTGAAGTAAAACTTCAAATGTTCACTCTATGCCATAAAAATTTACTCACAGAGTTTTACTTGAAGATGAGGAAAAAAAAATTCAAGTACACCTTATAAGGAGGTCATTTTAACATCACCATTAGTGATATAAAGATGTACCACAGTTACATGTATTCTCATTTAAATTAGCAATGGGAGATCCTTAACTAGATTCACTGAAAAATCTTGAAAGGTGCCAGATTGTATCTAAAACAATGTAGCTTGACAATGAAAGTTAAAGATGGCACGTCAGATTGTGGAGTTCTGTTACTGACCATACAGTCTTGCAGGTAGTCCCACTGACAACAACAGACATCTTCTGGAAGTATAATTCTCTATTACTTGCAAAGGAATTGTCAAAGCACTGCAGCAGAAAGGTTTTTCCCAAGAAAATTACAGAATTGTTTCGGTTCCCTGTGTGATGCATAAGTGGGCTGCTGCATGCATAGTGGACCCTCTAACTGAAGACATAAAGACAGCCTGGTTGGGACTAGAGTGTGATATCAGGACCTTATCAAATGAAAAAAGGCTAAACATTTTTTACTAGTTGACAATAGCAGCAATTATTATTTATATACATACTGTGCTAAAATTCTTTTGATTCTCACGGACTCTCTGCATTTCTGGTGTGTCTGTTACAGGCACGTAGTATGGCATGGTCCTTTCTGCATCTTCCTTATACTTTTTCTGAGAGAAATACAAAATATATTCCATTAACACAAAAGCAGTAATAACGATCTGGCATTGCTTATTGTTGCATAGTGCCCATCTCTATGGAAATGTGAGCACTTCTGTGTCTGATATAAATTCAGATTGTGCCTCTGTGTAAGATTTATTTCAAACTTGAGGCTGTTAAGGACTATGAAAATTAAGCTAAATCTACTTAGAACAAAATTAGCTTTAGTATTGCAAAAGCAATAGAAATTATTGTTTCATTTTATACTCTTAAAATAAATTAATTTCAATATTGAAATGGACTTTCAGAGTAAGAGATGCCACATCACAGCTCCAGAAAAATTTGTTTTTCTGGTGTACCTCCTGAATGTTGTGACAGGTAGTTATTTAGGTGATCCAAATTAGTATCCACTTGAGTTTCCCACGTGAACAATGATTAAATTGCTTTACTCAAGATACCTGGCTTGAAAGGTTCTTGACTTGCTGGGCATGAATAATCTCCGGAGTATCGACAACACTGGTGTAGTTGGCTTTCTCCATTTCTGCCAATTGTTTGTATTTGATCTGTTAGGGAAAGCTCACATTCAGGTGCCTTATACATATATTGACAACATTTTTCATTTGGGTTCATCAGAAAAAAAACTGTTAATACATTTTCCTTTAAAGAAGACATCAGATGTGATATATGAGAGATTCACACAGACCTGGCTGGCAATGTCAGTGGCATTCTTTGCTCTCACAAAATCTGGTGTCTCCAAAGCCAGTTCCGTCAGACCTTTTCCTCTGATTTCTAATTCCAAGGCTTTTTTGTACTCTTTCTGCAGACAAAGACAGCAAACAGGTATTTTGTCAGTGCAAATGCAATACCTTTAGCAACTTCAGATAGTTTCATGACCACACTACAAAATAAGACTACTACTAATATAAACTCACAAATAAACCCACAAATGATGTCATTAAAGCATGTACTTTATGACTTAAATCCTGAGAACAAACAGCCCTACTCCAGCAGTAAATGGAGCATGCTACAGGCCAGCTGTATTAAGGTCACTCTTCCTTCTCACACCAGTCATCTCTAAGTGTAAATTCCTCTAGGTGATCAGCGACCAGTGCAAAGCAGTAACTTGTACAGAAGAGAAGCAACAGGCAGCGAGCAGCATATGAAACGCATGTGGTAGCAGAGAGTGGTCACAGACGTTTCACAGGGAGCATGTCCAAAAAATGCAAGGTGTCAGGATTCTCTGTGACATTTGGAATGAATACCCCCCTTAAAAACTCAGTGCTGCTGGAGCAGCCACTCTTCCAAAAGAGATCTTCCACTAAGGTCTAAAAGATTTATTTTGTATAGATTGGTATAATTCATAACCCTCTAAGCCAACTCTGCTGAACTTAACAGAATAGGTCTGTAATATTCTGGTAACAAAATACAGGCTCTTTGAACAACTCAAAAGCTTTGCACTACTAAGTACAAAATGCTGTTTTCAGTAAGGATGCTTATCTTAAGAGTATTTTGTTAAGAAGCAAAAATCAGAAGTAACGCTAAAAAGTTACTGGTTTCAGCTTTCAGCCTGATGATGTCAAGGCTTTTAAACTATGAGCTAATCTTACCCTATGAAAACAATCACTATGAAATATTGATTATACCAGTCCACCACATAAATAAAGTAGCTGTTAGGTTTGCATCCTGACTGTCTGCTGGCCACCTTTCTCCATCAAAGCAGGGAAGACTGCCTCGGCCAGCAGTCCTGCAGCTGCCAACTGGGCATCAGTCCTGGGCAGGGACTGTCCATGAGCGTGGCTGGTGTTTCTGACTCCCCCATCAAGCCTAAAGCATTTGAAAAGAGCTCTTTGCTGCCCAGCACGCCTCCCAAAGCAGAAGTATGCCAGTCTGGTTCCCTCATTGTAGTCCCTTTCTGATGTCTCACTTTGCTTCTTGTCTCCTCAGCCTTGGGTTACCTGCTCCTGACCTGAGATGCCCAGTTTACACAACTGACACCTCTGGTTCCTACGTGTAGCCTTGCTGCATCACAGAGCTGGTTTAGTCTATTCCTTGTCTGATCTGACTATCGATCACAGCACCTCTTTCCCACTTATACTCCTGACAGTAACTGCAAAGCCAGAAAAGAGCTCACTTGAAAGTTCAGGCTCCCGGTTTTATCCTTAATCACCCATACACATCCTTTTTTTCTCCCTACTCAAGGGTTTCTAGGGAACGACAAAGTTCATACTAGTGTTATACAGCCATAAGCATTTATCAGTTGGAGGCCGTTACATCCATTCAGGTACTTTCCATATAGCTTTTGACATACCTCGTTCAGGATTTGAGTTGCATTCTTCGCTCTTAACATGTCTGGAGTCTCCTCTAAAGCTGTTAGTCCTTTACCTTTGACACCTTCCTCCAGATCCTTCCTGTACTCTTTCTGCAGAAGAAACAAAATGAAAACTGCAAAGACAGACTAAAGAGAGTTCGACACTCTACAACTTTGTTGCAAAAATTAAAAAAGAAAAAAATTTTTTTTTAAAACAACAAAGAATATTGTATAGGGTTATGTAAGAACTACTGCAACAGAATATAGTCTTTATTGTTCAAGATAAATTGCAAAGGCACACACATATACACGCCACTATGGAACAGTTAGGCTGATCAATGTCAGAAAGGGACACAGTAAATAAGAATACAGTTAAAAAATGTCCACGACAAATTAGATCACAACACAAAATATATGTAAACATGCTTAATGTGAATGGTTAGGAAAAAGAAAGTGGTGAAGAAATGTTGCTGAGAATACTTAGTCGAATTATTTAACTTCACAGAGGAAATAAGCACAGAATAACTGCTACCTCGCTTGCTATTTTGGTTGCATATTTGACATGTAATAAGGATGGTGTAATCTCCAAGCCAGTAAGGTTTCTGCCCTTAATGGACTCTTCAAAGTCCTTCTTATATTCTTTCTAATGAGAGTAAAAAGAAAAAAAGCAAAATAGCAAATATTTGTTACATCATTTTTAATTACATGAAAAACTACCAGGAGGATGGAGCAGTGGTTTGGTATTAATGTCACAATGACAATCTGCTACAGTCAATGCCGTGGGCATCTAAAGCAATAAATCCTGTTTCTAATAAAGCCCATGAAACAGCTCATCGCTTGCAATGGAAATAGGACCTGACCCTGCTTTTTTTTTTTTTCTTTTTCTACTTATTTGTATATGCAGAGAAAACATTCAATGGAGTCACTCAAACATAATGACCAATGGACTTATACAACTGTTTTTCAGCATGTATAAGCCTTCATCTGTGACAGAACAAGATCATACTTCAAACAAACAGAAATAAACTGCTTGAGGAAATAGAATGACAGGTCAGTGAGGAACATTATGACAGTAGAGACAAACAGGAAAAAAATGCGTTTCTCAAAAATAGAGTTCTGAGGTGAAAAGAATAACCAGGGCACTTCCTGTGGACTACGATAATCGACATACATACTATACTCGTGTTGCAAAAGTTTAAGTGAAATGTATTTCATATTACATTTCTTCTAAAGACTCGAAGACTCACTTAAGCTTCATTTACTGAGAGCTTCTGACAGCTTTGCTGATAGCTTCTGACAGATAATATACACTTCATCATGACACAGGAAAGCTTCATGGATTTTAAATGTAGTATTTCATAACCAACACAACGAAATGTGATAAAGCTATAATTTTTCAGTCTATCAGCATGCACAAGATGCAAGTATAATTGTCCGTCTAAATCACTGTGAAAGTTTAACTGAAAAAAAAAAATTTTAAAGTTTTCTAGTCTATCAGTATTGATTTTAACCATACCTCACTCTGCATGAGCTGAGATTCCTTTGCAGTAAGGTATGTTGGAGTTTCAAAGTCCAACATAGGTTTTCCTTTTTCCTTCTCATACTTTTCTCTGTATTTCACCTGAGAGGAAAAGAAAAAAGTTACCCTCCTAAATAATCAAAGAACCAACTCATCGACTAGTATGTGCCTACTTTGGTCAACAGATCTGTGGTAAAAAATGCATGTCTAATACTGTTTACCTTCCTGAAATCCATATTATTGACCAGAAAATGTAAAATCAAAGGTCAGGCTTTCAGCAGAATGTGTGGGGCCTAGAATTCTAATGATTTATTTCCTGTTGCAGAGAACAAGCAGTGTCAGCTCAGATTTCAGCAGTTTACTGATCACAGGAAGGAAGACAGGTAGCTGTAAAAATGTAACTTGAAGGCACTCAGACTGCTCGTGGCCCTGGCTGAGTTCAGCCAGTTACATGTTAATGGATTGCTGGAGTATTAGTGGCAGGGCTTGAAAAGATGCAGTTTAGCGACTTGCTGACTAATTCTGTGCATGAGTGTCCAGGAAGTAAAATGCCAACAAGGATGAAGATATTCTTGCTTCAAGTTATAACATCCAGCCCCTTAGGGCATCAATTTTCAGACTGCTGCATGAGGTAATGCTATTCTTTGGCTGAGAGAGATCTCAAACCAGAGCAACAAGTAGCAACTTAAAAGTTTAACTACAAACTGATTAGCAACCATGTTCTTATAGTCCTTTGCTATGTAACATTTTTGCTCTTCCATGCCATGCAGCAGAACAGTAACTATGGCCCTTTGTGTTCTAGCAGTAATTTCTCTCTTGCTTTACGGTCAATAAATACCTGGAATAGAACCTGGAATAGAGAGGATTAGAGACCAAATCAGAGTATGAATTTCTCTGGAATGATTCACCGTTCGTTGTATTCCAGAGGGAAAAATTGTCAGACACATTTAATAGCAGCAGTAGGTATTGTTTTGGTTAAATTTTGGATGCTGAAAAAGACTGGCAAGAGCTCTCCTTCGTATCACTTGAGGATAGAATGGATAAAGCAGTTGAAAACACACTGTCAGCAACAACCCTACTTCTTTCAATTTCCAGTTTCTGTGATTACCAGGTCCTTTTTCTACATACAAAATCAGCCTGATAAATGTATTATAGTGTGTAAAAAGATCCATATACAACAGAAAGAAGTAATGTTAAGATCTACTCTAGAATGAAGAAATAATTCAGATATTTTATATGTGTTCTAAACTTGCAAATGTGCAAATATTTCTCCTTGACTTGTTTATTCAGGTGTGCAGTGTTTATCAAGAAGATAGGCACAGAGATTGTTATATACTGGGGAATTTTCTAGGGTGACTTCAGTGATGGAGACTGGTACTCAGTGAGTGGGGTTAATGAGAAACACATGTCCAACTTACGTGGCTCTGTAGTTCTGATGCCTCCCTTAGATGAACCTGCTCAAGATTATCTGGCACCACATGGTAGTGACCCTTACTCTTCTCATATTGCTTCTTGTACTGGTACTGAAGGGAAGGTGTCAAAAATCATCTCAATAAAAAAAAAAATCCCTCAGCAAATTTACTTCTTAGGTCCAATCAAAGCAACACTTCAATGGAACATCAAAGAGAAATTAGAAATACAAAAAGCAAAATAAAACCAAGAAGTTTAACTCCCAGTATCAGATATCACTTCTAAAGATGTGGGTGAGCAGTTATCTTTTTTTGACTACTTTGATTGCAACAAAGATTTTTGCAAAACCAGGATTAAAAAATGAAAAAGAAAAAAGAAAACACAGTGGATACATGAAAAGGCTGTACCAGGCAATAATGATTTTTGTCTTTTCTCAGTAAAATTATCAAGTATTTTGTTAGACATAATTCTGTACATCTACAATGGGGGGATGTTAAACATAAAGATCAAATGAAAAAGCAGAAAAAAATTAAAAATTTAAGTATAGTAAGCAGTAAGGAAAAAAGTAAAAAAAGAAGAAAATAGTATTTGTTAGTGTGATGCAATCAGTTAAAATGTAATAAAGAATCAATCCACTAAAAACTATTAGAGGATTTAAAATATTAGCAGTTCTACAGCTAATAAAGATTTCACTTCCCAGAGGGAAAATGTGGCAAAGTTGCTAGTTAAGTGGGAAATAATCATTAGAAAGTAGAGAAAGAGATCACTACCAGGTGATGTCCCATGAACAATAACAGAGGGAGCAATTGTTACATAAATAGTTAGCAGAGATCAATCCAGCACGGAATCAATAATACTGGAAAACTCAAATGGATCTGGGATTAGTTAATGAGCTTACAGCACTGGCGAGTTGGCTTGTACTCAGGACATGGTTCATGATCAGCGATTCAGACATGTCGGTGACAGGCTTATGAAGTTTCTTTAAATCCGCCTTGTATTTCACCTGCAGGTAAGAAAGGACAAACAACATCAAAAATGAGACTGCTAATAAAACCAGTGATATTGAATGTATTAACATGAAGGAGGTCTTTGTTACAGAAATGTGAAACTTAATTTCTCTAGAGGAAACATACCTCACTAGCCATGTTGTGAGCATCTTTCATGGTCTTGTAGATTTTAGCCTCCTTTAAATCATACTTTGGCTTTTTACCCATCTCTTTGGAAAAATTCTCCTTGTATTTCACCTAAATTAAAAAACAGCCAAGTATTACAACTGTTCTTGAGTACTCACTTGTTTGGCTTCAGAAGGCAAAGAAACCCTACTTCAATGCTGATGGTAAGCAGAAGAATGAAAATGTAGTAACTTGAAGGCATCCACTGGAATAAAGGCTATTTTAAAGATGACCTGACATGGAAAGAAAATCTACCATCTTTATTTACAAAATACTGCTTGTAATTTTTCTTTCAGTGCACAGGTTATATCTCCTCGTTGTAAAAATACCAGACATAGTCAAGAGAAGTATGCTGACAAAACACAGCTAAATTCTGACACTGAGAGAAGAAGAATTTTTCATTTGATGGGAACTACGCATAGATAAAAGATACCCTGTTTCACAAAGAAGCAAACACTGAAAGAGGCATAAAGAATATTTAAAAGAACTTTTTATGTACTTCTTGGAGAAATATGAGCTTCAAAAACTACCTCAAGACGTACGAGCACTGAAGATGGCAATATATCAAATACTTTTATATGTGTTGTTATGCACATATTGTGTTCTGTATAAATAAAAGATGAAGAAAGATGTTAACGATCACAAGCAGAATACTGATAGAATTAATTACTAGGACTTAGATTATGCAAGAGGCTTAGTAACACTTCCAAACCACATTAGCATCGGCAAGGTAAACCATAGCGATATAAGCCATAATATTCCAGCAGACCTGGGCCCAAGGCACAGAATGTTGATAGGAATGAGAGTTTGGCTAATGGCTTAAATGAGGGCAAGTCCTTCATCCATCGTGACCTATCCCATCCCACTGCTGCAGGTGCATTCCTCACTATTTCTTGTAAACCTACAAAAGGGGATGGTTCCATTTGGAGTATTTTTTTGCTATCAGAGATGCATAAAATTGTTTCAGAAGAGTTACTGAAGAGTGCAAGAAAAACTCGAAGTATTAAAGATTAACTTCTGGCTTATCTAAATGGATCCCATAGTTAGTGTGTATGCTCATCACCGTTAGAGTAACTATCAGTAGAAAAATTCTGAGGATTTGTCATTCTTTCCCTGCAGTAGTATTCTGCCTGGTCTGGAAACAAGTGAGGCAACGTTTCCTTCTGTTTACCAATCCACATTTCCTTTATACTAAATAAGCTAGCAACCCCCATCCCTGGTCTAAAGAACAAGAACTGAACAGCCATCATCAGTCCTTCTGAAAGAATTTGATCTTCTTCAGGACCAAGATAATACTTATAAAACGCATGCAGAAAATATAAGACTGGCTGATTAGGAAAAAGAATTAATGGTTCTTCAGGAAAAAACCTGATGTCACAAGAAATATTTATGTGAAAACTGAAATGAAGGAAATAAAATACTGAAGAACGGGTAATTAAGCTGAGGAAAAGCTGACTCATGCTAAAGGTTTTGTTATGACAATTACAGAAATGTAAACAGATAATTTCATATTAGTAAAAAAAGATGATTGAACGCAGAATTAAATCACATTCCACAATCACATTTCACACTTCGATTTCATTGTCATATTCCTGCCCATGCAGCACCATTTGGTTCATGCTGGATACCACTGTTGCTCTTTTGCTTTGCAAAATATAGCAACATTCAGATAAAACACACAGTGAAACAGGCAAATCCACAAATTATAGAGCTGCTGTAAGAAAAAAATAATATTAACATTTTTGAAATAGAGGAATCAGTATTGGTTCTGACCTCATAAAAATTCAAATCAAGCAGAAGTATACTAGAATCTGTTAAGTTTTGCAAGCTATGCAACATATGATCAAGATCAGACCATCATGCCAAAGAGCTTACTTTTTTTAAGCCCTGAAGAAATGTTACTGAAAGACCTATGTAAAATTAAAAACAAGCATGCTAGGTAGGCAGACAAAATCCAGATAACAAAAAGGCAAGTGGACAAACAAACTGGACATAATGCTTTATAAAGAAGAAGTTTACAAGAGGAAATGTCTAAGAGAAAAAAATGTTAAAGATTGTGCCGATTATTCTGTGCTCCCTTGCCTCTACAACAGTTTGTTTCCTTTCAGGATCAAAAGAATCTCATCAAAGCATGTTTATAAGACTAGGAGAACTGGCTAGCACCGGAGCAAAAGTGTGGAAAAGGCGGATCTCATCACTGAATGGTAATAAACATAATTTCTTCTTTGTCTTGCAGTTCAATTGTTCAGTTTAAGAATCCTTGGTCCTGGTGAAAAGACCCGTTTTTCCTGACAAACACAGTGGCTGACATTCAAACATGCGACAGTTACATGCAGCAGTCATGGCTAGACATGGAAAAACATAATCCCCTTTTTTTCATTTGGAAATACATGTGCAAAACTGAAATGGCGCAGGTCTGTGCTGCTGCTTCAAAAACTGCCTGGCAGCCATCGTTCTTCTGTTTTCCAAAGGTTTGAGATGGCAAGAAATATAAGAAGCCATGTGCCCCCAAATCACTATGGGGTACGCTTCTCAGAGGCTCTGAGGCTGATTCAGTCATACTCTATGCTTCTGTTATGCCATTCCAGCACAATGTAAACAGGATAATTTATTTAAAGTTTAAATAGAAGTTTGAATAGTCAAAATGAAGTTTCAGTGTGAACATTACACATATGGTACAACTGTTCACTGAAAATTACCAGCACCATTGTTCGGGTTTGTCATACGCACATATTTCCATTTTTCGCACAGTTTCAGGAAAACCAGCTCAAGCTTATGTATACATATTTAGGTTTTTTGGGTGAAAAAGGCCAATTTTCACATTGCATGAGTGCTTCGGAAACTTCCATTAAAAACACTGGAAGTTCCAAAACCATTATGAAGTTTTGCTACATTCAACACAACAAGATCCAGTGCAACTGGTGCATCATAAACCCTTTAACAGCTTGGAATTCTAAGATAATATGCAAGCAAGAGACAGATGCATAAAAATGGCATTCCCAGATGTGTCACTTAAAGTTATCTTACATGACTACTTAGCATATTAGCTTTCTTAAAGGTTCTCATCCATGGGGTATCATAAGATGCAGCTCCATGCCCTCTCATATGTCGTTTGAGGTATTCTGCCTATAATGCGCAGCAAGAAAGCAAGATCAGAAATGCAAATAATTACAGGATTAAAGCATGAAGTGGTGAGAAAGAACCAAGTTGAACTGAGGTCCTGGCGGAAGAAGTTGTCACAGTAAATAGCAAGCGTGTGCTTTAGACTGATCGGAAAACATGACCATTGTATAGAAGTAAGCAAGCTTCTATTAATATATTAACTTCAAACCAGAAGATTCTTTTAAAGGCACAAAGTAGAAAGTAAGCTGCTGAAAGAAACATGTCCATGTCATAAAGGATGGATAATAAGAGTTAGGTAAAAGGCTGCTTCTTTTAAAGCCAATACCCAGAAAAGTTAAAAAAAGAGAACATGGCTAACACTTCAGCCTTGGTATTTAAAAGATCTTGTCAAAGTTTATTTAACAAAGAAATACCTTGCACTGGGATTTAATTTTTACTTTAACACGTTCCCTTTAAAATATTCCCTTATCTCCTAACCTAGAAATAATTTCAGTTATATTATTATTATTATTATTATTATATTAGTTAATACCAAGTCTCATTTCTCTCAGTGCTGTGGAGTTTCACCAACTCTAATTATTACCTGGCTAGTTAGCTTGGACACCTCCTTTGCCAGTTCAATATCTGGACGTCCCAGCATGGTTACGCCAATGCCAGCTTCTCCACGCTTTTTATATTCAATCTAACAAAGAAAAAAAAAAAAAGTATAGTTCAGTAGTGATGACATCCCTTTTTAATTATTTTACTGACACAGTTTTTAATAGTAAAATTACTGCTAAAGAATTATACAGAAGACTTAAAAACCACTTACATCGCTAATTAACTTGGCAGCCTGAGTTGCTTTCTTAATATCTGGTCGATCTGCTATAGGTGTGTAGTGGAGCTTTGACTTGGCATCTTTCTTGTATTCGATCTAATCCATGATGATAGACAGAGGAAAGAAAATTACTGAGGTTTGTACATGAAGAATATACCTAATAAGGACACAGCAATGTTGCTGGGAAGGTGCATTCGGGGGTTTTTTTAAAGTAATTTCACAAGGAGTGGATTTGGGAATCTGTTTTTGCAAGTTGTCTACAAATGCAGAAATAAGCATGTGCAAATCTGTCTGTATTTGAAGGAATAAAAAAAATTATTAAATGTGATTTGCACTAGATTACTTTAAATCCTACCATGTGATTAAGTAGAAATAGGATTTTCCAAGAAATCCTTTATTTCAGTGCAATTTTACATCTGTAAATACTTGCACCTTTACCTTTCAGAGTTACACCTGAACACGGAGGCTGGGAGGAAATCCAAAAGTACATGAACTTCTGTTTTTGCCAGCTGATGTTGATTGAATTTGCTTAGACAAGCTACTTGATTCTTGAAAAGACAAAGAAAACTTACTGTACTCTGTTTTTTAGCAACTTCCATGGCATGTTTCACTTCGGGAGGCTCCAGCATGACAGAATAATTAGACTTGCCTTTCTCCTTCACGAAGTTCTTTTTATAGTTTGTCTGTTAAGAGCAAAAATGGCCAGGTGTGAGTTTTTAATTTCATATGGAGGTAAACGCTATGGAAACTTGGAAATAAGCTCACTGAAACTGTTAAGACAGATAAAATGCAGTCTCCTCGGTCTCAAAAGGTACGGTCCCCAGCTCATTTGTCATAATTTGTACTTTCAATTACAAACGCTTGCTATTTGGAGATAACGATTTGTGTTTAAACTGCGTTTTATGAAAAATAAAATCTGAATTAAGGGCACCCCTTTAGCACTCCAGTCTGTCACTTTTCTCCAGAGTATTTCAACAGATTCCCAATAAAATGTGTTTAGCTCTTCCTGTTGCTCTCCTCGTTCTGGTAGGAATTAATCTTTTCTGACTCCTTAGGCATCTTATGATGAGACTCTAAATGTGTTGCATGTATACTAAAACACCCAACAGTCTAATCAATTACAGGCAGCAGGTGGTAATCTCACCACAAATTGTTATCACACCAGCTACTTACCTCACTGACATGCTTGGTCACCTCTTTCACATGAGCAGTGTCTCGTGTCTCTGGCAAGGTTGTATAAGACCCATGTGGAAGCTGCTTCTTGCTGTATTCTTTGTATTTGTTCTGAAAGCACAGAATAAAAATAGGTAAAAACCAGCAGTGCAAACCTCACCCCCCCATATTAAAAGGATGTACTTAAAATTAACAAATAACTCTCCGCTCTTTTACCTCAGACACAAGAGAGCTGACATTCTTAGCCAGGAGGATCTGAGGTGTATCTGGAACAACAAGGCACGTTCCTCGAGCTTTGTTATGCTTCTCTTTGTATTTTATCTATCAGGAAGAAAAGATGTAATTTTGAGCAATGTGCATCTTGTCTTGTGGCAATTTAAAACCCAATTACTATAGTTGCGCCTGCTTGTTAGTGCAAAAGTTTGCCGAAAATCCCGTATTTTGATGTCTTCCAAGATAAATTCATTCCAGTCTATATATTCCTCTAGCTGTCACTTGGAATTTTATTAATATATGGAATACTAATATTAATATATTGTTAGTAACTATTAAAGATACTTGGAGTTATGCACAAGTTATACCTGCAGCTTTTTCTTGTTGTTTTCTCCAGATAATATTTTCATTTCAATAACAGGAATGGAGAGATATACCAAGGTCTAGGGTGTGCAGGCCATGTTAACTTTGAATATTTATTTAATCCATCAAGTAGGCCAGTGACACTTATAAGACCAAATTTATTCAGATTTTGCCAATTTGTTAATGAAATAAACAAGTCAAATCAAATAATGAAATGAGACTGACAACAACTTTTAAATTAACCAATCATATTTCCAATGGTAGTTTATGTAGTATATAAAGTTCTAGTAGAACAAAAAAAAGTGAGTGTTCAAGTACTTACATCACTCGCCAAGATGGCATTATTTAAGGCTAATACTGTGTTTTTATCATCCGTGACAGAGAGTTTGCATCCCTTTAGGAATTCCCGGTCCAGTTTGTATTCATACTGCAGGAAGAAAAAAATAAGAGAGTCTCAAATCTTCTACTACTTTTTTTTTTATTCTGAACGTGAGAGATGTGTGGAAAGGGAGTATTCAGTTTGCTCTGATTTTCTTACATCACTCTGTTGCAGAGACGACTTGGCTGCTTGAACAAAGTCAGGCCTATCAGCAATCCAGTGCCAATGAGCCTTGGCTGCTTCATATTTCTTCTTATAATCCAGCTGTTTATAGTGAAACAACAAGAAAAAAAAAGAAGTTAATTGGAATTTGGGTACTTTACACATGACATTCATATAGATGTAAATTCTCTTTCAGTCTGTACCAATTAAAGCGAGAAGAGATAAGAAAGTGCATCTACATCAGACTAGGGCCTTCCTCCAAATCATGTACGATCTAGTGGGAGTCCATTTGCTCTAGTTTTTCCACTGGTAGGTGGAGAAAGGAATATGAAAGACTGAAAAGATGTCATGACTTTGAAGAAGGTGAGTGCTTTCAGTTCCTTGCCTATTCAAGTGGATGCTGGGCCTCCAATAATAGAAAACACAGGAGAGCTTCCCATGAAGCGCTTACTTTGTCTATGATAACATCATCACAGAGAATTTCTGGGATGGTTACGTCTCTGTCAGGAAAACATAGGGGGCCTAGAAGAACTGTAGATGTGTGACATACAAGGAGCTCAAGTGACCTCAAGGAGAACTTGCAAGAGTGAGCACTTTAGTATGAAATAAATTAAAATACATTTTATTCAAGCAGTATAAGAATTAGAAACAATGCCCAGGCTCAAAAATTTTTCAATGGAACTGAAAATAATTTGTTGTGGCCTCATTTGCCAGTCCCAAACACTATCCATAATAAAATTAGTAAAACTGAACTCACATTGCTGTTTAGCTTGTAAGCATGCCTTGGAGTCTTAATGTGAACAGAATCTGCTACGACGTTGCAGTGAGATTTATTCCTCTCATACACTTCTTTGTATTTCAGCTAAAGACAGACAAACACAACAAATGTTTACAAAGATAATATCACCATCAACAAGAAAAGCATCAAAATATGAAAAACATGGTATTAAAAATTGCTCCTGTCAAGATAAAATCTTGACGGAAGAAAAAGAAATTACATCAACACAACTCAGGACCACCCATCTGCCTGAAAGAAGGGTCCTCTTCAGCAGCAATTCTCTTTAAACAGAAAATGTAGCAGGTATAACTCTTTAAACAGAAAATGTAGCAGGTATAACTCACCATGAAGCACACACTAAGATTTAACAAAATCTATGCATGAACAGTAATTCTGCCTGTTTCTAGTTTTTTGCACCTATTAGAAATGCTTTAGAGAAATGTGTCTTCTGCTAGGCACATTCAATACTTTCTGAAAGTTCCTTTATAGATCTCAAATTCAGCACTCAGTTTGGAACTGACAAAATGTACTTCAATTCACAGATTGCTTTTGAACATCTTTGTCTCTTAACGATCCACGTCAGTATCTGGATAACATGGTTATTTTGTCCTCCTAGATTTACTCATTATATAGATAATGCATATAGCATCTGAATTACTTTCATGCTACTTATTCTCATAGTACTATCCTGAGTTACAGAAGTTCTAGTATCCTCATTTTATTTATGGATATCTAAGGAACAACAATACAAAGGTCAGAGGTGAAAGCCTAGGGTAGGAGGAGGAATTAGGACCTGGACTCCCAAATCCTATGATATTATCTACCCACTTCATCTTCCCTTCTCTCTCTTCTTTTTAGCCTTTCATTGCCCCATAATCAAAACACAAATTTACCTTACATATTCACAATATCCATAGAAGAAATTAATAAATACAGTAACATATTAAGTACCTTATTCAAGGCTCCACAAAAGTCACTAGCCAACAGGGGAAGAAAACCCAGAAACAGACTCCCCAAACCCAAGCTTAATAGACACCAGGCTCATGTCTTTTACTACTAGTAAGGGCTGCTCTACCCCAGCAAAAGTGTTCCAAGAGCTACAGAAGCACGTTACATGAAGAAACTTCCTGAATACTTTCATACTCTATTGTGGTTTTTGAAAAAGCATTAAGTACATACGGAGTTTTACATGCAAACAAAACCATTACACACCAACAGGAAGATCTTTTTTAATGACAGTGTTACAGATGAATTAAAAGTATTGTATATCAAACTAAGAAGTTAATTAGGTGTCTTCTTGATACCACAGACAAGGATAATTTACTTACGTCGCTTATTCTGTCCTTGACCTTGCGCACATGCAACAACATAGGTGTATCATGGATTGTAGTATAGCCTTTAGGCTTCGCTTTGTTATATTCCAATTTGTAAATAATCTGAAGACAAAAATCGTAATTATATTATTTCTTGACATTCTTGGTGTCAATTGAAAAAAAATCAAGATGAGAAACACTGTATAAGGGACTACTGAAAATGCCGTATTCTTAATTATCGCACTTCAAAGGTCAGAATTCAGAGAAGGAGGCATGCTTGAAAGGGACTGACGACACTTACATCACTAATCTGTTTGTTGACTTTTGTAGTCCTTAAGTGTTCTGGAGTATCCACAATCGTGGTATACTTGTCTTTCTTCTTTTCATAGTCCTTTTTGTATTCAACCTGGTGATTGGGAAGAAGCATATGTTAACCACACAAAAACCAAGACGAAACATCTTCAGGAGATATGTTTATATTCACACATAAAATTGCAAAATCCTTCCACCAAAGCCAATGAAAGCTCAACACACACAATGAGCTAAACTTTACAAATGCCTTATTTGCCTAAGAGGCTATCTATTTGTGTGATTAATTTTACATTTATTTCACTGAGTGTAAAAGTTTCACTTCTAAGGTGAAGCGAAATCTCCAAGACTGAGCAATCTCGGCAGATCAGTGACTTTTAAAATTAATAACTGGACAATATCTCATTTTTAAATATTCATCAAATGAAGGGAAATGTAAAACTTCTTACACAGTAGAAGATAAAAACATCCACTGCATATATCATAATGCCAGGCTATTTTAAAGGCTTTGATAGCAGAATTTGTATCTTGGTAATTTCTTTTTTAAAGATCATCTTGCCCTACTCAGGACTCTGTAAACCTGTTTTCACAGAATTCAGTGAAAACAGCCTGTACGCCAAGAATGATAATTCATTGTAGAGAGCCCGAGGGCAGATGGAAGAGGTTAGAACACATATTTAAAAAAGAACTTTCATGCTCTATCTTGCATCAGAAAATGAAACCACGCTTTTGAAACAGGACTACAACAGACAAAATATGAAACGTCACATACAAACAACAAATCTTAACATGAAGTTAACTCAGATGAACATGCAGGTCAGGCAGAGTGCGACTTTTTTTCTTCAAGCATACTCAAACTTACCTGCAAAGAGTTTTAAATGAGATAATAGAAATCCATGCATAAACTGAAGAAAAATGTCTAAAGACCCTACCTTATTACTGAAGAATTTTAACTGTGCTAATAGTAACAAAGAAGAACACTCCTCCCCCTCTCGTGTAATTGTTTTCTATTGTTGCATTTCCAGTTTACAGTTTAAATGTTACACGCTGGTTTCACCTGGCCCAGTCAGGAATCATTTTTACCATTGAAAAGAGTACGGTTACTGCTAGCAGCTGTGATGTCAGAGCAGAAATAAATATATACCAGTTATTTAATAAACCACATTTTCACCCAACTGGTGCAACCAAAAAATATATATATATTTGCTGGAATCCAGATTAAATGAAGGTAGAATATGGAAAATGAATTCTTTACAATAGTATCAGTCATTCCAGGTTTTCTATTACATCATCAGAAAAATAAATATGTTAGGCTCTTTGTTCTGTATGAATAAATAGATGAATTGTACTCACTTTCTACCTTCTGATTCTTATTAGAACTGGCAAAAAGAGAGGGTATTTTTTTTTTAATAAACTGTATTGTGTGACTGTATGAGGACTGTTTTGCTAGCCTTGCTTAACAGCAGTAGGTAGAGAAAGAAATTTATGAAAATGTGATTTACTACACCTATACCATTTCTAAGAGCACTTAGAAGTGAGACACAACTGTTCTGTATCTAGGCACAATCTGACACCATTCCCAGGCAGAGCGGTAGCTACATGTTGTAATCTACTCGCCAAATTACTTCATTGTGTTCATACTGAATTAAGGGACTTGTGTTATAGCGGTGGTCAGTCCAAGAAATGGTGGCAGAATGAGAATTTGGTTAGGAAAATACCAGGAACAGCTAACATACAATATCTTAAATGCATGGAAAATTGTTTTTTATGTAAGTATGTGAAATATAATACAGAAGCATATGTAACAATTATTTATAATGAAAGGAGACAAATGGAGGCAAGATCAGCTTGAGCTGAGTGACGTCCAAGTTACAGTAAACGTTGTTTCAGATATTCTGGTTTCAAAAATATTTTATCATAGCCAGCATTAAGCGTATCCACAAAACTCTGGAGTCTGATATCTGTAGAAATTGAGAGAACTCCCAAGCATTAAATACTAGAAGTCCAAGCAGCTAATTTGTATATATATATATTTGTGCATACGATATCTCCTACAGCAGCAGTTCTTCGTATTACCTGGCTCCATAAGTATGTGTTGTAGAGTGCTGTCAGCATGTCTGGCCTCAGAATTTCATTACATCCATGCTGCAGGAGCATCTTGGCAAAGGATTTATATTTTTTCTGTTCATGCAAATGGCAATGAAGCACAAAAGAGACTCGTGAACACCATAAACAACAACACAGCTCTAGATCCCAGACACTTTGAGAGCGGAGAGATTTAGGCAAGGTACTATATGTATTCATTCAGGTGTGCATACAACTTACATCTATATACCTAAGAATGTCAGGAATATATATTAAAAGATTTCCATACTATCCCATTAAGAAAATTGCAAAAATACTTTTCAGGAGAGAAGAGTAAATTACAGATTAAGGTGAGGGCACTCCAAAGCCAAATGTGTCACTGTTGCTTGAGTAATGAGTAAGAAGATAATATTTGTAAAGGTCATTAAAAGAGAGGTAATTAAAAATAAATGCATGATACAACAAGCATTTTTTAAAACCTCTCCAATGACTTCAAGAGACATTAGATTTCTGATGTCAATTGATGCACAATATATGAAAGTACATACAGCAGAGATTAGCTCACTCAAAAAGTAATAATTCTTTTTGGGTGGCAAAACAAAGACTGTCCGATCAACTGAACTAAAACATGACAAGATCACAGGTGAAACCTGTGATACGGCTAGCTATAGACATTTCACACAGACAGAGGAGCTATGAGTGAACCAGGCACTTTCTGGAAGCACCGGCTAGTGCTCCTACAGTACCTGACTGCTCAGTGTAGTCCCCCACTTGGCCAGGAGGTTCCTAGGATCATCCACAATAACGCTGTACCTATCTTTGAGCTTCTCATAGGCAGCTTTATATAACTTCTGCTCAGAACAGCATAATACAGTGTAACAAATTAAAAGAGAGTGAAGACACAAAGAGATCATAGTTCTAACCATTGAAACATCTTTACACGGACTATTTAAAGGCTGGGATTGAACTTCATATCCGAAAGAGAAAAATATATCAAAAAAAAAACCAAACCTACAAGGAGAAAATATTTCCAAATAGTATATGCATTTCTGTATTTCCACTGGTAGGCCTAATCTACAGTATAAGGATGCCTATATTCTATCCCTGCCACTCTTCAATAAGCCATTGTATGACTTACTTTCTTCATGAAAAATAACTGCAGAAGCAACTCTGTATGGAACTAGATTCTTGATTAGAGTACAAAGAGAACACAGTAAAATCTAAATGTAAAATACAGTGTTACATTATCATCAGACATTTTGTAAGAAAAATCTATAATCCCTCATCACAAAAAAATCACTTACATACATTTAGGCAAGTTCATTTCAATGTATGGAGCCCCCATTGCCAAAAATTTTACTCATTTATGTTTCTCATATTAAATTTTTCCTTATTTGCTCTACTGAACAATAAGATAACTGAATACTAACAATCTTCCACAACAAATATAAATAAATATACACTGCTTTAATGAAAAGCATCAGAGTCTGGTGTGGTATGCCAGCTCCCAGCTGATGAGAATTCACCTAGAACACAGTGCTTTTCAATGGGCTGTGTCCTGGGAGTGTACAGGACTACTCCTAGAAACTCCATTGGTGATTTTAATCTCAAACACAGGGGCATTTATTAACCCCTTTGCTTCTATGCCGTGTTTGTTTCTTTAACACTACAGGAGAAAATTAAGAAAAAGTAAGCAGTAGAGTGGGAGAATTCAAGGCAAAATATCTGAAATGAAACAGAGCTGTAGTAACTTCGGACATAATACTGTCTTCCTAGCACTGATGAAGTTTTTTTTCAGTGTTTCAGGAAAGCAGTTGTGATTCTTTCTATACCTTTTTCACATGACAATCATCAATCAGTGTTACTAAGCAAACAGCATTATGTAAGTTAGCATTTATTTACCAGTCAGCAAAGGAGAAGTTTCTTTGCAATGGAACAGCGGCCGTGATTTCACTGTTTAGGTACTGTAAACCTGTCCTGTCCTAATACTCAGACAGACAGTAGGAACAACCTTGTCTTTCATTATTTTAGTCTGACCTTAAGACATCTTTAAGCCTGAATATATTTTGATTTATTTACAATTTCAGAAGGAAGATCAACCTTCAGCTCCATATTAACATACACACACTTACTACTTCAGTATGAGATGCTACAGAAATCTTTAACACTTACCCCATCCATCAACTGAGTTGCATATTTAAAATGCATGTTAATTGGAGAGTCAGCTACATACTTAAAATGAGACTTAGTCTTCTCAAATATCTCCTTGTACTTACACTGGAGAAAAAAAAAAAAACACACACAAAAAAACATTCCAATGTTAATCCCAAGAAGGGAAAAGCAATGAAAACATACGATTTTAGAAAGAATCTGCAGCAAAATCATGGCAGAATTATTGCCTATGTGCCTTCAACATTCCTATAAACAAAAAATAGTTGCAAATGTAGTAGTTTGCAGGATGGAACTATCACATCAAGAAAGTAATGGAAATTTCAAGTCTTCGTAATTTTAAAGCTAGACTTAGAATCACTAGAAGAATTACTATGGAGCTGATAGCTTTGTAAGGAACAGAGGGGATAAGTAAAAGATCATTTTGGCTCTGTTGTATTTTATAGTAAGAATTTAAATTTTACATGCTATATATTAAGTTCTACCATGAGTTATTCATATCAATGTCTAGGTCAGAATTGGATTCTCCTGCAAAAAAATTATCTACAATACAAGCAATTGTCAAAAACCCCCAACATTTAGCAACAATTCAGACTGTTTTACTTACCCCACTGTAGAGCACCTTATTCTTTTCTGCCAGAGCAAAACCTGGAGTATCCCATGCATAACAGCCAATGCCTCTGAGCCATGATAAGTCTTCCTTGTATTTGACCTTTAGAAAAGAAGCAAAAGGATTCAGTCTTAAGTGGCACCAAGCGAGAGCTGACCAATGCTGAAATGGCACCTCAACACAAGGTGTAGCAAACAGAGCTCCATCCATTATTATTCCATTATAAAATAAGTTACAGTTCCTCATAGTTTTCTGATGGACTCAGATTATTCACATACCTAATCTATCATTAGCTATTGGAGTTCCTGTGTGGATTAAAAAACACTTATGCTTGTACAATTAAGAGGTTATTGTATATGTACAGACATGTACAATTAAAGGTTGTTATAGGGTTAACGAACAAATCTAAATCAATTAAGGCTGTTCTGCTAATTTCAAAAGGAGCTGGCCTGCAATTTTAGCCATCTGATTTGCTCTGTCATTTCTCAGATCTGCCAGGTGAAAGTGTAAATCACTTAAAAAATTTCAGCTGCCTTCCCTTTCTCAAGAAGTAAGACTTGGTTTTCATTTTGGAAACCTACTTAAAACTTTCGACCTCTCACATCCCAAAACTATTTGAACTCACATCACTAACAGCATCCGTGACTGCGCGATGATGGAAATGCTCTGGACGGTCTGGGATTGATCTCCAGATTCCTAACTGGCTCATATAATTTTCCTTATATTTCACCTACAAAGAAAATTGAAGAATGAAGTAAAACAATTTGAGAACAGAACACTCTAGATCATGCAGTTTCAGGACATTCCTTTTTCTGAAATGTCAGAACTGAACCAGTGGAAATGAAATTAACTTGCAGTGACCTTTGTAACATCAAAGGCAACCAAGTGTGTAATATTCCAGAGAAGGAAATAAGTTAACATTAATAGTGATGATTATATTTTTCTAATTATTTGATGCACTTAAATAGAACAACAGCATAAATGGCATATTCTAAGTTATTAAATGACAAACACTAATTAGGAATGAAAATGTTGTATACATACACTGCTAATATCATCGGTGACCTTTCGATGATAGACAATATCCAAAGCATCTTTCACTGTGTGGTATTTGCCCTTAGTATTCTCAAAGGTTTCTTTGTAGCGCAACTGGTAAGAACAATAACATATAAAAGAATATATTATATTTATCTGTCAGGAACAAGTTTAGTTAACTTTCCTACCTCTTAGGAATGACATCCAGGGATATGTTGCTGTCCAACATCCTTAATGTAAACCCTGAGGAATTTTAAGAAGCTGCAATTGCCTACAATCAATTGCCATTTGACTAAGACTTATGGTGAAAATTAGAGAGAAAGGAGTTGGTACATCTACATTTCATCCTATTAGCTTTCAGACTGACGCTTGAGGAAAAAGCATCTATGTATCACAGGACTACTCTCTAGAACAGTGACAGTGCCACTTTTGGCATAAACCCCCCTACTTATCCCTTCTTCCATGTCCTGATGTAGAAGAAAGCAAGAAGATCATTCCAGTCTGTAGAAAGACTTTCACAGAGGAGAAATTCATATGTGCAAGGGAACTGGGATGCTCCTCTGCAGAATTTAAAAATCATTCTTAAGAGAGAAGTAAGACTAATCAGTAGAACAAAACACCAGCCCAGCACATATCCTTTCAGGACACAATGCACAATCTGAAATATATAGGAAAGATCTCATGAATGAGTAGAGTACTCTTAGCCATTGCCTTAAATCACAAATCACTATTCCATGCTTGAAGGAAAAATCATTTCACCTTAATAACCTTCTGTGCAGCAGCTCAGATAATTTAGAAGCAGATTAGAGGGAAAAGTTAAAAAAATGAGCACATTCTCAGTGACATGTAAGTTTACTTCTAACAGAAAACTGAGATGAAAATATCTGATAAAAGGTATTCTACCCTGGCTCCAGCATCAATCATTTCACTCCACTGTGCACTATTGTGAGATTTCATGTGTAAGCACATTACTTTAAACCTATTTTTATTTTGTTGCAAGACCACACTTCAGTGCAACGGAAAATGAAACTGAATTATAATAAATGAAAAAAAGCATTACAGTGACATCAACTTAATAATATCTGTAATATCAAATGGAAATGTACATGCAGATGGGGTGACCTAGTTTAAGACCCACACTGAGATATTCTATGCTTTGCATGGTCGCTCCCCATTGATCCTTTTTCTGTTCTTTTTGTAAAGAAACCAAGAAAAAGCAGCAGTGAAAGTGTTCATGGACTACATACATCACTGGCATTCAGGTATGCTCTCTTGGCTCTGATCAAGATCGGTGTGTCAGGGACAGGCGTGTATTTGTCCTTCATCTTCTCATACTGGGTTTTATACTTTTTCTAAGAGAGAGAGCAAAAGCGAAAAGTTATATCTTTAATCATAGAAGGATTTGCTATTCTGGTATTATGTTAATGACCAGGGGTGCTACACCAAGTGAATAAAGTAATTCTTGCAAAGTGTTTCCATCAAAGCTTTGGGAAACAAGCTCAGCTGTTCTGCTCTTTCTAGGTCTTCCTGGTCTTGCAGCCAGTGTACCTCACATTCTGCAAACAAGCACTTAAGAAACAGGTATCTTATAAAATACTAAAACATATTTAAAAAGTGTACTTTTTTACCACAACTTATGAAGGAAATGTGGAACTTCAGCATAACGGAAAAATAAACAAATGGTAAACAGATTCGAGCCTTGAAACTATCACTAAAATTAGAAATAAAATTTCTAAACAGTTCATTATAGTGGTACCAAACAAAAAATGCAAATATCTTACCTCACTGACCATATCCTTTACATGCCTAGCATGTGTAAAGGCTGGAGTCTGACCACCAGCATGATGATGGGGTCTCTCTTTTGTGGCCAGTTCCACATACAAGTACTGCAGCAAGAAGAAAACAGTAAAAAAAAAAAACCAAAACGCATTTCAAGTAAACTTCACTTTATCTCTCTGAAAAATATCTGTAAATTCACAATGTATACATAACCACAGAATTTACCCCATAAAAAATAATGTGCCCTTTCCTCTTCCTTACTACCTCAGTTCATCTTTTCTATCAGTACTCTTGATATTCTGCTCACAAACCAAGAAGGAAAATGCATGTGACATCCATTACCTCTCTGCCCTACATTCAGACCTAGCTTTAGATACAGCATCCGTAAGGTCTGTTTTTCTCTGGTGAGTATCTTCCTTTTGTTCTGCAAATTTAAAAATTCCACAAAATTTGTAGCTAATACCCCCGATAATGAACTACTGTATGAATAAAGAAATGATGACGAATAAAGGTAGATGGATAAAAATATTTATTCCTCTGATGAAGTCAGAGTTTCAGAGAATTTGAACAGCACTGTACCAGGGTTCAATGCTCTATTTCCGATGGACAAAGCTGACCATGGCCATTACAGAGACATGGTCAACATGAAAATTCATAGCCACTTAAAAATGAGCAACAGTCATTTTAAATGTCCTCCCTAGGAATTCTACATTGCTTGGAAATCACAGAATCCCAGAACAGCAAGGGTTGGAAGGGACCTCGGGAGATCATCCAGTCCAACCCCCCTGCTCAAGCAGGCTCACCCAGAGCAGGGGGCACAGGACAATGTCCAGGCAGGCTTTGAGTATCTCCAGAGAAGGAGACACCACAGCCCCCCTTGGGCAGCATGGGCCAGGGCTCTGTCACCCTCAGGGTAAACAAGTTCTACCTCACGTTCCACTGAAACCTCTTATGTTTCAGTTTGTGCCCATTGCCCCTTGTCCTGCCACTGGGAAGATTTTGCTGTACTTTAAGATTATATTAAGAGGGAACCCCAGATTGGGTTTTTTTATCAGTACAAATTTTTCACCTGGCTCTGTATTTTTTGTCCTTGTTTGGCTCTTAAGAAGTCAGGTGTATCAAGGATGGAAGTGTATTTTGTCTTCAGCTCCTTGCCTGCAGCTCTGTAAACCAGCTGGAAAAAGACAGGTCCATGAATTATTTCTTCTGTTACATATGTTCATTTAGCAGCTGAACAATCACAGCTTTGCAATTATAACATCTCACGTATTTCAGAAAAAAACAGTGAGAGGCTCTGAACTTAATTATAGCTAACAAGGATGCGCAAAAATAATATGGAACTTACTTCACTCAAATGGGTTTTTAGTTCCTGAACCGCTCTGTACCCAGGAGTATCCAATACCACATTGTATTTAGCCCACATCTTCTTTGCAGTATCAGTGTATATATAATTAGACTGGAAACAGAAAAGCAGTATTACTTAGGAAGCTCTTAATATTATTGATAGTAAGGAAAATTTTACAGTGTAACCTAACAGTGCTCTGAAACAACTAACTGGCTGCGTGGCAAGAAATTCTGTCATAAGTCTTTACTCATTTTCATGTACTTAGCTTCCTGGAAGTACACAGGATGCATGTAAATAAATCAGTCGTTGTTATACATGGTTCTTAGAAGAAAAATCTTACCCAAAGCTTACGCAGGTGACGAGCACGGACCATATCAGGAGTATCATACAGGAAACAACCCAAGCCCTTCAACCACTTCAGATCCCCTTTGTATTTATTCTATGAGGCAATTAGAAAAAGAAAAATCAAAAGTTAACTTTTGGGATAATTTTATTAATCAGTCCCTAAACACAGTGACAAAGCATTTATTTATTACAGAATAGAATGCAAATGATAGAAGCCAAATTCCACTTTCAGTATAAAAGCATTAGGGCTGTTGTATTCAAATACCAGGTATCTTAACAGAAGTTGCTTACATCACTTGTGATGTCCCCAACATAGCGGCAGTGCAACACCTGAGGAGTGTATGGCAAGGAAATCAGGTGTCCCTGCATCTTGAAGAAATCTGACTTGTAGATCAGCTGAAAGACAAAGAAAGAACAGCATTTCACATGTTTGGCCATACTGAATATTCTAAATCTCTTCTGGTTTTTATGTTAGAAAGACACATACATCACTGACAGCTTCCTGTGTTGCTTTGACTTGACGGATTTCTGGTGTGTCTGGAGTGGTATGAATCTTGTCCTTGTACTTGTGGTATGTTGCCCGATACAACCTCTGTATCAAAGGAGACAGCATTCTACATGTTAAAAACTTAAAATGGCAAACAGTTTGGCAGAGTGTAAGTACTTCTCAAGTTTTGCATAACTACCAGAGAAAAGGGAGCAAATACATTATTTTCTAACCAGGCAAAGATTTTCCACAACTGTTTCTGATAGCAGCATCTCTACTGCATGGATAATCTGAGACTCTAATCCTACAAACATGTAAATATGTGTGTTTAATTTTCATCCTATTAAAGCCAATGATCAAAGAATTGAGTATGTATATAAAAAACCCTAAAACTATCGAGACCCAATGTCATACAGATACAATAATTTCTATTCAACTTTCATCACGTAGCGGCAGATTGGTTAATAAGATTAGGCTGCAATTGATTTTATATTATGGTAACAGATTTACAGGATTACAGAAAGTTAGAGTTATCAAGAACCTTAAAAAGTCATACAGCCTGACTCCAAGCCTGGATCAATGATCCCTTGCCATTCTTGATGGGTATTTGTCTAAACTGCTTTTAAAAGCCTTAAAGAACAGGATCCTACAACCTTCCCAGTCAATGTACCCTCATTCATATTTTGGGCATAACAAATACAATTCAAAGCAAATATATGTATTTACTGTACCTCATTAATGACTTGATTCACTTTCTTCACATTTTCAAACCCAACATCTTTAGGTCCCAGAGTATAGCCTTTAGCCTTCATGTGTTCATAGGCTTCTTTATATTTCAGCTGTAAAGTGGAAAAAGGAACAAATACAGAAACTAAATTTGATTCTGATTCTACTTACACTGCAATTCTGACAGTAATTTATGCAGTATAAAGAGCCAGATTTTGAGAGAAAAACAAGTGAGATGTAGCTATGTTAGAGTTAAATACACTACACATCATCATTTTTATCTTTATCATGTGATGCAAGATCAATAACGTTTTAACTATTTCTTGCATCTAATAAGGTATTCACATCTGCCTGAGGAAATTTATATTTTGATAGTAATTGCTTCAGATAGATATGGGGTTTTCTAACACTTAAATTCTGTTAAGGCAAACATTATCAGTGTTGGGGCTTGAGTGCACTAAGATTTAATCGCCCTGACTAGCCACACCTGGGATGCTATGTTGTAAGCGCACCTGTCTTCAGCCCTGTCTCCATCCTCATTTCTTGGATGGACATTGGTCCTATGTTATCAGTAACTCATCTCTAGTCCTGTCTCCTGGATTTATGTTGGACCTACGTTGTAGGTAGCTTGTCTCCAATCTCTGCTTTGTTTCCCACAGCTCCTGACTGGATCCCCCTGATGGGCCTTGACCCTGGTTCCTCACCTTGTCTGGGATTGTTGATGCAACCTGTTATCAGCACCCTTCTCTGCCCACCCCATTCAGGTACATTGGGACTTCACCCTGGATGATGAGGTCACTGCTATGTCACGGTTACCCTCAGTTCCTGGCTCAGGCATCCACATGGAACTACACCACTCTTGTTGCTCCCTGACAAGCAATCATATATCTGAGAAATAACTGTCTCAAATGGTTGTGTGTTCATACAGGATGGGCATCAAATATTCCCTCACAGCTCATGCTGGAGAAGGACTTAGTACATTACTTACATCACTGCCAATGTACTGGACATGTTTAGCGTGCTGAAAGCTGGGGGTATCTGTGGGGAGGCTGTATCCAGTAGGCAGAGCATTCACACCAGCCCAGCGATACAAATTCTACAAAAGAAAGAGAGAGTTTGTGACAACTGTGTGTAATATTTGAGAGTATTCATAGCTGCATAGGAAATCTCTTAATCACAACTGGCAAAAGATTTCCCCCATGTCTGCATTATAATGCATACTTGTAGCTTAAAGGAAAGGACATTTTCCCACTTTCATTTTAGAGCAGGGAAATCTAGCTGAAGACAGACATTAACTTCTGAAGAAGTTGCTTTTTGAATATCAGAAATTCTGTGGACCCAGAAGTTTTATACTTACTTCACTCTGTATTTTGTTTGCATGATATGCCCGCTCCAAATCTACTGTTTTATCAGTAGGAATCATTTTTCCTTTAACATTGTGCATATATTCACCACGATAGACAGCCTGAGGAAAAGAAAAAGTAATTAGAGGAGAGTCATAATTGTGATGTTCTCTCACAGTATCTATTGCTTGCATATATGCAGGAATTTCTTCTAAAAAACTGGATGAAAGTTTTTTTGGATTCAGGCACAATTAATGATTTTAGTGATCGTGTTCTCATATCTTAATAAAGGCATAGGCAATGAGTTGTAGATAACCAGCAATGAATAAATTATTAAAATGAAATTATTAAAAAAATATTAAAAGTCACATTTCTAGAACTTGTCAGTTAATGGCATATGCAATATTGGGGGTGAAAGGTGATACAAACACTTACTTCACTTAAATTCAAGCCACTGAGGACATTCTGGACATAGACAGGAGTGTCCATGACCACAGTGTAGTCATTCTTCATTTTTTCTGCCTTAGATTTATACTTAATCTGCAGAGAGAAATTCAAGACCTCTAATTAGTAAGGCTATTCATTGTTAATTGAATTTATTATATTATTATATTTACTCTATTTACTATTTATTTTATTACTGAACTATTCTATTTGTGAGCCATCATTTAAGTAGAAAGTGTATTGAAATTTGGCTGCATAAATGAGCATGGCACCCTACTAGATAAGAACAGCTGATAAGTTTTATCAAGGAATATTAGGAAATGTCAATGCTCATTCTTAGAATAGGCATAGGTACCGCATAATAAACACCCAACATACTTCTGATGCAGAACTTACAAAGGGACATCCACTCTTGAAAACCAGAATGGTTATTCTCCTATTTTAATAGCTTAATCTCAAACTAAGGATGTGTCATAAGATCTTGAGAGGAGAAAAAGTAATCATAAAATCAAGAACAAAATACTTTTTTAAAAATATGAATTCTGCATCATTTCTGCTTTACTTCAAGGGTTCTGAATGAAGAGTTGCTGTTTTACATGCTTTCCTGAGAGGACAAGTGTTTAAACATATGCTTAATGCTTTCCTGAATGGGATGTAACCTGACAATATCTACTTCCAGGGCATCAAAGTTTAAATAACCATATGTGGTTATTTAAGGAATACTTCAGGAGGGAAGGATATATAACATTTTCCAGATTATATCTGGAGTAGAATAAAGCTACTCCATCCTTTTAATACAACAGAGTGAAAAAAAACCTAAGAAGCAAAACCAGTGTATCCACTCACATCACTGCGAAGATCGTAGGCATGTTTGGCGTGGAGAATTTCAGGAGTGTCCCAAACAAAGCAGCCAATGCCTTTCAGCCAGTTAAGATCATCCTTGTATACCACCTAAGGTATCAGAGCAAAGAAGCAATCTGTAAGACTTCCACCAGCATCTAATCCCTTATTGCTAAATCAGTCTGAAACACAACAGTCAAGTTATGGCAAGTAAGGTTGCCAGTACTTTGACTATTTTTTTTTTGTTTGAGAAAATCAAAACAATTTCTTTTGGCATTTAAATAATTTTTCTTCATTGCTTCAGTTTGGCCAATAAATAAAAAACCCAGTGTTTTTTTAAAAAAACTATTTGCATATCCTACTGGGCAATGATATACTGCTAGATCGCTGGCCTACTCCTGGGCGTAGAAGCTTCACGCCACCAGGATTTTCTCAAACTTCCAAAGTTTCCACACCTTATTGCAACCAAATAATAAAGGACAATTTACAGACAGGATGGCTGAACTGGTAGAACTGTAGTGTTATGACCCAGTGCCTACACTAATAACACTGAAGTTATGGATACGAAGCCACATCTCAACTACACACTTACTGCCAAGTGTTACAAAAATTGATGACAAAAGTTGATACAGATGCTGTTTAGCAGTGCATAGTACCATGGATTCAAGTGGCAACTTCAGAGTGCTCCAACTAAGTTTTTGCCAAATCATTTCCGCTAACAGAGCACAAATGCAAGAATCTGGCTAAAAAGAGCCACGAACACATGATTTGTGAACTTACATCACTAAGTTGATCCGTTACTTTTCGAACATGAGCATTGATTTGAAGATCTGGTAGACAGATCCATTCGTGGAGATGTGTGCGGTAATCAATTTCACTGATTTTCTTCTGTGCATCCTTAGCAGAAATTATGTCTACCATGTCTGGAATAATGTGGACTTTGGCTTTATTCTTTTCATAGACTTCCTTGTACAGACGCTGCAGAGTTAAAGCAGTACATTAATAATGCTGACAAAGAGTCTGAAGCATTAACTTGATAAATTTGAAGCATAATTATCAATATTTTCATGGAAGGTTAGTGGGAGAGCAATTGCTTTGGTTGTGAGTGAAATTTACATCTTTCCTGCTCTAAAAATAATTTCCAGAACCTTAACAAGGGTGATAAAATATGATTTGTCAAATTTTCATTGTACTCAAGTGTTAAAAGGAGGTAGACTATTTAGTGCTCTGCTTTATACATGAGCATATTACACTAAAGGTTTAGCCATGCAAGCAATTTAACAGTTGAGTCACAATCTTGAAAAGACATTCATAAGTGTATTACAGAATTTAGCAAACACTGAATACTGCCAAATGCATATGGAAACGTGGTATCTGAATGAAGGGATGTGGATTCTTTGAGAAGCCTCTTCTGAGGTAAGTATGTTTTTGTCAGGAAAACACACTTCAGAAAACAACACTTACATCAATATTAAGCTTTCCAACTCTAAGGCACCTTGCTGTATTGGGGTCATCCTCAACACCTCTGGGTAGCGTGTACAGTGCTTTAAACTTGTCATATTCTTCTCGGTATTTTACCTAGGCAGATGCAAAGAAAGGCAACAAATAACCGACTTCAATGAGTCAATTGTATTTTTGAAACAACATTCATCAGTAAGCAAAATATTTAGTTGAATCCAACAAGCAGAGAAAGTCTTTAAAGCAGGATCTTCGTTTTCTGTTTTATCGTAAATGGCAAAGCAAGCACATCATAACTATCATGTTGGAAAAATAACAACAGCTGACTAGAAGACTTTAAGAATAAATAGATGTAGAATAAGCTATTTATTTATTGTTCCAGCTCTTTCATGTGAAGATATCTGTGAAGAGCGTGATCTCTCATAAGCCTCAGTTCAGTAAAGCACAAGATTATGTTCTTTACTCAGTGAAGCATCATTTAAAGACATTTGGTGTTTTTCTGACTTGGATGCTTATGCAATTTAGACTAAAATAAACCCTAACCAGACATTTTCAAGGAACAGTTTCTATTACTACAAAATGTGACATTTTTTCCATGAAGGGAAACAGCAAAGGACTATTTGTTATCCAAATAATTATCACAGAAAACTTACTATCTACAGATACATATTATATCTAAATTAAAAATAGAATTTAAAAAAAGACTTTTTTACACCTATAGTATATACAAGGCACGAGAGATTCCATTGCTAGAACTGATGATCTGATTAAAAAAAAAGGAATTTTATTCACTTACAATACTAGCATTATGCTTCAGTTCTTTTGCACGTGCTAGGGATACAGCATCAGAGGGCAATATATAGCCAGTAGCTTTCACTTTTTCCCAGGCTTCCTTGTAGAGATTCTATGGGGAAATAGAAAGTCTGTCAGTGGAAAAATTCTTCTTCTCA
The DNA here is from genome assembly GCA_034008185.1 of Gorsachius magnificus. Taxonomy (NCBI): domain Eukaryota; kingdom Metazoa; phylum Chordata; class Aves; order Pelecaniformes; family Ardeidae; genus Gorsachius; species Gorsachius magnificus. The sequence continues at coordinate 2,260,319 of CM067085.1, read as the reverse complement.
AACCATTAGAAACCAAAAGCCCTTCTGTTTTTATTTATATGCCATAACTATTACTTGATCTCAAGAGGCTGTACACTAGTTTAGCCTCGACAGTGCACATAAAGGATGACAAAAATGCTTTCTAACAATTCATGTCCATTCTCATATGAGGTCTTAATTTTGTTCAGGTGCAATTTTCTTCAGGGAATCAATTTATTAATGCATGTATTTTAACAAGACTAAAACTACAGTTAGAAAATATGCCCTCTGCCTGAAATACAGCATCTTCCCCATACTGAAGTAATGCAGAAGGCTATCACTGGCTTTGATAAGCTCCACGTTTGGATGTTTATCTTCAGAGTGAACAAACAAAATAAAACAAAAATTCCAAATAGTAGCACCTTAAGAGAAAAAAAAAAAGGTGTAGAAACACTTACATTGCTAAAGAGATGTTTCAAATTTTGAACTCTTTCAGAATCCACTGTTTCAGTCACGGTTGTATACTTGTCCTTAGTTTTGTGGTAATCTTGCTTGTATTTCACCTGTAAGATGAAAGACAGATTTAATTAACTTGTTCCAATTCTCAGAAGGGGCACAGGGAAAAGCCTGCGTAGAAGAAGTGGGGAGACTCACATCACTGGCATTTACACCACTCTGCACGGCAGTCACGTAGAGAGGTGTGTCAGTAACAACACCAAAGTTCTGAAAATTCTCTTTTCCTGCAGCTGTATATTTTATCTAAGGAAACAAAACAAAACATTAACGTTGAAAATGGCTGGGAAATTCCCTGCCGGCTTCCTTTAAAATCAATTCTGGACAGCTGAAGCCTGGGATGATGGCCCAGTAAGACTAACTTTAAAAGTGACAGGCCATAGAAAAGAAACACAATATACAGCCAGTATGAACTAAGGAATAATGAAAACTGCACATCACTGTGTAGCATCTAGTAGGCCAAGATTACATCAGCAAGGCAAGAGACACTATTTTTCCCAGCATAAATGTCTTGTCGATGTATCTTGTGCACAGGGTGGCATACAGAAAGACAAAGTGTTATCTTCTTACTGCTAAAAACCACAGCCTTGCTGTCCTTCCATCCTCCTAAGTTTTCTGCTCCACGGATAATGAAAGTGACCATGTCTTTACAGATGAAACTGAAAGAGCTTATTATAATAGATTGAATAAAATATTTCTGCTGTAATAGGAATTACTTCATTCTGCTCTGGACCAGGACAATTGTCAGTCCCAGTGAATCATAAATAGAAGAAAAAAACCCTTATAAATATTTACTTATTTGAGGAAAATATGCTCACTTGGCTCTGGAGGTCATATGATTTTTTAGCATGCAGGATTTGTGGAGTATCCCAGACATAACATCCAAGTCCCTTCAGCCAATTTAAGTCATCTTTATACACCACCTATATGGAAGAAAACAGACTATTAAGTTAGGAAGAAATTTGACTTCTGCTTGAAGAAAGTAGTTGTTTCTTCTCTATATTCAGTATCTTCCACTTGTGCAAACTCAATGCAGAAGGTTACCACTGAATCTGACCCAGACTCATCCAGTAATTCCAATCTATTTGGGAGTGTAAATGCAAGCAGAGAGAGGACTATCCCATCTCACAGTTTGACTGAATGATTTTTATGCACAGGATCTGCAAGGGAAACTAAACCAAATAATACAGCATAGTAATAGGCCAGGGAATTAACACATCATCAGATTTTATTAGGAAGGTTGGTTGGCCCAAGTTGAGATACTGTTGACTATGTAATATGAAGAAGTGTCATGGTTCAGTGTGCAATTCACTCAGCTCAGACTCTGTGGCCTGATAGAACAACAAATGAATGAAGAGAAGTCTCTTCCAGACCCAGGAGGATCGTGGATGCTGTCCTGGCCCCTGTGCAAATTACAACACTCCCAATTACAATACATAACAAGCACTGCAGTGCAGCGACATTCTGACTGTACCCTGGTACATCCACGTCTCTTCTCTGCATGTGCCAGATAGGAAGCTTCCTATACAGCCTCATCCAGCCAAAGAGAGATTAAGTGTCGGTAGCATTGACCTTTGGGAAGGTTTCATAAATGTTAATTTAAATTTTTTCCAATTTACAAATGAATAATAAATAACCGGACCATTAATATGTCCCAAAGAAAACTGTAAAAATCGAAGCAATCTAAGACCATGGTTATTAATTTAATGTTTAAATACTATGAAAGATATTTGAAAGTGGTTTATATTTAAATACCTTGGAAAAAATTACATGAAAGGCTACTAAAATGTCAACACAAATGAATGAAACACATACATCACTCAGAATTTCCTGGGCTTTTCTGGCTTGAACAACATCATTTTCTTCAGGTGAACAATTCCACTGATGGAAGTAAGTTCGGTATTCAAGATCACTGAGGATGTACTGGCACTTCTTGGCTAGCACGTGATTCATCATGTCACTTGGAATATGAACATTTGCTTTGGTGTCTTCATAATTCTTTCTGTATGCCAGCTAAAAAGGAAAGATTGGGCAAAAGGTGAGAGGAGAGAATAGTGGGTTTCTGCATAATTTTGACTCTAATAGGCTACAGGTTATAGCACAACCTGAGGCATGCTTTCTGGACTTGGTAGCTAAACTCCCATGGGATTCAAGAAGATGAAATCTTAACTTCTATATTAATCACCATTTATTCTGATAAGGTTCTAGAAGGACAAGAATGATCTTCACTTGCAGATTTAACAGCTGGTGAGAAAATTAAAAAGACTTCAAGATAAGAAGAGTCATACATGTTTTTAATCTAGTTAAATCTCCCTGTCTGAATGAAGACAGAATATTTGGGATTATACTAACTTTATGCCCTGCATGACATGCTGTATGTGCAGTGGTGATAATAACAAAACACCAAATGTGCATTTACTTTTCCAGTTCTTAAATTCCTGTTTCAATTCAAAATTAATACTTTTTTTTTTAAAGCAAAAGAATCCCAAGTCATGTAGTGTTTCTCACTGCTCACATTCTTAAACAGAAATAGAAGTTACTTTCCTTGTTCTAATATGTCTAACAGCTAAACAAATCCTTTCTTATCTCCTACATAATTTCAAGTTCGATTATTCAACTCATATAAAAAATAACCATTAAAGGTGAAAACACTTTTACTCATGTCATTAAGCATTGCATTATTCATGAAATGCTAAAATAAAGAAAACAAAAAATACTACAGCAAGACTAATTCTCTCCTTACCGCGCTCCTTATTTTCTGGAATGCTAGCGAATGAACGACACTGGGGAAATCACCAATCTCCTTCCCAGCCAGGTAATGGCCTTTCAGCTTCTCATATATTTCCTTATATCTAAGCTGCAAAATATTCATGTGGAAATTTTAAAGTTCATTCTAACAACATATGAGGAAAAAAACCCCAGAAACAATGAAAATTCATACTAACCTCACTATTTACATAGTTTGCGCGCTTTGCCCCAACAAGCGGAATATATTTCTCATCCAAAGTATACCCAATGGGCTTGCTGATTTCCCAAGCTTTTTTATAAAGTTTCTAGACAAACAAAACACATACAGATTTCGATAAAAAATCCATTATACTTTCCAAGACACCTAACTCTGCCATTTATACGCATATGCAATATGGCTACTTTTATAGAGTAGTTCCTTATTCCATGAATTGTCCCAATGAAGTAAATGAAGGATGTTTTTGAACAATTATTCAGTGTAAGTAAAGCAAGCAGAATAAGTATTCCAGTTCGGGAAGGTACCGGAGCACAAATTTGAGCTGATCTCTGATTTCTTTACTATATTTGGAATTCAAAATTACTCATCCAGAAGAGTAATAAAAATATCCAAAATGGAAATATGAACTCTTGTTTAAAAGTATAGAATTGACATTGATAATTTTACAGCTACATGTTCAAAATTGTAAAAAATCTTCAATGAATACTATTGTTTATTATAAGAGCATTAACTGTGTTAGTGGCACTTTTCTAACACATCATATTTTGTTAAATATTAAATATATTTACCTTCAAACTAAATTATGAAGCACCTACTCATATGAATAAGTGTCACATTTTCAAAAATTAGAGATTTCCCAAATTAAAATTAGTGAGACTACACAAAAGTAACTGCTTAATAATGTAAATCATCCACAATTTTCCTCTCTTATAAAAACATAAATGTAAATTTCATCAGTAATCTAGGAATATATCATTGGATGGAACTATAAATTTGTTTTGTCATACAAACTCTACTACTACTGCTTCTGCTATTACTGCTTCCAAGCACCACACAGCAGTGCTTTAAGATCAGTTCAGTAAGGAAAGAAATTATCCCTGTCCCAATGATCTAAACTGGGAAAAACTGAAGAAAGAAGAGATTAAATAACTTTCTCAGTGCCACCCAGTAGTTTAATGACAGAAACAGAACAGTTTTCTGAAGTCCACTCCACATTCTGCTGCTTTCAAAGCAAACAAATTAAAGCTTAGTTAGATATTTATTGAATCTTACATCGCTGTATAGTAAGGCCATGTCTTTGGCATGGTTCAGTGCAGGAGTATCATCAGACCCAATATACTGGCCTTTCTCAAGGTTAAATGTTTCTTTGTATTTTAGCTACAAAAGAAAGCAAACATAATGTTAATTCCACAGGAGAAGTGAATTATCCCAAGTAGTCCATCTATTGGAAGTAGACATTAATTTTCTGTTGTTATCATCAGTATCTTCAGTAATGTTGTGTGTACATTCCAACCACAACAGGACACAGGTAAATGTCATCAGTATGTCACACCACAAAATCCACACAGTATTCGAGTGAAATTAAACATACTGATCAGCAAATCCAGGTTAGTCGCAACACCAGGAACGCCAGTAGCACTATGCAACTAACAGCTGTTCACCAAGAACAGGACTCCATTTTGAACTACTAGAAGCAAAATCTATGTAAACTGTAAATAAGGGGTATGCTATATTCCTCTACAGACAAATGCAAAATTATTTTGGATAGCACTATTGTGTTGTTCATTTACATCACGTCTTACTGAACTTATTTACCCCAGTAAAAGTCTATTATTAATGAAGCATGCATATGCATACACACATATACTAAACACAGTATAGTTTAGTTTAGCAAAAGCAATTAAGTCATCTACTAGTTCTAGTAATATAACAGTCTCTATTTAAAAAAAGTACATACATCGCTCTGATTGACAGAGTTCATCTTTGCCAAAACAATGTCAGGAGTGTCAACCACACTGGTATAATTGGAAAAGTTATCAAGGGCTTCCTTCGTATACGCTCTCTGCAAAGACAAGAAATATTTTCTTAAACACTGTGCATGAGGAAGAAGAGGTAATCGCATAACTGCTAAAATGTTTTCTCTTACCTTATTTATCAGTTCTTGCGCATTCTTAACTTTCTTATGTTCCACTGAATCCAGAGGAATCCAACCACAGCCACGAAGCCATTCCAAATCAGATTTATAAATATTCTAAATCATAGAAGATAATAAAAAAGGAAAGAAATGCTTTAATTCAGGATGACATTTTTCAGTCTTATGTAACGTGGACAGTATTCTTAGACCAAACTAAGTGGAATACATAGTATGTATGCAATATGACTTACATCACTTTGCAGATCGTAGGCCTTCCTTGCCTGAATACAGTCATTCTGGTCAGGATGGCATGTCCATTCATGCAGGTATTGGTGGTAGTCAATATCGCTGACCAGGGTCTGACATTCCTTTGCTGCTATAACTGACATCATATCCGGAGGGATGTGAATTTTGGACTTTGTTTTGTGATAGTCTGATTTGTACAATCTGTCATTCTGGATCTCGCCTGCATGCTCAAACCACACCAGTTTTGGATCATCTCTCATAGTGGGAACTCCAACATAGTGACCTCTTTGTTTGACGTAGTCAGCTTTGTATTTAAGCTGATGGAAGAGGGGAGAAATATGTATAAAATCAGCACTGAGTATATCTGTGAACAGCTATGGTTTTGTCAACACAAAGAATAGATGAGAGGGAGATGTCAACTGCAGTCTTAGGTTTTCAGTATGTGGCCAGGTAAAAATATGACACAAACAGTAATGTTACTTTGTATAGTCCTTCCACTTCAAAAACGGGACTAATATGCTACCGTTTTTCAGTAAACAGTATTTTCAACACAAGTGGAAAGCCTTGTTACAAAATGTTTGCTAATAAGTGCATTTAGCCTCAGTTTTGTAACATTTTTTAGTAACAAATTGAGACTGTCTGAAGAGTGCACGCTTAAGGTATTTACATCACATTGTTTTGATACAATGTATATTCAAACTAAGAGTCATGTAATAATTTCAACAGTCATTACAAAAAAGTTTAAAATATAATGTGCATAACACCTTACAGTTTTTTAGGGAGAAAGCCTCCATAATATGCCAAAAAGTGAAATTAAAGCTATATATTATAATCATAATATCACTTAAATTATTTAATATTCATAAAATATGGAAGTCCACCTTGGTTGATTTTGAAAGGGCTGCTTCAGGACAAAGTGAAGGTGGAAAGAAGAATCTGACCTTTCTGCACTGATATCTGTAAAACCCATTGTAACGAAGACAGCTGAATTGTTTGTAGGACAGTGGACTTCACAGGTCATGAAAAGTATACTGGATGTTACCCCTAATGCAAAGCTTTCTATGTCCGTTGTTGAATTTGCAAGGCCTTTACATTTCCAGGCTTCCAAGCACTTGCCTTCCTAATGAGAAAAATTATTACCTCACTTTGGACATCATTTGAGCGTTTGGCATGACAGATCTGCACAGTGTCAGGAGGTAAGAGGTAACCAGTGGCTTTTTCTTTCTCCCAACTTTCCTTGTATAAATTCTGCGGAAAATAAAGGTGAGGAGGAATTCAGCACTACTATAATGATAATTATTACCATATATATGTAACAAATCCTTCCTTTAGGATGTTCTTAATAAAGTAAGTTTTCTAAATTCCTTGGAAGAGTTATTAATGTGAGTAGAAACTGTCAAGGAAAGATCACGTACCTGATTAAGAATTCTGGCTGCCTCTCGGGCCATATCTAGCTGTGGTGTATCTGTTAGAGTATAATTTGACTTGACCTCATTCCATGCTTTGTGGTATTTAATCTAGAACAGAGAAAGAAATTACTGTCTTGCAGCACCATCGCAAAATTGGGAAAACATAATAGCAAACACCATATTTTATGCATTACATAATGTATAAAATCCTAAATTTGCAAGGCTATTAGACACGACACATTAAATATACATCCAAATGGGTATTTTTTTTAAAAGGAAATTATACAAGATGAGAAATTATAAAATTTTTCAGAGAAAATTTTGAAAACTTGTTCCAAGGCAGCTGGATGGACAGGGAAAAGTCTTCAGAAGTCAAAGTTCCGCTACCTGTTTGGTCTACAGGGATGTACAGCCAATAGCCAAGCAAGAAGTGTTTGAACCTGGGCAATAGACTTCAAGCTTTTTAAGAGCAAATCTCTTTACTCAGCATTATCTCTACGTGAACGCAGCATTCCAGCACCTCCCAACCACAGATGTCTACACTGAGTCATGTTCCCAAGCACAGGACATGCCCAAATGTGTTTATGTGGTTGCATGGCAGTATGCCATTTAATTCAACCATATCATTGTTATTGCCAGCCTTTCACCAGTGTTTGAGTTAATGTGTTTAGCTTGGCCTGTTCTCTCACAGAAGCATATAGCAAAAAAGAAACACCAACTCATGAACTGAGAGGGGGTCGTGTCATTTCATGTTCACAGACCAGCTCCTCACAGCTCACCAGCCTTCAAAAACATATAAAGAATGGCAAGCTGACAGCACACCAGTTTTGCTCATGTTTATTGTTACACAGCAGTTAACTAAAAAGTCTAAACTCACTGGCATAAGTGAGAAGGATTAAACATTATGGTTGCTGGAGTGCAAGTGGTTATTTATGTGCATGTTATCAATGATCACCAGTGATATCAGCCAAGAGTGAAAGATATCAGCCAAAAGTGAAAGAAAGGACTGGTTGCAGCACTAGCACTGGCTTTTCACATGTCTAGGAAATACGTTGTTCTGCTCGAGGAGCTTCTTTCCTCATAAGAGATGGGGAGGAGTGAATTCCTGTTCATCTTTATGTCATACATTCACAGAATTCCCAGAGACTGATCAAGAATTCTTTTGCATTTTTTTAAAATACCCTTCTAAAGATAACATCCTACTATGTAAATATACAGACCAAGTTAACAGCCTGGAAACATGCTAGCAAACTTACATCACTGCGAATTTCACCACTCTTCTTTGCTGTGACATAATCAACTCTGTCTGCCACTGGAGTAAATGGAAGAGTTTCGGCTTTTGTACGGTACTTTCTCTATACAAGAGAAAAGATGAACAGTCAGTTTGTACTGGAATATTTTATAACTAAGACAGCAATTCTGAATACATAGACAGGAGAAGAAAGTTCACATGGAAAGACAACCTCTCCATACACAATGAATGCTGTGGAAATACTCCAGTTGTATTTTTTATTTAAAATATTAATGCATTTAACCATTACAAATATTGTTAAGAAAATTTTAGTATTGAAAAGCATTTTGTTACCTCATTCAGGAGATCTCCAGCATATTTGACATGGTTGATTCCAACTGAATCATTTGGCAACCATCCAATTCCCCGTAGCCATTCCAAATCAGATTTGTAAATAGCCTGGGAAAAAAAGTAGGGCCCACGCTGTTAGCTACAGTCCCCTGTACAATCCAGCAAGATTCATAAATAACGGCTCTTACTTCCACTGGTTAAAAGGAGAGGAGTAATTCCAACATGAGCACTATATCTGAGTTTATCACACTTCAAACTTGGCAATATATATCACTGGCATATACTTTGCATTCCTAATAAACAGCAAAGCCAATTCACTGAATTCAGCAGAAGATTCCCACTACTTAGAGCTGAAGCAGACTAAGAGGAGACAATACAGTAATAAGTTAAGCTAAGTTTTCATGTTAACTTACATCACTCTGAAGATCATAGGCTTTCCTAGCCTGTATGACATCATTCTGATCTGGAAGACAGATCCACTGGTGCAAGTAATGACGGTAATCAACATCACTGACCAAAGACTGACCATGTTTAGCTGACAGGATAGACAGCATGTCCACTGGTAGATGGCATTGTGTCTTCCATTTGGCAAAGTGTTTCTTGTATTCTAGTTCACTCTGAACTTTGCCTATGCCGAGGGCAAACTGCATTTTCGTATCTGCTTTTGCATTTGGAACTCCAACATAATGCCCCTTCTGCTTCTCATGTTCCAGTTTGTATTTATACTGGGGAAAGAGCAAAGATCACCATTACTAACAGTTATCATGAAATAGCTCTCAAAGCATGTGAAGAGCTCGATGCCTCTTTTGGCACTTACATCGCTAGCAATTTCTCTAGAAGCTTTGGCTGCCTTGATTGGGATTGCATCTGCTCTCAAATCATAACTTATCTTCACCTCATCCCAAGCTTCTTTATACAGTTTCTGAAAAGACAGCAAAATATCACATATGCTAAATACTCCGGCATTTGTCGTTGAAGAAACACATAGTTTACAGCCATTTGTTTGCTGAAATACTGTGAGAATTTTGTGTGTATTATTCTTGCTCCTAGCCATAAATACTGCTGCAAATCTTACTGCCTTTCAAACATGTACAGTACCTGCAACTCCAGTTTTGCAACCTATACAGCACAGAAGGGTGTTTGTAAGAGCTTAGAAAACATTTATATGCCTTGGGCTCTCAGCCATTTCAACAAAATATTATCTCAGCGGTGCATTATATGAATAACTTTTAAACAGCTCTATGCAAGCATTTAATTTAAATTGTCTAAATACTTCAAGAATACTCAGCAGAGGGAAGGAAATGTTGCAAGCCCTGTACAAGGACAGACCTCAATGAGATTCATGTGACTTAATCTTCAACTTTGTAAGTAACATCTTAGAATTTAAAATTCACAGGTCACACATACCATTTTATAGAAATGTAGAAAGTAGAATGATAAGCATACCTTGCTATAATTAGCAGCATTAGCCTTGGCTAGGTTGATTTCAGGTGTGTCTGGCATAATATGTATCATAGTCTTGTCCTTTTCCCAGGCTTCTTTGTATTTTGGCTGTTAAAAATAGTTCATTTTATGATATTGTAATTATAGAATTTCACTTGTCAATATCATAATATCCCATAAATCTCTCCTGATTTATCTCTAAAAAATAAAGTATCTGGAAAAGCATTAATCTTGACTTAAAATACCACTGATCAATTTTATATTTTAGCAGTGAGATTTCTCTTTAACTGTTTATAGCCTCAAAACAACGTTAAGAACATTGTGACGTACAATGCTGACTTGTTCGGCATTCACTTTAGCTAGACAGACGTCTGGAGAATCAACAATACTGGTGTATTTCAGGCTTTCAATAGGTGTACGATACACATTATCACTCAGGAGATCCTGGGCATGCTTCACTCTCTTAACATCCGGAGAGTCATTAGGCAGCCAGCCAATTCCACGGAGCCATTCCAGGTCTGACTTATACACAGCCTATACCAGACATGGTCAGAAAAGGAAAACATTGCATTTTAAATGACTGTCTTAATCATCTTAAACTATACAAAGCAGTACATGTTTTAGAAAATGTCAAATCAGCTAGGGCTAGATTAATCCTTTTTATATACAAGAGATGTTCAGTGTCATATGTAAAATACAATCTGGGAACCAGGTTTTAAGTAGTTCATTTTTTAAACAATAGGTTCTAAACTTTATGCAGTTAAATAGAGGGGAAACAACTGAACAGAATTGCTGTTAATGATGATGAGTATTACAATCTTAAAACAGCCTTCCTGTCCCCTCCAAAATACTTACTCCTCTAATCACTTCAACAATTTACAAGTCCAAAAAAAAAAGCTGCCTGCCAACCAGGAAATTTGACAAAAAGGAGGAAAAAAAAGCTTATAGAGGTAATGGGGACTAGAGCTAAGTGGTATAACTCTGAAGTGGTAACAGGCAACATTATTTACATTTTAATCGAGTAAATTCTTTAACAAAGAACATGAATCTCGCCTCCGAAGCTCATACCTGAAACAGAGGAAGAGTGACTGATGTTGGCTGATAACCAGCAAACCCAGGTCAGGAAATCAGCTACACTGACTCCTCCTGCTTTGAAATCAGCCACTAGAACATCTTACCTGCTATCTTACATAGTTTTCTTGCAATTAAATAAATTTCCAAGTTGACTCAGATAAACAGGAGTAATAAAAGCCACCTGATTCCAAAGTAGTAAACAGATGGTATAAGTCCCATCAAATTAAGAGAGACAAATCCCTCATGCTCTCCAAATCACAATACTCCAAAAGCATATGTAACATAGCAGACAACTACTAATGCTTTTACAAAATTCAGAGGCAATACCAATACTTTTTAAAGGATAAAAAGAGCAGGTAAGAGCAGTAACATGAAAAACTGAGTCTAAAGATAAATGCTTTGTGACTGTATAATATCAGACCATCAGAATAAGGCTATAATATATTAAATAGCAACAACAGTAACTACTGCATCTCTACACATACGCACATCACTCTGCAGGTCGTAGGCCTTCCTTGCATGGATCACATCATTCTGGTCGGGCAGACAGGTCCACTGGTGAAGGTAGTGCCGGTAGTCAACATCACTGACTAGGGCCTGGCACTCCTTGGCTGCCTGCACTGACATCGCGTCCACTGGGATGTGGACCTGGGCCTTTGAATCGTGGTACGCCTTCCTGTAAAGCCGGTCGTTCTGCAGCAACATGGCACGCGCGGCGCACGTCAGCTTGGGATCCTCCTTGGCAGTTCGGCACCCAATGTAGTGGCCTTTCTGCTTCTCGTGCGTTTCTTTGTACTTGTACTAGAAATGCAGAAACAATGTAAGCAGCCACACATTGCTCACCTGAATGCAACTAACAAACAAAAGGCTTTCAGCTTCCTAAGTCGTCAACCCTTTGAACTGAACTTCACGCAGTTCTGCTGAGCTGGACACAGGAAGAGACAGACGCAGGAACCCCATTAAGAGACGACTGTACCTCACTAGCAACGTCTCTGGAAGCCTTGGCATGCTTGATGGGAATGGCATCAGCTCTGAGGTCATAGCTTTTTGCCTTGGCCTCATCCCAGGCCTTCTGATAGTGTTTCTGCAAAGAAAATTCATCACCCTAGTTACATGCAGTCAAGACTCTCTGATAACAATGTCTTGTCTTGAAACCTACTCTGGAAGAGCAATTGTCATGCTCTAAATTTAATAATCTCACACACATAATGATTTTATTCTCTTACGTTGCTGACGTTGAGAGCATTGACTTTGGACTGCAGCATTACAGGAGTATCAGAAGGTATGGAAATCTGCGTCTTATCTCTATCCCAGGCTTCATGGTACAGGCGCTAAGGAGAAAGGAAGCATAATGACATTTCACCATGGTCTGAACACTTTAAAAAAGACATCAACAGCAATTCTTTGGTAATTCGGATTTGCAATACTTTCCAACTAGTCACTCCTATGGTCAAAATTCTAGTCTCCACCACAAAGAATAGAAATATCATCACATAAATGAAAGGTAAGCTTACATCACTGATCTGCAAAGCATTGATCTTAGCCTGGACAACGTCTGGCGTGTCAGTAATGCTGGTGAATTTCATCTCCTCTGGCCGCGTCCGGTACAACCTCTCATTCAGGAGTTCCTGGGCTTTCTTGGCTTTGACCACATCCACAGAACCTTCTGTCAACCAGCCAACACCCCGCAACCATTCCAGGTCTGACTTGTAGACGTTCTGCAAATAAACCAAGGGTTACTGACATTGCACAGACAACACTATGTACAGAGAGGTTCCACACAAGGCTTTCCCCAAGCTCCTTCTCGTACAGTTACACAGCAAGCATCAAGGAGACTGTGGCATAACAGGTCCTTCCCATACACAGGTAAACCCTTGCCCTGCACAGCAAGGAAAGTACTGGTCTTTTAAAGATACTTGCCACATGCAAACCAGTGGTGTAATCTGCAAGCAAACATTCTGCAGCAGATCAAAAAAACCATCAGAAACATAAGTTTTCTTTCATGTGAACTGCCCGGAATATTTTAGACCCCCAAGCTGAAAATACTACTGACTTGGAAAGGATCATCCAGATGAATTAAAATAAACATACCACAAATGACTGCAGGCTCACAAACATGCATTTGAAACGATGTTTGCACAGTCACTAACAAACAGGGCCTCACAAACCGGCCATAAAGCTTTTCTAGAACTACTCTCACTCACATCACTCTGCAGGTCGTAGGCCTTCCTTGCATGGATCACATCATTCTGGTCGGGCAGACAGGTCCACTGGTGAAGGTAGTGCCGGTAGTCAACATCACTGACTAGGGCCTGGCACTCCTTGGCTGCCTGCACTGACATCGCGTCCACTGGGATGTGGACCTGGGCCTTTGAATCGTGGTACGCCTTCCTGTAAAGCCGGTCGTTCTGCAGCAACATGGCACGCGCGGCGCACGTCAGCTTGGGATCCTCCTTGGCAGTTCGGCACCCAATGTAGTGGCCTTTCTGCTTCTCGTGCGTTTCTTTGTACTTGTACTAGAAATGCAGAAACAATGTAAGCAGGACACATTGCTCACCTGAATGCAACTAACAAACAAAAGGCTTTCAGCTTCCTAAGTCGTCAACCCTTTGAACTGAACTTCACGCAGTTCTGCTGAGCTGGACACAGGAAGAGACAGACGCAGGAACCCCATTAAGAGATGACTGTACCTCACTAGCAATGTCTCTGGAAGCCTTGGCGTGCTTGATGGGAATGGCATCAGCTCTGAGGTCATAGCTTTTTGCCTTGGCCTCATCCCAGGCCTTCTGATAGTGTTTCTGCAAAGAAAATTCATCACCCTAGTTACATGCAGTCAAGACTCTCTGATAACAATGCCTTGTCTTGAAACCTACTCTCTTGGAATTAACAGCTTGTGTGCTCTGTTTGTCCCCCGTAACTGGCAGGGTTACAGTAATGACCTTGGCAAGTGTCTTAACAGAAAACTTATGACTTAAAAGTTAAAGTAGGTGCAAAATCCAAAAGACAAAGAGGCAGCTGAAATATTCCTGAAAACATATCACAAAGTCCCCTCTAACAGACCACTGCTGACCACATGCATGAGCTCACCACACAGGCGCCGAACAGGCAGTCCAACTGACAGACTGTACTACCTCCACAACTACCCATGAATTCTGCATGGCCCTACAACTGTTCGAGCTTCTGCTCACACACATCTGATCACAGTCATAGCTACTCGGAGCATAACACCCGTTCTACTGACAGAATGTATCCAGACCTTACTTAAGTTATGAAGCTGCCTCAGGCAGAGAGGCTTAGTCCATTTACGAGACTGAACAGAAACCAAAGTGCCTTCATGTGTCTAGAGACAACCTGTCCAGGACATTACGCCCAAGAACATGAGGGATCCTTCTTTAGTGGCATCTTGGTCCACAGAAGCTTGGTCAGCCCAGATGGTAACTTTGTCATTAGTACAGGTAGGTAAATGACACACTTTTTAGTTTGTTTTTGATGACTGAAAATTCAGAAACTGAATGCTATTGCAGGTCAGACTATATGGAACTCAGAAAAAACCAGTAATCAAAGCACAAGCAAGACAAAAACAGGGGAAGTAAAATGTCTGTTCTAATAGCACTTGAAATATTTCATGCCTAATTCAATCACATCAGGTACTTTTGAAAAATATTTAACATACTATCAACATCAAGAAAGGCTGGGAGTAAATACAGTTTCCAGGCAAAGCCCCAGTCAAGTCCTGCTGAAAATGCAAAATGGGAAATGTTTCCAGCTTTACAGAATCTCCAGTGTATTAGTCTGATAAAGCTAGCGAGTGAAACAACACAAATCTGCAAAACGTGTCGGGTGGATGAGTCTACAGACTTCAACAACAACTCCATGGAAAGTATTTGCCAGTTTTTGTCAAAGGGAGGAGGAGTTGTGTGGAATTGCAAGCTGGACTTTGGAGTTTGCTCAAAAACGTACAATCTATCAAGCAAGACAAGCAATTCCGTGAGTCACGCCCGCAGGAATCTGAGCAGTTTAGGACGAAAAGCATCAGTGCTGGCATGTTCCATGGCAGCATTTCCATCAATTTCACAGTCACATGGACTGACGGAAAATACAATGGCATGGATTCCAGATCAACACGTTGGGTCTCCTTTCTTAATGAACGTCTGGTTAATAAACAGTGCTCGCAGATTCATCAACAACACGCTCTGCCTAAAGAGACCCTAGATGTAATCTGCTGTTTACAGTACAAGCACATTAGAAGACAGCATTAGTACAGCACCATTTCCAGCGATATCTAAAAGACATGAGTCAAAAACTGGAAGAACAATTGTCATGCTCTTAATTTTGTAACACTTCACATGCATATCATTTTATTCTCTTACGTTGCTGACGTTGAGAGCATTGACTTTGGACTGCAGCATTACAGGAGTATCAGAAGGTATGGAAATCTGCGTCTTATCTCTATCCCAGGCTTCATGGTACAGGCGCTAAGGAGAAAGGAAGCATAATGACATTTCACCATGGTCTGAACACTTTAAAAAAGACATCAACAGCAATTCTTTGGTAATTCGGATTTGCAATACTTTCCAACTAGTCACTCCTATGGTCAAAATTCTAGTCTCCACCACAAAGAATAGAAATATCATCACATAAATGAAAGGTAAGCTTACATCACTGATCTGCAAAGCATTGATCTTAGCCTGGACAACGTCTGGCGTGTCAGTAATGCTGGTGAATTTCATCTCCTCTGGCCGCGTCCGGTACAACCTCTCATTCAGGAGTTCCTGGGCTTTCTTGGCTTTGACCACATCCACAGAACCTTCTGTCAACCAGCCAACACCCCGCAACCATTCCAGGTCTGACTTGTAGACGTTCTGCAAATAAACCAAGGGTTACTGACATTGCACAGACAACACTATGTACAGAGAGGTTCCACACAAGGCTTTCCCCAAGCTCCTTCTCGTACAGTTACACAGCAAGCATCAAGGAGACTGTGGCATAACAGGTCCTTCCCATACACAGGTAAACCCTTGCCCTGCACAGCAAGGAAAGTACTGGTCTTTTAAAGATACTTGCCACATGCAAACCAGTGGTGTAATCTGCAAGCAAACATTCTGCAGCAGATCAAAAAAACCATCAGAAACATAAGTTTTCTTTCATGTGAACTGCCCGGAATATTTTAGACCCCCAAGCTGAAAATACTACTGACTTGGAAAGGATCATCCAGATGAATTAAAATAAACATACCACAAATGACTGCAGGCTCACAAACATGCATTTGAAACGATGTTTGCACAGTCACTAACAAACAGGGCCTCACAAACTGGCCATAAAGCTTTTCTAGAACTACTCTCACTCACATCACTCTGCAGGTCGTAGGCCTTCCTTGCATGGATCACATCATTCTGGTCGGGCAGACAGGTCCACTGGTGAAGGTAGTGCCGGTAGTCAACATCACTGACTAGGGCCTGGCACTCCTTGGCTGCCTGCACTGACATCGCGTCCACTGGGATGTGGACCTGGGCCTTTGAATCGTGGTACGCCTTCCTGTAAAGCCGGTCGTTCTGCAGCAACATGGCACGCGCGGCGCACGTCAGCTTGGGATCCTCCTTGGCAGTTCGGCACCCAATGTAGTGGCCTTTCTGCTTCTCGTGCGTTTCTTTGTACTTGTACTAGAAATGCAAAAAGAAATATTGAAGGAAATAGTGAATCCTAGATGAATTTCTCATAATTTCATCCTGCTACTGATCTTAAATGCAATTTTTTATGTTATGAAATATACTCATTTAGAGCTTAGAAATGCCTAGTGCATTCTTGCTCCACAGCTTTTTTTGTATTATTTTCATTGTAGTTTATTATTTTCTAATATCTGCTTAATGTCAGGATTTATAATTCAATGTTCCTTTTGGAAACTGTTGCCCGTTTTCCTTCTGCAGTGAATTCTTTGCTACTTTGCTTTTAAGATGAATCAGATAGACTGTGGGTTTTTATGTTGTACATAGATTATTACTTCATTCTTGTTTCTTAAGCTAACTGAAAATAAATGTAAATGAAGAACCTACGTCACTCGCGATATCTCTTGATGCCTTTGCACTTCGGATTGGAATTGCATCAGCTCTCATGTCATAACCTTTCTTTTTGGCCTCTTCCCAGGCTTGTATGTAAAGTTTCTATACAAAAGAAGACAGAAAATGGCTTCTCAATATTCTGAAAGATGGAATTTCTGTATTTCATATTTTTTCCTTAAAATTTTCATGAGTGCATATTTTAGAAGATCTTTATGGTTAAAGACATGCTTACTTAATTTCTGAATTTCCATTACTTTGGTATATGTTTAAATATTCTTACATGGCTGACATTAGCTGCATTGGCCTTCGCTAACAAAATTGTCGGTGTGTCAGGCATGACGTGAATTGATGTTTTGTCTGCATCCCAGGCTTCTGTGTATAAACGCTAGGAGAGAGGAAAACATATTCCTTTAAAAAGATTCTTTATATGTGTCATGATGGAAAGACTGCAAATCTGAAAGCAGTATTTATCAAAAAGATATCCATGATATAAAAGAAAAGTAATCTTGAAGCAGAACAAGATATATATAACCAAATTAATACACTTGTCCAAAGAAAGTAGTTAACAAACTGCGAGGGGTGGTTCAAGCAAGCTTGAAATACCCTGGTATAGCAATGCTTCTCACTGAAAAGCTCAAGAAGGAAACTTTGTCCTTCCTCATTATTTCTCAGGTTAAGTTGGCACAGCGATTGGTTGATCTAGGATTGCTGGGAAACTGTTGTAGGAGGAAAACTATATTCATTATTCTGCTGTATCTGTACAAGTTAGTTGATTGATATTTCTTATTAAAGAGTACTCTGTGACTTTCATCCTCCAGGTCTGAGGTAAATTGCAGAAGCTTCACTTCCAGAGAACATAAGCTACTTCCTCATAGCTTGTTCATCATGCGGTATGACATTCAGTCAACAATACCTCATTATAGCAGCTGCAGTAAAAGCCTCAATATTCTGCTACATCCTATCTTACAGCATGGGCATGGCGCCACCACCTCTGGACATACCTTGCTGGAACATTGTTTCTGCAGATTTCACAGTATTGCCTAAGAACTGCAAAAAAATTTAGCCTGTTCTGTCAGAGAGGAGCTTTGTATAGTGAAGTAGCATTAACAAAACAGAAAAAGCATACCAAACAAACATTTAAAAATAGGATTTCAGCTGAGATGGGAGGAAGAGGGAAATTCACCAGAATTTTTAGTATTACTCTTGAAAAATATGTGATTTAGGTGATTTTTTTCTGGATATTTTTAGTAAGTGTTCAGTTTAGACAGAGCCCGGAGGTAACAGCTTTCCTGCGCAAAGTCTCAATTTGGACATTCATTTTCTCAAAGTTCACAATGAAAGTGTTTAGTCTTCCTTCATATTTCGCATTTTTCATCTCATGAACAAGTTCTATTAGCTAGCAATACCAGTGATTTTGACAAAAAAACCCCAAACCACCTCACCTTGTTCATTATCTCAGCATTTTGCTTGGCTAAGACCATGGCCAGAGAATCTGTCACACTAGTAAATTTAATTTGGTCTGCCGGTTGACGATACTTCCTTTCACTCAGGATTTCTCCAGCTTTCTTGGCTTTCTCAACTTCCATGGAACCAATAGGGACCCATCCAATACCTCTTAGCCATTCCAGGTCTGATTTGTAAACAGCCTGAAAAAATTTGAAAGTTCATTATATAAGGTGCAAGTGTGATCAAATATTAAAATAATTATAAATAAGCATATCCTAGTCTACATGAACAACTGTATGTATTTCTGCATAGCAGCAGAATATGGTCTTGAAAACAATTGTTATTTTTTAAGATTTAGTAAAATAATTATTAAATAACAAAAAGAATAGACTTACTGAAGAACTCCACAAATACCAGAGTTACACACAAATTACAACCCAGGCTAAGGACTGAGAAAATAGGATTAAACATAAATTTGATGATAGAATATTAAACATTTTACTTCTATCAATGTATCTGATGCAAGGGACTAAGCCATATTATACATCTTTAAAAAATTATATTGTACAAGACCCAGTATATTTAATTATGCATTACAAATATAACTATTTACTCACATCGCTCTGTAGATCATAGGCTTTCTTAGCATGGATAACATCGTTCTGGTCTGGCAGGCAGATCCACTGATGCAGATAATGGCGGTAATCAACGTCGCTGACCAACTCCTGACATTTCTTGGCCAACACGATTCCCAGCATGTCCACTGGGCTACTGAAGTGCGTCTTGGTCTTCTCAAAGGCTTTCTTGTACTCCCTGTCGCTCTGGATCTTGGCTACGTGCATCGACCACATCATCTTCGGATCGTCCTCTATGTTACGGGCCCCTATGTGGTGGCCAAGCTGCTTGCGATAGCCTTCTTTGTATTTGTACTGAAATAAAATATGTCCATGTTCACATGGTATATTTATAAATTAATAAATAATTCACACAGTTTAACATAATCATTCATATTTTGTTTAGAGACAAACATGATTTATATCTTTCTACTGTTTTATTAATTTTCACATCAAAAGGATTTTATTCCAGATATCTTTATCTCTGATTTTTTTATATAACTCTATTACACTTTCAGTTAACTAAATATTTAATGTCACATACTTACTAAGTTTGATATTCCACATTCTTTTACTATTAAAATTAAAATGTAAATATTAACTTATTTTAAAATCTTACTACAAAACACCTTGATGAAGGTAGTCTGACTTAGTCTTAACACTAAGTTAAAATATCAATCTTGACAGAAGAACATGGAGCATGAAAAATTGCTATCCTCTGTCTCTTAGTGATGTTTCCTCATCCCAGGAACAAAATCTGTCAAACTCATTGCGTATTTTTTTTCCTGTTCTTGTATTCAGACATCTTGAATTTCAATATGACACTTCAACAGAACTGGTTTTTTCCTCAGGAAAAGACAACAATTTAGAACTTTTAGAATTGATTTACTAATATCTCTATTTTGGGGAGAGATTTTAAAGTATTTCCTATTTTGAATCAGAAATTAATTTGATTAACTCTAGCACAGACTTGTATGCCTTACTGATCATCCTACCTGAACATCCATGGACATCAATGGAACTATTACAGGGGGCATAGAAACCTCATATTATTTTATTTATTTATTACTGTGATATACACTTGATGCATAAAACCACTGGCTATCAATTCCTTTCATGTTCTAAAGGCATGCAGTAGAATCACTGGATTTCAGTATTACCTATTCAATAAACTTAAGGTATAACATTAACAAACAATGGAACAAACATTCTGATTCTCTTCCATTACCAAATCCATACGGACATGAGAGAAAAACTGCTTACATCACTGGCAATCTCTCTGGATGCTCTGGCAGCCTGAATAGGAATGGCATCAAACCGCAAATCGTGACCCTTCTTCTTCGATTCTTCCAAAGCTAGTCTGTACATTTTCTGTGAGAAAAACATTCACATTTTCATTCCAAAAACAAAATTACACTTCAGTTAAGCACATCTGAGTAATAAAACAAATTAAGTCCCTAAACAATATTGTTAATGTTCAGACAACTTAAATATCTGAACACAGCTCTATCGTCTCTAGAAAATAAAAAAATGCATATTTCAAAGATCTTGTAATTGTGTTGTACACGCTTGGAAACTGGACATCATTTCGGGAAGGCAAAGAAAGGACTACTCTAAAAGTTAATTTATACCTTGCTATAGAAATGATTTCTCATTTATGGCAGATAATATATTTTAAAAACCCAGGAGGTAAATTCTAGCGAAAGAACAACTCTGATTTTAGCAGTGGAGTTGGCAATTTGTGAAACGAAACAACTTGACAATATTAAAATATTAATTAAAAGTCAGAGATGGCAAAATTGTACTTGTAAGAAATCCTTTAGTCCTCTCAACTCTTCAGTTTTACTTACCTGACTGTAGTTTAGTTGGTTTTGTTTAGCTAACAGGATGTCTGGTGTGTCAGGCATGACATGCACCATGGTCTTATCTTTATTCCATGCTTCAGTGTATAAACGCTAAGAAAGAATACAGGAAGAGATTAATATTGCATTCCAAAACAAGTTAATATCTTACTAATCAGGTAAAACATAGAGCATACTAGGTAAAATTATAGGAAATATAGCATGGATAAATGGTTATGTATTTAATCAGGTACAGATACCATTATTAAAAAGAGAATTTATCTGAGCAAATTTAACAACACTTCGAAAACTGCCATATTACGTTAAGAATAATGATTAACCAAAGCATTATTACTGCTCACTGCACAGATATGGCAAAGAAAAGATTAAAATGTAAGATGCAGAACATCATGACAAAGTTGAGTCTTCCATTAAACGGTCTAATAGTTTTGATTGAAATAAACAGAGCACACTATTTGAAAATACATCACCTCTGAACTTCAGCATTACTTGTGATCATCGTATTTCTAGTCCTGTCTCCAGGGTTTAGGTGGAGTGTGTTACCGAATCGAATCAAGACTCACCTTACTCATCGTCTCCGCGTTGTGCTTGGCTAAGACCATCTCTAGAGAATCAGTGACGCTAGTGAACTTGATTGTGTCTGGATGCTGACGGTATATTTTATCACTCAAGATCTCTCCCGCCTTCTTGGCTTTTTCAACATCCAAAGAACCAATTGGGACCCAACCAATGCCTCGTAACCATTCAAGGTCAGACTTGTAGCAGTTCTATGATAAAAAAATACACAGGTTATCCTAATAATAACAATGCAATTTACACAGTGAATCTCTTCACAGTTAAATAATGTCATTATCAACTTTTACTCCAAATAAAATCAAAAACCTAGAGAAAATAACTGCGTTTCTTCTACATTAAGAGTGAAACCATTATCCAAGTTTCACAGAATGGCAAATGACAAATAACCAAAATTCTGGAATTACAGAATTTAATTTAAATATCAATTAGTTAACATATCCTATTGGAGATATGAGTTTCGATTAGCCATGAAACTTAAAATAAGTCTTCAAAATCTGGTTCTACCACATTGGTATATGGTGGCCTGGTCCACCTACGTAAAATACCACATATATTCCTCACCAAAAATTACATCAAAGAGAGCTTACATCACTCTGTAGATCATAGGCTTTCTTAGCATGGATAACATCGTTCTGGTCTGGCAGGCAAGTCCATTCATGCAGATAGTGGCGGTAATCAACGTCGCTGACCAACTCCTGACCTTTCTTGGCCAACACGATTCCCAGCATGTCCACTGGGCTACTGAAGTGCGTCTTGGTCTTCTCAAAGGCTTTCTTGTACTCCCTGTCGCTCTGGATCTTGGCTACGTGCATCGACCACATCATCTTCGGATCGTCCTCTATGTTACGGGCCCCTATGTGGTGGCCAAGCTGCTTGCGATAGCCTTCTTTGTATTTGTACTGAAATATAAATCAAGATATTATATTTCTATATCACCTCTAAATATCAGCTTCCCATATTAGATATTTCTAATAATAATCTCTTGAAATTTCTCTATAACCTACAGTCGAAAAAATGTAACAGTCAAAGCAATTCTGGGGCTAGTAACATGGATTCTCACATTAAATGAGTTAGAACCCTAGAGATTTTTAAGTAAGTCTTTTTGAAAAAACACTCTTCCCTAATATTAGTGAGAAATAATCCTCTCCTTATTAAGTATATTTAATCCTTATTAAATATAATACGAATCCTTATTAAATATAATAATTTACTGTTAAGATTAATTAAAGATACAGGTTTATGAGCTATAAAATTAACATGATAGCATTACACTGTCCTCATAACTTCTCAACATTTAATTTTTACAAATAAGTCTTTAAATTTATATAAGAGTTTACTTCCAAAAATCTATTATCTGAGATCACAGTTTAATTGAAATGCCTTTTACAGAATCCAGCTGATAACTTCCAGGTTGCAGATATCAGATGTCACCACACAAAGAAACAAAAAGTAGTTTCTTACATCACTGGCAATTTGCCTGGATGCTTTGGCAGCTTGAATGGGGATAGCGTCACTTCTCAAATCATAGCCTTTCTTTTTTGCTTCTTCCATGGCCTGTTTGTAGAGTTTCTAGGTGAAGAATTAAACAATGGGATTCATGTAAGTTCCATATTACATTCTATGCAAAACAAACTGCTTGTAAGTAGAGTAGATTTAAAAAATTGTGTTAAGATTTACTTAACTTCCTTAACTCAAAGCCCCAGATCAGTAGCTGATACAAATTCATATCAAAGGAAGATCTGTGCTAAATACACTAGCTAACATTTTTCTTTCTTTCAATACTTTAAATAACGTAACACTGACTACAATTTTAGAGATAAACTATTCTTCTATACAAGTGGAGTAAAACTTTTTTAACACCACTTCTTACTGATGTGAATTTATTTGCCTAAACTAGCATTGAACGCTGGGATCACTGCTCTTCAGAATTGTGCTGGAAATTACCTTTTTGGTATTTCCAATGTTGGAATTAATTTTATGCCTTCCCAACAGTATGCATGCTGGTAGAATCTACTCCCAGAAATTCACTGGAGACACAAAACTTCTCATGGAATTTATTCTCAATAGTGCTCACTGTTGTATGCATGAACTACTGTACAAATATGCAGATGATGTATTTTAAAGTCACAATTTTGAGGATAAATACTGGGGGCTACTTAAAGAAACTGATGGTATCATCTGTATAAGGTTTATCAGAATACTGAGGATCCAGCCATGACACAGACCGGTTACATTCGGAGAGCTAATACACTCACCAAACTGTAGTTTTGCATGTTCTGTTTTGCCAGTGTGATTTCAGGTGTGTCAGGCATTATGTGGATTTGTGTCTTGTCTTTATCCCAGGCCTCAGTATATAAACGCTGCAGGAGAAATAATGTATTAAAGGCAGAAAAAGAAAGCTGACCGCTTGGAGATCGCCTAAAACATAGGAAGAATTACAGATCTGTACACCAAGTCTAAAAAATCCTTATTCCTTATATAGCAATGAGATTTTATATTCACTCCTCTAGATACTTAATGTCCAGGTTAAGAATTAGTAACCTAGAAAGAATTCTGTTGAAAAAAAAAGTTTAGAAAAAAGACACAGAATGCTAATCAGACACACAGAGATCTAAGCTCTAAGAACAGACCTGTTTGACAGAGGAAATGGTTTTATTGACATAAATAGGATTGACCTCAGGGCCACATATTCCAAAAACTCCTACATTTTAAGTACTGAATTGTTTAAAATATGGATATTTCAAAGACTGCCCTAAAACTAGTTTATCAATTACTAGATTACTAGATAAACTTGATAAGTTATTAGACCTATTAGAGAAATTGCTATATTAAAAATTAGATTAAAGTTAAGTAACACATTCCTAGATAGTAGGTATATGAAAAGCTTCACAACTGATAATTCTAATTTAACTTGGTAACTTGGAAGATATTATTAAATTATCACTTGCTGAAAGTAAGTTACCTGTTGATTACCAAGAATGTAACTTTTATTTTTAAAGCCTTGCTATGCTGAAATCTCACACAGCAAACATATCTGTATTTCTAGTCCTGTCTCCAGGGTTTAGGCAGAGACTGCTGGTGTGTTACCGAATCGAATCAAGACTCACCTTATTCATCGTCTCCGCATTGTGCTTGGCTAAGACCATCTCTAGAGAATCAGTGACGCTAGTGAACTTGATTGTGTCTGGATGCTGACGGTATATTTTATCACTCAAGATCTCTCCTGCCTTCTTGGCTTTTTCAACATCCAAAGAACCAATTGGGACCCAACCAATGCCTCGTAACCATTCAAGGTCAGACTTGTAGCAGTTCTATTATAAAATACAAAGATGGCTGTCTCATTAATATTGCCAGTTAAACATTTCATATATACCATGCAACTAATGCTTACTTTCTGTAAGTTGCCTTCATCATAGTTCAATCTGCAAAACAATCTCTGTTAGCAACCTAGATTCAAAGCCCTTATCTGCCTTCAAGAGGTATCATTCACCCAACAACATGTTGGGGAATGGTCAAAGAGTAATGGGTTTAAAACAAAACCCTGAAAGTCAGTATAAACTTTTCCTGCAACATTAGTTCTCAGCAAATAAATGGTCAACCACTAAGAACAGCAGGTCTTAATTTAAACAATTTTCTCCAAGATAGAACAAAGGAATTCCCTCAAATGAAGCCATGCAATTAAAACAAAAAGTCATACTAGGCAATTTCCTCTTTACACACAGTTGAACTCCATATAACGGTATTGTCTATTATAAAGCATTATATGCAGCTAGTTCTACTGTTCCTCTAACTGATTAGTTGTATGCAAACCTTTACAATACTCAACCTTTCTTAAACACAGATCATTAATTCCTAAAAATCTTATGACGTTGCTTGGAATAGGTAAATCAAAACACAAGGTGAAAAAACACTATATGAGGGAGACAGTTGAGGTGGATTCTATACTTAATATTCCAAGGAAAATGCATACATTTTAGAACTCCAACGCATATCAGCGAATACTCACATCACTTTGTAGATCATAGGCTTTCTTAGCATGGATAACATCGTTCTGGTCTGGCAGGCAAGTCCATTCATGCAGATAGTGGCGGTAATCAACGTCACTGACCAACTCTTGACCTTTCTTGGCCAACACGATTCCCAGCATGTCCACTGGGCTACTGAAGTGCGTCTTGGTCTTCTCAAAGGCTTTCTTGTACTCCCTGTCGCTCTGGATCTTGGCTACATGCATCGACCACATCATCTTCGGATCGTCCTCTATGTTACGGGCCCCTATGTGGTGGCCAAGCTGCTTGCGATAGCCTTCTTTATACTTGTACTATAGGCAAGAAAAAGTTCAGTTAGTTATAATTTCATTTTCTTTATGGCCCTAACTTTATGGCACAACTGACAGAGAATTTAGTATCTGAAGCCACAGAGATTTTAGAGTCAGAAAGTATTCTGCTGATGAGCTACAGTGTACAGCTACAAAAGGATCCATGTAACATTTTCTGCCTGATATGACCTTCAGATTTTCAAAGCAACTCCCTGGCCTACATATTAAGAGATACTACTCAGTAACTGAGAGTAAAAATGTCTCTTTGATGACAGTAATAGGAAAGGCCCAGCGTTCAATAAATTACCCTACATAAAAAATCAGTTAGTGACCTGCAAGCACAATAGCCAAACAAATTCCTATTCAACCTATGCAGGAGATAAAAACTGGGAG
The DNA here is from genome assembly GCA_034008185.1 of Gorsachius magnificus. Taxonomy (NCBI): domain Eukaryota; kingdom Metazoa; phylum Chordata; class Aves; order Pelecaniformes; family Ardeidae; genus Gorsachius; species Gorsachius magnificus. Next base: position 2,233,952 of record CM067085.1, on the reverse strand, counting down.
AGCATAGGGACAGACGTGAAAGTCTCAACAGAGACACAAAACACATACCGGGAATAAACGTTGATATTAACACCTAACAATAATGAAAAAGTATTTACTTTTATACTGCCTTTATTTTTCCACAAAAGCTTGCTTTCAGTGTTCTTCCCTAATGTACCTGCAACATCGGGGGGGGCAGACTGGCAGCACAGAGGGCACCACAACACCTCGAAAGTCCAGGCTGTTGCACAAGCACATGCTGCCACAAGCCCAGGACGGACGCTGCTTTGCATTACCTCCATCACCCAGCTCCCACAGTTACTCTCTCCACACCACCTATACATTCGCTTACAACACCACACACCCAGAACATGCAAGGACAGCTACAGGCAGAACCTCCAGAACCAACGTGTTTACAGACCAGCTGAACGGTACTGACACGTAAGAGCTGGGGTGACGCCATTCCGCTAAGGTTACAAACCCTGGGCTTCAACGGCCAGCACCTGGGAACTCTCTGACAGGGTGGGACACCAAGGGCTCCTGTGTACTTACATCACTTGCAATGTCTCTGGAAGCTTTGGCAGACTTGATGGGAATCGCGTCTGCTCGCATGTCGTAGCCCTTTTTCTTATCTTCCTCCATCGCAAGCTTGTACAGTTTCTGAAAGAGAAACAAGCATTCCCCTCATGCAACACTTCTACCTGGGCCATAGCCGTGTCCACGGGTGGACACTTAACCCCAGCTCAAACACCTACCTCACTGAAGTTCACTCTGTTCTGCTGGGCTAGCAAAATGCCAGGCGTATCCGGCATAATGTGCACGCTGGTTTTGTCCTTCTCCCAGGCTGATATGTACGAGCGCTGAAAAAATGAAATCACATGTGAAATAAGATACACAACAAGCACAGGGCTACCACTCAAAGAACAAACCGGCTCAACGAACTGAACAAGGGACCTCCACTTTGCACTGACTCAGGAATGTCTTTTCTTCTCCCAAAGCCTCCCAACCCTTCACCCATTTCTTTTCCATGCTGCACCCAATCTTTGCACCAACCACACAAAATGCAATTTCATCTAAACCATGGAACACAAATCCCTGATGCAAGAGCATGCAAAGTCCCCCTTGCAAAACCCAGGCCCTGGCAGGAGGGAGCCCAAAGGCCTGGGAAATGCACTCATTTCCTTCACGTTGTACACACAAGGACATCTTACTTGGTTCAATATTTCAGAGTTGTGCTTTGCCAGAACCATGGGCATCGAGTCAGGGAGGCTCGTGAATTTGATGGTGTCCGGGTGTTGCCGATACTTCTTGTCGCTCAGGATGAGGCCCGCCCTCTTATTCTTCTCATCGTCCAGCGAACCACTTGGGGACCAGCCAATGCCCCTCAGCCAGTTAAGGTCCGACCTGTACACATTCTGGAAGGACAGCCAAGGACACAAAGCAGCTCAGCATCCTCCTTACTCCACGCAACCACTCCTCCTACCAAGGGAAGCTCTGACTAACAAAACACATTCCCCTGCGCCAACCCAACAGCCACCACAAAAGGGGCTCCCACTAAGCTCTGCTCCCCACACCTGGCTCCCTATCCTGCAACAGCTCAAACACGTGCCAAGCAAGCCACAAAGCCCTCCCCACCACCTTTGTCATCTCCCCGGGAAAGACCGGCCCCTTTTGGCAATCTCCAGCTGGCAGTGTGACGGGAGGAGCCTTATCCCTCACCACCCAACGCTCTTCAGACCATTCGCCACTGCACACGTGGCAGCCTTCACCCACTGTCGGTCCTCCAGATGGAAATATCCGACTCCGTTGCCCTTCCCCTGCCATACAGAACTCGAGTCACCTCCAGAAAAACTCCCCCTGGAATGCTCAAGGCAAGACAGGACTCCTCTGACACCATAAAGTATGACCCCACACACACTTCATCCCTGTCCACTCACGACACCTACTCTCTGCAAGACAGCAGGGGCCCAACACACTCTGTCTCTCAGAATCAGCCTACGCATACACTCCCCACCTGGACCTTCTCCAACAAAGGAAGAGAACACAAGAGAAGCTTCTGGCTGTCACACAGCCAGAAAAGAATAACTTACATCACTCTGAAGGTCGTACACTTTCCTGGCTTGTACAACATCGTTCTGGTCCGGCAGACAGGTCCAACGATGCAGAGGGTGCTTGTAATCAATGTCGCTGACCAACTCCTGACATTTCTTGGCCAACACGATTCCCAGCATGTCCACTGGGCTACTGAAGTGAGTCTTGGTCTTCTCAAAGGCTTTCTTGTACTCCCTGTCGCTCTGGATCTTGGCTACGTGCATCGACCACACCATCTTCGGATCGTCCTCTATGTTACGGGCCCCTATGTGGTGGCCAAGCTGCTTGCGATAGCCTTCTTTATACTTGTACTGTAGGGTTAAAGAAGCTCATTAGGGGTCTGACCAGCTCTTCTCCCTTCTGACCCTCCACTCTGTAGCTGTGCCTGTGAGCAAGTGCCATGCCCGTGGAGCCAGGCTAGATCACCACCTGAAGAGGTGTCTAAGCACAGCATATCCCTACTGTGCCCTACACTTCCATCCCACCCCATGCCTACGTGGGGCCACGGGACGTACATGGAGGCCTAGATGGCAACTCCAACCACACATGCTCCAGAACTAGGAGCGATGCGTGCCACCAGGCAGGGTCTCCACACAACCTAAGCATCCCCACAGAGACGCCAGCTCAGCAGCTGGGATGTAAAACTCAGGGAAAACCACCGGACTGCTCTAGTAGGCAATCTGGACTTCATCCTGCACAGCCCTGACTGCACTCACCCCCACAGCCCACACCAGTTGACACACTCCACTGCACCAGGCTCTCCTGCACAGCGCCCACGAGTCTTATTCTCCCAGCCCCACGTGGGTCCTCAGCTGCAGGCCTACAGCCACTAAGCTTGGGAAGTGACAAGGGGCAACATGATGCTTTTCCTGCAATGAGCATGTTGAGAGCTTATGGGTGAAAATTAGAGACCAAATGAACAAAAGAAACTGTGTGATTGCTGTCTATTACGAGCCACTGGATCAAGAAGAGGAGGTTGAGGGAGAGTTCTTTCTTCAACTGCAGGAAGCATCACACTTGCAGGCCCCAATCCTGATAGGGGACTTCAACTACCTGAACATCTGCTGGAAAAGCAGCAGAGCAAACTGCAAGCAGTCCAGGGAACTACTGGAGTGCATTGAGAACAACTTCCTAGTACAGGTGATGGAGAACCTGACCACAGAAGAGGCACTGCTGGACCTGTTGCTCTCTAATGAGGAAGAACTTATCAAAGAGGTCAAGATTGGAGGTAGCCTTCACTGCAGTAATCATGCCCTGGTAGATTTCTCAATTTTGAGGGGTACAGGACAGGTAAAAAGTAGAGTCAGTACCCTAAACCTCAGACAGGCAAACTTTCGGCTGTTTAGGGTGCTAGTGAGTGGGATCCCTTGGGAAACTGACCTCAGAGAGAAAGGGGTGAATAAGAGCTGGGATGTATTTAAAGATATTTTTCTTAGGGTGCAAGACCTCTAATTCCAATGCGCAGGAAGTCAGGCAGGAGAGGCAGAAGGCCAGCTTGGCTAAGTCAAGACCTCTTAGCCAAACTAAAACACAAAACCAAAATGCATAGGCAGTGGAGGCAGGGATACACATCCTGTGGAGATTATAGTGATATGGCCCAGGAATGCAGGGAGAGGATCAGGAAAGCCAAGGCACAGCTGGAGCTGAACTTATCTAGAGATGTAAAAAAACCCAAGAAGGATTTCTTTAGGTACACAGGATGACGAAGGAAGATGAAAGAAACTGTACCTCTCTGATGAGCAATACAGGAGACCTGGCTACAATCGACATGGTGAAAGCTGAGGTATTCAACAGATTTATGCCTCAGTCTTCACCAGCAAGTGCTCTATAGTCACGCCATCCAATTCACTGAATCCAAAGACAGGGACTGGGAGAATGAAATACTGCTGACCATAGGAGAAGATGACGTTTGAGATCGTCTAAGGAACCTTGCCACAAGTCCATGGGACCTGATGAGATGCACCCGAGGATCCTGAGGGAACTGGCAGATGAAGTTGCTAATCACTATCCATCATATCTGAAAAGTCCTGGCAGTCCAGTGAAGTTCTCAGTGACTGGAAAAGGGGAAACATAACTCCCATTTTTAAAAAGGGAAAAAGGAAGACTCAGGGAACAACAGGCCGGTCAGTCTTACCCCTGTGCCCAGCAAGATCATGGGGTATATCCTCCTGGAAACTATGCTAAAGCACATGGAAAACAGAGAGGTGATTGGTGACAGCCAACATGGCTTCACTAAGAGCAAATCGGGCCTGACAGATTTGGTGGCCTTCTACGTCAGGGTTACAGCATTGCTGAATACAGGAAGAGTGACTGACATCGTCTACCTGGACTTGTGCAAAGCATTTGATACTGTCCCACACAACAACCTTGTCTCTAAAATGGAGACATGCATTTAGCAAGGGACCACTCAGTGGATAGGGAACTGGTTGGATGGTTGCACTCAAAGAGTTGTGGTCAATAGCTCGATGCCTGGGTAGAGACCAGTGATGAGTGGTGTCCCTCATGGGTCTGTACTTGTACTGGCACTGTTTAACATCTTTGTTGGGGACATGAACAGTGGGATTGAGAGCACCCTCAGCAAGTTTGCAGATGACACCACACTAAGTGGTGTGCTTGATACTCTAGAGGGAAGGGATGCCATCCAGAGGGACCTTGACAGGCTAGCAAGGTGGACCCGTGCAAACCTCATGAAGTTGCACAAGGCCAAGTGCAAGGTCCTGAACCTGGGTCGAGGCAATCCCAAACATGGATACAGGCTTGGCGATGAGCAGATTGAGAGCAGTCCTATGGAGAAGGACTTGGGGATATTGGTGGATGAAAAACTGAATATAACCCGGCAAAATGTGCACTTGCATCACAGAAAGCCAATTGTCTCTTGGGCTGCATCAAAAGAAGTGTGGCTGGCAGGTCAAGGGAGGACTTCAGCTCTGCTCTCATGAGACCCTACCTGGAGCACTGCATTCAGCTCTGGGGCACCCAGCATAAGAAAAGCATGGACCTCCTCGAGTGGGTCCAGAGGAGGGACATGAAGATGACCAGGGGGTGGAGCACCTCCCTTATAAGAACAGGGTGAGTTAGAGTTGTTTAGCCTAAAGAAGAAAAGGATCTGGGGAGACCTGGAATTAATGAAACTTAATGAGGGCCTACAAGAAAGATGGGGAGGGACTCTTTATTAGGGAGTATAGTGATAGGAAAAGGGATAATGGTTTGAACTGAAAGAAGGTAGATTTAGATCACATATAAGGAAGAAAATCTTTACTGTGAGGATGGTGAGACACATGTTGCCCAGGTAAGTTCTGAATGCCCCATCCATGGAAGTATTCAAGGCCAGGATGGACGGAGCTTTGAGGTACCTCACCTAGTGCAAGGTCTCCCTGCCCATAGCAGGGGTGTTGGAATTAAATGATCTTTAATGTCCCTTCCAACACAAGCCATTCTATGATTCTATGATGCTACGACCTTTATCCAGACCTCTTTCTGAAAAGTGAAGTAAGACTGAGGAGGGTGTGCCATCAAGGGCTCCTGTGTACTTACATCACTTGCAATGTCTCTGGAAGCTTTGGCAGACTTGATGGGAATCGCGTCTGCTCGCATGTCGTAGCCCTTTTTCTTATCTTCCTCCATCGCAAGCTTGTACAGTTTCTGAAAGAGAAACAAGCATTCTCCTCACGCAACACTTCTACCTGGGCCGCAGCCGTGTCCACGGGTGGACACTTAACCCCAGCTCAAACACCTACCTCACTGAAGTTCACTCTGTTCTGCTGGGCTAGCAAAATGCCAGGCGTATCCGGCATAATGTGCACGCTGGTTTTGTCCTTCTCCCAGGCTGATATGTACGAGCGCTGAAAAAATGAAATCACATGTGAAATAAGATCACACAAGCACAGGGCTACACACTCAAAGAACAAACCGGCTCAACGAACTGAAGCAAGGGACCTCCACTTTGCACTGACTCAGGAATGTCTTTTCTTCTCCCAAAGCCTCCTAACCCTTCACCCATTTCTTTTCCATGCTGCACCCAATCTTTGCACCAACCACACAAAATGCAATTTCATCTAAACCATGGAACACAAATCCCTGATGCAAGAGCATGCAAAGTCCCCCTTGCAAAACCCAGGCCCTGGCAGGAGGAGCCCAAAGGCCTGGGAAATGCACTCATTTCCTTCACGTTGTACACACAAGGACATCTTACTTGGTTCAATATTTCAGAGTTGTGCTTTGCCAGAACCATGGGCATCGAGTCAGGGAGGCTCGTGAATTTGATGGTGTCCGGGTGTTGCCGATACTTCTTGTCGCTCAGGATGAGGCTCGCCCTCTTATTCTTCTCATCGTCCAGCGAACCACTTGGGGACCAGCCAATGCCCCTCAGCCAGTTAAGGTCCGACCTGTACACATTCTGGAAGGACAGCCAAGGACACAAAGCAGCTCAGCATCCTCCTTACTCCACGCAACCACTCCTCCTACCAAGGGAAGCTCTGACTAACAAAACACATTCCCCTGCGCCAACCCAACAGCCACCACAAAAGGGACTCCCATTAAGCTCTGCTCCCCACAACCTGGCTCCCTATACCTGCAACAGCTCAAACACGTGCCAAGCAAGCCACAAAGCCCTCCCCACCACCTTTGTCATCTCCCCGGGAAAGACCGGCCCCTTTTGGCAATCTCCAGCTGGCAGTGTGACGGGAGGAGCCTTATCCCTCACCACCCAACGCTCTTCAGACCATTAGCCACTGCACACGTGGCAGCCTTCACCCACTGTCGGTCCTCCAGATGGAAATATCCGACTCCGTTGCCCTTCCCCTGCCATACAGAACTCGAGTCACCTCCAGAAAAACTCCCCCTGGAATGCTCAAGGCAAGACAGGACTCCTCTGACACCATAAAGTATGACCCCACACACACTTCATCCCTGTCCACTCACGACACCTACTCTCTGCAAGACAGCAGGGGCCCAACACACTCTGTCTCTCAGAATCAGCCTACGCATACCTCCCCACCTGGACCTTCTCCAACAAAGGAAGAGAACACAAGAGAGGCTTGGGGCTATTCACACAGCCAGAAAAGAATAACTTACATCACTCTGAAGGTCGTACACTTTCCTGGCTTGTACAACATCGTTCTGGTCCGGCAGACAGGTCCAACGATGCAGAGGGTGCTTGTAATCAATGTCGCTGACCAACTCCTGACATTTCTTGGCCAACACGATTCCCAGCATGTCCACTGGGCTACTGAAGTGCGTCTTGGTCTTCTCAAAGGCTTTCTTGTACTCCCTGTCGCTCTGGATCTTGGCTACGTGCATCGACCACATCATCTTCGGATCGTCCTCTATGTTACGGGCCCCTATGTGGTGGCCAAGCTGCTTGCGATAGCCTTCTTTATACTTGTACTATAGGCAAGAAAAAGTTCAGTTAGTTATAATTTCATTTTCTTTATGGCCCTAACAGCCCCTGTGGCACAACTGACAGAGAATTTAGTATCTGAAGCCACAGAGATTTTAGAGTCAGAAAGTATTCTGCTGATGAGCTACAGTGTGCAGCTACAAAAGGATCCATGTAACATTATCTGCCTGATATGACCTTCAGATTTTCAAGCAACTCCCTGGCCTACATATTAAGAGATACTACTCAGTAACTGAGAGTAAAAATGTCTCTTTGATGACAGTAATAGGAAAGGCCCAGCGTTCAATAAATTACCCTACATAAAAAATCAGTTAGTGACCTGCAAGCACAATAGCCAAACAAATTCCTATTCAACCTATGCAGGAGATAAAAACTGGGAGAGCATAGGGACAGACGTGAAAGTCTAAACAGAGACACAAAACACATACCGGGAATAAACGTTGATATTAACACCTAACAATAATGAAAAAGTATTTACTTTTATACTGCCTTTATTTTTCCACAAAAGCTTGCTTTCAGTGTTCTTCCCTAATGTACCTGCAACATCGGGGGGGGCAGACTGGCAGCACAGAGGGCACCACAACACCTCGAAAGTCCAGGCTGTTGCACAAGCACATGCTGCCACAAGCCCAGGACGGACGCTGCTTTGCATTACCTCCATCACCCAGCTCCCACAGTTACTCTCTCCACACCACCTATACATTCGCTTACAACACCACACACCCAGAACATGCAAGGACAGCTACAGGCAGAACCTCCAGAACCAACGTGTTTACAGACCAGCTGAACGGTACTGACACGTAAGAGCTGGGGTGACGCCATTCCGCTAAGGTTACAAACCCTGGGCTTCAACGGCCAGCACCTGGGAACTCTCTGACAGGGTGGGACACCAAGGGCTCCTGTGTACTTACATCACTTGCAATGTCTCTGGAAGCTTTGGCAGACTTGATGGGAATCGCGTCTGCTCGCATGTCGTAGCCCTTTTTCTTATCTTCCTCCATCGCAAGCTTGTACAGTTTCTGAAAGAGAAACAAGCATTCCCCTCACGCAACACTTCTACCTGGGCCATAGCCGTGTCCACGGGTGGACACTTAACCCCAGCTCAAACACCTACCTCACTGAAGTTCACTCTGTTCTGCTGGGCTAGCAAAATGCCAGGCGTATCCGGCATAATGTGCACGCTGGTTTTGTCCTTCTCCCAGGCTGATATGTACGAGCGCTGAAAAAATGAAATCACATGTGAAATAAGATCACACAAGCACAGGGCTACACACTCAAAGAACAAACCGGCTCAACGAACTGAAGCAAGGGACCTCCACTTTGCACTGACTCAGGAATGTCTTTTCTTCTCCCAAAGCCTCCCAACCCTTCACCCATTTCTTTTCCATGCTGCACCCAATCTTTGCACCAACCACACAAAATGCAATTTCATCTAAACCATGGAACACAAATCCCTGATGCAAGAGCATGCAAAGTCCCCCTTGCAAAACCCAGGCCCTGGCAGGAGGGAGCCCAAAGGCCTGGGAAATGCACTCATTTCATTCACGTTGTACACACAAGGACATCTTACTTGGTTCAATATTTCAGAGTTGTGCTTTGCCAGAACCATGGGCATCGAGTCAGGGAGGCTCGTGAATTTGATGGTGTCCGGGTGTTGCCGATACTTCTTGTCGCTCAGGATGAGGCCCGCCCTCTTATTCTTCTCATCGTCCAGCGAACCACTTGGGGACCAGCCAATGCCCCTCAGCCAGTTAAGGTCCGACCTGTACACATTCTGGAAGGACAGCCAAGGACACAAAGCAGCTCAGCATCCTCCTTACTCCACGCAACCACTCCTCCTACCAAGGGAAGCTCTGACTAACAAAACACATTCCCCTGCGCCAACCCAACAGCCACCACAAAAGGGGCTCCCACTAAGCTCTGCTCCCCACAACCTGGCTCCCTATGCCTGCAACAGCTCAAACACGTGCCAAGCAAGCCACAAAGCCCTCCCCACCTTTAGCCTTATCCCTCACCACCCAACGCTCTTCAGACCATTCGCCACTGCACACGTGGCAGCCTTCACCCACTGTCGGTCCTCCAGATGGAAATATCCGACTCCGTTGCCCTTCCCCTGCCATACAGAACTCGAGTCACCTCCAGAAAAACTCCCCCTGGAATGCTCAAGGCAAGACAGGACTCCTCTGACACCATAAAGTATGACCCCACACACACTTCATCCCTGTCCACTCACGACACCTACTCTCTGCAAGACAGCAGGGGCCCAACACACTCTGTCTCTCAGAATCAGCCTACGCATACACTCCCCACCTGGACCTTCTCCAACAAAGGAAGAGAACACAAGAGAAGCTTCTGGCTGTCACACAGCCAGAAAAGAATAACTTACATCACTCTGAAGGTCGTACACTTTCCTGGCTTGTACAACATCGTTCTGGTCCGGCAGACAGGTCCAACGATGCAGAGGGTGCTTGTAATCAATGTCGCTGACCAACTCCTGACATTTCTTGGCCAACACGATTCCCAGCATGTCCACTGGGCTACTGAAGTGAGTCTTGGTCTTCTCAAAGGCTTTCTTGTACTCCCTGTCGCTCTGGATCTTGGCTACGTGCATCGACCACACCATCTTCGGATCGTCCTCTATGTTACGGGCCCCTATGTGGTGGCCAAGCTGCTTGCGATAGCCTTCTTTATACTTGTACTGTAGGGTTAAAGAAGCTCATTAGGGGTCTGACCAGCTCTTCTCCCTTCTGACCCTCCACTCTGTAGCTGTGCCTGTGAGCAAGTGCCATGCCCGTGGAGCCAGGCTAGATCACCACCTGAAGAGGTGTCTAAGCACAGCATATCCCTACTGTGCCCTACACTTCCATCCCACCCCATGCCTACGCGGGGCCACGGGACGTACATGGAGGCCTAGATGGCAACTCCAACCACACATGCTCCAGAACTAGGAGCGATGCGTGCCACCAGGCAGGGTCTCCACACAACCTAAGCATCCCCACAGAGACGCCAGCTCAGCAGCTGGGATGTAAAACTCAGGGAAAACCACCGGACTGCTCTAGTAGGCAACCTGGACTTCATCCTGCACAGCCCTGACTGCACTCACCCCCACAGCCCACACCAGTTGACACACTCCACTGCACCAGGCTCTCCTGCACAGCGCCCACGAGTCTTATTCTCCCAGCCCCACGTGGGTCCTCAGCTGCAGGCCTACAGCCACTAAGCTTGGGAAGTGACAAGGGGCAACATGATGCTTTTTCCCTCACCTGTTACTGAAATGTCAAGTAAGATTGAGGAGAGATTGAACTCCTGTCCTTACAGTAAGGCAACAAACCTGAACTACAAAACCTCGCATGAGGGATTAAATACAGCTCCTGCAGAGCTAAGCCCTGAAAAGACACTCTGGGGCAGAGTAATGACTGACCTACAGGGACTAGACCTGCCCCTAGTCCAGGCAGAAATGATAAATGGCCTGGCTGTAAACACAAAACTTGTCGTGGGTGTTCTTCCCTAATGTCCAGCTCAGCTGTGAACCTGCAACATCAGGGGTGGGCAGACTGGCAGCACAGAGGGCACCACAACACCTCGAAAGTCCAGGCTGCTGCACAAGCACATGCTGCCACAAGCCCAGGACGGACGCTGCTTTGCATTACCTCCATCACCCAGCTCCCACAGTTACTCTCTCCACACCACCTATACATTCGCTTACAACACCACACACCCAGAACATGCAAGGACAGCTACAGGCAGAACCTCCAGAACCAACGTGTTTACAGACCAGCTGAACGGTACTGACACGTAAGAGCTGGGGTGACGCCATTCCGCTAAGGTTACAAACCCTGGGCTTCAACGGCCAGCACCTGGGAACTCTCTGACAGGGTGGGACACCAAGGGCTCCTGTGTACTTACATCACTTGCAATGTCTCTGGAAGCTTTGGCAGACTTGATGGGAATCGCGTCTGCTCGCATGTCGTAGCCCTTTTTCTTATCTTCCTCCATCGCAAGCTTGTACAGTTTCTGAAAGAGAAACAAGCATTCCCCTCACGCAACACTTCTACCTGGGCCGCAGCCGTGTCCACGGGTGGACACTTAACCCCAGCTCAAACACCTACCTCACTGAAGTTCACTCTGTTCTGCTGGGCTAGCAAAATGCCAGGCGTATCCGGCATAATGTGCACGCTGGTTTTGTCCTTCTCCCAGGCTGATATGTACGAGCGCTGAAAAAATGAAATCACATGTGAAATAAGATCACACAAGCACAGGGCTACACACTCAAAGAACAAACCGGCTCAACGAACTGAAGCAAGGGACCTCCACTTTGCACTGACTCAGGAATGTCTTTTCTTCTCCCAAAGCCTCCCAACCCTTCACCCATTTCTTTTCCATGCTGCACCCAATCTTTGCACCAACCACACAAAATGCAATTTCATCTAAACCATGGAACACAAATCCCTGATGCAAGAGCATGCAAAGTCCCCCTTGCAAAACCCAGGCCCTGGCAGGAGGGAGCCCAAAGGCCTGGGAAATGCACTCATTTCCTTCACGTTGTACACACAAGGACATCTTACTTGGTTCAATATTTCAGAGTTGTGCTTTGCCAGAACCATGGGCATCGAGTCAGGGAGGCTCGTGAATTTGATGGTGTCCGGGTGTTGCCGATACTTCTTGTCGCTCAGGATGAGGCTCGCCCTCTTATTCTTCTCATCGTCCAGCGAACCACTTGGGGACCAGCCAATGCCCCTCAGCCAGTTAAGGTCCGACCTGTACACATTCTGGAAGGACAGCCAAGGACACAAAGCAGCTCAGCATCCTCCTTACTCCACGCAACCACTCCTCCTACCAAGGGAAGCTCTGACTAACAAAACACATTCCCCTGCGCCAACCCAACAGCCACCACAAAAGGGGCTCCCACTAAGCTCTGCTCCCCACAACCTGGCTCCCTATGCCTGCAACAGCTCAAACACGTGCCAAGCAAGCCACAAAGCCCTCCCCACCACCTTTGTCTCTCCCCGGGAAAGACCGGCCCCTTTTGGCAATCTCCAGCTGGCAGTGTGACGGGAGGAGCCTTATCCCTCACCACCCAACGCTCTTCAGACCACTCGCCACTGCACACGTGGCAGCCTTCACCCACTGTCGGTCCTCCAGATGGAAATATCCGACTCCGTTGCCCTTCCCCTGCCATACAGAACTCGAGTCACCTCCAGAAAAACTCCCCCTGGAATGCTCAAGGCAAGACAGGACTCCTCTGACACCATAAAGTATGACCCCACACACACTTCATCCCTGTCCACTCACGACACCTACTCTCTGCAAGACAGCAGGGGCCCAACACACTCAGTCTCTCAGAATCAGCCTACGCATACGCTCCCCACCTGGACCTTCTCCAACAAAGGAAGAGAACACAAGAGAAGCTTCTGGCTGTCACACAGCCAGAAAAGAATAACTTACATCACTCTGAAGGTCGTACACTTTCCTGGCTTGTACAACATCGTTCTGGTCCGGCAGACAGGTCCAACGATGCAGAGGGTGCTTGTAATCAATGTCCTGACCAACTCCTGACATTTCTTGGCCAACACGATTCCCAGCATGTCCACTGGGCTACTGAAGTGAGTCTTGGTCTTCTCAAAGGCTTTCTTGTACTCCCTGTCGCTCTGGATCTTGGCTACGTGCATCGACCACACCATCTTTGGGTCATCCTCTATGTTACGGGCCCCTATGTGGTGGCCAAGCTGCTTTCGGTACGCAGTTTTGTATTGGTACTAATTGAATGCAGAAACAATAATTATGACCTGTTTTCGAGCTGCAATTTAAATTTCTCTGTGGTTAATACAGTGGTTAAAACTTTCTTATATAGTATATTTTTATTTTTTTACATATTTTTCCAATGGTTTGGGTGGTTTTATTGCATGTCCAGAAGATATTAACTGATTTTTTTATAGTTATATGCTATCTCATTATAAATGACTGTATTTAATTTAATTAACTTTACACCATTAAGAGTTATACTAGACCTGAGGAAGGCAGCAATACAAGACTGTTAAAATCTTAGACCTCTCTGCTTTTTTAATGGAAAATATCTTTATCCAAAAGCGTGTACCAGCTCCATGCCCCACTGTTATTTTCACTCTGTAAGACTTACTTCACTAGCTATGTCTCTGGATGCCTTTGCTGCCTTGAGGGGTATAGCATCAGGAGGAAGATCGTAGCCTTTCCTCTTCAGTTCTTCATATCCTAACTTGTAATGTTTCTGTTGGAGAAGGACTCAAGGTAATTATTGCAAATAAAGCTCTCTAGAGACATTTTTCAATACTACAACTTTCCTCCCCTGATTACTGAAAATAAAGTATGAGATTCCAAACAAAGTTTCATTCATCAAATTCAATTCCATAGCTTTCTTTAATAATGTGTATTTTGTAATTTAGCAATCCCACTCGGGCTTCCTGGTGCATAACAATTTTCACAGGAAAAGATCACAGGTGTGCTTACAGCTGTCAGAATCGCAGAATTACTCTATTGCATTTTAAACTAAAGCCACAATGGTAAGTCCAAATCGCATAAAAGAAACATTGTAGAGAAATACTTACATCACTTGTGTTAATTAGGTTTGATTTAGCCAGCAAAATTTCAGGAGTATCAGGCATGATGTGAACCTGAGTCTTGTCCTTGTCCCAAGCTTCTCTATACAATATCTGAAAAGAGACACAAATAAAAATACAGTGTCTGATAAAAGGTTCACATGCATAGCAATAAATTTAGTTTACCTTTTCTCTACAATAGCAAAGGTGTACTATGCAAGCATGAGCGATGTAAATAACGCAAGATATTAAAATCAAATAATACAATGACTTCTTACTGAAATACCACTTTTTTCCTTACATCCATGAAATGTCAAGGAATCAGCATTATGACAATAGATTTACATACTACATAGTAAAGGGTCTTATTTTCAGTTATTACTGAATAAGTTATACAGCACTATAGACCTAAATCTTCTGAACAAGGCGTAGTACTTCTTAATAACTGAGCAGTAAAGCACTGATCGCAAACAGCTGATATTTTACACTTTAAGCACATGTTCTGATATGGAGATCTTTTCAACAAATTTATACTACTGTATGCATTTATTGAATCCCATGTTCTATCTCTAGAGGCAACTTACATCACTTCTGTTTTTGGCATTAGATTTTGCTAAAACGATATCCATGGCATCTGGGATACTTGTGAACTTAATGGTATCTGGGTGCTGCCGGTACTTCTTTTCACTCAGTATTTCAGAAGCTTTCTTGTTCTTTTCAGATTCCAAAGATCCCAAAGGACTCCATCCAAGGCCTCTGAGCCATTGTAGATCTGACTTATACAGATTCTGTTAAAGAAAAAAATCAAAACCATAGTAGAGTATTTCCCTGTTCATTTATTAAACCATATTAAAAGACTAACTGGTATTTTAGCTTCAATCTGATCTATACTAACATCAAAAGAGAGTTATTAAAGATACCTTTCCACAAGCAGTAAATATCTTACCAAACAATAAATTCATTAAATCCAGAGGAAGCTTACATCACTCTGTAGTTCGTAGACCCTCTTTGCCTGGGTGACATCATTCTGGTCTGGCAGGCAAGTCCAGCGGTGTAGCATCCGTTTGTAGTCTATATCACTAACCAGTTCCTGGCACTTCTTAGCCAGAAGGAAGCCTAACATATCCACAGGCATATTAAACTTCGTCTTCCACTTCTCAAAATCTTTCTTGTACTCCCTCTCACTCTGCATCTTAGCTACTTGCATAGACCACAACATCTTAGGATCATCCTGTAAGCTGCGGAATCCAATGTGATGCCCCTGCTGCTTGCGGTAACCTTCTTTGTACTTGTACTAAAATGATAAAGGTTGCATTAGTGAAATTACCATAAGAAACAGGCAATGGTAAAACATATAAGCAATATATCAATATATTCCCTCAGTTCAATGTTTCTCATTACCAATGAAATGAGCAACTTGTTATGGCACCTCACGTAAAGGTTTAGTGGCCTCAATTAATGTGCATCACTTGGCGTCAGTGAATGCTCTCCCTGGGAATGAACAGAGTCCCTGGAGAGGAAGAGTGCTTGCTCCTTGCACGAGCTCTGCTCGTGGCATGCCCTTGAGCTTTGCACGAGCCCCATGCATGGCTGTAAGAATGGTCTCCTGTGCCATCTGATTCAAACATTCATACTGTTCACAACTCCCAAAGGCTGACACACAGAAATATTTGGATGAATAAAATAATCAGCAATGAAAAATGCAGATGCTTAAGCATTGGAAACATTTCCTAATGATTAATAAAATCCCTTCCAGAAGTGCAGCAGCTGTATTCATACCCAGTGATGATAACAGCAATACATGTGTCACCACCTTTATTTCAGAGTTGTAAAGAGGATTTCTCAGTATAGGCACTGGCATCAGCTGATTGATGATTAGCTGATCAGCTAATGACTAGCCACTTCATCGATGGACCACAATCTTTGGAATTGTCAAGATGCCAGAGAAACCCTTCTTAAATTGTTTTCTTCACTGACAAGAACAGATCAGAAAAGAGTTTTGTCAGCAGTTTTGCTTTTTACTCCAAGCCACACCTTAGCAGAGAGGTGTATCTGGATCTAGTGCGACTCTGTAGGTTAAAGCAACTAGATAAAGTGCATGTCATACTGATTTAGAAATGTTGCTTACATCACTTGCAATGTCCCTTGAAGCTTTGGCAGCTTTCACCGAAATGGCTTCAGGTGTGAGGTCATAGCCTTTCTTTATCATTTCCTCCCAGCCAAGCTTGTATAGTTTCTAAAATTGAAAACAATATTAACTTAAAAAGTCATAGCAATATGTATGTCACCTTCTATTTAGATATGCTAATGATCCATATTACCAAATTCTGGTCACCTCACAGGCGTCAGTTACAAGAGAAGGGCTACTAGAATGGGAACTGAGAAACAGGAACCTGATAAGCAAGGAACGCAGGTCTTCCAAGGCTTAGGCTAGTGATTAAATAGTTTTTCTTTACTGAAGCAGCTTCCTATTATAGCTTATCTTGGGGATTTGAAACGTATCTGGGGAATTTGAAATATATACATCTGGGATAACTGAAAACTTTTCAATTGGCTTAAAAAATCATAATTAATAAGGCTGAAATGTAGCCATTTACTAGTCAGTTCAGTTTGTGCACGGGTGATTTTATGTACCAGCACTTGCAAGTCAAAGATTTGCTGCTGAGCAATCGCGCAAAGCAAAACCTAAGTATTTTATGCTGGCACAATTGCCACTTTCTCATATTTGAAAACTGACAGAAAAGTTAGAATCACTGCATGTATTTCTGTTCCCATAGGCTAAGTTACAAAAATACAAAACGAACTTGTAATTTTATAGTAAGGAATTTTTTATATGATCGATTTCTGTGGTAAGCATAAAGTATGGACTATGCATATCTAAATTTCAAAACCAGGACTTATATTTTCCATACATTATATAGTGTAATTTAGGCTGTTGCTTTGCTAGCCTGAAGATGATACTTATTGCTACTCTGAAAATATTACTCACATAAAGGTTCTTGCCTCTGTTCTAAATCCCCCGTTCTGTTTCTTCTTATACAAATTAATTACTTATTTTTAAATGGGAGGCACCTTTAAATTTGAAGAAAGTAAATATTCATTTAAAAGGTAATAGGAAGTATTAAAAAACTCTACCTGACTGTAGTTCGCCTTGTTCTGTTTTGCCTGTAGAATATCTGGTGTATCTGGCATCACGTGAACCTGAATTTTATCCTTCTCCCAAGCTTGAGTATAAGCATGCTATTGAAAAAAGTAACATCAGGTGTGTTAACGACAAAAGATGGCCTTTACCTTTTTGTGTACTTTGTGCACTATTTGTGTACTTTTGATATAGACTGGTAAAAAGACAAAGGTGCTGACTTAGATTTATTTTACTATGTATTGATGTAACCCAGAATCAGCTGAATTAGGATACGGACTTGCTTCTAATGAAGTCCAGCTATCAAGATTTTTCAGGGCCAGTAATTTCTATACATGAATTAGAATAGAGGTTGGAGAAGTAGCAATGAGAAAAATGAGAAAAGATTTATTTAACCAATGCTATTTATCAGTAACTGAGTGCTTCATTAAGAAAAAAAAAATTTTAAAAGAGGAACATGTAACTGACAATTGTTTCTCCCAGAGAAACGCTGCTACATAAAGGTGGTGACAGAGACTTACACACTGTTTCTCGAAATAGATGATATGTGAATGTCTGCCTAATTTTCCCCATAAATACTCACTTTGTTCATTATATTTGCATTCTGCTTGGCAAGGACCATGTCCATGGCATCATTCTGTTTTGTAAAGGGGAACATGCTGGGATGCTGGCGGTATTTCCGATCACTTGCAATTTCTGTGGCTTTCTTAGATTTCTCCACATCCAGAGAACCAGCGGGACTCCAGCCGATACCCTTGAACCACTCATTGTAATCCTGCTTGTACTCATTCTGCCAAACAGAACGCAAAAGGAAAGTTTGCAATTTACAAATGGCTCATCCAAAATAATTCTGTTGTTTCCAAAACACAGGCATAATGAAAAAGCAGGAAAAAAAGTCACAGCTGTGAATGACAGAAGGAAAACAGAAACTTACATCACTTTGTATCTGATTCATGTTTCTGTAGAGTTCTAAACTCATTGCATCTGGTAGAAGCATATACTGGTGAATCAGTCGTTTGTAGTTAGTATTGGTTACACGATCTTGTGCCTCCTTTGCTGCCACAATGCTGAGTGTATCAGATGGCGTTTGGTAATGCGTCTTGCTCATCTCGTAAGCTTTCTTGTATTCACGATCAGACTGCATCTTAGCCACTTGCATATAATGGACAAGTTTGGGATCATCCTGAAGGCTGCGGAAGCCTACAAGTTTTCCCTTGTCTTGTTCATAACCTAATTTGTATTTATACTGTAAAGAGAACAGAGACAGAGACTTTAATTCTACTTCATTTGTTTAATAAGCAATATCTATCTTATAAAAAACCCCCCAAACTTAGATTAAAGTAAGATTTTTACATTGTTCAGAAACCATCACAAAGCATAGAGAGGTGGCAGCTTTGTCCACCTACTCTTAGGGTGCACTGTAAAGCAAAACAGATGTCTAGTGTCCCTTTTAAAAGCAGTATATTTAAAACACTTTCTTAATAAATGACATTTCCTTGCAATAGCTTATTCTGCTCCTGCATAAGGTTCAATGTAACCTGGGGTTCAATTGCTGTCTAATCTCATTACAAATGACACCATGAAAATATGAATCATACTGACAGAAAGCAAAAGGCAAAGGAACACATAAAATCTGGTTTGCTGAAAACATTTCTTTGGAAGAAGTGCACTTTTTATTCTTTTCACACTAGAGTTTAGAGATACCCATATTAGCTCTAAGATGAGCTATCACAAACACTAGAACCAGGGTACATTAATCCTCAGAGTTCTCTGTTGCTATTGCTATCCTGCTTCCAACGGTGGGCTTAGGTAACTATTTGTGGTAGTCTGCACCACACTCAGAATACTTGAGATCGAACCTAGAGACTAACCATAAAATCAAAGATCTAACCATCACTTCCATTAGGTTCACTTGTTCAAATGCTTCAAAAATTCAAGACACTTCATAAGACCTTTTGCTTTTTTTTTGTTTAATAAAACCAGTAGTTAAAATACTTAATCCCTTCCTCAATCTCTAATCAACCCTGGACAATGAATTACACAGACCAAGTATCAATTCCTTTTCCCTTCACTGCTTACTGCTTGGACAGAACTCAGAATGGAAGTATCTTCCCCTCAGACTTAGAGCAGTGGCAGAACAAAATGACTTTGCAGTGATGGCAACGTCCCCTATGCTGTCAAAGAAAATGGTGGGCTAAATAACATGTCCTTAGGTCCTAACTTCAACCCTCTCTCAGGCTGGATTTGCCCCTGCCACAGCAAATCCCTCATCACCAATACACAAAAGATTTCAGAATGGTGCTGCTTCCAGAAGCTTGTATTCTCTGCACCAAGAAATTTAATGGGACTTTCACCATAGGAATAAACATGACTGTACCACAGCAGGAAAAATAATTCAAGTCCGTATCTGTTCTTTTCAAATATTTCTAAGAATGATCTCTGAACATTCTGTCTGAACTACAAATATACAACATACATTTATAAAATATCCAAGCACCACCACACTGAGGAATAAACTGCCTTACTTTTTTCTAAGAGTCCCTCAGATAACTCCTTACCTTTCTAATAAAGAAATTGTTCTTTAAGCCTATTAGAATATATATCGAAAGTCAGAACTATTTACAAGCAAGAGAATAAAAAGACTTCATATAATTGGCATATAAAGTTGAATTGTGTCAAGAAATGAATGTTTTACACTATCTGAAATGGATCATTTTTTCTTTCATGAACTTACATCACTAGCAATATCCCTAGAAGCTTTGGCCGCTTTAATAGGGATAGCATCAGCTCTGAGGTCATACCCTTTCTTCCTAGATTCTTCAAATGAAAGTCTGTACATTTTCTGTGAAAAGAAAGAAAAGAAACATCCTTTAAAAAAGAAAAACACACCAGACTTACTTAAATAAAACTCTATTCATTTTATATGATAACTTGAAACACAGACTATTCGTATGTTTAACACTCCTTGAACAGTTGTTTAAGGCACTCAGGCACACAGAGAGATGAATACTCCTTCAGAATTAACTCCAATCCTAGTATTCAACCATCAATGCAGCTGGACTCCACTGTAATTAGTAACAATAACTTGTAACAAAAGAGCAAGAAATTGCACTTGTTTCCCACATGCACAAATATTGGTGAAAAGTCACGTCTATAATGATGTCAATGTTTAAAAAAAAAGAGATAAATATGTCTATTTCTGTGCACATTAAAGATGTGCATAATTACAAACAATACTTTATTGAGCATCTGCAGATTTAACAACTGGCTACTGAAAAACTCTATATAATCATCTGTTACTGAAAGAGAGGGTTCAATCTGCAAAAAAGAATTCTGAATCCAGTACAAAACTTTGTGCATGGGGAAATAAAATAATAAATACAGTAACAAACATGGACAGTACTCACACTCTACTATTCTGTTAATAACTATTATATTTTAATGACCTACATGAACACTTCATAACCTAACTATAAATGCTATAGCTTTTTCTTGGCAACTTTTGGTATTTAGTTTTGGGGAAGGAAGCAGGGAAAAGGAAAATTAATAGCTTTTTGTGAAATCGCTACGGGTTAGCAAAGTGAGAATTAGGGAGACTTTTGCATGCTGTCACCTCATTTATTCCTAATAAAAAGAGTAAGAGCAATATCACAGTCTTACAAACAGTACTCACATCACTTAAATTAAATGCATTAACTTTT
Source organism: Gorsachius magnificus (assembly GCA_034008185.1). Classification (NCBI taxonomy): domain Eukaryota; kingdom Metazoa; phylum Chordata; class Aves; order Pelecaniformes; family Ardeidae; genus Gorsachius; species Gorsachius magnificus. Next base: position 2,213,072 of record CM067085.1, on the reverse strand, counting down.
GCTAAAGCAATCTGTGGAATATCTGGTGTGATGTGAACTTTCTTTTTGTCTTCTTCCCATGCTTGTTTGTACTTGTGCTGGAAGGATAAAACAAAAGACATATCAACATAACCAAAAAATTAAATAAAACAATTTAAAAGAACATTTCCTATTTGAAATATAAACTTTCTTTACAATGATGCAACTGCTAACATGGTAGGAACATTTATCTTTTTATTTTAGCATTTAAAAGCAGCGTGAAACAGGAATAGTTCTTAGGAAGTTAATTGTGTGAGGCCAAAAGAAGGGTGACAGAATTATCAATCTTGCTAGAGGACTTCATTGTTTGTCTCTTGCCCAGCAGTGTATCCCAGCACACTGAACAGCAGAAAACAACAGCTTTCAAACTGTACTGGGTCTGGCTGGGATGGAGTCAAGCCTAGGGAGGTCAGACCTCTTTTGCTTGGGAACTGCCCGGGCATGAGTCTACCTGTGGGAGGTGGCGAGTGATTGCTTTTGCATCACTTCTTTTCTCTCTCTCTTCTTCCACTTCTCCTTTGGTTATTAAACATTTTTGATGTTGACCCACAAGTTTTCTTGCTTTTACTCCACTTTTTCTCTTTTCCCATCCCACTGGGGAGGAGGGGAGGAAGTGAATGAGGGTCTGTGTGGTGCTTAGCCACCTACCAGGGTTAACCCACAACAAAAACCCATGTCAGAAGACACACAAAAAAAATTGTTAGAGGTGGAAGATTCTTAGTTTATCTCCTGGAAAATAAGTATCAGTTGAGAGAGGTAATAGAGCTTAACTTAGAGGAGATAGAACTAAGGAAAGCGCACATGAGATTCTGATGGTCCCTGTAACTACAATGAACATGAACTCTAGACATTTCTGAAGAACACTAGTGGATTACATCAGTTCATCAGGAAAATCAGAAAATAAATATCTCATTATAAAAGCATTCACATCATGCAGCAATTTCATATTAATGTAACAGGCACTGGATGAAACAGACTATACATTTAAAAGTCTAAATCCTATTTCCAAAAGGGATCAGTTCCACTATTTTTAGCTCCCAGATTTAAATTGCTAGAAGTCTATAATCAGTTATCTTGGGTAAACTTTATTAATAAAATGTGACCCCCAGGTCTGTCTTTATATGTATTTCTCAGAAATACTAGGGTCATGCTTTGCTTTCAGGTATATCAAAGGTCTATTAAGAAGAAATACAATTACAGTCAAGCATATTCATTAGCTGCCAAAATTGGCGATTTCCAAAGATATGCACACAATAAGATTGACTACTACATCAGGTATAGTTTGATTCTTACTTCTGCAAACTTAAATGAATTTCGATGAACACTTCCTTACCTCATCCATGATTTTAGCGTTATTTAAAGCTAAGACCATGTTCATGGAGTCCATAGGAACAGAATACTTCAACTTGTCTGGATGCTGGCGATACTTCTTTTCACTAACAATTTCCATCGCTTTTTTGTTCTTCTCAGCTTCCAGGGAGCCCAGTGGCATCCATCCAACACCCTTCATACTTTCATCATACTCTGCTCGGTATTGATTCTGGAAGCAGAAAGAAAAGAAAAGAATCAGATGCATGAAAAAGTCTGTAAATCACAACACTTCTTCCTGTGTTTAATTAATATTAGATTTTGAACGCACTTCCTCTAAAAAGAGGCAAACAGTATAAAGATGCATTTAAGGTTTATTTAGAAACATATTTGTTACAGTGGTGTCTATTTTATTACTCTGCCTTTTACACAGTATTCAGATCCTCCTTATGATGTGTATAGATTGCTCGCATGAGATTACATGCTAAGGCTCTCTTGAAGAAGAAGGTTATCTTGAACTGCTATACTGAGAAAAAAAGGCCTTCTTCTCTAGAGGTTAAACATCCCAGAAAATCTGAGAATATAGCTACTTATCCGGTTTCACCTTCTTCTGAAAAGATTTTTTTTTTTTTGGAAGTACAAGATAGAACTATATAATGAAAAGCAAAGCTTTTCCTTTCTTGTCTTTCCTGCACACAAGTATTGCTCCTGAAGAGCCCGATGGGACACGTAATCAGTAAATATCCATTTTACTTTACACATAAATTTACTTATTTCTGAGCCCAAATTCTTTAGCAATAGGTGTAATTTAATATTTCAGAGTCTTCGAAAAATACAATGGCTATCATTGCTGAAGGTCTCATTTAATTTACTACGTTTTAGTATATAACTGAACTAATTTCACTAAGAAAATAGTACTATTTATCTTAGAGTATGCTTTCACAAACTAAGCATCACTGTATTCGTAATGCAAAGGCTGAAGAATCACTTACATCACTTTGTATCTGCATCATGTTTTTGGCTAATTCAAGACTCATAGCATCAGGCAAAACATTGTAGGTATGGATCAGGTTTTTGTAGTTTGCATTTGTAGCCACTTCCTGTGCTTTCTTGGCTGCCACAACACTGACCATGTCAACTGGAGTATGGAAATTAGTTTTTGCCTTCTCATAATCTTTTTTGTACTCCCGATCAGACTGCATCTTTGCCACCTGCATGAAGTGCACCAGCTTGGGGTCGTCTTCAAGGCTGCGGAACCCAATATGCTTTCCTTTCTCTTTTTCATAGGCTAGTTTGTATTTATACTGACAGCAGGAAAGAGAAAGAACGGCAAAAAGTTAAATCCAAAAAATGTACTATTAAGCCCAGTTTTATCTCTGAAAATATAGAAAATATTTGGGTTTTTTCATCGCAAGATCTCAGGTTTAGTCATTTAAACGTACTCAGTCTTACAAAACAGCCCATTGAACACAGGCACATGAAGCTCAGCAGTTTGCTGAACAAAGAACAAAAAAGCACAGTTCAGTGTTATTCCACTGGAGAGCAAGTACTGCAAGGGTTTACGCCATCAAGCATATAATGAAACCTAGACAACTCAGGATGCTTGAAGAAACACATTTGCGCATAACAGAGCACTTTGAAAACATTCTGACTGTCTTTGTAGCTACTCTGAGTACTATCCCGCAATCAAACTTACATCACTTGCAATGTCTCTGGAGGCTTTGGCTGCTTTTATTGGAATAGCATCTGGCTGCATGTCATAACCTTTCTTCTTGTCTTCCTCCCATCCAGCTTTGTAAAGTTTCTAATTTAAAATATAAGAGGGAACAGGTACTGCATTAGGAAGGCAGAACTACTGAAGCACCCTACATCTGAATTTAAATATTTGCAAAAAAGACATAAAAGTGACACCAATTTTTGATCTGTGCAACAGACACCAAATGCCCACGGTGAGCATGGTAACTCACATTACTCATTGTGATCTGGTTCACTCTAGACTGCAGAATTTCTGGAGTATCTGGCATAAACATGAATGCTGGTCTTTTCTTTGTTCCATTTATCAGTGTAGAGCCTCTGCAATTACAAAGTAATATTTAGCATTGAAAAGGCATTGCTTTTTTCTTTGCTCATTTGCAATAAAAAATATTTCACAGTACAGTGAAGATCCATAAGCACTACAAATAATCTTCATTAATATAACTACTGAGTGGCAATATTATATTCTTCCTCTTTCTTTAGTACTTTGAGACATTTGAAAAGTATGTTTTGATAAGTAATAAATATCGAAACCAAAAATTTTCTGTCTGCATTCTTCCCTGCTTTAATACAAAGCATTACCCCTTTAGTGGGTACAAGTTAATCCTGAGATGATCCCAATTGAACGAGAGGAAAATTTTTCACCCTGAGAACAGTCATCCATTGGAATAATCTCCCCAGGGTTGGGGTTGACTCCGCCACATTGGACACTTCCAAGCCTCAGCTGGACAGGGTGCTGGGCCATCTTGTCTAGACTCTGCTCTTGCGCAGAAAGGTTGGACTAGGTGATCCTGGAGGTCCCTTCCAACCTGGGATTCTATGAATTTTTTCTTTTCCACACACCCTCTTTCCTTGTCAAACATGGAATAAGGATCAGTGGTGTCCCAGATAACTAGGGACAAATTTAAAGAACTCCACTTTTCAAGGGAAGTTGTACAGAACTGACAGAATTTCAAGATTTTTTCAGCTCACTAGTTACGAATACTACTTCCTGCAGAAAAAGAGCAAAGTTTTCCCAAGCACTGTAAGTCTGGAGAAGACATCTTTAATCACATACACAAAAGAGAAATTTTTAATCATTATAAACAGAAAATGAAACTCCCTTAATTACAAATACAGCCTGAGGCTTCCATCATCTCTTAATGTCCAGTCTTAATGAAGCAAACCACTACACCCATTTGAAATTCTAATGACTTCAGTGGGAATGCACCTGTCTCACAGTTTTGCAAGAAAAAGACCCAATCTCTGGCTCAGTCACGATCATCTGAACAAATTCTCACCTTATTCATGGTCTTGGCATTTTGCTTAGCTAGCACTTGTTCCATCGCATCCATTGTAATAGAATACTTCAGCTTGTCTGGGTGCTGGCGATACTTCTTTTCACTGAGAATCTCTGTAGCTTTTTTGGCTTTTTCTACATCCAGTGACTGAATTGGTATCCAGCCAACTCCTCTCAACCAGTTATTAAAGTCTGCTTTGTACACATTCTTTTAAAAAATAAACAAGGAAAACCACAGTAAGGCAAGGAAAATTAGAATGCCCATATACATAAAAACAGGTAAGGCCTTAAAACTTCTCCTGGTCATTCATTTTTGAAGGAAAATTTAGACAAGCCTGTTATAACTGCTATTGTTTTCCAAATTCTTAGCATAGCATTAACAACTATTGTTGTGTTAGGGATAAAGAAATTCTTTTCACCAAACCAATGTGTAGAACTTGCACTACAAACCAAATGCACAGACCTTAGAACAAATTTTGAGTGCTAAATATGAAAATCTAACAAAAATATAGTATTTTTTTAAAATGACAAGCTTGTTTGTTAGTAGACTCAGTTCGCAGTAGAATTAATTCAGAGAAATTGTTTCAGCAACTTCTGCTTAATGGCCTGGTTCTGCAGTCTTGAATAGACACCATTCCTATTTAATCATACTTTGTGACACGGCTTTTAGAACAAATAAAGGTACAAAAATGCTGTGAAAATAAACCTGTTCCTGAACTGCAGTGTTCGAAGCAACCAGGACAATAGAGTCTCAGAAAAAGACCACACACTGACCACAAAAAGACACATAGCATGTGTATACAGGGCAAAATTTGTCCTCAAGCACCACGTTTCTCTCCTTGCAAACATCCTGAGTGAGACAGCCAAGTGAGCTCAGCCAGCTCAGCAAGGCCAGGTAAAAATACAATGAGGAAGCAAAAAACTTGAGATTAAAATTTCTGTATTTAAAAAGGACAGTGTCTAAAGGCCAGACCCTCTGTCTGTTGGCCAATGGAAACATGCACATTATCCTCTCCAAATAATGCTTAGGACCTAAAGAACAGTTTCAATCAGATTATTGGCATTTTGGGGAATTTCAAATGTGGCAGAGGACTGTTAAGTAACTCATATTAAACTAAATATTTTCTGGATAAACAAACAGATCCTAAAGTTACACTAGCGAAAAAAAAAATGGAAACAAGTTACAAAACTTAGTGGAAGCTACAAAGCCTTTTTATGAATCTTCATCATGCATGGCACATGCATCTGTTGGAGGATAAAGGCAGGAAGGAAAAGTGAAAAAAAAAAATATCTCAAATCCCTAGGTATAATACAAGCATACATAAGGTATATTTTTGGTAAACTTAAATAAAATATAGTTAGAATTTAGACTCTGTACATAACCTGCGATCTCTAACAATACAAATAATAATCACACTAATAACACACTGTAATTACAAATCCAACTACAAAAATACACAAATTGGAAAAACACGTTCATTTGCTGAGAATTAACCAAATACGTAGAGATACAAAGAAAGTTGTTACTTGCCGGGTAAGTTCCCTACAATTTATCAGCTACACATAATTCTGCTAATCTTTGAAAAATATAGGGTTCCAGATCAGACATTTACATGTAATCTACTGTTAATCCAGTTAATTTTTAGCCTTAAGAAGTTTAACAGTGTAACAGTCATTCCGAGAAGAAAAAAACAAGTTGATTGATTGTTACATACATCACTCTGAAGCTGCATCACATTTCTTGATAGCTCCAGATTCACAGAATCAGGCAAGAGTGTATAATCGTGAATTGGCTGTTTATAGCCAGCGTTTGTAACCGCTTCCTGGGCTTTCTTGGCAGCTGTCACGCTGAACATATCCAAAGGAGTATGATATTTGGTCTTGGTGACTTCATAATCCTTCTTGTATTCACGATCTGATTGCATTTTGGCCACATTCATGTAATGAACAAGTTTAGGATCATCCTGCAGGCTACGGTATCCAACCTGTTTGCCTTTTTCTTTCTCATATGATTCCTTGTACTTGTACTACAGACAAATGAAAAGAAAGCTTTAGCCACTTTGGAAAGAGAAAACATACTTTTGATAATTTTAATACTTTGAAACTCAGTATTTTAACAAGTGCAGTTCATTGTAGAAACTCAGAAATTGTTTTTCAGACAGCACAGGATTATTTAGGTCAAAAAGAGAAGAGGATTGCTGGATTTCCCAGCTTTTCTTGACCCCTGGTATAGATCTAAATCGAGATATACAGTTACACGCCCTCCCTGGCCATTGCCTCTGCCATTATATTTTACTGCTGTAGACTTCTAACTCCTAGGAACAGTCAGCTTTTCATTAAAAGACCAGCATAATAATATATTATTGAAAAACCCAAGACAACCCCAGAACAACTGGATATCCCAATATTCACCTATTGGGAGGAGGCATGTTTAAGTGGGGAATGGAAATAATTTTCAGCCTTTTGCTAAAGTTAGTGAATTTATTTCTGTGTTCCAAATCTCCTTTCATAGCTTTACTGTTGCCGATTGACATAGCTGCCTGAAAACAGCCACATTCTGTACAGCTCGTGAATGGCAGACGAGTAGAAGTACAGGTCTCCAGCAGCTGAGAATACAGCATAGGTAAATGATAACAAAAGAACTTTCAAATAAGCTGGTGAATAATTGAAGTACATAAAACAAACAGCCCCAGCTCACCAGCACTCACAGGCTTTACAATGCATTTCCAAAGACACAGCTTTTTCCAGAGGTTCGCGTAAACATCTGAACGTACTTGTTATTTCACAGTATCATAAGAGTTTCAATTCCCAGAGCTAAGTGTCTCTATACCATTACATGTATGTATAACATAATATGCTACAGAAAGCTGTAATGCAGCAGACACATATATTCCACATCATGTAAATTATACTTACATCGCTTGCAATATTTCGAGAAGCTTTAGCAGCAATAATAGGAATGGCATCTGGTTTGAGATCATATCCTTTGGCAATGGTTTTTTTCCAGTCTGCTTTGTAGTTAGCCTTATAGGGAAAAAGGGTATGAGTTCGCAACGTTAGGAGTAGCAATTTTAACAAAGTTGTTTAAGCCCATATTTTTGTTATAGGAGTCAAAATATTCAATTTAGTCTGTGAAATTTCAGGGAAAAATGTTAACCTGTACACAAACTGCAGTTACATTATGATAAATAAATCTACCATAAAGAGAGTCCTTCGAGACAACTAGCTTGATCATGTAGCTAAATCATTAACTCCATAACTATTTTTTGAAATTTTTATGTGGAACAACTCTATCAGTGGCATTTTTGCCCTTGCTTAAGCAAACCCCTTTTTTCATTTAACTGAACCTTCAGAATTTTTTTCCTGTTAGCTTCAAAATCAGGCCGGGTGGTCTTCAGTGACTGAAGAAAACAGTCTGGCTGATTTTTTGTTGGCAGTTAGCATCTGGACAGACTCAGTATTTCAAGGCTTTCTACAGGATGGGATTAAAAGAGATGTCAGCTTTTACCTAGTTCCTGGAGGCCTGATAATGCCACCAAAAAATGTAATAACATGAAGGCAATAAAACTGATACTGTAAGTGGAGATCTTCATGGCGTTGGATGGATGTGAGAAGTGATGGAAAGCAGGCAGACTAGTAGCTGAATGGCACAAAAAGGCAGTACTATCTTTCCACAGGATGAGTTAATTTCCCTTGAAAGCCATCAGCAGGAAGCAACATACAGAGAACTTGTACTGCTTGCCTATGCAAAGTGTTTTATAAAAAAGTAGATAACGAAAGTCTCCAAACCCATAGGAATTTGAATAATAAGTCACGCTGGTTTTTTCATTCAGTCTATCCAGGTAGTTTGGCAATAAAGCACTTAAATAAATGCGTTTATGTTCATGAATGCTCAAACAATTTAAAAATTTACTTAACAACCACAAAACTCATTGACTTTTAGAAGTAAAATTTCAGAGCTTGTGCATTTCTATATTCAATATCATAGCACAAATAAATAAAAGGGTTTTTTCTCTTAAGTAAATGACAAATAAATATATTATTGAACAAGCTATTGGTTATATGCTCACATCACTCAAATTGAAGGCGTTGACCCTGGCTTGAATAAACTGAGGAACATCAGGATCCAGGGTGTATTTGTGTTTTACTTTTTCACCCTCTTGCTTATATGTTACCTGCAAGGAAAAATAAAGAAATACTTGTTGACAAGTACAAGGTAGGTAACAGGGTTAACAAATAGAGACAATGCCACAGTACTTAATTCTTACCAACTCTGCAATAATAAAATTGCAATTTTACTATTTTTACAGTTTTTAAAATTTAAAGGTTTTTTTTAGATGGAATATCAGGCAGGAATAAATAAATCATAAATATGGTAAAAAAACCTCCAAATCGCTATATTGCATTAATAATGAAAAAATCCTTACATCACTCAGTTGCTTGGTGTTGTGCTGAGCTAAAACCATTGGTATGGAATCTGGTATACTTGTGAATTTGATGGTGTCTGGGTGCTGACGGTATTTCTTTTCATTTAACGCATCTCCAGCCTTCTTAGCTTTTTCAACATCCAGAGAACCGAGAGGACTCCATCCGATACCCTTGAACCAGCTGTTATACTCTTGTTTGTATGCATTCTGAAGGAGAGAAAGCCAACGTGCACCAAGATTTTCCCACAAAACTGTAATAATTCCGTTTAAAACAATAATTGCATAGTCTAGCTAGTGTGTTCTATGTTAGCAGGACATATTTCTAAATTCTTGAAGGGAACAACAGGTATTTTTTATGCTTCTCCAGGATTTCATAAGGAAGAAAATGAGATACTGTATTTTTTCTTCATGATTCATTTCTTATAAACTGTAGCATCCCTTCACTATTTACTAACCTTCCTTTTCTTTTACCCATGTGACAAATTTCAACCTTCAATTCTTATTAACTGCTAAACTACCATATGGTGACCGTTTAACATGGTTTAAATTATTCTGTGTTTCAGCAGACTCTATGAGACTTGGCCTTATACAAAGGTCTGCAGAGCAGAGGCTCCATTTTTGGTTTTCTTCCTATAGTTCCTCCTACAGCAAAATATGCAGAATTCACAGACTGCAAGAGAAAAATTTATCCTGGCTACAAAATATGCAGGTTATCCCATATAAACATTCAGGCAAGGGTAATGCATAGTCTGAATGGAAGGATATTGTGGACACTCTTTTTTTAAGACCCTTCCGTGTTCTAACTCTAAAATGAGTGGCCCTACATAGGGACCCATACAGAGTCAAATTCCACAGTATACAAAGAGGTGCAGAGTGCAACCATGCTCACCCAGTCAACCATTTAAAACTCTGTATCTGCAAGAAGGACCAAGAAGGTTCTAGGAGAGATGTCCTGTGCTAGAGATCTCCAGAATGTATTTCTAATAATATAAATAGTTACATTTTGTCCACTCCTTCATTCCTAAATGAAGTTAATAATAGTCCAGCTACATTATCATATCTCTCTCATGTGAAGACAAAGCAAGACAACTGAAAAGAAGTCTTAAAGAATAAAACAAAATTATGTCAGTTGCAAAATAAAGTTTTCTGAGAAAACGTGGAAAAAAAGTTAATTTGAATTCAGTATTACAGAAGTCTGCTCTCCACTGATACGCCAACATCAAAATCCTGTTGTGAAGAACTCACCTGGAATTTGGTATTTCTAAATGCCACCATCAGCTGATAAAACTTCTAACGATTTTCCCCAAGGCATAAGAAAAACAGACCATTCCCATACAGTAATGGCAATTATCATCGAATATAAACTCCTATTTTGTTTTTCACAGTGTGCAGGAAAACATCCGTGACATTGCAATCATTGAAATACTTACATCACTCTGAATTTGCATCATGTTCTTTGCAAGCTCAACATCCATGGCATCTGGCAGGTAAGTGTAGTGATGGATCAGGTTTTTGTAGTGGGCATTAGAAGCTACATCCTGAGACTGTTTAGCAGCCTGGATACTGTACATGTCAGGAGGCGTATGATAGTTAGTCTTGGTCTTCTCATAGTCTTTCTTGTACTCACGCTCAGACTGAATCTTTGCTACATTCATGTAGTGGACAAGCTTAGGGTCATCTTGTAGGCTTCTGAAACCAACCTGTTTTCCCTTAGCCTTTTCATATGCTTCTTTATATTTATACTAGAAACAGAGGAAAGAGATCAAATGTACTGTGGCGTGGCTATTGATGTCCACATTAATGCAAAAGAAAAAAGAAAAGCTCTCACGTCTTTCATTAGAAAAAGAAGCTGCAAGCAGTTCAGAAAGATAAGCTCTCCTAAAAGGCACATGCAGTGACTGTACCTACATTAGCTTTTCTTGTTCCACCTGTACACAACAGGTTACACATAACGCAGTAAGATTTGTCAACATTAGCTTTTCTCATAGGGAAAGGAAAACGTTTCCTAAGTATTCCTGTGTTGAAAGGTGTGTGAAAAATATCAGGATAATTTAGAGAATCCTTCTCAGTCATTTGAAAGCAATAGCAAACAAATGGAGTATGACTGGACAGCTTCCTCTAGTTATATGAAACCACTGAAACATATCCCACTGTAAGGCCCTGTAAGGCCTTCTGATTCATGTACAAGCCATACTCCACTGTATAACCAAAGCACCCTTAGCACATACTGTCTCATGGTCTGTAAATAGGTGCTAATGTAGTGCATTTTCTGGCAATTTGTCACAGAATGATTGCAAGAACTACTGATCTCATTTCTCCTGTGAAAAGTGGCTTAAGAAACAAAGCATTTGCTTACGTAAAGCAAACAAGATGAGCAAAAAAATAAGTTCTACACAAACTAAGCCTTTGGGAAAGACTAAGAATCTCTTTCTCATAATACTGACTCTAGTGAGACTTGCGCAACGTCTCAGGTCTACCACATGGCCTGTAAGGGACAACTTTTTAACTAAATGCCTAAGAGAAGTATACCTGGAATATATACTTACATCGCTGGCAATGTTTCTTGAAGCCTTGGCTCGAGTAATTGGAATAGCATCAAGTGACACATTGTTCCCTTTAGCTATTAGATCATGGTAGTCTTGTTTATAATATGCCTAAAAAAGAAAATCCGTGTTATTCTAGAGAACCTAGTAATCACGTGAACTACATGCAAGTCAAAGTTACTCCTAAGCTACCCCAGGCAATTCTTTAAAAGCAGATGCAGTGAGGATCATATACAACTATCAGTCTTCATTTATGAGAATGGATTTATCTATTAATTAAATTAACCGAATCATTACATGAGTAAATGGTATCTGGTTGAAAATGCAGATGACACCAAGAATGAAAAATTACAGTGATACAAGCTGATTATATAGAACCATGTATCAATGAAAGGAATCTGCAATATGAGTGTAGCTGTAACATATTACTCAAAAATTCATTAACAATGTGTAAAACATGTTGTAAAGAAGTCACTTACATCACTGATGTTAGCTGCATTGTATCTAGCTTGGATAAACTGTGGGACATCTGGGGTAAGAGTATATTTATGTTTAACTTCCTCTCCAGAAGATCTGTACAGTTTCTGTAAAATACAGATACAGAAATAAATCCTTCTTTCCTTGTATAGCCAGCCCCGGCTCACTGTAAATTAACTGATGGTTTATGTTTGATTTTGCAAATAAATATACACTGGCACCTATCTCATAAAGACTGAGGCTGCACTTTTCACAAAGAATTTTACTCAGTAAAATTAAGCCCTTTAATGGACATAAGAACCCATTTCTGAACGAGTGCAATAATAAAGGGATGATAGGAGAGTGCAACATAAAACAAAGCTTGCTGGCTTGTAATGAGGGACGTATTGTGATTCATCAAACATTCTGTAATTAATTCATTATTGTAGGTGGTAAAACACCAATAATCAACTTGAAACTTTCACATTTCTTATATCAAATGTATTTCAAATATACTTGAACTATAAATGGACAGAATCAGCTGACACGAACTGCAAGAGGCACGTGGTTTCCATACAGCTTTGCAGACTTATACCAGGAAATTACTCAGGCAAAATCAGAGCACAAAACAATGACAACACAGACAAACACTTTCAGGCTAATAGCACTTTAAAAAGACAACTCTCAGCTCTTCAGTAGATACATCTCTATTTTACTATAGTACCCACTTCTTTCTCTGCTTACCTCATTGAGTTGAACTGAATTCTGTTTGGCTTGGACCATTACTGGAGAGTCCACCACACTTGTAAATTTAATGGTGTCTGGATGCTGGCGATATTTCTTTTCATTCAAGGCATCTCCAGCTTTTTTAGCTTTTTCTACTTCTAGGGAGCCAATGGGGATCCAACCAATGCCTTTCATCCAGTTATTATAATCTGATTTGTATGCATTCTAATAAAGGAGTGAAAACAATGTTTTAAAGGTTAGGAATTAGAAAAAATGATTCAGGGACCTCTCCTGAGTCTTCACAGCTTTTGCTTGAGGCATCTCAAACAAATTCTATTCACATGAGGTTTTACTTACATCACTCTGAATCTCCATCATATTTTTGGTCAGCTCCACATTCATTGCATCTGGTAAATAAGTATAGTCATGTAGGAGGTTCTTGTAATTAGCATTGCTGGCTATCTCTTGAGCCTTCTTGGCACCAACAACATTGACCATATCCAGTGGAATGTTGTACTTAGTTTTTGTTTTCTCATAATCTTTCTTGTACTCTCGCTCGGACTGCATCTTGGCTACCTTCATATAATGAACGAGTTTGGGATCATCTTGGAGGCTCTTGAAGCCAACGAGTTTACCCTTGGCAAGTTCATAGTCTTTTTTATAGTTAACCTGTTAGAATATAATAGAACATGGCGAATATAATCTTAAGTGTAGTAACTTAGCAATAAGTAAATTAAAAGCAAAGACTACCCTTTGTTCTCTACAAAGAGTATCCCTCACATGGAAGTCAGTGAGCACACATCTTCATAAAACCAGACACATATCTCTTTACAGTTAACTGCCACACAATTCAGTTAGTTAGCTTTCAAAGTAGTATTATCTCACTTGTACTGATCATAAGAGGGAGAGAAGTCTTAAAATACTAAAGGACTTTTGTGATGTCATCCCCAAGACTCTACCCAAAACCCAATGATGTCCTGGAGTTTTTCACCTCATTTATGATAAGGTCTATAATTAAGGACAGAGAGAATTCAGGGGCCCATTGCTTATGGAGCTGTCACTACTGACCTACTCCTCATGATTTTCCTTAACCATGCTGGAGTGCAAGACAGCCTGTTTATTCACAGAGAATTACATAATGAAACAGCCTTTTCTGAATGTAATTAAACAAATACATTAGTGAAGCAATGATACACCAATAAAAATATAACTGTTCTAAATACATCCAATAACATGGTCAAAAAAGGCAATAAAGAAGTTATCCTTCGGATACCCTTAATAAACATAATTGCAAACATTGTTTAAGTAAACTCTTCTGAATTAAACAGTTCCTTTAGGAGGGATGTACTTACATCACTGGCAGCCTGCCTAGCAGCCTTGGCAGCTCGGATAGGAATAGCATCACTTTTGAGATCATACCCCCTTGATTTTAATTCTTCCAATCCCGTTTTGTAATAGTTCTAGGAAAAAAGGTGAATTTATAATGAAAAGTTTCTAGCTAACAGAAACTTCATATTGTAAGTTGAATCAAGAGCTCTGGATGCAAATATACTTACATCACTAATATTGTAGGCATTAACTTTAGCCTGTATAAACTGGGGCACATCTGGAGGGAGGTGGTACTTGTGAATAATTTCTTCACCTTTGGACTTATACATTATCTGCAAAGAAAAATAAAGAAATAAATTTAGCAGCCCAATGTTTATAGATTCTAAATTCTTAACAACGCTGTGACACAACTTAAAGATCTCATGTTACCTCACTCAAAAAGAAAAAGAGAGATGAAATCCTAGTCCTTGCCAAGTGAACCGTATAAAGCCCGTTGACTTAACTGGTGCAGAGAATACATTAAGAATGATGGACATAAACAAAATTACAAACATACACACTAAATCTTGACATGAGCAGCCACTTGAATAACTAAAAAAAAAATATCTGATTTTCAGGTGATCTTCCACTGGAACAGAACTGCAAATACACACAAATGGTTTTGTGCCTGTGCATACACACATTCATTTACACATTCATTTCAGGAGTTCTCTTAAAACTGCACCATAAAGTGAAGGTGGCCACAGTGCAGAAATTGGTAACGTCAGAGCTTAGCAACATGTCTTCTAAGTTTACTTACATCACTCAGCTGTTTGCTGTTGATCTCTGCTTGCTTCTGTACTGGAGAGTCAGTCACTTGAGTAAATTTGGTTTGATCAGGATGCTTTTTGTAGGTGTGCTGAAGGAAAATAACACATACATTTGCAGGAAATGTATATATGGTAAACTATTTTGTAAGACAGCAATATAATATCACTTGGGATAGTTAGCAGTTACAGCATGTGTGCAGATAAGCACTGTCACGCACAATGGTTCTCATGTTACTTTTTAACATAATCAGAGAGCATATAAATTTTTAAGGTATTTTTAAAGTATTAATGTAAAGTATTTTTGATAGTTTTATAGATATTATATACCGTATATTATGCAGTATATTGCATATTTTATACAAATGTGTATTTAAAGTATTTTCCAATTATTGACAAAGTAAATAAAATTAGTTTTAATAAAGTAACTAAAGTGCTTTTAAAGTATTAACTTAAAAATATGCTGACTTAAGCAGGTAAATGCTTGAGGTTCATTCTTCATGTTGGTACTATTTGTCTAATTTTATGTTTTAACTTCTTTAGCTTTATGTTTAGATTGTGCTATATCTGTCCTGATCACTAGATGTCACAAAAGGCTCTAAAATACAGATGAACATGGTTTGTAAAAGTCACATACGCTAAAAAGGCCAAATTCAAAATCACAGAAGTTAACAGGAATCACTCAGTAAATTTTGACATGCCCCAGAAGCAGATACTCTGCGTGCAGCTGGCGACTTGATAACCACTACTGCCTGTACTTACATCTTTACACTGATCTAACTTCTTAATAGCTTCGTACTCTTGAGTTATGGTCTGAGGGAAGTAGCATTTTGTCTTCTCCTCCTCATAATCTGCTTTGTAATTTTTCTAGGAATAAAATCAACATTGAGTAAGAAACCATAATTGAGCTTTCTCTGAAATGAAAGTACGATGGTGAAAACAGAATGATTGCCACACTTACATCGCTCTTCATAGCTTCAACTTTCATGCAGTGTGTATGATGTGGGTCCTCAAAGCTGCCCAAATAGTGTCCTAAAATATTCTTTTGATATGCATCTTTATATTTTACCTAGAAAAATAATCACAAGTTGATAAGCAAAAGTAATCAAGAGTGTCAGAACTGAATGACATACCATAAATCAAATACATACATCACTAAAATTCTTCAGAACAGTATCAGTCTGGAACTTTGGTGTGTCACAGTAATTCATGCTGGTTCCTTTTGATTGTTCATAGGCTTCTTTGTATAATTTCTGCAAAAGAAAATAATGTCAGACAATGCAGTAGATTTCACTGCAACTTACTCACAACACATTAAAAATGACATGAGTAAAACTGTGGAATCATTGCAAAGAAAAGCTTTCCCAGAAAACTGAAAAACAGATGGCACTTTTTTCCCCAATGATTTTTTAAAGAAACTTTTCTTGTGACTATTAGGTTTGTAAGGGAAAACAGAAAGGTCTGACTAATGGGTTTTGAACTTCTAACACCAAGACATATGCAATCTCTTTCCATACAGATAAAACCAAGAGAGAAATCAAGAAAGCCATTACAGTGAGTAACCAGAATACAATAGGTATGAATATGTAAAAGTAACACATATTTTATCATTATTGGCATCTGTTGGAGCTCCTTAAAACAGTAAGTGACAAACTGTCATTTTGTGACCCATTTTCCATGGGGATCTAAAAAGAACTATACAATAATTAGCTGTCCCCATAACATGCCACAGTTATCATTACACTCTGCTGTGGAGAAATGACTTCTTATCTATACTGTTGTGGTTGGTGGTATCTCATGACAAATATTGGTCTCTAAAACTAAAAATACTAACAGATCCAAAGCACGAGCCTTGTGAAGAAATGATGAGTTTGGTTCATTCTACATAACTGAAAAATCATCCAGCTGTACTTTCATAATACTTACATCACTCAGCACATTTCCTGCAGCTTTTAATTGCCTCAGCAATGGGTTCTCTGTAGCAGGAAGCACATTATAATCTGCAATAGCTTTGTTCTTTTCATAGTCTGCTCTGTATTTTATCTTTAAAAAAATAAAAATGAAAAGGGTGAGGCTTTAAAGATCAGTATTAAAAGCCAAATGCTCACTAACCTCTATCATCTTGAACTTTTCAGGAAGATTTCCCTTTTTTTAGCTTATGATTCATGATGGCAAAGGACCATGAAAGGCACTCAGATCACAGGAGTGCATGGGTGACGGGAGGCAGCATCAGAAGTGAGAGCTATTTAGCAGATGTCCCCACCTCTAAGCCCCTTTCCGAACACTGGAATTTTTCCAATATCAGTTGACATCTCAGAATAGTGACAGTCTTACAATTAATGACATAGATTGTCTTTACTGATGCATGTACTATTGCATAAAATGCAAAAGCCAAACAAATTCCATATTTTGAACAAAAGACGGGCCAGCACATCACTGTGATACACTGAGCAAGGATGAATAAATATGAAAATACTGAGCCAAGTTCAGCTAGCTTAAGTTGGTCGTGGTTAACAGTATTGATTTGTTCCAACATAACATAATCAGAACAAACAATGAAGCAAATTCTACTTCACTGAAAGAAAATTCTGCTTCATGGGTACTATTGTGGAAGATCATAAGCAAGGCTAGGAGTTGCTATAAGCTTCCTAGTGGAATGCACACAAGAATACATCTTTTGCATAGGAGAAAATGTTTTTGACACTTGACAAAACAGCACACACTGGCCTGACTTCAGAACTATACTCAAGCTAAATAAATGGGAGCACACATAACGCACCTTACTGACATTATTTGAAACTCGCTTATTAGCTTCATATTCTGGAGTTTCAGTCTGCATAAAGTAGATTTGGTCTTTCATGTTTTCAAAGTCTTCCTGGTATTTTCTCTGTTAGGAACAGACACAAACAGATAACAACATATCAACTGCACTTACATTATAAATCAGACATCCACGATATAGCTTGTTTAGGAAAAGAGAAATGCCACAAATGGAGCAGGCAAAATTAACCAATATTTTCCACGTTAACATAAACAGAGGATAAAGCTGTTCATTTCAAGATTTTCTGAAGAATTCACTTACCATACTTATATTTTCTGCATTCATCTTTGCAACTGCAACATCATAGCATGGAGTTTGACTCCACTTGCCTTTGATCTTGTTTTTATAGTCCTCATGGTAAATAATCTATAATGAAATCAAAAAATAAAATTTAATCCCCAAGATGCAGCTCAATTTCCACTTGACAGGTTTGTTTTTAAAAGTTGTCTTTTTAAAGTCGCTTCACATTTTACATCCGCCTTATAACCGCTTTATCAGTTTTTGTCAAAAACACCTTAAACATGATTAGCCTAACTACTTCAGCATTCAGTTATTTCTCTTAGTATCTCTCCTGACCAAAAAAGAGGATAAATAGGTGAAATAGTCACCTCTTCTGGAAGAGAGTTATTAATAAGAAAATTTCTCTATGAGACATCACTAACATATTCCTTCAGTTCTGTTTTCTCACTGGTCACATAATATTGGGACATAGTATTGCCCATTGGTTAAGCAGGAATTTACTGTTATTGCCACTGAAACTTGTTATAAGAAAACCCTTTTAATATATGGGTTGCCTGGTATCTGTGATTTCTATTAGACTACATTCAAGTAGATGGAAATCAAGTATCAACAGTTTAAACAGACAGTTCCTGTCTGCCTAATAACAAAACACCTTCCTGAGTTTTGACTCAGTGTTCCAATGCATTTTCAGCCACAGCTGCACTGCTTATCACAAAGAATACAGCTTCTCCAATGCCTTTTTAGTTGTTACCACATTGATGTAGAACTTATATGCCAAAAACAACCTTAAAAACCCTCTACATTTTATTGTTTTGGAGACACATATATAGCTTACTGTTTTATTAATTTCAAAGAATTATTACACTGATCTTGCTTTTTACACATCTAAAAATTTTCTTGATGACAATTAGCTTTTAAGCTATGGAAGAATAAGATTCAAGAAGTTTTCTCTAAGTTAAATACTACCTTCTTTCACCTTCCAAATGGGTTCACTACAGTATTTTTTTAGTGGCTTTGCAGCCATAAGTGAATACTGTAACTCCCTAATCCTAAACAGCAGATTTTCAACAGACAGCAATAAAATCATGTGTGTCCTCATCATAATAGCTAAATTCTGAACTGAGTTAAAATCCTACTTCTGTCTTACAAGATTACACAACTTAGTTCCAGTTTCTTCAGCAGAAGTTGGTCTTCCTCTGTTTCACTTCACTTCCTGCATTCCTCAGCTGTGTTTTATTCTAAGTATACCTAAAATGCATTGACAAGGACTGGTGCTAGAGTCCTTGTTAATTATGCCACTCAGATATGGAACTTAATGTTGAATGTTACTTGTTAATTCAGTGTGAAAATCAGGAAATGGTTATCTAAGTTGCCAGACATTTCCACTGATTGGTATCCATGAACTTAAGAATGCTTGGGATACGTACCTGTACCATGGTTTGACATCAAAATGAACATTTAGAATGTAACCTGCACAGTTGGCCTAGGCAACTTTTCAGCAAAATGAGGTTATTCCTTATAAGCAAGTAACTCACTCCAGAACCAGATATACATTCACATGTCATTGTTTCATTTAAGAGAAAGGCAAAATGGATGTTGTTTACTATTTTCTCCTGTAAACACAGGAAGTGTAAAGCAGGAGACAAAAGAAGAGGGAGAATAAGAGGTAATTTGTGTATGGTAGAAGCAGAAATGTTTTGCGAAAACTAAACTCACCAATAGGAATAAAGTTCAGCCTTTCACCTAAGACTGGACAGGATTTTCTCTGAGACATTTGAGGAAGAAAGGAACTGACTTTCGCCACTGAAAATCAAAGGGGTCTTCATATGAGCTCCAGTCTTTTCTTTTGCTTTCCCTTTCTTTAGCTCCCTTTTTGCCTCTCTAACTCCAAAAGTGAGTTTTCCACAGAAAGAAGAACACTGCATTCTACTCACGTCACTCAGCTGCCTTGTCACTTTCTTGGCTTGTTCCACATCAGGTGGATCTGGCAGAGGAGTATATTTAGATTTTCGTTCATCGTGCCCTTTTTTGTAGACAATCTGAAAATATGAAAGAAGTAAACATTTACAGTACCAATTCAGGGATCAGAACATTTACTCTTCACTCTGCTAGTGCCACCATAACAAAAGTAGCTCTGCCCATGGCTACCTGCAGCATAAACTCTTTCAATCAGTGTATTCTGGAAAACTACTGAGAAGTCTCTTGATAAGAGACTGTGGAAAAGAATCAGTTCCCTGGGAAAATTTTCAAGTATATTACACTCTTGCTCCTGATAAACATGGACTAGTGAACTTTGGGACATCTGCAAAATTCAGTGAAATCTTTAAGTGAGACCTGAAATCCTCACAGTTGAAGAGTTCTATTTATCAGCAAATCACACAGCCTCACAAATTCCTGACTTTTCTTACCACTGTTTTAGAGAGACAGATTTGTACTTACAGCCAACCCTCAGAGTTTCTCCACACATTTTGAAAGATACTCGAGGTCTTCTTACTGATTATCTCAGAAGATCTTTAACAAATTAATTATTTCATTCATTCATAATCAGCATCAAATTGCCAACAGATGTATACTGTAATATGGAGTACACACTTTCCTACTGAAATAGCACTACTATCAGAGCTACCAGTGCACACCTATGCATTTTTATTTTCTGTTCCATTATCAAGTTTTTATATCTAGTCAAAGTCCACCACAAAGACTACCAAGTTACACCACAACAGTGACCCAACTGTCAGTCGGGCTTTGATACTTACATCACTCAGAGCCTTTTGAGCCTGTGCCACCCTTCTGAGCTCTGGACTGTCATTGTATGGATAGAATAATGTTTTGTCTCCTTCCCAGTCTTCGGTATAGAGTTTCTTAAAAGCAGAAAAATGCCAGAATACTCATTATGAATTAATCTCTGACTTGGAATGCTCCCTGCACTTCAGCCACCTAGACCTGTGATGGTCTTTTCCCTTACCTTACTGAACATTGCTGTGTTTTTTATTGCATTGACAAGCTCCGGAGCATCAGGGGGAAGCAGGTACTTGTCCTTATTCTCCTCCCAGTTCTGTTTATATAACACCTGGAAAGAAAGATCAGCACTTTTGTTACTCTATTATTAGAAAAATATTTAAATTTGTGAAAAAACTACCTGCTCTAGAGATTTTTTCAATGTGAAAGTCTCAAACCAGTGACACTTGAAGACATCAGTTGGAAACATTTGAGATTATATTTATACTTGCCTTATCAACCTCTCTGCTATCTCTCTCTGTGCTTCTAAACTGTTCTACAAACATTGCTTTAGTGCCCTGAGCTCAAAACTTTATTCCTATTGGTAACCTCATGAGCAACAAATGTTCACAAACCTTCCAGAAAATCGGATCTCGCTCACCTTGCTCACTTGCTGTGACACCTTCTTTGCATGTTCTATATCCTTGGCCTTTTCGTCAACGTGGCAAATAGTTCTAGCAACTGCACCAGCCATGCGGTATTTAACCTAGATCAATGCACGACAAAACGCACTTATTCTTACAGCAAAAACAGAGAGGTTTTTTTTTAAAAAGCAGAATATTGACATTTTTTCACTGAATACTGTAAACACCCCAAATCTGAATTCAATAAAGCATTTAGGACTAGTTGCTCCTTAGAGATGAAACCTATGGAAACAAATGGATCTTGTGAATTAACTGAGAAGGAAATGCAGCTTTGAGACAGCTTCAAGAGCTGCGAATCCAAGTTAGAGGCAGTGCCCTTCTGTAATCACAGAGTCCTTCCAGCCTGTATAATGAGATCGAGAGATCTCCATGCTATGCAGTATATCTCAATTTCACAGTCCATTACCACGTAAACACCAGCTGCAGTGCCAAAGACAATATAGCCACATTACCATGGCAAACCAGCAGCCTGGGCACAAAAGTCATCCTAATGCAGTTATACCACTCCCAGCTTGACAGCAGGCTCAGTCAGCATTAGCGCGTGGATTGCTGCCGCACGTCCCTCAATATACCCTAAGGCAGGAGTGGAGCAGGATTCAATGCACACTCTTCTCAATGAACGTGGTTAGGTTAGGTGACCACCCTCTCAGCTTTAGGGGTTCCCATTCCCAGGGACTCAGGTCTCCCTATTGACTTAGAATTAAGAAGCCTTTGCAGGTGGATTTCAGTTTCCCAAACTGTGAGGTGTATCGTTGAAAGGTAGACTAGGGCTGCTTAGAAGAAAGAGGGGAGGATGAGCTGGCTTCCAGAACTATAGAGGTGCTGCATCAATGGGGGAGCTGCACTTGGGCAAGCTTTCAAAGGCAGATCACTAAGAGCGGGATTCACACAGAGGGGACAACACATCCTGGAAAATCCCATAGTAAATTACAAGATGCACAGAAGTTAATTTCGCAACACTTGGAGAATCTAAGCATCATTTATCCCGGTATCTCTTTAGGAAACCAACTTTCAGTTGCTTTACGAAAACAAAAATGTTTAAACACATTTTAAAAACAAAATTCTAGGGTTATTCACCCAGTGCACAACTTAACCTCACCAAAAATTCATCAGGAACATCATTCATGATGACTGCAGGACACAGTGTGTGGAATCTTCAAATTTAATGATTGCCATCATCCCCTGTGCCTGTTAACTTCTGATCAGAAATTTTAAACCTCTTTAGGCACAACAAAACAGAACTATTAGTCAGCTAAAAAGGAACCATCACATCTCCCTTCCTGAAAGGCCTAAATTCCAACCCACATCACAGAACTCAAAATGTCATATACTCTGTATTCCTCGCTCTTGTAATCTGACAAAGTTTCTGTTAAACATTCAGATGGCCTTATCACAATATCATCAATTATCCCTTCTTATCTAACATTTCAAATTGTGATTCAGTTTGCTTCTTTACCACTCAGTAAATATTTTTTCTTATAACAATTGATGCATTACCTCACTGAGCTGGTCTTGCACTTTCTTGATTCTCCGAATTTCTGGGGTATCAACTGTGGAAGCATATGGCTTTCCTTTTTCTTTTCTATATTTTTCTTTGTACTTGTTCTGAAAGAAAATAATGACAAATATAATTAAGACATATCCTAAAGCTGTGGCAGAAATGTATGTAGCAATTATTGATTTATATATCTGGTTAGTATAGGAATTTTGGGCAGATTATTGAATAATACAAACTGGCATTACTCAATTACATTTGCAGAATTATGCTTATTTTAACCAACTGACTTTCTTCCATCTGACACAACAGAAGAAAATCCATTTCTACCTTAAGCCTGTTTTAGATCACCTCTAATTGAGTATATTCTCCTTAGAAGCTACATATCAATAAATTTACAGTTATTTGTCTCAGTGACCAAAGATAAGGAAAGTATGTGGGTGAGGGTAGCAGTCCTAGACCTACGATCTCACACAACCCTTAAACAGTGAATGCAGGTCGGTTGGTAATACACATTAACATTTAGGAAAAGGGATCTGATACCATCTGCATCTGTGCAGAGCAGTTTTCCACTCTTCACAACATCGTACATATTGGTCTACTGGACTTCGATATTTAGGTTGGTGCTTGTTGCTATATACTGTGCACAAGGATTTTTCTTGGATATATATAGAGGGATAGAGAAATATACTGTTCTAAAAAATATTGAGGTCTGCTATTCAATAGACATTAGTCCCTGTTATCTTCCTTCACTCGGATATCCAAGTCAGATAGCACAGGAGTCCTATTGACCAACACCTCTGACAATATTCAGCCATCTACCTCAAGCCACTTTTTGTGCTTAACGATTACCTAATGCACTTACACAGGACATGGGCTAATTCAAAGAAGAAAATAACACTAATTGATACACATCATGAAATGAAGTGCAGGAGACAAAACGGTAGCACGAAGGTTTGCAGTAACACCTATTAAATATTTTTAAGGTTGGTGTTCCTCAAGAAATAAGAGACATGGGGCAATTTACCTCACTGAATAGGTCCTTCATTTTATTACTGTGTTGCAGATAAGGTGTCAAAAACTTTGATGGGTCCACTTTTGTCCGTATGGTCTTCTTTCTGACTGGAGGTGCTGCATCCTCAACAGAAGGTTTTTCATGCTCAACAGTATAGGTGGTAGTTTTAGGACCTGTGAAGTCTGTGCTAACAGTCTCAGTGATCTCAGTGATTATCTAGGAATAAAGAAAAAAAATAATTATGTGCTTTAAAACTATAAATCATCATTTTACAATAAGCATTTCTCACCTCCCCCATCTAGTAAAAGGGTGCTCAGTTCTTATCCAGAAACCACATGCAAGACAGAAAAACAGTGACACTTTTCCTACTAGGATTACCCAGTATGCCTGCTGTACATCACCCAACCTAAAAAAAAAAAAAACATAAGGAATTAACTGACTGGCTGATTTCTGTATCAAACTCATGTAATTATTCTCCAGAGGCTCTGGAAGAGCGGGGCTCCTGTTGCCTCTGTTCTATATGCACAACTTCCACTGGCACCAGGGGGGTTCTCAGGTGGGACCACAGGCTGCTAAAACCAATGTGTAGAGATGTTCTCAGTGCTGAAGTTGAAGACACACTCGCACAGCCAGGGCTCCTAACCACTGAAAGTTGTGAAAGGAGGCCAAAGGTGCATACAGTCGTTCACAAGATTATCTTCTTCTTGCAAAAGGAAAGGAATGGACACAGCAGACAGAAAGACCAAGTCTTTGGGATCATGTAGTAAGTACATGATGCACCAGCTGAATGAACAAATATGTAGAATCCATCTTTTCTACTAAACTACATCTTCTCATAGAAATCATGGGAGAGACATAGCTGAGACACTTATATCATCAATTGATCGAGCATCCATTGGAAATAAGCCCTTAATTAATTTAAATGGTTTATGTACTTGTTTATCAACATATTTGTGCTGTAAGCAAT
Organism: Gorsachius magnificus; assembly: GCA_034008185.1. Lineage (NCBI taxonomy): Eukaryota > Metazoa > Chordata > Aves > Pelecaniformes > Ardeidae > Gorsachius > Gorsachius magnificus. The sequence continues at coordinate 2,188,465 of CM067085.1, read as the reverse complement.
AATTTTAATACTAAGATTCTAATTAAAGGCATTTAAAAATAATTATTACAACTTTTAAAAGTGCTCCAAAATCACCCAAATAAAGTTTTATTTCATATCAGTTAGCTCTAAAAAAAAAAAGTGCCTTTAAAAGGGAATGCATGAAGCTCGGATTTCTGATAGCCATTTGCATTAGTACGGGACAGAGCAGAAAAAACATTAAATTGAGAAGGATACAAAACTTAAAATACAAAAGGTTTGTGTACTATGTGAACATTAATTGCATTTCACTAACACTGTCCCAAGATGCTATTAGTTACTTCAGCACTGCCACAATTTTCTCTCTTAAAACTGGTTTCAAATATATAAGTATTCATCTAAGTTTTAGCACTGAAAGCACTGGAGAGTTTGAATTCTGTCTAGGCAAACAGCGTGAACAGCACTAGCTGCTGTTAGCTTTGTAACAAAACAGTGAAGTGTGTGCCGTTATGAAAATTTGTAACATATTTATAGAACTTGGAGAGGCATGATTCTGAAAATACAGCATTTCGTACAAATAAATGCTTTTATTTTCCTATGATATCTCCTAGGACCACATGACACTAATGCATTAGTCTATATTTACAGCTGATGGGAAAAGGTCTAATCACATTAACTAGAGAGACATTCACACTCATATGTACTTCGTTCCACAGTACCGTTTTCAAAAATCAGACACAGAAATAATTAGTCATGCTATTGCTCCCTTTAAATCCAGTCTGGCTACAGATTTTAGAACACCTGATGAACGCAGTGGATGAATTAATCTTAAAAATAGTAAGATAACAGTCTTCCTTCAAAAGAGTAATCCTAGATTACTTGCTCAAACAGTATTAATCAAATCATATTTTACTAAATTAAAAATATAGGAATGCTTTGGGAACAGATCCTTTGGAAGGAAACATACTCACAAAGCGAAACATTAGGCTTTTGTTTCCACATAAGCCTAAGCCATAAAGAATATTCCACGGTAACATAACAGAGAGTCAGGTTATATCTATATTATAAGTAGAATTACTAATTATGGTAATAATTCCTTGGTGATTGGAATATTTGTTACCAGTGATATGAAAAAAATCTGCAAACCACCATTTTTTGGTGAAATTACACAAGGTGAAAGGAAGAGAACTGATACATGTAAACCGGTTTCAGGCAGAATATTTTTATATTTCTCTTCATAACAAGGTTAAGTATAATGCATGTATGTGCCTGTTGTTCATATGTACATATCTGACCTGGTGTCCCCCAGGGCTCAGTTTTGGGCCCAGTTCTGTTTAACGTCCTTCTCAACGACCTGGACGAGGGGATCAAGGGCACCCTCAGTCACTTGCAGATGACACCAAATTGGGTGGGAGTGTGGATCTGCTGGAGGGGAGGAGGGCTCTGCAGAGGGACCTGGCCAGCCTGGATCCATGGGCCCAGCCCAACTGGGTGAGATTCAACAAGGCCAAGGGCCGGGTCCTGCCCTGGGGTCACAACAACCCCACGCAGCACTCCAGGCGTGGGGCAGAGGGGCTGGAAAGCTGCCCAGCGGAAAAGGACCAGGGGGTGTTGGTCGCCAGGCAGCTGAATATGAGCCAGCAGGGTGCCCAGGTGGCCAAGAGGGCCACGGCATCCTGGCTTGTATCAGGAGTGGTGTGGCCAGCAGGAGCAGGGCAGGGACCGTGCCCCTGTGCTGGGCACTGGGGGGGCCGCCCCTCGAATGCTGGGGTCAGGGTTGGGCCCCTCCCTCCCCGAAGGAGGGGGGGGGCCAGAGAAGGGCAGCGGAGCCGGGGGGGTCGGGCTCTGCTCCCAGGGAAGGGGCGATGGGACGAGGGGCACCGGCCTCAAGTTGTGCCAGGGCAGGGTGAGGTTGGCCATGGGGAACAATTCCTTCCCCAAAGGGCTGTCAGGCACTGGAAGGGGCTGCCCAGGGAAGGGGTCGAGTCCCCAGCCCTGGGGGGATTTAACAGCCGGGCAGACAAGGTGCTTAGGGACAGGGTTTAGTGGTGGACAGGTACAGTTGGGCTCGATGATCTCGAAGGTCTTTCCCAAGCAAATGATTCTATGATTCTATATCTAGTCACAATCACATCCTCAGTAATTCTGTCCACCTTTAACACTAATGATTGGATTTATTCATTATGTTACCCGAGTAATCTTCCTGCCTGTGTTTCTTGTTAATAATGCAACCTGTTGCTTCATTTTGTCAGCTCCTGTGCAAATAGCTGATGGGCAGGAGCAAATGGAAGACTATTGGTAAGACAAAGGACAGGACAGAAATTAGTACAGTCCTTTTCTGATGGACACATCCATAAGTCCATCGAATGGAAACCAAAGAGTGGCAGAAGAGATACTCAGAATGACCTAGGAGTCCCCTAGATCATCCCACAACAGGGCCTTGCAGAGGAAAAGGTATTAAGAAGCAACTCTTCATTGATATCTTTGTTCAATATGAAAAATTAGTCCTCAGAATACAAAAGGCCACTAATGTAGCATTATGCATTAATTACATGCATATATTACATGCAACATCACAGGGATCTTTACCTCATGTGGCTCACCCTCCTCAATAATTGTCTCTTCAATGTAGTACTATTAAAAGAAGAGGAAAAAAAAAATCACTGTTAGGCCACATCATACAGAATAGCAAATTATTGCTTCTGTTAAGCTGTTTTAAAAACACACTTCTGGAGAAATAGGACTGCAGTTCACAGGTACCTATGTAGTCACATTTGCACCCTTGGTAATTCTGAACATCTGTTCATTTTTTGGCATTAATGATTGGATTTTTTCCATACATTCCTCAATGAATCATCCCCCTAAGTAATTAATGAAGTATCATTATCTAATTTTACCCCCAAGAGGGAAGACAATGATGACCATACTAAAAGAAAGAATCAGCATTCAAAAAACCAGGATGTTCCAAGTGTTTGGTAATATGCCGAGAGGACTGTAGTAGGTTTCTCTCTCTAAGGCTGCCCCCAGAGTTGTTCCTACCTACAGATCCTTGAAAGACACCAAGTTACTGGCTGCCAGCTAGACTTTGTACTACTGATTGCAGTTCTGAGCTCAGCAACCCCGGCAATTTTCCACCCACTTTATTGTCCACTTATCCATCCCACATCTCATAAATTTGGTGACAAGAAGACTATGGGAGACTGTTTCAGACGTCTTCCTAATGTAGTCAAGGTATGCAACATTCACTGGTCTCCCTTTGTCCACAGCAGCAGTGAACTCATTATAAAAAGCAAGGAGTTTGGTCAGCCATGATTTGCCCTTGACAAATCAATGCTCACTGCTCCCCATGACCTCATGTCTTCCATGTGTCTAGAAATAGCTTCTAAAATTATTTGCTCCATAGCCTTCCCAAGGAGTGAAGTGAGGTTGACCAGCCCATAGTTCCCTGGATCTTCTTTCTTGAAGATGGGTATAACATCTGTCTTTTTTCAGTCACCAGGAACATCCTTGCATCACTATGAGCTTTCAAAGATGATAGCAGCCTTGCTATGTCATCAGCCTGTTCCCTCATCAGCCACCCTCATCATCCATCCCCTCCAGTCCCATGGTGCTGTGTACATCCCAGTGGGTTAAGCCCTAACTCTGTCTTCCTCTGCTGTGACTACTACTTCATTCCCACATCTCTACTAGGGGGCTCAGAGATGTGGAAGACTATAGGACCAGTCTTATCAAACCTGAGGCAAAAAAGGCTTCAAGTACCTCAGCATTTTGCCTGTTCCTTCTCATTAGCTTCCCTGCCCACTGAACTATGGTCCCTCTCACACTCTCTTAGCTTTCCTTTTGCTGCTGATGGCACTTGCAGAAACCTTTCTTGCTGTTCTTTGCTTCCCTTGCTGGCTTCATCTCCAGCTGAACTTTGCCTATGCGTGGTACATGTAGGAATGGAGTTTATAATGTCTTATTTCTTTATGTTCCTCCCAAGTGGCCTGCTCCTGCTTCCACCTTCAGTAAACTTCTTTTTTTTTTGTGTGTTTGAGCTCAGTCAGGAGCTTCCTGTTCATCCATACCAGCGTTCTGCGGTGTTTGACTTCTGCACATTGGACTGAACCATTCTTGTGCTCTGAGAAAAATTGTTCTTGAGAATCACCCAGCTCCCCGGGCCCCCTTGCCCTCCTTGTTTCCCGTGGGATCTTTCCAAGCAGGTCCTTGAACAGGCCCAAATCTGCTCTTCTGAAGTCTGGGATTCTAACTCTGTTTATCTTGTTCACTCCTCTCTGAACTGCTCCACAGTCTTGTGGTCACTGCAGCCATTGGCTGCCCTTGCCCTTTGCATTTTCCACCAGTTCCTTCTTGTTTGTGTCTAGCATTTCCAGCAGAACACCTCTCCTAGTTAGTTCATCAATCAACTGCATCAAGAAATTTATCTTCAATACTTTCCAGAAATGTCCTAGGCTGCTTGTGCTCAGCCATAGGCCCTTCCAGCAGATACTGGGGTGGTTAGAGCCATCCATAAGCACAAGGGCTGTGCCAGTCGGGCTTCTTCCAGCTGCCTAAAGAAGTTTCTAGGGTGCTACATCTACTCTGAAGTGGCAGATCTGCAGGTGGAGCACGAACCTTCCTCCTCTTGCCAGAAACCATGAGTTTCCTGCCTTCTCCATCCTGACGGCCACCCTCCCTCCATCACCCATTTAACCAGGGTCTCCAACTGGCGCTCCTTCCTTACCACATGTGGCTCTGCCTCTTGCTTTTCATGAAGGTGCTGTCAACCTCTTCTCCACCTCCCACGATGGAGCAAAGCCTGCTCACCTCTTCACCAGCAACCCGCGCTGCAACTGAGTGACCCGACCAGAACTCCGGCAAGGCACCAAGGGCTGCGTCCCTGCCTGCAGCGCTCCGCGGGCTTCGCTCCCCCGCTGGCAGCTTGCCTTTCCCCACAGCTCCCGGGGCCCCAGAGCCAGCTCCGAGCATCGCCGCTGCACAAACGCAGAGCCCGCCCGCCGCCCCGCTCGCCGCGGCTTCCCCTCAGGCGCCGCTGGCGCCCACGCAGCAAATGGCGGCCGCACGATGGCGCCGCGCCTCGCCACAGGCGGCGGCCGCGCTGAGGGGAGCCCGGCCTCCCTGAGGGGAGCCCGGCCGCGCCGAGGCCACACCACCCCGGGGCTTCGCCCTCCGTCTCCCCTCGCTGCTTAATGAAGAAAAAAACCAACTATCTAAAGGTGGTTGCTTCCTCCGCTGCAGTAAACCGCGGCGATTTTATGCAAAAGGTGCTTAACTTGCCACCGGACTTCCAGAAAGGAGAAAACGTAAAATGCGGGGTTTTTAATCTTTGAAAATCTCCTCAGCAATGATTTGCTCGGAGTCACGTGCCAAAACTGCGGGAACGGAAAGCCCTTTGAATCAAGCCCTAGGAAAAATCCGATTACAATTTAAGCCCTTTTCCCAAACTTGTTCCTCAAAGTTAAGTTGACGTACAACAAGCGATAGGCCAAGAGGAAACAGCCTCAAGTTGTGCCAGGGCAGGGTGAGGTTGGCCCTGGGGAACAATTCCTTCCCCCAAGGGCTGTCAGGCCCTGGAAGGGGCTGCCCAGGGAAGGGGTCGAGTCCCCAGCCCTGGGGGGATTTAACAGCCGGGCAGAGGCGGTGCTGAGGGCCAGGGTTTGGGGGTGGGATGGCAGGGGTAGGGGAACGGTTGGGCTGGGGGAGCTTAAAGGGCTTTTCCAATCCAAACGATTCTATGATTCTGTAACTAGCCCCTATTTTTCAAGCTGTCTCATACTGGCCTGCCTGTTTTGAGGCAATTTCTGCTCACTGGCCCTGTATCGTGTTTGACCCACCTTCCACAAAGCCTCGAGTAATTCAACAGCAAAGATTTGTGTCATTCACTGTGGCTTTTTGCACATCACAACTGGCTACAGTGTCCAGTGCAGGCTAATAACTCCAGAGAAATCAAAAATAGTATCTTGAAATCCTCAACATTTTCTCAGACACTCATTATTCAGCAATAACTTTCTACTCCTGATTTCAGAAGATGTATTTCTGATAGAACTCTTGCCAGTTTAAATAGGCGATTCACAGAGAATTGGAATTCTTGTTAAGAAAACCCTGGGAAGGCTTAAGCTGACTTAAAGTTGTACCAGATGCTAATGTTCCTCTTTTAACTTCTCACTGTGAATATCTGGAGGCAGCACCATCTCGGTCTGTCCTAGCAATGTGGTTACACAAAGGCGGTCAGTGAAAATTAAAGAAGGAAACAGAGTTGTGTGGACAAAACGCCCAACATACCATAAGTCCAGCAGCACCAAATAAACATTGACAGCAAATAAATATGCATGTTATTACAGAGAACACATAATGCTCACGAAGCATAAAGGCAATTACAAGTAATATGGTAATAGGAAACTTAATGAAGGACTGGTGTCTTTGTAACTAGGTGGTAAAATGTCTTTAAAATGGACTTTGTGAACGGTAACACTTATTTTCCAAAGCACATTTAACTAATTCAACTGGCAAACCATTTAACTTTACTTCATTCGCTATTTCAAACTTATAAAATCAGCAGTCAAGGCTCAATGCTGTAACACTGCCTGAAATCAACAGTCCATTGAATATAGTCTGGAGATAAAGAGTTGTGGGATGCCTACATTTTGTACTGTCATCGTCTTTTCCTCAAACACTGAGCAATTTAATTGCTTATGTATTTCCTAACACATAATTTCATTTCAGAACAGTAATAATGCAACAGATAAGACCACACTGTCAACCTCTTATACTGTTCCAATAGCGCAGTCGTTATTCCAATGGCACTCGCTCACAATAGCGAGCTGTAGGTTCCCCAGTTCCTGGGGATTCTTTTAATCAAATTGCTGAGACTAAATAGTTAGGCATATAACTGTGAGTTTAAATGACCCATCAGCAAATCAGTCCCTGATGCAACTCCATGGACACCTACAGGTTGCTCCATCTCTGCAACTTCTAAGGCTAAGCCGGTTAATGGTACCTAGGTGGCACAAAACCGCTGCATTTCTACATTGCAGTGGGCACAGAGGCCAGGCTAGAAAGCAGCTTCCAAAGTCATCCTCTCTGACATGGATTGGGTGACAGAGGGCAAGCCAGGAGGGAAAAGAGATGGCCCACTGCATCTATAATTATGCAGAAGAGTAATCACGAAACCTCGCGATGCGGGTGTGGGATGGTTACAATCCTTATTTAAATAGAGAAACTATGACAGGAACCAGGGAGACTTTGATCCACTGAGAGCAACTTGTTGTTATTGTAGGGTTTTGCTGATCAAAGCATTTAATAAGTATCTAATCATACCCTCATTTTCAGGGAGCAAACAGCAAGCAACCACCTATGCTCATGAGCAACGTGTCATTAAAGTGATTAATAGATTCGTTCACAAGGCAGAAAACAAATATTTCTACTCTCAGATTTTCTTCTTACCTCCACAACTTCTTCATATTCTTCTTCCTCCATTTTGAGGGTATTCTTCTGTCTCCCCCACTCACTGGTCACGCAGCAAATGAAAGTGTGAATAGACAGAATTAGCCCAAGACTGAAAGTACTATGAAGAGCTACTAGTCAAGCTCATAAAGTGCCTGGGACGACCGGCAACTAGTCAGATTATTACAATGCTGTTGGCTAATCAATGAAAGAACTTAATAAGAGGGAACTAACGTTGGGATCTGGCATTACTTCGTTTCTGACCATTATGGGAAAGCACTGGGTTAAATTTCAAACACGCTGGTAGAAATTACAATTTTGGACAAATACTTTTTTCTAGTCGTAACATCAGTACTGGAATTCAATGAAAATAGAAAAAGAAAAAAAAAATAGAGGAAGAGATTTCTTGAAGTATGATTTGATTTTGAAAATTATTTGAAGAATTTTTCTTTTCTCAGCCAGTATTCTGTACTATTTCATTGCATTATTCAAGCTCCTGTTTGAATGGGAACTTTATCTGTATATTTACTACATTCATTCACAAGTAAAAGCATTATATAGAAAAAGATTGTAAATATATATTTTTTAAGTGACCTTAGGTTAATGAAGCAATTTCTGTCTTCGCAGCATTAGCCTACGCAGATGCTCGGGGTGTTTTTTTTTTTTAGTTCTTGTGGCTTTTTTCTCTCTATTTCTTCAGACCTAGAAAATATGAAAATCCATACAGTTGGCTGAATTACAAAATACAGATTACTGTCAAAACTTTTAAATTAATTAATTAACACAACGATTTTGCTGTGAGGCACAGCTACAATTTTCCACCAGAGACTACAGCCCTGTTTCTAATGTTGGTAGGGGATGAGGCTTTGGGACAGCTGTTCCTGGGTCCAAAGATATTTGCCGTGTAAGCTAATACTACCAAATGACGGGGTGGTTTTGTTTAGCTGGCTAAGCTGTAATTCCTTCTGAGGCAAGCGAAGTCTAGTAATGCAGGTTAAATATAGGAACAGAGAATACTGTCCCTTTTTAGTTCCAATGTGTTGAGAAAAACTACCCCCCAAAAGATCAATCTGTTAAACCAAAATGTTAACTATTAAAATAAATGAAGAACAACTCAATTGATGAAGTGGCATGTCGTGTGAAAAAGTAGGCCAAAATTTATGGATAAACCCAAGTGGGGATTGGCATGTAAGGATACAATCCATACAACCTGTCACTATTATAATCTTCAGTTACACTTCCAAAACACAGTTCCAGGTCCTTTCCTCTTACTGCAGTTTGCAGCTAGTCATCCAGACAGAAAATCTGACTGCCATGGGCAAGGCACGACTACTACTCCCAAAAAACTACAGAATCAGGAAACAGCTCGAGATCCTATTCTAAGGAAAAGAAGTCAAACGTGATTAAAATGCTCTTACCAGCAACATCTAGTAAATATCCATAGGAGCAAAGCCTCTCCAGTCTTCCCTCCTGAGCAGCACTGGGTGAGAGCGAGCCTGGTGCATCGGCTCCTAATTACGTGTGGGGCTAGCACAGCCAATCTGGCTCCAGCCCGCTCGAGTTTCAGCCCTAAATATACTCGATGACCCCGGAGGGGGCCACCTGTTCTCAGCAACATGAAGGAAAAGAGAGCTGGGGACTGCTGTGCTCCCAAGGAAACCCAAAACACACCAGAGGTAGACTCAGCTTCACCAGGTCTCTGCTGAAATGGATCCCTAGGCAAATCCAAGGGGGCTATCAAATGGGAAAAAAAAAACATGAACATTTTCTTCTTTCAGAATTTACAATAATGGTTAATTTGAATTAAGAGAGACAATTTCATTCCTATGGTGTACCTGAATCAAAACGATTTGAATTCAAGAATCTCTGCAGAGAGAGGAGTCGGGACTTCGAACTAAATTTTTAGTATAAGCCTGTCTTTAACTTCATCCCTTAAGCATCCCTGAAGTGCTTTATCAACTTAACTTGGAGCAAATCACATGTCATCAGTTTTATCACTTCTTATGAAATGTTACACAGCTGAACACGTGGACCTGGGAACATGTAAAAACTGACTACTTGCAAGGAAAAGCTTGCAAGGGACGCGATTAACAGCCAGTATGTCTGGTGAAGAAAGACGAAGAATACACGATAAACAGATTAAGCGACAGGGCAGCAATTCTAATGTACAAAGTATTCTGAAAGGTCAAGAATTATATGGTGTATGGAGTAGAATCACGGTGATGATAACAGAACTGACCTCTTAGGCCATCTAGTTGACTCGCATAATGGGATTGCTTTAGTTCTTCAAGGAGGTGCATTTACAAGGCAATACCAACAATGACCTCTTTTCATATACTACATCACATAATTCAATAAATGATTGTCAGGAGCCTTGAGAGACACCTTCTTGTTCCTTAACTCTTTCCAGAAGTGAATATTTATATCCAGATGAAATATCATATCTCATTCACTACTGCCAAGTATTTTATACTCTGTACAGAGCTGTAGGTCTGCCCTGTTCTCCTTTAGGCAAGCTATATAATTTCAATTATTTAGCATTTTGCTTTACTAGCCACTCCCTCCCCTTTTAATCTTATTTCTGTTTATGTAAAAGTCCTTCAGTTTTTTAACATCTTTTGAAGATGTCCAGAAATGAATATAGCATGCTGATGGGGTCTCACAAGAGCAGTGTCAGCTTAACCTTCTGCTCTCCAATCCAGATCCTGTGTGTGTGCAATCCAGAAATAACTCAGAGTCATTTTTCTCCCAAGTACTGCTTTTCCGTTGGTTGGATGCACGATGTGACAGCTATGTAAAATGATGAGAAACCTTTATGTAGTGAAGGACCAATTTTTTTTTAAACTAAATATGTAATTCATTAATGTTGTCTCCAGCTCAAATCTCTGTGGATGCCCAAATTAGTGCCATGGCCGGTGACTCACCATCCCTCTCCTTGATTCTTTTCAGCGATCTGGGTCCACGGCCTCTTTTTAGGATGTAATGGTTGCACTTTACATTGCTTTTCCTGTAAATGGCCATTCCCCTGTAGTCACTGCTACAACACTGGATATCATTATGCCATATTCCAATCACCTGATTCAAATCAGGTTTACTAGATCAACAGCGGCCTGTATTCCTCTGTCCTGATGGTTATGCTGACAAAATTAGCAAGCATTTTCAAACGGGATGCAATTTGCTGTGCAGTTCTCTTGCAAGTTCCTGTAAACACTCCCTTAGCGATATCCTCTGCAACGCCTCGTTTACTAGAGCATCACCTTCAGATTCTGTTACGGTGCTGTTCAATATATCTTAGGTAGAAAGACACTAAACAAGGCTAAAGTCACGTGCAGGCTGCAAGCACCACTTTTTCTGCTCCTGAAATACAGCTGTCTTTGGTGTGAAACATGGCAGATCTTTAGCAGCAGGCAGTTCAGGGCTGGAAATGAAGCACGGAATAACCCAAAAAACTACAGAAGGAGTTTAAGAAGCAAAAGTATTATCGCTGAAATGAAAAGTTGGACAGAACATAACATTTATGTTCTGACATCAGAACATGAAGAGGGAGGAGAGCAACCAAGCTGGGGAGGGGTCTGGAGCACAAGTCATACGAGGAGCGGCTGAGGGAACTGGGGGTGTTTAGTCTGGAGCAGAGGAGGCTGAGGGGAGCCCTGATCGCCCTCTACAACTGCCTGAGAGGAGGGGGGAGCGAGGGGGGGGTCGGCCTCTTCTCCCTGGTAACGGGCGATGGGACGAGGGGGAATGGCTTGAAGCTGCACCAGGGCAGGTTTAGGCTGGACATTGGGAAAAACTTCTTCACCGAGAGGGTTGTCAGGCTCTGGAAGGGGCTGCCCAGGGAGGTGGTGGAGTCCCCATCCCTGGAGGTATTTAAAAGAAGGAGAGATGAGGTGCTGAGGGACAGGGTTTAGTGGTGGGATGGCAGTGCTAGGTTAACGGTTGGACTCGATGATCTTAAAGGGCTTTTCCAACCGAGGTGATTCTATGATTCTATGATTCTGTGACTCTTAGGTCACCCACGGCTGCCAGCAAATCTTTCAGTTCTTACCTTTGCTGCTTTGCTCCTTCAGCTCCAAATCTCAGGGAACGACTCCAACAAAGCTATCACCACTAGCTTAATTTTTGTTTAAAACTGAAAAAAAAAAAAACAAACCCACTACATTTTCTGCAATTTCTACTCAAGTCCACAATGGGCTTTTAGTGGTGAAAATTTAGTGTTCACTTGCTGAAGTGCTTTTATCTGCGCACAACACATACCAATAAATGGATCTGTACACACCTGCCTCTATATAAAGAAGTTATTTGCATACTTCTATATAGTACCTGAACACATGCACACATATCTTCATATATGTCCATACATTGGTCCTTGCTGTGGAAATAAACTACTATGCTCAGTGTTACATTCCATATCGTTCACTTCTCAGGGTCGTTAAAATGTCAGTGATACATATTCATATCGAAATATCAGCACGTGTTGCACGCTGAAGTAGAACATGCATGAGGTAAATGGAATACTAATGGTTAATATTCCTTTTTTTTTTTTTTTTTTAATTGCTTTATTGTGAAAATTTGTGGCTGTGACTTGGATTTCAAGTCACTGTTTGCTGGAATATTCTGAGAAGTCCTACTTGATTTTCTGGGGTACAAAGGTTTCAAAGGCATTAGGAAAATCCTGCTGCAGGTGCCAGCCTGGCAGCTCTGACCCAGGTTAGCACACCAGACCGGCTTGTTTCATCCACAGTACATAAATATGCATATGCTCAGCAGTTCTGAACAAAAAGAAAGACAGAATGGTGCTAGATGACTAAGATAGAGGAAGATGATGTTTTGCATTTAATTGGCCCACAATTTTAAAGCGGAAAATATTTTCTTGTACTTAACTTTTTAAAATATTGTTTATCAAACTGTAACCACTTGGGGCAGGGGGAAAGGAAGGAAATAACATGTGGCCCTCTCTGGATTTATTTAGGAGCTATATAACACAAGACCGATGAAATAGCAGCCTGTGTGTACTCACTCCCCTAGCCCCCACAGCATTCACACGCAAAAACTCACTGCTTTTTTCTAGAGCTGCGTTTCGTTCCTTTTGGGAGGCAGCTTTTCTTCCACCTGTGAAAAATGCGTAAGCTAATGCTGGACCCTGATCAATACAGAGGATCAGTACGTAAGGGCCGCAGGGCACCCATGCTGTAGCCCCCTCACCCCCAAAAGACAGAACTCTTGCAGAAATTCTAGTTTTCTACAGGCCCCCCCCCACTGCTGGTTAGTGACATTCGGGTATTGTCTTGATCATTCATCCCCTTGTATTTCTTTTCAAGTGCATCGCTCTCTAGATTCCAGGGTAGAGTTTGGGGGAATTTTAAGAAGCCGAGGCCAGATCCCACATCGTGAGACACAGGCAGTACATACCACCGAGCGGCAAGCCTGCAATTACCACCTGAAGACGACGACTTCAAGGCTCCAGAGGCCTTTCTATCCATCATGGCATCTGTTTGACTGAGAATTACGCAGGAAATCTGTTGTGCCAGAGATTACACTGGCTTCTCTCTGCCTTGCCCTTTGCGTGGAAAAACTTACTGACATCACGGGCACTATATTTAGCCTCCCGAGGTAATCGGCAGACCACCCGGACTTAACAAGCATTGTATCATTGAAAAAGGACATACTTCAATACATGTTTGTGCCATTGTGTCTATTTTTTAACTACGATTATTAAGTTGCTTTTCATTCTTTTCACCGTTCCTTTCTGCCTACCAGATTTCACACAGGAAAGCTGGGGAAAAAAAATGGTGTAATTCAGCATTTGCAGGGCTCTCACCTAAGCTAATCACGTGTCCAAACTTTTCCTTTAGAGCGCAGGCTCCATCAAAAATCTAAAAATGCTCTGTGACAAGTATGTTGCTCATGATATACGGTCTGCAAGACGCTAATATTCAACCTGAAAAATGCTGTAAGGATCAAGAAGCCTTAAACATGAAAGCTGTTTAGTCTGAGAGGAAAGCGTTAACTGAAGAGCACAACACAAGCTTCAGAGCCCTAAAAATAAAGTAATTGTTGTTAGATAAGCTGTTACCAGCCTCTGCCGGGAGGCCCGCAAGCTGTATTTGTATTTGCGCTCCAGGGATCCAAACGACAGAGGAAACAGGTGTAGAAAACGCAAGTCATAGAAACTCCACTAACAACGAAAATGGGAGTGAAAAAGGGAGGTGGGTAAGGGCTTTCCTCGCCACGCTGTTCGTACGAGGGCTCGCTCTTACCCCGGATTTATTGCACCTCCCGAGGTCGGCGGGGAATGAACCACGACCCATTACAAGCTGCAGCAGTCGCGACACCAGTATACACGCTGCCAGTGCCAGCACCATTTAATGATGCGAATGCCTGCATGAACAGCGTAGCAGACCGTTATTTTGTATTTTTGCCCAAAGATTATTTAGCATATTGAGACCCTGTGCAGGCTTGACTGTACGTGGCTTCTAGATCCCAAGTGACTTGATGAAGAAGTCAGGTGCAAAGGTCCTGGTTGCTACCAGGACCGAAATAGCTAAGGGGGCATTCTCCCAATTTCGGGAACCTCAGTGGATTTGACTTGCTACAATACTAGAAGCATCTGAGGAAAGCATTTTCAGGAACTCAGTACTGAATCTGTACGTCACTGAAGTTGGCAGTGTGGCGTTGGTTGAGCAAAGAAATATCAGCACTTTGAATACCTGCCATACATCTCTGCAATTTCTGTAACTGTCGTGCAGCCTAGTAGCTAAGACATGGTTTTAAGCCTACAAGCAAAGGAAAAAGAATGTTCTCCTAGGACTAAAAGTCTTTATTTCTCAGTATTTGCCTTTTTTTTTTTTCCCCCCTACTAATTACCATGGGGTAAAAGTGGCATTTCATTTTAGAAGTAAGCAAAAGTCATGCCCTAAGAACTTCAGCTATATTCAAGGAAAGAAAAACTTACACGAATAGGTTGAACTTGCGCATCTTTGATGGTCGAACTTAAGCTTTCTCTTCATAACCTGCATGCGCAAAATTGGCAGATGAGGATATGAAACATAACGATGTGCTTCTCTTCTTAAAAACTTCAGGTGCCATCTATACTGCAGACACGTGTGCAAACATCGGTCTCTCAGAATTGTTTTGAAACTACTCAGAAGATTTATTAGCATATGAAACCGTGACGCATGCGAGGCACGTGTGGAAGCCCAACTGTTCAAAACCTGATAAAGGCCTCCAAAATGAATAGGAGTTTGATGTGTTGTTGGCAGAGGTGGCTATGAGAAGAGAGGCTGTTCTGGACGTACCTTATCTGGCGCAGAGTCGGCATCCACAGCAGCAGTCAGCCAGGCTGGCCCCTTGGAGCACCTACCTACAGGATGGTTTGACTGCGAGGATCCGCTGCCCAGGGCCTCTGCAGGCAAATTTTGGTCTGATGCATAGAAATATTGTGGCAAGTGGGGAAAAATTTTATACCAAAAAATACGAAGTGAAGGGCTTGGTTAGACAAATGCAAGTGATTGCCTTAGAATTTTATATATATATGTATATTTCTCTGAGACCACCCTTTACGATGTGACAGCTGGCAGTACATTAAGCCAACCTTTTTTCTTCTGCGTGAAGCAGGCTGGGAGCACACGCATTGTCAGCGATTGTGTCTTGGCTTCAGGATGAAAATTTTCATCCGACAGGAAATTTAACTGTTTAAACCACGGATAATCCTTGGAACTGGCAGGCTGCACAGCACTGAGGAGTAGCACTCACAGCCTGCACATGGTAGACCTCTGTCCCCAAGCCAGTGAACTGTTGGCACCGAGTTACTGCACACAGGCTATAAAGGCACCTACGGCTGCAACGATGGGCCGAGCCTAAACCACCTCGTCCATGTCCCAGTGTCCCAAAGCTTCGAGGCATTTGAGAACCTGAACACGACAATGTTGTAGACTCACTGTTTTGTGATGATTCCTCAGCACAGAGGGAGACAAGTCACTGTCTAATGAGGAAGGGTTTCCTAGTTCATTATCAGCTGACTAATTAACTCACCGTAAAGCCAAAAAAAATACAAGCAGAAAAAAAGCACTTTCCCTTGATCCTGTTCGGTGGAATCAGAAATGCTGGAAACAATGCTGATGTATTTGCAAAAGTAATAAGGTCATTTTTTTTTTTTATCCCACAGATACATTTCCTTATTCTTCTTAGGTTATCCAGCCAACTGAGACAAATATTTGCAAACGTTATTTTTTTAAATGGAAGTACCGTGCAAATGTGTTTTTTCAGGAAAGGATACATGTTCTAACAAGATGAACTTCACTTTTTACTTTGGTGCTCCTTATCATCTTTCTTAAAGTATTAATAGAAAATATTAGATCATAATAAAGAATATACCTAGAGGTAATGCAATCAAAATGCCACGAGCAAATCATCTACAGTGTCTTATTTTCGTGTTTATTTTTTGATACTGACAGGTTACTACAGGATGAGTAGCAGCACAAGCTACAAGACATGTGCTATGTAAACCAACCACTTAGTACATTGCCATGAGTTAAAGCGATTTTGCTGGAAGGGGGGAAAGAAAGGAATATTGGTATGAAACCAAAATTTATTTCACACTTCCTGATGTTTCTGGAGAGAGAAGGAGCTGTCATCTCGCCGAAATCTGTCTCCATGACAGGCTTCTGTTTACTCCCTCCTCGCCCCCCCCCTGCTTAGTAAAATTGCAATCACTGCTTTTTTCTGACAGGTCCACACTGCAAAATAAAATCCAAATAACCGTTAACCCAGTGCTTGATGGTCTGCGGATACAGGACTGAAGTTCTGAGCGTAGAACAGTACGAGGACAAAAAAAAAAAAAAAAAATCACCAAGGTGTTTCACTTCCCCCCTCATCTTACATCTAGGTAACACACATTCAAGCAGCATTCAAAATCACCACCCCATACGTCTTCAGGTAGAATATTATTTGAACTCACAGGGAAACATGTATACACTGACATGTTGTTTGCTCGCTGCAGGTACATCTCCTCAAAACCACATACCAACTGCCCTCCCCGCGCGGAACCTTTGCCTTCTTTGTCCATTCATGCAAATCTCACATGGTCACCTCTGCTAGTGTCCAAGCAGGTTATTGCAAACATTGACTCAAGAGAGGATCCGAAGGGGGGAAAAACCCCTAAACAAACCCACACTGAAAAGAATATGAACAAGATGCCAAGTATTTGCTAATTATTTTCATGATGAGATGTCGTGAAGCAAAGAGAAATCAGACGAACAAATGCATCGCAGCCTAACTCTCCAAACTAGCCGTAGAACCCTAAAAACTAGTACAAGGTTAACAAAAAAACCCACACTGAAGATATCAAATCACAATGTCAAAGATACCGTATATTGCCACAAGATAATTACACATAATTAACAGTCAGCAGCAGCCTTGTTTGGGGTTTTTTCCCTGACTGAATCTGGACATTGGCATGAGGGGTAGCTCTCCTCACATGACAGCATCCGTCACAGCCTCCACTGGTCTTTACTTAGGTCCTTTAAGACTCTTATAAGAAAACACTTATCAACAAGGTGATGTCAAACAGCCTAATTTATCTCTCCGACTAATGTTCCCAAGACAGCAACAGGGCTTTTCACATAGGCACTAAGCAGAAAGAAGATCCGCCAAAGGAAGATTTCTTCAAGAATACAAAACCAGCTCTGATTGTATCGATCAGGTTTCCTAATCTGAGTTTATGGGGTGAGCTTAGATACAGCGCACAACTCTCATCTGTAACTCAAAATTTCTAGTTTTCAGAGTGTTCATTTAAGTTAACATAAGATGGGAAAGGAAGGGGAGGTCCTTTTCAAATCTTTTCTTCTTCCTTCTATTTATAAGATAAATAAACTTTTGTATTTTTAGAAGAGAGGTACAAATATCAGCTGTAAATGCCAGTGAAAAGCCATGCCTGGCAGCCAGAATTTCCGTTCTTACCCTGTCTCCAACACTTGTCCCTTTGGGCAAGCCTCGGCCTTACTACTATGCAGCAAAGAGAACACAGATCTTTCATCTTCCGGCAAACTTTTTCATTATTATTACCATTGTTGCAAATGGTTAGGTTACAGCAACTCCGGCGAGCGTTGCAGATGTTATCCTATAAGCAGAGTGATCTGAATTCAGAGCCACAGACCCCAGCAAAGGGTTGCAGGGGGAAGGTGGCTGCAGCATTAGACAGGTCTGCTCCGTGGGGACAGAGCTCCTCTGGAGTTACGCAGGGGCATGATCAGCGAGTAACGCCAGTCCCCTTTAAAGCACGTGGTATGAAATTGGTGGGATGAGGTCTACACTACATCGTACCTTTCGGGTGCCTACGGCTTCTTTGGCATTGATGGTCCTTTCTCCTTTCCCTCCCTACGGTGCATTATTGTTGCACTTATGCTGATGGAAGAAACATAATTTCTTCCACCTCAGGTGCACGCACAAGAATTGTCCCACCTCAGCAGTCAGAATGCTGCTGGCCATCATGACACGGTCCAGCTTTCTGACAGCATGCCCATTGAATTTTGCCTCGACTTTCCAAAACTATCTATTCATTGCAATACACCCAGCTTCTCACTGACCTCAGCAGAGCCTTACAGTGAATTTAGAGGCATGGTTGTTGTGGTTTCTTATGGAACTGAGCTGAAACAATTTATTGAGAAATCATAAGCCAGTCCAGGTTCATTTCTATCCCAGTCCACGTTCAGATCATTTAATAAGTCTTCACATTAAGTCTATTATTTCTAGCAAAGCTTGGCAGCGGGGAAGCGTCATGTGGCTCTGAACAGCATTGCCAACTTTCCACATCACCCCAACAGCAACCAGTAAGTGGGTGGATAAACAGAGCTATAACGTAAAGGTGTTCGCTGTCGTAACTCACTCACCTGGGGTGAAGGGACAGGGCTGAACACACTCTTTGCCTTCTGCAAAAAACATGGTTGGTCCCTTAATTCTGAAGTCACCTCTGCTGCCTTTTTCAGTTCAACAACAATTGCACTGATATTGCTGAAGGGTGTTCATGCCCTGGGTGAGAACAGAGGGAATAAATCAAATATTTACTATTTAGGCCCCCATACCTTTTTTTCACCAAGGACGTGCTGTCTTCCAAAAAAAGGGAACAAACTATGAATAGAAAAGTGTGATTGACAAAACAGGCCTTTTAATTTTTGTTTTCCTTGGGCAACAGAAGAAAAGCGCTACTATCAGTCTTCCTTACAGCATCTCGGTCTTCCTTACAGCATCTCGCCGTTCCAATGGTTTTTCAAATTCATGCAGGGCTCATTTGCAAAGCCTCTAGTAAAATGGCACCACACGCTACCACTGGGTCCCCCTCCCTCTGAACCCCACCAGCTCCCCTATGTTGCAAACTACTTCCCACAGTCAACGGGAAAGCAAACATGCGATTCAGAAGAGACACGGGCTTCTAAAAGAATCGTCCAAGATCACCAAAAGCTGCTATGAAAGAAGGCCAAGATTTAAACCAAAGCTCAACAAGTACACTCAGGAAATACCATAATGACTAAATCTGTCCATCAGTTCATGTGTCTGGAGCCTTCTTGAGCTGAAGGATGCTGGCTAAGCAATGGGCTCAAGCACACACATCTAAATGTCAATGTTGCAGACTTTAGCAAACTGTAACCTGTGTCTGAGAGCTGTTTGGGGGGATTTCTCTCTTTTACTCTGCTCTTTTAAATGGAACATATTTACATGAAAGGTTACTAACACCTCCAACTGTAAAACGAGGGGGAAAGATTGCAACATGCCTGGCATTCCTAACATACATTGCTGAAATGGTATCGCCTATCCTGAAATACAATCTGCGGTAGTCCATAAAATATTAAGACTACTTGCTAGCTGTGGCCAGTAATACTTTGCAGAAGCGGTTCCCAGTGGCAGAATGCTCCATGAAAGGTCACCAACACAACACAAAGGTCATTAACACAACAGCCACCATGAGAAATTCTTCTCTGGACTATTATTAACAGTGCTAACCAGC
Organism: Gorsachius magnificus; assembly: GCA_034008185.1. NCBI lineage: Eukaryota > Metazoa > Chordata > Aves > Pelecaniformes > Ardeidae > Gorsachius > Gorsachius magnificus. Next base: position 2,169,066 of record CM067085.1, on the reverse strand, counting down.
TGTAAGGAATCTGCTGGCGCTCTTGTTGCCCGGCTCTACAGTGGCACTAGACAATAAGATAACCTCTTCATTACTGACGTCAGTAAAGTGACATTTAATTGCAATAAGGAACAATAGCATCACGAATAATATCTTCTAACTCATTTGGCATTACGCCATGCTGTCCAAAGAGCGGTGTCCTCGGTGGCACCATTTGCAGGAGGAGCTCATGAGCTAACGCAGACTGAAGTCCTCCCATTGATGCTCCCTCAGTGACATAAATGGGAATTTTACCTGAATACCTCACACCAAGCCCCTGGGAAGTTATTTATTTCCTTCACCCTTACATTACAGAGCACTTTCAGCAATGGGTATCATACCATCGGGATAAAAACTACAAGCCCTGAACTCATCTTGAGCCACGGTCCTTCTGCTCACCCCCATGCCAAAAGGGCGGTAGCCGCCCTCTGAGCCCCCCGGTCCCTCCCCACCCACCCCCCCACACACACGTGTGGAGTACGGTCCCGCTTAGCCTCCTGTGTGGATCTTTTCACATCGTCTCAGTCATCTGTCAGAAATGACTCGGGCTTCTTGACGCGTTTTTCCTCCAGAATAAGGGAGCAAGGGGGAGGAAAACTTTATTCGTTAAATAGTTTTCATTTCAATGAGTCTGGCAGACTTTCAGCTCATTTCCTTGAAAATGATTCCACGGGAGGCTAAACTACTGATGACCTCATGGGTCTTTTTATAAAGCAACATAATGATGGCAGATGGACAGAAACAGCTGCAGAATTACTCTGGCAGTGGCCAAGATGCCCTGAGCATGGCGGCCTTCAGCAAGTTGACCGCCCCGTGGCTGCCGGGCTGCCGCCTTGCAACCGGCAGCGACGAGGTGCAAAGCGGGTGCTTGCCGCTACAGGACAGGGCACATTAGCACAGATGCAGCATAGGACGTGATGGTGTTCAGGGAAGGAGACAACTTATCTTGAATTTGGGAACGTCTTGTGACAGATCTTGCTACACTCGAGCACGTTCTCTGCGTACGCTCGTTGAGGCTGCTGAAGGATGGGATGGTTTAATGCAGTCATTCACTTCATAATCTGAATATTAAGCGCAATGATCATAGAGTCATAGAATCATTGAATCGTTTAGGTTGGAAAAGACCTTTAAGATCATCAAGTCCAACCGTTAATGATCTAACACAGGCATGGGGTTACATTAAGTTCAAACGCTTTCGTTACGGTACATCATCTTTGGATTTAGCTGGTGCATGCTCCTCTTTCATCGGCTCGCAAAGGACAAGAATAAAAGCCTAAATATCAAGTCACTGGAAATCAGAAGAGCTCTGGGACAATATCTGCCATTCAATGAGCAGGGCGCGGGCAGCCCGGCAGCCCCCTCCTGCCGGTCCCGAGACTCGCAGTCAGTCTTGGGCTGGATTCGGACCGCAGCAGGTCGAGAGTGGTGGAAATGCACTGGCAAGGATACCTTGCTGAAATGAACAGTAAAGATTCAAAAGCCATCTAACTCTCGCAGAAGTGTTTTTAATCCACAGATTTCTCATCAGCAAACACGGAACAAATATTTTTGTTTGTTGAGTTTTTCCGCCTTTGACAGGGCAAAGCAAGTAAATCATTCTCACAGTTGAATGGAGTCATTCCTACAATGAAACCGCCTGTTGGAAGCCAGCAAAAGCCGTCTGTTTAAAACGAACCCATCTCCCTCACTGTTTGACAATACCAGGAAACAGGTCGCTTTCAAATTACCTAAAGAAAGACTTTTTTTAGAATAGCAGAAACAAGGTAGACTAAAGGCGGTCTAAAGATAGACTTTCACAAGCCTTATAGAATCATAGAATCACCTCAGTTGGAAAAGCCCTTTAAGATCATCGAGTCCAACCGTTAACCTAGCACTGCCATCCCACCACTAAACCCTGTCCCTCAGCACCTCATCTCTCCTTCTTTTAAAGACCTCCAGGGATGGGGACTCGACCACCTCCCTGGGCAGCCCATTCCAGAGCCTGACAACCCTTTTGGTGAAGAAGTTTTTCCTAATGTCCAACCTAAACCTGCCCTGGTGCAGCTTCAAGCCATTCCCCCTCGTCCCATCGCCCGTTACCAGGGAGAAGAGGCCAACCCCCCCCTCACTCCCCCCTCCTCTCAGGCAGTTGTAGAGGGCGATCAGGGCTCCCCTCAGCCTCCTCTGCTCCAGACTAAACACCCCCAGCTCCCCCAGCCGCTCCTCGTATGACTTGTGTTCCAGACCCCTCCCCAGCTTGGTTGCTCTCCTCTGGACCTGTTCCAGCAAGGCAACATCTTCCTTGTAGTGAGGGGCCCAAAACTGAACACAGCATTCGAGGGGCGGCCTCACCAGCACCGAGTACAGGGGCACGATCCCTGCCCTGCTCCTGCTGGCCACACCATTCCTGATACAGGCCAGGATGCCATTGGCCTTCTTGGCCACCTGGGCACCCTGCTGGCTCATATTCAGCCGGCTGTCAACCAGTACCCCCAGGTCTTTTTCCACCAGGCAGCTTTCCAGCCACTCTGCCCCAAGCCTGTAGCGCTGCATGGGGTTGTTGTGACCAAAGTGCAGGACCCGGCACTTGGCCTTGTTGAACCTCATACAGCCTTCATGCTCTCCATCAGACCGTCAACAGTACGGCTTCCAGTGAGGCCTCCGCCAGTAGCCTGAGTTTTAAAAGGTGTTCATTATAACCTAATTACCGGTGAAATCCATTGGAGCGAGGCAGCCACTTACCGTTAGGGCCCCGGGCCCCAAATGCCAAACTCCCACATTGGCAACTTATTTTAGCACCATGATCTTTACCCTTTGGCAGTGACGACGGTTTAAGGTGTTTCTCTCCTGGGCTGCTTCTTGCGGCCACCGAAGGCGATTCCCCGTTCGGCCCGGGTGCCAGCACAACCGCCTGCGGGTTCGTGTGCCAGACCTGGCTGCTGAAACAGCTCAGGTGAGGGACGCAGCAGCGACCCGAGCGAGGCAGAAGTGTCACAGGCACGGCAGGAGGCCAGCGAAATCCCCGCGAAACGGCTGGGTGACTGTCTTCAATAAAAGCTTGGCCTAAGATAGAAAAACTACCTTGAGTAAGGAGTTAATGGGCTTCGAAACAGATCGTTAAATTAGTCCGTGACACTGTCAGCATTTATTTGGGCTAAGAGGTGACCGAGTTTTTAGCAGCGCATTCAACTGATGATTTAGAAGGAAGATGATAGTCGACAAAACCACGATTGGCACAGGAGGGACCAGGCAGGGATAACTTTGTTTTCGTAACACAGAGCCAGCTGAAATCCATTAGGCTCCAGCTCTAGGGCCAAACCCAGGGGCTTTTAAAATCCTTTTCAAGAACTCCAGCAAGAGAAAGATTTCCCCCCTGAATGCTTAAGGGAAAGACGAAAAGCTGGAAGTGCAGTTGAACTGCAAAGCAAGCCCATGCGACTCAAAGCTTAAGTTTTAGTAGATTAACATAGAAGTTTGGGGAAGGTAATTATGGTTTAACTTTCATTCATGTAAAATCAGAATAAACTGGGTTTATACATGAGTAACTGAAGGACTAACAAAATTAGTTTTGTTTAATGCCAAGCTGAGTACATTTGGAATACGTTGTAATCTGTACTCCAGGTGATAAAAATATTGGCTGCTACAGCTGCTTCCTTAAAACAACAGCTCTAAAAGCATCATTTTCTAAGGGGAGACCAGTAGCAGTGGCTTTATGGTCTTAAAAGTATTCCAGTCACAGAAATACCCTATTTCTGTGAAACCACAGGCTCAAATCCTGGCAGAGCTTCAAAGGAACTCTTCTTTTAGATGTGGGTGAAGCGGAGCACCACACAGCCCAAATTCACGGGCAGCGTCTGCTGCTCCTGCAGCGCGGGGCTGGTGGGAACCTGCCCAGGTTTAACAGAGGCAAACGCCGTGTCCTGCCGGGGCGGTGCAGGGGCAGAGTCATGGAGCTGGGCTGGGGCCCGGGGCAGGGCCCCAGGGCCAGGACTAACAGGAGACCTGCACTGGCGGTGGGCAGGGAACGCATCCTGCCTGAGCGGCTGAAATGTCAAGTTTTTTCAGACTCAGAAGCAAGAAAAACTGTGCCATTCTCCCCACCCCGGCAGCAGAAAGAGCTGCAGGAACAGGCGTGACCCTGCAGGACCGGCATTGGGTTTGGTTCCTTCGGAACACCCTCAGGGAGCAGTAAATGGCACAGCAAATAAAGAACTTGCTCGAGAGAAGCAGTCACCTCCTTTCCCAAACTGCTGCAGTGCTCCCCTCCTCACAGAAGTCAATCAGTTAAGATGCCCAGCGAGCATGGAAGCATTCCTTACCTCCCGCTTGGTGGAGGGCATGGATGCAGCATCCTGCCAGGAGCCTCTTTGCCCGCTGCCGCAGGACTGCTGAGCCCCTCTGCCCCGCTGCTGGCAAAAGGGGGGCCGCAGCCTTCGCCTTCAGAAGCCGTTGGTGAGCTAAAGACGTCAAATGTCAAATTAAAACCTCTATTATTTGTAACATTTTCCCATGTTTAATAATTGATGCTTGCAGGTGTTGCTCTTCTAGTGCCCCTGAAACTGCTTCTTTCCCCCCCCCCAGGTCCTTGAAATCTGCTGTTCCCTCCGTGATATCTCTGATATACTGAGTTTAGGCATCACCTTTCCTTTTAATAAACTGGACTGGTGATTCAGCTGATCCATCAGTTTGACTCAAAAAATAAGATCCAGCCTGTTACCAACGACTGCAGCAAAGATCTAGATTTATGGATTTGTTGCACAGCTTAAAGTTAGCCAGGCTTTTCTGGTGCAGGTGATTGGCGTGTTAAGACAAATCTTATTTGTATTGTAAAAGGTAGAATTTTAAGACTCCTAAGCCATTGCTCCTTGTTTGTTTTCATGCTGTGGTGCCCACAGGGAAGATTTCTAAGGCCTGTGTCCCACAGAAGGTGGGGCCGAGGCAGCAGCCATCCGTGGCCGTGGGCTCTCCCCTCGGTGCAAGGGCAGATCACCCACGGCAAGCAGGCGGCCACCGCGTTAGCCGTGACACAGCGTTACAGCTTTCATCTCCTGAGCTCATCTCCCATTTAATGGAGAACACGGACCTTTGACGCCAGCTCCAGAGCTGCCAGCTTGTACGTGCACAGCAGCACCTCACGGTAACACCCGCAGCAGCACTCGCTTCCGTCTGGCCTTTTTGCTTTCTACCTGATTGCAGTTTGCAACAGGCTTAGCAGTAAGACTTTGCTAAAACCTAAATCCTGTGAGCAGTGCAAGAAACAGGCAGGTTTAGGCTAGACATTAGGAAAAACTTCTTCACCAAAAGGGCTGTCAGGCTCTGGAAGGGGCTGCCCAGGGAGGTGGTCGAGTCCCCATCCCTGGAGGTATTTAAAAGAAGGAGAGATGAGGTGCTGAGGGACAGGGTTTAGTGGTGGGATGGCAGTGCTAGGTTAACGGTTGGACTCGATGATCTTAAAGGGCTTTTCCAGCCGAGGTGAGGTGATTCTATGAAACTAAGCACTGCAGAGGTATTAGGGTGCCAACCCTTCTGACAGAGGCCACCTTCAATTTTAACAATACGGGGTCACAACTGTTAAAAAAAAAATTGCATTAAATCAGCATCAGAGTCGCTCCTGGAGCCACGGGGCTGGGCAGGATGAAGCCCAGCCAGCTCCTGCTCGAGGGCAGCGCCGAGGAGCTCATGCAGAGCCACCGCGACACGCAGGCCGCTGCTGGGAGAAGGCTGGTGCACAGGGCGCTTTGTCAGGAAGAGAGCAGGGAGGGCTCTGGGATGAATCTGGGTTTGGTTTAAATAGAGAATCAAACACCAAGGCTTTAGGGTGGATTCAGTCAAAACGCCCCATTTGGGGCTCCATTTTCAAAACAATTCTCAGACTCTGCCCCTGCTTGGGTCAGAAGAACTAAATCACAGCTTAGTGACATTTTATTAGCGTGGGTTTGCACCGTGGGAACTGACCGATCCATTTAAGACACGGATGTCCATCACCTGCAGATCCATCACCTCCATAAACACCACCCCCAGCCTAAAGCGTCGGGGCCAGGGCTTTCCCAGGGACACGGACAGGCGCAGCCCGACCGAGCCAAGCACAAGCGAGTTTTCCTCCCAGCATCGCCCATCCTCTGCCTTGGGGACCAGCTGCCCCAGAATTATCGATGGCGGGACCGGACCCGGCACGCTTTGTTGTACCACTTGCAGTGCACCGCCGTCATCCCAGACCCTTCCTGCTTTTGCCTCTGAAGGACCCAGTTACTAAGGAAACCAACAGCATCTGCCCAGGCGAGGCTTAGTAACAGTTAAGTGCAGAGGAAAGTTAAGTTTATACGTGCCACAGTTTGGGAAATAAGGCAGTTTACGTGACACATCCTACCCACACAGACGGTATGACTCAAAACCGCATCTCCTGTAAGCTGGTCCTATTTTTCCCCCGTTCTCTTCTGCATAAGAGGGGATCTGTTCAGCCAGGCTCACACACGAGGTCGCAGAGCGACAACCTGGTGGCTCGGGGACACACACCCCCCGGCAGCGCTGGGGAGGGTCCCCGCTCTCACCGTGGGGTCCCCCCCAGGCAGGGCGGCTCCCCAGGCCTCCGGGTCAGCTCCCCGCTGCCACCCGGCCCCATGCCCAGCGGGGCAAGTGGCAGCCACGGGCCACCCTGCCCCATTCCCACGGCCTCTGGGGAGGCCTCTGTCCCACACCCCAGAAGAGTCACTGCAAACCTCACCTGAGCAACAGGGCTCGTCCTTTTTCCTTAATTCTGCCAAATTCATGTTAACGCTTCGTTGTGCCTATGAACCCTGAGAAAGAGAGACCTGAAGCAAACGCGGGTATTTTGCCGGTCGAAGGTACGGCTACCTCATATTTTTAAAATAAAACCAGGGTTTTGAAATGTCACACCTGCACAGGATTTCCTTCCCCTCCTAATATGCCGTGCAGCTTCGTGCCTCAGGTTCCTCGCTGCTGGTGGGTGAATTAACGCACGCGTTCCGACCTTGGTTCGGCAGCAATCTATGGTGATCTGTATCACACCAATGACTCCAGCCCACGCTCTTTACCCAGTAACGTCGCATCAGTGACAGCCTCTGCCCAGTCCCCCCAGTTTGCCACTGCTGGTTTCAGCTGTGACCGTGACCTGTTGCAGGCTGATAAATAGGACGTCGCCATGAAAAAAGGCCGCGGGCTTCCCGTCCTCCCGACGGCGTAGGGTCTGGCGCTCAGAGCTTCTCTGCTCTCATCAGCGTAACTGGACCGCTGCGTCGCGACGAGACATTAAAACATCAGGCCAACACATCCCTGGCTCCACAGGCGAAGGGGTTTTCTCTTGTTTGCCCAAAACAAGATGCCGAGTGCAATGCTGCGCTGGAGCGGGGCCACGCAGCCCGTGTCTCGGTCTAGCAGCAAGCCGCTCTCTGGGCATAGGCATAGAATCATAGAATCGCTTTGGTTGGAAAAGACCTTTAAGATCATCAAGGCATCTCCTAAATTAATCAAAATTATACCACTTATGACAGCAGGCTCGGGTGTTCCAAACACTGACCCTCCCAACACCTCCAGCTCTTTCAGCCTCACCTCCGCCCTGCCCTCTTTCTGCTCCTCACCACCTATTCCCGCCCCCTGCCAGTGCCAAAAAAAAGCCATTTGACTGATTTAGCTAGAAATTATTCAGGATACAAGTGAAAAAAGTTCTATTACAACTAGAACCCCAAGCACCATGCAAGCATTCGTGGGGCTGCAAGGGAGGGAGCAGGGAAGGGGATTTCTTTTGGTGGCAGCGCAGGCTTAAAGTGTTCAGTCACCTTGGATATAGCACAATTCCCTTAAAAAACAACAACAAAAAAAAGCTTTTAGTCTGAAGTATTTGGTAATGGAAAGGAGGATCCTGCCCCCATCTGGCCTCCCTGGAAGGAAGCAGCCCAAGGTGGAGCTGGAGCAAGAAATCCTTCGCCGCGGCTTCAAAAGGGGAGCACTGGGCAGGATGCGAACGCTGGCTGCCGAGCTGCCCTCCGTGCTCAGAAACGGGCACTAACTCAGGTTTTGGATCAAGGTTTGACTGGCAGAAAAGCGGAGATAATTATAATCTTTCTGGAGCAGCTCCAGTCACGCCATCGTTTGTTTGTGGGGTGCAGATGGGTCCGACTGTGCCGCGCAAACAGGAATATATAGGCCTCACCATCTGCTGCCGATGTGGGAAGGGAACTGTAGTCCCCTCAGTAAATCTGTGCCCACCGCCGAAAACCAGAAAAACAATACTTTTGTTCACTTTGTCTCTATAAATCTCCACCACATCACATACTCTGTATCACGCTTCCAGGCAGAAATGGCTTTTGAAAGCATCGCTGGGCCTGCAAAGCTGAGCCGTCTCTCCCCGAGGGCCACGAGGAAGGAGGAGGAGGAGAAAGCCGTTGATCAAAATCCAGAGGGACCTCTTGCTTTCAGGAAAACAGAAGGTTTAGTTTTAAATCTCAAATCAGCTGAAGGCCAGGTACCCTCCAAACGCCTTCCCCCTCTCCCTGCCCCGGGCACCCGCCGTCCAGGACCTCCTGCTCCTTTGCTGAGCTCAGGACGAAATCGCGGCTGTCGCTGCTGGTGGGCAGCAAAAACCCCGTGCAAGAATGGGATTTTCCCAACTTACCTCAGTTGAGAGCTCCCTGACTTACCAATACGCACATTTTTTGCATTACCCCGGGATTCTCCCTAAATGCACCAGGAAAGGTAAGAATTAATGGTTTAAACACACGGTGGGAACGCTGTTCTGCCTGGGTTCAGGCTGCTCTCGTCCATGGGATGGTGAAGAGGGGCTTGTTCCTCTCGGCAGGAGCTTACCTCTAGGGAATAGTCCACACCGCTGATAAAAAGAGGGGTTTTGGCTATGGCAGTTTTATCGGCACACAGATCATTAACGAATTCTTTGTACAAGACATCCCGAGGGCAAGCGATGCTGGGATTCGCCGGCCGCAGCTCAACTTGGGTTGCTGCTGCCAGAACCAGAAAAAAAAACCCCAAAGAGATGGGATATCGAAAGCGTCCACATCAGACCACCTGAAGGCTGCTTTGCCTCCACGTGTTCCGTACGTTAAAGGAGGAATGCGAAAGGGGTTAACTTCAAAAATCATAACTACTCTAAACCCGTGCTCTTAAGAGTTTGTCTGCAGCAGATGAAAAGCTTCAGAGCCAGTGGCTAATGCATTTTGTCTAAACCCAGGTGGTTTTAAGCAGCCACTCTTGCCTCTCGCACAGAGCACGGGTTCACACTCCGTGCCGAGGTCTGGAGGTGATCAGTAGAGCGTCGGTGAGTGGAGGAGGACACTATGTGGATTTCTGAGGGCCTGTAAAGGAGGGTCTTAGCGGTCTTAATAAATTATCATCATCAACCCACACCACACAGCAGGCAAACGGTTACGAACAAGAAACCTCACCCAGTGCAGCAAAGACCCTCCACGACCGAACAACGCGCGGGGGAACCGTGCTACGGGCTCCTTCGTGGCATCTCGCGCGCCGCCAGCCGTGACCAAGGACGGGCACGACACGAGGATCGGTGACTGTTAATCACTTTATTAACTCGCAGCAGTTTTGAATTCTCCCCTAGGCAGCTGGCTGACGCACGCAAAAGCTGCTCTGTGGAGAGAAAAAAAAACAACTTACTGTTAAAAAAAGGTGCTTTGGAAAGCAGCTTTCCCTTACGATGTTAACGCGTTCTGAAAACCTGATCGTTCTCCTCGCTTTGTTTCTTGAGACATATTTTACAGAAGTCTGGGTGAAAAATAAAATAGTGGAAGCTCTTACGACGATTTGCCTGTCAAGTAAAGCTCGAGGCTTTCCTTCGTTTATCCGCGAGCCCGTTCACTGCCACGGAGACAGCACAGCACCTCTGGCATCTCGGAGTGAGCCAGATTCGACACCTGGCCCGCTAACTACCGAGACAAGCGTGCTGCCCGTAGGAACACGCTGCAACAACGGCAACCTGTACTCAAGTATGCTGTCAAATATATTTAAAGCCTTTCAAAAATGAAAATTGAACACTTCTCAACCAACAAAGCAATCGGATCGCCTGTGGCTTAGTACTTTGTGCGCAGCTGAGTATTTTCTAAAGGCATGAGAAAATCCGGATCGCCACAGCAAGGGAAGACTCAGTGACTTGTGCAGCCTCGCGTGGTGCGAGCTTGATGCTCCCGAGGCCAGCACCGCGCCAGGATGGGACCAAACAAACACCCAAGCCATCATTACCCCCCGGCTCAAAAGCAACACTCACGTACTACTGCAAACAGCAGCAGCTACGCTGGCGACACATACTATGCTAAACAAACTCACAATTATTAGAACATCTATAGATCACCTTGAAAAACAAGTTGTCAAGCTTACCCTGGAAACGGTAGGGTGAGTCTGAAATGAAGACGCTATCTGGCTGACTTAATACAAACAGGTTTATTAATTGTTTACATGGCTCCAGCAGGCATCCATTAGTTCATGTGTCAAAGCGATATGTACAGGTAACAACATACAGGTGTCTGTTAGGGTTCAAGAGTACAAGGACCTCAGCCGCAAGTCTTCAGCAGTACCGGCATTGATACAAAATATTTATTTATTTACAAAAAATTCAGGCGATTTTCATTGTTACCATTCCGTGATCTGCATCTCTTTGCATGACCCCGGTACGTTCGCCCACATACACACACTCCTATGTATTTGGGGGCGGAGGGGAAGCCTTCCAGTTTTGAAGAATCAAGGGCAAAAAGCAAAACAGAACAAAAAAGTTAATACTGAGAATGAACTCTGAAGACATTGACTGTTCGGTGGTTTTGCATCTAATTCAACCTCATACTAAAGAGCCACATTCGGAGAGAACAGAGCAATGTAGACTGTGCAACAAGAGTAACGACACGACCTGTAATTTTAAAAGTGGTAATAGGATCAAAAAAGTACTCTGTTTTAATTTTTAAAAAAAAAGACATTAAAGAACACAGCCATCTTTAACTTTCATACAGTCAAGAAAAAAAAAAAAACAAACAAAAAAGCAACAGCATTTTCTGTTGCAAAGTCTCTTTACGGTTTCATACACCAGCTCAAAATGGCTACGCCAAGGCTCGTGTCAGCCAGTCTGCTCTGCCCAAGACACTCGGTTGTCGGATGCAGAAGTAGCGTGGTCAGAGTTTAGCCGTGGCAAACATTTTTCTTGTGCGCCGTTAAAAAGAATAAAGGTATTTAATGCCAAAACCCTACTAGAATAAAAAAAAACTTTAGAAATCCTTATTTTGGATTTATTTTTCACGGACCAACGTGGTGATCAATAGACTAAGATCAGACAGCAGCAAGGGCACGTGAGGCAGGCAACAGGCCCGTGGCCCGAGGGACAAACAGTTCAGAGGATCGCTGTACTCAAACGGACAAAAATAAGTACCCGGTGATGGTGGGTTTTTTGTCATCACCCCATATTTAGGTGGATTCGAAAGAAAAACAGGAGCAGTTTTCAGAAAAGTCATAGCAAAGTCAAGGAATAACGAGAGTTAAGAGGAAAAGCAGCAGGCTTTGAAGGTAGCTCACCGTTCCCTCGCCCGCCAGCACCACAGGCACGGAGGAGCAGCACAGGAGCGTGCAGCATGGATGGAGCAGCCAGCGCCGGGCGGGGAGCCGGAGACAAAACCCACCCAAAGGGGAAAAACGTGTCACAGAGGGACGAGACTTCAGCTAGAGAGACAGCCAAAATCGGAGGCAGAAGGAGCATGGACAAGCACGTTGTCATCTATCGCACCACCATGACGGAGGGGCTGGCGCGTCTGCTTATTCCCCAAAATGCAGCGAACGGCATCATCTGCCTTCGCTTCCTCAACAGAAGAGTTGCTCTACAAGGTTAGGACACGGGTACAAACATCGCGCGGTTAGAAATGAAGCAAGGAGTCCACGCGCATGGAACAAGACTCTTTGGGCTGCAGAGCTGACCAGCAGCATAACCTTTAGTACAGGAACACGGTAATTTTATTTTTTAACCCAAATCTCTTTTGCTTTCCAAGACATTACCTGTAACCCCCCACCGCTCCCAAGGCTGCAAACACCAGCGTGCGGCACGGGAACAGGCAGCAGTGGTGCACCCCCAGAATTCTGCATTTTTTTATATAGGAAAAAAGCATCTCACCAGTAATTTAAATTTCCATTCTGTTTAAAGCCAGCCAACACATACTTATTACCAAGCTTGTCCCAAACGCCAATCTCCCAGCACAAACCCCATCATCACAGGTTTGGCAAAAGAGTGCATTTCACCCCAATAACGCTGACACAACCCCTAATACTAGGTCAGAAATCGTGTCTTTGCTTGAAACGTTTCAACCCAATGCATACACGCAAAAGATTTAATGCAAACAGTAAGATTTTGACAAGTGCTTTCGCCTTAAAATAATAAATACTGGTAGGTTTTCAAGAATTAGCAATGCTGAAGTCACCTGTAAATGTCTATGTATGCTTGTACACGGCTCCCCCCCAACAATTCTCGACCAAATTTGTGTTGCACCTCTTCAAGAAGAGTTAAAAGAGCTGAATGAGTTCCCTTCAACTGAAAGAAAATCAGGTTTTAAAAGCTAGGAAAGACAGAAAGAGGTAAGGGGGAAACAATTTAAGGAGTATTCTGATAAAATTTCAGGAAAAGTTACTTAATAGAATCATAATTGAACTTTATTATAATAAATAGCTTTATAAAAAGTTTTACCTAAATTACTTGAATAAACATGCTTAAATTTCAGACACAAAGCGCTCAAGCCAGGAAACGCAGCCCTTGCAAGTCTCCGTATTAATTTGAAGCAATAATTTTGTTATGTTCTGGAATGAAATTTTATTGCAACATCGGTGTTAGCCACATACTTTATGCATTTCTTTCAGAAAGAAGACAAAACTTTTTAGAAAAAAGAGAAGTACAAAATACAAGTGATCAAGAGAAATCCGACCCTGGCCACATGATTAATGCGTGTACATACGGACTTTGCATTTGTAAAAAACAGACCGATAATACGCCGTACGTAACTACACGGTTCGTATACTCATCGGAGACGTTTGCCTTGTACTCAAGGCGTTACAGGTTTGTGGGAGGTTAGTGTTATAACCCAGCATTCGGCAGAGCCCAAGGACAACGAGCCGGGTTTGCTCTGACGCCTGCTCGCCGCTCCCCGGCGCGGCAGACTGGGATCTGGAGCAGCACGTGCAGGCTGAGCGCAGGCCTGTGGCCGCCCGGCTGGAGGTTTTGAAAGAGGACATAGTAAGAAAGTTGAGGACGTGTTGAAAACACCCATGAAAACGTAACACAGACACAGTTTAAACTGGATCGGTTTTACCATTCCCCTATCACCCCCCACCAATTCTTCAATTTATCAGCCATAGAAGTGCGCAGGCTTCCCAATCTGAGGGGGTTTTTGGGTTGGTTGGGGTTTTTTTAAATCTCTGAATCTCTCCGCAGGAGAATACATCTTTTCTTGGCCACCTCTTCTACCCTGCACGGTGTTTGAAGCAGAAAGTATTTAGAGAAAAGTAACACCGGGCTGATGATTTACGAAAAATGATTTATAGCCTTCTCGGTAAAGCAGCATTTTCTAACTTAATTCAGTATTGGCTAAGTTTTCTAAATTTGCAAATAGGAAAAGCTGAACAAACCTCACCCAACTTGTGTCCTTACCCACAAGAAATCTGCCTGAAGAGGCAAAGGGCGACGCACGAATACGATCCTGTTACCAACAAAGGCTGCTACCTGACGCGAAGAACATTTTCCAAGGAAGTTTCTGGACAATACAAAAATTAACCAGTACAACCCTAGTAAGGCAAGAACATCGTTTCTGCTTATGATTCTAAAGCACGTTGTAGAAAAGTTACAGTGGCAACCGCTTATAGTGTCTCGTTGTTGTACATTTAACGTACTCACTGCAACGCTTCAAGTCCCATTTGTATTTGCAGTACATATCACAACGATACGCAAACCCTCTGTCTGTCTTAGTGCCGTTCTTTGCGACATCAAACCGCTCTTGTCCCATAACGCTCAATAATGCGCCGTTTAAAGGCTTAACACTACGTTCATTTGAACTCGCTGAAAACCTGTTTTCCAGACATAATTAGTCTGACAGTAGCAAAGTTAATGCTTTACTCACCAATTAAAAAGGAACTCCTTAGATGAGGATGCTTACAAGGCCAAGTATTCTTGGATTAAGTTATTTAAACAGAGTTCCTGGAAAAGAATTCCAGCTAACTGATCTGATACAAGGACAAATTTAATATTTCCTCTCACAAAGGAAGCTAGCTACGCGATGCCTGATAAACGGAAAAGTGCTCGGAATGCAGAGGATATAAAGAACTATAAAAAATAACTTGGATCATGTTAAAACCAGTTTGTAGGGAGGGGAAAACACACTCGTTTACACACATTTAGACACTCTTATAGAAATATATCCATTTGAAGGAAAGTAGAAGTTATAGCACAGGAAGAAAAAAAAAATTGACAATTACTGAATTAGTTTTAGGCACTTGAGCTGCATAGACTGTAGTAGGTGCCCATCATATACGTTTCACATTCACACATGCACACGTACGCCTAGTAACATACTACGCAATGCACAGGAAAAGAGAGAGTAAGCCTCCCTGGGGGGGGGGTGGGGGAAAAAGTTAAAAATTAAGCTAGGTAGGTAGAGCTCTGTTCACATTTTCCGAGTTCTATATATCCCACCCTTCCTCACAATTAAAAACCTGGGTAATTTTCAGATCACAGAGGCAGCATACTGTAGAGCTGATTTACCAAGTTTATTGTTTGCTAAGCCAAAAGAAACATTTTAAGTAGTAGATTACTGAAATACGAGTTACTGCTCTATTTTTTTTGCTAGTAAAATGGCATTCTGCAGCATAAACTTCAATAACCATTTCTAAAGACCCCTCCCCTTTTCTGTATACTATCTTAAGAATAAATTTCATGAAGAACAAAGCCAAAGTAATCTAAGCTTTAGCTGAAAGCCAAGGCAACGTAACACCCAGAGGGTGAAAACACAAAAGCAATACAAATCAAGGTCACGACTCATGTTAAAACAATCGCTGCCAAACAATAACCAAGCGAAGTTGAAAGCAGCATTGATGCAAAGTTAACTTGCTTTTCTATGTACAGAGTTGTGAGAAAAATGTGAATTGTCCTACAGGGAAAAGAAAAAAAAAAAAAAAAGCAAGCTGTAAAAAAGAAGCACACACAAAAAGGGGTTTTGTGTTCAAAAGTTTGTCTGCTCTTCTCCAGCTCTACTTGGTGACTAAATTTAAAAACATTGCTGACATTACACAAAAGCAAGGTGTGTAGGAAAGGCCCGTCACAGCCACCATGAGGGTATGTGCTCGTATATTCTTCTAACGATCCCCTCATTAATCTCTGAGCACACACGCTTGTTCTCATGAAGAACCTTCCAGCAGACACGCGTTCCCATGGAAGCTTCCACTGCAACGTCGGGATGACGCTACTCCGCTTCCGCTGTGCTTTGCTGCACTTAAAGCACCATCGCACCAATGACACCAGGTGAGAATCTGGAGTCGTCACCTCTGTTTACAATGGGGTGACAAAGCATTTCCCAGCTACTACGGACAAAATCCATCGTCCTTAGAGACTGCAAATCCAGAATTGAAAAAAAGGTGTGTCTCTCACTCAGCCCCAGTCAAGGACGCTACAGGCACGCGATGCGTCGGTAAGCATCGGCCACCATTGAATTCTGGCTACGGAAGAGCAAGTGTGCCCTCTAAAACACTATGGGATCACAAAACACGTAGAAAAGACACCTCATCCTTGCACGCGACACGACGCACACCGTTTTTGTAGGCGGGTTGAGGCTGGATTGCTCACCACCCAACACACAGACAAGGATTTACTCTTTAGGGCACAAAAGACATTGTTTTAGCAGGCAGTCTTCACCCGTGCACTTATTTCCAACCCCCTACTAGGCTCCGTTGCCACTTGTGAAACAAAGTTGAGGCAAACCACGCAGTATCTTAGAGGCCACAGAAAGTGGAAGTGGCCAGGATACTGAGAAGGAAAAAGAGTAAACGTAAGTTTAATTATCTGTAAACGTGTCTGGCTGCAACGTAAGCCATACCTGGGAAAAAAACACCACGCTTTCATTCTATGGACATACCAAGTCATACAAATTTAAGCGAAGGAACAAGCAGCACATTTCAGCAAGAAGCAGGTATCGGAATGCTTTCCATGATCTTTCTTTCATTAACAGGAACAACTCCTTTTCTTAAAAACAAACAAAAAACCAACACACACACACCACCTGTGCAGATTCAGGCAAAAGTACGCAGTATTTAACAATACTAAAGCAAAATATTTTGATGGAAGGGAAGACATAAGACTCAAAAACCAAACACTTAGGTTTATAAGCAAGTCTGCTTTTTCTTTTTTAAGACTAGAAAACGTACAATTCCATTTCATATGCAAGTGTGCACAGAGCTCATTTCTTGAAGATACTATCAGAAAAACTGATAAAAGTCTTTGCATTAAATTGTTATTTCTTCAAACATTTATACATTTTTGCAATACACCAGTTAAATACCAATATCTATGTGCATGCACTATAAATATATGCATGTACACATTAAAATGTTTAACAAAGACAGCAGATTCCCTAGCCAGTGAGCATCATAAAGAGATACCAAAAATATATTAAAAAGTTAAATTCTTTACCTGCCTTTGTTAAATACAGACTTTTGAAATTGCCTCCCTTCTTTCCCCCACAAATTCACAACATGATCCCCAGAGAAGCAGGCAAATGGGAGGCAGGTGCGCTGACTAGATTATCCCATAACCACAGATGAGCACCTCAAAAAGTTCAAACTAAGCTTTTTCTTTAAAATGTCTTTCCCCTCCTTACCAGACGCATGCGCTAAGAAAGGGAAGGACATTTTGGACAAAGCTTTATTTCGTTTTGCTATACTCCCAAACACGCATCTCCAACATCAAAGCCTGTGATTAAGGCTACATACCCTTTCACAATACTGACGACATTTCAAGCCATCCAACCGTCCTCCCACTGAAAAGCCTGCACCCTTTCAAAGGGCAATGCTGAACAACCCCCGTGCAGGACATGCGTCCCGTCAGGTACTACAGCAGGAAAAGATAATCACATAGTGTTCTGACGCTTCTTTAGAACTCACCTGGGGACCATGCGAGGGAGTTATATTTTCAAGAAGTACGGCCCTGGAACTTCTGTGGGAACACGATCGAGGGGTCACTTACAGCTTTTCAAGTAGTGTAATCTGGTTTGTTCCCCTTCCCCATCCCAGTTCCATCCGTTGCACATAGATATATATACATTTTATGCTCTCAAAGAGAAGTGTGCCTTCCTCTGAAAAACACTTAATAGAGAGTACGACTTGTTTTGTAAGATTCCAGTAGGACTTTTAAACACACTTTTGTGCCTCCTCTTTGGTTAAGAAAAAAAAAAAAAAGATGACATTTTTCCCTTTATGGCAGCTAAAGGTACATCTATTAGACTCGAATCATAAATGAAAGGTACTGCAGAAAAGGAAAAGCAGAACCATAGGACAGCATGGCATGCACTTTTCAGAATCACCTAATCCAATGATGACTACAAGAAAAAAATAAAATCCGTTTCATTTTAAGCTCTTTGGCAAATTTTTACTGTTTGTCGACACTGTAATTTGAAGCTCAATCCATATGCCCCCATCCATTACGGCATCCTCCCTAACTGAAAAATCATGTGAGAAACAAGCAGTGGTCTTGAGAGAGAGTTTGCTTTATGAAGTTGTGGTAAGCCAACTGCCTGATGGACGTTACAGCCATACAGACAACAAAGGAAAAGAAGTTGTGACATGTTGGCGATGTCAAATATTAGTACTACTGTCAACATACTGATTCCGCTTTACACACTGGTCTGAACAGATTGCAATTAACCTAAAATTGAGGTATAAATATACACAAATATGTACAGTACACATACAGGAAAATATTTTTGCGTTTGTAACATCGGTAACCTTAAAAATACTGGGAAGTTGGTATCTACGCCACTGATTTGTTTGCTAATTCACTGGAATAATGAAGCCAACATCTTCAACTAGAGAGGACTACAATGAAAGAATAAAACTCAAAATTAAAAGCTCCTTCCTCTCACTTCATCTTCACCACGCTCAACACTGGACTGTTTTAAGTGGCTGTATCTTGAAAAGAAGGTTGATCACAGCTTTTAAACGCATCCTCAGAGGAAAACAAACAGGAAGCCAAACTGGAGCCATCGACTGCATCTTCCTTTTTGCTGAATGGTCTTAATTTATATACACGTATGTGTGTGTGCATCTACGTAGAAAATAAAGTTGAAATCAGTTCAGTATAAATACATCTAACCCATTAATTCTGCCACTGTGAAGGTAATCATGGGTACAGCTCTTTTTAAGCAATGTCTGTGCAAAGAGGTCATTAAAAATCATCTGATCTTAAGTCTTGACATCATCCATTCGAGTCCTTGGCACAGTCTGTAAACGAAACAGACAATTTTTAAGGAATGCATGCACTTCTCAGGATAACTTAAAGATAATTCCATGGCACCAGATTAATTCTTCCTAAGAACTCTGCAATTCTGACTGAAGGAATCATTTCCAGAAACAATTCGCTCTGAGCACAGTATTTCCTAGATCTTATTATGCAATCTACGGGTGAGAGACTTCAGATCCCAGCACTTCAAGATGTACACTGAAGTTACCTCTAATTACGATTATTCTTAATAAACCAGAATGGATTTTAGGTCATTCCCACCCCTGCCCTTATTAGGCCCAAATCACATAGTTTTACCACTGTGAGACAAGCTTGTAGATTTGATGTGAAAGTTGGTTTTCAGATCACACCAACCCCAAGTCAATATGTTCTGAGCCCAAAACTCTTTAAGATTATTATTCACAGGGGAGGAACATGTGTTAAAACCAAACGCCACAATAAAAATATCAACATAATTCAAGATTCCCCTCCTACAGACAAGAATAACTCTTACCCCTCTCCAGTTAGAGCACAGCACGCCTGAATGTGCCACTGGTGATCCTTAATTGAAGTCAGTTTCAGAAACTGAGATATTTCAGCTACTGTCATACACTCTTTAACATCTTGTTTGTTAGCAAAGATCAGCAAACCTGCTTTTTTTAAGTCCTAGGGAGAAAGAAGAAAAAAGGTGATTACAAATCAGCCCTCGGAGGCAAAAGGTGTGATACCAAAGTAGAGAATCTTAAGTCCTAGGAAAAAAATCCCCAAACACCACCCTAATCTATGAAATGCTGCAAGCTGATTGACACGTAACTTCAGAAAATCCTTTGATCCAGCAATCCAAACATCCAATTTTTGTCTAGTTTGATCTGTAAAACCACATACGGATATGTTGTTGTGCTCCACGAGGATCAGAGGCACCCTGTCTCTCTCTTTGCAGCTGCAATAACGCCACACACCTCCAGCAGTCAAGGCCTCCCATTTAACCCTGACCTTGCAGGTCAGTCCTGCCTGGGTATCCAAACCAACTCCTGCATTCTCCTGAGCCTGGCTTTTACATATACGCACCACGCTTTTATGTATTACCACGCTGCCAAGATTGATTTCAGTACCAAATCAGCAGACAGCGCAGCAGTTCTTATGTGGGGCAACAGCGGGTTATACCACCAGAACTTTTTAAGCACTGGTAAAACCTCACCAAGCCTGACTGCAACAAGCACTGGCAGCGCGCGTGCTGGTACCCAGCCTGGCACCGCAGCTCACCAGAGCCAGAAGTAGGCTCTGCCTGCGCAGCAGCCCTCTGCGAGGGAAATCCCACCCATTAAGAAGTCTTAAGACTGCCACTGACAGCGTAAAGCAAGCTGCAGTAATGTTTTATTTAGAGGATACAAAAAATTTGGAGAAAATCATCACTTACACTACTTTAGAATCAAAGGATGGACATCTACACGAACAAGCAAATTGCAATAAACTTCTTTAAGACCCACGCAATGTTTAAAACATCAGTACTAATGATTTAGAGAACAGCGACTCTGGGGGCAAGCTTATTTTATCTCAAGCTGCTTGGAATTACAGTAGTACAGGCACCTATTATTGAAAATCTGTCCCTCTGATGGCAAAAAGGTCTTCCCAGGAAGCCAAGACAGCTAATTCACTTAAATGCCTATTAGGCACACTAAGTTTTACAAGCAGTAAAATTCATTCCCAAACGATCCACTGGTCCAGAAAATAGTTGGAACTGACCCGGGCAACTCAATTTTGCCTTAACAGAAATTCAACTGAACTGGTTAGCAGAAATGAAAAATTTCCAAGGACCGCAAGGAAAAGCTATTCCAAATAAATATTTGATTTCCATTTCAGCTTATATGTATTGTTGCTTTCTTCAAACGTCACAGCACCTGGAGAGTGAGCAGAATATACTGAAAACATCCTGTTGTAAAACAATGGGCACATTTACTGTTAGATGGGTGCTTTCGGAGCACAGAAATAGTCTCCCAACACGAAGCAAGGGCATTCATACTGCTTGGAGTTGCAGACTTCCCTCATTCCAAATTCAGTTCGTTGACAACTTCTGCATCTTCCTTTATGGATTATGAAACAGAAGATGCAGATTTTGTTTAGTGACTGCAACAGACTGAAGAGTACATCTCTGAAATTCTAATTATGACAGCAGCCAGACCCAATGGCAATGGTCTCCCCATGCCACTTTTAACTCTCCACCACAACCAAGAAAGCCAGACCTACTTTATTAGAATTTATTTTATTAGAGTAAATACAATTTTAATTTAAATACCAAAATTTAGAAATTCAAGACACTAGGCAAAGCACTTGTTTTTTTCTCAAATGCTTTAGATTACCATGATCGCTCAAAGGAAATACATAGGCAGTCTTTGCCCTTCCTGCAGTCATCTACTAAACAGTGCCTATAGTTTAAATATAGGTGTAATATTTTGGGATATAATGCACATCTTTGTATTCTGACGCTTAAATTTGGAAGCTCAGTGTCATCTCATACAAACTGATGCAGTTTGCATTAAACTCATCTTACGAGTCCCAGCAGTAGTCAAGCTTATATAAATACATCTTCAGTAAAAATGAGGGCTCCGGTCCTGCTGCCCTGCATGGACAGATCAAAGTCTTTGGGACATTCAGGTCAAGCAATAGGTGCTCCTTGGCTTACACATCAGGCCTGTATTTCTGAATCAGACCCAGATTTAGACCTGACACAGGGCTCAATTTTAAAGAGGGTCTTTACAAGTTAGCATATTTTACTCTGGTTCTGTAATTCCAAGTACAAAGAGAATGACGGCTACGACAGTCATAGGCAATCAGTTTCTTCAGTTTTACAGCTGGTTGCTGTAAGATGTATTATTAAGGCTGTATCTGTTTCACTGTGCAAACAGAAAACACAGAGCAACCATGACGCTATCAAAAATATTAATTAAGTTGTTGGAGGAAACAATGTTTTTTTTAAAACGATCTCATTCAGCTATTAACATAGACAAGAGTATAAACCCACAAAAGTAATTATAGGTCCTAACTTCTGTTTCACTGAAGGGCTCAGAAGTTGAAAAGCTACCTTTGTGGGAGTTCTCTTCAGTAATTTGGTATTAATTTACAGCTTTATTGCGAGCTTCACAAAAGACAGAGCCTCTAGCAGGAACAAGACAGCTCTGATGCAGTACTACCTGCAGCTGGGACAACATTAGCATTTGCTTTGGGCTTGGCTGGAGAGGCCTCTCTCCATTCCGGTGCATCTCCAACTAGCAGGACCAAGCAAGAACTTTCACAAACAGCATGCGAATCTGCTTCCCTTGACATGTATCATCCAGATCTTACTCACAATAAATATTAAAACAAAGAAAACGTAGGGTCTACTCACCTCATGTGCTAACATTTTATACAGTTCTTCTTTAGTCACGGAAATTCTCTCTCTGTCTGTGCTGTCCACAACAACTATCACAAACTTTAAAAAGTGAAAAGGTGTTAGTCAGAGAACAAACCCCATCCTTCTGGCCACACACTTGTCAGCAGAACAGTGTACTGCTCCCATCACATTATCCAGTCAGCTGGATTATCAGATAGCATCCTATTCCAGGTACACTCCTCCCAGCCAGAGCGCGATTACCCGCAGCACTGGTATGGTTTGCAACTTATGCCGTGGTTTGCATACAAAAGTAGCTCTGACACATCTTTTGACTTCCCATTTCAAGCAAAAAATTTACATTGAAAGCAAGTGTTTCTCTGTAACCCCAGATCTGGTTTTGTTCTTTGCTTAGCGTAACTGAGGTAGCACACAGATCCCTCCAATAATTTGTTGCAGCCTTAAAAAGGTAAACTTTATCAGTTTTTTTCCTCTATTTCAAATAGCAGGCAAATAGATATTTGCAAGGGGTTTAAAAAAACCGTAAGTGCCATAGTTCAAGAGCACACATGCAGATACACATCATAGCATCTTATAGGGAAGCAGAGGAGAACAAAGTTAATTATCAAAAAATATCTTTTTTTAAAAGCCACAGTTGATAACACATGGGAAACCTTGACTTAAAATCATCATTTTAATCAAGTTCAGTATATCTGCTGCAACTTCATGGCTAAAGAGTTCTTAAAATTCCTGGGGGTCCTTAAGTAAACTCGTCATGGGAGCTTGCAAGATAAGAGCTCCCACAGTCTGGGAGGAAAACTTTTGGGATTTCAGTCTTGCTCCTGAGGGTTACACAGGTTTTAGAGTACCTGATACAGAGATACAGCAGTCACGGTCCACAAGAGGGGGACCTGTAAACACAGGGATCTGCAATACCAAGACAAACTGAGCACCTGCCCTGAGGCCACAGATCCCCAGAAAGAGAATCCTTCCAAACAAGCTGTTTTTAATTGTAACTCCGTATTATGCATCTTGTGCAAGAAACATAAAAGCGAGTCGTACAACAGCTCGCTAAGGAGGAGACTTCAAAAATCAAACCAGGAGTACCCTGCAGTAGCTACGGTAAAATTCAAAGCACAGTTAAGGCAGCCCTCTGGAAATGTGTCTGGGACAGATCCCAGGTACGCTGCGGTCCTCCCCTTAGGGGACAGATCCCGGGTACGCTGCGGTCGTCCCCCCCCCCCCGCGGGGGGACAGATCCCGGGCACGCTGCGGTCCCTCCACCAGCAATAACTACACTAAGTCTTCCAGCGAGGCGTTCGTTCTCACCTCGGTGTTTGTATAGTAGGTGTTCCACGAAGACCGAAGAGACTCCTGCCCTCCGATATCCCACATCAGAAAGCGCGTGTTGTTAACCACTATCTCTTCCACGTTACTCCCTATGGTGGGTGAGGTATGCACCACTTCGTTCATGGAGCTGCAGAGGGAAGAGAACAACTCAGTGAGAAACTGCAAAAACTGCATTATCAAGCATCTTAGGACTCCAAATTGACCTACTTCTACAAAAACTAAACTTGGTTATTCCAAGGTAGAAGCCTTAGTGGGGGAATTTTAGCAAACGCTTCTTATGCGGCAATAGAGACAAGGTTTGACAGTGGATGGTGAATAAAAATAACAGGAAATAAAAATGGCAATAAAAAAAGGACTCAGTGAACTATATAATAATCGAATTATAAAGCTGAGAGAGCATTCATGAAAAAAACTGTATTTAATTAATTAAATCATAAAGCTGAGACAATATTTGTTTCAGACGCTGTTTTAAGCAGTCAGCTTTTCTTTTTCCAGGCTGATTTTGGCACGCATGGGAGAGAACAGTTGTTTTGCTTCAAGAATGTGGTTAAGCCACAAGATTTCCAAGGTTTCAGAAAAACAACTCATCACCCAGCTCCACAAAGCATACCACATCTCACTCTTGTTCCCATATAGGCCCCTGAGAATGTAGTTTCTTCACAATTCAGTTACTTTACGTCCAAACTTTCTTCTCTCTCCCTTCAGCATAGTCCAATAAAGCTACTTTTTGGAGACAAACGCAGACATTAAATGTTTCAAAAATACTGAGATACTTTAGAGTGCAACTTTGTCATTAAGACAACAGTTTTCACATCAATAGCAATAACCAAATGCATACTCTGGATACTCCTAAAGATCAAATTATTTAAACTCTACTGTATGGGATATGCAAAAAAAATTAGAAGTAGCTTCAAGGAAAACATCAACCATTTTCAAATTAGTTTTCTTCTGATAATCTTGATACATTTTTTCATTTTACGTGAACATTTTCTGAAGCCTTAGCAGAGATTTTAGTTACAGTGACAGGGATTTGAGACTTGTAACAGTGCTGGAATATTCCTTGAAGAGGATACAGAAAACCAAGGAGGTAAAAGGATGGTCTGCTGGTATGAAAAGGAATCCCAGTCACCCAGTGTCTCAGCAGCATGTAACAAGAAACCTGCTCACCATACACATTTGAAGGCAACTATATAAAGGAAAGAGAAGAAGAACCATAAAATCAAGTTATGGATAACAATGATATAAGAAGATGCCCATGGCTGATTTAATATTTAAAAAACAGGTTTTAGCAGAGTTCTTTTAATGCTTGGAAGAGACTGATCATGAATCCCCTTTCCTTGGCTGAACCTGCAGCCTTTCACATTCAGGCTGTTGGCATCTTGCAGTTTGCAATACGATAGGTGGATTTTTCCCTCCTCCCCTCTGAAACGAGGTGAGGGTGAAGCTTAATGGCATTTCTAGACACCTGATCACAAAATCCTGCTGCTGCCTGAGGGGAGGGAGGAGATCCAAGTATGAGAACAGGAAGAAACACAGTGTCTGTGGAGCTGCTGTGACCTGTTAGAAGAATCACCACTCTGACGTCTGCCATGACCCTCCATGACATCAAAGTAACGGCCAGTGCAAGCACCAACACTAGCTATCCCGACAGTTATCTCTGCCCATCTCTTATGAAAAGAGTTAAACATACTCGTTCATGCTTGGAATGCTTATCTGCCACAAAGAAATGGTAAGAGAAAAAATGGGGTATGCACAGATGGGAGGTAGGGTTTAAGGAGGAGTCAAGCAGGAGGAACAGAGGACAGCACTCGCACAGAGCTCTCTCAAAGTGGCGAACAGGGGAAGGGGAATATGAGGAGAGAAGGGGAAGTCCTGTGGAGCTAAAATGGGTATAAAGGAAAAGAAGGCATATAGGGATCCACTGTACAAAAGGGGAAAAAAACCCCAACCCACTGAGACTGCAGAAACAAGAAGATGAGAAGAATAATCATGAGACATTTGTGGAGGAAGTGGAAAGACACAGGCAGCATTAAAATGCACTGAGGACGGCCCTCAGCTGCAGCAGTTAACTAGTCTTAAAAAATATTCTTCATCCTACTTTTTAAAATCTCTCATTCCCGATTTAAATCGCCACGACCACCTTCATCTTTTCACTTTCTCTGCAGAGCGCGCTAGGGCATAAGTGGCTGGAAATGCTGCATGGAAATGCTTCACATTTCAGAAAGGCAAAAGCAGATCATAATTTTACAAAACCCAAACATTTTAAGAAAGCATATTTTAAGTGCAGGATTGGACAGGTACGGCCATATCGCTTAACAGGAGTTATTTTTTATACCGACTCGGGAACAATCCCTAATACCAGACTACTTTGTGTGAGAAATCGCAAATCTGTTTCTATTATAAACAGACCTTGAGTCGCCTGTCCCACCTAGGAGCTTCTGAGTCTGTGGACAAATTTGTACCCTTTTATCAAAATGCAGTTGAGGAAGAGAGATAACGAAGCTCATACGAGCTTCATGTAAACCAGCAGCAAGGTTAATGCAAGACAAACACCAGTCAGCGCCGCGATGAAAGGCAGAAGCTGCACGACAGCACGGGCTGCCCTGGGTTCAGCCAGTGCTCTGCCTTCCTCTTTCACCCCGTACCACAAACGACATGAAACTACATCTTGGTACGCAGGACACCAGTCACGGCAAGGAGGCGTCAGCCTTCCCTGCTTTGCCACTCACAGAACAATTTGTTTAGTATTTACATGCTGCGGCATGGATCAGTTTAGCAGCGTTGTCCTGTGGCTAACCCTCAACATAATCATATTTTATGGAGTTGGCAAACAGCCTGCACGGTGACACCAAAGGCAGTTGTGATTAAGTGGTAATAGCAATGTAATCTGATAAATAAAAGCTCTGAACAAGACCTTATTTATATACCAGGCAAAATACAGGCCTTTCCAAACTCTAAACACGCTTTGACCCACTGCCACCTATACTGTTCAGCAATCTTCAGTGTAAAGCTCCCAAAGTAAGAACAGGGAAAGCAGCGACAACACTTCAGAGTAATATATACAACGCACATCTTGAAATACGTGAAACGTCATCTGCAGTTCATACTTACAATTGATAGAGAATGGTTGTTTTTCCTGCATTATCCAGACCAACAATGATGACTTTGTGCTCTGCAATGAAAATATCACTCGTAAATCACAGTTAACTTTGCTATCACAATAACAACTGTGTTATGAAACAAGGTTAGTGTTGCATTTTTGACTGATTTCCTAAGCAAACCCTGCCAAAATTCAGGTGCCGCATTTTCATGGGCTATGCCCAAAAGTTGGTTTGTCTGTGGTGTACAAGCCTGTGTACTGTTCTGAGCAGGTGAGCGAGTGTCGATTTTTCCCCACCTGCACATCTACAGGAACAATTTCTGAGATTACATGCAGATTTTTTCCTTCTCTGAACTGCCAGAGCAATCTCACACTGGAATCCTTTCCCAAGCTTCTACACGTTTGTGCAGATTGTAACAGACTGTACTCTCTATTCTCCCCAACGACAGTAGCTCTCCAGAACGCATGCTTACACATGTTAAATGTTCATTTCCAAGGCCATACTTTTATTATGGCCTGCAACATCTTAATCTCTTTGCAAAGAGTTGTTAAAAGCCACAAACCCCCTGACTTGTGCTGTAAGCAGGGTGATCCACCTGCCTCCCGCAGTGTCCTCTTTTCCTTTCAGCAGGTTTGGAACCTGGAGAACAGATTTGCCTACGAATATTTTACAGTACGCGTTCACCCAATTTACTTTTAGATGAACCAACGAGTACGACACAAAACTACTCTGACACATATGCGAGCATATTTTGGAGCTCAACGCCAGAATCAATTATTGTTGCTATTTAGCACCTTCTTCCCTATACATCACAAAATTGAATTTGAATTCTACAGCTGGTGTTGCCAAGCACATTCAAATTTATGATTTCCAGGATGAGCGAGTGCTGCCTTCTCTCAGCTCTATTACACAACTTTTACTTGCAGAGATAACCTTGCCTTCAGTGGGACTATTCAGGCAAGCAAAAGCTTTGTGAGAAGGGGCTTTCTTCCCCCCCCTCCCCAGTGGTCCACAAGGGCAACAAAAAGCCATTATAAGTCTGCCCAAGCTTCAGACAACCAGAGATCAATTCCAGCTGTTAGCAAAGTACACTCACATTGATTTAGCACGGAGGAGAGAGGGAGGGGATAGGGGTCAGGTAAGTGGGGTTTGGTTTTGATTTTATCAATATTGTGTGGTTTTGCAGAGTTGTCTTACATACCATCAAATATAAAGTCCAGTTTCAATAACTTTGCATAACTGCACAATATTGTAAAAATATCTGCTTACCTGACCCCACATAACTAGGAACTTTTGTTTCTGGTGTGATGTTGCCAGCATAGTGGATGTTAGGAAATCAGCTGGTACAGAAGGTCTGAGGTGGGGCTGGACGCTACAAAACAAAAATATTTTGTTGGATTTGCACTAAGCGTTAAGGGGCATGTAGCTGGGACATTCGACATGCATGTGGAAGTGTATTTAAGTTCACTCAAAATCATGTTTAGAAGACCTTATAAACAGGGATCGGAGCATCAGTGTGTTTTATAGATAAAGCCACAACTCTCACTTAAACCTTACTGTAAGGAGACGGGCGTTACAAATCTGAAGTCATAAATAACATTTGCTCCATGGGTGAGCAATTTTGCCAGATAACCGAGGCTGATCACTCAAGACCATTAATAAAGCACACTCCGCAGAGGAGAAGCCGAGACTACAGGCTGCAACGCAACACAGCTGCCTGCTTTCGGCACACGTTGAATAATTTAACATCCACCTTTCAGGAAACGAGCTTTCCACCGACTTAGAGGAGGTAAAACGGTTAAAACCCCCACAACTTTCCCGGCCCGCAGCTTCTCCTCTCGGGCCACCCCTCCCCAGCCGGGGCTGCGGGAACGCCGCCACCTCGCCCCGTAGCCCCAAGCGGCCCCGGCCCCGCCGGCGGCGCGACCGCCCCCCCCGCCGCGGATCGCCCTCAGGCCCGGCCGGGGGCCGCAAGGTGCCGGGCCGCCTCCTCCACCTCCGCCCGCGCCCTCACCCTGATGGTTGAACAGCCTCCATATCCTGGTGAAGAGGATCCCCATCCTCAGCCGGGGGCAGCTCCGGGCCTCGCCGGCTCCTCAGCGCCTTACTGCGGGGTTATCCCGCTCCGGGACAGCGGGCGGCTCAGGGCCCGGCCCAG
This sequence comes from Gorsachius magnificus, assembly GCA_034008185.1. NCBI lineage: Eukaryota > Metazoa > Chordata > Aves > Pelecaniformes > Ardeidae > Gorsachius > Gorsachius magnificus. The sequence goes on along the minus strand of CM067085.1, from coordinate 2,140,618 downwards.
CGTCCGCTTTGCCGCTGGAAAGGCGGGCTAGGGCCTCGCCGGGCCTGCTCACCGAAAACGACCCCGGTTCCTCCTCTCGCCTCACCGCCTGCCCAGCCCGGCCCGGCCGCCGAGCGGGGAGAGCAACGCGCTGCCGCCAGCGACCCCCGCGGCCACCGTAGGGACGGGGGAGGAGGCGTCGCGGTGACGCGAGGCGGGGGGGGGGGCCGCTCGCCTTTAAGGTTTTCCCGCCTTTAAGGTTTTCCTCAGCGTGCTACTCAGCTGCGGCTGAGGAGACTCGACATTCCCCTCATCATTTATTTTACAAAGCATCCAGGCTGCCTGAAGAGAAACCTCTCTGACTAAACCTGCCCGTCCCAGCGTTTCGACATGTTTGTTTTTTTTTTTTTTAAAAAAAAACCCACAGGTAATAAATAGGTTATACACCCCCCAGAGACGAAACGTGGGATGTTTGCCCTCATTTATCTTGTCCCTGACTAAAATACTAAAGTTATTTAACAGAAACACCCCCGTTTCCTTTAGCTGCCTAGCAGGGCTGACGCCCAGCACCCCCTACACCTCAGCCTCCAGGCCTTACACTAACTGGCCTACAACAACATTTTGTCTTTCAGCGACGCTGGTGGTGGATGCGATTTTAAGCAACGGGTGCTTTCAGCGCTAGGATTTGTAACTTAAAAAAAAGCATTCTCTAGGAAGCGGCAGGTAGGTTGTGCAGCTGCTGGCGGTGGCTTCGCTTTAAACGCCGCTGGTGGGCATGGTAAGGAAAACCTGCACCTGCAGTTCTCTGCAAAAGTAAATATAACTTTGTGAAAGACTTGAAACTGGCGGAAAGTCTGGGGTTTTTAAGTTCAGGATGCATCTCCTCGGAAGCTCAGTTTGTAGGCTTCATTTACCACCACAGCAGTTTGACTTGAGCTCCTTTTTGTTTGAAAGCTTGGCCAGGTGGCAGCTGAGCCAGCCGTGGAGCCGTGCTCTGTCCCTGCTTGGGATGGAGAAGCTCCTCTTGAGGTGGGATGCCTGACTTGGGACAGAGAAGCCTCTCTGTCCTTATGTCCTTAAGCCCTCTGGGCATGCCCACGTTCCTCAGAACTCAGCATTACACAGCATAACTTTGTCACGGATAGTACATCTTACTGGCTTTGCTCCTCATTCCATATTGTCCCCTCACCTGCATCACGGCCTCGCTTTTTCCTGTCCATAGAGGGGCTTACTACTGGCTCCATTTTCCCCCCTACTCCTTTACAGCTGGGCACAACTACTCACTCAGATCCACCTCCGCCTTCCTTACTCGCTGCCCAGCACGCTGCTCTCAGCTTTCCATGTGGTATCTGGCCCCCTTTCCCATATGATACTCTCTTATTTCAGAGTTTTTGCTTCTTTCCTTCTGGCTGCTTTTATTCTGACAGTGGCTTTTGCTTTTGTTTTCCCTGCTGCAATATTGGCCCGAAGTTGAAGCAGCAAGCACAGTAGTAGTCACTACAGAGACAGAGTTTCTGTGTCTGCAGGCTTTCAGGCTTTCTGTTGCAGTAAAGGGGAATATATGGTCCTCAACAGTTGAAGAAAATAAATATCCGTATAATAAACCAGCATGTTAGAACTTTAGTAGGATAAAACTAAATCATGCTGCACTAGCAACAGCTCTATAGTCATCCAGGTTTAAAATAACTATATATAATGTATTAACATCCACGGTGTTCATGCTTTACACCTTTTTTCAGCATTAACAATAGCGAGGCAATACCAGCTACCTAATACATCAGGGAAAACCACAGTGAGCCCAGACACCTTTCAGCTAGACTGTGAAACCTTCGTTTGCTGAACAGCCACAGGCAGTCGGTCAAAAAAAAAGCGTCGCTTTTAATATGAAGGCTGTTTACCCTTCATGGTTTTAGTCCGCTGTTTTAGAATTACATTTTTAATTTTTAACCTCAGACATGACAATCAGCCTGACTTTGGAAAAAGTAGCGATGCTTTGTAATATGTAATTGAATGCCCAAATATCCTTCCATACTGTTCCAACTGCTGGAGTTAACCAAGATCCGTGTGCTCCGTTTAGGACATGCAAGGAAGCCTGGTAGCCAAGAGCTGTGGCTCTGGAGGAGCTGATGGGGGAAGGCGAAAGGGAAGCCAGGGTGTACAGCAGGAGCCGTCAGTCCCCGTCTTAGAGCTGCAGTCGCTGGGATGGTGTCTGACTGGCAGGTAAATGAAGCAGCAACTCCAATGTGATACGCTTTCCACAAGTTCATCGCTCAGCCTGCGATGGAATTAATTATTTATTAGCTGTCAATTATCCCCCTTTCTGCCATACCTCAGCTGAGAATTAATTTCAGATGCAGGTGATTCCTTTCTATTCTGAGTTCTCCAGGTGGAAACACAGAGCAAGCCTGAAACCCGTGGGCTTGTTCCAGGGTTAGGTGGGCTGCACGACGACGTGGGAGAGTAGCAACATTCAGTTAAAACCATTTATTTTGATTCTTTTAAATAGAAGCGCATTGCATTCTGCCCCCCCCCCCCCCAATAGGTTTTTTTCTAATGGACCCTGTGACTTAACTGAAGCAACTTCTACAAAGCTGTGGCCAGCAGTCGTTGGAGCCACATCAGACTGTGCTGGCTAGTGCGGTCCTGTGGCCAGTGCCTGTGGGTCCTGCCACTGAACACCCCTGGCTACCAGCGGCTTGCCTGTACCCAACAGCTGCAAAACCAGAGTGACATTTTTACAGGATGAATGAATATACGGTGGATTTTAGGAGTAGGAAGCTATCATTGAGATTTCATCTCTGGCCCCTCTGGTTGTTAAACCGTCGTTTAAGACATTTGTATGGCAGCCTGGTTTAACCTGTATTGTACTGCTGCATTTTTCCATGCCAATGCTAACGTCGGGCTTCCCGCTGCTGCTGAAAGCTTTCTAAGAAGCGCTCAAATCGTCACGGCTTATCGTGAACAAAATGACACACTCTCCTCCTGGAAATTCAAAAAGTCTCTTTGAGGTTGTGTACATTGTGTTCCAAGCAACTGCAAGGCGGACGGTGGGTCACCTTAGCATTTCTGTGCTGCAGAAGTGCATCATCTGCCTACGGTAGGATTTCACCAGTGGAGGGGGAAACATGTCTACACAGAAGCAAGCTGAACATGTAGGGAAGAGAGACAAGATAGGTGGCTTGTGAACTTTTAACTTCTAGGATTGTATGAAAACACACAAAAGAATGTGGTTTTGCTCTGTGGTGTTTATTTGAAAAACCTTAACTCTTTATTAACAGCTTAGATTAAAACTCGCATGCTTGTATCTGATTTTGAACACGTGGACAAGTCAATTAAACAGAACTTTAAATGCACAAGCATTAGATACGTGAGAGCCAATGTTAATTCACATGTAACACGCAGCTTACCTGGGAAATGAATTTGTGTCCTCCAAAGGCAGGCTCCCGACAGAAGTGCTGAGGAAGCAAGAGTGCTCTGCAACTGTTTGTCACAGGTGCCACCAGGCCCGGGGAGCTGCGAGAGGAATGCCCCGACGGGCGAAACGCGCCCGAGCCCTGCTGACGGCCGCCTCCGCTCTCCCCCCGGCAGCAGCCAGCAGGAACCCAGAGAGAAGGGCAGTAGCATTCCTGTTGGGCTGCTGGTTCCCGTTACTTGCTCTTTGGAAGAGGTAGCGTGGAACTCTCCGCTAGAGGTAGCATCTTGCAGTGCTTTCTTGTTTTCAAGATACTGTAAACAGCTTTTCATTTTCTTGTAATTATTCATTCAATCCTTACCACCTCACATCATTCTGATGACTTGTTTCTGTCTAGGAACCAATTTTGAATTAATATGAGGTCATACCGAGAACCAGATCCAAAGGCCGTTAACATTCACGAGAATCCTTCAACTGAGCAGTTGGCTCAAAGTATTCTTGATGGAATAGTGAGATATTTTATGTATTTACGTACTTCTGAGTTGCAGCTATTTAAGAGCAGATAGATTTTAAAAATAAGCATCATTCATTTCACAGACCAGATGCATCTCCTTCTTCAGAATCTCATTAATTTTTACTAAAAATGCTAACACGTGAAACTGCTGCCAAAAGCTATCGGCAAACAATAAAAATACCGCAACGCTCTGAACGGTTTTCTCAAGTGACTCTTCTGAGCTGTCTTCCAATCTTGAGTGCAGAATACAAAGAGACTTAAAAGACTTTTAAACAGTTTGTATTTTTTTCATTTATTGTAGAAAAGTTATTGTAATGCAGTTCATTTTTGTACATCTAAATTCCATAAAACAAATCCATAGAAATGAGGATACTATCAGCATGCAGTCTGCATTTTCTTTTTTTAAATGATTCTGATCACAAAAATAACAACACTTTTTTTTTTTTTCTTTGAAAGCCACTAAAAGCAGAGGGAGAGCAAAGCATGCAACACTGTACACATTTGCATAGTATATTTTACCCAGCATGCCTTGTAGAATGCTACACATACAGTATCTATAGAAGTAAAAACAGAAAGGGGCAAATCAGCAGAAAACACGAATTTGTGGTCATTTTTTTTTTTTTTTAGTAAAGGCAGTAATGTCTTTACTAGCGTGACTCTGAACTGGCTCCCAGTGAGGCTGGAGGTAAGCCTGCCAAGCTGTCACTGGGAACCAGTTCGGGTGAGAAACAGCGATTTTTCTGGGATCTGAGAAGCCCAAGGTCCGTCGTTCACAGTTCAGAATGACTGTTTTCATCTTTTTTCACCCCTCCATTTCTCACGCATACATACAATTTGCATTTTTGCTTGATTTTCTTCCTATGCTGTTCTTGTACAGCGTCACCCACTTTCTCTCCACACGAGAAGAGAATCGGGCTTGTTTTGAATGTAAATACACCTCGGGCCTGAGCATGCATTCCTTAAGCTTACTTTTAAGTTTTAAATTCTCAGCAATATCAGTGGAAGTTTTGGGTGGACTCGTCCACAGCTCTTTCGGTGTAACATTCTTCTCTCCCCCACCTCCCCGTCCCCGTCCACGAAAGCAAGTAGCTCCGTAGCCCCAAGAACTTACTCACTGGGAGCATTTCATTCCAGACCTTGGGCTACTCATGTATTCGTGGGGTAGTCATCAGTCATATGCCAAAATCTATACATAGGTCAAAATTCAAGATTATTCATGTGGTTTCAGCTTTGAGGAGGAAATTAGCAGAAATGAATGCAGTGGACTTTCTGATTTTAAAAGGTTCTTTTTTTTCCCCCATTAATTAGTATGGCAGGAATACAAGTTATTGAAAAATCAATCACGTATGCAAAACGCAAGGCTTAGAAATAAACTGCTGGAGTATCAGGCAGCAAGTTAAACTGATCAAAACCACAATAAATCCCTTGACGCTGGATCAAAATATCTACCTTTTTTTTTTTTTTTTCCAAAAATACAATGCCAAATGCAATATGGAATTATTGTAAATTTGTGCTATTACAAATGTGCTTCTTTTTCCTTGCTCTGTTTTTACATCATTGGCAAAATATATTATTCTGTACTGTACAATATATCTTCTCACTGTATGGATTTTCTACTGCTTTAGACAGAGTAGAATTAATAACAAAGGGGACTGTGGCGTTAAACTTAATTACATTTTGCTTTTCAGGAAGTACCGCTAAGGCATATGATAACCGGTACGTGACATTTATGGTCAGACCTTGCAAATACTGACTCTCGGAGAAGGCTGTAATAAACGCCGTGTCCGGCAGCGGGTGTCTGCAAGATCTTCTCCAGATGGTAACGCACTGCCAGACGTTGGAGGGGTAAGGCAGGTCACTAAACATCACCAGGAGCAAGCCCGTGCCGCTCCCGGTTTCACCGCTTCCGAAGGAATAATGGAATGACACACTTCTCATTAACATTTTAAAATGATTTCTACTTTCTTCCAAAATTCTCTAGATGGATTCAGTTGCCATATTTCTCTTGAATTAAATGGATTCCACAAGTAGTGAAAGAGATCTTAACACACATTTCAATACTAAGTAGCATTTTCAGCTCTTTCTCCAACTTACTTACACACATTTTACAACACTATTAAAATGTCCCTTTATTTTTAAAGACGTACCTTTACTTTTCTATGTAAAATAAATTGGACTTGAATAACGATCTAACAGAGGTTCGCCCAATGACGACTCTTCAAATAATACACTCTCTTTGGGCATCATTGTAAAGATAGCGGGAACTTAACTCCCCCAGAGTTGAAATCAGCTACATTACGGTATTTTGCAGTCTTGTTCCTCTCTGTAGAACCACTAGTGGAAGGAATGAGGGGTAACTGCAACAAAACACACGCTAGCAGAACCCCCTGTATCCAAACTGGTATTGATACCAACTGGGGTAATACAACCCAATTTTAAATTTTAGAAAATATGCATTTGATTTTTTTCTTTCGTGGTCTCCAATGATTTTTGCTTTAAAAAAAAATGGAAGACCACAGAATCAAGGACAGGCTTCGTAAGCACTGAACTTGGAAAACAACATATAGCAGCGGACACATTTAATACATTCTTAAAGAAAAAAATGACTCATGAAAGCCCTGATTGACCCAAATCAGTATGCTAGGAAGTAACAGCATTAGCAATACTGAGAATGGTAGTGTCAGTAAGATAGGAGATTCTGGGGTATTTCAGAGAAGTCTACAGTATTGAGACCAAACTGAATTCAGAAATTTGCAGTCGAGCTGAGCTGGAAGTTACGAGCCTACGCACATCCAGAGGAACTACTGCCATCTTGTTGTTCCTACAGCTACCTCTCCTCCGTTCTGTAATTTTCACTCTTTTAAATATGTATTAAACATTATTTTAAAAGCAAGGAGCACAAAAGATTAACCCCCCAAATATCAACTTCAGGAGCAGCTTTCAAACCTGGAGAAAACACAGGAAAACGTTTTTCTATGTGCAGCAAACCCCGCGCTGAGACTGCGAGCACGATCACCGGCGACTGTGCCTGCCGAGCCACAGAGCCACCTCCAGTCCCAAGCACACTTCATTTACCTGGGTCCATCAGAGTTAAGTCAAAAAGACGCGGCACCAGGAGCAGGCTGAGTGCCCAGGAGCTGAGAAGCAGGGTGATGAGCAAGAGAGAAGAGCGCTTGCTTCAGAAACTCCTCTTGCTCATCAAGTCCAACATTGGGCTGCCACCTGATTTCCATGGCAAGCTGATTTTTCAGGATAAAATCTAGGTGTCGGGCCATATTGCACGACCAGTTCTCAAGGAGAGGAACTGATTTTTTTGCCAGACCGACCTGTTTAGGAAATGATCATCTAATTCAGCCCACTGTTTATAAATTAAGATTTGATAGAGAGCAGCTTTGGTTGCATTCCTTTAAACATAATTTCATTAATATACTCAGCAAATGTAATCAGTTGCGAGTTGCACATCCCACGGTGTCCTGGTTTTGGCTGGGATAGCCTGGGGTTAAACTAGGGACACATGGGATCAACGTTCACCTATGGAACCAGTAAAAGAACCTGTACGTCTGTTAAATACAACTTGCCAAAGTATTTTAAATTGGAAGTTTAACAATTGTCTTCAAAGTGGCTTCAATAAAATACTTTGTTAATTCATTCACAGACGTATGAATGCACTGACATATATTGTCTTTAGATACGAAGGTTGTTGTTACCACCTTTATCGTCTCAATTGTCATTAATCCAAAAGTGTCCTAATGAAAAACTCGGGTAACAACAACAACAACAAGGTTTTATAAACGATTCTAAAAATCCTCTGTATAAGCCAGAGCTTAGGAACAGAACTCCAATCTTTAATAATATTTTAATAACAATAATAACTGGTATGAGGACTGGAAAATTAGTCTTACTCGTATTCATTCGGGAATACATGAACTTCAAAATTGTATATAGCGCCATTGCATAATAAATCACAATACAGCTGGCTAGCATTGCTGAAGGTCTAATGCAGACACTGTGAGTTAACATGGCCTGATCAACACTGCAGCTTTTACTGATTACCGTGTTTCCTAAAAATAATTTACTTTTTCAAATAAAAGAGTTCCCACAGCTTGTACCTAGAATAAATAAATAATACAGTAGCATGTTCGGTATATTTGTACTTAAAGATATATCTATCTTCAAAGAATAAAAAAGCCCAGCAGGCAAGGAGACCTGCTGGATCACTTACAACTGATTTCTTATATTAAAATGGAATGGGCAGTGGGAGAGGAGAAGGTAAACTAATTACATACGAGAGTGAAGTAAACTTAAACCCACGTAATATGGGAACTCAGTGTGTTCATTCAAGGCAATACATGACTTCCCTCACAAGCTTGTCTTTCATTAGAACAAAGGAAGTAGTTTTGGCACTTCAGATGCTGCGGGTGATGGAGTTTGTGCATATATAGATCTTTCCCTTTACTAGCATGACATGGAAGACTTAAAAACAAGGCTCCAAAAGGCTCTAGAAATAAATGACGTTTTTGTCTAGGAGATGATAAAGCAGTAACCTTGTTTACTAGAAAATATATGTAGGTGCTTTGCAGCTACCTGCCATTAAAATGCAAATATCTTCAAGCAGTTAAATGATCTGATCCCTAATGCTACTACAGAATAAAGATAAAACAGCTGTCTAATCTAGGTTTATACATCTCAGTGCATCCTTTGCAATTAATACTTTAATGCACACAAACAAGAAACTTATTAAAGCTTATAGAAAAAATGTTTTGCCTAATGCCTTCTTTCTCATGCAGGTATGTGTGCTGTACACGTAACAAAGATCTGTAAAAATTACTGGAGAATGCTCCACTGTGCTATAGCAGAAAATATTAGAGAAGGCAGCTGAAGCTACCGTTCCCAGACCAGATCTTGCTGTGCTTTCTCAGCCTTAAATGCTCTTTCGGAATCTGCAGGCATTCAGCCTGAGAAAATCAAACAGGAGCAGGTCTGTCATGTCCGTTCCTAACTCTGTTACTCCAATGGATGCAGAAATTTCCGTGTTTTGTCTTGGTAACTGGCCCGTTCGAATCATCTAGTGGTGCTGAAGGCCGCCTTTTAGGCAGTGAAGTTGTTTAAAAAATCAATCATGCATCCGCAATCTTTTAATGCTGCTAGAGATGTACCTCATTTTCAGCTGTACCAGATGGGAGATGAATTACTTTTCTCATTGTTAACATCAAGAAGATAACCAGACTCAACGGTGGTGGAAAATACCAGTGATCTTTGCTAACTGGTCCAGAAAATAGAAGAAACCGTAATATTCAGGAAATTCATTTAGTGCTACATGCTTTTAAAGCCTACTTTTAGCAGGCTCTGGGAAGAAAATAAGCAAATATAAAAGTTAATGATCCTTATTTTTGAAAAAAAATAGTTTTGACATGAACCTGCATCAAAACCACGCATGTTCAGCATAGTTCTGTCAATTTTAGAAAACACATGCAGTGGGGAGTTTGGTCAGGAGTCTCTGCTTAAAGACATTAGTGGGTCGTACAAAACAGTCAATTATGGTAAATTTTTCAATCACACTGGATCTAAGGCTTCACTGATCATGTAAGACATAAGGTCCAATCACATCAATTTATCAGTTTAAAGAAACTGAAGACTCAGTAGGTGAACAGGAGTGATTTTTAGGAAGTAAGGCAGCAATATCTCCAAAGATTTATCATAGTTCTTTGAATCAAAAATGTCAGCTCTACGACTTTACTGTGAGCAGATGTTTTTCTGACACTCCCATTTTTATTGCAAACTAATTCTGACCAATATGCTATTTTAAATGTTCGTCATTTGAGAGTATTTAACCCTGCCCTCTTCCCTCAGATTTCATTACTGAAACTTAAAACTGATCTTCTGGAGAGTTCTTGTGCGATGCTGCAATTTTCAGACATTCAAAGGTGGATTTGGAAAGATGGAACGTATAGGTAGGTACTCAGATGTACTGGAATGTAGGTACTCTACATACTGGGTAAGAAGAGTGTATTGTTTTCCATTTAAAAAGGCAAAATACTAAAAAAAATGGGAGAAAAAATATTACATATCTATACACTAATGTTCCATTTTGGGACTACTAGCTGTATTCAGGTAAACGAGAGAAAAAAAAAAAAAAAAGACTATTCTCAAGCTCTAACCATATCAACTGTTCTTAAATTCGTTCATTTTCCTGTTTCTGTTTCCCCTTATCCCATCGTAGTTCATCACTGCTGACCGCAACAAAAATGTCAGTACTGGCTAAACTAAAGAAATCATTTTGCTGCAACATTCATGCCAGGTCTAAAAATAATTTCAAACTGGAAAGTATTTTGTCACTGCTGCAATAATTTTGAGATATTTGGCACTCCCAATAACTTACATTTGGTTTGTCTGAAAAAGCCATTCTGGAAATTAGTTAGAATAAATCCTTTTATTCTAACTTTAAATGTAAATTGAGCTTCCAGCAAACAAATACTGTAGCTGACTTTCTGGCTTCTAGTGCTTTGTAATTTTCAGATTTTTCATTTCTAGTTTTTTTTTTTCAATTGATTGCAACATGCTCAAGTCGACTTTCCAGTCAATTCACCCAAATTCCAACAGGAATTGGTTTATAAATTGGTTCCAACTGGAACTGGTCATTTGGAATTTCCAGCACAGGAAATTATTTTATAAGTGTCTTGATAAGTACCCTAAATTACAAACGGATGTGTCTAATATCTAACGACAAGAAAAACTATGGCTATAAATGCAAATGCTCTACTAAAAAAAGAAAATCCAAAAACCAACCTATGTGATCGGGCATAAACGTAAGGGCATGGTAACTTTTTTTTGCCCCCTACTTAACATCAAATGACAGCAGAGTGCAACTTCAGTATAACCGCGCTACATCTGCCAAATTAAGATGATTTTTTCTTTTTTTTAATTAGCTATGTTATGGCAAGTTATCAACTGATGAATACTATTTTTTCCCCAGGTTCTTGAACTCAAAGCCTATGTCGTGAATCATGGCTATATCCTCCAGGGGATCCTCGGTTCCTATGGGGTTTGTAAGTGTCCTGGTATGAGTCAGAGTATTCTTCTTCCACTAGAGGATAATGATCTCGGCTGTGTTGGGAACTGGAAGACAAGCGGTTCCTGCTCTTCCGAGCCCTTTCATTGTGATAATTTTCATCTGAGGTCATTAGACTTCGTCGTTCAATTGGAGAGTTCTCTGTAGAATGGCTGCTGTGCCTCATACGCTGGCTCTACGAGTGCCAAAGAATCCAAGCATTAATACAGACAAAGAGTATTTCACATTTTTTAGCTTGTTTTGAGACTTAGTTCTGAGGTCTTTCAGAATCCATCCACTTTTGTGTTACTCATTTTATATTAAAGTCTGTATGCTACAGGAATGGGCTACAAGAATAGTCTGGTTCCTAGAGCTGAAAGCAGACCAAACGCAGTATTACAACGTGTGCCTTATGGTAGTCACCTTGTTAAATATTACAGGCTGTTTAGCATGAAAAGTGAGCTGATGTATTCAGCATTTATCACTTTTCTCTGATCATGAACGTAACATTCATGCTTCTATTCTGCTTAGAAAAGTTTGAGCATTGATTTATGTGGGTTTAGAAAACATTTGAAGATGTTTGTTATTGTTTTTTGTTTGTTTGTTTGTTTGTTTTTAAAAGGTGCAGCTCTGAGCCCAATTTAAAAGCCTTCATATGACCAAAAAAACGATGGACTGCTAACCCGGCAGCTAAGGGGTGGCTAAAATTATTAGATAGTCACAAATTCTTTCAACTAAAACATAAGAAATATTTTAGATATGTTGACAAAAATCCTTTTCTAAGACAATTTATTAATTCTAAGTTTTAGCCTTTGCTATCCTCACGTTCCCATAACGATAATGTGCTGCCTTTGTCGCATGAACAGAACTAGTTTGTATTTTTCGCCAGTAAACTGGCACAATGAAGAAATAGTCTAAAAAAAAAATATTTTGTTTGCTGTCTTCACCCATTAAGCCTCTCAAGAGTATAGCCATCTATACTCCCGGAACAAACTCGGTCAATAATTTCCTTTCTCTAGATTACACCCCCAATGTCATCCTTCTGATCCTGCAGTTGCCAAGAGAACGCTGCTGCAATGGTTGTGCTCCTGTGGCCTCAGGTTCCCGCGCACGGACGGCATCGTCTGCTCCTCTCGGTTCTGAAATTCTGGCTGATGCTCTCTGTGCTGCAAAACCTTCCCCCCCTCCCCCCATGGCTACACCCTCTCTGGATGGCAACTGTTTAGCTGCATAATTTATAACAAAAGGCTTGTCTGCCCGGAGAATTAGCTGTGCGGCAGAGTATACGTTTACAGCACAGCAGATAGGATGTCGCATCTCTTTCTGTGGATCGATGCTACCAAGGTTACCCACCAAGAGATCCCACAGAAATGAGCTGGCACGGAAACGGTGCCCTGCTGCAAATTCACACACTCAGCTACTGGGTAGCAACTTCTACCACGTTATCCCCAAGTTTTCCTTATAGCATCATGTTTTAGTGGTGATTACATGTCAAAAGTCCACGTCTTTTCTTCACAAATTATATTTCTCGTATTTATTTGACCTAGCCATGTGATTTTGATACACAATCACCTAATCGATTGAAACTTCAACTTTCTGTGCTCACCCCCTCTATCTTCCCTGTAGTAATTTACCTCTCTGGCTGCAACCTGCTCCTTTCTAGAAACCTTCCTGCTTCCCTGCCTCGATTGCGCGGTCGTTCTGATCCCGCTGTTCAACCTCCCGAGAGGCAGAAGCGTGGCACAAAACCAGTGTGGTTACGCGCTGGTCTTATGCCTCAAATAACTTTTGATCTTGCAGCACACATGGAATGATAAACTGCATTGTGTTTTCTGCACTAATGGACTTAAATTGCAAATCCCCTGGAGCCTAAGAAACCCATATCCCCAAAACTTGAACTACAGGATTTAAGTCCATTCGCTGAAATTAGACTGAACTCTAAGTTTAACGCTAACCAGGGATTAGCCACAAAGGCAAACGCCTGACCCCTGGGAGTTAGCAGTGGCAAAATTCACTTTTCTTGTTGAGGACTGCAAACAGACAGAGCTCAACACCAACATCTTCCCCTTTTAGGCAAGGTCATGCCCGCGGACCAAATGCCCACTGGCTGTGGCAGGTGCCCCCCCCGGTGGTACACTGTCACGTGTACCCTCTCTTTGCCTCTGACTCTTCTGTATCTGTGCCATTTAACTTTGCCCTGATGGCTTTTCTGAAGCCCGAAGACTGAAGTTAAATCCGAAGTTTCAATTCCCAGTAAACTGAAGTCCATGCCATGATCAAGTAAAAATGGGATACTCCCAAGTCCTGATTAGGTGACGTACGTACAGCTTGTCCCGGCAAATCTGTATCCTTCTCAGCTGTGACTGTTACAGGAGGCTCTGGGCTTTTGGCATTCAGTTCCCCAAGGTATAGGGCAAGAAGGAGCCACGAGGTCATAAGAGGTATAAATTCTTAATATATCATAAGCTCCTAAGCTAGCTTAATTCCTAGGATTCGCGTGAGTGCTTTATAATTACCATACCCCATCATTACAGTTAAAACTGACGCAAATCCTTCCAAAGGCTTGAATTGGACTAAAACCTCTAGGTGGATAAGTGCTTCAGGTGATGGAAGCCTTTACTGCGAGACAACCACGTAAACCACCAGAAATCTTTAAATGGGCCTGAATGCTTGAGTGCCACTGACAGCCAAATCCTGCCGTCTCTAGCCAGGCATCCTTCGCTCCGGGAGAAATTTACCCCTCTGCAGAGAACTAGCACCATTCAAGTCCCACCTAAGCCTTCACAATTAGGGTGAAGTGGGGATTAAGTGATGCATACCTTCAGCCAGCCCACTGCACAGGGGTGATTTTCATCTTCAGTGTGAGTTTTCCCTAAGTAAATGGAGCAACATTTCACAGTTACTGCTGGTGTCCATTGATCAGAGAGAAATAAATGCCTGAAAAAAATTCTGTGGATACACCCAGTTTTCAAAATGAAACTGAAGAGGTGAACGTTCTGCAGATGGTATTTTATTGTCATGAAAGGATGGAAAACTGAAATCTTAAGGCAAGTGAAAATGGAAACAACACTTTACATGTGCATGTTATTAGGAAGAGAACAGTGCTTGTGCATTCAGCCAGTCAGGAAACAGTGACTTACTGGTCCTAATAAAATCAAGCACAGCGTTAGAAATGTGAGTATCGAGTATCATGCACCTTTGGTGAAGTGCAGTTCACTCACAGAAAAAACAGCTTTATGTTAATTGAAAACACTCAACAATGCATCATTCCCTTCACAATTGTTACCTGCTTCCAGATACTCTACAAGCAGAACAGAGGTTAAATTTGTCAGGTGAATTATTCATTAAATGTAACTTGCTCAACTCTACTTCTGACAGACATTAGAGAGTGCACGCTCCTAGAAAGTCACACACATACAGAACTCCTGCTGAAACTTTCAGACTTAAAAGTTCGCTGCCATCCTGATCTTCTCAAGCATTCATAACTATTAATCAAAAACATTTTCTGTTTTCAAACTTAGTAAAGCACGTACTTCTCATTAAGGACTATTTACATGCCACGTTTGAAGTTTCAAAGTTCAGCCGTTTTTGAGCTATCCCTGTGGAAAAAAATGGTCAGAATTTTTTTCAACGGGTAAAAAAAAAAAACGTATTTTATTCACACTCAACGAACTCAAAAAGGTGAAGGCATTTTGCTGATACAAGAGACAAGCATGGAAGTTTTTCACCCACAAGTGAACATTTCATGAAGTTATGAGACATAAAAGGGATCATTACAGACACTGCTCTGCGTTCTTAAATACAGTAGCTGTTAGCTCAAGTGCTGGGACATACTCTACAGGCTTATTCTCAACCTGACAGGCTCTCACTTGCAATGGCTTTTTTCCCAGATTAAAAAAAAGGCCGTTTTCTAATACGGCTCTAAGACCACTTGACAGAGCATCACTGAACTCTTCCTCAGGAAATCCCTCCTTGCCAGAAGATGCATGGCCATTTTATTTCCCATTCAAGCACGAGCAGTGACAGTGCTCCAGCACTCAGCTGACACCTGCTTCTTCCCCGATCAGGGGCCTGAGCTTGCCTTCTTACTGCTGGCAGTGGCCAAACAGTGAGTAACAACTCATGAAGCAAAGGTTAAGTTATGCTATGTAAAACATTTTGCTCTTTTCCCATAGACTAAAACCCCCCACCTGATCTGCACTGGTGTTTGGGGCTGAAATGTATTTTCATACCTGTAATCCAGAGATCGCAGCGGGATATGGTGAAAGTGCAGTGGATCCTAAATTTCGCCCAAGGAGAGGAGTCATGGGTGTGCTACTGGTGGTGTGAGTAGCACGCCAGTACGCCTCAAGATATTCTGCCAAGTGTTCGCAAGCATCTTCAAGCTGATTTTCATCCAAAATTACATCAAACATTTCCTGATCACAACAACAAAGTTGGGTTCGTTACAACGTTACAGATGAAAAGAAAGACGTTAAACAATTCTCATCAGGCTAATCCTTTAAAGTACAATAAACAAGAATCAGAGCATGGGATTGCAGAAGAAAATGATACAAGTGGGTTTATGAGGAGATCAAAAGCCAAAGCTCTCAGAAGTCACTGTATCCTCTCGGCGATGTTCACTAGACATCGCGTGAGCCCTACCAAGCTCAGAGGCACAAGACTCCTGCAATGAATTTATTTTGCTCTAAGATGGGAACTGAAGCTAGAGGTCAGAGCACCACCGGGGTGTTCTGCATTGCGTTTGGACCCAAGGACTCGCGCAGGCTTCTCTCATCCTAACTGCGAACGCATTTCCAGAGCGAACGATGCCCCTAAAACCATTTCCATTTTGGCAAACGCAGCGCACGGTTCTTCTGCTTAGGCAAGGCTATTGCAGGACGTCCTGCCGCTCAGATACTTACAGCTGGGAATTCTCCAGGGACTTATCTCCATGTGCTGTTTTCTAACTACCTTCACTGACGTCTATCTGGATGGTCTCACCTATCTGTTCTCAAATCCGCAAGACCACGCAGGTGTGGCCTTTTTCCTGACTGCCAGTGCAAGTCCTGGTACTTGCCTCCGAGCTGCTCACCCTGCACCCCATGGAGAGGCTGTTTACCAGTGAACGTGGAAGGAGTTCAAAGCCACGTGGCTTCTGTGCCACCCAAGAAGTCAAAGGGACACTCTGCAGACAACGTTTTTAGATTATCAGCAAGACAAGTGCTGATAACAAACAGCTGATCATAAAGCATCATAAACCGAGTCCCTCAAAAGAAATACAAACGTAATTTCAGCAGTGAAATTCATACTTCATCTTTAATCTTAACTCACGCCTTAGCGGAAAAGAAATATTGTGACACTAGCACAGGAAATGAAAAATAAGTGCAGGTGTTGCAGGTGTTAAGAGTAACCGATACAAACCACAGGGTGCTTCTCCTCCACGCATATTTATAGATCGATTCAGTATACACAGAGCTGACGACACTAGAGTAAGGTATGAAACTGCATGGTGAATTTATCCTCAGTCTTGATCAGGCATCTACCTTCTGCCCAAAAGTCTGGCCCAGAACTTGCTTTAATACTAAAGCCATTTTGGTGTTTTTTTTTTTTTAAAAAATTTATTCCCTCTTATCAGCATGGTAGAGAAATGTTTCCTTCTCTGCCACCAAGTATGGAGCTTTCTTCTAACACGAATACTCCTAATCCTAATACTCCTACATCCTTTGGTCAAATTAAGTGTTTACCGCCGCTTGTTTTGCTCCTCTATTTATCTATACCCTTTACACCCTCCTTTGCTGTTTAAACACGTCGATACACTACACGTTCCATTTTATCACTCACATCATCATTTGTGGAAGAAGTTGGTAATTCAAACATAGTTAAGTTAGGAAATACAAGAATGTGGTTTGCTTACGTACACTTTGCTTTGGAAAATACTGAACTTAAAATACTACACTTGGAGTGGAATATCTGTTTTCTTAAACAAAGAATGAATATCCTCATTTTCTGCTCTGAGACTAACGAGCAGGTTTCCTGCGCTGCTCATTCTTCACGGAGCTGCCCACTGATCTGAGGGCATCTCGGGCTGTCTCTACAAAACTCCGCTTTGCAGGTCGCAAGGCAGTTCTGCCTCAAGGCGTATTTTCAGCTGTATGGGGTCGAGCAGCAAGCGGGTCAATGAATACTCTTCCAACACCCTCCAACCTCCTCCTGCTAAACTAGGGAACTGTTTCTCAGGCTTCCTTTTAACCTGGCTGGGCTGCTTCAGGGAGCTCACAAAACGCTGTACGGGCACAACGAAGCGTGCTGCAAGGTGGAGGAGAGGCAGAGAGATCAGGGATGGCAAATGCCGGTACTGCCGCCTACGGCTTCCATACTTAACAGAGTAACAGCTCCGTGTGCTTGTAAGAAAGGTGCAGCTAGTCCTGTAGCTAACATACCTAAACCACCCAGCTCTGCGACAGGATGTAGCTTCATGTGGTATTTTGACAGTGATCCCAATTAAATGGAATTAAGGGAAGAAGAACTTTTAACAGTTGCAGTAGAACTGTCACCTTTTTAACAGTTAACTGTAAAATAACACTAGGAATGGTGATGGTGAGCCTCTCAGGTTGTCATCTGAAGGTCACCTGCAAAAGCTGCAAAACTGGCAGCATCCTGATTCCAGGGCTCCACAGTGTTTTACAGAGAAAACAGGTTACAGAGAAAGTGCTCAGGTTTTTTCTTGCATTAACAGTTCTGCTCATAGCTAAACCCTGTTTGTTCTCTTTGTATTTCAGAGGAAAGAATCTTTTAAGGGGGTCCTTGTTTGTAAGGGTCATGAATAAAGCTTTTTCTTCTCAGGTTCAACAAGGCCAAGTGCCGGGTCCTGCACTTTGGTCACAACAACCCCATGCAGCGCTACAGGCTTGGGGCAGAGTGGCTGGAAAGCTGCCTGGTGGAAAAAGACCTGGGGGTACTGGTTGACAGCCGGCTGAATATGAGCCAGCAGTGTGCCCAGGTGGCCAAGAAGGCCAATGGCATCCTGGCCTGTATCAGGAATGGTGTGGCCAGCAGGAGCAGGGCGGTGATCGTGCCCCTGTACTCGGTGCTGGTGAGGCCGCACCTCAAATGCTGTGTTCAGTTTTGGGCCCCTCACTACAAGGAAGATGTTGCCTTGCTGGAACAGGTCCAGAGGAGAGCAACCAAGCTGGGGAGGGGTCTGGAGCACAAGTCATACGAGGAGCGGCTGGGGGAGCTGGGGGTGTTTAGTCTGGAGCAGAGGAGGCTGAGGGGAGCCCTGATCGCCCTCTACAACTGCCTGAGAGGAGGGGGGAGTGAGGGGGGGGTTGGCCTCTGCTCCCTGGTAACAGATGATAGGACGAGGGGGAATGGCTTGAAGCTGCGCCAGGGCAGGTTTAGGCTGGACATTAGGAAAAACTCCTTCACCGAGAGGGTTGTCAGGCTCTGGAATGGGCTGCCCAGGGAGGTGGTGGAGTCCCCACCCCTGGAGGTCTTTAAAAGAAGGAGAGATGAGGTGCTGAGGGACAGGGTTTAGTGGTGGGATGGCAGGCTTAGGTTAACGGTTGGACTCGATGATCTTAAAGGGCTTTTCCAACCGAGGTGATTCTATGATTCTATGATTCTCCCTTACAATTTTATTCACTGCAATATTTTCTTACAACAAGCATAAAACAGTTACCATATGAGCATTCCCACATCCTAGTATTTCTTAAGTGTTATACGTTAAAGCAGTGGTCTTCCCTGAAGAAAAGATGAAATTAGTTGCCACTGTCCTCTGCTATTTCTTTCCGTTTACTGTGTAACGACTCTGAAGTATTCGAGGTGCACTACCCCATGTTTGCAAGAGAAAATACAACAGTCATGACTGCAGAGGCGTCCTCCTCACCCACAGGAACGCTCCGGAGAGGGAGTGTAAGAGGGACTGAGCCTCAGGCATAGCCCAGAGGCAGTCCAGCTAAGGGCAATCCCAAATTGCATCTTACTCACTGAGGTCAGGGAAGGTGAGCTCAGGCTCTGGGGGAAAAGATGCCCCAGACAGAACTGCAAGGATGGAGGTATACCTGAGGAGGAGGAGGAATTTGACCTCGTAGATATATCTGGGGTACTGGCTGGTTTTAATTATACCAATGCATTTTAGTTCTGCTAGAGTATAATTTCTAGTATTTTTTAGCTTACGTCAAGTAGACCAGAGGGATATGTACCCTCTCTTAGCATTGGCATGAACCCAAAAGTTTAAAACCAAAAATAATCATGATGCACTGTATATGTTCAGTGTATTTAAAGCTGTATGGTTAGTACAGTTCGTGTTTCTCTGAGCCATACAATGTTCCTGCTTAAGGGAGTCATGCAGTGATAGGCACGCTTAGCACTGGCTTGAGCAGCTTCAGTGAAAGATTAGCAAGGCATTAATAATGAAAGCAGTTCCTGAACTTAGATATGCCAAAAGAGACAGCTATTTTTAAAATGTCTAGACACACAGCACCCTCTGATCACTTAAGGCTGGCTCTCAGCAAATGAAAAAAAGTGAGGGTTTTCTGGTTTTCAAGCTACTGCTTTGCTTTAAACAAATACTCCTCTTGCAGGAATTTGAGCTGCAAAACAGATGAAGCAGGTCACAGTGCAGAAGACAGACAGCAGCGTCTTTGGTCTTAACAGTGTTCTTTTACTTAATTAAATCATGGATCAACTCGGTCCTTTAATTTAAACTTAACCGAGACTCTCATCTCTCTTCCGAGTGCTCCAAGTCAGCTGTAACTTTCTTGAAATCAAACAGTGCACAACTGATCAGATGGCTTCTGCAGGAGGCGGCTGTGCAAGTCAGAGTGGAAGGCAGCCTCTGAGCAAGTATGGCTGCGTGCTTGAAATCTGGAAATATTTTTGTCATCCAGGTGGGGTCTCACTTTGTTGCCTTAGAGAAAATACAATTGCAGGATCGGGTGTTAAGACAGAGTTCACTAGATGCTGGGGATGGACAACCTGAGTGCCACGATGCAACGACCAAGCCACAACACCCATCCTGCTGCTGCACGCTGTGTATTTCAATCAATGCAGCTACCTGCCTCATTTCAACTGGTGGAATAAGAGGAAATCGCTGTATAAAGAGCAAACAAGGCTGAGAAACATGCGCAGGCTTCTCTCTGCAGGTGGAAGAATAAAGACACCTTTCAAACATGAAGAATGTGCAGCGGATTGTAAGCTCAGTGTAAATACCACAAGCGGTATTCAAACGGGTGCAGGTGCAACTCCATTTAACTTGGCTCACACCCACTAAGAGGAAGGTACATGCTTTTACAGAAATTATTTTGTGCTACAGAAAAGCGTCCAATTTGGGTTTAGTTATGGGACCTGAATGGCTCACAGGAATTCTCCGTCATCATTTTAAGAGATAACAATTCAGTAGAAAATTATGGGAGAAACATAATATAGCTGAGCTCTCCAGAAGAACTCGAGATGGCTCAAACATCTTTCATTGCTGCTCGAAGCAGAAAACAAGGATGAGAGAGCAAGCACAGTGATCTACAGTTACTGCAACCAGAAGCTTACAGGTCTTTGCAGCAACACAACCAGCTGGATGTATATGCGGTCGCCATCCACCACTTCTGACAGCTGGACATCTGCAAGCGGTGCTGATGGGGCAAGAGGGACAGCAGGAGGGTGGCTGCAAAATCCACACCCGCCAGGGAAGCAGCAAGCTGTCTGGGGCGTGGAGGGCACTGCAGAGTGTATTTAACTGGAGGAATTGAGATGCACACACACCACCACCAGAACTTTTCTGGATTATTTAAATTTTTGCTCTGTATCAGGCATAGGAGGAATCTGGATCAGTTCTCTCATTCTGGACATATTCTTAAACCATTCCGCTTTTAGATAAGGAGGATGGAAATTTCAGTCAAGCCTATTACCTTTTTTTCTCTGCTTTCTAACATTTCAGTGTGAATCTAGCCTGAACATACACCAAAACACTACAGAAAACTGCCGAAATCCAAAGTTTTCACAGATCCACATTAATTATTCTTCATTTTGTATCTGGCTGTAACTACAGAGCAAACATAACCTGAACTCACTAGCAGTGTCAGTCAGCTTGAAAGAGTATTTTTCAGAAAGCTGATCCGGACATGCGGAATTACCCCACTGTCCTGCTAAGCCGAGGCAGAATTATCGGGCAGCCCTGAGGCCACTGAAGTCTCTTCCAGACAGGCAAAGGCGGGCACACTGGTGCAGCAGAGGCCGGCAGTCTCCACGCCCTAGCTAGCAATTAGGCGAGGTCTACCTGATGGCAGGAGCTAACCTAAAGGGTCAACCAGTGGGAAAGAGGAGAGAGAAAGAGAAAGCTCTCCCCAGGTCTCCCCTTCCGCTGGAGGGAGTGCCACTGTTCCCACCAACCGTAGCTCTGGGACATCTGAGGGGCATGGGAGCACTGGCCTGAAGGAGATGTCGCTCAGCCTCAATTCCTACCAAGGGGAACAGTTAAAAAGCAACATCCACCAGCTGTAATTTAGGAGGAATGGCCAGAAATACCCGAATTATCTTTTTATGGCCAGTGGGGACAAAAGAGGAGGAGGCTGTGAAGTTTGGTATCTTAAGAAGCATACAAAACCAAGTTATGTTTCATGGAAATAAATCCTTGTGGGTTGTTACTCCAGAACAAAAGCTGCTCGAACTTTTGGCACTTTCATCTGAATTGAGAATAAAAGCCCTCTGAAATGGAGGCATCTCTTTAAGGTCTACATAACAGAAGGCGAAGTCTTCCAGAAGCACTGGGGTTCGGGCATTTGTTCTGCTGATCTCAACTCCCAGATTTGTTCCTAGATTGTTCCAAGACATTTGTCAGCACTTTGCCTGTTTTAAGTGAGAGAGTACGACCATGGAAACCTTCCCAGTGTCTATTCTGAATTTCTCTGAATTAATCTGATTTCCACTCACAGTTCTTTGGCATGAGAAAGATGGGCAATCGGCAAGCCGTAGGCTGGACCGTCTGACCATTCCCCTGGTACAAACAGCAGTCTCTGCACTACCAGACCAGCGTTACGCCCAGCTATTACACTGTAAAAGCAAGTCCACATCCAGGTTTGTTTCCACTGAGGGGCTTTCTCTGTTGCACAAACCAGGCATGGTTTTCAAAAACACAAGCAAGTTTGAGCTGCCCTGTCCACACACCTGTACGGCTTTCCCGCACAGCATCTGCCTGCCTAATCAGCTAGCCAGGACCTCTGCTCCTTAAGCAGCAGGTTGTTCAAGGTGAGTAATCAGTACCTTTGATAAAATGGTCGGTGAGCAGTGACTGTGCTCCGATGAGGTAACTGGAATGGCTTGCAGGCGCTGCCGCATCAGGAGGCTCGAGGATCACATGCATGCAGGCATGGGACATGCACCGTACAGACGGTGGGTCTGGACTGACTGTGTGGCTGAAGGAAAGTCCTCTGCAGCCTCCTCTCAAACCAGGAGTCTGAGACTTTGCCCCTTCAGGACCTTAAGACAGCACTGCTCCACAAATTATGTCATTTGCTAATGTGCTGGTAGATCAGTTTTACCACACGCATCACTTTTGACCTGTCAGCTTGCCAAAGTTCGTAATAAACCCGGCACAGGACATAATCAGAACGAGAGTATCAAACAGCTTGTTTCTTAGCAATAAGAGGGCTGCAATTGCAGGGCTGTCTGAATCGCCATAAAGAGAAGCGATAACGTATGAACTCGGCTACAATCAAGGACCAACACAGCAGAAATCTTTAAAACTCCACGTATCACAAGTTCTTTAGCCTTTCTTCCGTACTTACTGGTGGGCATTGTGCAAGTTTATCAGCTGCCACCAACTGAACATTCAAGTGTTTACTTTGTGACTTTCCTCTAGATTTAATCAGTCGCTGCAAAACCTGACAGAGGAAAAGAGGAAAATGTGAGTTTAAGAATCACGCACCTTCATAAAGCTCAGACTGACATCCCGTTGGAGTATTACTAAGTTCAGAAGCTCTCCATTACGTTTAACAAAATATTGTCCTTGAATATAAGCACAAACCTTTCTGATAACCTCCCTGAATGCTGTGCACGTTTCCCTCTGCATCACATTTGATCCCTTGCAGGTATTTCAAATGCAGTGCGAATGGCGATTTTGCTTTATTCTACCTGAGGTAATATGTTATTTTTGACAAATGTTATCTTCTAGAGGACCATGAAAATTATATACATGCTGGATGGACTGTGGGACAACAGTAGCAGCATGTTATGTTGTGTAGCAACAAGGTTATAACTTAATCTGTTCTGAGGTGTTTTGGGGACACAAGGTGTTTTACACCCACAGTTCATATTACTGTTTTTTCTTCCACTGTGTTCAGAACTAGAATTTAAGGGGGAGAAAAGTTAGGAACCCTAAATTATTTCTCTGTAAAGTTTCAAAGAAAATACAGGATCATAGAACAGCAGAGTATTTTTTAAGTTGTCAGGACCTCTAGAGGCCTCTGTGCCAACCCCTCACTCCAAGTAAGGCCAGCTGGATCAGATTGCTCGGGTCCTCGCCCAGCTGAGCTTTGAACATTTCCAAGGAGATGCCACCACCTCTCTGAGCCAGGACTGAGCTACCTTTGCTCATACAGCCCAACATGCGGCTGGTTCTCTGCTGCCAGGGCACACTGCTCACCCCTGTCCAAACTGTTATCCACCCCCCCCGGTCCCTAGCTGCAGAGCTGCTCCCCAGCCAGCTGGCCCCAGCCTGGTCTGGGCAGGGGCTACTCCAGCCCAGGGGCAGGACTTGGTATTTGCCTTTGCTGAACTTCACGAGGTTCCTGACAGCTCGTTTCTCCAGCCTGCCAAGGTCCCTCTAAATGACAGCCCTGCCCCTCTGGCACATTAACCTGCCCCAGAATTAGGTGTTGTCCACAACCTTGTACATTAACAAAGGTCATTAACAAAAACGTTGAACTGTACTGGCCCCACTACAGATCCCTGAGCGACACCACTGGTAACCAGCTACCAACTGGACTTTGTACCTCTGACCAGCACCCTGAACCCAGCAATCCACCCAATCTTCCATCTCTCTTGCAGTCCACACTTAGGCAGACCATATCTCACCAATTTGCCTATCAGGACACAACAAGGAGACCACACCAAAGCCTTGCGAAAGCAAAGGCTAACGACACCCACTGCTCTTCCTTTGTCCACTGGGGTCATAATCTCATGACAAAAGGCAGCCAGGTTGGTCGGAGGATTTGCCCTTGGTAAATAAATCCCCACTGGCTGCTCCCAATCCCCTTCTTGTCCTGCATGTGGCTGGGGAACAGGTTCCCAGAGGATTTGCTCCAGTCCTTGGGAAGATTATGAGGTGAGACTGACAGGCTTGTAGTTCCCCAGATCCTCCTTCTTACCCTTCTTGAGAATGGATGTGACATCTGCCTTTTCCCAGTTATCAGGAACCTTCCCCCATCACTCTGAGCTTTAAAAGGTAATAGAGAGCAGCTTTGCAATGGCATGAGACTGCTTCTTCAGATGAATCCCACCTGGTCCCTTGGTCTTCCGTATGTCCAGTTATTTAGGGGGTCTCCAGATCAAACCTTCTGCTACTGTGGGTCCTTGCCACACACTGCAGTGGGCCCATGCTTTCCTTTGCTTTCCTTCTTGCTTGCCACATTCTTACAGAAGCCCTTTTTGTTACCCATAAGATCTCCTGCTAGTTCCAGCTCCGGCTGAACTCTTAACTTCTCCCCAGGATGTATTCCTCCTGGGATGCATGTCCCCGCATCCATCTTCTGTGTGCCTCCTTTTCGTGTTTGAGCACAGGCTGTTCCCTGTTCATCCACACCGCTCTCCTGCCCAGCTCCACGTAGGAACAGATCATTCTTGTGCTTGGAGGAAGCTGCCCATGAAGATCACACAGCTCTCCCGAGCGTCTCTGTTATCCAAGAGAGTCTTTTATGGGATCCTGCTGAACAGGTCCCTGAATGAGCCAGTTCTAGGGTCCAGGTCTGCCATTCTGTTATTTGTACCGCCCGCTTCTCTCAGGATCTTAAATTCCACCATCTTACGGTTGCTGCAGCCAAGGCTGTCCTGGACCTTCACAACTCTGTCCAGTTCTTCCTTTTTCCCCCAGGTAACAAGTCCAGCAGAAACACCACCACCCCACTCCCAGTCACTTGCTGGTCACCTGCACCAAGAACTGGCCACGGCTCTCTGCAGACATCTCTGATGTGCCGTGGTGGTCACTCCAGCAGGCGTTGGGCCGCATCTGACTCCAGGCCCCCTTCTGCACTAACAGCCATGGTCGCGGTGGGGTCCGTGCTGTGCTCCTGAGCAATGGTCGCAGTCGTGCCACATGGCAGGAACTGGCCAGCAGCCTGCCCACGCTGGTCCAGACCCAGCTGTGGATGGTGTATCAACATGCCCCAGGCAGAAGCCACAGACAAGAGCAGACAGGCATTGTTTGTGATCAATGGACAACTATCATTAACTGCTGGGGAAGCGGGCAAAGGGCTGTTCGTCTTCTCTGAAGCTCAGCCTAAGGTTAGGGCTTGTAGAGAGACAACCCAGAACTATAACTGTGTTGGGGCAGGGGGGCTGCAGGGGGACTGACAGGGGAACTGAGAGCTACAGAAAGAATTTGCTCCTCAGGAATTTTTTTGTCTACCGAATTGGTAGGTGCCTTGTCTAAGACTCAGCCTAAGGCTAGGTTAAGGTTTAGGGCAGAAAAAGGAAACTGCATCAGACACTCTCTTGTCAAGCCCTTGATCTAAAAATTACACTTTTTTTCTCTTCATCTCACTCCTCATCTCTCCAGGTGCAGACACCACACTGCTCACTCCCACACCGCCCTCCAGGTCCCTCTCAAGCGCACATACTTTAAGGGTGAGATGTATTACCTTTGGAGAAGACACTTTAACGTGGACAATAATTGGTGCTAAAGATGTCTTGATAAGTTGTGCAGGGTGATTGATAGTGTCTGCATCTAGGACGACCAGTTGTAAGGACCTTGCCAGCTCAAAGATTCTTTCGATTTCGCTCTGTACTTCAGCTAGTAAAGGAAAACAAAACAGGTGAAAGCCATTCAACCCCAGCATTAACTTAGACAAAAATATCATCACCCACTTATTTTCATAGACTGTATACATTCAGGATACGAACTCCGTATGTGAATTAATCTAATTTCCATAAAATAACCTATGACTCAAGGCAATCTTTTAAATAAAGATTACCTTTGAGACAATTCTGTTGCCTGAAAATACATACGTGCTATGTTCCTTTGTAGTATCAGTGTATTGAACATCGGGTACAATTAAATGCATGTTTCTATTAACACAAAACAGACCTAAGCTGATTTTCCAAATCTGCTTAAATAGCTGAGGAAGCATAAGATTTATTTTCAACAGCAAGAGATGTATGGATATTTCTTAAAACTTTTTTTGTTCTCAGATTTCAATTCAGATTTAACTTAAACAAGAGTCTGTATGAAAAGCAGAACTGTGACCTCCTAATTCTATAACCACAAAAAATTGTTTATGTTAAATAACTGACAGGGTATTATTTAAAAAGACACTAATGGCAACGCTCACACCAAAGTACTTTTGTCTGAAGAAAAAGGAGAGATTTATTTCCATGTAAATTGTAATTCTGATATTCATTGTTCTGACCCTTCTTAATCATCCACATTCATGTGGCGCATTTTGAATGGATAAAGTCAGCACAAATTGAAGCCTGTAAGTTACACCACCAAAGCACAAGAGCTGTATGCCAGCAACTCACATGCATTTAATTTGCCTGAGAGCTGTTGCACAGAGCAACCCATCTTCACAGGCACAAGAAGATTTAGTACTCACCTTTGCAGCACTTAATTTTGGGGTGCCTACTCCTGTACTAGAATGCCAAATAGAAGTGAAGCATCCTACGACCTATACCTCTAGTTCAAACAGTCACTCAGGATGCCAGAGAACTGGGTTTAAGAGCCTTTTCTTCCCAAAAAGACTAAAAACCCACTCCTCCTACCTCCCAGGATGGTGTCCCAGCGACCAGGTTATTGGCATGCGTATGCTACACACAAATTTCCACCCTTGTGAAAGAAATAAAAATTCATCAGGCCAGCGTACCCCAGCAGTCATGACACTGAGGAGGGGGTGGGGAGACCCAGAGTCTCACGGCTGAACAGCAAAATTAAGCTGTAGCTGTGCAACACTGAATACAAAACCAGCCCCAGGGTCAGGAACAGCATGTTTCCTTCTTGGCTGGACAAGGTGGAAGCTCTTCGGCACCTTGTGACGTGGAATTAAAAGCACAGGGCTGCGAAGAGGGAGCTGGGAGGCCGACTCACCTTGGGAGGAAACAGCACTGAACCCACACTCTGACTGCAGGCCCCTAACTCACCTTTTGCAAGGCACAGCTATAACACTGCTTGCTCTAGCCCAGGTGATCGCTTAGCGCGAGGCTAACGCAGAACATTGTGCTCTGTTGCCCCTCCTCAGTCAGGAAAAATCTGTCTCCTATCTGAGCACGTGAAATCCAGAATTATACATTAAAATGCTGCAGACCCATTTAAAATCGCAGAACTGATGACATCTTGAAGGCTGAAATCCTGTCCCCTCCCTCCAGGATGTAACCATGTTCAGAATTACATCCGTGTCAGTGTCTTACCTAAGCTGGATCTTGTATTTGACCGCTCAATTATTGCCCTCTTGCTTGGATTATTTAGAACAGACCTCTTAGCAAGAGAAATGTCAGCTGTCACTCTAGTTATTGATATCCTATGAGTAAGAACACAGGACAGAACAAAAACACTGTCATCAATTTTCAGCGCACTGTGCGTGATTTACAGCTACATTCCATTCCAAAGTACAAATACAATAAAATACCACTCGGACATGTTTTATAGCCGAGTTATGTCATCATTAAAGAACAACTAAAGAGAAATGCTGCATAACTGTAAAGCATTTTCTATTCCCTACGCTACTGCAGACTCTGGCGTATAGCTTCTGCTATTCTACTTAATGCATTAGGTAACTTTTCTCCTCCCCAACTCGCTCGTATCTCCAACATGAATTTACACAGTACCATAAATACTACAAGTTATGCAAGTCTTAGGGCATACAGAACAACAGAGTCGTAACAGTAACAGCACTCTCTTCCTGGACAGTTAAACCCTTGATTAAACCCAACGTGCTGAGAGGTAAGGAAGGGCCGTGCTTGGACGTCCAAGCGGACCGTGTCACTCTTATCTGAGTGTCTGTGAGTCCCTGCAGAGAGCTGCTTGCTTTGGGAGACTGGTCCTCCAACACGCGCTCTCCTTTTCCAGACAGGGAGCTGTGCTGATGGGCTAAATGACTCGGCTCGTGGTTGAAGAGGAGAAAAGTAAGTTGGGCCACAGCTCTCTGTACTGCCGGAGCCTCCTCTTTAACTTAAGGAGGGCCATTTTTTTACTTGATCTGTCAGTGAGCTGAGAAGAGACAAAAGGTTATAAAACAAAGACCGCACAATCGCTTCACGTAAAATCCATTTAGGAGGACTGTGATGCGCCAAAGAGCCATGAATAATGAAAAGAAAGCAAGCTGGAAATGACTAGCAGCTATTCCATAGAACCTAAGATTTATGCAGCTCTAAGTAAAATTATCGGACGGAGGGTTAAAAAGAAGTGCAATATTTTTCTACCTAATACATAAATAGATTTACTGCCAGAAAATACAGCAGAGACAAAAATATAAATGAGTTTAAAGAAAGAAATGGGAGAAATTAATGGATCATGGGCCTAGAGGTGACGATAAAGCACAGTGGTCTGGATCACACCTCTGGCTCAGGGAGCTCCTAGATCTCTGACTGCTGGAATCAGAGATGTGTAACAAGGGAAGGACCACAAACGCTCACCTACTGTGCCAGATATAAGAAGCATTTCATTCCTCCTGAGTAAGAACTAATCCCAAGTATCACTGCTGCTGAAAGATGGTAAGAAAAAAATGTGCCTTTGCTATGTTTTGTTCACAGGGTGTACAGAGTCAGGCTTGGTCTATGCAACAGTGGTTAAATACAAATGCATTTAGAAAACGATGCCGTTGGAGCCTCTGCAGCAGCCATCCCCTGAATGCCTTGTGCCAGCCAAGCTGTAGCAGCCCCCTTTCAGCAGGCCCGCACAACGCAGCCCTCCGGCCCTCCCTTTAGTTCACTGGCCAGAAGAGGATGTTGCAGTTACAAAAGACGGAGCCGACAGGAGCCAAGTGTATTAAGGGGTAGGGAAGGAGTCCTGCTAGTTCAAGTCTTACTGAAGCCTTTTGAAAAGCTCCTCCTCCCTGGACAGTAATTTTCCTTCTTGGTAACGTGGACCTGTCACAAAATTGGAGAAGAGATGGAGAAAAAGAAAATGGGGGAGGAGAAGACTACAAAGCCATAAAAGTCAGCAGGAGGACCAAGAAGCAGCTGAGGTGCCTGAAAAGGAATTTAATAGCTAAAGTCAACTGTATCAGCTTGCATGTGGTATTTAACTATTTCAGTGCTGAAATTCCATACTTCTACCTGATCTAGTTGTCAATATTGCTAACGGCAATAGGACCTCCAAAAATACCTCACTCCAGGCAGAATCTCTCCCTTTTGCCCCTCTGTGCAGACCAAGGGCATGGCAGGGATAGGGAAGGCAGAAGAGGAAGGCAAGGAGCAATCCTGCTTCCCATCAGGTTAAGCAGCCTAAATGGGGCGTCTAAGTGTGCTTTACATTTTCTTCGCTGTACTTCGGCACTGCTGATCTTTGGGGATCAGGCCTCTGCTGAGTACATTCTGATATAGGGTATAAAAATATACCTCATAAAGGATATATTCATAGCAATCACGTCGCGGCAACTGGAGATGACTTATCACTTCCCGTTGCCATGGTTTCCTACCAAAAACAATGACTCTCAGTTACCAGCGGCATACGCAAAGCTGACAGACACATGCCCCACAGCTGGAAGAGAACACACGCCGCGGTTCCGTACCTCCGCCTAACGCGACCGGGCACGGGAGCTCGCCCCGTGAGCTGCAGGGGAACCGGAGCAGTCACGCTGCTCAGGAGCGGGGAGAGGAGGCACTGACAGGCACCCAGCACGAACAGCTCGAGGGAAAAAGAATGACAATTTTAACTGCAGGCTGCCACGTACAGTGCATCATCTGTCAGGTTTTAAATCAATCACTACGTTTGTAGAATCTGCTAAAGTCACTTCAGCGGGGCAATTAAAAATAGGGGAGGAGACATTTTGCACAGAAGCTGAGCACTAAACATTTTGTCTACGCTGTTCGTGGGTTAGTTCAGCACTGCTGTCTCCTCACTGCACCCAAGAAGGTACCTGGACCATAAATCCTACTCCACATCTTCTAAACAACAGACACAATTGTTTTCACTGTCCTCGTGCCAACGTTTCAGGTATTTTCAAACCTGACTTTACTAGCTAGCACAGTATAAGCTCCTTTTCACAGTTAGAATACGCTGAACAAAGTGGGATGAAGGAAGGGCAGAACATCCCAAAGATGCAGCAGACACCTACGGCTACTGACAAGCTCCAGTGGAAAGGAAGAGATGCCATGGACCAAGCCCACGTTTCTAGCGAAGAAATCCAATTATCCTTCTCACAGCTCATCAGGAAATATTCACTGTGTTCCAGCTGAACAAGATGAACCCTCCTCACAAGTTCTGACAGACTTTTTTCTCTATTTTAGTTCTCAATATTTCCTTCTTCAAACTGCCTTTTTTACTATTTTTGACGACCAAGAATATTTAAGAGTTGATTTTTCTTAGGTGTTGGTCTGAAGCACCGCTACTGCACCCTGTTGAAATCTGCTGTTTCTGATAGTTATTTCAGGGCTAGGGTGTGATTAGTTTTATTTAGAGAACATCCTGCTGTAAAGGAGCCTGGAACTTGACAAAAGGTGCTGGAATGAACCTAGCCCAAATAGAGCAACTTCAAAATAAAATCAAGAGGCACTTGTCTTTGGTGTGTATATACTTCAGCGGCTGGCTGAGCTGGTCCAGCAGTACACACTTATTGTATCCAACGGTTAACAAATTTTCATGTGCCCAAAGCATTGTGAATAAACCTGTAATTTTACGTGCAATCAGCCATGCTTTCTCAACTGTTCCATGATATGAAAGGAACTGGACAGCTCTTTGGAGGAAAAAAAAAAAAAACACTACAAAAGAAACCCAGCCTCCAAAAAAGCCATCCACTCAGCCCAATTTACCCACCAAGCAGTCAGCTCAGGCTGCAGAGCTGTGGCTTGGGAGCTCCGGGGGAAGGAGGGCCAGCAGCGAGCCAGGAGCCGGGCTCTGCCGAAAGGGCCACTCACTGGGTGGCATCGTTCCCTCCGACCCCCGGCTGAACAAGGGGCACAGCCTGCTTCCCAGGGCAACATTAAAAACCTGAGCCTGGTAATGCCATCTTTAAAGATATTTTGGCACTTTCCATGTGCCCCAGGCACCTTTCATCTAGATTTCTCCTGTAACTTCAGGCTGGTAAGGTACTGAGGCAGAATTACTCCGTTAATCCTAAGAAATCCTACTACAGGCATAGCAGATAGGAAGATACATGCACTTCTCGTAATACATTAGCTGCGTTCCACCCCACGGCTGGCTGCATTTCAGTGTTGCTACAAAGCCAGTAAATCAGTGTTGAACATGCATCAATCTCCTTGCATTAAAAAAAGTATAAATTGCTAAAACGTTAGTAACACATGGGGGGGGGGGGGGGAAAGCATGAAAAGGACAGTATTTCTCACCTCCCATCAAACCTGTGCTTCAGGAAGTCAAAGAGAGCTTTCTGCATCATGTCTGTCACCTTTGCAGAGGTGAGGAAGATTGAACAGGGAGGATTGACAGGGAGACAAAGAAGTCAAAAGTAAGAAAAGAGGTAAGTAGAAGGTAAGGATACTGCCAACAATCAATACCTTTTATAGGTGGCAATCATTTAATTTTCATGCTCTTGGCAGCACACTTTGTAATAAATACTTGCAAGTTTTCTGACTCATTCTCAAAACGCAGCACGGAGGATGTGAGAGCTGTCACTCTTTCTGCTCTTGTCTTGACTTCCACTGAAGCATTAGAGCACACCTCGCCACCTTCCGCAGCGATACCATTCCCAACAGGCTTCAGAACACGTCAGAAGCATATGGGACTATTCGGGTTGAATAGATCATTTGGTTTTTTCCTACAGTAACATTACTAGAACTGGCTTAAAACTTCAGATACAAGATTTATCATGTTGGGTGACTGTGCTAACAGAAGAGAAAAACTGTTCTCAGAGAGGCGTACAAGCAGAAAAAATGGATGCTTCCATTCCTGTACATGGTAAAGCATCGGCGAGATGCTCAGCTGCAACAGCCATCATCTGCTGGAGGGAATGAGCTCCTTGTCCTTTTCAGGCCAACTCAGGCTGACACCTATTATCTGCCAGCCTAGACAGGAACTTAATCAAAGCCCCCAGGCCTCTGGCAGTTTATTTCTCCTAGGATATCTTTCAAAATGGTCCCTTCAGAATTTAGTCAGAAAAAAAACAGCCGAAAGAACTTTCCCATGTAGGTTGCAAAGTCAGATCAATGCGTTTCTGTTATGTAAACCACTATTTGTAATTGAAATTAATGTTCTGTGTTACCATTTATACACCTTTACATGTTCAAGACAGCATGTTTAGTATTATTTTCTTAACCAAAGGTGGGACAGCATTATTTGTAGAGGTATGTATCAACAAACAGCCTCTCTCCCCTCCAAGCTTGAGAGTCCCCAGGCAAATTAATCTGTGGTGCAGCACCACAGAAGTCAATGGATGAAATTTACTCCTGTCAAGAAACATCACCATAAAATTAAAAGGCAGAGAGACATGAAGTACCCTTTGCTAAACTACCCTTTCAATCATTCTTACAAAAAAAAAAAACCAATGCAAGAACACTGCGTTATGCTAATAACGGTACCATGTTGTAATCTTCCAAAAAGAACCATTCCAATACGTTTAATAATATCCTATAAAGTACTAACAACATTAATTAAGCTAAATGAAGTGTATCTTTGATTTTATGTTCATGTTCATTTAGTTCCTAATTCAGTAAAACACTTAACAGACGGTTAAGTTCACTAAAATGCCCTGCTAAAAGCCTATGCTCGTTTAGCACATGTTAAATGCTCATTTGAATCTGCAGCAGCCTTGAGAAATGGGTGTCCTGTTTATCTGTGAGTGTTACCATACCTACGTCCAGGTTGAACAGAGGCAAATAATTTAGAAGGGTTAAAGGTTTCTTTATATATTTTTCAATATACTAACAATCTTAAAAAAATCAATGTCAAGAAAACATGCTGAAATAATAAATTATTAGTTGCCATATTCAGTTTCGGGTGCTGTGGAACAAAACTGAATATGCTGGGATAGTCCAGCTACTTCACTTGCCAACACTGAGATTCCTAAGTTTTTACAAATGAAAAAAGGAGAAAAATGTGGAAGCCTTACGTTCAAAGCATGTGCTTATTTGACCAAAAATTTACATGTATACAGAAGTTTAGCTAGTTAATTTGACTGCTCCAACTTTTTCTTGTAGCGGACACAAATTCTCCTTTTCTTACTTGATGTAATCAAGAATACCTGTATTGAAAACCATGGACGTGCACTGTGTTTAAAGCAGTAAAACGACAAGGAGAGCACCAGCGTACTTGTTACCCACCCTTCAGATGAGACATCACAAGTACTGTTGCAAGGTAGAAAAAAATTCAGCTGGTACCCCACCTGAACAGTGCGAACCACTATGCTCTTAGTCCTTATATAACATTTCTGACAATTATTTAAGCTAAGATTGCTTTAAATTATCATAGAACAGTTGCACTGGACTGCACACCCCGACTGTACTAAGATTATAGAAACGAACTGCAAATACCTGGAATACATACCTCATAGCCTTTCAGAGATGGACCCACCAAGACAACAGGTCTCATTGATGGTACTACATCATATGGGGGAACATGTTCTGTCTAGAAGAAGAAAAGAACCCTTCAGATCATTAACCAAAGAAGATCCGTATGAAAATCCTGGGAATTATGTATTAGAATTAAATAAAATAAAATGAAAGTACTACTTACCACTTTTTGTTTCTGTTTTGCTAAAAGACCAAATGAGAACTTGGTTAAAAAACACAAACTGTGTATAACAACCACAACACTTGCAAACAAAAAACCCTTTGTCAATGCACTTGTGATTTCTCTCAGTGCACCTCCCT
Source organism: Gorsachius magnificus (assembly GCA_034008185.1). Taxonomy (NCBI): domain Eukaryota; kingdom Metazoa; phylum Chordata; class Aves; order Pelecaniformes; family Ardeidae; genus Gorsachius; species Gorsachius magnificus. Next base: position 2,106,499 of record CM067085.1, on the reverse strand, counting down.
TTTGGTCAGCCCTGTTCAAATTGGTCATTCGTTTCATTCGGGGGGCAGCTGCCACTTTTCCCGAGATTTTTCCCAGTCCCTTACCAACTACCGCATGTCTAGAAATAGATGTCTTTCTCCACCTCCGCACGAAAGCACTTTTCTGCAGAACGTCTTAATAAGTCAGGAAAGGGGGGAAACCCGCCTTTTTCATATATGGTTTTTAAAATAGAAGTATTAGAAATAGCAAGAGTTTCCTTAAATAAAATTCTGTCTTACCCGTGGAAGTGGGCGTGGCTCGAAATGTGCCAGAAACCATTTCTCCAAGACTTGAAGAAGAATTTCCACTCGATTTCCTGTGGTATCAGAAAGAGCCCCATTAACACCAAGCGCCCAGAGATGCAAACGTGCGAGGCTTTAGGCAGCAGCTGTGAGAGAGGGTAAGGGGGAGAGAGTCTTCACCCGCCTTCACGCTGGGAGAAAGCCCGCTCTGCAGCGAGAGGTGAAGGGTGCCAGGCAGGGACACGGGGAAGCCGAAGCGGCTGTAATCAAGCAGAGCTCCGTGTCTGGAATTGCTGCGTACAGGCCAAGAGGGGAGAGCGGGTTCCGCTGCAGCCTGAGCAAAGCTTTTCTGCGATCTGCCCGCGGGCAGGGCAACGCAGCAGCTCTGACCACAGACGTCTGCTAAACTCAGCGCACAGCCCAGCTCTGCACGAGATTCCCCCCCCCGCAGCTCCTCTGTCTTGCTGGATCTCTCCACCAGCACGTGTAACTACCCAGACACATCTCTCGGGAGGGTTGGGATCTTCACTGGTGGTTTAAATCGCTTTTGTTGCGTAGTGACACTGGTTTAAGTAGCCCCTTCTGCCATTCGCTGTAGCTCCCTTGCTTCCAGCCCTGCAGTTCTGCCCCTGTGCCATCCTCTCCCCGTGCGACGCACCCAGCACAAACCCACAGCATGCTGGAACGGGAAACTGGTTTGGGGAGGGGGAAGATGTGCAGGTGATTCAGCTCTCTAATTCAGCTCATTCCACAAGCAGCTGAGGAGGAGATGGGAGGGAAGGAGAGCTCAGGGCAGAAAGGAGAGAGCTGTTTAAGCAACCTGATTACTGCAGGTGACATAGTCCCACGGTACAAGCCACGTCTTTAGCACACTACTTAGTATTAATTACGTACAGACTGACCAGCAAGAGGACACTAGTCCCAATCAGTATTTTGCCCTTGCTTTCTTGCCATATGCTCTCCAGAGCAGGAATTCTTCACACCTGGACTTGGCAAATCCTTTGCAAACACCTACTAGACTCTAGAAAGCCTCTTTAACAGACGATTTTTCACTGCCTTACTCAGACAAAATGAGAAATTCTTCATCATCACATAGAGCCTTAGTATCACACCTAGTCACAGCTTTTAAAGAAATCTTAAGCTACAGATATTATACGACTGTATCTAACAAAGGTGCTCAGAAATAAACTATTTTATCATTATGCATTGCTTTCAATTTTATCCTACAAATCCAGGAATGCTAGTGCAGACTACTTGAAATCTTAACAGAGATCCTTTACGATACTTCCCCTGTCTCTTTCATACTTGATTTTATTCCTGATATTCTCCATAGGTCAGATTAGACAAAATCTTTGCAAGAATTGGTGATTCGGTGGGGTCACGCCTATTCACACAAGCAGAGAATTTTTCTAGCATGCTGTATCTGAAACAGTATCCTAAATACTCCGTTCATGTCCAGCTCTCTGAATTCGAAAATCTTCTTTCTGTACATTGAGATACACTGGCTTCCTCTGAAGCTATTTCAAAAATTATAAAAGCAATTTGGAAAAAGCACAGTTAATGCTGTTCAATCATTCTAAAAACATTTCCCCAGATGGTTTATACTTGAAATGATTCCTGACCTTGATTAAGTATATTAGTATGCCAATTCCCTGACAGCACTATACAGGCTAAATTATGCTTCTCTTACTGCTATCTATTAGGTCCAGATTCAATTGGCTCACGTCTCTCTACTCTGCGGTACTAAAGGTTTTGTTTTCCTTGTTATCTGTGTGAACACTGAAATTTCATTTTCAATTAGTGGGAATAATACACTAGTAGTAAAGTAATTTTAAAAAAAAAAAAGAGAGAGAAAAGTATTTTGTGTATTCAGCCAACAGAAGAGTGACTTCAGTGTCTGAACTGACATTATGAGAAATCAGGTTTACTTCCTAGACCTGTGACCAAGTTTGGTTTTCCAGGGAATTGCAATCTCCAGCTCTAGCAGCATGGAGACACAGAATGGTCAGGCTGGACAATGAAGAATAAAGGAAGTCAAATTACAAAGCTTATCTTAGAAAGTTTGAAAAGTCCAGTTTTGGCTAAAATGGAGAGAAAGGAAAAAAGAAAGAAAAAACCCACAACCTTAAGAACATAGCAGTTGGGAAAAAAATCTGGCAGCCTTTGAGCACCAAGTTAAACCCATGGGGACGTAAAGCTCCCTAGCCCTTCAGAAGTTTCTGCCATTACCACTCACACTATATTACTGATCTTTCCCAATTTCAATACACATTTTTTTCTTGTTTCTCATCATCAATATCTAACACGTCTACTCTCTGCAAATATGTATTTTCATTTGGAATCCCAAATCAAACACTCCTCCAAATGCACTGCAATAAAAAAGAATCAACTGACCTTTGAAAATACTGTCTGGTGTCAGAAATGACTTTAAATTATTTTAAAAGGTTACAGCATTCTTACCCTCCATGGAAGCGGCCTCTCTTCTGCTCCTGTTGAATGCGGATATTCTCCAGTCTAAGCGGGCTTGGAATAAAGCCAATCTCGCAGCCCTCCTTCACCAGCCTTCCTATCCACCAGTCATTATTATATTTCTGGAACATAGAAAGGTTACCGGCTTCAGTTCTAAACACTCCGTGTCTAAAACTCCCTTATTCTGTAACCCACAATCCTTAACTCCATACTGGTCAATGCAACCAGACTCACACTGACATCTGAATGCTGGACAATCCATCTGAATTTAAGCGAAGTTGAAAGGTGCTCGGCAGTATTTGGAAGGTTGATGTCTTCTTTGCAGCTGGACAGCAGAAAGCAGCGTTATCTGTGGCAGTACTAGCTTATCTCTTAACTGCCCCAACACATCCTGCTGTGACTTCTCTGATGTCACCAAGGTGTGACGATGATTTAATCAGACAAACCAATTTCTGGTGAACCAAGGCCACCAAACTACCTCACAGCGGCCACATAAAGCAGTCAAACATAAAAATAACACCCTCAGATCACCATCGAAACCATCGTTACTGGTTCCCTGTAAACTTTAATGGTCTACACCAAAGATCGCCGCCACAGCCGCCACCATCTTTCCTTCCTCCTTTCCATCGTACGGATGTTATTAACTTGTTATCCCTTTGCAAAAACCTTGTGTGGTGGAACAGCTCTACAAACTCCATTCTAGAAACCGAAATAAAGAAAGACCAACCTATCCAAGACAACATAAAAAACTTAGCAGCTCCAGCAACGAACCAAACCCCTATCTGGTTAATGCTATGGTAGAGCTCTAACCAAAGTTGTGACTCCTCTCTACAGATGAGGCTTTTACAGTGCCACTGCCTAGAAGCAGCTAAACTCTTTGGAGGCAAACACTCATAAATTTATGACAGTTGAAGAAAAATTCACCTTTAGGAAGAAACTTTAATATATACCTCAAAGTATAAATTTTAATTTTGTCATTGACCTTTAGTAACCTAAGTTTTTCTGCATTATTGACAGTCTGGCCTAACTTTAATGATGGCAAGATGAAAAGCGGTATCAGAGCGGATAGTGGAAAAGGATTTCTTGCAGCTGGCTGCCAGCAGAGCTTTTGAAGAAAACTATCTGAAAACCTTATCCTCTGCTATGCTTCATTAGGCACCTCAGTGTTCAAAAGAAACATTGCTTTTCACAACCAACTTTCAAGTCATTAAGACCAGCACGAGTGTACCAATTTTGTTTGCGTGCCTTGAGGAAAAAGTTATCACAGAAATCTCGTCTTAAAAAACAATCAGTTCTCTTGGCTCCCGATTCTCAAGCACTTAAGTTCTTGCAGAGACAGATAAATACCATGTCCTAGTTGTCAGGGGTACAGTGACAGTGCCTAATTGAAGTCTCTGAAACACAGAGAGCCTCAGCATCTTTGAAAAGTAAATTAGCCTTTCTATTAACCCATACATGCACACAAATATTAACATATACAGCTAAGGGAAATGCAATCCTTATCTTGAAAAGCTGTCTGTTTATAGACAGCTGTTATTTATGTAGGAGGTTCCACTATTTTATCATTTCAACTTTTTAAGTACCTATTCTTCATGCGGTTATGACCCTGATTCAGACAATGTCAGCAATCAAAGCTTAATTTTAAATATGTTGCTTCTGCTTAAGTCGATAGAACTATTTACATTCTTTAAAACAGACAAATACTTCAGGACCTAGCATTCTGCTGTTGTCAATCAGTGAAATCAATCAATGGATTTAAACCCCTGTAAAACCTGAGTCCCATGAGCATTACCCATACTATTTTGGTTCTAAACGTACGGCTTGACCATGGCAATCTTTCTTCCTTTAGCAGGTCATGGACCTCTGAGCGATGCCTCTAGACACGAGATCAGAATCAGAGTTATGCTGAGAATATCTGAACAATACAAATGGCAACGATGCAGCAGGAACACAGGGCTATTTGCATTAGGTCAGTACCTCCCATATGTTATTCCTTGCATTCAGCATGTGGGAGGACAACAGTTCATTCCTATTGGTTGCCGTGCCCATGATTTCTTCCGCATTGTCAGTAATTGTTGCCACTTCATCTTTCAAGTAAGCACATAATGTATAGTTTTGTAAGAGACAGATGAGACATATGGGGCACATTCTCAATATAGCAACTCAGCAGTTACCGCTGATGTTTCATCCTGTCAGCAGGGTGACCTTACTTCTTACCTAGTTTAGCATTATTGTAAAATCTGGAACCATGCTGGTTCTAGTCCAAGCAAGCCTCTGCCAGCTCATTGAAAAACAAATTCTGCAAAGCCTTCTTCCACGCAGCTAGACTCCAGCACGGGGAACCATTCCTGAAATCCTTCCGAGTTACAGCCACAGCTTCAGCCAAGCTGAAGTTTTCAGCATTAACAAAGAAACTATGCTAAACCCTCAGCAGAGCTGACAAATACCAGTAAGCCAGATGGCTTGCAGTGTAGTGGCAATGTGATCCTGGCCATTTAGATCTTGGAGGAAAACTCACAGAATGCCAAGACATGGACTCGGGACACTTCTCTGGAAAAATGTACGGGGCAGCACGATAGGAGCTTAGTACATTAAATTCAATCACTGGCAATAAAGGTAGCCACATCCTAGGAAAGCCAAGATCAAATACTTTTTTTAATGGTGATGCACAGAGCTACCTGAATGGTTACTCAGGACAATGTACGTTAGAGAGATAATATGTCAGGTAGGGTGCATCTCTGGTGTGGAGGAGAAAACATCAGGGAAGGTAGCTGAGAAAAGGATCTGAGTGCTGGAATGGATGCAGCTGTCTGCATTCAACTCTGAGTGCTAGCAAAGGACCTTTTCCTGATGGAAGGCATGTTTAGAAAGTGGCATACATCAAGGGAGCTCAGGTGTGGTGCCAGACAGACCAGAACACATTCTTGGGGATCAAAGAGGAGGGGCAGTAAGTTCTGCATGCAGAGATAGGCAGAGTGAGATTCAGTGCCCCATGTCCTCAGCAGGGGTTTAAGCACTGTTCCACACAAATATTAAAAAAAAGAAACACACAAAAGAAAGAAGAAAAAAAAAAATCCAAATCAAACTTCCATCTGTTTGCAGCAAATTGAGCAAATGGAACAAGGGAATCAACTGCCTCTCCTGTGTCTTACTCAGGGAGAAAGAATTTAAAGAACCCCCCCGTTCTACCACCAATCTCTGCCTCTAGAGGTGCAGAAGCAGGCGTTTCCCTCCTGAACGTGCTCAGTCTAAGGGAGATCAGTGCTCTGAAGCGACAATGGACACATATTCAAAGAAACAAATGAGTACTGAACCTCCTAAAATAAACCTGGAATGCAGAGATGAAAAAATGTTTTTGCAAGCTCCAAGCCTATGTACAAGTCTACAAAACAGGGGTCTATGGAAATTTGGAGGGCTCACTTCAGACAAAGAATTGCAGAAATTATGCTCAATGTGCAATAAAATGTATTTTTCTCTACCAAAGCCATACTCAGGACCCATGTATTCCCATTCCTTTTTCCTTATTTTTGTAGCTGTTCTCTTCAGTATCTTCTTTTCTGATTGTATTACTCTAAGTTTTACTTCCTTGCTTACAAGCCTATCTGGTCCTTTATGAAGACCTGGTGTAACCTGGTGCTACTCCACTTTCTGTCCAATGGAAACCTTTTTTATTAAGTCATCTTTGATCCATCACAAACTTCATTTGATGAAAAGAATCTGAATCTACCATGTTGAAGGGTATTTAAAATATAGTAAGATGTTATTTCCTTCCTGTGACAAGAAAATCCAACAGGTTGGTAACTTCAAGCATTAAAAAAGTGCAAGATAACCACCCCAGGGTGCTGGAACTCTAAAAAGACTGAAGTACCACCACATCATCACTAATCAGACAGATGTGCTGTGCCCTCCTGCCTCCACTCAGCTGTCGGCTCTCTTTTTAAATCTGGAATGGCTCAGCCCCAAAAGTTCAATTCATAGTCCTCGGCATGTACAAAGATTCCCTTTCACATTCCCTTTTACTACTTCTTGGTTTTACCTCTTTAATGTGTAGGAAGTCCTTGGCATCAAAAGAGATGGCAGTGCTTGGGACGGGAACATCTTCGTCCAGAGCTCCACAGTAACTCACATTAGTCTTAACAGCAAATGCTACTGGTTTGGACTACAAATAGAAACACACATCACAAACAGTGGAAACGTTTCTGAACCAAGAATTGTATCAAGTTACCAAAAACCTAGCAGAGGATATTTGCCAAATACGTCAAAATTCAGACTTAGTAATTTCACACAAGCCAGCAGAGTTCAGCTCACTAGAGAAGATCCCCATTTATATGAGAATATTTACACTATACTCCCCCAAACGTCTTGTCTGCAGATAACTTGACTCAATTTGCAAACTATTTCAAAAGGCAGCATCATCATTAGAAACCAACAGTGTGAATTTTAACACTAGGCAGAAGATAAATGCCACATAACTTGGTTGTTATTGAAGTTGAAAAGAACCCACCTTCGCCCTTTCGAGTTGTATAGCTGCTTGTTGTTCTCTTTCTTGGCGGATTGCTTCCCTATCTTCTTCCAAAGAGACATCAGAGTCTGAGGGTCTGCTTGTGTACGAATCTGCTGAGCCCTGAAATTAAATTCATGTCACTAAGAAAACATATGTAAGAAATAGAAACCCGCTCCCCAGTCAGATTCATAAAATACCTTTAAAATATTTGTTTCTTAATTTCTTTGAGTGGATTTTACATACCGTTGCTACACAAAAAGTCTGCAGAATTTAGCAGAGAAGTAACCTGGCTTTAACGATCAGGTGCACTAAGGCAAAGACAAAAATCCCAAGAAAAACCTCTCCCCTTTCACAGAATCTTTTCACTTTCTTACTGACACAGTGAAATACAGCTCACTTCTGGGCATTGTCCAGCAATCTTTATAATATTTAAATCCTGTTTGACCAGCTTAGATTCAAGATTGTCAAGGGTTAGGTCACATAAAATATAATTAAGGTACTATAAAGCTTGGTTAGAATCACCCCTCCCTGTAAATACAGCCTGATTGTGTAAGTACTTCCCTCCCTGCCGTGGGTGCCACTCACATAAAGCTTTGTTCTGTGCTTCAAGAATGGGAAAAAAGTGGCAAAAGTCACATTATTAAAAGCTACTCAATAGGGCAACACAAAAGCTATATGAAATGAAAAGAGCACATACGAGCAGCAGCAGAACCCAACAGCCTATAGGGGAGGAAATAAGGTACTGCCACAGATTTTTTTGCCTGGGACCTGTTTTTTGCAACACCTGAAACACGCAGTGGCTCCTCTCTTCTTTTTACAAAGCAACCTGACACCAGCACCTTACACAAGCACCTTACACATCTTCACATTTGCGTGAAGCTGACTGAAAAACGAGGGTTTAAATCTTGCAAAACAGATATGGTAAGGTAAAGGGAATGTTTACTCACGAGGATTCTGAAAATACCGTTCCCCCTCTCTCCAAAACCTCACACACACACTTGTGTGTGTGAAGCCTAGCAAGGCTGGGAATTGAACCTAGGCTTCAAGGAGCACCACTGGTGGAGGTGTGTATGACCGGGCATTCATACAAAAGGTAAAGTAAATTTTCACTATACGAGGAAACTCCTACAAAGATTTCAGAAGCCTAAAGTCTAGGTCTAACCTTCCACTCACAGTAAATGTTGAACAGGAAATATCTGTCCCTTATTAAGCCACTTCCCAAGCATTTGACTAATTTGTGTTTGGGTGGCTCATCTGCTCCCAGCAAGGGAGATCATAGAATCATAGAATGTTTTGGGTTGGAAGGGACCCCTAGAGGTCATCTAGTCCAACCCCCCTGCAGGGAGCAGGGACACCACTAACTAGATCAGGTTGCTCAGAGCCCCATCCAACCTGGCCTTGAATGTTTCCAGAGATGTCTGCGTTTCACCCGCCCCAGCCCGACGCTCTGCTCTGGCTCCCCAGGTTCTGTATCACAGCGCTCAGCTGGGCCGCTAACGGCTGCTGGAAAAGGCAGGATATAAAGTTTAGCATAAAGAGCTGCATGTAGTTTGCATTATAGCCTAACTTTTTAACCTACAGATTTTGCATGTCTTAGGAAAAAGAGCTATACAAACACATTACTGTAAAAAAAAACCACCAAACCCAAACTAAAAAAACAAAAAAGAGAATTTCAATAGGATCAAGATAACGAGAATAATGCAGAGCTGCAGAAGGATCTGGCCCCAGTACCGTACTCAGTAGGAGGAATATACGGCAACATCTGACTGCAGCTGAGAGACTCTATTTCTGTTTTTAAATAAAGGAAAGGAGCAATGCGCTGGACTACGTATGCTGTATTGTATTAGAAACTATTTGTTATGCTGGTTATATAAGGCATCACATTTCTAGCAATAAATTGGAGACATATATATCTATATATTTATATCGCTCTAGAGCTCCAAAATCTGTAAATCTATACGTGTTCCAAAAGAGCCATTCTACAGCATTATGTCTTTCAAATCTTTTTTCCTTGAGTTGATTTATATCCTGTAGCACAGGGACACTTATTCTACGTAATCTACCACAAAGTCAATATTCTTACTCTCCATGTAAACTAACACATTCTTAAATATTGATGTGAATACAACATATCCATTAGAAGACTTCTGGCAACGAAGCACTGATGAGCATATGCTCTCTTCCTGTTACATACGCATAACTTGGCCGTGAGCGTGGTTACTGTCACGAGAGAGGGCAGATTTCCTCTATGTCAAGAAGAGGATTCGCCTAACATGAGCTAAGACACAGCTATGATCTTAACAGAGCAGGGAAATTCCCTCCCAGGACAGACGGCCACCCCGCACGCCACGCTGAGCTGGAAAGGGCAGCGTGCCCCCCAGCAGCCGGGTGTCTGCAGAGTTTGGGGTCCCGAGCTGGAACAAGGCGAACACCAACAGGCTGAAAACCAGCATTAGCTGCTGGCAGCAGCCCAAGCTTTTCTTCGCTCGGCAGCTAGAGACATGCTGCTCTCCCTTCTGCTTCCTTCGGGATGTAGCAGAGACCAGGGAACTCACCAGCCACAGCACGTGGCTGGGCGTGCGCCGAAGACGCCTCTCGGGCTGCTCAGCCAGTTGTGTTCCCCCCTCCCCATCTCGGGAGCAAGATTAAAACTTCAGCTACCAAATGCGTCACCAACAGAGGCGTAAGAACGTTTCTTCCCTGAACAAATGCAAGAGTGCAAAGCAAGCCAACCCATCACACCTGGGTGAAATGGGTAGCAGGAGACCCCCTGCCTAGCCTACTGCTCCAACTGCTCCATCTCTGCTCAGCAACTGAAGGGGAAGTCTGTCAGTGGGAGACTGAATTCATACGGTCAAATATTCTAGCCCTAAAATTGCAGCCTGTCCTCCATGCCAGAGCCTGCATTGTTCAGCGCAATGAAAAAAATTGAAAAAAAAACCCAACCAAGCAAACAAACCAGACCGGGAGCTGCAAAGACAGACCAACTTTGTGGTGGTGAAGAACAGCTTATCATTTATTGTCCACTAAACACACTGAAGATGCAAAATGCTTTACAGCTGCTGATCGTATTTTTAACTTACAGACGACAAAGCTTCAATAGAAGCAGAAAGGAAGAAGGAAAAGTAATCGCACTCTCCAAATACTAAAGCAAAAGGCATAATAATAAATACAAATAATATACTGCGGTAGGAATGGGCTTCTTTCCAAGATTTTAGTCCTACCTGGCATAATATGCTGCAACAGGAACACACCACATCCTGGCATGCCTGAAGCCTGAGACAAAGCCACTACTGCTGTCATCAAGAGTAGCAGACACTGTTCCTCACCCACGTGCTCTCTGGCCGTGCCATTTCCCCCTTAATTTTCTATGTACTGAAAGGTGTATGAGAACAAGGCACAGAACACATCACCGACAGGACAGATACCAGCATCACGCACGTGGTGGACTGCAGAAATCATCCCTATGGGGAAATGGTGAACAAAAAGTGCACAGGTTCATATCTATATATTTACTCAAGTCCTCTGGATATGATTCAGTGTAGCTCCATAGGGTAATTTAATAGAAATAGATACCTATGCTGGATGCACGGTTTCCCATACTGGCTTTTAGCAATGTATGTTTGAGCACTGACCTATTTAATACTGTCAGAACAAAGTAGTCTTAACCAAAGCAGCTGATACTGCAAGGCTACCCCAGGCTGCTCTTCAATGCTAATCACTGCCTGTATGCCAAATGATATGGATTGGTACAATCACATCCGCATGATCCCTTCTCTTGCAAGTTATGCCAAATAGCAAGTGGCTTATCTGAAAGATGCAGCCCCGGGACTGTGACTCATGTGATGCTGAACCACAGCATCACGCTGAAAAACAAGGCATGATTTTGCAAATAGCGGCAAGATGGACAGAAAAAGCAGTCCAAGGTGAGTAATAAAAATTGGCATTCTCTTAACATACCGTAAGTATGGGCCAAGGAACACAAGCGTCCACATTCGGTCAGAGCAGGAGGCCAGGCAAGATTAAGGTTTACTTTTCTCAGCTCAGTCACTGCCCCACGCTGAGGAAGACTACAGAGTCCTACCGGGCACGCACATTTACCCTCGCAAGCCATCTCACCGACTTCCCCGTCATCTCTCACACTTCTGTAGCACCACCTTTGATTTCTGCGCTCTGTGTTCACCAGCCACGATGTGTGCGTAGTTACACTGGACTCCTGGCAGCAGCGACTTCAACTCACAAAACAGGACTCAGAATCTGATTAAGGCTTCCGGGAGCTACTATAACACAATCAGTCCATAAATTAAAAATAACCCTTGTGATCCTCAGAAGTCCAGCTTTTGACCATTTTTTTAAAACCACGCTCAGGCAAAAGTATCACTCCTTGTATTTAATTTTTGGTTCCGTTTAAAATTTTTGATTGAAGATCAGAATATTGACAGCAATATTGTGCAATACTGACAGAATATTGTGCAACAAGCCAACACAAACACTCATGCCTGCACAGCATCAAGTGCAATGAATTTCTGGACTGACAGCTCATAATTGTTGAAACTGCAATAGATGTGATAATACCAAATACTGTGATGCATCCACGCTCGTGTCGCAGCTGGGGAGGTGTAAGTGACTGCCTGACCACACTATGAAAACCAAGTTATGTTAGAAGTCTTAGGGAAGTAAGAGAAGAAGAAAGAGGAAAGAAGGCACTCCCCATCTTTTCCTATACACCAAAAACTGTATCAAAAAAAACCCTTTAATGTCTTTATTTTCTTATTGATTTTTTTTTTTTGCAAGCCAATAAATTGGGGCATATCACCTATGTCCACAGTTTTCCATTTGCACATAATATTCAAGGACCAATTATCACGCTGTTACCCTACCTCAACCTCACGACCCCCTGGGAAATACAGGAACTTGGTGAAGTGGGAGCATATGCAAAGAGTTCAAGTGCACACCAGATTTGGTAATTTGAAGGAAACAGGCTTTGCAGGATAACTATATTATTCAAGGCAATAATAGGCTCGTTTCATATTTCAAAGCCTTTTTACTTCGGGCTTCTGTGAATTCATTTTTCTTGCAATTTATTATTTATTTCCCCCCCTCATTAATTTTCCTCTCTCATCAATTAGTATAATTCAGCTTTGATAAAAAACACTGAGGCTTGAAGCAATCCCAAAAATGCTAGGGAGAAAGGCTGAGGCAGAAAGAACAGTGGATCTGTTTATTTAGCAACTACAGAGCAATAGTAAATCATCAGTCCCTCCTGCTCACTGACGGGAGTTACACTTGAGACTGCTGACAGATACCTGCTGAGGTGGCTGGATGACTGGGAAGGGTAACAAAATATTCCTAGTGAACATGGTGCTTCTATGCCCCAGCCTGATTAGGGAGGAAAAGCACACACATCCTCCTCCCGGACACTGCAAACAACAGCCAGCCAGGTTCTGCCTCCCTGCTTGCTGAAGAAAAGAACAGAAGAAAATACCAACCTTTAGCTGTTATGGTTTCAGAAGGGGGAATAAAATAAAGACTTCAGTGAGGTTGCAAATAATTTTTTTTTTTTCAAACTGCCATAAATATACCGATCAGAATTGCTCTCTATCCAGCCATAACTTGTAATGCTCTCTCATATGGCCTGTGCAATTAAAGCATCAATCCATTAGGAGCTCCAATAAGCCAGATGACACGCAGTCTCTTTTTGAAAAGATTTAGGGTGCTGCAGAGTCCATCACAACACAGAAAGCATTTCTGAAAACATACCCTGCCCAGAAAAAAAGCTTCAGCCTTATCCATTAAGCAAGACAACAGGGCAGCACTGTCTAATTGTAGGCATCCTCCTACAGAAGGACTAGCTATGGGCATTTTGAGCGCGTCTCTCCATCCAGGAATAAGCAGACATCGAGCACACGCGGCAATCACTATGCTTAATAAAGCATATGTGCCACTGAAGAGGAAAGCTGTAGTATCTGTGTTCATATGCACACGTTGTTTTCAGCTGAGAACATGACAAATGTCTTTGCAGTAACAGAATTCACTTTGAAAATCCATAGCGCTTTAAAATGACAAAGTACCAGGAGCGGCAGCACACCTCGAGGCAGCCAATTATTTGAATGGTTTGCTGGAGTTTGAATAATACCAGAGCTAGGGACAGCATGAAATACCTCAGGGGATAAAAGATCACTCCTGTCCCACCCTGTCCTCACCCCCCTCTGCCTCTCCTCCTGTGCCTCCTCCTGGTTCCTCCCCACAACAGGAATCCCACTTGGCACCTTCAAGCTTCCATACAGGTTTTCAGATGCTCGAGGCAGTTTCACCTCCTGCAAGACAGTATGCAAAGGCCCGGAAGATCCTGAAGGTCCTGTCCTGATGCTGAACACAGAGGTTGCTCCAAAGCTTTAAACTGGTCGAGACCTAAACTAAAAATTTTCTAGCAGACAACCGAGCGTGTGAGCACACATACAGCACAATGAAGGTTTAAGAGAGCAATATTGTACAAAACAAGATTGCTCATCATTGTTTAGCTGTTTTATACTGGAAAACAGACAAGCATGGCCTTGTAAAGCGCAACGCGACTTTCTCCTACACGCCGTTTTTCGCACTTGGCTTGCGTTGTCACATTCCTGTCACTGCGAGGTTGGGGACAGCCAGCAAAATCCCCACTGAGGGCTAGCACACCGAAGCCCTGCGGCACAGGAAGCCTGCAACTTATCTGATAATTAGTAAAAGAAAAATTTACATTTACAGATGGCTATACAGATACGGCAACTTGTCTTATGTTGCAATTTGCTCCACGTTGATTCTGCCGCGTTATGTTGACACTGTATGGCAGAATCAGAGCCGCACGGTTGGGAGGAACCGCAGACGCCTACATGCCCTGGAGGAGAGGGACAATACCATAGATCTGGCTTTCTGCAGTGGTTTTGCTGCTGTTTTCTTTCTTTTTTTTTTTAACTAACCATGTTACCAAGAATCAAAGCATCAAAAGTAGACTTCTGAGAGCGGGCTTGAGATGTCTTTTAACATCCAGCTTGTTCAAATGTCCTTATACAAAACTGGACACTGTAACTTACGGATCTCTCCCCTTTTACCTCTAATTCCCATGGGAGCAGGGCAGTACCACTTTTAGGACTGGAGCTGTTGTTACAGCATTGTCAGGGAACGCTAAACTAGCATGCAGAGAACCTGAAATTCCATTTCTCGGCTAAGACATGGAATCACGGAGAGACTGGCTACTACTAGTCACTTTGGCTGCATTACATACATACTATCATGGGGCTTGAATGTTATAGGATCTTTTCTTTGCAAGAATCAGAAAGCATTTCTTCCCATTGAATACAGCCAGTCACGATTAACTGGGCACTTCAGCGCTTGTGCTTCCTCCACCTGCTGAAATCTCTGATCAGAGACCTGCATGTGAGATACGGTGCTCCTGGAAGGGGCTGGCAAGGTGCTAGGGTGCCACATGCTTACCACTCACAGCTAGCTTGCTACCAGAAGGGGCTGCTTCCAGACACTTTGTTAACTTCCTGCGAAATTCAGTCTTAGGCTGAAACACAGAAAACAGCAAAGTAACCCTTTGCTCTCAAGCCAAACCATATTCCAACCCACACCAGCACTGTTACTGAGCAGCAAAAGAGGGAAGGTCACACCAAAGTTCATACTAAACCAGTACCATTTTTGTTCTAGCTGTGCTCAGTATGCCTCGTGACGACAAGTCATCTGCATTAGCACTGTAACCAACAGTATTTTGTACAAAAGCAGGCAGGAACCATTCTTCCTGCCACATAGACGAAATCCCAAGATTTCATCCTCCCAAACCAGAACAGAAAGCTCAAAACCCTTGGTGTAATCCACTCTGTGTGGAGCCCTGGCCAGAAGAGGCCAAAGCTCAGCTCAGAGCAACACCTTGTGCTCGTTGTGCAAACCAGGAGCGACTGCCCCTGCCCGTCCCCCCTTACCCACAGCACCAAACGATGCAGGGCACAGGCGAAGCTTGTCTTTGGCAACCATGTCCTCTCTGTAAGAGGAATGTTCTCCGTACGACAAAAATTGCTGGCTATTTTTCAGGATATGTATTTAGAGAGAATTATTTATTCAAGTTACATTGTGCTACAGGTCTTTAAAACCACTTAACAATACTTCTGAACTTGGCAGCTACGTGCATGGAAATAAGAAAAAAAAAAAAGAAGACTTTTTTTACTACCAGAACAGCATATGCAGGTAAAGGTCAATATAACTCTGTCAGAGAGGTGGCTCTTTCTTTTTTTGCCATATATTGCACGGTTTAAGCGACTCAAGATTTGTTTATTCTTCTTATTACTATTATTAGACTGTTTTTCTTCACAGCTTTGTCACTTTTTTCCCACTGCAGTCATCGCTCTATTCACTCATTCACTTTAAAAAGAATAACAAAACCCCATGTAATCATTTATGCTCCCATCTTCAATAAGGAGCAACAACAGCCTGCTTAGACTGCAGCTTGATTCGGGAGATCAGCACCGCTCAGAAACAAAAGTTATACCCTAAAGCCTATGTAACTCCAGCCCATAGCTCTGTCCCTAGTTGGGGCTGAGGTCTCTTCACACTCTGACAGTGGAAGCAGCCAAAAACCTATGGAGAAGGAAGACTGATTTCCTTAGCAGGAAAGTTACATTAGCCCATCCTCTACCTCCCTTTCACACAAGATGTATTTATCAAGAACTAGAGCCTCAACTTGAAAAAAAACAACTTTCCGTGAGAATTGAGGTCAGTGCGCATTGCACAGGAGGCTGTGTACCTCCTTAACAAGTTCCCAGAATCTTGGCAAAGTTCTTGACGAAGCAAAAGGAGAACAAATAGGTACAGTGATGGCTGCAGGGCCATATGCTGCCATATGCCACGTGCGTTCAAGGAGTGATGCTTTTTTTTTTTTTTGAAAAAAAAACCCTATTCCTTGCAGATGCGGTTCACTCCAAGACCCAACATAAACTGTCCACGTGCATCGTGCAGTCCCCCTGCACAAGATTAGCCTCGACACGAGCTAGTCACAGTATCTGTATTGTTCCCACCACCTGAAAATGTAGGTTTAACTCACAGAGGTTACTACTGTAAGTATGCCATCAAGACAGGTGTTATAGAGGACAACTACTGTTTTCACATGAAAACAGGAACCAAAACTTGTGGACTTTAAAAAAACCCCACATTCTAAGTAACAGCGGGCCCTACTCTTGACCATAGCTGGGGCTCACCTGGTCTCAGAGCTCAGGACAGGCAGCTAAATTTAATTACTGGGCAGGTGATGTAATTAAGAGGCAAACACAAACCAGTGGGTATCTATTCATTTGGCATGAAGACGTTACTGAGCTGCAAAATCGGGGCCAGAAAAAAATCTGCGTGTGCTAGAACAATCAGCCTGGTAAAATACTGCAGAGAGGCGCTATCCCGAGCTCCGGAGTGAGGCTCCGTCGGGAGCTCACGGGAGGACGAGCAAGCCTCTGCACTGACAGAACCAAAGGGGTTACTCCCATCTGTAAAGGCTTTGCAGAACAAGGTGCAGAGATTGCACCAGAAGCACAGCCCCTGTTTTGCTTTTAATATCCTCTAGGACTATTAGTGTCCCTCTAGAATTACAAAATCTGTTACAGCTGTTGTAATGTTGAACAACCAGGGCCAGTAGAGCTGTAGGAAAGCCTTTTCATAGGACTTTTTCACAAATCCACATCTAAGAGACAATGTGAATGTGCCACTGAAAGTCCAAACAGGACAAGGTTCAGTTCCCAAGCAAATAATTTTCTTGCTGAGTAACAGACGGACACACAAGCCAGCTGCGTAACCATTTTGCACTGAGTTGTGATTTCAGACCTAAATGCTCAGTAATTATTTCCATCTATATGTTTGGTAAATTTATTTAAGACAACTCATTAGGTGTCTCAGCAACTTGGAAATTACTGAGTAGTTAGAACACGTTTTTTCTTCATGAATACTAATTATTGGAAAATAGGGCGATTGTTCTAACATTTCTTTTCATGATCTCTTTTGTCCCCCTGAATTTAAAATCTTGCAGTCACATTTCCTTTCTCAAGCTGCCTGCAGTTCAGCACAGATTGTGTTTTTATATCTAAGACATTTGGTTTAAAAAAAAAAAGTACTAGTAATATATACGTTTACTGCCAAAATACTACATCTTTTGCTGTAATGTTCAAATGAACATGAAAGACACACAAGATTTTGCCTGACGTGCATTACAGGTGTACAGTCACTAGGTGTTACACATGGAAAAGGTGGACAGTTTAAAGATCTATGTAGACTGAAAAAGAAGCCCAAGATAGCAGTCACTGAAGGTTTTAGTTGTTCTGAACTTTGCACATTTTGACAGATGTAATTTCTTATGTAATAAATAACTCAAACTCAAATGTTGTTTTGCCTTTGCCTGAACCTCAAACACTGATGGGTCAAGACAAAGCTTAGATGTTTTAGGGGCAAAAAGACAGCATCAACTACTTAAGTACGAAGATGGAAAACATGTTTCACTGGTTTGTCCATGAGTGTTTCCATGCTCTCGACCATAAAAATGCATTTACACGTTAGTATTAGTAATAAATAAGTTGCTAAACACATTGTGGCACTAGTCAAAAACTGCTCCAGCTACCTCAGCTCTGCTGGTAACAACTGCATAAAACAGCCGAGGGTACCAAAAGTACCAGAAGAACAGTTCTGAGCTGCTGTATCATTTTGGCCTATTATTCAGCAAAGCAATTAAGCACGTGCCTACCCTCTTGCTCAGCAAAGCACATCAGGTTCCTCTGCCTGCTGCCTGTAACCTAAGTCCCTGCAAGCACCTGAGCGAGGACTCATCCGAGTCCTGGGAAACAGCATTAAGTCCTGGTAGCAGTGAGTCCCTCCTGCCACAGCTGCTGGTTAACCGCGGTTAAATCAGTTGGCTCCAGGGCGAGGTCTGGCCAGGTCTCCCTTGGCACTAAGCCTTGGAGCACTCTGTCCTGAGGAAAGAAACAAAGATTGTCTTTGGGACATCTCTAACCTGAAATATTCGCCATGGGAGGCTGCCAGAATCTGCAATGTGTGCGCCTATGGCATTCACAGTAGAACTGGACGATGATAAGACGTGAGTATCTGCTTATCCTTTTCCTGCCCCTCCCTCCAAATTAATAATTTGTGAGGATTTTTCTCCCCCTCCAAAAAAAAAAAAAAGTTTAAATTCAGATATTCCCAAAGTAACACCCAAAGCACTTTTTTTTGCAGTCTCCAAGCAAACTGAAAGGTGAAGAGCACAGCCAGATAGGTAGCTACAGGCTCAGATTTTCTCTGAAAATGTGCCCAAATCATGAAATTTGAACAATACACAAACCTTTCAAACTCCATTTTTTTTGTTCAACCATAGAAGAGCAAAGATCTTTCTGGGAATGCTCTGATCTGTGTTTTATTCCAACTGCTTGTAGTGATTGAATCAACAGCTGAACACCTCTAATCTGAATTCTGCTTCAATCTGCAGCTGGTCCCTCTTTTTCATGAAAGCTATTCAGAAGACCCAGGAGAGAAAAAAGGTGGGTTTTCAGTGATAAAAGGCACCAAACTAAAGCTGCAACAGTACAGAGACGCTGCTTTATTTTTTCTAATTACTTCGGCTCTTGAAAGTATTGAGTGATCTGGGGAAGCTACTACTATTGCGTTTTATGACAACTGATAATACTACGCTGGCTAATAAAATTGCATGTGTTATCCTAAATGAGCTCCTCTGCAAAGATGATGCTTTTTGTCTGTCCCCAATAACATGTTAGGAAGTCAAGGATGTTCTGGAAGTCTTCAGGAGGGGGGAAAAAAAAAAAAAAAAAAAAAAGAGAGAGAGAGAGAAATATCGCCCCAAAACTAAACTTAATCGTACTGCCAGCTACACTTGCAAGCATCTGTGTTTACCATATGTGGTCTACCACAACGTTTCCTCAAACATACAGCATGAAGTCTTCAGCCAGGAAGCCCTGAAATAATGTGATGCATTTCTCAGTCACTCCCCAGGCCCCCAGTCTCTCCCCCTGCCTCCTTTGCATTATTCTTGGAGATCTCTTCTGCTCCAAGCGCAGTGTCCTGGAGCAGAGACACACGCAGGACAAACAAACAGCAGGTCTCTGAATATTACACATGCTTTCCTATGCTGGCTGTGATGGGATGTTCTTGTGGACATGGGTGGACCCCGTGTCTTTTTTAAACCACACCTACACCTAGTTCCTTTTTACAACATCACGGACATTTAACTTGGCAATCTGGAAGGGGATTAGAATCATAGAATCATAGAATGTTTTGGGTTGGAAGGGACCCCCAGAGGTCATCTAGTCCAACCCCCTGCAGTGAGCAGGGACACCACTAACTAGATCAGGTTGCTCAGAGCCCCATCCAACCTGGCCTTGAATGTTTCCAGGGATGGGGCCTCCACCACCTCTCTGGGCAACCCCTGCCAGGGTTTCACCACCCTCGTTGTAAAGAATTTCCTCCTTATATCCAGTCTAAACCTACCCTGGTTTAGTTTAAAACCATTACTCCTTGTCCTGTCACAGCTGGCCCTACTAAAAAGATTGTCCCCATCTTTCCTATAGGCCCCCTTTAGGTACTGAAAGGCCATAATCAGGTCTCCCCCCAGCCTTCTCTTCTCCAGGCTGAACACCCCCAACTCTCCCAGCCTGGCCTCAGAGCAGAGGGGCTCCAGCCCTCGGAGCATTTTAGTAGCCCTCCTCTGGACCCGCTCCAACAGCTCCATGTCCTTCTTGTGCTGAGGGCTCCAGAGCTGGACGCAGGGCTCCAGGGGAGGTCTCACCAGAGCAGAGTAGAGGGGCAGAATCACCTCCCTTGACCTGCTGGCCACGCTTCTCCTGATGCAGCCCAGGGTACGGTTGGCCTTCTGGGCTGCCAGCGCCCATGGCCGGCTCATGGCCAGCTTTTCATCCACCAGCACGCCCAAGTCCCTCTCGGCAGGGCTGCTCTCCATCCTTTCTTCCCCCAGCCTGTACTGATACTGGGGGTTACCCCGACCCAGGTGCAGGACCTTGCACTTGGCCTTGTTGAACCTCATGAGGTTCCCACAGGCCCACCTCTCCAGCCTGTCCAGGTCTCTCTGGATGACATCCCGTCCTTCTGGTGTGTCAACCGCACCACTCAGTTTGGTGTCATCCGCAAACTTGCTGAGGGTGCACTCGATCTCGCTGTCTAAGTCATTGATGAATATATTAAACAGCACCAGTCCCAGTATGGACCCCTGAGGGATTAGCTCCCATTTCTCTTATTTCACTCTGTTCAAGTTTATCCCCATTTCCCTTTTGTCTTCATCAAGCTTAGCTTTGTTTTCTCTCCCTGGCACACTCATATCACCACACCACCTTTGACGAAAACCGGCTGCCCTGTGCGGAGCTGTGCCTGCTCGCACCCTGACCTGGGACTGCTCTCAGATATATTGATTTTCCCTTTGAATAGAGGCCATCATGGGGGTTTCTGGCACGTGTATAGACCAGCATTTATTCTTTTATCGTGACCTGAATGATGAGGATGTTACCGTCGTCACGGGTCTAGGATCGTTCAAGGGTATGCTTCTGAAATCAGGCGGAGGAAGCATCGCCCCCAGAATCACGCCCCAGGACTTCACAGGGCAACAAAGTACCTGGCAATAAGGCCAATGTCATTTGCCTTGGTTTTTTATGACAAGGGAAGTTTGTAGATAGACCAGCAACAATACTTCTGTAGCAGTGAATTCCAGAGGATCATCACTACTGTGTTATTTGCTTCTACAGGGTTTCTGTGAGATTTCAGTCTTTAGATCTTTATAAAAAGCCCACAGGGGAGTAACAACAAAACATACTAGTCACTGCTTTAAAAATACACCCTAGCCTGTTTTGCCCGAGTAGAGTAGCATAAAATTTTGCTAAAAAGCTCTGTATCTGGTCACAAAGGCAGCAACACTAACCGCCTGACAGAGGAGCCACTAACAGGACTGACAGACACAGACATGCAATGGGACGAGAGACTTCCCGCTTGTGCCAAAACAAGCGAGTGTCTTTAAAGCAAGGCACTTGTTACTACCTAGCTTACAATTGCCAAGCAGATACATTAAAAAAACCTGCACCAATCTAAATACAGTAACAGGCACGTGGGGTATTTAAACATAGTATTTCTCATCAATCTACCAGACTCCTAATCCAGCTTGAAGCTTTCCATATAGCAATACACAAAATTAAACAGAGCTGAGAGAAGCCACGAATGTCATCTTACATTTGTGAGCCAGTGTTCGCCTCCCACAGATGATTCCCAAGGAAACCTACCTCTCACTCTCTAACTGGCCTTCATCAATCTCCTACAGTTCACCAAAGTTCACCAATTTGATGTCAGGGCCACAATTTTGTCCTTCCATCCTTGAATCTCTTCCTTTGCCCCACGTCCACCTTACCTCCCTTCCACTGGATGAAATTTACTCTGCGCTGAAGACCAGAATAAGCCCACACACCACCTCAAGCCTCAAAACTGTAGATAAAACTTTGCCGACCTTTTGCCAAGGCTGAGTTTCATTCAGTTAGTGGCACAAATCAAGCAAGGAGTTCTGGACACAGCAGATTTTTATCTAGAAGCCTTGTTTTACAGACAAGGAAAGAAGTCTGTATTAGAATTTAAGTTTCTGATGACTTAAGTGAACAAGAACTACCCAACACTCTTCAAACTGCTCCCCGGAAGAAAAAAAGCCCTGAAATTTTGAAGTATTTGAAATTTATTTTCTACCTCTGCCTCTGTTTTTCTTCTGGTGAACAGACCACAACCTGTTTCCGAAAAGCTAATTCACAAAGGGAGCTGGAAGTGACCAAGCAGAAGCTTGTAACTCAGGCCTTCTTCAGCCAGTGATGGCTGGTGGTTCTGCTGATTCCTTTAGAAAAAGGAAAAAAATAGACAGCTCAGATATAACAGGTAAGTTTATTTTCCTGGAGGATGGTTCAGTAGCACGTGGACATTTGGCATTCGTTTTCCTCAGTATGTGCTGTGACCTCCGGTTTTTATTTCACAGCTTATGTCCATAAGAGACCTTATTTTAGCAAACAGGACCCGAGTGCACAAGTTGATGGCACAGAAACAAATTCCATAGGGTGAGCCAGATTGCCGCTGTTTTCAAATCACTGCCCTTGCAATATGGTTTGCACAGAGGAGACTCACAGAATTGCATTGCCAAGTGCCCGAGAGGCAGCAATCGGAGCGAGGACCCTCGCCATCGCCTCCCTCCTCGTCACCTCTTCTGCACAACCCACTTACACTGACTTGGCATTACTGGAAAGGGTAAGAAGTGCCAAATGAAGGATCTCTCTAATTCTTTTCTCCTGTTCATTGGCTAAAATGATTTCCAAAAACCAGTACATCTCTTCTTGGGTGCAAACACACACAGAAGACTTCAGCCCCCAAAGCAGGACTGTTCAATACAATAATCTTCCAAGTATTATAAATGTTAGAAAAAGAAGTGGAATTTTCCTCAAGACCTCATTGTCAAGAAGATCCTCGCCACCTGCCTGTTTTCACTGCATGCTTTTCCCAATTGAAACAGTCAAATTAAAGAACACATCTCTCTTCAAGGATTTTTACCATTACAGTGTCCTGATTTTCTTCTAGCGTGGTGTCACTGCTTCCCACACCACCAGGTTTGAGACAACCAAAATAACCCTGAATATTTCTTTTTATTTTTTAAACAGAAGTGGTTTAGAACATGCTGAACTGTCTCACAACTTGACCCAAAGATGATTTGGTAAAACCACACACTCACCAACGGTGCTCAAGCAGACAAGCGGTTGGCTTTGCAGTTTACCCGCTGGTTTGTAAGCCAAGACACAAACGAGCCCTGCAGGTCTGCAGGGTACCAGGTATTCCAGCTCTGTACCAGGCCCCCATCTCACAGAAGTCAAATTCCAGACAGCACATGCTTTGTAATCCTTCACCGAAGAAACCTGGTGGGCAGCCAAACTCCATTTATTACACAGAAGACTGCAGCTCTCCGCTGTGACGAGTTATATTTAGGTGGCAATGACTTCCTCTGAAGTCATCCCATCCGCTCTGCTTTTGCCCACCTCTCCCTGGTTTTGCTGAGGGTCTCACCAGGGCACGAAAACCAAAACGGACTTACTTTTTCAATGTAATTATAGGAAAACGACTTTGTTTAAAATATTCACGCTGTGTAGCGAATGGGAAAGAATTCTGATGTGCTGTTAACGGTGCTGCTGAAATGAATTTCATGCTGCTTAATTTAAGACAAGCAACTGATAGGGTTTGGGCTAACGTTTAGTATGTTGTGTTGTACTGGGTTTTTAATTAGCTTCTTCCTTCCAAAAGCTTCCAAACTCAGAGGCTTAGAAACAGCTTTAAACACTAATAAAGGAGGCCTAGAAACACAGCATTTTGCTTTTTTTTTTTTTTTCTTTTTACATCTTCCAATCTTCTTTTCCTTTTTTTTCTTCAGGGAACCATCTTTCAGCTGCCATGATCTCTTACTATTTTTCTTGCAGGAAGGACCAAATTCTGAAATCACACAACTGCTGAACTCATAATAAGCTATTATATACTGCTAGAAATATCTTAGTACGAAAAAGCCTTAATTTTCTAAGTACTATGCACTCTGTAAATAGCAACTCCTTCCCCCAAAACCTGGCAATCTAAAAACTGTACGTGCTGAGAGCTAAATACAAGTGAAAGGGCATCTTGCTATCGCCCACCGAGGTAATATTTGAGCGAGGCTTTATGGAACTTAATTGCTGTAATCAATGCAGGACTCCACAGACTTTCTAGGACCTCAGGGTTGTTACAGGCTGTACCTTGCAGCCCACTGGCTGGATGGGACCTCACAGTGACAGGGCTGGAAATTCAGTGTGCCCCATTACAGCAACTGCGACCTATTTCTGCAGCTCTGAGTGCGCTGCTGAGTAGCAATGGAGCACAGGTACCCCAAACAAACCAGGGATTTTTTTCTCTCTACTACATAAAATGGAGAAAAAAATCCCCACAGATAATATTTGTTGAGTGTTACCATATCTGTTCCAATTAGGGTATTAGTGCTGAAACATGCCGGTGTTTTGAGCGGTACTTGTTACTATCACCTATTCTCAGGTGGTTTGTACAAAGGACCAACAAGTCAAGCAAACAAACAGTTTATTTTTGGGAGATCAGAAATGGGAACAAACAAATGTCAAAGATGTAAAAAAAGAAATCTCAGGATGCCACTGGCTAAATAGTCTCTCCATATATTTACTGTTGGGATGAACAAGGAAGTACTACGTTCCGCTAGGTAGAAATGCAAATCCAGGAAGCAGGAACGGCCAAAACCTTAGTCTACATCTGAAGTCCAGACACCGTAAGTATTTTTTTTGGAACATAGCACGGTCTGAACATATTTTCTCAAATTCTTAGTAATACCACGAACTTGTGACAAACTATTCCAATTTTACATAGCACAATGGTATTTGACAGTTATTGGAGAGAGTTAAAAATAAGAAACTCAAAGACAAAACCCTTTCTCTTTTTTTTTTTAATAACTGCCTCTAGTATTATCTCAGAATGGATTCTTAATTAAATGGCTTAGGAGAAACAATAGTTTAATATTCCTTCTTATTAGCATCCAATAAGCATTCCGACCAAGAAAAATAATCCTTTAGGAATCACTATCATGCCCACAACCTCTTTGATTTGGCAAAAGCAGTAACAGAGACTGACGATCTCATTCTGTGCTAAAAGCCCCTTCTCTATCGAAATTCTCCCATGCATCAGTAACACAAATCTACAGAAGAAGCAAATGGGACAACATGGGACAACTTTAAGCACCTGGATATGGTTCTTTGCTGCAAGAAGGGGGGGGGGGGGGGGGGATGGGAAAAAAAGCCTTGTCAGGAGTGGAATCTGCCAAGTGCTTGACAAGATTTAAAATCCTTATTTTGGTTTAAATCTTTTGCCATTTTGGGATACTCTAGAAGAGGTACATCTGCTCAAAAAAAAAAAGTCACTGCTGTCAAGGGTTCTGCTAGTGCCCTATAAATCTGCACTGAAATGTAACCAAAAAGGCAGGGAATGGGTATGATCCTAGAGTGAAGTCAAAGCCTGGCCAAAGGTACAAAAAGTATCTAGCAGAAAAAAGAAAAATGTTCAAAGATCATCAACCAGAATATGAAAATCACAAGTAAGGAACTAAAGTCCAGAAGATGGAAGATGGTTGCTTCCTTGCAACCGCCCTTACCTTGGTATTACTCCGAGTCAGTTCCCACTGGGTAGGTACACATCTCACTGAAGTCCTTGCACTTCCAAAGAAGGAGAAGGACAAGGAGAAGGATGTCAATCAAAAGTCATTCAGCTGAACTTTAGGAACTTCCCAAATACCCCTTCTTGGGTAGACAAACTGCTCATGCTGGACAGACAAGCCCTCAACTTACACTGTAGCTGCTGTAATAAAATATTTCATGTCATGATAACATGATGTGATCTAAACGCATACATAAACAATACCCATATTTACCTCCTGTTACAGAAGAGATTTGGGGATGGACATACACTCAGGCATAGCTTACCTAAGTATTAATGCATTCGTGGCACCCCTTGCAGGAGACCGATCACCAAGAGATCTCCATGCTACAGAATAATTCACTGCAAGTCCAAGTGCCCTGGTGCTGCTGGCAGGAAGGAAAGGCTTGTATTAAACTCCTATTTTCTTTAGCGCATTTTGTCATTAACTGAGTGTTTCGTATTTCGTTCTTTACGTGCATTTGCAGAGAGTTTTCCATGCCAGGAGCTCGCTCCCTGGAAGCTATAGGATTGAACGCTCCTCTGGGATCGGGTCCTTGTTTCGCTGCAGTGACTGCTGTGTACATCCTACTTTCCGCAGCACAAAACCTGCAGGAGAATTCAATTACTAAAGAGTTCTCCCCCAGTCCTTTTCGTAAATCCTCTTGTGTGCCATTAGCTCCATGCGGAGGGCACAGCGTCGCTGTGCTCTGCTGTTAAACCAGCGCGTCCTCCTGCGCCCAGCATCTCTCTCCCCGCTTGGCAGCAGGTGGGAAGGCTGCAGAGGCAGCAAACGGCGTGGAGGAGGAGCGCAGGGGGAGGAAGAGGCCTCACGCCGCGCTCCAGCAACCTCTTCCAACCTGCACAGCCACAGAACTGATGAGCCCCCCCGGGGAGCACGACCACTCCTCCCTGCCGAAGGGATGAGCCAGCCCAGCACTGCCTTCGGAGAAAGAGGCTGCCAGTGACAACTGGGGGTGGCAGAGGCCACGTATGTCCCGGTTCTCCCTCAGCCTTGCAGAAGCACGAGCAGTAAGCACAGCCAAGGCTTTCTGAGAAACAGCCAGGGAGATGGCAGTGCCCCTGCTCTGTCCCCAGCGCGGGCTGCCACCTCCACGTGGGGTACCCACAGTTGCCTTCCATCCCACTGAGAATTTATGTGACCCTTCTGCTCAGAGCAATCTCCTAAAGGAGGATTTTTACCCAGCTCTACCAGCAACGCACAGCAGAGTGAGAAGTACAAAATCCCAGACTTTCCCCTCTCTGCCCATTCCTTGGAGGCCGGTTCATGTTATCTCCTTTCCAGAAACAGGGCCTGGAAGTCCCAGGCTCTTGTTAAGTTCCTACTCCACTGTACATCCCGTCAGGGCATACGATGGGCAGGGAACTGCAGAGCGAGCACACCGTGATCACAGGCACAGCCAGGATTCAAGCTGTTTCTTGCTGACATTTCTATCTGTATCGCTCTTGAGCTGTGGTCCTGCTGCCCAAATGCAGCCCCTTCCGTATCTCTCTAGACTGCAGGTCTCAAAGCGGGGAAAAGAGCGTGCAAGCCACGCTACTGAAATACAAATAAATTACCAAATTAATAAGAGGTACCAAATAAGTGAGAGGGCAAAGAAATGCTAAGCTTCGGGGAGGAATGACTCCTCTTCCTCCCCCCGCCCCATCATCCCAAAGCAGTGACCAGTGCAGCTTGGCCAACTGCCTCCCATCTGACAGGAGGAACGGTAACCACAGCTGCTGAAAAGAGAGAAAACCGGAGAAGAGCAGGATCTGGCTTGTTCTCCCTCGGCAGAACCTCTCGCAGCCAAGCTCCATGTCAGCAGAACTGTTTCAATTCAGAGCAAAAGGCAGAGGAGTTGGAAAAGGATAAAATAAAAAAAAAAAATCCAACCCCCCTAGGATCTCCAGAGACTGCAGCATGCATCCAGGCAGGCAAGCAGCCACCTGCGAAACCACTTTGCTCATTTCCTTCCTGAAACAGTTTGATGGGGGAAAGCTGGTTAATCTTCCAGCTGCTGGGAAGCAGCTTTTTGTTCTTCCTTTGTAAGTAATATAGCAACTGCAGTTGGATTAAGAGGCAATACAACCAAAGGGAGGAATTACTTAATGGCTGGAAGAAATAAGCAGGAATCAGGACTCTTGGGCTGCACGTCCCTGAAATACATTAGTATTAGTATCTGCTGAAACCTAGGCTCTCATTTGGTTTTAGTCCTCAGTTCGCTTCTGGCCCCAAATTTCAGAGTAAATGGGCATATGTAATTTCTATTTAGTCCAGATAAGTTTGAAAACATTCAGCAAAATCAGCCTGGCAAAGCAGGCTGTAATGACTTGGGACATAACCTCTCCACAGATCAGTTTCCAGCAGAACAACACTGCAGAGTTTTTATTTATTTACATGGTTGCTTTTGTTATTCTGAGGCTACAGACTAGGATTTCTTTACCTGTAACAGATCAGACCATCTAGAAGAAAGGTAGCCTAGCTTTATTAGGATTTTTTTGTTGGGGAATGCAAAATATTCAGTTCTGATGTCAAATAGATATCACCTATATTTTATAAATTAAATTCTTGCTTATAAAGGAAAACACAAAATATCTGAGCAAAGTTACATTCCTTCGAATGTCTTTTCCTACTTAGCAGATGTCACTTGCATGCCAAGAACCAGAATAAGAAATCTTGTAAACAGAAGCTTCCTCCTGCAGACAACGAAAAGTATATGGAAGTATGATGGGCTTGTGTGCTATACCCAGGCATCTTAGAAATATATTTTAGTACCGAGCCTATTACATATTAAAATGACTATCACAATCATCCCTTAGATATCATGACTATAATGTTAAACTTGGGTCAACCTCAGGGACACACTTGGGCTGATGTAATCAAAGACCCAAGATGTTACGGTCTTAAAAAGTATAAAACCACTGGCTAAGGATCAACCTGAGTATTTTGAACCTGGGGCTGCACACACAAGGAAATATTTGACGTCGTAATCTTTTTCTGGACCCCTCTCAACTAGTAACGTAGTCAGCAAAGCCCTCATCCTGCAAGTGTTTTTTTCAGTAGTATGCTTTTTTCTTCTTTTCCCTATCTTCCAAATGTTTATAGTCCAGTCACTGGGAGGCACAAGGCCTCTTCCATGAAGCATGGTGCTTTACGCATGAAATACACCAAAATACACCGGGGCTCTGAGCAACCTGATCATCATCCAAAACCCTGCATACAAATTCCTGCACAACGTAAGCCTACACAGTAACTGAACGAGCTAGGAGGGTAGTACGGGACACCTCTCTCAAAAATAAGATGGAAAGGTTTTCCAGTGAAATGGAAAGGCGCAAATTTGATTCCAAGCCATCAAAAAGGAAATACTCATACATGACATGCAGAACAGTAGAGTAGTAGAGCTAAAAATGTAACAAAGTTCCTAAATATTATAATAGGTAAAACATCTTCAGCATAATTATAAGTAGTGGCAGCATCAGCACTAGAAATGACATTCAATGGCAAGTTTCAAAGCCGAAGTCGACTTCTTAATTCAGTTCAGCAAAAAAAATTTTCTATGTATCCACCACCACTCTATGAATTCTAAATGTGTAACAGGAAATACTCCAGTCTGTGACTCTTTTCCTCTCTTACACTCCCACTCACACTGTATGTTTACATATAGTAGACCTAATCTATTAAAGAGGAAGATTACTTACCGCATTCCTGAAATTAATCCGTCCTAGGGTGTAACACAACAGCTACTCAACAATGGACTAAAACACTTCCTACCACTCTACTCCTTAGGACAGTAAGTAAAAAATAAACAACAGCTGAAACTAGCCTGTAAAAATGTGGGGAGGCAAAACAGGATTCATTTATCTGTTTTTCCATCTGTCAATAGCCTGTTTATTTTCTAATATGAGATCGATTAAAAGCGCAAAGTTTCAATACTCCTGTTTTATGGTGTGCAAAAACATCTCGAGAACATTTTCACTAGAGTAAGCAGTACACTGGGGACAAAGCTGCTTCTCATATCTTGTCAGAAACTTTGAAAACAAATACACTTGGAGATCATTTTGCCCACTTTGTTAACAGACACTTTAGTGGGTACACTTTATTACAACTGCGTACCAGTAAGGCAATTTTGTTTAAAGAACAAGAGCTCCTGTGAGGTCCGAGTGCCATCATCCCACATCCACTGGTCGGTACGCACATAAAGTGACACCGGGTGTCTCTGCTGAGCAGCTTTCTTGCAGGGCCAGATCAATTCCCTTGTCTCCTCACGCTCTGTTTTGAGGAAACAAAGTGGTGGCAGGAACTTTGCAAGAAACAAATCTAAGATGAATAAAGTCAGTCAGGACATCTGGAAGGTAAAGAGACTACCACAGCTCGGGCTCCCACTCGTTTGCTCTGCTTTTGGCACTCACCTACAGACAGCATCTAGCACTTGCCACTTGCTTGCTTCCGGCTAGGTCAAACAGTCTTTCATTAGCCCAGAAGGTTGTCCTGGCTGGCCAGGAGGCCCAAGAGATGTTAGGAACAAGTCATATCCCACCGCTGGATCTTGGCAGTCTTTGCCTGGAAATCCTGAAATACTGTCATGCAGCAACGGTGTGGATGCCATTTGGCAGGACAAAGAAGAGATCCTCACCAGGAAGGGAACTTGCAAGTCCTCCAGATCTGGCTCATTCTGGTATTCAGACATGAAAACAGCAATGGAGATGCCTGTTTCTCAAGGGTTGAAACTTTTTTCTGCATGTGTGAAGACCAGTGTCCCAGCTGTGAAACGCTGAACTGGAATACCGTAGGAGAGGGTCTGACCCTCTGCACATTGGTCCCAGCACCAGACTTGACAGAGCAGCT
The DNA here is from genome assembly GCA_034008185.1 of Gorsachius magnificus. Taxonomy (NCBI): domain Eukaryota; kingdom Metazoa; phylum Chordata; class Aves; order Pelecaniformes; family Ardeidae; genus Gorsachius; species Gorsachius magnificus. Next base: position 2,076,149 of record CM067085.1, on the reverse strand, counting down.
CCCAGGTAAAGGGGAGTCTGGCAGCTGTAGACCCAGTTTTCTGCTCATCAGCAGGGAGAGCATACACCAGGAGGTAGCTGGAAGCAGGACAATTTCTTCTAAATCCAGCAGCAGCTTTTAAGGCACGCTTGATGCTGCAGATCATAGCTTAGTTTCGTTCCCACCCTGGACAAGCCTTTCACCAATCCAGCTTGAGCCAACAGCAAGGACTGCCTTGGCAGAGGCAGGATGAGTAGCATCGCAGCCTGCTGAATCACGGGTACTTCTTTTCCTAGCCTGGTGTCACTTGGTGACATATTTCTGTGGTATCTGTCATTCCTGGAATGCAGCGGGTTTATTCTTGAGCTTTCATCATGCCAGTTAGGACAGAGCCCTTGGTGCCAGGAGCTCCTGCTAGGTCTCTCACAGAAGCAGCCTTTGCGGACAAAGGCAGGGCTAGCTGCCACTGGATTTCTTTCCTTGGCCGTAATTGAAACTTCTCTGCCCAAGAATGATGCTGGGGCTTGTTTTGTCAGAACCTGATGAGATCAACACTGATCGTTCTGGAAAATAAAATTTTATCATGGCATCTCATGACCTCGCAGAGCAGAGATATCCTAGCAGAGATTAGCTGGCGATATATCAGAATACATCATTTTCCCAGGCAAGAGAGAGATACATTCTTCGGGGGATACACCGATCACAGAAGGAACGTGCTTTAAAAATACTGTCAGAAATCCCACATGGAAAGAAGTTTGTAAAGAAGCAGAAAAGGGGGGTAACCATTCGGAAACATGATTTTATTCACAGGGTTCTTATAAGAGATTAAAGGATGAAAGCTTCTGAAAAAAATTAGTTTGAACTAGTAGGCCAGAAACTTTCAGGCTGTAGCTGGCTCTGTGACCAGGAAAGGGAACGGGGAGGATGCCTCGGCCACCTCACCCTATAGCTCGTCCCATGGGGGGGAGAGGTGCAAAGGGCTCGTTTATGGCCATAATAGACACAGCTATTAAAAAAAAAAAATAATCCTGCAGCCTCATACCTGCCAAAAGCACCCAGTAAGGCATCTACAGCAACACATTTTCAAAGCAAGCCTGATATTTATGATAATGTAATCGCTAACTGTGATGCCATTGTACCAAGGACAAACGGCCCATGGGAGGAAGCAGAAAGCACAAGTGAGCTGAGCAGCAAGAGAGTTGGTTTGCGAAGAAATGTCCCAGCACGGGAAAAAAACCAAAAGAGGACTCACAGAGAAAATGTATTTGGTATAAGCAGAATTCTCTCAAAATAGAAAGGGTTGTGGAGTTTTATATGAAGTGTTAGCAGCTCGTTCAAACACGCACTTCACCCCTTCAGTACTCAGCAAGATGATAGGGAGTATTTTTTCCTCATGATTTCTTCCATGTCGCTGTAATAAATCAAATCACTGCCAGGCTACATTCCCCATGCTGGTGAAACAGCACAACCAAATAGCTCCATCTCTGCAACATATAGCCTTTGTACTATCTGACGTTTTTAGGGAAAAAAACCAAAAACCAAACAACAGAACAAACCAGAAGGGCAGACTCTTGTCCCCCTTGTCCACTTCCCCCACAGTTTTTTTGCTTTTCTATACCCCTATGAAAGCTAAAATCCTCACAGCCCTGAGGAGCAGAGTAGACCCCGTAGCCCACCATTGCTCCTTCTGAGCCCTTTCCTCAAAACACTTAAACCCCCTTCCTGACAAGGCTAGCTTTATTGAGAAACAGAAAATGCAGGTTAATGTCCTGGGCTGTGCATGCACAAAATCAGGCACCACTGGCTTTCTCCAGCTCTCTGGCTGACTCTGGACATACGGGTAATCCTCCATATCAGAAATCAAGTTTTCCTGATCAGCACTGTGGGGTAGACAAAGATAGATCAGTGGGCACAAGACAGTCATCAGAACTTGGACAGACAGACAGACAGACACACACCTCACCCCCCCACCTCCCTTTCTGCTCTGAAAGTCCTCCTTCAATTTTCAGAGAGTAACAGAATCGCTGAGGTTGGAAGGGACCCCTGAGCCCAACCCTCCATATATACATATGTACACATATGTATGTGTATATATAGACACAAATCCCTCATCTGCCTAAAGTGAGTATGTTAGGAACCGAGCCAAGTTAAGGAAAGACAGAACCTTAGACACAGGGAAGGTAATGAAAGATGCAGGAGCGAGGAAGAGGAGGCCCCGAAGTTATTCAGCACACGCTAAACTACACGCTAAACCCTCCTCCAACCCACCCAGCTGCCCACGTCTCCTCTCATTTTTCAAGAACTGCTCTCTTGTGTCTTTTTCCAGAGGAGGAATCCCTTCTGACACCCAGTAACACAGAGAGAGATGGGCACAAACCAGTGCTCCAGCACATGAGCCAGTAAGCTTTAATGGGGGCAAGGGAGCTCCAGTCCAAACTTTCTTTTCTTTCGTTTATGAAACAATCAGTGAGAAGTTCCCTCTAAGCCACGCTCCTGAACAATTTCATACGTGGATGATGTTACACCAGGAGCGACTGGCAGGCAGCTAGATTCATTTGGAGTGCACAGGTCCATGACCTGAAAGACATCACGGGAGAAGAGAACCAAGATGCCCACTAGTGATGGACCTCTCCTTCCAAAAGAGGGAAAGTACCTGGACAAAGAGGCTGTTAACCTCCTCGCCGTGCTCCATGCAGAAGCACAAACATATCGCACCAGAATGTAAGTACATGTCGAAGACATGGGAAGAAGGAGGGGACACGGCAAAATGAGAGATGCTCAAGAACTGAAAACAGTGAACTGTTGCCATGAAAATCAGCAACAACGCACTGTGGAAAAATACGGAACAGGACCTGGCGAAAGTTTGCAAGCAAATCTTGACACCACCTGCAATCCCTACAGAATTCGGCATTCAGCCAGCTAAATGACATTTTGAAATTAATTACTGGATTCCAAATGACCATGAACAGTTGTCAGGCTTGTCCTGTTTGTAAAGCAATCTGCATTTGTGTAAGTTGCTGATTTTTAAAACCAGGCTCTACTACTTCTGTAAATGCATACTCAATGGAAAAACATCTAACAGCTCAGTATCTCACAAGCAAAGTGTGTTTTAGGGAGATAGGGAAGCAAGCCATGACCTCAACAAATCCTAGGTTAAGCTTCTCCCCTTGTTATTTATTATTCCCATGATGTGTTCCTTCAGCACCAAGAGCCACATTCCTCCCTCAGATGCCCTTCAGCCCAGGGAGAGACATTTATGCTTCGTAGCAGCGGCATTTTCTTAAGCACTGGGAAAGTTTTAAAGCAATCTGTAGTCCAGGATCAGCACATTTGTGAGAAGCCCTTGTCATTTCAGCTGCACTCCGTGGTCATTCAAAGAGTTCACCAGAAGGAACCCAAACGCAGGAGTAAAACCATAGTTAATCACACACCTTAGTCCCTCACATGAACAAACAGTATTACTAAACACACAGCATCCCAACCAGGGGTAAACCCACAGCATCCCAATCAGGGGAACACCTACTTGCAGTTGAAATCAAAAACCATACACTGTTAGCTACTCCTCATTAGTTTCTTTTGTTTAGATGACTTGAAGCTTTTTTTTTTTCCTTGCCTTTTAAAGTATGTTAGCTGAAAAAAGTACCTCTCTGGAAACAGCAGGTAGTAATTTATTAAAATTATTTATGGTTCTTACTAAAAGTTTTATTTGACTACCATACTATCAAATCACAACGTTACATTTAACAAATGGAAGATCTGAGTAAAACACAAAACCATTTCCATGTGAGCACTAAACATCAGACATTGTATGAATAGCTAATGTTGTAGTAGCACTGGGACTTCGGAAATTTTAGTGGGGAAAACCTAAGAAAAAATACCCAATCAAACCCCAAAACAGAACACAAGCTAGCTTTCCAACCCCTGTAAACCCTTTAGACAAAAGAAAAATGTCAGGCAGATGATGATTTGTTAGTCAAGGCAATCTATTAGGAACTAATGGAAATGAAAATACATTTGAAACTGTCAAAAACACAGAAACACTTTGACCGTGTAAAAGCCAAATCTCAGTGAGAATTCAGAATGTTTAGTGGGCAGAGGATAATATCTTTTCATCAGGAATTATCGAATATGTTCCCAGTCAAGACAGACTTCAGTGCACACTTGAAACTAAAACCCCCAAATAAACAAAGAGCAAGTAGGTAACTGGGAGCAGCTAGGCAAACGATCCTGGACAGACTAGGTCCTGACATTACTCATCCCCAGGTTTTATTTGACAGCTGCATGAAGCCTTCTGCTTCGCCTCAGCTGCCCATTCTACAAAGATGTTCTGTAGAATGACCTGGGAATTACAAAACTCTCTACAGTAACTGGCTCTGGGACAGCAGAAAGAGATGCCAGTCTCCGCAGGCACAGAGAATGAATTTCAGAAGAGAGTGCAAGTGAATGCCTACCCCTGCAGCCCCGCCGTACGTGCTCTGCGGGCACCCCCCTGCCCGGGGCAGCCCGTCCAGCACCCCTCCTTTGAGAGGGGTACAAACCAGACTACACCAGCTCCCACTTTAAATATATTTGCTGTGTAAACAGCGGGCTGACGTTTTGGGCTGCAGCTTCTGCGTGGGTCTATGCTTATCGCAAGCAATACTGCAGAACAGTTTACAAGTACACAGAATGCAACAAGTCTTTAAAATTACGCTAACTGGAAGAGTTTTGTAGTATGATCACCAAAGAGACAGGATGAAAAACACTTCTAAATACGTTTTGTTTATTTCTTATTCTCAACCTATGACAACTGAGCAAGCAAAGACCACCCCTCCTTCTCCTTCAGAGATCAGAGAGGTACCATACAGAAATCCAATCAATACTTGAATATGAACTTCCCCACCAAACATAATCGTGTTTCTCTACCTGAGCAGCATCCAGAGATCATCTTGCCTCAGTTGCCATGAGAAAAAGTGTACACTAGCAAGGAATGACTGGTGTGAGGAGTAATGCCACCGAACTGAGAAAGTACACTGTCCTCAAACACTGACCGTTTGCATGGTGAATAGAACACGTTTTCCTACTATTTCCATCACCTCTTTCCTAAAAATTCTCTGCAATGCTCTCTCAAGAATTATATGCAATAACTGGAGACAAAACCTACAGATCAGCATGGTTTTTACACAGATGTCACATCAAACTTTTGCATAGTGGAACGAATGCCCAGCATCACAGCAGTCTCTTTTCTGGCTCCTGCAGCATACACACGTCGTCACCAAGTCATGGTAATACCACAACCTGTACCACTGGTTAACAATACACCGGCACGACTCCAGGCAGAGCCTTCCACCCTGATCATAGAATCATAGAATCACTTTGGTTGGAAAAGACCTTTAAGATCATCAAGTCCAACCTTTAACCTAGCACTGCCATCCCACCACTAAACCCTGGCCCTCAGCACCTCATCTCTCCTTCTTTTAAATACCCCCAGGGATGGGGACTCCACCACCTCCCTGGGCAGCCCATTCCAGAGCCTGACAACCCTCTCGGTGAAGAAGTTTTTCCCAATGTCCAACCTAAACCTGCCCTGGCGCAGCTTCAAGCCATTCCCCCTCGTCCTATCGTCCATTACCAGGGAGCAGAGGCCGACCCCCCCCTCACTCCCCCCTCCTTTCAGGCAGTTGGAGAGGGCGATCAGGGCTCCCCTCAGCCTCCTCTGCTCCAGACTAAACCCCCCCAGCTCCCCCAGCCGCTCCTCGTATGACTTGTGCTCCAGACCCCTCCCCAGCTTGGTTGCTCTCCTCTGGACCTGTTCCAGCAAGGCAACATCTTCCTTGTAGTGAGGGGCCCAAAACTGAACACAGCATTCGAGGGGCGGCCTCACCAGCACCGAGTACAGGGGCACGATCACCGCCCTGCTCCTGCTGGTCACACCATTCCTGATACAAGCCAGGATGCCATTGGCCTTCTTGGCCACCTGGGCACCCTGCTGGCTCAATGCATCACCTAAAGCCATTACCACTGCAGATGAAACACACACCTATCCCCACACATATTGCCAGTATGATAGCGCTATATGCTGTGATGATATGCTCTATATTGCACTGCCAGCCACTATTTCCCAACTCCCTGCTACAGCCCTGATGTGCCAGGGCTGTAGAAATTATTAGAGAGTCTAGGCAGGCTTCTGCGTACACAGTCCTTCTCACTGCCCTTTTTATGGCAATCTCTGAACATGAGCTACCAGGGTCAGTCTCACCCGTGTTCAGTTCCTATAAACACCGAAGGACTTTTGGGATCTAAAATGCTTTTATGGATCTGGGCATGAATCCCACCAAAAATATTTATCTAGTTCTTGGTGACAGAGTTTGAACTCGCATAGTAGCTTCGACTGAAGCACATTGTCCTGGCTTACAAACCAGTAAAGGAGAAATCCTGCTTCTCTGGTGTACTGAGAGCCCCCTCTAGCACCGGCGGCAGGAGGCAGGCTGTGGATGCAGGAGTAGGAAGAGCCCAAGGGAAACCAGAACTGGTTTGGATCCAGGCCAAATGACTGAGAGAAGTCAAGAAAAGAAAGTGTGTGTACAGCTTTGGAGATGGAGACGATGCTGGAGAAAAAGCGGATAGGTAAAAGCAGTTAACAAAAAGACCTACTACAACATAGGTGTACAGGGCAAGAAGAGACCACCTTTCCTCCTCCTCTAGAGATCAGAGAGGTACCACAGAGAAATCCAATCAATATTTAAACACGAACTTCCCTACCAAGAAGACAGGCAGAAGATGAAGGCATAAATTAAACACCATCTTAAATGACTTGACCACAAGGAGGAAGACGACGACCTGAATGGGAAACACTGGCATTATTAAGCAGAAAGGCACGCGGAGCGAGTGCTGCAGGCTGTCACCGGCTCCCGCTGAGCGGTGACACTGCGCAGCACCCTCGCTTCCACGCAGGCATGGCCACGGCCGTGCAACGGGGGCTCCTCACCCCAGCCATGTCCCCAGCCCTCGCCAGTCCTGTGCCAGGCCACCCCTTCCTCTCTCTCTGCTCTTTTGCCTGATGCAAAGCCAAGCTGAACTTCGAAGCACCTATCCAAAGGCACCTACTTCCACCAGCCCTGATATCCGACTCAAGTACGCAAGATAAAGCCTCTCACGTGTTGACAGGCATTAAATTTACACCTTGTGAGAAGCGAGGAAAGCCATTTCACGTGCTCAGGTGCTGGTCTGAAATGAGTGCTTTGGAGGTATAAATATAAACCAACAATCTAAAAGGGACCGGTCTGATAGTTCTGCAGGTGCAGAAAGGGTGACGCTTACGTGCAGTGGGTGTCACTCCCGATCACTTGCTGGGGCTGGGAAGGACTCTTGCACTAGAGGGCACTTATTGGTAACTCCTGGAGAGAATTTTTCACTGACATGCTGTTTTAATAGAAAATGTAACTTTACAGAAAATGTAATTTCTTATGGTAGGGTTTTGTTGCAGTCTGTTTCTGAAAAAGATGGGAGTCTACTGAAATCAAAGAGCACTGTGAAATTCTGGACGGACCTATCAAGCAGCATTCAGATCTTTCCCCGCCATAAATAGATACACACCTATTAGTTCACAAATGTGGAGGTAAAGCAGTATCATTTGCTTACCCAGTGGACCTCACTGCCTTAAGCCCCCTGTGCTAATGGGTTTTTATGCCCTAGTCTCTTGTTATCGGGAACGTAAGATACTTCCCTACAAGGCAAACAAGCTTTCATTCCCAAAAGGGTGACCCTGTTTAGAACTACCCAAAAGCACTAAAAAAAGCTCCCCCAAATCACAGGGCAGGGCAACAAACAAGGCAAAAATCTTCACTGGGAAGAATGCACCTTTGTGCACCTTCCATCACCTGCAAACCTGCACTTTGTGTTCATTACAAGGGCACTTGTGCCTGCAGAAGTTGTTTGCTTCCATATCTCTGCGCCTCTTTTCTTCGGCGTGGCAACTGCTTTTTGTCTACAATCACTGGTTGGTTTTTTCAGCTTCAACAGTGTAATTTTCCTCCTCCAAAAAGCCTCACAGTAGCTAGTGCATCATCTACTTCACATTAATCATCACAGCTGGTAATGGATTGTAATACCCATGCACACACACTCAACTCATTTCTTTATATTTACATAAATAAAAGTATGTATTTTCGCATATATTTTATACATATGCACACATACAAACACAGTATAATAGTAACTCCAATTACAAAAATCATCTATATATCTGTTCACTGTTTAAAAATGCCATGTTTGTTCCTGGTTTTAACAGGAAAATTTCATCTGCACGCTTCTCCTAGGGTGCTCTCTGATCAGTAAATCTGTGTATTATCTACCAGAAGAGATCAGGTATAAATTCAGTACACACTTCAGCTTTCCTGTCTTGAAATGTTGTGATTTTATAGTACCTTTCCGTAAGTGAGCATGTTTACTCTCCGTAAGTGCCATACACTGATCATTCACCTTTTCCTCGAATGCAAATTAAAATTTGCTATGTACACATAGGACTTAGAACACGTACAGTTTTTATTACTGAAAAAAAACTCTTTATGGATATTTGAAGTCACTGTGCCATTCAGCTGATTTCAAACTGTAGTACCATGAGGTTAGCTTGAAGCAGTTCAGAGGCACTTGGCAACACACATCTATTTCAGACCAGTGAAGATCGACAAAGGTTAACCCTTGATCACAGCTGCTGCTCTTCCCTCTGCTTTCATCGATAAGGGACAGATTCACCATGATAAACCCAGCCCACTAGCTACTCTCTTTACATTGCAGGGACAAACCCCAAGAAAGGAGGGCGAGGGGATTTTCGTTTTGGCCCTATCGTTAGAGCTAGGCACAGCTTTAGCTCCTACCGCATCTCCGCAGAAGTCCTGCTTGGGAGAGCGCCTAAAGCACGCTCAGCAGCCGCACCAGTTAGGCTCACTCTGGAGCAGCTACTTTCCAAGCCGGAGGTTGAGACAGACCTTGTGAGAGAACGCTGCTAATCCACCAGGTTGCAACAGCTTTCTGCTACTTCGGACACGCGCCAGGATCTCCTTCAGAGAAAATGCAGATTGAACATGGTCCACGTGCAAAATAATGAAAACTGGGGTAAAAGATAAAATGATTTGTTAGCTCTTATTTCTTGCTGTGAATATTAGGCCATTACCATAGAAAACGGCAAATGCCTACTTTAGGAAGATGTTACTGTACTAGAGTGACTCATCTTGATAGGGTTTCTTTTATGCTAGAAGCATTGCAAGCAGCACAAGTCCTCGATCACATCTCCCTGTGCTTCAGGGAATGAAAGAGCACGTAGAATATACAAAAGCTCATGGTTCCTTCAGTTCACTAGCTGCACAACATCTGGGCTAAGCCTTCCAGATCCTAAAACCCAGAACAATACAGAGGCCTTTAATCTTTGCACGCTCATGGTTATTTTCTCATAACCGCAGGGAACCGGTATTCTACCCTTGATTTGTTTTTCACTATATTAATTCTATCACGTTGGCTCTCTTTGGCTTGAAAGTAATACTCATATGACCCATCACGCTACCTGTTTGCCAGAATATTGTCTCAGCAGGCATTCTCAAATCATGAGTCAGAATCCAAAATAATATTAAGGTATAATGTTTTAAGCAAGTGGTTCAGGAGCATAAAGCAAACGAACACTCGGGGAATTTTATCTCCTTTGTGTCTGAGCCTTTGGGGTTTATGGCCTCTAACTTTCCCATATGACTGTGAGATCTAGATTGCTTTTAGGGTTTGGTGGTTTGGTTTTGGGGTTGGTTTCTTTTGTTAATGAAAGCTGAAGTTCTCACATATTCCCACGATTCCGGAAGTTAAGTCTATCAAAAACACTCTCAAGTACTGAGAAACTGTAAAATTACAAAAGTTGCAAACAGTGTTACCATGAACTAGTTAAGAGAGTAATAAGGAACCTGGAAATGACTTCTTCAACCCAGTCCTTCGAAGTGGACAGCTAAAGACCTAGTTCCCCTCTTCTGTTACCGACATGATTCTTGCAGTACAAATCCTAATGCAGATGTCTGTGTAACAGGTAGGACTCTGGTCTTCTGCTGTCATTAAAACTGCTTTCCCAAACAATGTTCTTGGAAAAAATCAGCGGGGCTTTACTGAAATACGTGGAGTTAAGCATCTCAGAAGCACCCTTGAAGCCCACCAGGTGTTGTCTAAGTGAACTTTAAAATCTGGCTCTTCTAGGTAAAACATTTCTTCTACAGCAACCCGTATCCAGCGAGTTAGCCTTCTTAGCCATGCTACTATACTTTTAAGTTGTCTTTTTAAGCGCATATTTATACTTTGCTGAAAGACATTATACCACAAGACAGATTCAGGAGTGAGAACAGTTCCCAAGAATTCACGCTTTGCCTTACAAACGCCTGGTTTACAGAAACATCCAGTTGGATCCTAAAACACATCCCTAAGGGAACCAACACACTCGGATGCACTTGGCATGGCAGCTTGTAAGCAGCAGTGAGAGAAAACACAAAACAAAAATTAACACATGCGTACTAAAAAGGCAGGAATTTCTAAATTGACCCGAAGAAGCACAGTTTTGAAAGAATTCAAATACGTAGTTTTGAAGGATTCAGATAGGTGGGGGTTCCTCTCGACAGGGTGTACCGCATTATTTAATTCCAACCCTGCACAGTTGCGGTTCCTCTCCCTCTGAAATAAAAGGACGCTAAAACAAGTTGCTAGTACGTGAGGCAACACGTAGACAGATTACACCTCCCCGTCCTAGACCGACACGACCTCGTCGTCAGGCAAGGAAAAAAAAAGCCTCGTCTGAAGCGATACAGGATCCTGTCCGTTCTCCTGGGGATACCACATCATACGATACATGCGTCCGCGCTGACGTACGCTCTATTTGATGTTATAATCTGTGTATTTTACGAGCTGGTCACAACGCCTTACGTAACAGACCCCTGTTTAATATGGAGCAGCGTGTTCCATCACCCCGGCGATCCCAGCAGTTTCCCTTGCCCCGAGTTAATTCTGCTCCACAGGGCTCCTGCGCAGCTACTGCCGGGAAGCAACGCCGCTTGGACAACCCGCACGAACGTGTCTCATTTTGGGTGTAAAGCTCTGACCACGGTAACGGGGGGGGGGGGGGCCGCGCTGCCAGAGAACCATTTTGTGAGGGATGTCACCAGTTTCCCAGCAAGGCTGTTGCAGACTCTGGGGGGGAGGCGGTGGGAAAATCATTTCCCAACGAAGAACGCCAGCCTGTCCCGGGTTCTTTTGGGCAATAAAGGTACCTGTCACCCCGACGATGCCTTGGCCACCACGGCACCCGTACCGCCGTTTTGTTAATCCATCCCAAAGGGGCCCACGCTGACCGGCTGGCTGGCATACAGATGGCAGCCGAGCAACTTCTCCTGCTGTTTTGTCAACCGTGCACCGAGTATTGTGTAATTAGCAGCTTGCCCTGCTACGCTGATGAACGGAACGGGAGCAGGAGCCGGCGCTGCCCGCCTGCCCGCCCCGGGAGGCGCCTGCCCACGGGTGACCGACGGCAAGCTCTGCCGGGGCCCCGAAATACAGCCCCCCCCCCCAAATTACTGACGGAGGAGCATTTCGGTGGCTCCGACCGGCACACGCCAGCGCCGGTAACGAAGCGCGGGGGGGGGGGGGGGTGTGCGCTGCCCGCCCCCCTCCCTGGCACTCACCGCCTCCGAGTCTTCAAATCCATGCAGGTACAAATTGTCGTACATGGAGGTCCGCTGACGCCGGGCGCCTCTCTGGGTGCGGAACCGGCGCTGCGAGGCGCCGCGGGGGAGGGGAAGGGGGGGCCCGAACGGCGGAGGCCTGTGCGGCGGCGGGGCCGAGCCTGCCCTCTCAGCGCTGCGGACGCCCCAGCCGCGGCGCCGCCTCCCGCGCCCACCGCCGCCGCAGGTGCCCCTGCCGGCGCCGCGCCGCCCCGCAGCCCCCCCCGCGCCTTCCCGCCCGCCGCGGCCCGCTCCCCGCACCGCCGCGCCGCCATTGGCTGCGACGCGCCACCGCCGCGCCGCCTTGGCTGCGACGCGCTACTGCCGCGCCGCCATTGGCTCGCGCCACAGCCACGCTCCCGAGCACCGCTGCCCCCTGCCGCCACCTCGGCAACCGCCTCACGGCGCCCGGCCGCAGCCCTGAGGAACTATCGACGGCGGGTGCCTGCAGGCGCCGGGGCCGCCTCTTGCCGGGGTGCCCGAGGAGGAGGCGAGGGGAGGCAAATAACGGGGGCATTTCCTTCTTTCCCACAGCCTCACTTCTTCAAGATCCCAGCGAACAGCGGTTCGTTTCTGAGGAGAAACACACACACACACCCCCACACACACCCAGGTCCGGAAACAAACCAAACCCTAAACATTAAGAATCAAAAGAATGCAAGTTTGGGTCTTATTGACAAGTAAATTAAGAAACAAATTTCTAAAACGGGTCCTACTGGAGCTCTTAACACTGAAGTTTCTGGTTCCACCTCTCATTTCAAATAACGGCTTGTTTCTGGGGAGTATCCGCCACACACCCCCGTTACCTCACAGTTTGCCAACGAGACAGGCAAACCTCCTTCCACACGTGAAGAAACCACGTCCCGAGAAGCTAATTGACTAACGGAGTCAGTCACATGGTGAGTAAATGGCAAAGCCAGCCCTTCACGCGTGTGCGTGTCCCCACTTCCCATCTCATACGCTTAAGCACTTCAATGTTTCTCTTCCCACAGCATGAGAACTTGTAGTGGGCAAGCAAAACACTAGAGAATAGCCCTACGTGATAAAAAAGTAAACAATTAATTAAAACAGAATTACAGGGAAATAATTTACAATTTACTTCCTATCCTTATTAAAAAAAATATATTTTAAATCTCATCTTCAGTGCAATCTGATCCAACATCTGTGTTCACAAACGCTTCCTATTTGTCTTTTCCATTTGCTTCATCTACTATTCCTTCCAAAGGCTTAATTTAGTTCTGCAAAGTTACCACTAATCACTTGGCAAGTGTCCAACAGACATCAGAAGCAAAGCCAAAGGTGTTATTCTTCCCACAGTCGCAATTTCTCACAAATTTCATCAAAGATTCCCCAAAGTTATGGTAAGTCTTATTCACAACCTACTCCTTTCTCCGATGCCCTCCATGCATTCTTTTGCTTGTGGCCATATAACCTCCTGGTTTGCAAGAGCTTGTCTGTCTACATAGAGAGGAAGCATGGTCCCACAAATGATCAAGAGAAGAATCCTGTGGTTAAAGTTTAGGTCTTTTGAAGTGTTGTTCAGCACCAAGTCCTCAGTCTACGAGATCTTCCAAGGAACAGCAACTTCGTCTCTAGTCCCGTGCAATGAGCTCATTGCCAATGTTAAACCAACAAACAAAAAACACAGCGAGTAGTTAATTAATAATGAATCTCTGATGGCTTTTCAGTGGTCCATTTCAAACAAGACAGCACTTCTGTCAAACCGCTCCTGGTGGAACAGTTGTTCGGAGGACAGAAACTACTTCTGTGATCAATGCTAACTGGCTCCTTCCTGGCCATCTTGACCAAGAGTGGAACGGCCCCCGAGACTGAGCAGTGGCTCCTCCTCGTCCTGGGGGTTACCCTTCCAGTTGCTTTGGGGCTGAAGGCCATAGCCAGCATGTTTTGGGGCACTTCATGGTGGTTTGAGCAAGCCTGGATGAAGGAGGATTTCAGCATCTAAGATTGTCTTTAAAAGTCTCATTAAACTCCCTATACAGGAGTTAATGGATCAATTTTTAAGGCCTGGGCTATGGAGCAGGTCCCTTTCCCCTCACCTTGGAGATCTGTGATGTTACAAATCACACAGAGATTATTAAAAATATATATTTAATGACTCAACTTGAAAGGTTCCTAAAAGATGCTATAAAAACACAGCTCATTAAATAGGCACCGTACTCGAAAAATATCTAACCTAAGGGTCAGTTGCACAATCTCCTTCAAGCATTTAGCTTCGGTGCCTAAAATACAGCACTTAGGCCATTAGGATAGGGGCTCTGAATCACCCTTGAGGAGCCTTGAGTTATTTCGTCCCAGTCTGCTTGCAGGGCCACAGGCAGATCTGGCAGTCCTGTCCCCCGACACCTCCTCATGGCTACCAGGTCCTGCCCCTGCCCTCCCTGCCCACCCTGCTGCCAGCACAAGGGCTGGGACATGGGGGAGACCTGAATTGCTCCCCGCAACAGAGCAAACCTTGGTAAGGCCAAACATACACATTAACACCTGCTGTCATCGTCTAAGGCGGATAAAATTATTAGAAGATCCAAAAAAATACAGGAACCTCCGCGTTTATAAGGTTTTTTCCCAGGCATGTGCCTAAAATGCAAAAATGTGAATACCTGTAATACAGAGAAACTCTAAATCAAAGAGCTTTTTGAATATTATGAGGTAATTTATCCAAGAAACACACAATGCAAAGCAACAGAGGTAGCATGCCGAAGTGAGAGAACAAGATGTCCGGCTCTTTTTGTCGGAAAAGTAATCAGGCTCTCAAAATACACTGAAAGAGCAGGAGGCTGGATGGAGCTCAGAAACAGGGAGCAAGAAAGGTTTGCAAAGGGGAGGATATACAAGCTAAGGAAAAGAACTCAAAATCTATTTCAGTGACAAGCCATCACTACCCTACCGTTACACATCGTGCAGGTTCCTCTATACATGACTGCTAGGCTACGGGGCATTTTTCAGTAAATGCACGTTACGTTTTTATGGTGAGGGACGCTGTGTTACACTGTGGTCGTCATCTCTGTTGGCTTCCAGAAAGTCAAAATCTCTTTGGTTTCAACTTACAGGATAGCTTAGCACAGGCAAAATGGAAAGAGTGCAATGGGACACAGTTGAAAGCCTCATCTTTTTTAGGTGATCTTCCCAAAAAGTGGTTCAAACAAAGAAAAAAAAATCCACTACCAAAACAGACGAGGGTCACACATTAACTGAAGGTTTTGAAAGATCAAAATTGACCCTGGCTTATTTCCAAAAGGGAATACAGGTGATCTGATACTGTTAGGCAGGGAATTCCACTGCCTGAGGCCATGGAGGAAGGCTCTGGTACCTGTCACCTTCAGTCGGCACTTGGCTAACACTAAAGCAACGAACACCCAAACCCCCATCAGTTCATGTGTGTGTGTGCATGCATAGCTGTGAGAGGCACGGTGAAAACATGTAATGGGTAAATGAGCTGAACTGAGTCTTTTTAAGTTAAAACCCTTTAAAATACTACTTTTTTTTTTTTTTTTAACAGTGTCAGTTGCTGCATTATACATTTTGTTTGTATCATTCATTTATGAATAATCTTCAAAGACTGGTAAATAGGCATTTTCAAGCAGTCCTGTCTCTGCTTTTAATGGGATTTAGCCATGGTGTGTCGCAATCTCTCTAAGCATGTGGGATATTCCTCACTGAGGATTTCTACCCTCTGATGACGTTGCCAGGACCACTATGAAGTAGGACGCACACGGATTTATTGCAATATTGTATGCAGGGAGGGTACGTTGTCCTTGATCTCAGCCCACCACTCCACATGTTCCCAAGGGCACAGGAGATTTCGAAGGAGATGTAAACAAATGACCACAAAACAATCTCGTTTTTACAGGACCTACCCAATGCGTCTGTGAAAAACCAGGCTGTCCCATCACTGAAGACGCGTAACGTGAGTTCACGTGGCTGAACAACGAAGGTATCATTCAGAATCACTTTAAGGGCCATGAATTTTTATTAGTCCTGAGAAGCCTCCTCCTTCTCAGGACTTTTTACAGGCTTCATAAGAAGCCTGAAGTTAAAAGGACAGGCTTGCCAGAAAAGCATGCTGGACTCGGAGCAGAATGGGCAACAACAGCTAACAGACAAAACCCAGTCAGTCTTGTTCTCTTCCCACACTCAGCAGCAGCCAAAGTCAAAGTCATCTCGTGAAAAGAAATGCAATTACTCCACGCCCTGTTAACGGCAACCCTTGCTTCGCAAGCAGGGCTATTCAGGGAACCCAGGAGTCCTGGGCACAGACCCGAGGGACTTTGGATCGCCTGTGCACCGAGCACCCCCTCACAGGCAAATATATAATCACGACTGGCTGAAAGTCTTTGGTCTCTTACATGGAAGGAGCTGGTTCTCTGTGCTTCCTTTTAATCTTGGGGCTGGAGAATGATCCTGCAAACATGAACCTTAAGACAGCACTTCTTATAGCTGCTGTTTCCACATGGCTACCTAAGGTAATATTAGCATTTGGAAAGAGTCTTCTAAGACCTCCACTGACCGGTAAGTCACTGGGGATACAGCACAGATGAACACATCGTCTTCTGGCCTCAAATAAATGCAATGCATAGAAATTCTGCATAAACCAAGAGCAAATAACAGTGATGAACTATACCTGCCCTCAGATACTACCTACCAAAAACTCCCCCTGAGCAGAAATGGGAACCACACAACAAAACACAAGAATTATTCCAAAGAAAGAATTCCTCCTGAAGTTAGGGGCCACATAAGAGACTGGGCTCAATTATAATTAAACTGCTCCTAGCATTTTGAGCCAGCATTAACATTAAAACCAAGATTTTATTGCACCCTATTGGGGGGTGGGGTAAGGGAAGGGATTGGAAATCAGAATATTTTGAGCATCCCACAGACCTCTGAAACACTCAGCTTCCTCCAAATACTCTGATCCCACTCAAGATTATTCATATTCTCCCTTTTTATTAAAGCCAACCCTTTCTGAAGTACAAAGGAAGTCTCTTTGAGACATGCATCCATATATTCCTGAATATCAGTTATTTAGTCATTTCTGAGCAATGCAAATGTGGGAATACTGTTTTTTTCCCAGGGCATGCATTTTGTACAGAAGCATAGGAAATTTTATTTATAGCCCAATCTAATGATTACACAATCAAATGACAGCACTTGTATGGTTCTTTTAGGAGATGTAGCAATGAACTATTTGCATAAACACACTAAAGTGCTATTTGAATAAATGCGCAGTAACTAGATTGCCAAGTCAAGTAAATGCCTCAGCACTGCAGTGCGCAAAGCCAGGATGTAAGTCAGCAAGTTCTCTCTTTTTCGTACTTCAACAAATTTCACTTTCACCTGGGATTTCGCTGTTACTCACTCACTGCGAGTCGTGCAGCAGGGCTGCAGGCCTCGATGCCTCTCTTCCTGCTACTGTGGAGGAGAGAAGGATCGACAGGAATATTAACCCTAAAGCAACAACACCCAAACACCAGCTCAGCGAAGGTGAGAAGCTCTCTATGGCCTCCTCCTGCTCTGACAGTAAGGTTATGATCCTGGACTCTCCACATTACCTAGGGGTAATGAGGCAGTATCCCCGCAGCGGGTGAGGGTGTATTAACAAAATGCATGAGTGGTTACATTAATAGCACATTTGGATACGAACCCACTCCTCCTAGCAGATCTGAGCACCCAGAAGACTCCCAAACCCGCAGTCTTCATCAGCATACTTTGTATGAAACAGAAGCATTGGGTTTGATCTTCCATTCCCTGAATTCTGGGACCTGTTGAAGAAAATTGCTCTCCCCCATATAATGCAGCTCTTGTTGAAATCAGCAGAATAGCCCAAGTATATATTTCATTAATGTAAAGGAAAAGGACTGTCAGCATTCTCCAGCAATCCACCTAAGGCAGAACTTGCTTCCATCAGTTGGAAGGAGTCCAACTTCTCACTCTCCTAAGTTATTTGGCATAGCCCAATCGCTTACCCCTTCTCCCTCTAAAGCAATTTCTTTCTTTCTCTCCTCCTCCGTTTTGTAATACAGATTAGATAAGCATCTGATTCAGTAACAACAGCTTCTGCCTTGGGGTGGAGGTACCAATAAGATAACCTCTGGATATCCCCACTAACCCCGTTTTCCAACATCTCATGAGCAATGAGAACTGGATGACATCCATGGTATTTGGCGGTCCTTGAAGCTATCAGCTGAATAAATATGTATTTATGTTTCAAAAGAAAGAAGTATTGTGCTGTTTGGGATGCGTCGTGGCACAGAGGATTCTGCGCATGTAACAGTTTTATTCAAGAAGACTACTGGATGGCATGCTTTAATTCTTTGAATTTTAAGTAATAAATTAGTCTGGTAGAGTCTAATCTGACAGTTCTTCTGGAGGAAGTGAGGTGTCACCTATTCTAAAACACATTTATCTGACACTGTTATATAAAGGCTGCTATAATTAAAGAGAGTGTGAAGACTTCATTGTCACTTTCGCTTGGTTTAAAGCACCTACAATGAGAGAGGTAACTGGGCTACATTTGTAGGTACCCTCTATATTTAACTAGTGGTGAAATTTCTGTTTCCTGCAGGCACTATGGAGATTTGCAAGAAGCGGAGCGGTGGCAAACTGGGAACCATAGCTACAGCCTTCCAGAGTGGTTTTGATAAAGAAGAGTAGATTATCTCCACCTCCTGAGGCAGACATGAATGTGCTCTGAGCTTTTAATAACTCAAGCCAGCTCTAATTGGGGCTTCCACTGGTGCACAGTATCGAGTGAAGCAAATCCAAAATCACCTGCAAAACGTTGCAAGACATAGCCCATAGCCACACCGCTGTATTAACACGCGTGTCCTTTTTCAAGACTTGGAACTCGAAATGAAGTACCTACGCTGATACGTGGGCAGCCGAGCGGTCACGGTGATGTTCACAGACACCGAACACACTGAGATCTCCCTCCAGCAAACCTCCCACTGACCAGCAGCTCCCAGCACCCACCAGGCTTGCTGCTGGCTGAAGGTCCAAAACACTGAGTCACGCTACAGGTACCAACCCGAAAAGGCAGAGTGGTTTTATGGCTGGCACTGTGTCCTATTTCTGTGTTGGAAGGAAGATAGGGGGGGTCTGTTTTTAGAGAAGATATACATTCTTAACTTCTGTGCCAAAAGCCATCTGAGCCAAAGGATTAAGCATTTGTTTTATTTCTTATTTTAAGCTCCTCTTCTTTTCTTATGAATGTTAATCAATCTCCTTAACTGCCGTTAAGTGGTGATGCTGAGTGTTGCTCTATACCACTTTAGACTGCAACTGATGAAATGATGGGAAGCTATCAGAAAAAGCCAATTACAAAGTTTATGGGAAGCTGGTGCTATTTTACGTAAGTAGTGAAAGTCACCACTGCATTCTGGAAAGCCTCACCAGTACTGAAACACACACACGAGCAACAGACATCCACCCGGGGCTGGTAAAAGCAAAGCTGCAGGGAGCCTGTAACAGGGGAAGGAGCACTGCAAGCGTACGGATGCCAGGTACATCACACCCAACAGCTGTTTGTTCAGCGTTATGCACACTGCACATGGATCATCTCCACACCTTCGGCATCATCTGATGCCCATTATAACAAGAGAGTATTGGCTGGTGGCGGTAATACGCTGCTATCCTAAGGGAGATCACCAAAATCCCAACCTGTGCGATGGAAGATGCCACAGAGGCTACAGAGTAATAAGCAGAAAGATTTTCCAATCTCATGAAAGACAAACAGCCCAGAAAGTTCCTGGTCAGCGTTCATGGCCCAGATACATTGAGAGCGCTGTAGTTTTATCAGTAAACATTCATAAAAAGGTTACTTGAAATATATTTTTGATAAATTACAACTCTCGAGTAGTAGTTCTTTAGAGAAAAAAAGGCCTTGACTGAGCTGTTGGAGCTGGACAAACGACCCTGCTAGCTAAAATGAAATGCCAGCTTCTGTAAAAGACATAATCTTCCTGCAGGCTCTTTTTTTTTCTTTAGATAAACCAGTAAAACTACAATTTCTATTTTGCAACTTAGACTAGGACACAGGGTACCTTAAAAGGAGGCAGACAAAGAGTTTTGAAGTCCTAGTGCTAAGGAGAATTTGTTGTTCTTGTTAAGAGGTTACAGGGGAAAAATAAATAAATAAAATTAGGCAAATGTGACACAAACTTATCTATACTTTGCTGCTTCTCCTTGGGATTTTACAGGGATGGCTTGATTAGCTTGTTGATTTTATTGCATTTTCTTATGCTTTGTAATCCAATTGCCATGTACTGGAACACAGCGCTTCGAATTTCATGGCAAGGAACTATAGGAAACTCTTCAGTTCATTTCAGTAGATTTCCATGATGCCCGTCCAAATGGAGAACCTGATCCAGAAACAACAGATCAATGAATGAGGAACCACTTATCCAACCTGATTTCTTTAAATATTTAGTCAGGATAGTTAGGAACAGAGTTGACAAAACCAACAATTCAAGGATTTGGCTTTGTGTATTTAAGTAAGTCAAGTTCTTGTCTGTAAAGTCTCTGGGAGACCTTTTCTTATCTACCTGATGAAACAGTCGATTTGTGACATTCTCACCATCCAGAAGCAGAACACAAAAATCTGTATAAAAAAATACTGAAAAATGATGACTGCTTATCATCATTATCCTAAAACATATTTTTAACATGTCTCTGAGAGGTTCACCCCCTTCCATGGGTAATTCTTACTGTGAGTCTCCTTGAAGGAAAAGAACAGCACCATTTCCACGAGGAGGACTAAGCCTTAGTCAAGCTTGTTGACAGCTGCTTTGTGCTAGGTAGGATGGCTCAAAACAGACACCGAGCAGCCAAACCATCACCCCTCTTCCTTCCGAGTCTGCTCTCACTGCAGGGAGACCTCATGGCTGGTGGGGTCAGCACCAGCAGGTCCAGATACGGCGGTGACTTGGGACAGGGCAAGAATTCAGGGATCCCTTGGTACCGCCATCCCCTAGCAAAGTCATATGGGAATCTGGGATGAATGGAGTCATCTGTGCTCTGCTCAGGGGGATAAACACCTGCAATTCTCACTTAATTCATTCAGCATCTCAAAATACTCCACATGCCAACAGCACTGTATGAGTCCTTTTACAAATCTGAGGCAGTTAGAAATGACTAAAAATACCTTCTGCCTTTTCCTTACAAAAGAGAATAATCATAATTATAAAAATGCTTGCAGCAGCAGAGCTTATCCTCGTGTTACAGGTATGAAAAGTTCTATGTGTAGAAGCGGTTTGAGGCACGAAGAGCTACTAAAACAGGATAGAATGGAATCTGTTTCTCAGCTTTTAGGCAATGATGCTTGAACCCATCGGTAAGCCTTCAAAATTCCCAGTTTGGAACAATCCACCAATGCACACGATGTCAGGATGCAATTCTGTGAAAGCTCAGGTATAGCCCAGAAGCTTGATCAGATCAGGTAATTTCTGATGCTCTGAACATAGGCACTAATATTTTTTCCCCTGACTCTTTCCTGCAGTTGTTAGACATGTATTTTCCCTAATCTCTCAAACCCTACAGTCATGCATAAAAAAAGAACAGAATGATCAGTTTATTCCGGCCTTTGACAACATCCTTACAGAGACTACTTAAAAAAAAAACCCAAACCCTAAATAGACTGCTGAGAGGAGAGTTCTGTCCTAGATCTAAAACTGCCTATGAGACAGGAAACAAAAAAAGTAGGAATAAGTGGAGAAGGATCAATATTTAGGGTCTAATATTTGCTATGGTCCAAAAGAAAGCCTCCATTACAGCAGCAACGTTCTCACATGAAATGAAGTCATTGGAGAGCAAGCATGGAAAAATTCAGCTTGAACAGCTAAGCTTGACAGAGTTACAAGCAGAAAACAGAATATTATAATTGGAAGTGTTGAGAATAATAAATAATGGCAGCTCTGCCATCCCTGCCTATAATCATTATGAGCAATAGAGAAGCAGATCAGAACCCCATGTTCTCAGAATTCAATTCAATACCCAGATGAGGGAGCACAGAATTAAAAGGTGATAAAAATCAAAATTTATAAAAGGACGTATTTATCCAGACCGTAGAAGAATTCCAGATTCTACTAAAATAAATGATAGAACCAAAAGCTTGTAACGCTTATCCTTAAAAAAAGGATTGGACATTTATTTGAATACTACAATTACTATAGCTCTACACATTTTGCTTAGCAAAATTTGAAGGGATACAGTCAAGCTTTGCCTTCAGCCTTGATCCCTTGGCAGGGACAGGCTTAGGAAGAGACCTGATATTGTTGACAGCTTATTCTATAGCTGTTTTCCACTGCATTTTATTCTCCAAAACCAGCTGCCATTAGCTGCTGTGATAAACAGCATACTAAATGAGACTCATATTCACTCTATTCAAATATGGTAGTTATTACTTTCTACAACACTGCCCCCTGTGCAGCCAAAGGTAACCCAACCTTTTAGGTCTAGACCACAAACTTATAAGCATTACTTTCAGACACACTGGTGCAATGATGAAAAATTGGTTTTGTTCCAGTTCAGACTAGAAATAAAATTATGACTCGAACTGTCATTACTGCTATTAAACATTATAATAAAGTAAAGCGTGTCATATGTCTTAGTAGTGAATATTGCTGCCACCTCTTGGTTCAGAAGAACAAAAATAGGAGAATAAGATTATCCGGTAGCGTTCTGCAGATGGAGCGTATGTATGAGGAGCTGTCATTAATCTCCGACACGACTTGTACGTCAGAAATTTGGCCCTTGGAAACCGGTGGGTTTAGGATGGCTTTCCAAACCTAGCTGCTACTAGGATGCTCTGAGGTCACTTCTGTTGACCTTGACTGAAAAAGAATTGGGTGGATATGGAGAAAATCTGGGGGGAAAAAAGCCACACTTTGGTTTTACTATTTTATCATTCAAATGATCAATGAATGCAGCTCCTTCACATCTGGAAACAAGGGCACCTTACGAGCCATAGTAGTACACTGCCATGCCCAACAGCTCCTTCACCCAGGAAGCAAGAGAGAACTCGTTCAGAAGTTCAGTGTTTATGTTCAGAAAGGACAGTGACCACGTTTGACCTTCTGCAAGTCATAGACTGAAGAGTTTCACCTACCCACCAGCCCCCTTAACTGAGACCTACAAATCTGTGTTAGGACAAGTAATTTATACTAGGTGAGCAGAAGTTCCCAGGATGGCATTTGGTCTCAACATGAAGCCATCACGGACAGGGCAACCCACAGCTTCCTTTTGCCCCAGAGGTTAATCATCCCCACCACTAAAATGCTGCTGACCGTTAGGGAGCTCTGTTCAGAGACTTTTATCTCCTGATTTTTGGGAGCAGTTACCTTCATTCTTTTTCAAGCACTTGAGCAAAGGTTACTGAAGGTAGTTACTGCCTTAGGACGGCGCTGGGAGTTCATTAGTAAAAATGCCACTGAAACTTGCTCTGTTTTTCCAATTGCTTGAATAAAGAGACGAGGTTTGGAGCATTAAAATGGCACTTTGGTGCTTTAACAAAAGACATGTTTCTGAGAAACATAACGCATGTTTTATGCTCACCTTTGTGAGATGACTTCTGGCCTTGTTTTTCTCACCATCCATCTGTTCAATGTATGCTTAAGATTACTCCCCTTCATACTGTATTTTTACAGCTGATTAGCATTTTATTTTCTGCCACATTCATAACCTGCCAAGATCCCTTCCAATTAGTCCTCTGTCCTGACAGGTGGTGTGACAGCGGCTGGCCAACAAGCAGGAGGATTTCAAGATTATAATGAGAATTCTTTACCAAGAAGCTGAAAAGCCCGTCAGTTTTACTGGATGCCGGTCAGGACTCGCAAGGTGTCTGTTTTCACACAGGCAGTGCTCCCAGACCTGAGGTCTGCCCAGGGAGGCCATGGGGTGGTTCAACGCCTGGTGCCCGACCTGATGAGCCTCCAGAGTCCCCAGGTTTGGGGCAAAACGGGAGAATGGTGGAGGGTGCAGCTAGCCCCAGCGAGGGACCATGGCAGCACCAAGTCCCAAGCCACAGAGCAGTCCTGCTGAGGAAGCTCTGGGACCATGGCTATTCTGCAGGACAAGAAAGCTCTTCCCAGTTCCTGGCCCCAGCTGTGTTTCCTACCTTTGGGTCAACTTCGCATCAAAACCCAACCCACCTGGACATCACCAGTGTCCCGTCCCTTCCTCCCCAGCTGCACATGGGCACACCAGCCATCACTCACTCCGACCGACTTCAATCTGGACATCTGGAGACCGTGAGGCTACAGCAACCACTTGAAGTCTACACGTGGCCTGAAAGTATCAGATACCTGTGTCTCGGGAGTAGCCCACCCAAAAGCTGCCCTGTCTTGCATCCAGCAAAACCCACTGGTGTTTCCAATCATCCATTTCAGGCTGATTGTGTTTCTCAGAAAACTCTGTTCCCCTGGAAGATTCAGAGCCTTCCGTTACGGCTCCTCTCCATCCGCTCCTACCAGTTCTTGACTTGATCTCGTGTATCACACGTGGAAGGTGGGCAGCCCCAGTGAAGGGACTTCCACGCTCACCCTGGTTCCACACCACTCTGAGGGAGACACATTGCTTCACCCCCTTCCCAATGATACAGCATCTCTCTCCAGTGCAAGCTGAACTCCTTTTGCTTCCCACTCAGCCAGGATCGTAACTCAGCCAAAGGGCTCCAGCCTAGATCCGGGCGGGATGGAAGTAGGGCAGTGCGGAAGAAACGGAGGCAGGGGGAAGTGATAGGGAAGGATGCACCTATCATCCCCAACCAAAAACCACACAGCAGAAATCACTAAATAATCGCAGAGTAACTGAAATGCAAAGACACAGCATGATGCAAGAAAATGAAGCAGGGGAAGTCCACCATGAAAAATAAATAGCACTGATCCTGCCTAAAGGGAAGATGTAGAAGGGCCTGCTGCTTACTCCAGTGATTAACCAGAGATTAATTGATTGAAAGGCTGAAGCACTGCATGTCTTTGAGCACAAAAGCAACAAATATATCATGAATGTTGAATCAGCATTTTCCTGCTTCTTCAGCTGCCTCTGCGCATGATGCTCCTTGTATTTCTGTATTGGTATTCCGACACAGTTGGATCTTCATAAATCCTCCCGCCCCTCCAGCTACTCCTCAAAATAACTTGCTACTGCTTCCACTTTTGCTAGCTGCCTGGATGCATCCCTGTCCCGGGAAGATGCACACCGGTCTCGCTTCGCTCTTTGAGGGGCTATCATTTATGCATCTCCTCACTGCATGGGGGAGGCACTGCTATGACTTGTTGAAGGTAATAAGATGTAATTGCTTTGCAGATGTCCAGGAAGCAGCGAAGTTAAAAATATGTTATAACTAAAATTCAGTGTGGGCATAGATTACAAGAGCAAAATAGCCAAACACCACTGCTTCCAGAAGAGGGAACGGTCCTTCAAGCAGGCGTTAACGCGCAGCATCTTATAGCTGAGGAATTGAACCCGAGTTCAGTATAGCAGCCTCACAGACTTATTCATGGGGAAAAAAAATTAAAATAAAAGACTTTTTATTAAATGTCTTTGATACTTTTCATAGTAGCAGGAAGCAAGCATTAAAGATTTAATAGCTTCTTTTGTCAGTGGACTCATTCCTTCCCACACACATGCGCACCCGCTCTCCCCACTGAATTTGAAAGCCCTGAATTATTCTTCGTGCAGCTAATGTGGTTTTATTCATCTTTTGAAGAACCCACCTAAAATTTGGGGGTGGGAAAGTAGGTGGGAAGGGCATAGGTGACAAAGGAATAGCAGCGAGCTGAATTACTCTCTGAGCTGTGAATATCTAGCTGAACAGGTGAAGGTTGATGGGTCTGATACATTCATGAGAACGTTTTCCTAAAATGCCAGATGTCTTTAATTCTATGCAGATTGTAAACCAGAATCCCTTTATGTTAAATGTGCAGTGGTGTAGGGGTAGCGAGAATATTCCTTCTACCTGAAGACAATTTTTCCTCTCCCCTCTCAGCATTAACAGACATTAGCTCCCAAAATTTTCTTCCATCTTTCAAATGTCCACCATGCAGACTAACCCATCAGTTTGGAGAAACTGAGACTCTATTTCCAGAAGAAGCTTTTGTTGTAGCAAGACTCACAGGCGAGGTTTGCCAACCTCAAACAAATAGCAAACAGCCCCAAAGTATTGTCAAGATGCCAGGTAATTTACAGGACAGGCAACCCATTCACAAGCCCCTTAAATATGTTTAATGAATGGAATAAACGCTTTAGGGCCATTTGTGGCACAGGTATACTTCATGCGTGCTGTGCCATCTTCTTGTTCCAAATGAGCTGCCTTTGGTCTCGACTGAGACTTGAAGTCCAACACCAAAACAAGCGTCAGTTAATGGTAGGCGCAGAATTACCAGCTCTAGAGACCTGGACTCTGATTTTCAGCATTTCTGGTAGGCCACTGAACAGACGTATGAGCAAGATGTGCATGTGCACCAGCCTAGGCTGGATTTGGTCCAGTAACCTAAAAAAATGAAAAGCCGTAGTCTTTGCGAGAACACTAAATTGCTAACTTGCTTCTGCTATTACAAAGCAATAAGAATCGCTTGAAATAACCTTATAGAATGAGGATATGGCACCACACTAAGCGTATCGTGGGAAGAACAGCTTTAGGCTTGTGCTGTATCAAATCCAAGGGAGGAAAGTATTTCAAGAATCTCTTCGTAAGAAGAGTGCCATGTGGTTTCAGTTTAGTTAGGAAGTACAGACAAACCAGCTTCCACATAAATCTTTTGCCCACCCTGAACCTGAGTTTCAGTTCTGCATCAAGTCTTAGAGACGTGACGCAAAAGTGAATTTTCAAAGGCTTCATTGGGTGTATTCTTACAACTTCATCTCAACCTCACTGAGCGTTTTCTGGGCATCCGCTGCCTCAAACAGAACTGTGCATAAACCCAACCTCTGTACTGCTCGGGAACGTGCTGGCAAGTCAAATAATTGGAGGACATGAAAGAAAGAATGCATCCCTGTTACGCTTCACTGATCACAAACAAACAGATAAATAAAAATACACTAGTATGCACCCACTAAATTAATCTTCTGTAGTCATCAGTGAAATCATATCCTTCCTATTCTCCTCCTGCTAGAACAATTAAGTTTTTCACCGTCTATTTTAAAGCACTGGCTAATTCTGCTGCATTCTGGCTCCTTTCATCCCAGGGCTCAGGTTTACTGCTTCGACCAACCCCAGCTCCCCTACGCCCCCTCCTCTAACTCATGGGACATCCCCAGCACGAACCCTTCTATCTCTTCCACGCTTTTGAAGAGCCATGTCTGTTACAGCTGCTTTCTTGCCAGGGGAGACTCTAGTTGCTCTGCAGCATGAAAACCATGTTTATTTAGGGGCTCAGTGCTACCAACCTCTCCCCATTCTCTGCTGGGGCAGCATCCCCAAAATACAAGCAGCATCCCCAAAGCCCCCACCACCGCCTTTCACATCAGAGCTGCCCCCCAGCCCCAGCCCTCCTGCAGATAACATCATTTTCTGTGGGGTCTGGACAGGCTAGACTCACACTCTTGACCAAAAAGCCAGCAAGGCGTTATCAGGGTGCCCTGATACCTTCCTCTGCAGTTAAGCTCGTAGCAGAAAGCTCATATTCTTACACCAATTGATGAGTAAAATATTTACAGGATGAGAAAGTCTTTCAGTTTTACCATGAGTGCTGCAATATCAAATGCTTTCCTTACCACTTCAATTTCTGGAGAAAGAATTAAAAAAATTAAAATAAAATCTCAGCTTTCATTCAAAAGCTTCCAGCCAATACGATTTGGGAAAACTGCCTTAAAAAAAAAAATAAAAAAAAATCACAGCTTCAAACCACTTTAAAACAAATATACACCATACACACAGGCACAAAGTGAATCCAAACCAGCTATTTTGATAACAACTGAAGTCAGCTTTATTTTGGGGAGTCAGTACTCAATGCCTAAATTCTTGGAGCTGTCAAACCCTCACAGATGACATCTGCGTGAGATCCTTTTAGCCCAATCGATCATCCAGCTCAAGTTTCTCTGAGTCCCGAGCTATAAACTGGAGCTACAGGAAGCACTGCATAGAACTTAATAGCTGTGCCTTCAAGATGCACCTAAAAATAGGCTGCCTTGCTAACCTGGGAATTCTGCCTGTAACAGCCACTTGCCCTCCCTTACTAATTGCCATTAGTCAGAAAAGTCAAAAATATATAGCATGCGTTAGGCAATGCAGAAGGTTGGCTCTTCTGCGAGAGAGATGCTCCCTGCAAGATCACTCCTTGCCCTTTCCTAGGAGGATTCACAGTGTTACAACACGACTGCAATTAAAAAGGGAAGCGCCTCCATTTTAAGGGTTTCTTTAACAAAATCTATAGTATGCATCAGTTAATAAGGGATAAAACCCTGTTTTTCTTATGCTAAGTGGCCTTATACCGCTGGTTTGAATGTGGGTTACCATGGTAATCACCAGAATCTGGAATGAATTTGTTTCATCATAATTGCTGCATAATTTTGTGCAAACAGCTAAATACTATCTTACTATTTCTACCAGACCGACTCAGTATCTGGAGCTTTCGTGAAGTTCATGATTTAATGAACAAGCCATCACAAAATATGACGAATTAAAGCAATTGTAATTATTTAGAAGACCCGAGCCTGAATACTGCAAGCATGTAGGAGTGTTTATTAGTGTTTTCATGCCTCAAACCAATCCCATCTTTAGAACATCTTCAAGATTTTCCCTGTGCTCTGCCACCTCTGGGGAGCACGCAGAGATTTGCACATCAGCAAACTGCGTTTGGGGCTCCAAGAAGACAAAAGCGAAGGACGAGCCAGCTTCGAGATTCCCCCCAGCCTGCCCAGTTCTCCCAGGTCAGGACACAAGAAAGAAAATAGCCCTACCCTACGCTCCCAGGAGATGCTGGAAATGCTACGGGCTGCCCT
Organism: Gorsachius magnificus; assembly: GCA_034008185.1. NCBI lineage: Eukaryota > Metazoa > Chordata > Aves > Pelecaniformes > Ardeidae > Gorsachius > Gorsachius magnificus. Next base: position 2,047,500 of record CM067085.1, on the reverse strand, counting down.
AAAAACGTGCAAACACACACAGCTGGAAAGCACTTACCAACAGGGCTCATGAATTCCCAATCGAATAACCTTTTATTGAAGGGACTAGTTGGTGCCCAAAGCAATAAATTACTGCATTTGAGCCATCACATTACTCTGAGCCTTCAAGGCCATGCTATAACCCAGGACAGCAAGGGCATAGATTTTTGTATTTAATTATAAATCTATAAAGTTGTCATGCAGAAGACCTCAGGAGACCTTTTCCTCCGCTAGTTTCCATGTGCACTGTCCACGGGCCCAGCAAGCTTGGATTTAAAAAAAAAAAAATCAAACCCAAGAAAACCCACAACAAGAACACCTGATCAGGAGCAGATAGCTAAACAGAGAAAACCTCTTGGGGGGCGGAAAGCGGTGATTCAGACACAGCAATGTGCTCTTACCTGGGCTTCCAGGGTGAAAACAAGGCAGTGACCCCTCCCCACAAAGAACGCCAAGCACAGCACGGTGGGAGAACCTCCTTGTCCCTACTTAAAGACCTTTCAGTGCAGCACATCAAGGGGTGGGCCCGCAGTCTGCTGGGAAGAGCATGCCTCTCAAGTGCCGCTTTTATCCGATTTCTCATAATTTTATTTTGCTAAAACTGCAGAAACAGGGTAACAAATCTGGCTGCCTTTACCAATTTATTTATTTTTTTTTTTTACAATTAAATCTGGAAGACAGAAGACCTTACAGTTAATAAAAACCTAATAATCTGGTTTTAATTTCCATAACTCCAAATCTCAGCAGTGTCACCATACATTACAGCCCCCTACCACATGCCCGTGGGTATTTATATATCTGAGCACATCAGCATATCACATTGCCGTGAGCTAAACAAACCAGGCAAAACAAGTGCTGCATTCTTGGCTTTTATGAGCTCCAAATGCAGAGGTTTAACGGTAAATTAGGTGTATATTTGTGGTCTGATAGCATGTAATTTTCTTCTTCTAAAAGAGGGTGCTGTAATTCCCATCCTTAACTCTCAGGACAAATATTGTTATGAAACTGTGTCAGCACAGCACCAATGCGCTCGGTGCAGATGCTGTAAGGGGGCGAAAAGAAATTGATAAGCACTTTTGAGTAAAACCCCTCAAAATAAGACAACGGTTGTTTGTGGTGTAAATAGGAAAACAAAAGCCAAATGCTTGGACGTGCACACGGAGGAGTACAAACCAAGAGATTATTCCTCACTTCCCATTCATCAGTGGCTTAAACACCACAGGTTTTTGAAATTAAAGCTTTAGGAGGTTGAGAGCTGCAGGCAGCTGCTGATACAGATGTCAGCTGCCCAAAATACAGTGCTAGCATTAACTGGGCAAGTGGGCAGGGTGCTGGACATCTCATTCGGAGTGGGACCCTTGGCTGTGGATGAGAGACGACAGACAACGCGGGGACAGGCTGCGAGGAGCCCTGGGCATGGAGACAAGGGGGTTGTATTTGCTTGGGACTGAAAGAAGAGACATACATGGGAACGCGTGTCAGCGGAGTCCTAAACGTGGGATTGCAGAAGCAATTTTTATTGCATGCCCAAAGAATGCTAATTAACCACAGAACATGATTTTTAACACATCTCCCCTTCAGAGGACACATTCCAAAGACAGCACAGCACCGGTGTTTGTTTGGTTTTGCACCTCTTAAAGTGTCTTTATCCAACCAGAGGGTTTTGTTTGTTTGTTTGTTTTTAATCTGTGGGTTTGCCCAGTAATTATGGGAAGTTTTATGGGAAAAACCCAAAACAACCCCAAAAAAATCAAACCTGTCTTTGTCTGGGAGATACACGACAGTTGTCAGAATCGGGCTCCTTACCCACTTGAGTTTAACTAGGATCAGCTTTCCTAGGCACCTAACAGACCACAGCTCATGTGATGGTCTGTTGTGAGCAGTGAGGATCTAGGAAGAAAATGCTCTTTCCAGGAAAAAGTCTTAATATGGAGAATAAAGAAGAGTGGAAGAGTCCACCCAAGTGGTTCAAGAGGACAGAAACTTGGCCACTTGTGTAACAGCATGGGGTTCTAGCCAACAGGAGGAAACGGGCTCGGGATGAAGGCAGGCAAGGGGAAGAGGTCTAGCCTAGCGCTAGACAAACATCAAATGGTTGCATGATGTTACCCTCTCTTACAGTTCCCACCGTCAATCCAAGATGTCTCCTGAAACATATCTTGACTATTCCTTATATAGCATTAATCCTTAATATATGAAGTCACTACATACGACTAGCCCTTACCTTACACTTTGCATACGGAAAGTAGAAATCCACCCTTGCTCGTATACAGTTGTTAGTCATTTGCACGCGTTTATGGAGAGGTGCTAAAAAAGCAAACTCCTTGTCGTTAGGATCCCCATTAGAGTTGTAGGGGTAGAAACAGAGTCAGAAGAGAAAGGCGGCAGCTGTGGCATTGGTATTTGTAAGTTATGAGAGCTGGGGAGCTCTGCGTGGCGAGAGCCAGAACCTGGCTCGGCAAAAGCCAAAGTGTTTTTCACATGGAAACATGCATATGGCTATAAAGGAGCGGGTTTGGAGGCTGGTGGAGTTTTTTTATTTATTTGGGGTTTTTTGGAGCTCAGTTCATGCAGCCACAAAGTGCTGTGAATCCTGCCCAGAAATTATGATCGTGGACATCCCCCTTTTGTGGCTTAACGGTACAGGTAATATTTAATTTAAGAAGTTAACAAACGCTTTGTAACTGTTGAATGTTCGCTTTGTCTCGTGCATCCTGCGAGCTCAACACCTACAAACGTAAATTCAAAGCAAGGGTGAGAACTTCTATCTTCTTACCTGGGCTACAAAAATCAGAAATTCCTGGAAGCAGCACTCCTCGTAGCTCCAGCTAACTCCTCTCTCCTGAGATAACCTAGGCATCCTACCAGCCATCCAGCACTGCAAATCATTCCCCAAAAATCAGCAGGAGCAACGCTTTGGGCTGGTGATGTTTGTGCCGGAGCCGAGCCCTTTGCTGAGGAACTTGAAAAGACCACATTTAAATTACTAAAAGGACATAAAGACTTCAGGACTTCAGACGTGGTGCTCAAAGATTAATAAAGGATTACAACAAGCCTTAAAGTAACAACCCCACCCTGTGGTTTTTACCAGAACTGCAGATTTGTTAGCCCACCTAAGCAGCACAGCTCATGTCAAGTAACTGCCTTAGAGACACACGGCACGTTTTCCTGCATGCAATTGTTAGAGAAGGATTTTTATGACTTTATCTGAGATTATAAAGAAATAGGAATTGTTTGCTTGATATGAAACACCTTTTAGTAAATTAAGAGGATCTTTACCTTCATGTCACACGAATATAAGAGCGCAGAAACCCCAGCCACCTATCCGGCATGGTGCTCGCTGACACCATTACCCTCAGTAATTATATTTGCATTTACCCACCAGAAGCTGCACTCACCAGATGAACCAGGACTTGTCAGGTTATTCTTGCCTGAAATACTAACAAAGAATTTTGTGAAAACAGACTTTTAAAATGTAGTAAGTGTAATAAATAATGACTTTCTATGTAAGTAAATAGCTGGCTCAGAGGCCTAAAACTCTAATCTGAAATGCTATTCCTATTTTTCCTAGGATCAGATACTTCATTCCCATGAAATTCAGTGTTGTCTATCCTTAAAAAATACCTCAGCTGACAGCATTAGAGTGGAAGGATAAAAAAGAAAAATGCAAGACAGCATCAATACAAACTAACCCACTAAACCCAGTGAGCCCATCCACGGCACAGGGACCCACATTGATGGGCTCTTGACAGCGCCCAGCCTCAGCCAGTCTTCCAACCTCCAGCATGACAAGATAAAAAAAATCAGCAACAACCACCATTACCAAAAAAAAAAAAAAAGCATTTCTGAAGCCTAAATCAGAATTTGATGTTTATACAACAGCCCAGCCGTTTATGCTCATCTCCTGTGTTAGATCCAAATAACAGGGGGCTGAGGATGAGAACACGACCACGGCAATAGCCATGATCAATGAGCCAGCAGCATCCCCCCTGCCTTCACCCTGCAATTCTGCCTTCACTGCCCAAATGGTCCTAGCACCCGCTACAGGGAATTATTTCTGTCAAAACCTTACTTTTTGGAAGATGATTATTACTGCTGGCTATCTGTCAGAAAAGCAAGGTCATTTGTGTCCACTCCCCTTGGTGCATAGAAGACCTAATGGTCTGCTTACGCCCCGGGAGGTGACTCCTGCAGGCAGCTGCCCCCCTGTAATCACAACAGGGTACGTGCGGGTTTGACTCGTCCCGGCCATGGCAGGGACAATGCGTAAGGAGGATGGGCAGAGCAGCAAGGACCCCGTCATGGCCATCCAGCAAGTCACACACCTTGTAAGGGAGCACGCAGCGCTGGGCACCGCAGCCCGAGCACGTACCCACCGCCTGGGTAAATTGGTTAAGAACTATACAGTAGATACCTTATAGAATACGATCACCAAGAGTATAAGGGGTCACAAAGTCTATTAGAAATGTCAAAGACTTGTAAAGGGAAGCTGGATCTGCAGTCTTCCAAGCCCAGCTGCTGGATCATAGAATCATAGAATCACTTTGGTTGGAAAAGCCCTTTAAGATCATGGAGTCCAACCATTAACCCAACCCTGCCATCCCACCACTAAACCCTGTCCCTCAGCACCTCATCTCTCCTTCTTTTAAATCCCCCCAGGGATGGGGACTCGACCACTGCCCTGGGCAGCCCATTCCAGAGCCTGACAACCCTCTCGGTGAAGAAGTTTTTCCTAATGTCCAACCTAACCCTGCCCTGGCGCAGCTTCAAGCCATTCCCCCTCGTCCTATCATCTGTTACCAGGGAGCAGAGGCCGACCCCCCCCCGCCCCCCCTCCTCTCAGGCAGTTGTAGAGGGCGATCAGGGCTCCCCTCAGCCTCCTCTGCTCCAGACTAAACACCCCCAGCTCCCCCAGCCGCTCCTCGTATGACTTGTGCTCCAGACCCCTCCCCAGCTTGGTTGCTCTCCTCTGGACCTGTTCCAGCAAGGCAACATCTTTCTTGTAGTGAGGGGCCCAAAACTGAACACAGCATTCGAGGTGCGGCCTCACCAGCACCGAGTACAGGGGCACGATCACCGCCCTGCTCCTGCTGGTCACACCATTCCTGATACAAGCCAGGATGCCATTGGCCCTCTTGGCCACCTGGGCACCCTGCTGGCTCATATTCAGCCGGCTGTCAACCAGTACCCCCAGGTCTTTTTCCACCAGGCAGCTTTCCAGCCACTCTGCCCCACGCCTGTAGTGCTGCATGGGGGTTGTTGTGACCAAAGTGCAGGATCTGGCACTTGGCCTTGTTGAACCTCATACAGTTGGCCTCGGCCCATCGATCCAGCCTGGCCAGGTCCCTCTGCAGAGCCCTCCTCCCCTCCAGCAGATCAACACTACCACCCAGTTTGGTGTCATCTGCAAATTTACTGAGGGCACACTCAATCCCCTCATCCAGGTTATTGATAAAGATATTAGACAAGACCGGCCCTAGAACTGAGCCCTGGGAGACACCGCTTGTGACCGGCCGCCAACTGGATTTAGCTCCATTCACCACAACTCTCTGGGCTCGGCCACCCAGCCAGTTTTTAACCCAGCGAAGAGTACATCCATCTAGGCCATGAACTGCCAGCTTCTCCAGGAGAATGCTACGGGAGACTGTGTCGAAGGCTTTGCTGAAGTCCAGGTAGACAACATCCACAGCCTTTCCCTCATCTACCAGGCGGGTCACCTGGTCGTAGAAGGAAATCAGGTTGGTTAGGCAAGACCTGCCTGGATCAGCTGGATGCCGCTGGATTTGGGGTCAAACAACAATAATTATGTTGTGGCTATAAAGGAAACCTCAGTGGTAAACCCAGTGCTGAGACCAGCATGCCAAGGCAAAGCCAGGGATGCTTGGTCCTGCAAGATGCAGAATCAGAGCCAGAAGAAGTGTCCCTTGCCATCGGTGGGTGCACAGTGGCGCTCCCGACTCCAGAGGTGGGCCAGCCCCGGGGACGGTGGCGGTCCCCAACGCTACCCATGGTGCAGAAGCAGGGTGGCACGGCGGGGAGGCAGACCCCGGAGGGAGCAGCCAAATCCCCTGGGAGCCGCTGCTGAAGGAGCAGCCGCATCTGTGCCCTGCTCCCATGGTCGTGTGAACGCACGGCCGTCTCGCCACACAGCTTCGTCCTCCAGATGGTCACCAATTTCCAATGATGTGTTGAAATTTTTTTTTTTTTTTCTTCTTTGCACGGCGTTTTGTTTCCATAGGAATAATGCAAGTTCGTTCAATCCTAAGAAGTTGCTTTTTAGGTACAAAAGGTAACATTTTTCCTCCTACAAAACAGTAACATGTAGGTGAACACACAGCAGAACTAATTAATGGGCATAGTCCTCAACACGGGTACCGGGGAGCCAGTAACCATCTGTGCACTGCATGTTGTTTTGCGATTGTATTAAAATATATTGTAGCAAGTAAGCATTCTAATAATAGAACAGAATGAGAAAAAAATATGGCTTGAAACTGCTGCGTACAGTAATTTTACCCATCTCTAAAAGCCATATTTAGCTGAACTCCAAACACCCCACAAAATTAATGCTGTGAGTTAATACAACGCATTCTAAATGCTCGTTAGCAGTTAGATTAGCATACTTCCAGGGCCTGAACTTCAGTATTTAAGTACACGACAAGGACTACGCTGGATGTGGAAGTGATACGGTGATGGCGGGCATCCCATGAGCGGCCGTGTTCTCCTTGCCTTTGCTGTGCTCTTGCTGTGCCCCAGCAGCTTCCCTGCAAGGTCCCTTCCCTGGGACCAAGCAAAAATATGGCATGAGCACAAACACAGGAACAAGCGAGGAGTGGGGAATGTTTAAGCCTAAAACTGCTTGAACGGCATCTTAGGCTGGAGACCCAGCCCAGCCTGGGGAGGACGGGGAGTGGGAGCAGCAGCTGGAAGCAAAGCAGATGAGAAATCATGGAACCAACAGCCAGGAGTAGAGGGAACCCGCACGGGCTGTAAGGTGCTAATTGGCCAACTTAGGTTTAAGAGCAATTTAAATGTATATTAAGAGCAGAAATTGAAACACATTGTAAAAATAACCAACTATGTAGCTTTAATAATAGTAAAAGTGGTAATGGCGATGTTGTGGTGCAAGGGAGCCCTAAGGCAGAAAGGACGTGACTATTCAATAAAAAATATTCGCTTGGATCTAGAGAGAAGTGATATGATGTATTCATGTTGCACAGTAATAAATCCTTTTTTTCCTCTATGAACAACTAGGAAAGGAGTGAAACAACTCCTATTACTTTTTAGGTAGTTGGAAAAGATAATTTTCTCCCAAAGGTATTAGTAAAATTGGCTAAAAGATTACTGGTTTGGGTTTTTTCCTTTTAAACTAGTTATTTAAATACTGAGGAATTTTCTAAGGACTAGGAGAAAGGTAGCACTGGGTAAATACATAAGCAGGGATAAATTCCAAAACATACTAGGGGAATCCTGAGGTGCAACGCTATCACTGAAGAATTGAAGAGGATTAGCACGATAATGTAAATCACCATCAATTCACTGAAAAGAAAACAGACTTTGAATGGTTTTCATCAAACAACACGTAAAACCAAGTTGATAACATTTTCTTTCAGGTATACTGATATTTGATTGAGAACTGCCTGACCTTCTGGTAAAAGGGCTGTTCTATCCAAAAATCAATAGAGTCTAACATTAGAGAGATGATGAAATGATTAACTGATACATCTCAGTAACGTTGCTGTTAAGGTACTGAAATGTTTTTAAGGAGAGGTGCTGCAGCCACGGGACGGTGCAAGCCCAGAGCACGTTCCCCCCCTCCCCAGCCCACGCAGCCCTCTCCTCCCCACGCTCCGAGCCATGGCCCTGCTCTCACCCAGCACGCCACCCCAGGGCAGAACAGACCTTCCCATAACTTCACTTTTTTAGCACCCTCTCCATTAATGATGGCCCTACATCTTCACTTTGTGCTAAATGCAGGCCGTGACAAAAATATTACACTGTTCCATCCCGTGTAAACTTCTATAAAATTGCTCAACATGAGTATCAAGCACAGGGGGAATGCAGTTTCCAAGTATGTGTTTTTGTATGAGCAGGCAAAAGGTCTGTATGCCCTCAAGAAGTAATATTTGCCCATGTAAGACTGGAGACAAACTCTAAACCATAGTGACACTGAGTGGGGGAATTTGGGGAGGAAAAAGTTGAATAAGCAGCTCCACAACGCTGGGAAATGCAGCCCTTGGGAGCCTGAACACGACCAAGACAACAACAAAAAAAAACCCTAAACAAAAAAGAAGCATCCAGTAGCCACAGGGGAGACATGGCATGGCCTTGCTTAGGGCGTTGCTGAGGTCATTCCTGGAAATGCCATCTTCTATTATCCACACTGGGAGAAGGATGTTAAAAAATGAGATGAAATCCAGAAACGAACTACAGAAATAATAGAAGCTCTGAACGTGCGCCCTAAGAAGAGAGGTATGAAATGCAGTTTTACTTAGTTTATCAAGAAATGTCTTTCTTACACAGGGAAGAAAAGCCACCTTAGGGCAGATCAAAGATCTGCCTGTCCCAGTCTCCTGCCTATACTGGTGGCCTTCCCGGGAGAGCGTAGGAAGAGGGCGAGCACACCGCCGTGTGCTCCGAGTGCCCGGGACTGGGCTCTGTCCCAGAGCCAGGAATTGGAGCCAAGTACTTGACAGTCTGTGAAAAGATTTCTCTCCTGCTGGTTTGTCCACTCCCTTTTTGATCTGATTTATTTTGAGGCTTTTTTTCCACCTGCAGCACCCTGGGGCAAGGAGTTCCCCATCTGAAAGACAGCGCTGAACAACTCCAGAAGATAATTATTCTCACTGCCTCGTAAAATGGTGTCTTATCCATCCACGTGGAGCCCTTAGAAGCCAAGTTGCAAGACCTAGCACTGTTTTCACCATACAGACCACCAACGGAAGGGTTCAACAGCCTAGTGCTCCCTAGAAGAGCAAGCTATATGACAACTACTTTTTCTAACCACATCACTTTTGAAATATGAACAGCCAACTGATGTCACACTTCATTCCCCCAGGCCAATCGTATTTCATTTTTCTCTTGGGAACCAAATTGGGTTTGGTGCCATCCCCACATTCATTCGTCAAAACATGGATGTGCAGGGGCAGCAAACTTCAATTTTACTGAAAATGGCAGACAGGGCAAAAAACCCATCTGGCTGTGTTGTTAGCCCATGCAATCCTGCTTGCTTTGCACATGGAATACCCTCACCAATTTCAGCAGGAGCAGGACAGAGGCAAGAGATATTTTGACCCAAATACGTAATCACTGTTTGCTCAGACACATCAAAGGAAGATAAATAATTGTGCTTAAAAAAATAACAGAAAACAGGGGGAAAAAACCACAGAAAAATCCTCAAGAAAGCACACATGAGACCAACTATATATAGCCTAGGCAGGCTCCTAACATATGACAATAAAATATACCGAGTATCTCTCTTCAGCATCTTGAAATTCTTTTTTCTGCGCCCATGACAAAACCGAAATGATCTTCCATGGCTGCCCTGCCTTCCTCGCCACCAAAGCCTTTGCTCCCTTCCATCTCCGCTCCTTCACTCCAGCCGAAGCCTCGTGCCACCCCCTCTCCCAGGCTTGCCTACGCTGGTCCACCCACACCTTTATTATAATGAAAATCACACTTCTCTTCGACTTGTTCTTTCAATTACATTCTGTATCCTTGTAGCAAGCTGATTTTAGGTCCAAAGCTGTTCCATCGTCTCATGTTCCAAACAACTGTTCTTCACCTTCCAAACCCTCCTCAAAGCACTTTTCTTCTCAAAGCCCTTCCAAAATTGCTTCTTGCTGGTTGGTGCTCTTACCGCTGCTGTCTTGTAGAGGGAGCTCCGGCTTTGCAATGGCTCCCGAGGTGGAGGAGAAGACCAGACCACCGCTCCTCAGTCATTACTCATGGCTAAGTGGCTAGGGCTATATGCAGCATTCCTCTAACCATCCCCAAGCTTCACTAGCTTATGGCCAAATAAATATCATATTTATATAGTACACCAAGCAAATATATGGTGGACAGCATCATGCTTTGCTTTCTTCATTATTTGTTTGCAACTCCTTCACTTCTGCGTTCACGTTCAAAGGGTTTGTGTTGCCCATGACCCAAGACAGAAGGCTACAGCTCCAAAGGAGTCTACAGCCATGGTTTGCAGGGGGGTGACTGCACACAAGAGCAGGCTGCATCTTCATAAGCACACACTTATTCACATATATCCTTACTACAACAGCCAAGGGATCTTTTCAGAGATCTCCAAAGCATAAGATGTATCTCTCACGTGGGAGGGCTCTGGGAGAAGTAGTAAATTTAGGAGACCCTTTTCAAAATGGGGTCTTCAAAGAACAGGTCTGTTGTAATGAAAATAAAGAAACATCCGGAACTTCACGTTCAACAAAAGTTTACAGATATCTAAAAATAAAGGTGGGGCAAAAGGGAGACATTTGAGTCAATGTATGTACTGTAGAAATTTAGGGCATGATTCATTAGCCAAAAAAATCTGAACACCCTCTGTAGCTATTTTCAAGGAGGTACATGCATAATTTATGTGGAACAAGAGTGGGCTGCAATTTCCCCCACACTGCTTCTGCATAAATTACACCGGCTTGTAATTCATCACACTTCTGTTTTTCCTGCATGTAAGTGGTAACCTCTCATTTAACCATCACGGAAAAGAGAGTCATCTGCAAAAAGGAGGGTGAAGTCTTTACAGGTGAAAGAATTGCAAGTCTGACACACACCTGTGGTCCGGAGAATGGGGAAAGGTGCCATTTTCTGGGGAGAGGTTGGCTGTGAGGTGACTTTTCAGTTCGTTCATTTTCAATGACCACAGTTAACAACAGAACTTTCTAAATCACCAGCACCAACCTCAGAGAGGGCCCAAAGCACAACATCGTGCAGAAGTTTAAAACAGCGGGAAATTTGTCATAGAGGGATGTAAGCTGCTCGATTACCTGTTAAAGGTCTAAAGCAGAAAAATCCTGAAGTGCATTAAATGAATAAATGAAACATCTTTGCTCTGAACAAGAATAAACCCCACATGAATCTGATGCACAGAATAAAAGCTCCGGTGCGAGCAATTACCCAGTTGACTGAACGAAGCACAAAATGCACAGCCGTTGCCTTGCAATACGAGCAGCACGGCCTCTGTTGAGTCCACCAGCCTCTCCTCTAAGCAAACAGGGGGGGAAGAGAAAACTAACCGTGTTCCAGTTGTTCAACAAGAAGATAGGCAGTAGATAGGCACTAGTAAGAAATACAAAGCTTGCACCAAGACACATGCTGGGGACATCAGTACTACATCTGTACCACCACATCTGACAAGAGGACAAGTGCGTTAGAAACGAATGGGAAGAGAATGAGATGAGGATGAAGGAGCCCCACTGCACAGCAGGGACACGCCGTTCTTCAGAAGACAAAGTCAGCCAACTTAATACTTATTTCAGCATTTACCGTAAGAAACAAGTTCATTATAAAAATCCTAAGAAGGAGGGCCTGGATATTCAGTCAAACAGATGGGTGTGCTCTGCTCAGCGATGCTTACATCTTTTTTTTTTTTTTTTAAATGTACTTTTGGGCTCTGAAAATCGTCTGTTTGACAGCATTTGCTGTCTACCTCCTGACTACTGAATATGGCTAAGAATAAAGCACCCTTTTCTAATCAGTCTCCTCTCCTTGAGGTTGATGTTTGGAGGCTCAACGTTGAGATTGGCAATTTGTGCTTTCACTTAAGAAAAAAAAAAATAAAATAAAAAAAGAGAATTGCAAAAAGGGTAATACAAAGAGCAACAGTTGTCTTTCTGTCTTTCACCTCCTTCTGCATCTCACCATTCTGCCATCCAGCCTACTGCACGTCATGCAGCTCACCCTTGGATCCTCCATGCCAGGACAGTATATGGCTGGAAGAGGCCAGGATCCTAGGATTATCACAGTAACTCTTACAGAGTTATTCCATCTTCATTTTGTTTCATAACGCCTCTTTCTGTGGTAAATAAGGAACTTATTCTTGGCTGAGCGGTGACCTTCCTTCAAGAGGTGAAATCCGTATGAAATTCATGTAAATCCTCAATGCTGGAATAGAAGCAGCACCTAACCCTTTGGGGTGTCACTGCCAGAGAAAATTACTTCTGTTAATTTTACCTGGAACAAGAGACATGTGACAAGGCAAAGAGCCTGAAGCAAAACAAAGTGACCATCTTCATCTGAGAAGAAAGGTGACTTCTGCTCAAACCAACACAAGTCACAGTGAGCCAACACGGAACCATGGCCAAGAGGGACAGACCCCAAAGGAGCACGTGAGGAATTAGAGCCATCCAAAAAAAGCCAAACAGGGAATCTGGGTGAGTGCCTGAGAAGGAAGGCATGAAATAAAGGCATGCATTGATTGGAGAGGGTTGGGTTTGGTAAGGCTTTGGGGCCAAGTAAACTTTGCTCTGCTTTCTGAAGGTTTGGTCATGGAGTAACCTTGTCATTACCACTGAGAAAATAGGACCTCATGCGCTGATATCCAGACTGCTGGGAAAAGTCACTGTGCCTTGCAGAAGTCTTACAAACTACATCCCAGACCTGGAAAAATACCTTGAAAGAAGAGAATGGCAGAGGTTTGACATCAAGGTTGCCCTTAAGAAGGCCGTCACGTGGTAGCGAGGCCTTCCTGCTGTCTCATTGTTGCCAGTATTTCTACCAGTCCTCTCCCTAACTGTACAGGGAGAAAGGAAAGGGACAAAAAAAAGAAAAAAAAAGAGGAGGAAAAAAAGGGATGAAAACAGAGGAACCTGTTATAGTACCAGCTAGCGTGGCTAGGATGCGTCTAACTGCCCCCTAAAGGAAAAGACAAAACCTTTCTTCCAGAACACCTATGACCAGGGGTGAATAAAGTCATGGAAGACAACAGTTGTACAAGAGCCACCCATTCTGGCAAGCCGCTACCAATGTTTTTAGTTCATATACTCTTTGTTCTGCAAACCAGCTAGAGACACATTCTGCCTCTTCTTTCTTAGTCTCTCCTTTTTCCCCCTTTTTTACTTCCTCTCGCTTTTTTCTCTGCCCCTGTTTTTTTGTTGGGTTTTTTTTTGGGGGGGGGGGGGGGAGGGGGTGTCTTTATGTATTTATTTTTTTTAACTCCTTATCTCTTCACATCACTTAGCTAATTTGATGGCTGCCATCCTGTACACTGGGCAGCTCTCGTTAGCTGGAGAGCAAGTGTCACAACATGCCAAGTCCACTGTCAGTTTTAAGAGAGAAATACAAGATGTGACATGCAGAATGTGAGATAAAGAGAATAACAACATTCCCAGGGAAAAAAGCAAACAAAAAAAAAAAATCCCACATACTGTCCTTAGTCAAATTTACATAGTTACTTAAGTAAAAATCTGTGATTTCCCCTCTTCCGACTCTTTTTGTCTTGTACAAAACTGGGTAATGAAGGCAGCTGCTGAAATTCAGAGCGGAGGAACGAGAGGCATGCGGGGTGAGAAAGGAGAAGGACAAGCCAAGGCCAGTGACCAGAGGGAGTTTTCGGAAGACGAGAATGCCAACAGCAGAGTTGGAAGAGGACAGAGAAGAGAAACGGGGCCATGAGCTGCAGAAGGCAGCACAGGAGCACTGCGAGTGAAAGCCATGGAAAAACAGCAATGGGAGGCGGAACAACAGCAGAAGAAGGATATGAGTTAAAAAAGGGCGAATGTGGCAGGAAGGAAAGCATCGTGCAAAGGTCCCTCCTGGCCCATGGTGATGCCCATTTACCTGTACCTCCAGAGCCTCACTTCCAAACCTGCTCAACCCTCCATTTCACAAATATCCTTCCTACCCACCACTCAACCCATGCTCTAACTGTGGTCCTGGCTCTCCCACCTCCTCTTCTTTCACCTTCCCAATGCCTTTTTAACCCCATCTCATTCTTCATTGCTCTGTGTCTCCGGCACGACCTTTTTCTCTAAGGAAGTAGGTTACATTCGGCAGTCCTGGATTCCCTCTCCTATCACAGTCCGCAGAAACGTGCAGATGAGCTTCATTACTGCTGCCACCCAGCACCGCCACCACCAGCAATCCCATCGAACACCCCCAGGTCACACTTCCCAAACATCCATAGCAGGCATTGGAGCAGCTTGTGCTATTGCCCCGCAGGGTGGATGTTTTCTCCCCATGATCCCAATGTGTAGGGAGGGGGGGAGAGCGAGGCAAAGATGTTCCTAATGGCCCAAGATGATCACAGCCAAAAGAGGAGAAGGATATTTGAGCTGTAATTGCTACCAGGCACTTGGAAGATTAATGACTGGCTGGATGTTTAATATATCTTGGGACATTAACCCCAACTGGTCATTAAGCTCTAAAAAATGCCTAGTGCCAAGGTCATTTTTACCACTCTAAGATGAATAAAAGAGAGGAAGGAGAAAAAAAACCCCACCAGCTTGTGAAATGTCTCCCAGTGGGAAAATCAGTTTCAATTGCTAAGAAGAGATGACCCAAGGAATGAACGCCCCTCCAGGAACAGCACATTAGGCCAACCAGTCTGTAGTAAGAACTGAGTTTGGACTAGGTTTCCTTTCAGTCCTCCACATCTTTTGTATTTAAGAAGAAACCACCCCTTCTGTGTGTCTATGACCAGTGCCGTGCTGCTGGCTGGCCATGCAGGATCTGCCACTGGAGGGGCCCAGGGGTACCTGACCTGTCGTATTAACCGGGGGAGGCAAGGGAAAGGGATCTCCATTTCTAAGCATAACCACTCTGCTTCTGCATTATTTATAGATAATACATCCTTCGTTTCTAAGCTCTATCACAAAAATGGCCGTAACACACATAGATGCTTTAGCAGAACTTGCAGCTCAATTTCAGCAGAACTTTATTTCAACTAATTCCTAATAGAAAACTTCCACTCGTGAACTTCAAGCTGTGTAGTACCTTTGCCATAAAAGGCTCCAAATACACTTCACAGAAGTTGGAGTAGAACACATACGACGTGCATGTTGTCCCCAAGGTCTTGTACAAGACAAGGTACCACAGAACCCTTATGGTGGGAAGTGACGACTGTATCTCACCACAAGAATTTGGGCAAGTAAAATCCAAATCAAAGATATAACTTGGTTGGAAAATCATAAAGTAATCTAGCTTTCTCTTCAGAAAGAGACATGTAACCCTGTAGTTATCAAAGCTTACTGAAGTCACAAGTGAGGAGCTTAACTTAGGTTTTCCTCCATAACGTGGTGGATGGGATTCTCCTGCTTAAACTTGGGTGTCTAAGGTTGTTTCAGATCACCCAGCAAATCCTGTGGGGATGCAGCAGCGTGATTGTCTTCCACAGGTGCCCGGATCCTACCTCCTACCTGCCACACCATGCTGCCCTTAGATGCTCTTGGCCAGAAGAGCCAATGTGGGACCACGCCAGAGCTGAGGCAAGCGACTCCTGCCCGTTGTGTCCCACTACTGCAGAGTGCACCATGGAACAGCTTGGCTTCCCAAAACCATGCCAGAAGTGCCACCTCCTCTTTCAGCATACAGATGAGTGCCCTTACAAGTCTCTCCTGCCAATGGTAATTCAGGTATAAGCTTGGGTTTAGTTCACAAGACCCAACGTATTCCCACCCGACAAGCGGTATGAGAGCAGCTCTTCATGGAAAGCGCAAGAAACAAAACCCAAGGGCCACACGAAGCACAGTCAGCAATACTGGGAACGTCCCCAAAACACCCACTAGGTTGCAAGCTTAAGAAAACCCCAAAGATGCATTTTCTTCATTAAAAGCTTATAATAATAAAGAACTAATTTGTTGTAAGCATTACACAAAGAGAATCCACTATTATGCCAGAAAACATAGACCTCTACAACTTCATCTGAAAGACAACTCCCTCCACAAGATAACCACCGCAGGAGGAGCGCCTCAGAGGGACACATTTCTTCCAAATCCAACGGGAATTTGATCACAGAGCTGCCCACATGCAGCTCGCCGCCTCGCCACGCTGCCTCTACTTCCTCAAACCACTGGAAACCTTTCTACAGGTGAAATGTGCAAAATTAATGGAGTATCACTGGGTAGATGCTACCAGATCATCCCAATAAAAGGATTATCTTGACTTTCAAAGAAACAAGTGTTTTTAAAAGGTGTTCTCAAAATTCTGACCTGTACTATTTCACGACATCTGAATCGGGATACCAAATTTTGCAAGGGCTATAAAAATGCATTAAGGATATTAACCTAAAGAAATATTGAGACATAGGGACAGTTCCTGCTGTCCGTATGCATAAGTGGAAAAATGATATATTATATAAGCTGGGAAAGGGAGTCGCTAGTTAAGCACTGAAACCATCGGTCCGGCGAATGACCGTCATAAAAATACAAATGATAGCAGGAACAGAAGACAAGTAAAACCAAATTAAGATTACAGCTAGAATATTGCTTATTCTGTGCAAGAAAAGATCATAGAATCATGGAATCGTTTGGGTTGGCAAAGCCCTTTAGCATCCCCAAGTCCAACCATTCCCCTACCCCTGCCATCCCACCCCCAAACCCTGGCCCTCAGCACCGCCTCTGCCCGGCTGTTAAATCCCCCCAGGGCTGGGGACTCGACCCCTTCCCTGGGCAGCCCCTTCCAGGGCCTGACAGCCCTTGGGGGAAGGGATTGTTCCCCAGGGCCAACCTCACCCTGCCCTGGCACAACTTGAGGCCATTGCCCCTCGTCCTATTGCCAAGATGTCATAACCCAGACCCAAGCAACGCATCAGAATCCCGTATTCAAAAGCAACTCTGACTTAAGGACATTAAATCTCTTACTTGGAACAAAAAAAGGTTTTCCCCAAAAACCTTGATGCTCATCGTAAAACATGTCAAGGAAACAGACTGCGAAGAGGGTTTTTTATTAAGAGGGCATGTGACTGGAGTGTAACTACTAAGATGTATTTTTACCCTAGTACCTTAAAGCATTTAACACGCTATGGCTCAGATCTCACAAAAAAACCACGTGCAAGTCGCTTTGCAAAAAGCGGAAACCACAGAGATTGGTGTGGGACCGCTCACATACCAGAAGTTACCCGTGGGAATGCCGACCCCGACGCTCCCAGCAGCCGTACCGGAGCAGCACCCTTTTACAAGCCGCGCAATTTGTGAAAGGCCACAAAGTCAGTTAGCAGCAAAAATACACTTTATCACGGATGAGTTGCAGGGGCAGAGGATTGGGGCAGGAAGGGATCTCCATCCTTCCTCCCCATGTTTTACAAAGGCTTCCAGTTTTGCTTAGAGGGGTATGGGATGGCACGTGAGTCCTATCTACCACCCATCCCGCTTTGACCCAAAGCACCAGGGACGGCTGGACACCTCGTTACAAGCAGCCAAAAATTAATAGAACAGGCAGGAGAGACACTTTGTTATAAAGCCTCTCGGAGCGCGTTTTTTACATCCTTTCTCAATTGTCAGATTATCTGACAGCGATTATCAACACCACCTTCTGATTGTTTTTATTACATTGGACTGTTAGCCAAACACTAACTGTAGCAGATCTTTTTAACACCACAAGTGGCTGAAGAAGTTCCCATCTAAATTTTATTTTGCTAGAGCTCTGCTTTATTATTGCTTAAAGCAGAATTTTCAAGATTATACACGTCAGGCTTTCCCATGTATCCCTGAAACCAATGGAAAGGAGTTAAGAAGCTATTTTTCCAACTCCGCAGGTCACCCAAGACCTAAGGATTTTAGGAAAAGGCTATTTCGGTCTCTAGCGTACTCTTTTCAAAGCAACAGAACATATTTTAGCAAATATGGGTTTGGAGTCCCATGTAATCATCTCTGCTTCCTCTATATTCAGCACAGACAATCGCGTTGAGATTGCATTTGACACAAACCATTGGTGTCCATAGAAACTGCATGACAGCGAAGGCAGGCAGAGCCTGCGCATGGCTCGAGCTCCCGAAATCTGCTAAAATGGCTCGAGCGCGTGGCCTCACGCTGGAATCACACAACCAGGGTTTGGCACATTCTGTGACCGTACAGTGAAAAAATTGGGGGGGAAAAAAAAATATCGGCGAGACTGTCAGAAGGTGGCGGACGATGGGAATGGAGCTGCCCAGGGCACTTGAGCCCCGGATTTAACACGGGGTTTGTAAGTCCTGTAGCACTTCTGCCTCCAGTCTCCCCATTACAGAAAGGGGGAAGTAGGATCACCTTGCACTTATACCGTTGTATGCTGTCCGTGCTTGTAAAGACTTTTTTTTTAATGGTTACCTATTAAATATTACGCATTTGGTATTACGCTAGCATTCTGTCACTGTACTCATGTAAATATTTCACTGTAATAACATTGCATGAATAAAGAGAATTAATTTTATAGGTCACGCTAGAAAAAAACCATTTAAGCAAACACCCACAGTATGTATAAAGAGACAGACAACTCCCAAATACAAGAAATTTTGGATGAGGAATAGCCAAATCCTATTTTTTATTCGTACCTACGCTGCTTATGCTATTAATATCTGACTTCTCTTTTGCGACTTTAGGCTATTTTAAAAACGAAACCTTGTTACCATGGAGACAATAAGCCGGTCAGCACATCTGCTAAAGAACAGGACATAAAATTTTTTAAAGTGAGAGTTTCAAAGGCTCAGACTTTTACGAATCTGCGCCAATGCCTCCATCAAATACACATAAGGGCTCCTGTTAATTTAGTTAGCTGTCACCTCCCAGATTTCTGACAATCTTATTAGCTGTTCTTGCACGCCGGTACCCACCAGCAGAGACCGCAGCGCTACGAGCGCTGGCACGCCGAGGAGATGAATCATGTTCCACTTCCACGCGCTGCGCTGGCCACGCTCACGGAGCCGTGAGGACAGTGGCTTGTTATGAGCATAATCCAGGGAACCTGTTTAAAAGGTTGATAGATGGCTCCCAACAACAACAAAAACACAACCGCGGGATTTTTTTTTTTTTATTTTATTTTTTCTTTTTTTTTTTTTTTTTTTTTTTAAGAGTGCAATCATGATCATTATTTGCTTGCAAACAGACACGCACACTCACACACACAAAATCTTTTTCCTTTTCTAATGGAACACTAAGTGGGAACATAATTTGAGATTCAATTAGTACATTAAGAAACGTTCAATTAAGCTTCCTGGTGACACAGAGACACACAGCTACACTCGCTTTCCAGATGAAGAACCGAAACTTGCAGGAGTCTGCTGGCTTCTCCACGGTCAGATGAAGTGATGGCAGAATTGAGGAGAGAAGCCAACTTTCCTACTCTTTATTTTATAATAAAAAAATCCATTTAAGTTTCCTTGTACAGTTATTTCAACCTTGTGAAGCTTGTTCCTCACCCACCTCCTCCTCCCAACCGTGCAAGAAGAAACCCAACCAAGACAGGATTTTGGGGCACCTGGGATCAAAGCAACACCGATAGGACAAGGCTGCTTTCGGGAGGGCAGATGTGCACACATACGTGTGACAGCCACATGCCACCAGCTGTTACCAATAGGGAAGCCAAGAACGGGGACCGTGCTCCAAGTCCATCAGACTCTCAAGCCATATCAGAAGCCAACTCTGGAAGCGCTATCAACTGCAATCCCATGACTCTGACTTAATCTGCACGGGCAGCACCCCATAGGAAGTTATGGAGAGGAGAGATGTCATCTAAAAGTCATCGGCACGGGTGAGCCCTACGGTTAGAAGCTGCTCAGCTATGGCACCCTCCATCACTGAAACACGCGCAGCGGTAGCAAAGCGTCGTCGTATTTGACAGCCTTCATCGTTTCAGTATTTCTCCTAACCACGGTTGTCATTACAAGCCTCACCAAAGGTCCCAACAGAGCGCATCTTCCAAACCCGGCTGTGCCCATCGGTCCAGCTGGCAGGAGACAATTCTGTGGAAGCTCTCCAACCCATCGCAGGCAAATCCATCTGTGGTGGCTCAGATTGTCCCAGTGCCAGGCTGCACCACTCGGGACTATCCAGGGGCTCCTGCAAGGACCCAGGTCCAGCCCCTGTGTAGTACACAGCCTACACAAAGGATGGCCTCATCTCCTCCAGAAGCAGGCTGTCTTCAGGAATCACCTCTGTGGTTTGGAAATGAAATTCAGGCCGTGATGACTTTGGTGGAAAACACCAGTTTCTCCCAAAGTTCATAGGACCTTCTGTAAACTTACTCCATGGTGCTGTACGCAAGAGAAAATTGCAAACCGGCCTCAAAGTCAAATGGCTGTTGGGGCACTAGAGCAATGTGGCTCCGCGGACGTTTATTTCAGGTCAAGCATGCCTTACTTTGCCTTACTGTAAATATATATATTTATGTTAAATCAAAGTAAACTGGTCTTAAGGACAGTTTAGCTTGAAAAGTGCAACTGTTGTGTTAGTTAATTACATCGATTTAAGAAGAAAGGTGAGTTAAAACAATGTCACTCTGCCATGCAGACAAGGCTTATGTTCTTTGGAGAAAGGGCTAAATCTTTTATTCACCTGTCAAATGCTTTAACAGTTTCTAAATGCTGTATGGAGAAAAATAACGATCCAGTCCTGTGTCTAAGGAATAATCATATTCTATGACAGTAAGTTATATTTTAGAAATTAATGACTCATCGTAGAATTGAGCTCATCCTGGTAAGTTACTGAAATTCTAATCTGCTCCTTTGCAGACACATATCTTATCAATCTAATCAGCATTTGATTTTGAGAAATGCCTCGTCCACTGTGTACCTAGGTTGGAACGGACAACACTATTCAGCATTATCCACCTCCTGCGTACCAGAAAACCTGTTTTACAGAAGAGCAAAATCTCAAGAGCATCAACTGAGGTCTCATTTCATTCTGAGGAAAATTATTTTAAAACCAAAAAAATGCAGAATTGAAGGAAGAAATCAAATGCACATTAAAAAGTTCGTTAAGAAATGATCACTGAAGCTGCCTACATACATAGCTGACGAGCAAAGACCAAACGTTGATTCTCCCTAACTCAGGTCATTACTTTGCAGGACAGTCAGCAAAAAACAACAGCTACAAAACTCAGTCCTGTACTTCAGGCCATGCATTGCTCTTGAAAACATTGGTGTACGTAATTAAGCTAACATCTGCCAGAGCCGATGAGCAACCTCATCTGCTCTGCATCTGCAAAGGCACACCTGAGGTGGGAACTGGGCGGCCGTAGGTCCCGTGTGCCAAGGGAAAGGTTTTCAGACTCCATAAATGACAAACAAAACTCGGACACCCCTAAAGCTTCCCAAATCTGATCTACAACTATTGTTACTTGAGTAAACAAGACGACAGCTGAATGTAGATGCCGACGTCCAGCTAGAGTCCACCGCTTGGTCTTGCAGGAAGGACACCACAATCCCATCTACACACACACACAAAAACTCATCTGAAAACAAAGCAACAAAACTCTTGAGAGATTTTTACTTTTTTCTGCTCAGAACATATTTAACTTTTACAAAAAGTTATTACAGCCTGAGAGGTGGGCTAATAACAGAAAATGCCATTTTCCTTTTCCTCTCAATATTACATAGGAAAAATATTTAAAAGGAGGAAGCACAAGCATTGCCAGAGGTGCAACACCAGGTGTAACTGTGCCTGAAAAGACAATCAATTTTAATTTCAACTATCTCTAAATATAAGCAGCAAAAAACTTCCAGAAATAAACTGCATGTCTAAATATAATTTTAGGTAAAACTAAATGTGCTTGGATGGAACAGGTACACTCGGTGGCATTACTTGAAGTCTCTGGCATGAGCTGGAAAGGATTTCCTCCAATTGCTGTGAGTGTTTGCAGATTTTATTATGAGGCCCCGCTGACATTGAAGAGCAGATAACCCTGTATTGCACTTCAAGCATGTTAGGACAAGAGGAAATGGCCTTAAGTTGTACCAGGGCAGGTTTAGATTGGACATCAGGAACAATTCCTTCCCCCAAGGGCTGTCAGGCCCTGGAAGGGGCTGCCCAGGGAAGGGGTCGAGTCCCCAGCCCTGGGGGGATTTAACAGCCGGGCAGAGGCGGTGCTGAGGGCCAGGGTTTGGGGGTGGGATGGCAGGGGTAGGGGAACGGTTGGGCTGGGGGAGCTTAAAGGGGTTTGCCAACCTCAAGGATTCCATGATTCTAAGTTATGGTAACGTTACACAGCGAGGCAATCCGGCACCCAAGCAGGCAGGTAACAGCCCTGTTAGGGACCAAACCATCAGTCCACCACCCAACTTCAGTTTTCGTTGCATCCTCAGAAGCAGAGCTACTCTGTCTTGACACCTCTTCATCACCTCATGAAGCTTAATTGCACAAAAAACTTCTTTAAATGAGGAAAGGCACGCTGAAGGGAGACTTAGAATAAGGAGATGTTCAATTGCAGCAGACGGGCACCACCACAGGGAGATGTCCAGCTTTGCTGAGGAGCAAGGTGGAGGAGGAAGGGAGGCTGGACCTCCACCTCCAGCACCCTTCTGTCAGCCCACCTCCCAGCGTAAGAGTTCCTCTCTCAGATGCTGACCTTCCCCTGGGGGTCCCCAGTCCCGTTATGCAGATGGAGCCATTTACTGGGTGGCTTTTCCCTCCCCAAATTGTACTGTCACATGCACAAATGGTTTTAATGTCTCCTGGCACACATACCTATAGCCACAGCCCCAGCCCCACTACCTCACCTGGGCCCACACGCAGCAAAGGGCGGCCACCGTGGCTCCTCCTTTTGACAAGAAGTGATGCTCTTACACAAATTTTGGGTGACTGTTGTTGTTCTTCATAGGTCACTTAACTTTTCCCAGTTAAATAAATTCTATTAAAAATCACAAGCAATAAAACTGATGCTACCAGAAAAAAAAATCACATATACTCACAAGTCACACCCTGTCAAAATAAGTGGTGGAAACGTAAAATCTTCCAGAAAAAAAACAACAATGAATTATTACAGCATTTTGCAAAATTACAAGCATATGTTTTCAGCTGACCTACTTACTGTCTTATAATTGACTTCTGTCCCTTAAGGGGATTCTTAAATATAATTGAGCGGCACCTGCCACGTAAGAGGAACAATTTTGTACACCCAGTCCTTGCTCAAATTCCACACTTAACAGCTTCGGTGCCAGGTTCACCAGCAACCTTGGTGGTGCCGCTGGAGACAGAGGTGCCCATCCAACAACCTGTGAACCTCCTGAGCCCCGGGTCACTCCCGGACACAAGTGATCTTACTCATCGGAGGAGGTCTTATTTTTTTACACCAGCCAATGATTCCCAGCACACACCTACCCATTCCCACTTGCACATCACTCCGTTCCAGTGCAGCGTTTCCCACACCAAGAGGCAATTACGGGCGCTGCCAGCTTCCCATGCTGGTGACACTGGGATTGGTAGCTCTGCCCTTGCCAACACAGGCGTGGGACTCACCGCGATGGACCGTCGTTGCTTATCGCCATGCTGCGTTGACAAAAATGCAAATTCAAAAGCTTGGCCGAACATTATTCCCTTACTAAATTAGATTGAGCGATGGATTGAAACCAAAAATCAAACGCAACATGATGAAAAGTCAAGTGAAGAGTTCAAATCTGGGGGACCTGCGCCTCTCCCGACACAAAAAGAAACCAAAAATAAAATTTCCATCAGTATTTCAGACTTGGGCAAGAAGCTGGTGCACAATTCTTAACGCACACAAGATCTACAAAAGATTTAAACTCTTTTGGGGCATTTATTGCAAATCTTACTGACAGATCTTCAATTGTTTTAAAAATTATACCTACAACCACCGCAATGTTACTTGAAGCTAATCCCAGCTATTAGGACTTTTTTTTTTCCCTCTTATGTCGCAAAAGCCTGACAGTTATTAGGGAAAACCTCACAGCGGGAGGAGAGGACAGCAACACTGGGCCACTGGAACTGTTCTACCTCTGCGGAGCCCAAAATCCCCCATTCTCAAAGAAAAACCACGAACCAAAAAGGCTGAGGAAACGCTCTCGTTCTCGCACCAAAGGAGCAGCAGAAACGCCATTGTGCAAAGTCAGCACTGTCCCGAGGAGCTGAATCGCCCCACGGCAAGGAACACGACGTGAAGTCCAGGGGAAGGAGCAGCGAGACCCTCACCCCGGCACGCCTCCGGCTCAGGCCCGCTGGGCTCTCCCCCAGCAAGGGGCAGGCAACCCCTGGGCTGGCTTTGTGGCCCAGCTCACACAGTTCAGATCAAACCTTCTCACCGCTGTCACGAAGAGAGCTACCACACTTGCCTGTTTGAAAGGTCTCAAGGCACTAAATCGCCGAGGACCTTTTGCTGGTTTAAATCTCGGTCTGAAACGTCACCTTAGAAAGCGACAGCCATTTGTCTCCTCCCTTCTCAATTGGGATAAGCAGGTGCCAGTGTGGATCAGCTCATTTTACCATACATTGCCAGGAGTTGAAATTATATAGATGTGGTAGGGTCAGCCGACAGAGCATCGTCCTCTGCCAGGGCAGCGCAGAGAGATGCTGGTGCAGAAAGAGCCCCGGTGCCGGCGCTGGCGTGGTTACACTGCGGGACCCCTCGGCTGCCGTGCGCTGGGACTCATGGGTCTGCAACTGTGACGGAAGGAAAAACATCCCACCACCCCATTTTCCCATTATTATTTGGCAGCACCCCTCAAACGTGTCACCAAACATAAAGCAATCCCTCGGGGTGGCGGGGGTCCGAAGTAAAAGCGAGTCTCCCCATCGTCCCCCCAAAAAGGCAAGAGAGAGACACTGGAGCACGCCGCAGCCTGAGACACGAGACAGAAGAAAGTGCAAAGCGCAGGAAACGTGTCCACACGTTTGGCACACGGACGAGGTGTGCGATGCCGTCGGTGTAACTCAGCCACGACGCCCGGCTGGAGGAGCCAGGCTCTTCCACGCCAGCAGCAGTGGCTTTCCCGGGTGCTGGCGCCAGCGCTCCCACCTGCAAGGTTTTCAAAATCCCACGTCGCGCCCTCGGCTCCCTCAGACACCGAACGCTCCGGGTGACACCGATTACCCCCCGGTTTGCCTAAATCACAAGCCCTCGGCTTCTGTCTGAGCACAGCACAAAATCCACCCCTTGAAACAACACTTCTGACAAGCTGAAAGATTGCCCAGGACATCGCCAAGAAGGGCCCACAGCCACCTGCAGCATCTCCTCCACCGCCCCGGCAGGCTGACACAGGCTAAAACTACCTTTATATTCATTTATCCTTGTTTCAACTCTTAACTTACGTGGCTGAGATCACATGAAACGTCAAATTCTTACTGCGACTCTCACATCTCATTCTGCCCGCTGCTGGAAACGGGGATGGCCAGCCCGACACGGCTGCGGTTCTGCTCCGGGCTGGGGCGGCGGCGAGGAGACACCGCAAAGCACAATTAACTTCCCTGGGTTATTTAAAGCTCTTTCTCTGACAGACCGACCTCACAACTTCCACGTCCAGAGCAAAATATGCTTCCACGCATGACAAGCGTCCCCGAATTTGTCAAGGGCCCAGCGCTGCTTTCCTTGCGCTTCCTTAAATTTCTGCTAAAGTCACTGGGGAATCTGGGGGCGGGTGGGATAGGGGTCCGTGCTCCAAAAAGAGTTCTACGATCTTTACTTTTAAAGCAAATGAATAATAATAATTTGCTAATAAATCAACCACAGTAAGAAGCACCTGTGAGGAGAGACAGCGATGCTTTGGTGAGACCTGGGATGCTGGTCTTTATTTTACCAAGGGATGGCTGGCAGGCGAGAGCGTAAGGCTGGGAATAGGAAAGGGCAGCCAGGAGCAGGAGGTTTCGGCCGGATGCTCGCGCTTCTCTAGTGCCAGGGGAAGCAGGGCGGCTGTGTAATTAGCACCGACGAGCCCCGAAGCCCCAAACTGAGATGCCAACGCTCCCCATGCCTTTACAATCTTTTTTTTTTTTTTTTTTTTTTTTGCCAGAAATCCTCAAGGCAGAAGATCGCTGAAGTCTCAGCCCCTGTTCTTTAGGAAAAGTGCCTTTCTTCCCCTCGCCGTTACAGGGAATAACTAGAAAATCAGCCCAACGTGTAAAATGCAGCTCGGGAACCGCAGGCGAACACAACACGGCGTTCATCGGAATAAATTATGACTTCGGTCGGGTTTGTCAGGCCCCTCTCCTGACCTTGAGCTCCCCGGGTTTACAGCCTTAAACCCAGCTCCGACCCGTGCCTAAACTCCCCCGGCTGTGGGAGCAGCGGGGCCGGGGCAGCAGCCACAACTTGCGCGGTCCCGGAGCCGGGGCATCGCCAGAGCGGCGGCGCTGCCACAACCCGGGCAACGCGGGGGCTTATTAAAAAAAAAATAAAAAATTTAAGAAGCAGCCCCCCCACCCCGAGCGGCGGGAAGGAGGCCGCCCCCCCCCCGCCCCGGCCCCTCACCTGCCGCAGGATGAAGCTGGTGGAGGTGGTGCTGCCGTCCGAGCGCTTCAGCCGGCTCCGCCGCGTCGCCGTGCCCCTCGTCACCTGCCCCGGGGGAGGCCAAGACATCAAGGTCGCGTCGCCGGCCACCGCCCCCGGAGCCGCCACCGCCCGCCCGCCCGCCCCGCCCGCCCCCGCGGCCCCCGGGCGGCACCCACCGCGGCCATGGCGGCCAGGATCGGCGGCTCCCTCAGCCTCGGCCCAAGCCCCGGGCCCGGCGGCACCTGGTTGCTGGGCGCAGCCGGGCCGCCCGCCGCCCAGCGAGTGCGCGGTGGGGCGGGCGCGGGCGGGCGGGGCCGGGGGGGCGGCCCCGGGGCGGGGCGGGGCGGGCGCTGAGGCGGGGGCTGAGGCGAGGGCTGAGGCGAGGGCTGAGGCGGGAGCGGCCCGCGAGGCAGGGGCTGAGGCGAGGCGGGGGCTGAGGCGGGAGCGGCCCGCGAGGGGGCCGGCGGGCGGGGGTGGAGCCGAAGGCGGCTCCTGGGCGCGCCGGGTGTCGCCGCCGGGCCCCGCTCTGCCCGCCCCGGGACGAACTTTCGTGGCGGCTGTCCCTGGGGACTCTGCCCGCCCCGGGACGAGCTTCCGTAGCGGCTGTCCCTGGGGGCTCTGCCCGCCCCGGGACGAGCTTCCGTGGCGGCTGTCCCTGGGGACTCTGCCCGCCCCGGGACGAGCTTCCGTGGCGGCTGTCCCTGGGGACTCTGCCCGCCCCGGGACGAGCTTCCGTGGCGGCTGTCCCTGGGGGCTCTGCCCGCCCCGGGACGGGGTCCCTGGGGGCTCTGCCCGGCGCTTGGCGGCCAGGAGCTGACGGAGCCTTCCACGGGGAGCGGGAGCCACCGCAAGCGACCGGTGACCGCCACCGCTCACGCCGCTGCCATCGCTTTCCTGCACCGGTGTCCCTCGTCCCCTCCCGGCTCTCTGCAGCCCACGCAGGACCCCGGCGGGCTGGTGGCGATGCCACGGGGCAAGCGCCGGCCCCTGAGCCCGGCTTAACCTCCCCAAGCTGAAACGGAGCCAACCGCAGTGCCGCCCAACGCTCCCCAGTACCGGTCAGCATCGATTTGCACCAACCACCAGTCAAGAGAGGGCTGTAATTTCCAGGGTATGGAGGGAAAAAGAAGATAAATGAGGAGTTGTACGATTTGTTCGAAGTCGAAGAGGAAAGCTGGTGAAGAATGGGAAGCAGGACCTGGATTTCCAGCTTCCCACTCCTGTGCTTTAACCGCAAGCACCTTCCACCTCCCACCCAAATGAGCAAGAGAAGAAACGTGTGTGACTTTGAACCGAGCTCACTTTTACACCAGAAAGCTCCAAACACGCACACACCCCCCCGGTGAAGGACCAGAGCACAACCGAGCAAACATCTCGGGCTCACTCTGGTCACAAACTGCAGGCTTTTTTTTAAATTCCTTGGATGAAATTAGGCAGCCTGGTTTCTTTGTCAAAGATGAATGTGGGTCATGAATGCTGTTGTCTAAATTAGATTATTTTTAAATTCAGTTTAATCATTAAACTGGTCCTAGGAAGGCTACTTTTCTTTAAACATTAATCTCAGTATGACTATGTGGCTGACTTCCTAACTAAAGTCCAGAAAAGTAACATCTCCTCGTCTCACTTCAGCAGGACGCAGTAATGTTTAGGTTGAGATTCGTAAACGAAAAACCAGCATTTGCCAGTAACGCAGTAAATGCCTTGGCTTTACAAGGGCTTTGTAACATTTAGATCTGCAGCCTGAAGCGACCCAAAATCAACCCGCTGGGGTCAGCGGCTCGGAAGGGCTGCGGGTAAGCGATGAAACGCAGCGATTTATTTTGCTCAAGTAACAATTAAGGGAGCTGTTCCCAGGTACCTGGGGCCGCTTGCACGCATTTTTTTTGGTGTCCATTCGCAGCAGTAGCAGAAGGTACCGTTAAAGCACAAGGATTTATTCTTATTTTGGATGAGCTAGAAATTCTCTGGATAATTTCTTTAGAGTCTCCGTGAAAACCTGTAAGCAGCCATAAGCACTCATGGCTCGGACGCAAGATGTGCAATACAACCACGTTTAAAGAGCAGCATCTTTGCTTTCTGTAGCAATACCTTAGCATTTGTGGGGAAGTGTATTACCATTTTATGTAAGATTATTCTCTTCAGCTCCCCCCCCTGTTAACGCCCGACACACAGCAGTATTCCCTCGCTGACCTGTGGAGCCCAGCCCACAGGTACTTTGGGCAATAGAGCACCGGTCCCAATTAGAAGAGCTCATCAGCAGAGGTGAAGTGCAGCACAGCTCAGAACTGAGCCTCTTCAGAGCATCGGCACAAGACTCTTCACCCGTGTTGGTTAAACAAACTGTTTTATTCACACGAGGCAATGCACACATATTGCAGACAGGAGGCCAAACGGATAGTCCAATAAAACAATATTATGTTCCAATAAAACAGATCCCCTCTTCTTAATACTGCAAACTCTTTAAGATAATTTTCTGTAAGAACTGTGATACATCTATTAACCAGTACAAAGTCACCTTGAACCCCAGCTGGAACAGAAGCAGACCCTTGGTCTGACTGCAAAGCTTGGGCATTGCCAGATCGCTCGCTGGCCGACCACAGCGCCGGCGAAGGGAGCAGAGCTGGGAAAGCGCAGACGTGCTCAGAACCTGCCCCAGCTGTATTTCCGTTCCTTCCTTTTTCATTTGCACCAATTCAAAACAGTTTGAGGCAGCTTCATGTAAAATGTAACTGGCAAGAGCCGTAAATTCTAAGAAGTTATTCATTGATTCAACAGATCCATCACAGTGTTCAATGTAAGCAAGAGTAGTGCCTGTTATTTCTTAGAAAAGATGCATAGATAAAAATAAGAAAAAAAAAAAACAAACCACCCCAAACCCTTCCTATCAGAAAATAACTCCCGTAAGAGATCGCAGCTGCGGCCGTGTCCCCCTCAGCTCTCCTTTCTGAGGGACAGCCTTCAAGAGAACCACACCGCCCCGCAAGTCCACGGACATCTATCAACAAAACCTGAAGTAAAACAAACACCAAACATTATTTTTAAGGTTTACTTGTTACAGAAACAATCTGATTTTTTAATATTGTCATTTCTGTACCAGATTCTACAGACAAAGCACTTGTCACACCGAGGCTGGACGGAAGACCGCAGTTTCTCAAAACACGTCTCTGCACGGCGACAGTACAGACAAATCCAGTTGTTGCTTTCGGACTGTAACTTAGACATCACAGGTTGCCAACTCATACTAGAAGAAAATTGATCTAGTATTAATATTTTCAACACCCATGAAACAAATATAGTACAATAAAATTCTCATTATAAAGTTGCCCAAATGTCTATGTTAACCATTAAGAGTTTCTATGAAAAAGCGGAAGTTATCTACCGTTGATTCCCGATACAAAACAGCAGGTAGAAACCTAACGTAGAAATCCGAAGTTAGATAAATCCTTTGGCAGCATGTTCAGTTACAATCGGGCCTTAAAAATAAATATGATAATGTATAGAAGTATGAAAAGAAGAAACAGCTCCTATTAACACCAAAACCCTCTAAATCCACTATTTTAATAATAATTAAATTATTTTACACTATCTACAAGTTGCATATCACAGAATTAGGAATCTAAGAGATGACAGAATGACAAATCCTGCTTTTATAAAATTTGGGGCTTTAACAGAATGCGTATGTGTAGCCGTGTAGAAAAATCTCAGACAAATGAGTATATACATTATTTATATTTAATAATTAACTGAACATAATCAAATCCCATCCGCCTAGCCATCTCCATTTAAGATACTCAATATTTCTGCTGGACCAAAGTTTTGAAACCAATACAAATCTTACCTTAATCTCAATTCACTAGCAAACATGGAGAATCTATATAAATGATAGCAAGGTCTAGTCTGACTACATACCAACTTGGAACAAAGGAAACTCTTACAAAAAAAAAAAATCTCCAAACAATCAGAATTTTGAACAGCAGCATTGAAATTAATTATTCTTCTTAAAGAACGCAAGGAAGAAGTTATCAAAATACCTCAGTATTGCAGCATATGTTATCTATATGAAATTACTTCAAGGGGAAGGATAAAGAGAAGTTAAAGTCATGCCAAAAGGAAAGACAAAAGCTTTCTTCCGATTGCACAAATTTAAATGAAAAAAAAAATCATTTTTAAAGAGCAGGTACTGAATACCTCATTGCATAAGCATGAGGCTGCAAATGAATAAGGTCACGATACTAAATAATTAAATAAAACATAAAAGAAATGGAGGTGGTGCTGAGCGAAGGGTGGTTTTCATTACTCAACAACAGTCTACAATCTGATAGTTCTCATCTGGTAGAAAATTTATACACCAAGCATACTTAGACATTTGGGAGTTTCGTGCGTTTAATCAGGATGGTTTTGTCAGTGATTTGCTTCCATCATTTTCCCAATCTAAAGATTATTACTCATCATAAAATTGTTAAAATAGGTATAAATACGACTATGCTAAAGTGAGCAGGTAAATAGGAGGAGAATGAAGTCATTTTTTTTTTTTCAGAGGTTGAAACAAGAAAAGAAAGAAATCCCACATTCCTGAAAGACAATTCAGCTCATCTGCTCCTCTTGTATAAACCCCACCCGTTAAAAAAGTGCATCAGGGAAGAAATTCTTAGATTTCTTTTCTTAGCCACCAAATGCTACGCTTCCACAGTTCCAAGGCAACTCCTTTTGTAACAACACGTCTGTCATTTTCAATATGCAACCGCTCCTTGTATTAAACGAGGAGCACAATCCCACTCACAAAGCACGTGTATTCTGCCTGTACAGACAGTGCGTCAACTACACCTTTTGCAGATGGTTTAAGAGTTTCTCTGACTACAATTGACACTTATTTAGACACGGAAACGGTGGCAAAGAAAGGAAATCTGAGAGAGGCAAGAACCCCCTGGTCCCATAAAGACGATTCCTGTTCCTGGAAAGGGAACAAGGCAGATTCTCACAGTCTTAAGCTTCAAACGTTCTTGAGCCCCTCCTTTACCACAAGGAACTACGATACTCCTTCACTTCTGAACACATCCAAAAAGGAAAAGAAAAGAGACCCTGTGCAAGTTTCTGGCTCAGCACCTTGTACCCACAGAATGCCCACGCAGTCAGCTGGGAGCATCCCTGGCCTGCTCTTGCAAAGGAGACTCATGCTTGCAGTTCCACCTCTGCCAAAAGATACAAGTGAGTTCTAGCGAAACCCCGCCTGTTTTCTTCAAGCGAAACACATCAGAAGTTCTCTGCAGTTGCCCAAAATCTAAGAGGCAGCACTGTAAAAATCTCATCTGTAGGTACATGGTCCTCACCGTCACAATACCAAATCATTTTCTCTTCCTCCCCTCATCTGCCGAGCTCGTGCAGTTGTTCCAATTACGCAGTGCACATCATATTGCAAAGCTGACTACAGCAGCGCAGAGAGAAGGTGGTCTCTAACCCTGCAGAGATTCTCTAAAGCCACTTGGATAGAAAGGTTATAGTAAGATACCAGAGGAGGCAGTGCATAACCAGAGCAATGCATAACAACAATCAAGCATCCTCAAATTCTCATAAACTCATTGAAAAGAAAATTATTTTCAGACAATCTTTAAACTTAAGACTCAGAAGTGGCGTTTCTTGAAACTGCTGAAATAAGGGCTCAGAGTAATCTGAAATTATTTTAAACCATCAGCTACTCTAGTTCAAGCTATCTTTATGCAAATGCTTAACAATCAGATCTGATGCATCTGCATAATGCAGTAAGTTGGGTTATTTAAAAAGGAAAACGTATTTTGATATCCGTGACAGGTATTCCTAAAAATCATTAGGTCAGGCAACCTTTATTCATTAATTCAGAAACATGAGCTGGTTTGTTTTTAAAGGAGAGGCTGTTGATGGTAATTTGTTTGTTGCTGTAGAACGGAATGAGCGGGAACTGCCACGGGATAACCTGGTCCTTGAGGCAAACTCGACGCGTTGTTCTGGTAAGCCGACATATCCACTGACATTCCCATCTGCTGCTGGGTGTAAGCAGCTGTGCTGGCAGCTGACGGAAGGCCGGGGTTCTGGTTCACGTACGTCTGGTTTAACACAGAATCCGGTCCTGGGCTGTAACAAAACAAAACAAATCTAATCCTGACAAGTTCATGTCTATTTATCCAACAAGCAGGTTTGCAAATAAGAATTTTGCTTAGCCCAAAAGTGATCTGCGTATTTTCAAAATGATCAAAAGCAGTATTACGTGTCATTGTAAATATCCCAAGAACACACAACCTCTAGACAAAGCAGTAAAATTGCCATCAGGAGAGAAGGTGATTTAACAGTTTGCTGAAGCGATACCTTAAATACGCAGCTTGAGCCGGCTGAGGTGCTCCAGAAGAATTTATACTTTGCGGCAGAGACCTCAACTGCCCCATCTGATCAGGTCCTAGGCTATAACCTGGTGAAATGGTCACTTGGTGAACACCCTGGATCATGTAGTTTCCACTAGGTGGCTGTACAGGATATGACTGTAAATAAAAAAAAAACAATGCAAAAAACCAGTGCATACCTTGTATTTTCAATTAAGTAGCAACAAATGTGGCACAGAATACCACTGCAACGAACAAATATGTTAGGGTTCAAAGGCTGAATGAACACCAATTAATTTCTCCAACAAGGTTCTAAAACCAAACCGTGTAACTTCTTGTAGTATGTTTTAAATAGGCACCCTTTAAATCTTCAGAAGGCACCTTTTTCAGAAATACACTGCTAACGAGGTCATCACTTAATATCTGAAAAAGAACCTTTTGTATCACGTACAAGACCTCTGCCCCTCCCAGAAACCTTATTTCTTTCTCTCCAATTTGCCTGGTCTTTAAAATGTTCAATCCTTACATATTTTGATGCCCAGAGTTGAGTAGGAAGACAGGCACCATATGAAGATTTGTTATTTAACACATTTTGGAAATTAAAACACAGGATTATTCTAAGAATATAACACAAAAGGAAAGCAAACATTTTAGTTTCTTGTATTTCTGGTTTAAGACAATTCAAGTCTTCACTCAAAATTGAGGTAGAGCAGATGGTGTGACATGCTTAGCCTAACAGAAGTCTATCCTGCTCATTGGTTTTGCGTTGAGCTCAGCACGGTTAGTGTTACCTTGTATTTTCACTGCTGGAAGCGTGCATCTTGGAAGAAACAGTAAACTCCAGTTGCCTTTTGGCTTAAATTACTTTTTAACCTCCAAATATAATGAATTTTCCATCGCTACCAGTGGTTAAGGACATGGAATTACTTTTAACTGACATATTTTCAGATCTAGCAGTTGCTATGGGAACTATTCTTTTCCCACTGAACAATTAACGTTAAAGTAAAATTCACTTAAAGTGAAAACACTCATTCTATGCTTTCTCAAAAAAAGATCTTTACAATCTCTCTTTCTCCTCCATTTTTGCTGTCTTAAAACATCAATATGGCACATTAGAGAGACTCTAAAGCAGTTTTGAGCAAGTACACCCCCTAATACAACATGTTCATTTCTTAAGGAAAAAAAAAAAAAAAAGAGAGAGCTAAAACCAGACTAGTGTGCCTATATTTAGAAGAAGTACACTGCACTCATGATTAATGCACTAATATTAAAGTTCACTCACATCCCTGCTATTAGTTAAGAAGGTAACATTTTACTTTAAGACTGAGGACATGACTCACAGCAAGAATATCCACCAAGCTGCTGAAACACACACTTCTAACTGTAAAAAATTAATCACGGAAGGAATCTTTTAGTATTTTCAATACAGTATCTTTCTGTTAAGGAGAGCAAAATTATCAACGATACCTTACTGTAAGCAGGAAACTGCAAATTGAAGTACTCTGTTCTACTGCGTAAAGGGGATTTTATTCTAAAGGCTATAAAAAGTCACCAGGCGATGTCAGATTGTTCGTAGGCTAGCAAGAAAGCGTACACTTCATTTTTGCTGTCATCTTTTTAAATAGAAATCTATATTGGGAAAGTCTCTATTTCCAGAAAGGAGTACTGACCTGCACTGAAACACCAGAAGATGTAGGTGGGTATTGTGCAGGATGGTGGAGTTTTGAGTAGGCTGAATACATCGGTGCTTCATTCATCAGTTTGTTATACAGCTCCAGAGCTTCTAGAACTTTCACATTCAATTCAGATAATTCTGAGTGTTTTCTGTTTCAAAACAAATACATGCAAACGCTAAGTTTCTCTAACATCTAATCTTAGGTGGTATAAGAGTGGTTCATTAAACAGTTTTGAATATGCAAGAAAAAACAACTTAAAAGGTAGATGTTCAATTTCTTACACATCTGCCATTCTGTTTCTTATGGCAATGGGACTGGAAGGAGAGTCCAAGTGGTGAACAGCTATTCTTCCCTAGCTGCAATAAGGCAAGCAACTCTGCAGATGTTAGCAAGCTTTCCACCCGCAAATATCCTAGGAGTCTGAGGGGCAAGAGGTGAAGATCTCATCAAACAGATTTTCCTGTCATGGGGGACAGTCAGCAGCAGACTGAGCTCAAGACAGATTGCAAAAGGCTACAGTCAAAAAGTGCTAGTATAAAATGCACCCAGTAACTTATGCAGTAAGTTTTGGAGAGCAGCAATCAAATCTTAGCATACAAAATGGGACTTTGGTACTTAAGCATTAAAAAAATAAAAAAATTCTTTTTGCAAGATTTTCTAGCTTGGGAGATGAAAGTACCAAAAAAAAAAAAAAATTTAAAACTACACAATTTAAAGTAAATCACAGTAAATAACGCAGAAGCTACATCATGGCTTACCTATCTATCTCTTCTAGTTTTTCATCTATCATTGGACCCATCTGTTGACAAATATCTGTGAAGACAAAAGTGTCGAAGTAGTTAATGTCTTCCACAATTAGAAGTTTAAATGCAGTCAAAAAATACTTTATCCAAGTACACTAGAAAAGCATATGAAATTGGAGAGTGCACTTAGTTACCATGCGTGTCCCATTCTCCAGCCCAAATAGACAGGACAATATTGTCCTTATTCTGCTTTGTCATCCTCTCTCCTCTCCCTCTACCCTCTCAAACAAAAGACTACTGACAAAAAACATGGGGAATTTTGCATTTCTGCTTGCACTGGCCAAGACCCATGACTTTCATGTTCTACTGGAATATCTAACCCAGACTGCCCATGAGCCTGCCTAGATCTGTTGTACTGTGGAGCTTCCTGTACCTTCACTTTTTCCATTCGGGGAACACTCCTTTTTTTAATATATGCTCAATTGTTATTACACACCTTGAACTAACTGACTCTTACATGAGCTGAACTTCCTCTCCCCTCCTAGCCAGCAGAATTTTGGAGAAATTTTGACACAAAATGATTTGCTTAATTCAAGGAGAGTTTTGATAGGTGGATGGATCTTGCAAACGTCAGGCATTGTACACTAGCTGCAAGTTATGCAAATTACTCTGCTAAACATGGAGTTGGCTTGGCAACTGTTAGAAAATTTAGAGTTATACATCCAGCCCCACGCTCCCACTGTGAAATAAGCTATTGTACAGCACACTATTAGGTTTCTCTAAGCTTAAAATAAATGCAAAAGAATTACCAGCTCGATCCACAAAAGGTAACTGTGGGAAGAAATACAAAAACTAGCTAAGTTGGTGCTCAAAGTACCTTCTGAGTCTAGAAGATCTGGAGAATCAAGCTTTAAATCTGTAGGATCTATACTCTGAAGTACCTGCAGTGTTTTATCCATCTTATCCTGAAAGGTGAAGAGAAGATTAAGAACAGTTATTTCTGAAGCATGGCAGAGACTGTTTTAATTATCAAATAAAAAAAAAAGTTCTTTATATAAAAAAATTATCTGATAACATTCAGTAACAAAAGAATGTTTCAACCAATGTAAAATCTCAGCAACTTTTTATATCGAAAGTGACTGCATACCTCATCTATATAAACTGGCTCAGGTTCTGCTTTCTTAATTTCTTCTGTAGTATCCTCAGGAACAGAATTTTTATCCACAGTTGCTGAAAGAACAAACATTGGTTTCTTTTCTGTAGCTGTGTTACCGTGCTAACTTAAAATACACATTTTCTCCTTGCTTGCCATCAGATCTTTAAATAGAGAGAAATTTGACTAAGTACTTTAAGCAGTGATGCACCTAGCTGTTGAAGAAGGGAAAACGGCTTTGCCTAGAAAATGTTCTGACAAGCTGCTTCCTTTGGGCTGTTAGCCTGATTATGAACCTAGGCCCAGCAAGGGAAAGACTCTTGAGTCATATTAGCACCTAAAACCACCTCCAACACATGTACAGTGACTTCCAGCCAAGTCGTAAGTGTTAAGATTTATTTTGGTATCATGAGCATGAATAAAGCTAACAATGTGATTCTTCCAATCCACTGAGATGGGTATGAATGTTATTCTATACTAGGTTTGATGTCTGAAAAGAGACTTTGACATTTTAAATGGCAAGTTACTGGATTCATATGTAATCTATTACTGACAAAGAATTGTGGTAAATTGAACTGAATTTCTGTAATAGGAAAAAGGTAACAACTTAGAAGAGAATCAGAAGATAGAAATTGTTGAGGTGAGCTACAGCAGTGGTATATGCTTGTTTGAAACAAGGGCAGGATTTCTCTCTTGATTCTTTCCTTGGGCTGATTTCAGGAAATTCCTTTGTTGATGGGCTAATTAATAGTTCTACCATAAGCTCACCTTTCCAAAATAATCTGTTAGCTTTTAGTAGTTAACTTACCTGCCTCTGGTTCCACATCTAAGTCAGAAGTCACAAAATTAGATGGAAACAGTCCTACTCCTCTATGATTTTCACCTTTCCACCAATTGGTGTCACTGGGGAAATAAAGATGTATTACAAAACTCTGAACGTTAACACTACTGTCAGCAATGTATTTTGGGCTTTTGACAGAAAACCTGTGATATCTAATACGCCATTTCCCTGCGTATCCAATAACAAAGGCAAAGGAGAACATTTGTGGAGATTAGCAGCAAAGCCAAGGACAGAAGCTGGGGCAGAGGGGTGGGGAGGGGAAGAGGAGGGACTGGGGGAAGTAAAATCATTCAGTAGCAAACATTCAAAATTCAACACAACTGCAATTTTTTAGACTGATTAGATGATAGCCCATTATAGCTTCACCTAAAAGTTCACAAGAAGTACACAAGTGGGGACTAACATTAGAAATATAATTGATCTGTCACAGTCTATTAAATTGGAACAGCATTAGCAGGGAGGAAGTTCTGCTCCTTAGCTATCATTGCAGCAATGGTGCTAACAACAATAAATCCCTGAAGTATTTTGTCTTCAGTTTTATTCTTAGCAAATGTGACACTTGATAGCCATAGATTTAACAATTTCTGGAAGTAGCTGGAATTTAGCACCAACGTGTTTGTATACTCTTATGACATATGCTATAACCAACTAACATTTATCTTAAAAACTACAAACAAATTGGACCAACTCCGTGGCATGCAATGCCCAATGTAATACAGCAAGGTTCTCCCTGCACCAAAAATGACTTGAGGTACGGGGTATGGAAAGAAGAGTGGAAGATAAAGGGATTTGAGGGCGGCCAGAGTGACAATATACATTTCTGGGGCGGGGGGGGGGGGGAAAATCAGAGAAAAAAAATTGCTATCCTAAGAAAACAACAGTTCTGGAATAAAGACACCTCCATCGGATATATTATACCTGTCATCCAAAACAAAAATAATTTCTCCACTTTTAAAGGTGAGCTCATTGTCCTCAACGGCTTCAAAGTCATACAGAGCTCGCACTTTCCTCGCGTTCTGATTGTTTTGCTGAATTTCTGCAGATGGGTACAAGGATTTAGTTTCCATTTGTTGCTGTTTCTGCTCTTGCAGAGACAATTCGATAGCTACAATTAGGAGAGGGAAGAAAGAAAAAAGTTTGTATATTTTATCCCTGTATATAAAGGCAGTTTCCTTTCCTCATTAAAAAAACCCCAAAACTTATTGCTATGTAATCAACATGGTCTGTATCTGCTTCTCTAATACTTTAAGTTTCAAATCTTTGCTCCAACTACTAGCAATATTTCACGTTTCAACAGCTTTACTCTGCCCTGCAACAAGATTAAAAGACAAGACGTAATCATGCACAAGTTATGAAACATTTAAAAAACCCTCTACTTTTCATGGTACAGGCCACTACTTGAAGCAGCGCACACACTACCTACGTCAGTAGCATCATCAGCATGATCAGAAATACTGACAAATTCTTCACTATGACATCTGAACAACAGTAACTATATCCAAGAAAGAGGAGAAAGAATAAAACATGTAAATGTTCTGATTTTTTTTTTTTTTTTTAAAGCATCAAGATGAAGGCTAAAATAAAACATGTGGGTGCAGAAGGGAAAACGCCAAGCTCTCTGGAGAGAAAGCAATCACAAAACAACGGTAACGGCTATGTGATGGGGAAGAATACATCTTACCCCAATTCCTCACCCATGAGGAAAACACCTTCGTACCATTTTGAACGATTCCCAAGCTGCTGTACACTTGTTTTTAATTCTACCCAGCAGAAGAGAGTACACCTTCCTATTTCTGTGCATTTTAACAAAAGTTCTAGAGCACAAGCCTAAGCCAAGGCTGACTAGTAACCTACCTTTAGCTATATCTTCATCTTCTTTGTTTTTACTTAATGATGAACCATTCTTAGCAGCATTTGTGGTAGCCTGCAAATGTATTAATGATAGAATGAGTTCAGGTTACAAACAAAAAAGAAAGCTCTGTAATTATATACTAAAAAAAATTAGTAATAGATTGGTTCTGGTTAGCTGCCTTACTGTAGCATTTCATTACTGAATCAAGATGACCTTCCAGAAGAAAAAGTTACTACTCTTCAGAATCTCAGCCAGGTTTTATTTTGTTTTCAGCAAGGAACAAAGTAAAATAAATATTCAGATCTAATTTAAATAACTGATCTCATTTAAATAGTTGTTTTAGTCTCATTTATTGAAGTGAGACTACTCATTTAAATGACTACTCTTTCCACCTTTGTCCTCCACCCCTCCCTTCAAAAGGGAAGAAAAGCGCTTTGGAGTTCTATGTCTGCAAAGACCCACGTTATTAAGCAGCAGCTGGTCTTGCTGAAAAGGGAGATCTCCCTCCGTATCAGAGCAAAAAGCCACCCTCTACCTCTGCTGGTGGGACAACGGGAATCATAGAATCATGGAATGGTTTGGGTGGGAAGGGACCCCCAGAGGTCACCCAGCCCAACCCCCCTGCAGGAGCAGGGACACCTTGAACCACATCAGGTTGCTCACAGCCCCGGCCAACCTGGCCTGGAATGTTCCCAGGGATGGGGCCTCCACCCCCTCTCTGGGCAACCCCTGCCAGGGTTTCACCACCCTCACTGGAAAGAATTTCTGCCTTAGATCCAGTCTAAACCTGCCCTGCTTCAGTTTAAAGCCATCCCCCCTTGTCCTGTCCCAGCTGGCCCCACTAAAAAGCTTGTCCCCCCCTTTCCTCTGGGCCCCCTTGAAGCCCTGAGCGGCCGCACTCAGCTCTGCCCGCAGCCTCCTCTGCTCCAGGCTGAACACCCCCAACTCTCCCAGCCTGGCCTCAGAGCAGAGGGGCTCCAGCCCTCGCAGCATTTTAGTAGCCCTCCCCTGGCCCCGCTCCAACAGCTCCATGTCCTCCTGGTGCTGAGGGCTCCCGAGCTGGACGCAGGGCTCCAGGGGAGGTCTCCCCAGAGCAGAGCAGAGGGGCACAATCCCCTCCCTCCACGCTGGCCACGCTTCTCCTGATGCAGCCCAGGGTAGGGTTGGCTTCTGGGCTGCCAGCGCCCATGGCCGGCTCATGTCCAGCTTTTCATCCCCCAGCACCCCCAAGTCCCTCTCGGCAGGGCTGCTCTCCATCCTTTCTTCCCCCAGCCTGTACTGATACTGGGGGTTACCTGACCCAGGTGCAGGACCTTGCACTTGGCCTTGTTGAACCTCATGAGGTTCCCACAGGCCCACCTCTCCAGCCTGTCCAGGTCTCTCTGGATGACATCCCATCCTTCTGGTGTGTCAACCGCACCACTCAGTTTGGTGTCATATGCAAACTTGCTGAGGGTGCACTCGATCTCGCTGTCTAAGTCATTGATGAAAACGTTAAACAGCACTGGTCCCAGTACAGACCTCTGAGGGACACCACTTGTCACCGGTCTCCATCCGGACATCGAGCCATTGACCACTACCCTCTGGATGCGGCCATCCAGCCAGTTCCTTATCCACCAAACAGTCCACCCATCAAATCCACAGCTCTCCAATTTAGAGAGAAGGATGTTGTGGGGGACTGTATCAAAGGCTTTGCAGAAGTCCAGATAGATGACATCCGTTGGTTTTCCTTTGTCCACTGTTGTTGTCACACCATCATAGAAAGTCACTAGGTTCGTCAGGCAGGGAAGGAAGAGCAAATGTGCATCAAGTCGGGAGCTGCCGACTTAAATAATACGAGTCGCCACAACAGCATTGCAAAATCATTCTTGGAGTTTTCATTCTGACAAGGAAGTCTCCCCACACATACCAGGAATGAAGAACCTAGTTTCAAACACTAGCCATGCCTAGGACTTACCAGTGGCCCTAGAAAACAATTCTGTACCAGATAGTAATAAACCTCAGCTTTGCTTGTTTGAAGTGAAGTGTATGAGGTAAAAACATCAAGATGTCATTTTATATGTATTTGTAGGAAATGAAGCATAATTGGCTGCCAGTACTCTAGATCTTCCATGTTTCTGCCATATGTTTTAACACATATCCTAGATTTAGATGTGAAAACATCTTTGTGGAGGAAGGAAAGATTGTAAAAGTAAAAAACCCCTCTGTGTTTAACACAGAGAAAAGTACACTTCATGTAAGGAATATGTAATAGAAGCTGCAGTTCTAATTTTCAGGACTGATCTTCACCTGACTCATAATTAACAGGAAAATATTTAGAATCATCAATAATAAAGCATAGGAAAAAACCACCTGTCATCGTATCTGCCAGCTAGAAGATAAGGCATAATACACCACCAGAAGTCAAATACAGTGGGTGAGGTTAGGGACTGGTGCACGCCACCTGCTGCAGAGCTTGGACAATTCCTAACATGGACAGGTAACTGCATGAACCAGAAATGGGGACTCGGAAAAGGAAAGCATAGCACAGATCATCTTCAAAAATGTCTCAGTTCCAGATACTGCCCTTTGTTTTGTGAGACTCTGAAGAAAATGAAGGTATGAGCTCCAAGTCAGCAATTAGAACCATGAAACACCAAGTACAAAGTGTGGGTGTAGAATTGCTTCCATTTAAGGTGGTGACAGCTCAATGAAGCTCTGAAAATGATCGGAAGAAAAAAAAGGATCTGAAATTAAACAACTCATAAGGGCATCATGAAATAGCCTTTAGTCTGTTCTTATTTTTCTTAAGAAGGCAAGGACAGAAAAAAGCAGAATGAACAGAAGTGAAGCTCAGCATAAGGAGGCAACCGAACTAGAACAAGGATCCTACTCTCCTCTGATCAAAAGCACAAAAGATCTCATTTGCACAGCTTTGCATTTTGTTTGCTGCCAGGAACAGTGAACCTAACAGTACCATGTATCCCGAATCAGCTATTACCTGTGATCCAGCTGCAGGAAAAGTTACACCTTCTTCTTTTAAAGATTTAATAGTTGCAGCTATTAAGCTACACTGCGGGTCTTTCTGAAATTCTTCCGACCACTCCACCATTAGGGTTTTTAGCTTTTCACATACTTTTGGATGAGCCTAGAAGACAAAATTGCATAGAAAGGGATGCTTGTACATTAAAATGAACAGAAACAGTTGCTCCTTCTCAGTCAAACTTTGTTACCAAAACCATTCTGCTATAAATATCCTTAATAATTGTCTTGATTAAAAAATTTGGAAAACAGAGCCTGGAATATATGGCCTTTTGTACAATCACTCTGCTATTACAAGATAGCATGCTTAGCTTCTGGAGCACCATCCTTTCATTGGAAAGGTGCCGTAGCTGTTTCCAACACCATTACCCCAGTGCAGCAACAGACTGCAGGTAGTTCAGATTTCCCTGATTCTACCAAACAACTGGTTATTTTAAATCAGAGCTTCTTCAACCCTTACAGCAATCCTCTGAGGCGAATTCTCTTGTACAGCCAAAGCTTAGATCTTGCAGGCAGCTCACCTACCTATACAGCCGTTATTTTAGTGAAGCCAATTTTAGGTGGTTAAAGAAAAAGACTGACAAACTTTTTGACTTTTCAAATGTTAGCCATGTTTCCACCTCAATAGTTTTGGGGAAAGTCAGGCTATCTACCACACTTACCCCAACTTTTCTGCACCTCTATGTTAGTTACCCTCCATTTAACTTCAATTTCCTCCTCATTACTTCTAATTTGCATTGTTATTCCCCTCCCAACCACATAAGTTGGTCTAATATAAGATACTGCCTTTTCCTACAAGGCCTTTTATGGCCTCTGCCATCTTCTCCTCAGATGCCAGAATACATTTCTTCCTGTTGACT
This sequence comes from Gorsachius magnificus, assembly GCA_034008185.1. Taxonomy (NCBI): domain Eukaryota; kingdom Metazoa; phylum Chordata; class Aves; order Pelecaniformes; family Ardeidae; genus Gorsachius; species Gorsachius magnificus. Next base: position 2,004,637 of record CM067085.1, on the reverse strand, counting down.
TCTCAGATGGTAGGATCTCACAAAAACATAATCTCTGTACCATCTCGGTATATACATATGCCTCCTTGACTCAGATTCTCTCAGAAAAAGGAATTATGCGTTATGTACAGTGCCACCCAGCTCATGGGACAGCTTATACTATCAGCTCCTGAATTAGGAACTGAGATGCAGGGACATAGTCTGGTAAAAGAAGATATTTCCCTGCAGTGGGGGCAAACCAAGATCAAGTCTGCGCTCTGCCTGCAATTCCCCTGGCTCCCACATTCTTCTCTAGCTTCTTGCATGAAAGAGCCTCTACAGCTTCCCTTCCTCCACCCTCATCCACAGGATTTACAGCTACTCTAAATCCACATAGAACCACTCATTTCATTCAACACTGAAAATTTTATGAGCTAACAACCTCACCCAAAGTGATAATCCACCTTCAGAAAAGCAGGTCAGAGTCATGTATTACTCTACCGTACGGCTAAAGAATACCCTTCAGAGTGTACCTCATTCACATTAAACATCAGCTGCTATTAATCCTGTAATCATGGCCTTCAAAAATTTACTGGAGCAAAAAGAACAACTATTCAGTAGAGCAGCTAATATATGTGAAGGTCATGCCAACACTACAAGGGTAAAACATGGACCAAAGCACTTCAGACGCCATACATTTTCTGGTTTTATTGACAGTTGATGAAAAGACTGTAGTTTGAACCCAAAGCATCCAAACTAACCTCAGGATACTTGCTGGCGAATAAGAGTTCTGAGGCTGCTGTGCTCACCTACATCTGTTTCACTTGGCTGGTCTGGATAAGAGCCTGGGACTGCACAAACGCAGCACGTGGACAAGATCTCTCATGTGAGTGTGTAGTTCAGATCGCATTGCAAGCCTGTGCCTCACATGTAAACACGTGCTGAACAGTAAAAATGCTGACAAGTTTGGGCTCAGGCATGCATTTAACTGAAAGAAGAGATGTAGCTTGATAGGCTCAGTATCAGCACAAAGATATTTGTTACAGACTTGTCTGAACTAATTTTCTTTTGGAGAAAAGGGAGAAAGTACAATTTTATCTGCCCTCTGAAGATTATTCCTCCAAGTGGGCCAGGGACGTGGGTAAAACGTAAGTATTTCCCAACCACAAAATAAATTATGCTCCAGCAGACCACTCTGCAGTGGGATTAAAGGCTTGTTTTCATGTCCACAAGTGCTGTCAGACCATGCAGGTCAATGTTCTATTTCAGAATGGACCATGGCTAATGAGAACAAAGGGGAGGACTTTAAGACCTATTTTTCCATACAAAGCGAGAAACAGAAGAGCTGTGAACTCATTTTGCTTCCCAGCAATTTTATTAGTTTCCTTAATTGCTTTGCTCCACCTCTGATGATTCCAGGCATCCCATATATTTGAAGACTAACTTCTTTTTAACCCGTTAACCATTTTTGTCTTCAACTGCAGCAGTAATTAGGGGAAAGCTGTTTCTGCTTATTCAATTCATTACATCCAGATTTAGATTCCATCAGCTGCCTGACCCTAACCGTTTAGGTCTTCCTTTCTTGGTTACCCCCTCTCATTCAGCATTCTGAGAACCTCTGGAAACTAAGTTGTCTGAAGACTTTATCCTTTTCCTTGTAAAAACATAGTTTAACGTTCTCACAATTTTCCCTTTGCACTTCAGTCCATGAATTTCATTCAAGCCAAATAAAGACTCTTCAAGAAAAGCTGCCTTCACCATTATCAAATTAATCAAGCTTAGGAAGAGTCACAGTTTTTAATTAAAATTGCTCATCTAATTTTGTAAAAATTTGGCGTAGGTATTATCAGCCTGACACTTCTTTAATACATCGTATTTTCACAGTAAAAATGAAACTACACAAATTTCAGTGACAACACAAACAGCCAGCAGTATCTGCAATTGCACCAAAACTAGAAAATGCATATTAACTACAATATTAGTTTTGCCAACTCTTTGCTATGCTGAGACAAAGCAAAGAACTTGCCAAAATAATTCTCCCCAGTACTTAAAAGTTATAAAAAAATTACCTTATTTATTATACCTCGAGCTTCACTAGCAAAATCACGAGAACATACTTCTAAGTGAAAAATTTTTCCACAGTTTGATACACAGGCTCCTAAAAGCTGACAAGAGAAATACAATTTTGAAAATGTATGACAACAGTGAAAATAATCCAAAATAAAAGCATACATAAAAAGAGTTAAATTTAATCCTCTGTTCAGCATGGACCCACTGACTGACTTCTACTGAAAAAATAGATATAAAGGTATTAATTGATCAGTACATATTTAATAGCTGCATTACATAAAAGAAAACAAAGGTCTTTGAAAATAGCAATAGTCTACTCACTGTAAGTGCTTGCAAAGCCACATGGGGAACTTTATGATTCACTCTCTTCATGATGGCTTTAAGGCAATCCTTTGCTCTGAAAAAGGAACAAAGAAACTGTTAGTGATAAATGTGACTGACACAATCTGCGGCATGAATGAGACCAGAAACTCAAGTTGGGTAAGCAAACAAATCTGGGTCTATTGAAAAAAGCATAAACTCTTCCCAGAGGTAGTCTGGAAAAAATATTTAACAACTTGTTTGTTCTTATATGTGTATTGGATTGGAACAGACTCCATTTTTACACTGGCATTTTGCATCAATTTCCATAAAACTGCTGACAGGCCATAAAGGGAGCAATTGCCATTAAGCTGAAGAAATGGATTTGAAATAGACAATTGAAAGAAATGTCTACATATAAAAAAGAATGAGGAGCAGTGATCATTAAATACATGGTTATTTTACTGGCTACTGTAAAGAGTCTCTACGGATTGAATTTAAAAATCGTGCTCACAGGTTGTCAGCTCTTGGATCCCATTTGAAGACACTAAGGACACATGAAGATTTTATAATTTGCTTCAGCAAAACCTGAGATAAGTACAGAATAACGATTAGCACTCTAAATGCTACTCTACTGAGGAGTTTCATACTTAAAGCGAGCATTAAAGGCACACAGCAGCTACATGGGCTGAGGCATATGTAAGGCTTCATTAACACTACTATTTTGAAACCCCTAAACCCATGAAATCCCTATGTAAAGAGCTGATGCAGTATCTTTACAACTTAACATCACTTGCGGTATACTTGAGCTGCTACATTGCCGAAGCACACAAATGCCTCCGTAAGGCTGCGTTTCTCCATGTCGGCAAGCGATCTCAGCTCAAACAACCTGTGCTCTTTGCCACTACGGCTCTGGCTCCCTGGTCACTTTACACAGGCACAGGTGACAAAAATAGTGGACCACACACCTACTGTCCCTTCCTCTGGCAAGGCCTTCCCTTTGTGACTGAGGCTTTAGCAGCCGAGCAGTGCCTGGATCAAGGAACTGGTCTGGCTGAGCCAGATGACTGCCAAGATCAGATTCACCAGGAATCCATCGCACAAGGGGCTAGAGGAAATATCTAACAACCCTCTTCAATGCAAATTCTCTCTCCTGTCAGTTTAAAGTCATCATGGAATTGCAACCTTAAGCAAAGCTCAAGAAAAAGCCTGTGCAGAAGTGAAACCAAAACTGTTTCAATGATAACATTAAAAAAAAAAATAAAATGTTTGTGTCAAAGTTTTGTTTTGTTTCAAAAGAGGTATGTTTCAACGCACTGTGTGTAGGGTAGTGAGAAAGATTTTATGCCACTATATTAAACAAGATAATAAGCCACATCTATATTCACATTTTGGCTTGGAGCACTAGTCCGGTTTTGAAACAAATTTTCCGATCATTCCCCCATGTTGCACATTCAGTTCACAGGGGAGTTTTGCGCATGCAAATTAATTTAATTTTGGAAGAAACTAAGCCAGAAGCTCCTCTGCACACACCAAACGTGCTCCAACCTCTCAAGGAGCCACTAGAGGCAAAGCCAGCGACAGGATCTGCATGCAAATTTGCCCCAAGGCTGGTGTGGATATTAAATTTAGGAGAACAGATTGAACCTATTCTGAAGGGGAAAAAAGCCCCAAACATGGTGAGCTGCAAACTGGATGGATGCAGTGGCTTCAGTACCAACCACTCTGGTTTACTACTCCAGCCCTATCATGCTAAGTTACTTGGTGATGCAGGGAAGCATGGTTTTAGTCCTAATATTGAGTAAGTTTGGTCATATTTAATACACAAACAAGCCAACAAATCAACATACTGGTTTTTAAGCTATGTATTTATTTAAGGGTAGGCAACAATATTTATTATTTTCAGAAGGTGGCTCTTATTGAAGGGCAGGAGGGAAGAAAACTACACAAAATTGAAGTAAAATATGTGAGCAGTAGTGGCATTTAAAACTCAGAAATTAGGATTTTATTGTATATACAAAAAGATATATTGAGATTTAATTATGTATTTTTATATATATAGTTATATATTTTGCATGTGTAATTACAAAAAAACACTTTTTTTTTAAACAATCTCCCCTCCCCTAAAACAAGTAGATTTAAAACAGCCCCCTCTATAAAAGTATTTTGGCACTAAAAAAAAAAAGTAAAAATAAGATTTTTAAGAAAGGACTTAAAGAACATTCTACGCTTTTTTCCTTAAGGACTAAGGATTCCTGGATCAAATAGATTTGGTATTTATTCCCTGTAGGAGGTAATTAATACAAAGAGAACTTTCTCAGTGTAGTAATCTTAAACATTACTTATAGCTGATAAAAATACTAAGATCACTTAAGAATTCAGCCTATGCACTAATGCAGGTTTACTTCAAAATTTAAAACATCTTATCATTCAAAAAGATTACCTTAAAATCCAGCAAATACTTTTGGCCGTTACAGGGTCACTGAACTACCACTTATGTTTCAGTATTACCACTCAGGCTAAACTGAGTCAAACTGATCTGTGTTTTGGTCCCCATTTTTTCCTCCTTTTCTCCTCCATCAGTCCCATTCTTCCTAATGAATAAACACAGGCAAATTTCTCATCATAAATAGCTAACTGCCCTAGCTAGATAATTTTCTGCAAACAATAGTTCACTTTTTCCTACTGGCACAGTTGCATCTCAAAATTTATGCATGATCATTAAATATGAATAACTTGGTCTACTGTGCAAAACTCCATAAAACTTGGAATGCACTCAGCATATACAAATTGCTCTACTAGAAATCCTGTTGGAACATTTCTTTCAAAGAATTTTAAAGCCAACTACATGTATTTGTAGAGCTTGCAGAAGTGTCAGATTGGTAGCACTTCTTGCATAGCTGACTACACTGAGCATTTTGAGAAGTCTTCTCTCTGAAACAGTGTTCTTCACATGAACATGAAATTACATATTGTAATGCTGCGATACAGCTTACCCATTTGGAGTACTTCCAACTTTGTCACAGATATCCATAATAAGACCCCAGTCTTCACTGGTGTTATATTCATTTGTAGCCTTTTCTAGAAAGAAAAACAAGATTCATTAAGTGTAATACCCTATTAAGTGCAGATTCTAGTCACCAAACACTGTCTCGGTCATATCAGAAAAAGAGACTCCACATACAAAATACTGACAGGCAGTGTCTTCTACAGATAAGCGCTAATTCTTGCTATCTTGTAAAGTGGTATGTACAGTTTTGAGCACTGGACTAACAGATGTGATAAGTAATTAAAGATCTGAACACAGAAATAACTCTTGAAGTGTAATGCTGTAAATGATGAAAAAGTAACTGCTTCTGTACAGTTTGTTTAGTTACTCCAGGTTTACATCATAGCCCTAGCTTAGAGCTTGCTCAAGGTCTTCTAACATTTGCATGACATGAAATATTTCACATAGATGTTCCAAGAAAAAAAAAAAAAAAAAACCACACCACACTCTTTAGGACTCTAAAGGAAAGCCATCTCCTCATTCAACACACTTGTTAAAATATTTTTTCCGGCTAGATTTTTCAGGAAAACTAAATGCCACAGCAAGTGTTGAGAAAAATAAGTGTCATGGAAAGATTAATAAGGAACACAGAGGGAGGCAACAAAACCCAGACTGCTCCATCGACAGAATATATCCCAAATTAATATTTGCACCATATCATTCTATATATTAACTGGTAAAGCTTAATGCTATTTATTTGTGCTTTCCATTTAAGTTATTAGAGCCATTTCATTTCAATCACATGTAAATATTACAGTTCTATTAAAATAGCTTATAAACAGAAAATTAAATATTTTATACATTGCATTTGCTGCCTTAGGATTTAATTTTAACCTGCCAATTTAATATTTTAACTAAATTCAAAGTGCTTTCAGGTTTTTATTTTATGTATTAATCCTATCAGAATGCACTTCATAATCATGGCAATACCATAATCAGTACTTTTGCAGAATTTTACTTTGGTAAGAGAAGCCACTAAATCCCTTTGGGAACGAGTATTTTAAAGACTATTTAGTAGATTAAAGCAGAACATGATGGTCACTCACTGTTAATGTAATGGTGTTCTGTGATAGCAGCTGTTCCAGAATTACACGGTTTGCTGACAGCAATACTACAGCAGGATAAACCCAATTTCATGTGCGCAATTAAGCATCCTTTCTGATAATCAGCTTCACTACTTAGTTTTGCAGTTAAAAGTTGCAATACTCAGGCTAGCTCAGCAGAATGGCTTCCACAAAGAAAACGCAACCAGAGCAGTCAACAGTGCCCCTAAAAACCCTTTTGTTGCAGATGTAAAAGCAGACCAAGGAGGAGGAATGGAAATCTGCAATTTTGACCATAGGTTATCTTCACAAGCTTGGACTATTTAAGGGAAGCAAAAACTGTGCGGAAAGCATGTTCCTACAGTCCAAACCTTCTTAAAAACTGACCCAAAGAGAACATAATTGGTAAATTTTCTTTTAAGTACGTCAATATTTTTAGGATACTAACACAAAATTCATTGCTTGTTCCTGAAAATAAACAAGTGCCTGTGATTTTAAGCACTTTAACGCACAGTCTATTAAAAAAAATTAACAACAAAAACCCAAACCGAAACAACCCCCATATGCACATTTCCTGGCTACGTGAACCCTAAGTACCGAACAATCACAGAAGAACAGCATCACGCAGTGCCTGGTGCACACAACTTCAGCCTGGTGTTTCCTATGACATTCTGCCAACTAAAACTGCTTTTTAAAATCATCGCCTTGCACGTCTCCATCCCCAGCAGTGTGAATCCTCCCATCAAAACTTGTCGAGTCAAATTAATCCATCTCATCAGATGACAGCAGCCATCAGTTGTGCATATAAAGCCAGCCCTATAATGACAAATAGCACCAATGCCTATAAACCAGACTGGGCACATTAGTTAATCCTGGCGTCACCCTGATCTGAAACTTGTCTCCCCTTGGAAATTCCTGGAATATTTTATAGATGCCTCTTTCCGCAAGTCCCCCTCTTCCACGAGCAGAGAGGGAACGGCTGACAGTAAACAGTACGGAATGGTGGTAGGTCAATAAAAAGGCATGGAAGCCAAGAAAAATTGAGGTTGTGTTTCACAGCCGAGTCTTCAGAACCACATGCAGGCACAGAGAGCGGTGACCACTGCTGCGCCGGGGCTCTTCCAGGTCTCGGCAATGCCCACTGACTCAGGAGGACGCAAGCTCAGCACTGGTGGGCTTGGCAGTGTTAGGTTAATGGTTGGACTTGATGATCTTCAAGGTCTTTTCCAATCTAAATTATACTACTACTACAACACAGATGGGCACAACTAGTGAAGCAAGCCTGAAGATGGGTGTTGTCCTACGGGTGAGCTTTGTTTGTCATTTCACACACTCCAAAACCCCAAACCCAGACCTCCAAACTTTCCTCTTCCTACACTCCCTTCTCTTTCCCTCCACCATTCTCCTTTTAAAGTGGGAACCAAATCAAATCAGGTAATTTACTTTTGGAGAAGTGATGTAAAAAACTGTAAGTGCATCCCCAAAGTACATATAAGATGCTTTGAGAGGACACACCTATCTGATTCGCTGGTAAAAAGCACTCTCTTTAAAATATCACAGCAAAGAAACAAACCGAAATAGTTACTTGGACAAAAATACATAGGAAATTTAAAATTACTTTGATTGTTTACAAGCCAGTCAAATGCAAGCCTGTAAACTGACCCTGCAGTGTAAACACTGTGAAACCTCACTTTGTACATGCTGTCATGTGGATTAAAAAAGAAAAAAAAAATCCCCTAAAAAAGTGCCAGATAAGGAACAGGGTAAAACAAGTGCAGCGGTGCAGCTCCATGGAGCTCCAGCCCCATCAGCCTGCCGGAATGCATCAACAGCTCGCCTCCCTTTGTGGTGGTTGTCACATAGCCATGGGTATCACTCTTGTCCTCTACAACAGACCCAAAAGCACATGCCAGAGGATATATTGAAGTTTTCCCAGACACTTACAGGAAATCACCATCAGCTTTGCCTGCCATGACAAAAGATGCCCCATGCTATCCTCATCAGCTCTTCCACTCTCAAGGGGAAGGCTTAGCGTTTGCCAGGCTTCACTGAGAAGTTTTCAACTCCACACCTTCTACACCCCGAAGAATAGTGTAGCTACCACAACACTTACTGCTACTTACTCACAGGTCCCGTGCTCTTCCTCCTCTCCCCCAGCCAGCACGCTCATACACGGAGGCGCATCAAATGCGAACTCCCTCCTCTTGTACCTACGCAGCCTGTTCCAGGAGCAGACGTGGTCCTGGTGAGAATACGAAGGCTGCCCTACGGCAAACTCCTGCAACTTTTGAGGTTTTCTTCCCTGCCAGCATGACAAATTTAACAGCATCTGGTTTTTTGCTTAACACGAGCTCCAGCTGAAAAGTAATCTTGAAGGAGAACGACTTCACAGATGCTGAGACATGGACTTTGATCAGAAGAAACAGATGTGGGAGGATGCATTTTCCAAGATTTTTTAAGTGCTAAGAGAATGTAAACTTTAAAAAGAAATGCTATGACTTATACTCTGTATTCCTCCAATTAATGAAGGAACACTACACTTGAGATTACTTTTATAGAAATAACGATAAAAGCAAAATATGCTTCTTTTTATTGCTCCTTGGTATATTTTTAAAAACCCACAAAGAATTCAAAAACCACAATTAATCATTTTTAACCGGATCAGTTCCCTGATCTGATTTGCCATACAGCTGCACAAAAAACTATGCCAACACAAGAGAGGAGATAGCACTAAAATGAGCAGCTGGGAAGGGGATGGGAACTGTTTACTGATATTACTGCCAAAAGAAGAAATGCTTGGCAAGCCCCTGCCTTAAAACACTGTCACCAGCTCTTCCAGAAAAGAAGGTAATGCTTCACCGTGGCACGCTAAAGTCAAGTTTTTCAGGACCCTCCCTCTACCACAACATCCAAAAGGACGGCTGCATCTGAAAGGAAAGCTGAACGTCAGCCTTTCCAGCCTAACTGCACTAGTTCTTTTCCCCTTTTTCACAAGAAAGGGATGGGTAAGACGCATAAATAACACCAAAAGACGGGGGGAGAAAAAAAAAAATACTACGAGGACTGCAACTGGGCAACACGTGGCAACCCTCAAAGGCATCCCTGTTTACACCTTTTCGAATGTCAAATCCTCAGTCTTTAAAGACCCCGGCACATCTGCATTCATAATTAAGTGTGCTACTGCACCTTCACTCTGGCAGGCCAGAGCTTTCAGCCTCCGGTCCTTGCAGCTTTCGTGCAGCGTCTCTCGCGAGCCCTGCTGCGTTCTCAGCAATGCACAACCAGCACCGGGATCCCTGGGGTTGGCACATAGGGAAGGATCACGCCCCGTTTCTAACACACCACCGAGAGCTCTCGGATATGTCTAGGATCTATCTATACTCACAGTGGCAAGAAGTAAGGAAAACAGCACAAGCAGCTGGGGGAATCTTAAAATGCCTCTATGAAGATGACCAGGAAGAAAAGAAAGGGAATTGCAGGAACCTCACAGCCCCCAGAATTCCCCAAGCATGATACAGGCACTCCAAAACTTCTGCGAAAAACTCCGCCAAGGTAACCAACACGACACTTTGATTCTTACCAGAAGTGTATTGCGCTGTTACACACCACAAATCTCTCACTGACCACTTCGGCTGGAAATCTATATCCCATTTAACATACAGCATTAGCATTTGACACAGCAAAATGATCAATCCTGGCCTTGCGACAGGTCTACCTCTATGCTGCCTAGCACGCAAGACATTCAAATTTACAAAATATTTTATTTCAGTCCTGAATTCCCTGGAGCCAAGCTTGCCAACAGTGCCAAATTACATGTCAGTTTAAAAAACCTAAAAATACTAGAACCTAGCATTTTTTTCCACCTGTGTATATTTTTATGCTAGAAACAGAAAGAAAACAAGCACTTAAGCACTGATTTAGCACGAAGAACTTTTCAATTCGATATGGCATTTGCTAAAGACTGTCATCACTAAAATAAAAATTTTCTAGAGACTGATTTGCCCCCCAAAGCTGTGTGAAATAAAATCTTGCCTGTGCATAAATATTTTTAGCTTTTACACAGAGCCATTCTAACCATGTAAAAACAGAGTCCCTATATGAAAAGTGGAGGACAACAAGAAAACTGAGGACTACTCTAGACTGCTGTTTTTCAGAAGATAAAGCAGAACCACATGGATGAAAATCAGAAATTTAATCCCACACACCTTCATTTGTTTGCCTTGCCTTTGTATAGCAAACGTAGAAAATTCCAGCTTTGATATAATTACTGATTATAGACACGATGACACCATAGTCATATGACTTGCATTTCCTGTAACACTGCTTAGCCCGGTTGGTCCTTGCAGAGAAGGCAACCCTACTTGTAATGATCCCAGGTCACTGATGATATTCTAAATAAGCTGGATCAAAGTGGAATATTAAAATCACTTTTTGCAATGGAAATCCAGTCCACTGGAAAGGCTTTCTGAGACACAATTTTTGCTTTAAAAGAGAGTCTGACATTTTGTTTCATGGAGTCAATCAGCCAATAACCTGAAGAGTAAACAACTCCATTTGTCAAGTAATCTGCAAACTACAAGAAAAACATTGCAAAGACTAGGGAGGGATTAACGGAGACTTCTGCCCTAGCGCCTGGAAAGCACCAAAATTGAAGTCCCCAGCAGTCATATATTGCATAACAAGACACCCCTCATACAATTAAAAGCAAAAAAGTGAGGCTCTGACATATTAAAAAAATAATCACGGCAGGAATAGGGGAGCAGACCAGTAATAATCTCAAAAAATAGAAAGAAATGCCATAAAATTGCAGGTTCAGAATTTAGAAATTTTAATCAGTCAAATCAAGGTAAAGCCATGGACTGAAGAATGGAAAATATTGTCCCTACATTTCAAGAAAAAAAGAAACACCCAAGAAACCCCTCAATTAACTTGTCCTCAAACCTTTGCAAGACTTTATGCCAAACATTGAAGACAGGAATTTTTACAGACTGAGAAACGAAGGGGAAACGTGGCAAACTGTAACAGAAAGCAGCTACTCTTCTAGGCAAGGACATGTTACCAAAGGCTAATCTAGCACCAGTTGTCTTCAGATTGCAGAGAAACATTCCATAGGATGCCAAATGCAAGTTATTAGCAGAAGTTCTTGGATCGCTCTACCAGTAACAAAGTGTTCTAATGAGGGTGGGGAGTTTACTCCCTGAATGCCTCAAAAATCAGTCTTGAAATCGATATTAATATATCCTGGCTGACACTGACAGCAAGGGCAAGGGTCTTATACAGGGAAGCTAGTGGAAAGTTGGAAGGTATTAACAATAAAAGGAAAGGCTAAAATGTAACATAAGGGGAAATGTAAACCCTTGAGGACTGGATTCGGTAGAAAAAGGTAACAGTTAATAGGACAAAATGCAAATTCACACAGTCAGAGTCAACGGAATATTCTCCTAGAAATGAAGTGCTCAGCAGTCAGAAACAAGAGGATGACGAATACGCCAAGTTCTAGCGCAAGAAGACACAGGCCACGAAGGTAAGGCAGCCACAAAAAGGCAAATCCTAGAATGAAACAAGCCAGGTAAACATTTCAGCAAGGCACAAGGAAACATGAAATGCTATCGTACAAGTTATCAGCAACCCATGATATGGTGTACAATTCTGGATGCCAGTCAAACTACACAGAAAAACACTTCCTACTCCCTTGATCACGTCAACAACCTTATGCAAGAAGGCTAACTAAACAAAAGATGAAAGGGAGTAGGCTTGTTCTCTATTGAAGGAGCAACTACTCAAGAGATGAATGTTATTTAAGAGGAAGGACAACGCTGGGAAAACAGCAAGTGCATATGGACTAACTATGAATAGATGTAGACAGGAAATTAAAAAGCTGCTAAAGCTCTAAAGAACTGAAGTTTTGGGGTATCCTCTCAATAAGTAAAACAGATGAAAGAAACCACACTCCTCTCAAACACTATTCCATAGGTTAATCTTGCAACACTGCAAGTATATACAGAGCAACCAAAGCAGATGCCAATGAATTAAGACTCTGCACAGCTCTGCTGAAAAGCAAGCATATGGGTTTAGAACCAGAAACAGCTGGGGCAAAGCAAAAGAGCATTTATCTACATTTTCTAAAGGTGCTCCAAGAAAACAGCAGTACTAAATGTATGGTCTGAGGAGAGAGCCGGATCAACCTCATTGCTTGCTGCTAACAATAGCGGGGTCCTGTTCTTCCCATTAACCTTTGCAGGGGTGTCCTGCTCCTCTTTTTCACTGCCATTTCACAGCCTTTGCTGAGCAGATTCAAGTCATCAAACTTCCAAACTCATCAACTTCCCAGATGATCCAACTCACAAGCCAAATACTTTCTTTGGAAGATTAGTTTTCTGTCAAAGAAAGTTGAATCAGCTCAATGGTAAATCAAAAAAAAAACAACCCACAACCCAACTGGGTGGATGGGATCATGGGAGAGGATCTCTCCTCTTCCAGTAGCATCAGGCCATCAGCTGGGCTCAACTGTTTTCTTGTTTCTTTTAAATGAGAAAGAAAACAAAACGTAAAAAAAGTGAAATCCTGACAGATGCATATTAAAAGCATGAAAAACCACTCACGTAAATACTGGAAGTACAGACCATCCACGTTTGATAATTTGATATTCTGGATGGTCTAATTTACAATGGAATAACAACTTTTTAAAAAGCTCCTAACGGCAAACAGTATTTTTTCCTGGCAAGGGACTGTATGATTTAGCTTCAATAATTACAGAATTCCTATTCTGTTGCACTTGTTTAATTGTGATAAGCACAGACAGTTACACTCAGCATATATAAGGCAAAAATGAAGAAACTGCAAGGCAACAGACTGCCACTTTTAAGTACTACAGTCTTGAAGTTCTCGAAGCATTTAGGTTTGCCAAAGAATTCTGAGCAGCTGTGAGAGTCCCCAGCTCAAAAAAGTCTTCACCTGTGCAAACACATTAAAGCCATGTGGAAGGTAAGTCTGGCAACATACATAGAACTTCATAAGGTATTTGAAGTAAGTGGACTATGTGTAGCTGGTCTGGCAAGTTTCTACTTGCATTTCAATTGCAGGTCAATAATAAAAATCTCACGATGGTTTGTGAGAAGATAAAGAAGAAAGGGAATGCTTTTATTACACAAAATTTGCAGACACATTAAGAAAACGGTGCAACTTCTACTCAACAAAAAAGAGATAGTGTGGTAATACGAGCACTCACAACAACCTCTTCCACCTGTATACATCCCTGGCCTTGGCAAAAATCCCAAGAATATTGAATTTCTCTCTTACCTAAAACTCCAGTGTAACAAGAAATGTAAATCTGACTCTGGTATCTAGCTTAATTTAACCGCTTTTCCCAGTGCTTGGATTCAAAACAGGCATCTTTTTTTTTAAAAGAAAAAAAGGGGGGGGGGCAAAAAAGCCCTAAAAAAGCAACACAGAGAACAAGTTTGATGCCCAAGAAAGCACAAAAGGGAGCAGAAGCACAAAGCAAATCAACAGAGTCATCATCTTCATCTATTGATGGCACCAACTCCAGCCAAGGTTGCCTCATGGTTTGGTAATGAGAAGAAACCTTAAGCTCGGGCTTAACGTGAAGCCCCCACATCAGCCTCTAGACGATGCCTTAGTACCAGGTACTGGAAGAGGCACAAAAATGGGTTCCTGTTGACACTGATGGAGTCGGCTCACACCCTAGAGTTCTACACCAAAACAAGTTTAACGTAACCACTTAACTCCACCGCAACCCAGCAAACCGAGCAGCACAAGGAGAAAGGCAGGAGGCGACGCGGCACCTCAGAGACAGGCAGGACGCAAAACTTGAGAAGCTGCAGCACGCCACCCCACAAAACGCTTCCCTAGGCTGGAAGCGGGACCAGAGCCAGCCCGGGGCTGCCGTGCTGCGGGACCCCACCGGCCCCGGTTCTCGGCGGAGGCCACGGCGCTGCCAGGGACCCGGGCGGGCACGGCAGGCCGGGACAGCCCGGGCTGTCCGGGATCCTCTCACACCTGCCTTCCCCAGGAGCTTCGCGGCGGGACCGCCAGCAGCTGTCAGCGCCCGGCCCCCGGCAACCCCCTAGCCCAGGGCCCGCCGCGGGGAGGAGGCCGCCAACCCGCCGGCACCGGCCCTACCGGCCACCCGGGCCCAGCCGCCGCCGCCCGGCCTCCCCGCCGTCCCGCTCGCTCACCCACGTCCTGCTCGGGGGGAAGGCTCTCGGCAGCGCCCGCCCGCCCGCTCGCTCCTCAACACAGACGCCCCGGCCAGCAGCCGCCTGATCCGCCGCCGAAGGCCCCCGAGGCCGCCCCGCCGCGCCTGACCGCGTGGCGCAGGGAGGGAACGCCGCAGCAGCACGGCGGCCCCGGGGGGGGGGGGGGGGGGGGGGGGGGGTCAGGCCTCCCCGGGGGACGGGGTCCTCGAGGGGGCGGGGCCGGGGCCGTGCGCGGAGGCCCCGCCCTGTCCCCGCCTCTCCTGGGCCGGCTGCTCGTGATGTCACGCGGGGCGCCATCTTGGGGCGGCGGCGTGGGGGTGGGTGTCGCTGCGCATCGTCCCCCTGCTGCCGCCATCGCTCGGTGTTTCCTCACACCCCCCCCCCGTGTCAAAACCCGATGTTAAAAGCTGCCCGCGTGGGCGGGGGGGAGCGGGGGAGGGCGGGAAATCGGCACCCGGGTCGGGGGGGATGGCTGAGGAGATGGTGGCCGGCGGGGGTGCGGGCCGGTATGTCTGGGGGGGGTACGGCTTGCGGGGGTACATGGCTGAGGTGGGTACAGCCATAGAACCATAGAATCGCTTTGGTTGGAAAAGCCCGTTAAGATCATCGAGTCCAACCGTTAACCTCACCCTGCCATCCCACCACTAAACCCTGTCCCTCAGCACCTCATCTCTCCTTCTTTTAAATCCCCCCGGGGATGGGGACTCCACCACCTCCCTGGGCAGCCCCTTCCAGAGCCTGACAGCCCTTTTGGTGAAGAAATTTTTCCCAATGTCCAACCTAAACCTGCCCTGGCGCAGCTTCAAACCATTCCCCCTCATGCCATTGCCCGTCCCCAGGGAGAAGAGGCCAGCCCCCACCTCGCTGCAGCCTCCCCTCAGGCAGTTGTAGGGAGCGATGAGGGCTCCCCATCTTGAGGGAGGGGAGGGCACGCAGCCTGCTGCCCCACAGCCCCATCGCCAGGGCTGGGCAACCGGGAGGGGAAGGTCCCCGAAAAGCCCCTCTCTGGGTGCACCCCAGGGCCTCCCCGTACCCGCTGCGGGCAGCCACCGACAGTGGTTTGCAGGAGCCGGGGGGCTGCAGGCCGCTGCCCGGTGTTCCTTCTTTGAGGAGTAACCTGACTTCAGATGAACTCGGGCCAGTCCAGGCGTGAGTCACTCCTGTACCCAGCAGCATGTGCTTTTTGGAATATGCACAGTCATACGCTTCAGAGCCGCGTCTCGGAGCGGTCGTGAGCCTTAGTCATCGCCACGGTAGTGTCAGCGCGTTAGTCAGAGCCTATCTTTGACTTCTTCTTCGGCGAGAACTTGTGGAGAAGTGAGGCGCAGCAGCGTTACAGCGGCTGCGTTTCTGCTAGAGGGGTAGGGCTCTGAAGGTACCGAGAACAAGATTCCTGAAAGATTGCTGTATGATCCACTGACGCCTTCCTGCCCACTCAAATTTAGGAGGCCGCCTCTCTTTCCTCAGCTGTGATACGCAAATGTAAATCTTGGGAGAGAAAAGTTTCGCTTACACGTGTGAAAAATACTGTTAGCGTATTTTGTAAGGGATTTTAGATTCTATATTAGAAACTAAGTTATGTTTGAAGAACACACCGATGTTTCTCAGTTTTGTTCCCATTTTTCCAGGGTTTGAGGCAGTCTGCAGGTGGCACCGTTGTCTCACGTTCGCGGCCATCGTGCGCCTCCTGAACTGACTGCTGGAAATGAGCTCTCGCTGTCAGATTTTTAAGGCAAAATGGAGCGCCTTATGCCTCAGTCTTAAATTTACTAATTACATGGAAACTTGTAATTTCACTTAATGAATCAGACCAAATAAAAATGGCACTAATTTGTTTAATTGCTTTAAAAAGAAAGGATGAATCCATTTGTACAGAAAAGCAATAAACACTAATGTTGTCTGCCTGAAAGAGAAAATTGTAATGAGTTCTGTATAATTCAAGACAATGAGCTTTCTCTTTTATTAACTTCAGCTCCCTTCCCCTCTGCGGTATCGCATGTGGTGCAATAACCACAGCAGCTGCACATGCAAATAAAGGGACAGCTTCTCCAGTTCTTCAAATCCTGTAACGTTGGGTTTGTCACCTTAGTCTTGAATCAACTGTCACACATCTCCATGTACATTTGATCCATTTTCCCTCTGGTCATGGTGGGACAACGCATCTGAGGCTCAAACAGTCATAGAATTAGAGAATCGTTTGGGTTGGAAAAGCACTTTTAAGCTCCCCCAGCCCAACCGTTCCCCTACTCCTGCCATCCCACCCCCAAACCCCGTCCCTCAGCACCGCCTCTGCCCGGCTGTTAAATCCCCCCAGGGCTGGGGACTCGGCCCCTTCCCTGGGCAGCCCCTTCCAGTGCCTGACAGCCCTTGGGGGAAGGAATTGTTCCCCAGGGCCAACCTCACCCTGCCCTGGCACAACTTGAGGCCGGTGCCCCTCGTCCCATCGCCCCTTCCCTGGGAGCAGAGCCCGACCCCCCCGGCTCCCCCCTCCTCTCAGGCAGTTGTAGGGAGCAATGAGGGCTCCCCTCAGCCTCCTCTGCTCCAGGCTGAACCCCCCCAGCTCCCCCAGCCGCTCCCCAGCAGCCTGGGGCTCCAGACCCCTCCCCAGCTCCAGCCCCTCCAGGTCCTTCGGGGAGGGAGGGGCCCAACCCTGACCCCAGCATTCGAGGGGCGGCCTCCCCAGTGCCCAGCACAGGGGCACGGTCCCTGCCCTGCTGGCCCCCTCCTGATACAAGCCACGATGCCGCTGGCCCTCTTGGCCACCTGGGCACCCTGCTGGCTCATATTCAGCCGCCTCTCGACCAGCACCCCCAGCTCCTTTTCCGCCGGGCAGCTTTCCAGCCCCTCTGCCCCACGCCTGGAGTGCTGCGTGGGGTTGTGGTGACCCCAGGGCAGGACCTGGCCCTTGGCCTTGTTGAACCTCACCCAGCTGGGCTGGGCCCATGGATCCAGCCTGGCCAGGTCCCTCTGCAGAGCCCTCCTCCCCTCCAGCAGATCCACACTCCCACCCAATTCGGTGTCATCTGCAAAGTGACTGAGGGTGCACTCGATCCCCTCATCCAGGTCATTGATAAAGATATTAAACAGAACTGGCACCGATACTGAGCCCTGGGGGACTCCGCTTGTTACTGGCCACCAGCTGGATTGAACTCCATTACCACCACCCTCTGGCCCCAGCCATCCACCTACTTACTGGCCCAGCAAAGCTTATGCCTGTCCAAGCCTTGAGCAGCCAGTTACTGCAGGAGAATGCTGTGGGAAATGATGTCAAAGGCTTTAGTAAAGTCCAAGCACACCACATCCACAGCCTTTCCCTCATCCACTAAGCGGGTCACCTTGTCATAGGAGGAAATCAGGTTAGTCAGACAGGACCTGCCTTTCATAAACCCATGCTGGCTGGGCCTGATCATGTGGTTGTCCTGTACATGCTGCGTGCTGGCACTCATGATGATCTGCTCCATGACCTTCCCCAGCACTGGGGTCAGGCTGACAGGCCTGTAGTTCCCCAGATCCTCCCTCCAGCCCTTCTTGTAAATAGGCATCACATTTCATAGAACCGTAGAATCATGGAATGTTTTGGGTGGGAAGGGACCCCCAGAGGTCACCCAGCCCAACCACCTGCAGGATCAGGGACACCTTTAACCACATCAGGTTGCTCACAGCCCCATCCAACCTGGCCTGGAATGTTTCTACGGATGGGGCCTCCACTACTTCGACCCTTTTTAAAGATGGGCACAATATTTTCCTTCTTCCAGTTTCTAGGGACTTCACCTGACTGCCATGAATTTTCAAATATTATGGAGAGTGGCTTGGCAACTACATCAGCCAATTCCCTCAGGACTCTGGGATGCATCTCATCAGGTCCCATAGACTTATGTATGTTCAGGTTCCTCAGGTGGTCACGAACCAGATCTTCCCTTACAGTGGGAGGGGCTTTACTCCCCTGGTCTCCATCTTGTGGTCCATCGACTCGGGAGGGGTGAGGAGAGAGGTTACCAGTGAAGACTGAGGCAAAAAAAGTTGTTGAGTACCTCAGCCTTCTCCTCATCTGTTGATACTAGGTCGCCATTTTTGCTAACCTCCAGTCAACTGGGACCTCCCCAGTTGGCCAGGGCTGCTGATAAGTGATGGAAAGGGGCTTGGTGAGCATTTCCGCCAGCTCCCTCAGTACCCTTGGGTGGATCCCATCTGGCCCCGTAGACTTGTGTGTGTCTAAGTGGTGTAGCAGGTTGCTAACCATTTCCCCTGGGATTATGGGGCATTCTGCTCCCTGTCCCTGTCTTCCAGCTCAGGGGCTGGGTACCCCGAGGACAACGGGTCTGACTATTAAAGACTGAGGCAAAGAAGGCATTAAGTACTTCAGTCTTTTCCTCGTCCTTTGTTGCTAGGTCTCCCCCCCATCCAGTAAAGGGTGGAGATTCTCCTTAGCCCTCCTTTTGTTGTCAATGTATTTATAGAAACATTTTTATTGTCTTTTACAGCAGTAGCCAGATTAAGTTCTAGCTGGGTTTTGGCCCTTCTAATTTTCTCCCTGCGCAACCTCACAACACCCTGGTAGTCCTCCTGAGTGGCCTGCCCCTTCTTCCAAAGGTCTTAAACTCTCCTTTTTTTCCTGAGTTCCAGCCAAAGCTCTCTGTTCAGTCAGGTTGGTTGCCTTCCCCGCCGTGTCGTCTTAACAGCACATGGGGACAGCCTGCTCCTGCGCCTTTGGGATTTCCTTTTTGAAGAGCATCCAGCCTTTCTGAACTCCTTTGCCCTTCAGGACTTCCTCCCAAGGGATTCTGTCACCGAGGCCCATAAACAGTCCAAAGTCTGCCCATCAGAAGTCCAAGGTGGCAGTTCTTCTGAGCCCCCTCCTTACTTTTCCAAGAATGGAAAACTCTATCATTTAGCGATCACTGTGCCCAAGACAGCCTGTGACCATCACCCCCCAGTCTTTCCCTGTTCACAAACAACAGTGGTGTAGGAACATAGAGTCCAGAAGCATCTACAGAACTTCTGCTCTAGATGACACCATAACCAAAGCCATGGGATATTTCCCAATGGAAAAACCTAAATCCCACAGTAAATTATAAAATCCACATTAATAACAAGACCCGGGAAGTGAAAAGAAAATATCAGGGCGCTGCCAGTTATCCTGAGTCCTGCAGGAGCAAACTATTCCTTAAGGAGAACTCCTAGGAAGCACTAGAGAGGAGGACAGGAAAACAAAGCTATTTCTAAATCTGTGTCTCCAGATCAGCTGGGCTTTTTAGGAATCTGATGCTTCCCCCTCCTCACCGCCCTGTCCCACATCGGAGGGGCTGAGCTTTCCCCCTTACCTTTTTAACAATGTGTTGTCACAATATTTAATCTCAAGCCTTAATTTTTGTGACAGATGCTTTAAAGGACAATTTATATTGTCCAAAGTGTTTGCTTTTAGAAAACTTGGGTAACCCTCAGGCAGCTTTTTCTTAGGGCACAGAAGCAGCTTGCTAAGGCTTCTCGCTTTTTTTTGCATCTGACTGGCTTCTCAGGATTTCTCCAGCTGCCCTCTAGTTTACTTTGTGGTTTACTGAAATATTTGTTTCCTCTTTTTGTCATGGTCTCTCTCCTCTGGTGCTCCATGTGGGAGTCATGCAGACAGAGAAACGGATTAAACAGAGAAATGCTGAAAATAATTCTGTACAAAGCATTTCAAGATGTACCCCCCTCCGTTCTCCTGGTTTACTGTTAGGTGATGCTCGTGATGAAGGAAGTCAGTGAGAAGCACTCTCTTTAGAGTGGCAATATTCTGCGCTTTTACGGCTCTCTGCTCAGCAGATGAACGGCCTTTGTATCCGCCGTGCCTTTGCATGAGAAACGATACTGCGTTAAACAAGCATGGAAAAGCTGGGGCGTTTTTAATAGCAAATTTTACTGTACACACAGTCTTATGCCACTTAAACGGAACATACCCTTGCTGGTTAAAGACTTCGATTCATTATTGTTAAGTTTTCTTTGGCTTTTGTTCTTCAGCTGAGGCACTCAAGTTTCCTCATAAAAGCATCTCAGACACTTTTTCATGTGTGGCTATTGCAGCACACTTGGAAACGAGTTGATGTTAAGTGGAATACATTTATTTTTCTAATCATAGATTTTATTTTCTTGTACCTGTTGTTACATGGTGGGATTCCTCTTTCTTACGTTGGCTGCCATGGAGGAGAAAGAAGGAGAGAGATCAGGCAGCCAAAATTGATGGCTCCCGCTTTCCCCCACTTCTTTCATGCACAGCACCCACCCAGCGCCTAAGTCCCGTAGTCACCCAAATGCAGAGGGACAATTTCAGTGGCTAAGGACCTGGTTAACCTTGCCCTGGGCTCTTAGCATGTCCTTCCAAAAAATAGCCTCAGCCAGGGCAGGGTTGTGCCAGCAGGATGGGTAGCTCCTTCTGGAGCAGCCCAGAAGAAACTAGAAAGAAGATGGAGGCTCCCTTTTCACAAAGAGTTACATGGAAAAGACGAGGAGTAATGGGTACAAGTTAATCCTGAGAAGATTCCGATTGGGCACGAGAGGGAAATTTTTCCCAATGGAACAGCCAAGCATTGGAATAATCTCCCCAGGGGAGGGGTTGACTCCACCACATTGGACACTTTCAAGCCTCAGCTGGACAAGGTGCTGGGCCATCTTGTCTAGGCTGGGCTCTTGCCCAGAAGGGTTGGACCAGGTGATCCTGGAGGTCCCTTCCAACCTGGTATTCTATGATTCTATGACCCTTAGACATTTCCCCGTATGCTGCTTGGCACCGGTGTAGCTTTTTATACGTGAATGCTGCGGCTCCTTGAGCCATAGCTCTTGACTCCCTACTTCCAGTAGGGAACTCTACAAAGACGTGACTAGCGCTGTCTAAGGCCTTAGTCCACCAGGCTTCAGGAGATGCTCTTCCAGCAGTGTAGGCTTCTGGGGATGCTGACAGCACTCTGCGGTGGTACACGAACACCCAGCGCCTGTAGCGTCTGCCATAGGTGGGAGCTCAGACAAGGACTTGTGAAGCTGGGGCATCGCCTCCTCCTCTGGGCTGGGGCTCGCCGTGGTGGAGCAGCTCCTGCCCATTTGTTCTTCCATGGCAGCACATCAGGGGCAGGTGGACTGGGCTCATTCTGGGACCATCTTTCCTACCCACCCATCCCCTCCAGCCAGCCATTGAGAGGAAATGAGTGGCTTGGCCTGCAGGATAAGTGCTCCAGTAAGCCAGTAAATTTGCCTCAAAGAGGTGGTTTTGTTCAGTGCCGGGTCATGTGGGGAGTGTCCGTGCCCATCCCATATGGCAGTAGATACTAAACCAGAGTCCCAGGTTTTGTCAACAAATTTGCCTCCCTGTGGCACCATATGGCCTCCGGGCCACATCCCCTTGTCTGCATAAACGTACGCCGGGGAGGAATGCGGCTGTCGGGCAATCCCAATTGTTTCACAGCGCCAGCCAAATTTTGGATCAGATGCTTCCTCTTGTGAGCTCCAAAGTTCAATGTCCTTTCACCACGAGCATTTATGCTCTGAATGAAAAATGCCGGTACGCTGCTTTGCATCTCGTTATCCGGCAGCAGCATGCGCCCAGACAGCGTGTAAGCGATTCTTTCTGCGGGACCGGGGACCAGATTTGGATCTGTCTGCGTCTCCGTCAGTGGGGTTGCATTCACTGTGCTGGGACAGCTCTAGCTTTACACTCCTCCACGATTGGCATGTCCCGAAATATGTAATTTTAAAGAACGCCTTATAGAATCATAGAATCACTTTGGTTGGAAAAGACCTTTAAGGTCATCATTATGAGTCTGGCTTGAGCTTTGCAGAGCTGGGGCTGCAAACAGTCGGAACTCCGCGCTGGGTAACAAGACTGCACGTTATTTTGAGATACTCGTCGTAACACAAAACTGAGCATCCAGACACACTGTGCCTTGAAGCATATAATTAACAAGACAGTCTAGAATACGCAAATGTATGTTTTTAATGATTTCTGAATACATCCAACCACCTGTACGGCTGTTCAAGTAGGGGCGAGGACAGAGCACCACAGCTACACCCCAGACAGTCAGTCGTCGTGTCAGAGACACCTACAGCGCCGTGTACATTTAATGTATGCTCAGCAATCAGCTGATTTCAAATTACAAAATGTGTCCGGTTTGTGCTGCCAGGCTTGTTCCAGTTCTTCAACAGAAAAACAGAACAAATCAAAACAGGACCACGTCAAAAAGAGACTCGGGAGGTCATGAGACACATTAGCAAGCTTGACAAAATTAACCCCCGCGGGTAACTAGCAACGAAGGTTAAAATTAAATGTGTCAAAAAAGTGGATGGAGTAGGAAGTAAAAGAAATCAATGAATTAAGCACTGGATTATGCCCTTCAGGTATGATTTACAAATCCAGACCAACTCTCAGCAGCAGGATCCTGAGCGCGACCTCGATGCAGTCTGCTGGAACAGGGCTGTGCAGGGAGGGTGAAATAGCCGCGTCCACGCAGCCGGGCCGTAGGGTGGGGGCGGCAGGAACACCGCCAGCAATCGCTCCCACTTTTTCATTCGGCAAGGCCATTGCTCCCTGGCAGAGTGGTGTCTGATATTGTCAGCAATTCCCAGTTTTACCTGAAACATGGGACTTCCTGTACTATTTTGAAGTCAACTCTTTTCCTCTCCTAAATGGTATCAAATACCTTTTTTTTTTTTTTCCCAGTGAGAAGGTGATGTTGCTGGAGCGTGTCCAGAGAAGGGCAGCGGAGCTGGGGAGGGGTCTGGAGCCCCAGGCTGCTGGGGAGCGGCTGGGGGGCTGGGGGGGTTCAGCCTGGAGCAGAGGAGGCTGAGGGGAGCCCTCATCACTGCCTACAATGCCTGAGAGGAGGGGGGAGCCGGGGGGGTCGGGCTCTGCTCCCAGGGAACGGGCGATGGGACGAGGGGCACCGGCCTCAAGTTGTGCCAGGGCAGGGTGAGGTTGGCCCTGGGGACAATTCCTTCCCCCAAGGGCTGCCCCCCCGGGGGGATTAACGCCGGGCAGAGGCGGTGCTGGGGCCGGGGGGGGTGGGTGGCAGGGGTAGGGGAGCGGTTGGGCTTCGTCATCTTAAAAGGCTTTTCCAGCCTAAATGATTCTGTGATTCTATGATTAAAGTGGGAGGCATTTTAAATAAGGAATTGCACAGTCCTCGCCCCAGTCCCAGCACCTATGGTATATTTAAAAGTGGAGGCACCCAACCATCTGCAGCCGGGGTGCAGGGCTGGAGGATGGGCGGAGGGGAACACCTAGAGAGGGAGACTCAAAGAGAAGAGATGCTCCCAGGACTGATGGCAAAAGCGGGACAGAGGAGAGGCAAGTGCCTGCCTTTCCCCTCCAGGGGCATTGGCTAGCAGCAGGCTGGAAGCCGGCCTCACCGGGGGACGCCAGAGGAGCCCCTGGTCCTGCTCCCTGCTCCCTCACCCCTCTGGCTGTGAGCAGCTTGCCTTTTGGGGTGTTTTCTAGAGAATTCTTCTTCCTCCGGGGTAAACTTCCAAAGAGGTTAACGGTGCCTTTGGGAGTGATCGGGAGCAGAAACATCCTCTGCTCCGAGGCCGTGTCCCGCTGACAGCAGGACCCTGTTGTACCTCTGTCTGTAAGAGCAGAGGTTTGCCCTGGTACCCAAAGGCGATGCCGGGATGCTCCTGCCTCAGGATCAGGGACGCTGTGCTGGTGTGGTTTGCAATTAGCACCGGATCGGACAAGGTTGCCTCGATTTCCTGTTTTAACAGTGCCTTTTAGAAGAAGTGTCCTTCAGTTTTCCTATCTTGCTTTTTTTGTTTATTTTTCAAACCTGCCAGAGTATGACTGAAAGGAAATTCCCCAGATTGTAAGGAAATGTCCTCTCCTGTGCAAACCTGGGCAAGCTCCGTTCCTGATTACGTACTTGTTCGACGGGTATGATAGGGTAGGCCCTGCCTGGGTGTTTTGTGGCTTCATTCATGTTTATAAACTACTCTGAGATCCCCAGATGAAAAAGGACTTGCAAGCACAAAATAATAAGTTGCCAAACTATTTCTAACCTCATAAACAGATGATTTTAAATTCAAGGAGACACCGAGGAGGGCATGATCGCACAAGCGGCCTGGGAAGAGCGTTTCCATCACCCGTCCTGGGAGCTCAAAGCGCAGAATTCCCTCTGTTGCTATAAACCCAGCTAAAACCCCATTTTATCATAAATTGAGAAAAGCCTTTCTAAGTTTATTTTCAAAGTTTTAAAAATGGAAAACTCATTGTTTTTACCTATCCTCCCCCTTCTTTTTTTTTTCTCTGTTAGCACTGTATTCGCACGGCGTTGGAGCAAAGCTTCCTGCAAGTATTAACTGAAATGTGGGAATGAATTCAGCTCAGTTTGGCTTTGGTCCTTTGTGTCACAGAAACTACGGCGAACATATTTGTTGTGGGGCCATTCGCCAAAACAGCTGAATTCAAACAATTGTGGAAGCTGAGCTGGGATCCTGCGTCTTCACCTCTCCTCCTCGCAGTCGGCAAGCCGAAATCGGCGGGCGGGCAGGCAGCCTGCGAGCCGCCCGGGGCAGAGCCAGCCATACAAAACTTAGCAAACGATGAACGTGTTGGGGAGGTTTACGCGTTATTCAGGGGCCAGATTGCAAACAGAGCGGGCTGATCAATAATTAACCAGAGGCAGCGGTGGATGAGTGTGCTGGACCCATACGTGACTCGGTGGCCACAAGCCGCTTGCCTGGCTACCCTGGGCTTCCTGGTCCTGGGGGGGCACTCGACCTCAGCCCCCTTGACTCCTTCAAGGATGCATGTCCCCTCCCTGGGCCAATGTTTTTGGAGTTTTTCTTCCTGCAAAGGCAGACGGTCCCCCCAGCCCCGAGTAGAGCAACCCTCCTGGCAGAGTGCTTCGCCGCAGGGCGTTTCGGAGGCTCCTTCAGCAAACCAACCCTTGGCACTCAGTGGGATCCGACGTGCCCACCCTACCTGAGGGTGCTCCTCACCAGGGCCAGTGGCAGCAGCTGGGGAGCCTCCATGGGAGCCACCATGCTCCTGGGGCGCTCGGTGGATGACCAGCAGCAGAGCTCCCTTCCAGAAAGAGGCTGTTCTCCGTGCGATGGAGGCCACGCTATTGACTATTTTAATAGAAGGCAACGTAATTACAGCTTAACCTAATTAACAAATCCTGATAAGAGCCCTTGTAATATTTCCTGTTTAATACTTACAGTTGGTGTGGGGCGCTTGGTGTGGAGCAATGAGTTGGCAAGTCAAAACCAGCCACCCACGGCAAGGGGCGCTGCGCACAGGCGGACGCTGCGGCTGAATGGGGCAAAATGCAAAATAAACAGCGTGGACGGCCATCTGCCACTTCCGAAGCAGCAGCCAACACTAACACCCCATTAGGACACGGACCAAAAGCACAAATCTGGTGGTTTGGCCACCGGCGATTTTCATTTTTCTACAGAAAAGGCTTCTGGCATTTGTTAAAAAAGAAAAAAAAAAAAAAAAAGAAAAAGAAAGTGGGCCAAGGGATTTGAGGACTTGTTTAAATAATAGAAAGGCTGCTGCCGCCCGTTTTGTTTATGTCATCCAGAAAGGTTACAGCTTTGAACTTACTCATGGGCCACCACAGCACTGACTTAAAGATGCAGCAGAGCTGGGATGTTGCTGGTTTGCTGACCTTTCCGGAGCGGGGGCTTGCCCGGGGTGACTGCATCCGCGCCGGCTGGCTGCTCGCTCCTGATCCAGGGCTGCTGAGCTCTGAACTAGCTGATTTATTTTTTTTTTTCCTATAGAAAAAGGAGAGGGCGAGAATCGTAACATTCCCCTTCCCCCAAATGTTTGATGTGCTACTCCCATGTCTGTGAAGTGTCACTGGAGATTCAATACAGCACAAACCAGGGGTGAGTGTCACCCGTCCTGGCTGCAGCCGAAGCACATCCTCCAGGTCGGAGACCTCCTCCCGATACCAGGACTAATTAATTGATTTTAAAAAACATTCTACTGTGTTTTGTAACATTAAACCCTAAGGTGATTCTGTTATAGTTCTACAAATCACAAACCTTTTTATGATAGACTTACTTTTCTGTTTGCTGAGCTATCCTACATTCTCTCAGTCCCAATCTCCAGCCAGTGAGCCACTCCAAGGAAATGCACCCTGCAGCCCGTCTTGTGTTTTACCTTTTTTTCTAAACAAATCCAAGCTGGACTATATCCATACGATAAACGTGTGTGAAATAGCCCGGCGACACAGCCAGCCCCATTTCCACAAGAGAGTAATTTATCAGGAGATATTTAATTAACAGAAGAGGCATCGTTTCTGCTGGCATAACCCCTGCTTTGCCAGGTCGGGCCAGGTAAGGGTTTTGCCTGCTGCAGCCCTGCGCTGCGAGGAAGCCAGGCCGGGGAGAGGGGAAGAAGGTTTCCCCGAGCTGTCATTATGGGAGAAGCATGTGGACATGTAAATGCCTGACCTAGACATGTTGGTATTGTCAAATAATTCCTGTTTAACCGCTTCTAACACGCTGCACTTCCCCATCAAATACTGGATGGGGCATTTGAATATCTTTTCTCGCATCTCCCTGTCTCTTACTTGTGTTGAATCCCAAACTTTTCTCCCTTGCCAGAATCTCCAAAAAATGAGTATCATGAGCAAATGAGCCTATGAGCTGAAATACTGTGTCACATGAGTTTTTCTGATGTTTCAAAAGATGTTATTTCACTTCTGCTCCAGAAATAGGCTTGCATGGTGTTTTCTGCGGGACACGGGGTGGGTTTGGCTGGCTTGGCTGGGGAGGAGAGCAGGCGCTGGTGGTGGGACTTAGCGTGCATTCAGTAACTACCCAAAAATGAACGTTGTCTTGCCCGAAAGGTTGTGTGTAAAATAGCTCTGCAATTAAAGCACTACGGGTCCTCCTTCGGCTGCATCCCCGCTGCTTCCAAATCCCACCATGAGCTTCCCCTGGACTGCTCCAGGCTTACGCTCTGGGCAGGATCCGGCCCTGTCCACTCACCAAACCACGTCGGTGGGGTTGCGTGGGTACGCGGCAACTGAGCTCATGAGAAAATGCCGTAACGGCTTGAACGGCTCCATCACTCCCGCTTCTAACTCGGAACCAAGGGCTCAGCACAGCTTACGGCAACGCCTTGGCACAGGAGTGTGAACCACGGCGGGCTTCTCGGCGCTGTCAGCATTATCGCCCTTACCCTTACTATTGCAGTTATGGATGCTAACGTATCGCAGGAGGTTGCTGGGAAGACTCCACCATTACAGTGGGGTTTTCTAGGAGCTGCGTTAGTACTAGCGCTGAAGTGCAGGAGTGGTTTGCACGGCTGACAGTTCAGGCAGTAACGTTGACCTTGTTTCAGTGTGGGGCTTGATGGGTTCATGGAATCATAGAACAGAATCACAGAATTGTTTGGATTGGAAAAGCCCTTTAAGATCATCAACCCTTCCCCTACCCCTGCCATCCCACCCCCAAACCCTGGCCCTCAGCACCGCCTCTGCCCGGCTGTTAAATCCCCCCAGGGCTGGGGACTCGACCCCTTCCCTGGGCAGCCCCTTCCAGTGCTTGCGGGTCCCACCAGTGCCATCTCCCACAGCCCACAAGGGGGGCAGTGCTGTGGTCCACCGCTGGGCACCACCGCCGTGCTTCGCAAAGGACCGCTCTGTTTAGCCTGCTCTGAAGCTCATCTCGGTCAGAGGGAACAGACGTTAACCACTGCTGCTTCTTACGTATTCTAGAGGAAAGAAAACTCAATTAAAGAAGCTGGAGCAATGTCACTGACTGCATTCTACATCTGTTACATCTCAGAATAATTTATTTTAACCTCCGAAGATAGAAGGGAAAATATTTGAAGGAGTTGGAGACTTGCCAGTATTTCCAGTTCATTATAAGCAAAGAAGTGTTGCTTATAGCACTTTTTTGGAGCAGAGAGCAGTCTGGTTTTAAATCCCTCAAGCAATGAGGAATCATGTACTCACCAATGGAAATTGTTCTTCAGTAAAGTATTTACTAATTAAAAAAGTTTCGTTTTTAAATACAGTCTAAATTTCCTCCCTTTGCATGAATGTTCTGTCTGCTTTCTATGGGCACTGCTGGGTCCCGGCTGGGGTTCACCCAAATGTCCTGGCTCTTCTCAGCGCGCAGGCTGACGCAGCGGGGCCGGCTGCCCACAGGGCTTGGCTGAGCTCAGAGCTGGTGGGCTACGGGAGGGGGCAGGGGCAGGGGCAGTTGTAATCGTCTCGAAAGATGCTAAAACCCTCCCAACTGTTGCAGTCGAGAGGCAGAGGTGAGGCCAAGGACGAGTGATGGCCAGTGATGGATCTGCATTTTGGCCACGCTGGGGACCGGCAGACCGCGTGCCACCCAGCCCTGGTGGCAGTGGGGGCGGTGGCACTGGTGGGTGCCGCTGAGCAAGGCGTGCTCCACGCGAGAGGTGGCAGACGTGGCCCCTCCACAGCCCCCTCCGTGACCAGCCCGCGCAGCCCTGGCTCCACCACCACCACCAGGCAAATTCGCTAAAAATCGCTCTTTTCCAGCCACAGCCTTCGCTTGCGCAGTAGCGCCTTGCGCAGGACCACGAGCACGGACCCGTGAACCCCCGTGCACGAGAAGGCACTTTCTCCCCGTTCTCTTTGCATGTGAGTGGGGAGTAAAGGCTCCGGGGGACGGAGGGACAAGCGGGATCGCCTCCAGCTGCGCTGTGTGACGGGATGCGAGCAGGCTGGATGACGAGCGGCCAGCAAACTGCATCGAGAAGACTCAGAGACATAAATAGTGAAGCAGCTTTGCTTGCAGATGACGCTGTATAAGCAGATATGTGTGTTACCAAGATTAAAGTTTAATTAAATTCCTGCAAGATTTTTGGGTCTTCATAAATTTCCTTTGAGCCTTCTGCCAACTAGGATATGCTCGCTGGTTTCAGAATATGAAAGCAAGGGTTGCTGTGTTTTGCAAATATATTTTATAATGCATGCAAGTGCTGGCTGTGCAGAAGTCTCACTGGTTTCCATGATTAACAAAATTACAAACGCACAAAGGCTAGCAGCTCTTCTGGGTTTTGACTATCCCTTAAAAACAAGAGATGGATCAAAGTATCCTGTGATTAAGTTCATTAATCACACCCACATCGTGGAAAAACCATTGACTCTTCTGAACCCACTTTTCACAAAGAGAGGACGGGAGGAGTTGGCCGGAGTGGATTCTGGTGTGGGTTGGTTGTTTATTTACTCATTTTTCCCAAACAAGGACCTGGATGGGTTGGCACATCCGGGCACAGGGATGTCTCTGGCTGGGAGCAGCCGGGTGGGCGAGCAGCGGCAAACTCCCTGCCCAGCCCTCGGGGATCAGGGTGCACAAAAATCTTCACTGCTTTTAGCCTGTCTGTGGGTAATCCCTAGAACTGCGGGACTGAGCTGCAGGAGCAAGGGGTCAGCGGGCAGGGTGGGCACAGAGACGTCCGTCCTGAACACGGCAAGAGCGGACTGACGGACGGCGATGCAGTGGAAACCCACACCAGGAGCGGGATTCCCCTGCCCGGTTGTGCCGCTCCCGTAAGGTTGTACCTTCCTTGCTTTTAATCCAGCGCTTGTCCTTATCAACACAGCGACAGCTTATCTAACGTAAAGGCCCTTTATCACAGAATCCCAGAATCCCAGCATGGCCAGGGCTGGCAGGGCCCTCGGGAGCTCCCCCAGTGCCACCCCCCTGCCCAAGCAGGCTCACCCAGAGCAGGGGGCACAGGACAGCAGCCAGGCGGGGGTTGAAGATCTCCAGAGAAGGAGACTCCACAGCCCCCCTGGGCAGCCTGGGCCAGGGCTCGGGCACCCTCCAAGTCAAGAAGTTCTTCCTGACGTTCAACTGGAACCTCTTCTGCTTCAGCTTGTGCCCATGGTGGCCCCTTGTCCTGGCACTGGGCACCACTGGGAAGAGTCTGGCTCCGTCCTCGTGACCCCCACCCTTGAGATATTTGTAGGTGTTGATGAGGTCCCCTCTCAGCCTTCTCTTCTCCAGGCTGAACAAGCCCAGCTCCCCCAGCCTTTCCTCGTAGGGGAGATGCTCCAGTCCCCCCATCATCCTTGTTGTCCTCCTCTGGACTCTCTCCAGGAGTTCCTCATCTTTCTTGAACCAGGGAGCCCAGAACTGGACCCAGTGCTCCAGGTGGGGTCTCACCAGGGCAGAGCAGAGGGGGAGTAACTGGTGTATGGGGTAACTGAGTGCTGCACGAGCCTTCGTGAGGGGGACGGGCAGATCGTCACCCCTGGACTCGATCCCCCCCTCACACCCCCCGCCACACTCATTTAAAAGGCTGCTGTAAATGTGCTCTCGGTGGGACCCTGTAGCAATCTTGCTAGATGCGTGTTAAAGCACTTGGAAAATTCAACACCAAACTGACAGTAACGTCCCCAAGCTTGCGGAGAAGCAAGACAGGGGTTTCACAGGAGTCGGGCGAGGACCACAGCTCCGTCCCTACAAGCAGATCTGACTGCAGGAGGTACGCCTGTGCTTCTCCGAGTGATGGAGCCGGAGGAGCTTCCACCCAGCCGGGAAATCACAGCAACCCACGTAGGGTACAAATGTCGCCTGCTATGTTTAGCAAAAACCAGAGCTTTTTTTGACGCCTGACAATTAAGTGGGCGCTGAGAAGGATGGGTACCTGTGAGTGTGCTCCCTGTCGTGCAAACATAGCGTGTCTGGCCCTGGGTTCTGGCCAAAAAACATCCCTGTATGAGCTACACGTCCCAGCACAGACCAGGCAGTGACCTGTGCTACAACCTGCCCCTTCTAAAATGAGCCCACAGAGGTGGTTTTTTGATCAAATCCTACCTTTCTGCCCTCAAGAGCCAACCTGCATCGGCTTCAGTGGGGCAGGGGTCCTGGTCTGCTGCTTACGCTGGCTGCGAGACCTGCCGGAGTGATACGATGGGAGCTGGCTGGAGGAGGAAGGGGATATTTTCTCCCCCCACCCTCCAAAAATGTTTTAAAGTGCTTTACCAAATCTGCAGCTGGCCGATAGGGACACGCTCTTTTTAATTCTGAGTTTCATTGAATTACAAATAATAGCAATAGAGCTTGTTTGCTGATAAATGGTGACCTGAGGTCTTTCCCCAGCCTGGCTGCTCTTGGGTCCAGCGCCCTTGGCAGGGTCCCACCCGGCAGCCACAGCAAGGAAGGGCACACACGGTGACAGGGCTTGGTACCGCCTGACCTCGCGGTTGCGTTCTCTGTCTACACTTACAATCTGGGAATTTCACCTGGAAAAGGGGTTAAGATTTGAAAGATGGGAGAACCAAAGGTGCAGGTAGCCTTCTGTCTCTGGGAATGGCCAGTAGAGGATGTACTGGGACGTGTACAAAAAAGAGAAATGTTCTTCCCCTGGTGGTTTGTCACCTCGAGCATCCTGCAGTCCAGGGACAGGACCTTCTCACTCTGAGGTTGCACCTCCACTGCTCCACTGAAAAAACTTTCTCCTCTGTGAATTCAGCCAGTTTTGAATCCCACAATTTAATAATTTCTGAGAATTAGTGAGTAACTTCCCATGACTTTACAGTCTTCTATCACACACCCTCTTCATCGCCTCCCCAGGCAGAGATGTCCCACCTTTTACAGTCTCTCTGCCCCAAGCCTACCACCATCCCTCCTGTCCCTCTGCCTCCATCCCTCGTGTGCTGGCCCCCCCGACACGGAGCCGAGCTGGGGTCCCCTGCAGCCCACGGAGAGACGAAGGTGTCCGGCATGGAGCCGGGAAAGCTGCCTGCCCAGCAAACAGTAGCCCAGGTTGGGCAAGAGAAAACAAGGCAAGGCTTGACTTTAACCCTTCTCCGGGGTTTAAGTGCCTCAATCCAGAGCACCGAGCGCTGCGTGGGATTCATGGCCCTGAAGGTTTTGCTGGAATTGCGCTCACCGAGGAGAGAGCTGAGTGTCTCGTGCACTGCAGTAAGTGAGCTGCTATGGAGACACTGGATAAAATCCCCAATGTGCTTCTCCTCCGGCCGCGTTCTGGAGGGGACCAGGCCCAGCGGTTGCCAGTATCGTGAAGACTGTAATTTTGTACATGTTAAAAAAACTTCTTCAGCCCACACCTGCATTTTAAGCCACAACCAGAGATGAAAACACCTGATGGGTGGATTTGCACCAAACCGTGAGTAACTCTTGTAGGACAAGTTGCTTTCGGTGAGTGGCATTGCACCCCCACTTGATCTGCCACTTGCCAGGTGCAAAACTTTATAGGACACCACTTTTTTTTTTTTTAATCTAAATTAGTGATAGGGCAGGGACTGCAGAGTTTAAATCTCGGTGCAGCATCGAAGGGGTTATACCGATAAGCCAGCAGCTCCACGTGGAACAAAGCTGGCATTTCAGGGAGAAGACAATGGATTGTGTTTTCTGTGTTCATTTTAGTCATCCACTTGGCATTGAGACTGAGGTCACCCACCCAATCGTGCACTGCAGCATCTCTGTTCTAGCTAGCAAGGAGAAGCAAAACAAAGAGGAGCTGAGTCGGCAGGAATCGGATAGCAATCATGTATGGAAAAGCGCTCCATTAAATGGCTTTTAGATAGCGTTGTTGCAGTCCATTTCAGGACACTGTTTAAAATCCTTCTGAATAAGCATTTTCTCCGACACACGTCTTAGCACTTTGCATGGCCACTGGTCACACTCAATCCCCGTTTCACATCCCAAACAATAATTACTAGCTTGGCCTGCTTTTGTGGCTGAATGGTATGATTTGCAATGCAAGCATTCAAACACCAGCCAAAAGGATGTAGCGACTGCCGTCCATTTGTAACCATTTTCTCCAGCAACAGCTTCATTTCCTCTCAAACATTACAAAGGTTGTAGTTCTAACATGCATGCATATGCAGGCACGTGTCTTAAAAAATATACAGCAGGCACGCACGTATGCACATCTTGGTTTAGCCTGAGTTTTGCGCCATGCAAAGAAGCAGCTCCGTTTGTCGCCCCGTCCTGTTTTCTGGGAAATGTGCTTCAATTATAATTTAACAACTCTGAAACCAGTGTTCTCCGTCATATGGCGTTATCCCCGGGGAGGCGGCGCTGCGAGCTCCCCCGCCTCGTCAGCCGAAAGTGCAGACAGTCAAGGATGAGGTGCAATCCTCCTGGCTGTGCAACTGGTGCTGCTAAGCAGAGGAGAGCGCGCGGTGGGCTCCGAAGCGGCGCTTTAGCGTTTGTTCCTTGCTTTGGTCAGAAACACATCAGGTGTGAGCCGGTACGGGACGACTCCATCACCCAAGCAGGTACCTTGGTGCTGGCTGGGTGCAGCGGCATGCACGGGGAAGTGCCCTAAGGTAGGGAATGCCTTGAGGCCCTCCATGAACCCCGGCCAACCAATGGTGCAGGCATCCCCCCAGATGCAGGAGGGTTTGGGATGCGCCTTTCCGGGGCTGTGCTGATACCTGGGGCGGTGTGGCCGCACGTGCACAACCGTAACCATCAGACACAGCTGTACAGTGAGCCAGAAAATGTCGGGGGCGTTGGACGTTGTATCAGCTGGTATCTCCAAACCCTCACAGCTGGTTTCTTAAAAAAGCTTTTAAAGATGCATCAAGTCTTCCTCACACTCCCTGCACCTAACATCATTGCATTGCTGTCTGGGTTCAGCCAAAGCGAGCCAGTCTGCCTTCAGTCCCCCGTTTCACCGAGGCGGTAAATAATTCAGCGTGAACTTCTGCTGTCCTTGTCTTGTAACAGAAGCAGAGATGTTTAAAGTTGGGTGGAAAGGGGAAATTTTTGTTTGGTGGGAAAATCTGCATCATTGACCTTTTGTTTAATTTAGCATCGGAACAAAACGTTGCACTGTGAGACCTGGAGGGAAACGGACCCATCCACGTCCCGGTCCGCCATGCCCCTGCCTGCTGGCCATGGGTCAGGAGCAAAGCAATGACTTGTCCAAGGGTCCAGCTCCCAGCAGGCTCACTGGGCAGCTGAGGAACTCCAGATTCACATACCTGAGTGCTTTTTGCTCCCCAGAAAAGCTATCAGCTCAGGCTGATTGATCTGAGACCAGCATCCACTATGAATAAGTCCTTAGAGGTGAACACAGTAGAACCATAGAATAATCATAGAATCATCATGGAATCGTTTGGGTTGGCAAAGCCCTTGAAGCTCCCCCAGCCCAACCGTTCCCCTACCCCTGCCATCCCACCCCCAAACCCTGGCCCTCAGCACCGCCTCTGCCCGGCTGTTAAATCCCCCCAGGGCTGGGGACTCGACCCCTTCCCTGGGCAGCCCTCTCACTGGTTTGGTGAAAATCAGACCTGTGAAGCCCGTGACACCACTTATCCTCCTGATGACCCTACACACGCTGTGGGACCTCACAGCTCCAGCTCCAGGCAGAGACCCCATACCCCATCACAAAATGGTCATCGGTTTGGTGAGCAGTGGAAGGCATGACCAGCAGAGCTCGCACCCCACACTTCTCCCGCTGTCAGGGACACGGAGATGGATGCAGGCAACTTTCTCACTTGGGAAATGCAGAAGAGTCCCTGAATTTCAAACAAAAGCAAAAAGGCCGCCTGCCCTGCCTTGCCCTTGGGTCTGGGGAGCGTGCCGGGGGCGCGGCTGCGTGGGGAGCAGGGGGCCGAGGCGGGGGCCATGCCCAGCTCCGATGTGTCCGTAAAGAGAGAGCTGGTGAGATTAGAAAATGTGCTTTAAAACGCAGGGTCTGGAAAAGGTGTTTCCAGTGACTGCACAACTCCAGCTCTTGCAAATCCTCCCCCTTCCCCTGCCTTGCTGGGAGACAAATGTTATTAATCAGTCCTGTAAATTGAAATCCATATTTTTCTCATGAGTTCTGAAACCCATTTAAGGCCTCTAAACAGCTTCTATCAGCTGAAAAAATTAAATTCATTTTATTCCTCTTGCCTAACCATCCTCAGGAGTTCTTTGTCAAGAGCCTTTGGTGGAAAAACAATGGAAATTTGTGCGGCATTTCTGTCCGAAGCCTGCGTGGAAGCACACCGAGCTTTTCTCCTGCCACGGGTACAATGGCCAGCATTGTCCCACGGCCATCGCTGGGAGCCACGAGCCAGCTGAGGGCTGAGGAGCCAACTGAGCTACAGCCCCTCCGCTCCACGCACCGATAACTCTTCCGGGAAGGGGGGGAGAAGAGAGAAAAAAATCTTTTTGCAATTAATAACAACAGTCCACAAAGGTTAGAAAATGTCTTTGTCCTAAAAAATCATCCTGATGCTTCTGTCCTAGCCATGGTTTTTACAGCCAGTTTAAAGCTGACAGGCACCCAGATACACATCTGGACCAGCCTCTGTCTCCGTCGGCGTTCAGAAAGTGCTGCTTTACACTCAGACATAAGCTTTATTAAATATTGACTCATTCCCTAGCATTATTTTCTGCTCCATTATCTCAGTTTCATTAGCATTTACAATTCTTTGCCTTTCTGGGAATTCAGAAGTTGTGTTTTGTCTGCTTGCCTTCCTGCCAATAAATCATGAATGAGCTCCCGGCCAGGGTGCATCATACCAGAAAATAACCCTCGTGTTTACATTTGCTCGCGAGTGAGATGGCGTAAGGCTGAACAAGGAGATTCCACGTCTCGCTCGGGAGCGTCGCCGTTGCAGGATCTTCTCACCACCCCGCTCTGGAAGGGCACGTGCCGGGGGCTCTGCCTGCTCCCGATGTTGGCAAGGGCTCTGGGGCGTGTGGGGTGCTCGGTGCCCTCCAGCCCCAGGCGCACATCTTCACTGTCTGCTGCTCTTCTGGGGGATTCTCCACCCCAGCCTTTGCACCCTGTTTTAAAGTGCAACGCTCAAATTATTTGCAAAGTGCTGGGAGGGAGGGTGCGTGGGTCGTGTGCCAGCTGGGGTCCTTGTGCGGCGCGGATCCCCATGTCCCCTTTGCTCAGCTTTGCTGGCTTGCCATTTGCTTTAATTTGAGGGAATTTGCAGGCTCTGAGCCAGCTGCCAGGGTGCAGACCCTGCTCACCTCCTCCATCAGGCTGCCCAGCCCAGCCGCAAACCTACCGCGCGCTGTCGGAGCATCTCCCGGTCTTCTCTGATGGGCACAGATAGAGGCTGAGTGAGGATCACAAACCCGTGTCTTCTCGTTTTCAGTGCAGGGAAAATTTTTGCCTTAAATTGCATTAATTTCTTGAAGAAATTAAGAGATGAGCGAGCACCCTGTGTTTCTAAGTGCCTCTCTCGGGGACATGTTTTAAAGGCAGACGCTCTCCGTACTCCATCCCACAGAACAAATGCTCGTGCTGTTTTCTGTAACCGATTTTTTTTCTCCAAACAAAGCATTTTCTCCAAGCAAATCATTCAGACTAGCTGTCTTGAGAAGAAGAATAATCTGAGCTTTGCTAAAAATAAATTGGACCGGGTCCTCAGCAGCCCATGGAGCTAGGCAGGTTTGCACTCAACGAGGAGAATGATCCCAGTTTTGCTGAAGCAGCGTGGCCTCACCTTTAAAATCCCTCACTGGGATCCCGCACTGCCCCTGCCTGCCAAGCTCCCGGGGTAGTGACCCGGCAGGGTGGAGCGGGGTGGCCTGGAGTGGGGTGGCCTGGAGCAGGGTGGCCTGCAGCACCCCTCATCTGCCGATTGCTGGGAGGCAGCAGGAGCCGGGCTTGCCAGAGGGGTTTTCCATGGGCAGTTGTGCTGATGGGAATGGGGGCCTGGGAGCCATTCCAGCTCTGACCTGTGCCAGGCCATAGACAGGGGAAGGTGGGGTCCCATGCGCATCCTTCCCCAAGGCCCACCCCAACCGTACAGTGCCACCGAGGGCCACCCGGGTCTGCAGGCAAGAGACGCGTTCCCTCAAACGCAGCTCTCAACCCCTGCAGCCACAGGGTGTTTGTGAAGGTGGAGGGGGCTGTGAGACGGAGGGTCCAGGCAGGACCCATGAAAAAAGCTGCTGCAGAAATCAGACCACTTCCACCCTGGCCTTGTGATCCTGCACCCGCTCTTCCTACCAGGCTTCCCTCCACAGGAGAGGGAAAGGAGGGAGGCTGTGCCACAGGCTGCTCCTCTCTTCCCTTGCGGAAGGAAAAAAAAGGAAAAAGGAGGAGAGGAAAAAAATATAAAGACAACTCGGCCACGGGCTGCCCACCAGCCTCCCTGATGGTTTTAACAGATGGCAGCAGCAGGGACCAAGACCAGGCACGAGCGAGTGTTTAAGGGCAGCATCGGGCTCTGGGTCCGCGCCCGAGGCAATCGGATAGCGCCTGTGGTCCAAGCCCTGACTCCGCAGCTCTGCCTTCAGCCTAGCGAGCCGGCAGAACACCAGGCGTGGGCCCCTCGGAGAAATGGCAGACGAGTTTGGGGGCCTTACTTCACCTCTCAGAAATCCAGGTCAGTAAACTGGCAGTGGCAGAAACAGGGCTGTTTGCCATTCCTGCAGCTTCTCTGCTAAACACATCTGCTCAGGCTTCCTCTGGAAATCACACTCTGGTCTAGCGAGAGCTCTTACTGCTGAGCCCCGACTCGCTCTCCTGGTGCCACGCTGCCCTCGCACACCAATTACCTCCCGTGCTACGTATTTTTAAGGAACAAATTGAAAGTCAGAAGAAAGACGCAAAATCATTGTGCTAAACACGTTACCTCTCCTCGAAGCTGAGAAAAAACCCATAGGTAACGTCAGGGTTGTGCTTAGCCCTCTTGCGCGTTGCTGCTGTCATCGCACGCTCGGTGCTGGGCTCGCACACGGCCTGGGCTCGTCAGTCCAGTACCACGGGCTGGGAGGTGTCCCCACGGGCTGGGAAGCAGCAGCGAGTCTGAAAGGATCGGTTGGTCTTGGATTAAGCGGGCCTATCTCCATGCACCCACCTGTAGGAGATCTGGGTGCGATATTTAGGGCTTGCTGCTGGTAGAGGAGCGGTCCTGAGCAGAAACTGGGGGCTGACCTCATCCCTCTTGACATCACAGTTTGCGTTGATGAAGCTGCATCTGATCTACACAAACGAGTGTTGGAAGTAAGGCCAAGGACGTCAGCGCAGTTAAACCAGCGCATAGCTGCTGCAAGTAAATCAGATTCAAAGTTAATAATTTAATTTCTAGCAGACAGAGAAAAATCAGAGGGCTAATAAGATATGAATCTAATAACTCGGTGTACTGGGAACGAGCATTTCCACCCCCTATCACAAGCTCAGATCTCGGCACAAGATGCAGGAACAGCAATTGCACAATGAGGATGTGGACACCGGCGTGAAAAGAGAAAGTGAAGTCAGGCAGACGTGCCCACCGACGTGGCAGAAGGCAGGATCAAAGCCGACGAGGCTTCACGTGCTGACGTACAGGTGGCTGCAGGAAAGAGGTCGATACGGCAGTCGGTAATGTCCTTTGGAATGACTGCAAACTTGCCTGCTTCCAGGCGGCTTTTGGATTTGTATTTAATTAATTCTCAAACAAAATACGTGCCGTTCTAAGATAACCTACAATAACACTAAAGCTAACAGGCCTGACCATAATTATGCAACTTATTTCTACAATCTGTTGAGGCTAGATAAGGCAGGTTTCTGGTACTTGTAGGAAATTGCTATAAATAAAAGGCTAATAGGCACTGAAGTCGATAGCAGATATGTTGGGCTATGTGAAACACGATGAACCGAAGTGAAACCACTTCTCCTTTAACAGTGGACAGGCATGAGGATAAAGACTATTAGTATTTATTTCCCACCATCAGGAAATCCCTGCAGAAGCTGATTTGCCTTGAGAAGACTGTTCTCACAGAGCAGCCTATTTTTTTTTTTTTTTTTTTTTTTGCATTTATTACAGAAAAAAAAAGCCCTCTGTAGTCTTCTAGGCAAGGTCAGCTGTT
Organism: Gorsachius magnificus; assembly: GCA_034008185.1. NCBI lineage: Eukaryota > Metazoa > Chordata > Aves > Pelecaniformes > Ardeidae > Gorsachius > Gorsachius magnificus. The sequence continues at coordinate 1,965,245 of CM067085.1, read as the reverse complement.
CACGTGCTGCAATCAATAATCTCTTCTTAAGCGTACTCCGCTCACCTCCCGCAATGGAGTTTGTGGTAGCACTATACATCTTTATTATGAATGAACTCTACCTCTGTCACTGCTGAGCTAGGATCTAGCTATTCATTAAAGCCTGATGCTGACCCTCCGGCTTCAAGACCACTAAATCAGATATACCTGGAACTCCACTCAAATCTCAGCTCAGGATGTGTCTGCAAATGCTGAGCATTGGGGGAAAACGAGGGTTCGGAAAACGATCTTTTTTTTCCCCTTCAGAGCCTCCTCCATAAATAGAGAAGTAGACGCTGGTTCAGGTGAATTTAAGAAAGGCTTGGCCCCAAACTTCCAGCTTTGTTTTAATGTGGAGATTTTGGTGACGAGCAGAGCTACCGCTTAGCTTTGGTAAATGCTGAGAAGTATTTGTCTCATTGTCCAGTGAAATTCCACACACGCTGGTGGCACGGAGCCCTTGCAGAGCTGGTACGGCCATTAACCCCGGCGCAGAGAATGACACCCCTGGTAGCATCACCCAGCGTGAGTCGGCCGGGTGCCTGGGATGAGCGCTGTAAATTACGCATTGTGTAGCTGGTTATTTAGTTTAAATAAATAAATGTAAAAAAGAAGGTCTTGTTTATTAATTTTCATCCCAGAATAATTTCTTTAGCTTAAGCGTGAGCCAGCTAAGCAGCTTTTTCATTTAGCAGTGCTGCCACACTCATTTTTGACATTTGCAAATGTCGACATCCCGGTTACAGACTGCAACAAATTGCTCAAAAATCATCTTGTTCTCTTAAAAGAATTCCTTTCCTTTGCACAACTGCGCTGATGTTAAACAGTTGCCATGCATATGGATGGTTGGTTTCATGACAAATTTTGCAAGTCTGGTTTTGAACTGAATATGCCTTATACCATGATTTTAGAGCTGCCGTTGGCTTCTTGCCTAAGCGTAAGCCAAAGAATCCAGTTTGCCCTGCAATTATCCTAACCTTTCCCAGGTATGCAGGGCTAGCAGTGGCTCCCGGTCTCCGAATGTCTCCCTTCATTCAGAGGGACTTCAAAATGCTGAGATGATTTCCCCTTGATTTGGAAAACTGAGGCTCCTGAGTGCTTCCACGGTGGGAGTTATCAACCGGGAAAACGCTGGGACTCCTCACGCTGGAGTTAAGTTTGTTGTCATAGGTAATTAACAGCGACACTCGGGTTTATTTGTAAAGCTGTGTCATGCCTCTCACTTTCCCATATGCAATATAAGGCAAGGAACGCTTCCCTACACCACACAACTGTTGTGTCCGGGATACTTAAGCACCGTGTTTTCCGCTGGGTTTGAAAGGCAGCTGAGGGTTAATGGTGGGTGATTTCGGATCCACAGGGCTCAGCTTTAGGCACCTGGGACCCCTTTGGGGTGTCGGGGAGGTCCTGCTCCGGAGCGCGAGCCCGGGGAGCGGTGAGCGCTCAGCGCAGCCGGCAATCTGCTGCTGGGAGAGCGAAGGATCCTTGGCTAGAGACTGTCTTCAGCGCCCTATACCCTGACCCTCACCCATTATCTGGGCTAGTCTGGTGCTCCCTTATCTCACAGCAGTCTTGTGAAGTTTAATTAACTAATTAATCTTTGAAAGAATTGTGATAGTCTTAGATAAAAGCCACCAGGCAAAGCATCTATTACTATTTCCTTCGCTATCGACAATAACGTTGTTATTAACTCCCAAGAACCGTCTAGGGTTTTAAAACTTTGTTTATTAAGGATATCGCGAGAATTTTAGGCTGTTGTACAAAATTCTGACCTGGCCCTGGGGTAACACCCTCCCTGGCACCTGCGGAGCGGGAACCCACCCCTTCAGCATCGCTCGGCATCCCGGGCCAAGTCCTGCACTGCCTGACGCTCCGTGGGCAAGGTGCCCCGGTGGGGTGTAAGCCAGGACAGGGCGCGTCGCTCACCGTCCCAGTCACGAACGCATTACATCTTTTTTTTAATTAGAATGAGCACATTTAATTAGCAGTAGGTTTAGAGCACACACGGCGAAAAGCTTACTGTCGCTTCCTTGGGTTTTGACGGCAGGACACGACTCCCAACGCATTGCTTTCATGGCAGCCTCCAGCACAGTTCTCATCCTGGATAACGTGAATTAAGGAACGGTCATTTTCTAAAAAATAATGCTTATCTCCTTGCCTTTTTCCCCCCAAATTAATCTCCGTGTGGATTGTTACCATCTCCCACCAGGCAAAGCCAGAGACGCTCCCACATCCCCAGCAGAAATTTATGGATCTGGCCACATCCCATTGCAGAGCGCGCTGCTACGGGTACGGCTGGCCGCCAGGTAATAGCGTTAGTAAATCATCGTGTAGCTCCATTCATGAGATTTACTGAATTTCCTGAACTAGCTGGCAGCAAAAAGGCAAAACTTCGCAGATAATCACTGAAAGCCTTTAATGACGTTTGTAATTTTATCCGTAATTGTGAGGCCGGTGCAAATGCTGAGCACCCAAGCGGCGCACGTGCGCAGCCCTGCGCTGGGACGCCAGAGCAAGGGTGGGCCGAAGCAGGGGTGACCAGGAGGAGGAACAGCAGTAGGTGTGTCGTCGTGAAGGTGAAAGCTGACTGAAAATCGTTCTTCTCTGGAGGGAAAATCGAATGTTAGTGTAAGACAGGGGGATATGGATAGGCTGGCGGTGACAGGAAGGGAGTTGGGCCTTGGACTGTAAAATAAGACAGATGAAAGTGGAATACGGCACCGTCACCAAGCGGGTCGACGCCATCTCAAGCCCAGCTGCAGAATTTTCTCGGAACCGGAGGGAGGGTACTGCCGTGCCGTGCCGCGCCACTGCACGGTGGCCCGGGGGTTGGACTAGAGGACCCCTAGGGGTCCCTTCCAACCCAAAACATTCTATGAAACGTTCTATGAAAGCATTAACGGGGCCTGGGTTTGACCACTGCAAGGCTTAAAATGGCTGAGGGAGCTGGGGGTGTTTAGCTTGGAGCAGAGGAGGCTGAGGGGAGACCTCAGCCCTTCACAACTGCCTGAGAGGAGGGGGGAGCGAGGGGGGGTCGGCCTCTGCTCCCTGGTAACGGGCAATGGGATGAGGGGGAATGGCTTGAAGCTGCGCCAGGGCAGGTTTAGGTTGGACATTAGGAAAAACTTCTTCACCAAAAGGGCTGTCAGGCTCTGGAAGGGGCTGCCCAGGGAGGTGGTGGAGTCCCCATCCCTGGGGGGATTTAAAAGAAGGAGAGATGAGGTGCTGAGGGACAGGGTTTAGTGGTGGGATGGCAGGGTGAGGTTAACGGTTGGACTCGATGATCTTAAAGGGCTTTTCCAACCGAGGTGATTCTATGGTTCTATGAAAATAACATCTGAAGGGCAGGCGGCTTTGGTGTGCCCGGGAGAAGAACGATCCCCTCAATTACGCTGAGGCGGCGTTGTCCGGTTGGGGATTTGTTCGGGTGGTGTCGCCCCGACCCCGGGGCGGTTTAGCACCCCGTTGTTCCGATTTCAGCGCCTCGAGGCGTGGGCTGCGGGGCCGCCCCCCCTCGGACGCCCCCCCCGGTGCGGCAGAAAGCTTCCCCGCCACGGGAAGCCCGCAGGACGCCGAGGGGGGCGGCCGAACCCCCGCCCCCGGCGGGTCCGCAGCCGGCCCCTTCCCCGCCGGCCCATCCCCCGGACGGCGGCGGGACTACGAGTCCCAGCGCGCCCCGGGCCGGGGGCGGAGCGGGGCTTTGTGCGGGCCGCGGGGCGGCATGCGGGGGAGCCGGAGCCGGAGCCGTAGCGAGCCCGCCCCGGGGGGAGGGCGAGGGCGGCGAGCCATGACGGGCGGCGGCGCCGCGTTCCGCCGTCGGTGCTAGAGGGCGGGAGCGCGGGGCGCGCGCCGCGGGGCCCGCGCCGCCGCCATGGGCAACGCGGGGAGCGTGGACGCGCAGCAGACGGAGTTCAGGGCGCACAGCGTGCCCCTCAAGCTGCCCATGCCCGAGCCCGGCGAGCTGGAGGAGCGCTTCGCCGTCGTCCTGGTGAGTGCCGGCCCCATTGTCTGTGGGGGCGGGGGGGGGGGGGGGGCTGGGCGGCGCCGGGAATCGGGGAAAAGTTGGAGGCGGGCGCTGCCCCGCCGCGCTGCACCCCCCGCCCCCCCCCCCGCAGCGGCTGCCCCAGCCCCGCCGGCGGCACAGGTGGGCTCGGCGGGGCGGTGCCGCCCGCACCTCGCGGGACGGGGCTGCGGCGGGAGGGGAGCGGGCGGGGGCACGGCGTGCGCGCCGGCTGTGGCTCTTTGTCTCGGGAGCCCCCGAAGAGCCGCCGGGGCCCCCCGGGCGGCCGGCCGCGGGAGGGGAGCCCGCGGCCGCCCGCGGCGGTGCCCGGCCCCGGCCGTCGGCGCGGGGAGGGGGAGCGGGCGGCCGGGCGGGAGCCGGCGGGCCGCCGGGCGCCGGGGCTGGTTTGGCTCTTTCCCCCTCACCTGAGTAGCACGGCGGGCTGGGTGTTTGAGATCAGCTCCCCCGGAGAGCTTTCCAGGCAAGGGCAGCACTTCCCTTGGTGCGGCACAGGAGCGTTTTGGGCAAACCTCCTGTTTTCTCGCAGGTATCGAAGTAGTGCAAATAGATTATAACGACCCGTCTGTTCTCCCGTGCCCTTACCGCTTTTGAACAACCTTTACGTGGAAAAGAGAAGCTGGGGAGGAGAAGGAATAAAACCCATGTGTGTGCCGTGCCCTGCGTTCCCCGTAACGCTCTCTGAAACCCAGCGAGGCGAGCTGTTGCGAGAGCGATTTCCATACGGGATGCTAGAGCAACCCCCCCTGGTACGTGAAATACTCCTGGTGCTGGGTGAGGATTCACAAACGGGTGTGTGTTGGGGATTATTTCTGGTTAGACCCAATTAGATTATCATGTCTAAGAAAAGAATAAGCCTATTCAGTCGGGAACCCCCACTGACGAGCCAAATGGTGAGTGAGATGTTACCATTGTTAGGCACGGGGGGGGAAAAAATGATCTTGCATGGCTCTTGTTGGGGAAATCCGTGGTCGTTTTCTGGACGGGAGATGCCCCCGCAAGCAGAGCGTTGCTCAGAATCAAGTCTTGATTCATTTTAACCTACCAAAAAGGGTGCCTGGCTTAATTTGTGTGCACGGTCTGCAGGAGAAGAGTAGTGGTTTTGAGTCAGGACCGATTGATAGATCAGTAAAAGGAAGAGACCTCGTTTGGGAAAGCAGAGTGTGGTGGATACATATTACGTAAATACAGGAGATAACAGGGCCACGCTTGTAATTTCTTGAGGTACTTGAAAGGGCTAGGTGGCATCTGTTTTTAGAAGACAGACTTGAATTAAGGGTCAGAGGACGAGCGCTGTAGCTTTGCTGGAGGGAGCCGCAGGCCCTGCAGATGCGTGCCTGTAGAAACGGTGTGTTGGATGGTCTGCTCCCGTTGGGAGGAGCTGCAAGATGGGGCCCAAACACCACGGCTGGAACAGCCAAAAATCGCCTTCAGCCTGTTGTCGAAGCCAGCTGGGGATGGCTGGTGTTTGTTGCAGCTTCCAGGAAATATCTGACCATTTTATGAAAGAATAAACTCCTAGGCTGTTATTATTTTGTTTTCTCTGTGGCTCTGAGGGGAAGATGACTGTGCCACTGGTCAAACCCCAGAATGGGGTAGGCAGCAGAACAGCAGGGATTAATGAGAAAGGAATGGCGGCTGGGGGAAAAAAAAAGATGAGGAATATTTTCTGTAGGGAGAGAGGATTAGTCAGGAGATGAGAGTATGAAGAAGGAGATGCTGAAGGTTATAGGACTAAATCTCACCTTCTTTACACGCTGTCTTAAGAAATTAGCCTGGCACAAGCGTTGCTCACGCACTCGAAGAGCCCTGGTGAGGTCCCGAAGGGCTTTCCTGACAACAGCAATTTTCGTACCGCTAATGAAATTTCCAGGACTGCTTTTGACGTTGATGAACACGCAGCTTGGTTGAGTTGCAGCTGCATGCAGGTGTACAGTCATGCTGAGTGGTTCGTTTCTGTATTTAAAGAGTGGGGCTGTGCAGGAAAGGTTCCTCCTGTGCAGCAGCACAAAAGTATTTTGAAGTTTTGTTCATCTCTCCTTGTGCAAAACCAGCACAGTGAGCCATAGCCCTCTAAAAACATGTGCATGTCCCTGAGGAGAGCGCAAGTTGGTCGCGTTTTTACCTCGAGTGCCGTGACATTGACTGTTGTTTTATTTTTTCCACTTTGAACATACTCTCCTGGTCTTCTCCAGGAGTTCTGCAATCTCTTGAGCAAGGGGATGGATGAGCAGCAGCGCGCCGGGTGGTGATGCCTGTGTACGCTAGCTTGCGTTTGCTGGGTTCTTAGCAGCCTTACTCTCGAGGAAGGTCTCTGGTGAAGTAGTTTGTCCACTTCAAACATACATGGTCACCGTACTGCTCCTTGGTTAGCCTCGCTCTTTGAGGTTTGAGGTGCATAAATTGCAGGAGATGATGGAAAGTGCTCCAGGTCATGCTTTTTTGGTGAAGCTCTCAAATCTAACTCTGCTAACACTCTCCTCCAGTCTGTAACGATGCCATTGGCATTACCAAGGATGCGCCGATCCTGTGTGTGGCAGTGCTCGACCGAGGTGAAGGACAACGAGGCCAGGTCTGGCCGCGTCACGCCTCTTGGTCTGTTGGGCAAAGAACATGAGAAGATTTTCCCTGTGGGTCTGTGTCTCCTGGTACTGTTTTTGGGACTGGTGTAGTAAATGTGCTTCACTGGCTTGTTTGCTGCATTGAGATTTGTACTCTGCTGGAGAAGACTGTCTGCGTGTTTTGGGAAGACGTCATATATTCGATGGGGAGAGAAAAATGTGGAGGATGACCCAGGAGAGATCCAGGTTTCTGTCTGTAAGCTAAGTGGTGTTTTTTCCATCCTCTCAAACTGATGTGAATTTTCCCCTTTTGATAGGACATGTGAAATAATTCCCTTAGTGTCAAGTTTATGCAAGAGTGTAAAGTCCAGGGAAGTGGCAGCGTGTTATTGCCACCGAGTTCCCGGTTTTCCCGTGGGGGCTGCTGGATGGGCTGAGAGCCAGCTCCTGGCTCTGGTGCTGACTTGGAGCTTGCCAGCACTGGCACAGCCCCTGGGGTGCAGGTCTGCAGGAACTCCCTCTGTTGTCCCTTCCCCACCATGCTCGCTTTTCCTCCTCAGCTGTGTTGGATTTTTTTTTTTTTTTTTCCTGGCTTTCTCCTACAGACGCATGGGGCAAGTGTGCACAAATCACCAATTCTGCTAACCACCCCTAGTTTTATGGCATCGGAAGCCATTGTTCAGCCTGCGCGAGCGCCGTTGCAAACCAAGCGCGCCGACCGTGACCTTAGCCGTTACGGCACCGCCGTCCGATGCAGCGCGTCGCGAGTTTGGAGATGCGGGGGTAAAAGCCAGGCTTCCAGCTCCTGCAGCAGGGTGGTCTTTCTCTGAACCGGTAACGGGGTTGCACGTTTGCAAATGACACGTGGTTTGGAGGAAGCAGCCCGGACAGAGTTGGCAGGGTAGATTGTTGCCTAATGAGCTGTGATTGACATAATTTGACTGCTGGATTACAAATCTGCGGTGAGGTTAACAGGAAATATCCTCTTACCCCCACCAAGTGGTGTTTCATTTTACAAAGGAGTCTTCTGTGCCCGGTCCTGCAGGATGGAGGGAAGCGTCTGAAGGGTGAGGGGAGCGTGGAGGGAGGAGGTGTTGCTGCCGGCCCGCTCCCGGCCCTGCTCTGCTCCGTCCTCGGTTTAAATGTGATGGTACCTACCTGGAGGCAGGGCATCAGCTCTGCTTCTGTTGAATGCACGCGAGGCTTTGCCCGTAGGAACTTCTTCGTTCCGCTAGAGTTTCCTTCTTCACAGTGGATTTTGTCTGAGCATCATTTTCCGTGCCAGTCAAGGGAGTTTCAGTCGCTATTGCTAAACAATTTGAAAACTGAATGTGAAAACTCTGTAACGTTTCCCAGCTGTTTTCCATTCTTCTTCCTAATTCTCTATCAAATATATTATGCATTGTTTTATAATATATATGGTTTAGAGTCTGCAAATCATTAAAGAGCATGGTTGCAGGAGGTATCTGCAAGGTGGTGTTAGTTCCTTCGCTTTGGTGGGGCACTGGGTTCCTTGTTGTGATTCCTAAATTGAGCAGAACTCCTGTGGGATGAATTTCGATTGAGATCTTGTACTCTCGTATCAGAAGAAATTTGTATTGGTTTTGTGGAATTTGAAAGCACAATACTATGGAAGTTAGGAGACACTAAATTAGATTTAGGAACAACTTTCAAGAAAAGGAGACTTCTAAAATTCAAATTTTGGAAAGACCTGTTGCATTTTCTAGTTCAGGCCTCATCTCTGTCTGCGGCTGGGTTCTTTCCTCAAGGTCCCGTTTAAATGGTTGCAGCGATGACACCTTTTGCTTGAAGAAACAATCTAATAAGTCACGTTGGTAAATATATGTATTTCTGAAGGGTTAAATTCAGAGCGAAGCGGTGCTTGGTGGTGGTGCATCTGCCACGCTGTAAGTCAGTGGACAGCATTTGTCAGCTTTGCCACCTAGACATGACAGGAGAATATTTTTGTAAAACTATTGGGTTTTTTTGATTGTCTGGAATACAAGGATACTGTGGTGGATACTTAGCTATCAGCAAGTTAGTCACATTCCTAAAATTAATTTCAGATCTTGGAAACCTGGAAGACTTAAAAGATGGCTAGGCTGATGTAGGTGCCTACGTGTTTCTGTGTACCATTTTTCCATACAAAATAATCTCCTTAATTTGTTGGGCTATAATGATGGAGGTACGAACCCGTTCTGTCAAACTGCGTGTGTGACCCGTTCAGAAGCTCCCAATAGCCTGACAGAAAGTAGTAGGCTTTTTGCCAAAAAAAAAAAACCACCAGGGGAAAGGGATCGCTGTTTGAAGCCATGCAGTGGGGCTGAACCCGCGCCTGGCATCTCCCTCTCCCCAAAGGGCTGGGGCTGTCCCGGGAGGGACTGCTTCTGGGGGGGCTCGGGTGGGTGGGAAAACCCAAATCTGCAAACCCAGTTATGGTAATGATGGCAAAGAGTTTTCCTAATCCCTTTTGTGCTGTGTGCTGCATAAACCCATCATCATGTCATATTTCCTTGCAGATTGCTCTGTGCTTTTGTCTAAGGCAAATAACAACAGGTCCATCGACTTCTTAAGGTGGAAAACAAAACGGGGCGAGAAACTTGCGCATCTGTAAACATGGCAGGGTTGTTACTTTTTTTTCCTTTAGGTGTGCGTAGGGTTTTGTCGCAGCTTTCCATCTGCAGCCCCCCGTGCTGTGCGGGGCTCTGGGGAGGACCCCGCAGCCGCAATCCCATGTTTCTTCTGGGGAAGGGACAGGCCCCTGCGTGGGGCTGGTGGGGTAAGGTCCTTACCCCCGCTGTGCCCGCGGCTGGGGTGGCTTGTGTGCAGTGACCTTGGGCTCGCAGGGCGATTGCTCCTGTGGGTGCTGAATCCCGCCGAGAGCTAGCAGACCCCCTGCCTTTGCCCTTCACCTGCACCATCATCTTTCCTCCGGCGCCTTGAAGCTTTATCAAGCATCTCTATCAACTTCCTTAACCTTGTGTGCAAGGTAAAGTGGTGGTTTGGTGGTTTTTTTTTATTTTTTTTTTTTTTTTATTTTGTCTTCACAAGCAAGGTCCTGCAAAACTTGGCCTCGAGGTGTTAGTCTCTTCTGCCATGCAGTATGTAGTGGGTGATGCTAGGGGAAGTATTTGAGAGGTGCAAAATGACAGTCAGAAGTTTACAAGATGATCTTAAATAAAACAGTAGTTGTTGAATTGTTTTCGGTTGACGATTGAATGACTTAGAGCCACTGGAGTCTGCCTTTTGTCTTTCATTTAAAAAAAAAAAGGAAAATCACTTTAGCTTTTCATGCTGCGTGAAGAGGTATTAAAGTCTGCAGAAACTTCCCCCCCCGCCCCCCTTGAATAGCAATACCCAGCAGAAACACAAAAGCAAACAAGAATGTTTGATTTCCCCCACGTGTTTGTTTAAAAGTACATGGTGATGTTTGTTATTTTTATTCTATTTTTGCATCATTCGGCAAAGATTGTAAATTATTCGGGCAACTTTTTAAAGAGTCCAAATCCTTTTTAAAATAAAACAGCTGTCTGAAGGTACGCCTGCCAATTACCAACCCATGTCTTTTGCTTGTGTGGCTGCTTAAGAGGAGAAGGGGAGTATTTTTCCCTGCTGGGGCTTGGGTGCTGGGTGCTCCTTACCGTTGCAAAAGGGACTGGTTGGGTGCTTTGTCTCAGATCAGCACCGCCCCTGTGCTTAACAGGGTCTGGGCAGTCTTTTGCTCTCATTTTGAGGCCTGCACCTGCTGAATAAAAGAAATTTTTTTCCCAGTCTGTTAGAAGAGGTGGTTTAAATGTGTCATCTTGGTCTGTCAGCTCCTAGCTAAGGGAGTGAAAGACCCTGCAGGAGTAGCTGGGTTTTTCCCTCATTATTTGTAGCTTGGAATGCATCCTAAAGTGAAACCAAGCTTTGACATTCACTTTCTGATCTTTTGTTTGGTCATTGGGGTGTTAATAAAAGACAAACCTAGTGCCAGTTCCTGCCTTTCCCCCCAAATACATTTTTAATCTTGGGCTTTCAGCATTTCTGCTCATTTTTCAGTCTTGTTGCTGTTCTTCCAACTCTGTAACAGAGAAGTGAGAATGAATACAGCCTACTGTTCATTTTTAGGAGTGGAAAATCCCTGTGACTGATTTCAGTTTTGCTTTTGCTTTTCTTTGCTGACCCAACTACTGGTCTTTCTGCAGCGTGTGATGCTTGCTTCTGAGCCGCAGCTCCTTGAGTGGGTGCGAGCAGGAGGTGGCCAGGAAAGGGGCTCATGGGGCAGGTTTGGGCTCCAGTGGCACCGTGGCTACCTACGTTCAGGTGAGATGGTCCCACGCCAACGCTGATGCCTGATGCGGACTTCTAGCCTGAGTAAGGAAGTCAAATCGACCTCTTTGGTTTTGCTGCAGGTTCTACTCACAAGCTGTTGTCGCGAGTCGGTGATGTCCCTTGGTAGAGTTTGGTGCCCTTTACACCACAGCTCTCTGATGTGCCAGGGGACGTGTCTGGCAGGCGTCGGTGAGCTGGCTCGTGCCTAACCGCACGTGAAGCTTCGTGTGAAAGAGCGTCGGCAACTCCACTCTTGCCGAGCGCCTTTTAAATCAAGGTGCTAACAGGGTACTCCTAAACAGAGTGTTCTTAGATGAACAGAATCTGCAAATTTAAAATTGTTTAAAGAATGGGAAGGTCTTTGTCCTGCGTATGGTTTTCAAGAGTGGTCTTCCAGGGGAGATAGTGAAACAGGCCTGGAAGTCACACCGGGATCCCCGCAGCCGCCCCGTGCCTTGCTTGCAGACCTCCTTGGCATGGTTTGGTTGGGCAGGGAAGGCTGACGCCCAGCTCTGCCCGGAGGAAGCTGTGGAGGAGCACGTGCCCCTGCTGCCATCGTGACCTTGCACGGAGCGGGAACTGAAGAGCTCTCCACAGCACGATGAAATGAATTATGCAAAACATGCTAATGGCAGCAGCGCTCTTCAGCTCCAGTTTATTTTTAAGCATCTGGGCTGCCTCTTGAGTTTGAATTAAGCACATTATGATCAGGATCAAAATACTTTTCAGTGCAGAAAGCCATAAAGAAAACCGCAAGAGAAGCGGTTGTTTTTCCCGGTCCCTTTTGGGTGCTGTGACTGGGGGGGTGCGCGTGACAGCAGAAGGCACGGCTGTTTCAGACAGCCTTTGCAGGGTGGCACTTGGTCACCCGGGAGCGCTTGCGGACGGAGCGTGCCCCGCTCCAGAGGGTTTTCTCACTGCTGAGAAAAAGTAATAGAGGTAAAGGTGGTTTTCTTTGGTAACCAGCAGATTAGACCTTAAAACTAGCTGTGGATCAAACCGTATGTTGCCTGTTCTGAGAGGAGGAGTTTGAGCCGTGCTTGCAGGCAGCGGCGGTGAAGCAGCCCTTCCAGCTGCTGGAAGACTTCTGCAAGAGCAGCGTGCAGCCACGTTTTAGAGAAACTGAGCTGAATTATTGTTTGTTTTCTTCTTTGTTTGTTTGGAAGAGTCCGTTTGGGAATTTGGTCTGGGAAATAAGTGACACCAACTCATTCAGTTTGATTTATAATTGCGTTTTAAAAAAAAAAAAAAAAAAAAAAAAAAAGATATCTAGCCCAAGCCTCCAGCATGTAGGAACTGCAGCATCACTGGAGCCAAAGGCCTCAGCCTGCTTGTCAGGTAAAAGCATTTTCAGCTGCTGGTGCTTAAAAAGCCATAATTTCCCATTTCACATCCTGGCAATTTCAATTCTGAAGGGCCAGTGTAGTAAAAGGAGCAGGTTTTAGTGCTTGGATTTCATTGCACCAGTTGACCCTGAAGGGCTGTGCTCTTGCCCACGTAGCCCTGTCGCTGAGAAATGCCGTGTTCCCTACTACTTCTGCAAAGGGCTCCTGGATCTGTAGGTATGTGATGTGCACCCCTGTTTTAGCTGAATATTGTTTCACTCACGCTGATTATCTTGACCTTGATCATTTGCTTTGTAGTTTTAATAACTCAAAGATGCACAATATTATATATGGATATATTGGAAAACGTAAGCATTAATTTGTCCCAGACTCTGTCTCTTCCCAAAATAGTCTCTTACTGCCTTTCACAAGTGTTTCATTGCATAAAGACTTGGATAATGTATAACTTGCCCATGCTCTGTTATAACTAACATACTGTAGAAATTCGACGTGTGTTCGTTTTCAATTTACCATGGGATCTCTAACAAAACAAGCGTTTGTCTTCTGTAACTGTGCATCGTTAAACATATATTTGGGGAGGATATTCATAAGGCAACATAATAGTCGTATTGTATTGGCAATGAATGGTCTTCAGACGAGTGCTGTGCGATGCGCAGACCTCCAGGACTCTGCATTGCAGCTCTTGAGAGCAACTGTGTGTACTTGATCATGAGCTGGAAACATGCCCAAGCGCTTCCCGGCTGAAGTTGCTGGAGGGGCAAGTGGGGACGCCTCTGGACGGGCACCCTGTGGCCGTTTGTCCTGCGAACTGTCCTGCGATGTGCTGGGGCTGTGTGGGTGACGGCAGCCAGCGTGGCCTGGGCTGTGCCCCAGAGAAAACTCCCGTGGCAGAAGGATCCTTAGGAAAACCCCTAGCAGATGTGACTTCTCTTGCCACGTTGCTTGGGCGGCGCAGAGTGTGGTATTAACCATGGCCTCTTGCCCTTTCGGAAGTCGTGTCCCAGTCCAGCAGGCAGAAGTGCTTGGTGGTGGCAGCAGGAGCCCGCAGAGCTGCCCGTGCCTTCTCCAGGGTTTGTGGCCTGTTCTGGCCGCTCTCCTCCATGCGGATCTCGGCTGAGGGCAGGGGTTGCTCCTGGACAGAAGATCCTTGAGGTCTCCAGCAGCATATGAACAAGTCTTCGGTTTTTTAGTGTGTGTTTGGGTGTTGTGGGAGATCTCTTAAAACAGAAGAATTAGTGGGGCAGTCTTTGTGTTTGCAGTTGTTTTGGGTGGGTTTTTTATTTTTGAATTTTTTTTTTAAAATATACATTATTTGGCCAGAAGTCATTTTACTATAAAAGGACTTGGGGTGAATATAGATTGTACATCTGTTACTTGTTTGTCTGTGAAATGACTGTACAGTTCAGGCCAAAAGCGAAGAATAGAGTTGCACAAATTGGCAAAGTTTCTGAAGTCTTTCAGAAGCCAGTAATTAAAATGAAGCAGCAAATTGTTCAATCCAGAAATTCTGGTCGTGCATCCATCTAATCCTCTGGCATGTCCCTCTACTGACTCCTTTCATTCCGCTTTCCATCTTGTAAGAGAGGCAAACGAATAACACACATCTACCTCCGGCGGCTCTGAAGCCGGCTGTTCCGGCAGAGGTAAGTGCCACCGTTATCGAAAGGGTCCGTGAAGCGATGGAGATAGCTTGGTGGAGTTCATACAGCAATTTTCTGACAAACGTTTCCAATAATTTAGTGTGTTTGGGAGTGCTTCAAAGGGCTTTCTGCCCAGCTCTAAGCCTTGCAAATACAGAAGATCAAATAAATTGACTATCACAAATATTTAACTTAAAGCGTGGTCAAATAGGGGCTTTGATGTTGCGTGTGTGTATGAGAGCCTCTGTGTATCTGTACACTCACAGATAGGTTAGGTCAATGTTGTATTTGTCTCTTCTCTCAGACATAATAAGCCTAATACTGGGAGTCTAAATAATTGTGTTCCACCTTCCTAGGCAAGCACCTTACCTGGCATCAAAATGAAATACGGCGTGCAGAGTTTTACTGGGGAGCTGATGATAAGGATGCTATTTGAAACAAAGTGAACAAGGTTAACAGTTGGACTTGATGATCTTAAACGTCTGTTCCAACCTAAACGATTCTATGATTCTGTGATAACTTCCTTGAGAGAAGTTGGCCCTAACCAAATCATTGCGTGGCATAGTCACACTGTTGAGGACTGTGGGGTTGGTTGGCATGCCACCTCTACAAAAAGCACTGGCTTGTAGGTTATCTTCCACTGCCTTTGCGTAAGGTGTTGCTTGATGGCCAGCAACACTCTTCAGGTAAACTGAGCAAGTCAATTTGACGTAATGATAATTATTAAGGTGCGCTGAGCCAGGAAGTGTTTGGTAATAATTTTAATCCTTTTGTGATAGCATCTAGCTTACAGGTAACTGAACTGTTGTGAATCGTGTTCTCTAAAAATTGCAGCTTCTTAAAATAGCCTAGGAGTTGTCATGTCTTCTCAGCGATCCTCTCCCAGCGCACGGGGAAGCGGCAGTATGTCTGCGAAAACGCAGTTCTGCTCCGTGTCAGAGCTTCAAGTACAAATGCCTGTTCTCTTGATCATGTAAATGAATATCTGAGTGTGGCAAATGTACGATACTCCTTTCGGTAGATAAAACAACAACTTTTGTACTTTACGGCGTTTTTTTATCCATGAATCTTTCACAAGGCTCACAGAGCTGCAGAGGAAGACGAGGAGTGAGAGTTGCTCTCGTTACCTTCTGAAAAAGGAAGCCTGAGTTGCTGCGATCCCCTCAAAACAGTGGCAGGACAGAGATTAGAAATAATCTCTCCCAATTTCCCAGCGCTTGCCGTAACCCCTGGGAAAAGAAAATGGGACTGTTGGCTGCCTCCCCCTGTGAACATGTGTTTGACACATTGGGAAGCCCGCTGTGCCTCTCTCCGGCTAGCGTGGGGAGCTGGCAGCTGGCCTTGGGCTCTTTGAAGTCACCTTTGCAGATCCATGTCAGCCCTCCTTTAAAGTCTTTCATTTGTCTAGCTCGGTTACCCAGAAGCTGGAGAGCAGCCTTTTAATTTGTTTATTTTTTGGTGTTTCAGGGCATCTCTTCCCTCTGTATTTAAAAAAAAAAACAAAACAAAACTCATTTTGTACTGGTTTTGGCTGGGACAGAATTAATGGTTCTGTTTGCTTCTCGCCTTCTCTTCCAGTTTTTAATGTTCTGTTGTATTCTAGAGGTGAGATGAGGTTTTTGTCCCTCTTCGTGTATGTGCATGTGTATGAATTGAAACATTTCTTCTTGATGACCGCGAGGCGTATTTCAAAGATAATTGGCCTGTGGATCCAGATGAAGGTGGGAGAGATTATATTAATCCACAGATGCTTCAGCCTGAAAAAGCTGGTCGGCGCTGCGGTCTGTTCAGCACACCCTGGGAAGTTCGGCAGCACCAGTGCCACGCAGGAGACTGCTCTGTTGGAGAAGTGAAGGCAGCGTCAAAGCTGTGGTGGCTCTTGCTTCAGGAGAGAAAATGGTGACGAAGGGCGGTCATGAGGGTCTGAAGAATCATCTTGACTTGGAAATTAATTCTGTGTTTTCCCTCAGTAGAAGACAGACAAATTTCTTCTTTAATATAGGGGGGTGTGAGCAAATGAATGATGGACACAAAACACTGGTGGAAAACGCTTTTCTCTTTAATTTATTTTTTTAAATCCTTTTATATGAGAACCCCTAATACCGGGGATAGACAGTCAACAGTGTTTTCCTTCTGCCTGTTTACCGCGCGTTCATGAAAAGAGACTCAGCTGACTCGGATCAAATGGCAAAAGAATGGGAAAAGAGAAATTGAGGAAGCCAAGTCTCAGGCTTTGTACGGATTAAAATGAAATGACCTTTCAGATCGGCACACGTGAGGGTTTTACGTGATCAGGTATGTGACTGATTACCTTTCCTCCTAAGCGAGGCATCTCTCCTGCGCGCAGTGAGGCTGCGAAAGCGTTGTACGGCAAATCGTCGGTACCGAACCCCATCGTTACCACCGTTGTCCAGCTTTCTGTATTTGCAGGCCATTGCTTGGTATGTGAGCAACTGCGATGTTTTCCAGGAATAAAGCTGTGCATATGCCTGTAAATCCAGACTGTTGCTCAGGCCAGAAGGCAGGGGGGCTTTCTCTGTACTAGGGAGGGATTTTGGCAGAAGATTGAGTGCCTCAATTAGAATATAAAAGAAATTGTGCAAGAGTTTACATGAGCTGAGTCTTTCCGTGTTCAGCAGCAGCAGGATCCTTCATCAGCAAGCGTGATCAGGTGTGGTGCAAATGAATTTGTCGTTTCACAGAGCAGGGCAGGAAAACCAGCTCACAGTTTTCACATGCTGATACTGCTGCTGCATCCTCAGATACTGCAGTAATTACAGAGGGCACTCAGTGCATCGCGAGCACGCCGGATTTTCCGTTAAGATGAGGAACTCCGATACCTACAAACATGAGCGAGGCAAAAATTGATGAAGCATGAAATTCTTCTCTGACAGCGAATTCTTGGTTGGCTCGGAGACAAAAGGTTGCACAACCGAAAGGGAAAAGTACTTTTACTTAGCTCAGAGCTATTGTTCGTTTGGCTTTGCTAATATTTATTTTATGTCTGATGGCAAATCTTTGTTAAAGGTGAATCATCCCTTCTGTTTAGCAAAGTGGAGTGAAAACTATCCTCATGCACTTGTAAGGCAATTCAGTAAACTGTTAAAATTGTTTTAGGTGCTCTGAGGAAGTGGTGATCCTTAAGGTGCAGTAGCCCATGTAGACCAGAGTATTGCTTCTGTTTCTAGTACTAAGCACAGCTCTTGTATTGAAATGACCCAGGCAGTATACAAAAATAAGCATATAGGTGTGTAGATGTATTGAAACAGAAAAAAAGAATACTTGCTGTAGTATTTTTAAGGTTAACCTACAAGCTTATTTGGGTACGTTCTCCCTGTTGCACAGAAAAGGGGTGTAAGGAGAATTTAACGCTGAAAAAAATTCCTGTTTGGATTTATTCTGTCTTCAGAAATGGTGGGTTTAGGAATGACTTGTTAAGGAGATACTCCTTGTGGGACAGCTCTGCATCGGTGGTGCGGGCATCGCATCTGCCCAAGTGCAATCCCAGCAGGGCTGGTGGCTCATGGTGGAGCCATGTTTTAACCTTTGGGGAACCGTGAGCACCACGGTTTACTGCAGTGAGAGCTCTTCTCACAAAGATACCAGTGAAAAACAGGGAGTCTTCTGCTGAACTGTAAAGCAGTGTAGCCAAAACACTGATTAAGGCCTTGACTGTGGCTGCTGTTATCCTGCTGAGCTTTTAGCATGGACGACCTTGCGCTGTGTGATACCACCTCCACGGACGCGTCTGCCGCTCCTCTGTGGAAGCTGTACACGCTGACTCTCCGGCGCTCAGTAACGACCCCATTTTGGTTTGCTCGAGGTGCTGGGGGCCTGGCTGTGGGCTGCTTCCTCCTCTTTCAATTAGTAGAGATTTTTAGTTTTCTTCTTGTTCCCTTGATTAGCAATTCTGGGGTTGAAACTTTCCCTTTCCTCACAGGAGCGGGAATCACAGCATCTCAGGGTACTGTAATAATAATAAAGGCTTTAGACAGGGGTTAAAAGCGAGCAGATCAGTAGAGTTATGGATTTTTCTGGCCACGCTCCATCCTTGGAGAGATCTGTGCAGGTCCCTCCCGCAGGGACTTCTCAGAAGTTGTACACCATGGAGAGTGGAGTTTGGTCCTCAACAAAGGTGATCTTTGCATCGCTGTTGCTGCCACGCTAACTGCCAGCCCGGGACATAGACTTTCTAAAACAACGGAGATCTTAAAGCCTTTGCGTTTGCATCTTGCACTCCACGAGTTTTACCAGGTGGCATCTTCTAGCTACCAGGCAGTGCTTTCTGGTGGGGTGGCCTTTGCTCCTGTTGAACTGCCGGGCTTGTGGAGCAGGAGAGACCCAACAGGGCTCTCAGAGGGGCTGCAAGAATTATTTATTACCCGTGTGGGAACCTTAAAGGCATTTTGAGTACTTTGACAAGTGCTGGCCTAAACACAGACTTGGCTTTGGGTTGCTGTGCTTTGTTTGTGGATCTATGCAGTGATGTGGGAAGTGTTGCAGTCTTGCATGGAAAAGTTAGGAGGGGCTGGGGAGCAAGTTGGCACATTCTGGATGTTTATGGGAAAAGCGAAGGGTACATAACTTCACTGCAGGCATAGGTTTTTACGTTAACGGGACACTTCAAACCTGACTGAGGAACTAACTTAGAGAGCAGGCTGCTTCATCTCCCCCCAGTTATCTTGAAGGCATTTCTAGCTTTGTGGGAGGGAATGCAGCTGAAGAAATATCAACATGCCTTGAGCAAGTACAGTTCATTAGAGAGCACAGTTTAAATTTTTTTGCATTAGTAGGAGGCTGAACGGCGGTGTTTGTGTACTTGGTGGTGGATGGAGGGAGGGATCTTGCGTGCTGTGCATTTGAGCAGCAGGGAGCAATTTGACAGTATATAATACAAATTCATCACAATGATAAAGTGTTCCACAGCCATGCCAGCCCCTGACTTGCTGGTCGCCGTGAGTTACATAGGAGGCTGGCGTGGCTGTGGGAAGCAATGCTCCTCTTCAGGGGATGCTGGGATGTAAAGAAGTGGCGTTTAACCGCCTCTTCCCTGATGCAGTTATCTCCTCTGTCAGCTGAGGATGTCTGTCCTGTGATAAGCGATGCAATTTATGATGCTAGTTTTCTATCACGTTAGGATGACTTTTACGCTCTTCATTCTCTTTATTTTTGGTTGGAGCAGCCCGTAGCTTATGAAACAGCTAGGCTTTCCCAGCACCGTCCCTGTGTTTTTGTCGCGAGAACCCAGTGGTGTTTGCATGTTGTCTTCATAGCGCGTGTTGGTGCAGCATATGGTTTTGCAAATCTCATGTAACTGCGATGCCATTTTTTCTACTTTTATGTCACATTATGATCTCTGGAAAATGTCACCAAGTGTTTCAGCTGAATAAGAAATCAAAAGACAAGCCCTTTCTTTTTAGGATAATTGCCTGCCATTGCTGCTCTCTCCCTAGGGAGTAAAAGCATTTGTGGGGCTGTGGGCTCTACCCGGTGCAGGTCTGTATCCCGCAGGCTTATCCAGGTTTTAAAATAGTCCCTTGGGTCCCGTGCAAGTGTCCAGACACGTGGGTACGGGCTGATGCTGAAGGGTATTTGTCTTGCTTGTGTCTTCCGAATGGTTCCTCCAACCAGCCCCGCTGGGTGCAGATCTGAGCGGAGGCTGGCAGGGCTGGGTGGCCCGGTTATCGGGCTGTGTCCCGTCGGACCGGCGAGCAGACGCAGCCGGGAGCACAGGAGATAACGGCAGGGAGAGGGGACAGCCTTGGCCCCCGGCGGCAAGGACACCCTCGCCTTCCTGGACTGGCATGGCCGAGAACCGGGTCAATTCGATCAAAGATGATGTTCGTCAAAAAAATCAGTGTTGCACAGGTGCCTGGATGCACTAGTGAGGTTTGTTTGAATTGCTGGGAGAGACTGTATGTATCTGAGCAGTCTGCATGGAAGGGAGAAGGTCAGCCAAAGCAAATGTCGTTCCCCTGATCTGATGGTATTTGCCACCTGAAATGTATGGCTTGTTTGTAACATCTGGTGGATATCGCTTTTAGTTTGAATGCTACTGATTCATGGGGCCTGATTTCACTAGCGTTAAAGGCTCTTCCACTTCTAGAGGGATACATAGGTGTGTTGGCGAGATAGGAATTGGGCTCTTAGTTTATTTAAAATTATGCCGTCCGGTTGTGCATCAGCAGCAAGAGGCATGAACTTGCAAGAAGTCCTTGTATCTAGGTTGGCGAGGACTGTTGGTGGTTGTGTGTCTGTAGGTGCAAATCTAATCTTCCTAATCTGACAAATTTATGAGGAGTTGATGGACTCCAGAGGTGGGCTCTGCTCCCACTTCTCAGTCAGCCTTGTAAGCGTGGTAATTCTCTGCGTTACAAGATGGGACAAATAGTTTTGTCCTCCTGTCTGGATGCATAAGATGAAATTAATGGCCACAGTTCTCTGAGAGCTTTACTGATGCAGCTGAGGGCTGAATTTGGCCTGTATTTTCTTAGTTTTAATCTACGACAGCCTGCATTCTTAAATTAGGGAAGATTCACACTGGACATACACACTGTGAGCATTTGCAAATACAAATTTAATTGGAAATTTAGGAGGAAAATCACCTCCTCGTGGTTTACAATATTATCTCCCTACATAATAGGAACTGTATATATTTATTTCTGAATGTAGTTTGTTATAGATTAGCCCCTGTGAAATGAAAAGTGATTTATTTTACTTTAGATAAAACAATAATCATAAACCTGGAAGGGTAGACTTCTTTGGATAGCGTTTTACCATTGGGTTCTTTTCTTCTTTCTGCTAAGTGCTCAAACCCTCAGATTACATGAAAACATAAAACTTTCAATTTAATATGCAACATCTTTTCCAAAGATTTCCCAGAGTCCCTGGCTTATGGTAGCACCATATTGTGTGGAGGTTATGTTACACGCATAACCATTTCACTTGTAATCTTAGTCATACACGATTTAGGATCTATAGAGGCTTTTACAGTTCTTTTGCTTCACAGTTAAATCATCTGGAAAACATATTTAAGTTTTTATGTCGTGTATTTTTTCTGATGTTGCACCAGTCTAAAAGGTGGCGTAAGTTTTCTTCAGCGCGCAGCCCTGCGTGCTTGGGAATGATGTCCCACCTCAGCAGAGCCTCTGCGGCCAGCGTGGGGCACGTCAGAAACAGCTTAATAGTTTTTAAAATCTGGTGCACAGGTTCCAGATGAGGGGAAATTCTCTTCACCCGGTAAGCTCTCAGACTGCTGTGCCTGAGTGTAGTTGCTCTAAGCTTCCTTTATAAAAGGCTGTAATACTAGAATAATCCCAGGAATAAGCCCACAGCACAGGTTTTTCCTCTTTCTTTCTAAATTGGTATTGTAACTGAGAACCAGATCGAAGCAGATGTTATTTCAGGGGCACGGCAATAAAAAATCCCAGCCTTTTTATTTTAAAGCTCACGTGCCAGGGGATAGTAATTTTACATGAGGATACAGAAGTGCTGTTTCAGTCTGACACGTCCCCCAGCGCTTGGCTCTGCCTCCGCAGCTGACTTGCCCCGCTCACGGATAGCGGCATGCGGAGTTTCGCCCCTGCCTTTCCCTTGCTGTCCTGGCAGGCAGGCGAAGCGTTAGCTGGATGGTGTCAACAGAAGATGCTGAAAGGCTGCCGGGATGCAGCGACCTTGGTATCAGAGGGGGTTTGGGGTCTGTTTCGGTACAAGTCTGGTAATAGAACAGTCTGGTAGCTGTGAATTCAGATTTTCAGGCTGGGTGTCCTGCCTACGGAAGCAGTCATAAAGCGGAAACTGCGTGCTAGGGTCATTCAGATGCTCTTACTGCTGCCAGCCTGAGCTGTTGCCCTCCTGCACGCCGTAGCCTGCGGCTGCATCGCGAGCCATCGAGGCTGCAGCGTGGCTTGGTGCCTGTGCCGCTTGTGGCAAGAACTTGTGTTGGTTCATGTAAGGGCTCGTGGTTTTCATGAGTTGTGGTGTGTTTTTTCCCATTAGTTCTTATCATTAGTGAAGTTGGTATTGCCAGCGGGGGTAAGCAGGGACCAGTGGTGACTGGGATGGAGATGACCGGCTTACTGGTTTGTCTTCTCATTAAAACATGCTGCAGTAATTCTTAAAGTGAAGCAAAACCTAAGGTCTTTGATACAAGGATTTTAACTTCAGAAGCAAATTGACAGGTACTGTAGCAGGTCCATTGCTGCTCCATAATGGGTGTTATTGAAGTATTGTGTATGGTGGTCACACGCCCGATACTGTTTTGTAGATGAAAAAATGCAGGAGAGGGGTCTGGATGTACGGTCCAAGGGCATGTAATTCTCAGAAGCAGTTGCCAGTAGAAGAGATGTCTAAATAATGGTGAATCCTTTTACTTACATAGAGATTTTAGTTTAAATTACTTGGAATCAGAGTTTCTGGCCATCTCGTTACAAAAGCTCATGTACTGGTATGTGCATCATGCCCGTGTTCAGTGCTGTCGGGGCAGCAGCCTGGTTTTGGTTGTCAGTGGATTGATTTCCCATGTTGCAGGTAGGTACTTTATCACTTTGCGTGTGAACTTTACCTTTCCTTAGAAATGCATTACAGCCAAAGATAGGTTGTTTTTCAGATTTCATACACTGAATCCTCAAAAGCTGTTCTTTTAAACATAGAGTAGCTTTTGTTAATTTACGAATCTGGAATGAGATTTAATAAACTCTATTACCAGGATTTATGCATAAGATGAATTGAATAATAGAAAAAAAACCCAGGGCTTTGCTCATGTATTCTCTTTCTTCTTAATATCCTCAAAATGAGTTAGGATGGTCGAGACAGTGCTTCCAACAGAAGCATTGATGCTAATAGACAGCTAATGGATCAGCTCCTCTCCAAATAAAGACCAAGAGTAGACAGCCTTACATTCTGCTAGGTCAAGTTTAATAATCATTTGGAGTAGAAATCCAGGGAGAAACAAAGCATTGTCCCATTCAAATATAGCACTAGAGTGCTAAAAAATGCAAGAAGTTTGTAGGTTTTGCTAATCTGACAGTAATGTGCAAGCCATTTGGGATGGTCAGAAGATGCTGCTGCCCCAAGTTGGTCACGTTTCTCACCAGACCAAACGAGATTTTGTCTCTGAAAATGTATAACTCAGAGTGAATTCCAGCTCTCCAAGCAGAGCGTTATTTTCACCCAAACATATGAATATTAGAGCTGGAAATCCACCAAAGGTGCAGTGAATTGTTTAGATTCCTGAGGGATAGGTGCCTGGAAAAAAAGCTGGGTATTAAATGAAAGGGCTTTATATTAAAAGTCGGTATTTAGGGGAGAGTTTTGCAGTCTCTGTTCTAGGAGGTAATCCAGGAAAAGGGATCTGGTCCTCGGGAAGGAGCTGGGAGTGAAACCAGGCTGTCTTGATACAGGGAGCTACCAGGAGCTAGGGAAGAGCAGGTCTCTTCATCGGATGCTCTTTGCCGGGTTGTATGAGCTGCAGGGCTGCAAAATGTGGGTGAGAATAACTGCAGACGGGGGGTAAGCATTACCTCTTGCTCTGGGAAGGACTGAAAAGGTGGCTGCTAAATACAGATATAGCCAGGTAGTTCCACCTTTTTCATGTGCTTTCTTAATTTAACAGGGTTATTAATTTTATTAGGTTTTTAACGTTTATCCCAGAGAAATCCCCAGTCTGTGTTCCGCACAGGACCAGCGCTGCAGGTAACCCCACCTTGGCGGGCCAAAACCTCCGCATGGGGTTTGACCTGGGGCTTTCCAGGTGGAGAGCAAGTGTGGAACCACGGGCACAGTAACGCTCACCCCGCTGGTGTGCAAGAACCCGTCGGTGTGCTTCTGGAGCAGGACTGCACCGTATTTGGTGGATGCAAGGAGAGGAGCTGCCAGCAGCCTGCCCCACGAAAGCAGGATGCTGAAAATTCCAAGATGCTGCTGGGTAGATCCCAGCCTGGTTCTGGTCTCTGACCCGAGGCACTGGCTCTTGGTAAGCATCAGTGCAAAGGCAGAGAGCATGGGAATGAGCTCCGGACGACGTTTGTCCTTAGCTATCTGATCAGGTCACCAGGGCTGAGGGACAGCTCTGCGGTGACCCATTCCCGGTACAACCTCCGCAGAGGAACCTTGCACTGGTGCTCAGCTTATCCCCAGCTCCTGCGCTGGAGAAATGAATCTATTCCCCCAGCCTGGGGGCAAGGGAGCGTTGGGGAGCACTGTTGTGTGTATGAGGGAGAAGCTGTTTAATTACATAGCACGTTTCTCCCTGAAGTTATCCAGTAGTGGTTATCATTACCAGTATGGGGGTGCATCCGCAGGATATTTGTTTTCCTCCTTAACTGCTGCAAGGGATATTCCAAAGCTCTTAAAAACAAACAAACAAAAAAAAAGAGGAATCAAATTGTTTCCAAACAGTAAATAACCTTTGAGTAAAGTGGACCTGTTACGTGTTATTTAACACTCATGTTGTTCATCACTTGCAGCAACAACTTTAGCAATTTATTTTAAGGTTTGAAACGTCTAGGAAAAGATTTGCTTTTGTCAGTTCCTTTTGTTGAATTTCTCAGGTATATTTGTCTTAGACGCCCCCTTTTTTCTTTCCATTTCTTTGGTGACTGTGAAAAGGTATCTCCCTCTTCCTTTTTCAGCCTGGTGTGTCGCAGCCCATCCCTGCCTCTCCTCTCCTCTGCCCTGAGAATGCTGTTTTTCTTAACTTTTTTAAAAACCTAGGACTCCTGAACTGAGTATTTTGATGCCATCTGCGTTCTCTAGCTTTGTAAAATCCTTACCGACCATGAAATAACTTGGTTCTACTATTGCGCGTAGCATCTCTTGTCTCTTCATATTCTACATCCCAACGTTTGCTCTGCCTTTATGCTTTGCTCAAACCTTAATCTGAAGACTGGGAGGTTTGATTTATCAAATCTCAGTCTCATTTGATCTAAGGTGGTTGGTGACCCCAGCGTGGTTTCTGGAAACACTCCTTTACTTTGTACATTCTCTTCCTGTTACCCACGGGCCACCCGCCTTCTGGTGGCCCTCTCCTTCTCCCCAGGCCGGTTCTCCCACGCTTGCCGTGTGCTCGTGCCCGGCTGTGATGCTCACAGCTTGGTATTCCTTCGGCAGCTTTTTGTGTTGCATCTGGCTCCTATCGCCTGGGCTGAGCTGCAAGAGCTGCTTTTCCATATCTTAGTTCTCATCTGCCTACATCAATCCAGGTTTTTTTGCTCACTTGTTATCCCCTGGTTGTCTCTGTTGAATACTCCGCACGTTCCTTAGGTAGCTTACATATAAAAATGAGAATAATTTTCTAGCAATTTCCTGGGTTACCCAATTAAAATTTAGTTGTTCCAGTAGCTCAGCGCGAGGGTTATTTATAGCACAATCAACCCTGGAGTCTTGGAGTAGCCCAGAGTGCTCAATCTCGCTTGGCTCCAGGACAGCCTGGCCGGGGAAGGGGCGACCACACCACCCGGCAGGAACGTGCTGCCAGGGAAGGGACAGCCGTGACGTGCTTGGCTTCTCGCTGGTGCCTCTGGGTGGAAGATGTGATGTATTTCTCCGTTCATAGACATGCCCTGCCCTGTATTTTCCTAGAGGAGTGCGTGGCAGAGGGGCGTTCAAGGGTTGTGGCACGGCTGGGAGTTTTAGAATCATAGAATGTTTTGGGTGGGAAGGGACCCCCAGAGGTCACCCAGCCCAACCCCCCTGCAGGAGCAGGGACACCTTGAACCACATCAGGTTGCTCACAGCCCCGGCCAACCTGGCCTGGAATGGTCCCAGGGATGGGGCCACCGCTCTGGGCAACCCGTTCCAGTGTTTTACCACCCTCACTGGAAAGAATTTCTTCCTTAGATCCAGTCTAACCCTACCCTGCTTCAGTTTAAAACCGTTACCCCTTGTCCTGTCCCAGCTGGCCCTACTAAAAAGCTTGTCCCCCCCTTTCCTCTGGGCCCCCTTGAAGCCCTGACCGGCCGCACTCAGCTCTGCCCGCAGCCTCCTCTGCTCCAGGCTGAACACCCCCAACTCTCCCAGCCTGGCCTCAGAGCAGAGGGGCTCCAGCCCTCGGAGCATTTTTGTAGAGTTAGCAGGGAACAGCGCAGCGAGGCGAACCGTTCCCAGCTGCGCCAGTCCCGCCGGAGGAAGCGCTGGGGCTGGCTGTCCTTCCCCTTTTGCCAAGAGACCTGGTTGGAAACCAACTTAAACACAGCCTAATGTAAAGAAGCGTGGCTCTGGCCCACAGATGTTTAAAATGAATCACGCTGCTTGTCTTTATTTCTCAGCTGGGGTTAACTCCTGGACTATGGAAAATAAAAACGGTCTTTTTATTGCTTTGGAGGCTGCATTGTTGAGCTGATGCCACGGATGCTTGGTGATGAATACTGTAGCACCAAACAGCTGCCTGTGAGAGCCCCGCACGCGGAGGCAATATGCGCTGTACCCATCCGGCAGGCTGAGGTGATTGAATTGCACGTAGATAAATGGAGCTTTGTCTTTTATGCGTGTATTTTCTGAACGGGGCTTCTCTTCCCTGTGATTTCCAAAAGGCCAAAACTTACCGAAATGAGTAATGTTTTAGCAAAGCAGAACAACGCCCCCAGCAATACTCCTCCCTCCTAGATTTCTTACGATAAATCTCCATACATTTCTTTGAAGGCACTAGCATTAATGATATAATGTGACAACTCAAAAGCAGCCCAGCAATAATAATCTTTCTGGCCATTAATTTAGGGCATGGATTGGAAAAAGCTCTGGAGTCCTAAAAGCCGGGACATTTCCAGGTGCCGTCAGCCCTCCTCTTTGCTTGATGCTTTTGGCTCTCGCCCGGGTGTTGAACAGCGCCTGGCCTTTAAGGTAGTGTGTTTTGACAGACCTCGACTGATGGAGGAATATATGCATAAATATTAGCATACCTAACGCAGAGTTGATTGTCTAATACTTCTATTATGGCGTTAGTTGAGAATACTAGTAGAGGCGGATAGCTAATACAATTGGATGTTCTTAGGAAAATCATTCTAACAAATGTTTTTAATGTAGGCTAAACCATATTAAAATACATGGCATTCAATTTAACTTTCCAATTTCTTAAACTATCTCGACGGTAAACCCAAATCTAGGCTTATCGGTGCAAAATGATCCTTACTGAGAGCTGTTTAGCGACGCCGCGCTGTAGTAAATCTTCCTTCATAGTTTTTTTGGCAATAGCTGTCTGGGCTCAGCTGTGCAGCAGGGAGCTCTGTTTCTGGGAGCAGTTGTTAGGGAAGATGGGACACAAGTGGTTAAGGGCAACTTAAGAAAAATTAAGGATTGAAGGTGGAGAAGATACAGGGAAAAGGGAGGACCTTCTTTTAAATACTGCCCACACTTCCACCAATATGCAGCTTTATCTGGTTTGGCCTGTTTGTAGGCATCACCCAGGGGAGCTGATGGAGCGGAGCACTGCGAGAGAGATTTTACTGAAAGGTGCTTATTGCTGAACATGGAAGGTGTTAAGCAGGAAAACGGGACCTTCTCGTATAGTAAATTAATCTAATTGCAGTTCAGATTTTCTGCGCAAAGAGGGTGAAATCAAAGTAATTTCACTCAACTGGAGTACGACACGGAAAGCCATCCCTCTTTGGGAGGCAGTGCATTAGCGACAGTTCCCGTGCGAGCACCCTAGCTCAAAGAGTTTCTGTAGTCTGGTGCAGATTTTGCTGTGCTTCAGCCATTAACACTTTGGGACAAAAATTTCACCCTAATTAGGCCTTATTTCTCAACTGGCCATCTGTTCACTGAACCCTCTGAATCTTCCGCTGCTGCAAACCCTCCTCCGGCTGGATTGCCATCCTCGCCGCCTCTCCCCTGCTTTTGTAAAGTGAAACGGAGCTGAAGCAAGTTGATGTTGAGTCTTCCTACCCCAAACCTGTGGGTAGCTTACACTGCAGAACTGTTTGTGGATGGACTTAATAAATGAGTCTATCTGGACAAGAAAAGACCCAAAAGACACACATGACAGCAAGTTAACAAACAGCTATTGAAGACAATGGCCTTTTTCCCAGCCTCAGACTGCATGTCTCTGGCTCCCTTTTCTTTTTGTGAAATGCCAGGGTTCTTTTCTCTCCCTCTGCACCCCTTCTAAACTCCCTTTTTCTCTCCAAAACCTTCATTTAACTCTTATAAGACTAGTGTTGTTAGAACATCTATTGCAATACTTTTTGCAGGCGGTGCGGGTGCTGGAGATCAGTCCAGCTGATCAGCTTTCCCAAAGTGCGGTGGGAAATCTCTTTGCTGTTATTGCTTAAAAAAGAGGAACCTGGGAGGGTTTCACCTTCCTTGTCTGTGTTTCGTGTGGCAGCCCCCTAAGCCCCACTCTGTTTGGGCGGATGGCCTGAGGTTTATACCCAGGTACAGGTATACTTTCTGCAAATTCCCTGACTGACCTGGTCTGGGAAACTTTCCTGCCTAGCTAGCATGTTAGATCTGAGTGTGCCTGTGATCTTTTGTCCTCAGGGGGCTCGAGATGTATTTAATAATAATTTTATTTATTTATTTTTTTTTAGTACATACAGTTCCCTTTGCCATTGCATGTTTTACAGTGCTACCATTAATACATCTTAAGGAGTGAATCCTCCTTGCCCTGGCAGCTGTGGATGGTACTGAGTCCAGCTCTGCTGCTTTGGGGGTGAATTTTGCTGTGAGTGCTCCCCCTGTCCTTAGGGGAGTTCTCACAACTGGGAGGCTAATGCCAAACTTGCAGTGATTTTTTTTTTTTTTTTTTTTTTTTAAATTTTTTTCCCCCCCCCAGCAACTTTCCAGGTTCTTTCATAATCACTGCAGGTACAAAAGGAAAGGAAAGAACAAAAAATAGTTGAGTACCGAAAGGTTTTGCAGGTCATTAGATATAGTGATAGTAACAGCTGGCGTTACCTTCTCTCATAAAATAGAGCAGAGAGAGGAAATACAGATCTGACAAACAAAACCCTCAATAAAGCTTTTTTGACATTGGCTTAGAAGGCGCTTTTCTTTTTACACAGTACATGTTCAGTTGAGGCACCCATAGGTGCACAGTGAGAAGGAACGTTCCCGTCCCAGGACACAGCACCTTCCTCCCTCCTCCCGCTCACACCGTGCCCTGTCCCATCCTCCTGTGCAGCTTTCCCTGCGGAGCATGGCCGCCCCTCTCATTTTCATGGAAGCGTACACCACAATTTTTCAAGGAATCCATGTCGCTCCTGTGTGCCTGCCTCCGCACGCCAGTGCGGCACATCTTTTCTTTTTGTGGCGTCCTTGGGTGAAATTTGTGGATCATGACCCAAAATCCTGGAGGGATTTAAAAGAAGGAGAGATGAGGTGCTTAGGGACATGGTTTAGTGGTGGGATGGCAGGGTTAGGTTAATGGTTGGACTTGATGATCTTAAAGGGCTTTTCCAACCAAAGTGATTCTATGATTCTATGGAAAGGCTCTTTGAGGCTGTGCACCCCGCTTTGGGAAGGGCTCGGACCCGTCACTGTGCCAGGGCCTGTGACTTTCAAAATCCACGTTAGGCAGAAAGGCTCAGGGTGTCAGTGGCTGGGCTGTCCTCCTGCGGAGTTGGTGGTGGGCACCAGCTGGAGCAGCCACCTGCTCTTCCCTCGCCGCCAGTTTTGCGATTATCGGCCATCTATATCAGCCGACATTCCCGGGGGTCCTCATTCAGCACCCTGGGGTCCTGCCGCTGCGAAGGAGAGGGACTCAGAAGCAGAGGCGGTGGTGCAATCTCAGAGCATAAGCAAGCTGCAGAAGAATGAGTTATTTCCAATTTTCAGGAGCAGTAGTGGGGTTTGGTATCAGTAGGTAGTGAAAGCACTTACCCTAAATGCATTACCTCTGAAAATATGTTAGTAATACCAATTTAGACTACGGGGGATTCTTCGTCTTGCTAACACTCAACAAGAGAGCGCAAAAGGCATTTGCCATTTCCGTAAGTAAATGTGAGCCTGGGCAATCCTGTCCCTGGGAATAGTTCCACAGCGGGATGAGCGGTGCCTTGGTCAGTTTTGCCACCTTTTGTTTGGGAGCATCAAGGCGTAAGTTAACACTGCCCAGGGGATCCGGGCACGCTTTTTTTTCCTTTTATTTTTTAATTTTCTCTCTCAGCCATGGTTTGAGGTTAGCCTCTCTCTCTTTCCAGGCTGTTGCAACGTGCTATCCCATTCCTTGGGACATGACAGATGATGGCATAGCATAATACTTTTTTCATAATATCACTGCGTATCTTACAACTGTAGAACTATATAACAAGAAGTTTAGGGATACGTATGAAAGGCTTCTCTTTTCTAGCTGTTGCATAAGAGTTGGATTTGTGTATATGCAATTTATGATTTATTTTCAGGAAGGATGGAAGTTTTGTCCCTCTGGTTGCTTCCCTCGAGTAATCGCTTTCATCCTTCTTATTTCCTGTGTTTTCTTTTTTAGCAGAATACAGTCTTTCTAGAAGAGTTCAATTTACATTTAATTCGTGTTCAGTTCTCTGTATATTCGTGGTCAAATTCTGGCTTTAGTTAACTTATAGACAACTTCATTGACGTCAAGAGAAGCTGGATGCATGCAACAGAATGGCTCTCCATGATTTTATGCATTTATTGCTTTTGTTTTGGCTCATGGATAGAGATCTCTGGTGTCTGCCATTACAAAGAACAGATGCCCCTCATTTCAGACCCAAATTTATTCCTATCCCACACAGATCTGGTTAGTGTTCTTGCCCTGTTATTGTTGTACCGCCGCGCAAATGCATTTGAAGTGGGAGGTCAAGGAAGCAAGAGTACAAACAGCACGATGTGTTTAAATTTTGCAATCTCGCAATAGTAACAGTTTCTCACTTTGGTCTTTCCACATTCTTTGTTTGGGGTTCTTCATGCTTGGGAGAAAGCTAGAGAGTTGGTTCATGTTTGTATATCTGTATGTGTTTATATTTGTAGTTTTGTATTTAGCAGGATGTTTTTGGGTGCTGGGATACGCATTTGTCACTTTCAAATGAAGTGGCTTTAAAAGCACAGACCGAATTCTGTTTCCTGGCTGGGTGCAGATTTTCAGACTTGTGTAGTGTGACTCAATCGGGCATTGCACCTTTCTGCTCTGATGCTGTCTGTTCTCTTCATGCTCGAGTTGCTCTCGTAGATGTGCTGTGTCCGAACCTGCTGGTCCCTGGTGTGGGTGCAAGCTGAAAACGGCCCGTTGGTTCTCCTGGTGGGATGCTCTGAACTGGGAGGGGGAAGCCCAAAAGGAATAGCTCTTTTGTTGGCATGAGGGTAACACCTTCTGAACCGAGCATGGCTGGACTAAGCATCAACCCACCAAAGAAAAGGACCTCTTTAACACTTTTAAAAAAGCGCAAAAAAAAAAAAAAAAAAGCTTTGCATCCTGAATTCCTGGAGAAGAGCAGGAGGGGATTCGCAGCAGTTGTGACCTTGTTTGATCACCAGATCACTGTCTAAATTGGAGAGCTATGGATTTGATGGGTGGACTGTTCGGTGGATAAGGAACTGGCTGGATGGTCGCATCCAGAGGGTAGTGGTCAATGGCTCGATGTCCAGATGGTGACCGGTGACGAGTGGTGTCCCTCAGGGGTCCGTACTGGGACCAGTGCTGTTTAACGTTTTCATCAATGACTTAGACAGCGAGATCGAGTGCACCCTCAGCAAGTTTGCGTATGACACCAAACTGAGTGGTGCGGTTGACACACCGGAAGGATGGGATGTCATCCAGAGAGACCTGGACAGGCTGGAGAGGTGGGCCTGTGTGAACCTCCTGAGGTTCAACAAGGCCAAGTGCAAGGTCCTGCACCTGGGTCGGGGCAACCCCCAGTATCAGTACAGGCTGGGGGAAGAAAGGATGGAGAGCAGCCCTGCCGAGAGGGACTTGGGGGTGCTGGGGGATGAAAAGCTGGCCATGAGCCGGCCATGGGCACTGGCAGCCCAGAAGGCCAACCGTATTCTGGGCTGCATCAGGAGAAGCGTGGCCAGCATCGAGGGAGGGGATTGTGCCCCTCTGCTCTGCTCTGGGGAGACCTCCCCTGGAGCCCTGCGTCCAGCTCGGGAGCCCTCAGCACAAGGAGGACATGGAGCTGTTGGAGCAGGTCCAGAGGAGGGCTACTAAAATGCTCCGAGGGCTGGAGCCCCTCTGCTCTGAGGCCAGGCTGGGAGAGTTGGGGGTGCTCAGCCTGGAGCAGAGGAGGCTGCGGGCAGAGCTGAGTGCGGCCGCTCAGGGCTTCAAGGGGGCCCAGAGGAAAGGGGGGGACAAGCTTTTTAGCAGGGCCAGCTGGGACAGGACAAGGGGGGATGGTTTTAAACTAAACTAGGGGAGGTTTAGACTGGATCTAAGGAAGAAACTCTTTCCAGTGAGGGTGGTGAAACCCTGGCAGGGGTTGCCCAGAGAGGGGGTGGAGGCCCCATCCCTGGGAACATTCCAGGCCAGGTTGGCCGGGGCTGTGAGCAACCTGATGTGGTTCAAGGTGTCCCTGCTTCTGCAGGGGGGTTGGGCTGGGTGACCTCTGGGGGTCCCTTCCCACCCAAACCATTCCATGATTCTACGAAAGCTGTCCAAGCTGCTGGGCTCTGTCCTGACTCGACCCTCGCCAGCGTGGGCCATGCCTGATGGATGCGGTGGCCTTTCGATTCTTGGCCTCCACGGAGGCTGCTGGCGAAGATGGCCTCAGTGCCGTCTGCCGTGCCGATTTTGACAGAAATGCTGTCAGGCTGCGGTACTGGAGCGCGCTGCGCGCACCCCTGCAGCAGTCGCCGGTGCCACCTTCCTCCTGGCAGCGTGTTGCTGGCACGGGGCTCATCACCGGTCGCACCGCTTCGTGCCCTTGAAGCACCTCTCCGCTTTTGCCTCGAGACGGGGAAAATGGGGGCCTCGATAAAAAAAAAAAAAAAAAAAAGCAGCACAAATCTTGTTTTGGAGATTTTGGAGCTGGGAGATAAAATGAGACGTTAGGATGGGTGTAGCCACTTCAGGCACTCTTGCATCCCTTTAGCATGATGAAGGTTTGGCAAGGCTTCTGCAAGAGAGGGGCTGGGGCCTGGGATGGACTCTCATCAGAGCCGCAGGGCTGCGGTGGAGGTGGGGTGGCCATGGGACAGCCCGGGCAGCACCTTATGCCTGCGCCTGTTCTGCTCCGGACATGCGTGCTTGCTAAGGGATCCCGGGAATTGGGCTGGAGCAAGGCAGAAATCGGCAGTCTCCTTCCCTTCTTCTCTTTGTTGCTAGGGGTAATTTATAGATGCTGATACAAAAGCTCCCTGTTGAAGCCTCATTGGGTTTAATGAAGTGAGTTTGCCGTGCTTGGAAATGAAATAAACCCCCTAACAAGTCAGTAACCTTCAGATGAACAAGAGGGATATTAAAATGCTTTATTCTGAACTGCCTGGGATTCTGTGCTGTTTACCAGATATATTTACTGATTAGATAGAGTCCCAACTAAAAATTAAGTATCAGCAAAAGAAAATTGTATTAAAAAAGTAATAAAAAAGGATACTGATACCAGGGGAGTAACGTCTTCCCAAACCACTTTTCCAGAGTCGCACCATAGACCCCTTGGAGCTTCCAAGTCAGACCACATGTCTGAACATAGACTTTTTGCATTTTTTGCGCTGGGATAACTGTAAATACCTGCCCGCATTCACGGAAAGGCGTTTCACAGGAGCTTCTTCCTTCTGAGAAATTACAGCTTTGGCACCGGACTTGCCTAAACATATTCTTGTCCCCAGAGCCGCTCGCTGCGGGCAGGGGAGCCCCGGTGCTGAGCCCCAGGAAGGGGGATGCCGTGGGGCTGGGGGTGCCGGCAGGGCTGCCCTGGTGTGGCGGCACGGCTTGGCCAAAAATGGGGGGGGGGGGGGGCGGGAACTGAAGGGGTGTGGGGTGGGTTGGAAATCTGGGCTCTGTGTCTGGGTCTCTGCTCTGGGAGGTGAACACTGTAATACCCTGGCCTCGGTTATGGCTCAGGACCTTTAAAAAGTCTGGCGCATTAACACATTAATAAATCTCAGCTGTAAAGATAAAACAAGCTTCCCTGGTTCCCCTCCCATTCAGAAAATACTGTAATGCACGTATCCATCTTCATAAAGCATTCCGAGGATGAAACGAAAAATGTGAGTGCAAAATCATTACTGTAAAGTAAAATGTGAGTGCAAAACCTGTCTACTGTAAGGTAGGTGTAGTCCTTTCGAAGAATAATGTATTTTGTGGAGCCATTAACAGTGAACTCAGGAATGTTAATTTCTGTATGATTGTCATAGACAAGGGATATTATCTCTAATAATTATGTGGCTTGCACATCCAAACACGCTAGCAAAGAGCAGAAATAATAATAGCCCAAATGCAGCCAAGCGCACTCTGATTTAACTTGATGAGAATGACATAGTCGGGTTTAAAGGCTGAAATCAGACCTTTGCGAAATGGGCAGCTGGGCTTGTGCTCAAGTCTCCGCCTGCATCATTTACTTAAGCAGCGTAAAAATGCATCAAAGCTGGGGGAGGTTTTTGAAAAGAGGCAATGAGTTCTGACTCGGCCGTTTGGCTGAAGCGTGAGCCGCTTCTAAAGATGCCTTGTAAGAGAATGCAGGACTTCTAAGTGACTTGAAGAAATTTAAACCACTTCGAATTTGGGTGACTTGAAAACAGTTGTGTGAATTCTCCTGTTTCTCTGAAGGATTTTGCGTTGCTGGATTTTTGGGTGTTTTTAGACGCAAACAGCTCCGCTCTGACGCCGAGAGGATGAGGGCTTTGATGTGGTTGCCTGAACGTGTGCTCTCGTGTTCGGCTGCATAGGTGTTTGCTTTTCTCGCAGATGAAGTGAAAGGAGGAAAGTGAGCCTGGATTTCTTCTGTTTTGTCACTACATGTCTCCTTTGGGGAGGGTAGCCTGTGGGTTACCAGGCGTGGGGCTGGCCCGGCGGCGGAGGCTCCAGGAGACGTTGCTTTGGCTCCTGACCCCAGGCAGTTGATGCATAAGCTCTTGATCCAAAATCAGCGGGGACATTTGCAGCGTCAGGCTGGGAAACTAAAAGTGAAACAAACCCACAAGCCCTTCTGGTCTATAGACAAAAGTCCCCTCTGCAGGGATCGAGATGGAGAGGAGTTGGGTGGTGAGGGAGCTGCAGGGAGCACAGGTGAGAAGGACCTCCTGGGTTTCGGGATCCTTGTGAGCACTTAAAAAAAAGACCTCAGACAAAGAGCAGCGTGTTGGTGGTTGCTCACCTTGGGAAGAAGGTATATACCAACCTCGTGTTTTCCCTCTTCTTTGCTTCACGGATGGCTCCCATGCCGCCGTCCCAGCAGCACACCCATGGTCCCCTCCCCAGGGCTCGTGGCCAAGAGAAGATAAGGAAGCGGGGGGGAAAACTCATGAATCTTCAGCATCACCATTTCCCCCCTATGCTTTCGAGATCTCTGTCTTCCAGTTATCTCCGGACGGGAGTAATTTTCACAGCAGCACAATGTCGTATCAGGAGCCCGCTGATGGACGAGGGGTGAGACCAGGGTCCCTAGGTGGGAAGATGTGCTGCACCATAGGGGATGGGTTTTAACTGGTCAAGAAAGTGACTTTTTTGGTGGAAATCTGTTGGCGTTTAGAGGTTACTGCAGTGAAAAAGTTCCCCTTGCACCCTGGAACAAGTAGCGAGTGACTGAGTTGCCTTGCTTGCAGGTTTCATTAAACTCTTCAACGCAGTTATGGCTGTCTTTGCAGCTCGTGGTGAACTGGGCTCCCAAGGGAGGGTGGGTGCACCAGTGAGCGTGGAATGGGTTTGCCACATCATACAATAACTGTGGGTCAGAATTCTTAATTATTCCTTAATTAGCTATGTGGCTAGTGGATCTTCATTACCATTGACGGCAGTGACATGGTGCCCTCCCAGACACCACGATGGGCCCAAACCCTGGGTTCAGCTGTGATCCCGCGCCCTCTCTAGAGCCAGCAGGAGATGCTGGGGCTGCTGGAGTATGGACAGACACAGAACTGGCATCCCGAGTTGATGTGAGGAAGAGGCCGGAGCGGCAGCCCTGTTGGGATGCCGTGTTGGTGCTCAGCAGAAGTGCTGCAGGTTTGCAGCGAGCGCTCGGCTTCGAAGCTGCTGAGGCTGTTTTCCTGCATGTCTCTGGATAAGATAGGAGGCAAGGGAAGAGGCACAACTTTCTTCCTCAGATTTTCCATAAGGCTTCAGTAATGCTTTAAAGTCACTCTGGAGCTGCAGGCGGTAGGTGTAACTCCGCTGGCTTCAGGAGAGCCTCCCAGGGGTAGCAGAAAGGAGTTTTGGAGGGGGTAGCTGAGAGGTGTGGGCTCTGTGCACGTTTCAGAGACGCCCCTACCTGCTCACGCTGCGAAACGTCGGACCAGCCAAGTACGACACGGCAGAAGCACGCCTGGATTTTCTTGTTGTTTTAGAGATTATGTTAAGTGTTGCTTAAATGAAAAGGCTTTATTTTCTTACACCCACGTGCGTGTTTACTTCCTTGTCGTACCTTCGGGAGTTGAAAGGGCTCTTTCATTAAAAAAAATTCCCCTGCAAACCAGCACTTCTGTTGTGGTTTTGTATGATGATGGACGAGTGAGTATGTGTCTGCGTTTCCAGTAAGAGCTCGGTGGATCCCAGGGTCCGTGGGGCTCCTTTCTGTCCTTGTGCCACTGAGTCAACATGTTCTGGTGACTTGATGACGGTTCCTATGGGAATGGGTTATGGATCCTCCTAACGAGGGGAGGAGGGGCGGGCAGAGGGACGAGGGCTTCTGCTGAAACGCGGCCAGGATTTCAAGGAAAACATGATGGCGCGAGTGCTTGAGCGTGTGTTTGCGCTCCGTTGAGTGTTGCTGCTCCTGGCTTTGTATGGGTTATTAAATAAGATGAGAGGGGGGACAGCCAGACGGGGCAGTGATGCCAGCTCCTTGCTGGGTCTGGTGCAGGCTATAAAATGAGGTCAAACTCACCTTATAGGTTGCTTTCCAAAAGCAATGTGTAATGTTTTGCGTTGTCTGTCAAACCTACCCTCCTGGGAACCCGTGCCGGGTTCGGGCTGTGTAAAAACACCTGGTTACAACCTGACAGTAAGTGCTGCTGGCACCCCCAGGGGACTTTGCAGGCAGGCACTGCGCCTATAGGGCTGCTCCTGGCAAGGTGTGTTGATTACATTTTTACCACTTGCTCAGTGCCTGAGGAAACACATGCAGTTGATTTTTGACAAATAAGAAAATTGTGACTTTAACAATAAAGTCATGACCCCGCAGAACTACAAGACCCTTCCTGGTAGTACTTAAATGTTTGCTTCTATGTTGTTTAAGAGAAATTAAAATAAACTCCCCATCAGTTTGGAAGGTTTGCCAGTGAAAGGCCTTTGTCTATAAGTTTTGCTCCCGGAATTTGTCTTCATGAAATGCAGGAAAAAAGCAAAGGCACCTGTGCTTTTGGTGCAAATAAATTACTTTGAGAAAATAAGAGAGAAAGCAGGTTAGTGTTGATACCGTCCTGGGGACGGTTTTGTCGTTGTATATGTGGATGAGTCTGTTCTTATTATGAACAAGTCTCCTATTTTAAAGATTATGTCAGCAAATAAAGGGAAATGCCATTTTCTCAGATTGATAAACCCAAACCCAGCTCACATCCTGCACAGGCTGGATACTTGGTAGTGTTTGGTGAGGATTGCAGCGCAATCAGATTTAGGATGGGAGCTGCAGCTAGGACCCGTGCCCGATATTTCTCTCAAATCAGAAAGGTAATTCAAGCTCCAGCGGTGCAGTCAAGCCCCTGTGCCCTTGTGCTGCCAGTGCTGGTGGTGTGTTGAAGGATGCAAATCTCAGCCCGTGACGTTCACGAGGCTGCAGAGGCTCAGGGGGCTGCAGTCGCACCGGGGCTGGAAGGGACCTGAGGATGTTTCTGGTCCTCCTGCTCGAAGGGGGTCAAGACTAAAATCAGACTGTGAGATACTATTGAGCATGAGAAGAGCGCTGCATTGCTGCTGCTCCTGTGTTTGGTGATACTGAGGAAAGAACGCAAACAGGGAGGGCTTTTCTAAAACATTATTTTTTTTCTCCTTTGGCCCAGCTGCACGGACAGCTTTGGGGGCTTGGCGATGCTTATTCTCCTGGTGGTTTATACCGCTGCAGAGAATTGCTTGTATGAAAACCTTTACTGCGAATGAGCCAGCAAAGCACATTTACTTTTAAGCATTAAAAATACGTGGGGTTGGTAAACAACAATGGCTCCAGTGGACAGAAACATTTTTTCCCCTATCTTCTGGTTGCATTGCAGGAGTCTCTTTCCCAGAGTGCAGGAGCATTAGCTGATGCCACCTCTCTTGATCCTTCTTTTGGTTTTACCTGCGGGAGCACCTTACGCCTTCCTTTAAAAGGTTGGGTGTCACTGGAGGTGCGTGTCTCGTGCCAGCGCTGGGGCTGCACGTGCGGCTGCCCGCAGATAGCGTGTTACTGGGTTAGTGGCACATCTATAACCTCGGCTGGCACCGAGCGCTGTGTTGCAGAGTTTTAAGATTGTTTTGGACGAGCTGCGTGGCATCGTGCCATGTTTTTTCCAGGCTTGCCGT
The DNA here is from genome assembly GCA_034008185.1 of Gorsachius magnificus. NCBI lineage: Eukaryota > Metazoa > Chordata > Aves > Pelecaniformes > Ardeidae > Gorsachius > Gorsachius magnificus. Next base: position 1,926,813 of record CM067085.1, on the reverse strand, counting down.
CGCTCGATGTCGGGAAGCCCTTTCTGGGCACTAATAACTTCCTGCAGTATATGCAGAAGGACCGGGGAGGCGTCGGTGGCGTGGGTGGGATGGGGATGCTTCCCTGGGGTCATCCCTCGATCCGTCCATGGACGTGGCAGCTGTGGATGTGGCACGTGGGCGTGAAGGAGCCCCGCAGCAGGCGAGCATGCCGGAGGTGGCAGGGAGGGCAGAGCAAAAGGCTGAGTGACTATGAACATCTCAAGAGGGGCAAGCTATCAGTCGTCTTGCAGAAAGCTGGAAGAATGGACCAGACATTAATGCTCTTGCATTAAGTGTTGCTCAGAGTACCTGGGGAGAAAATTTCAGCCTCGCGCTTCCACAAAGCGAGCGTCGCCTTTGTTCGGCTACCTCCGTGCCCAGACAGCCTTCTCGGATTTGTTTGTAGAGAGTTTCTAGATGTCTGCCTGGCCCTCGAGGGTATAACAGAAAAATTAAGGGTTTTCATTTGAACTGTGCACCTCTCCTCCTTGCTTGTAAATTGCTGGCGATGCACTTTCTTGCGGCTTTTAAGCCTTTGGGATAAAACGGGAAACAATCAGAGGTCAAGTGAAAAAAGAAATAGTTTTGCTGAAGAAGTAAAGAACAAGGCTGGGATGTAGGTCAGATGCACGCAGCCCCAGGACTTTAAGAGCTGTTTTCTACAGCTAAATTGTACGTAGAGGCTTTTTGAAGTTCACATCTGGTGAGCAGATTTAAGGTACAAGCCTCCAGTGTTTGCATAGTAGCTTCTTTGCTTGCTTTCTAAAAATATGACCTGGAGACCTCCCTTTTGGTGAAAATGTTGAGAATCTTGCTGGGCTTCTCTCCCCTGCACATTGCAGAAGTGACTGTGGAGGCTCCAGAAATGCAGCAGGCAGATTAAGGCTTCCTATTTTCAGATTACCAACCACCTGCTGCTCGGATTTTGCAAGTCCAGCCCCGCACAAGGGACCGGAGAGCCTCGGGGAGCATCCTCGGGGACTGTTGGAATGTCGGATGGTACAGCGTTATCTCCCTGTGAGCCGGCCACCCGGGAGGTCTGCGGGGCTGCCCGCTTGGCAGCCTGGTGAGGCAGGCAAAGGGGTTTGGGAGGAGTGATAGAAGATGGTATGCGTGGGTTATGCTGGAGTCTTCCTCGCTCCAGTGTTGCTCTGGTGTTTGATCTCGCTGGAGTTGCTCCAGGCTTGCGTCAGAGTCAGCCCCAGCTCTCCTCTCCTCTGACAGAAATCTGGAAGAGCTCTGTTTCAGGCAGCAGAGCAGCAGAAAAGTATTTCTAGACAGGAAGGGAATCTGGTCTCCCCCCACCCTTTGGCAGAATAACTATCAGTTTCCTTAAGATACATGCTTGGCAGCCGTGAAACGTAATTCATCCCAGTGAGCGTACTTCTCCTCAGCATTCATCAGATGTAAAATGTCATGGATTTGTCATGTAACTTAATTTCTTCCATTTGGATATATGTTAGGAATGAAGTCAGCTGAGGAGATTACAAAAGGAGTATTGATGCTGTGGTCCCCGCACATACTTGGATGGGAGGAACGAAATGCCGGTCAGCTGGCAGGGCACGCTGCGCCGCAGCCTGGCCTGTCCCCAGCGCCTGGCACTGGTGAGTTGGGACCAAGAGATGCCATGCAGGCACCCCAAGGAATTGGGGGGTGCAGGTGTTTATTCGGCTCCTCCAGGTGGGCTCTCTCCAGGCGGCCCAGGGAGAGCTTGCGTGGAGGTGCCTCGCCGTCCCAGGCAAGCATCCCTACTTGTAGCCTGCAAATGCTGGTTTAAAAAACGCTTGAAAGAATCAATAAAAGCATCGTACGGGTTTATTGGGTGGTTTGGAAACTGTCACGTTCCTCCCATAAACTGTAGCTGTAGGTTCATGTTTTATTCTGCCTTTGCATTTAAGGCAAGACAGGCTACGACTTGATGGTGGTTCTGTCACCACTTGTAACATCTGAGGAAAAACCTTGCATTGTTTCTTCACCTTTAATTGGGAATGTTATTCACCTTGAAGCAATGGCAATAATCACTCCTTTCGAAACAGATGAGAACTGAAGTGGCTTTATGGGAAGAATTAGAGCGGTGAAAATACTGTTTTATATATAACAAGGATCTGTTGTTGAAAGGCTGCTGTTGCCTTCGTGCATAGAAGTTCTTGGCCAGATCTGCGGTGCCATCGGGCCTGGGGGGAGCTGGGTGCGGTGCCTTCCATCAGCTGAGATCTGTGCTGCGCCAGAGGCAATTTTATCTTTCGGCTGGTAGGGCCGGGAAGGAGGCTTGATCCCCGCTCCTCCTCCGGCTTGCCTCAGCCTCGGCCCGCGTGTGGAGCACCAGCTCTGCTTCACAGGAGGGCAGTAAGGATTCCCATCCACCTGGCCAAAACGTACCCGGTGCGAGCCCTTGAGGAGTGGGTGGTGCCCTGGAGAATGAGATTTGAGGCATAAGCACCCTGGGGAGGAAGGCAGAGAGGAGCAAAGCAGGACACAAAGCCGTGATTTGGGTGTATGGCTTGCGGGGAGCATCGTCCTGCACCACTGCCGCGGGTGCCCGTACCTACCATGGGTGCCGGGCTGGCCCTGAGCTGGGGGTTGCAAACCAGACCTCAGCGGGCGCTGCGGCCTTCCAGATTGCGTGGGGCTAATCCCAAGCAGATGTGGAGGCAGCAGCAGAAGGCAGCCGTTCCCCTGCGTCGCACTTGGCAGGGGCGGCTTTGCTTTGTGGGACTCTGCCCGGGGCAGTGCTGTGCATTCCTGGTGTTCCTGCAGAGCGTGGCTTGCCCTGCGCCGTGGACGCACCTGCATCAAACAACAGTTATTCCCGGTGAAATGCTCCACTGATGCTTAGGGACAGGGTTTAGTGGTGGGATGGCAGGGTTAGGTTAAAGGTTGGACTCGATGATCTTAAAGGGCTTTTCCAACCAAGTGATTCTATGATTTTCCGAGCGCACTGCCGAACAGCGTGCGTGTTACTCCTCCACGCGGGGAGCCTGGCATCAGGGGCCGGTTGAGCAGATCGGGGTTGGTCCTGGAGGTGTGTGCCAGCCCCGGCGAGATCTGCCTTGCGGTGGGTCAGAACATACGTGATCCAAGGGGACGAGCGTGGGTTAATGTGGACATGCGAGGGTGCGCTAAGGACTTAGTCATAGCAGGACCAAGCAGTATCTCTGGGAGGGATCAACAAGTGTGCTGTGTTTTCCATGGAAAACTCAAAAAGTTTTTTGCTTTCCTGACTCATGGGAGAGGGAACAAAAGCTGTGAAAGATGAGGACCCACGCTGGCTGAGGCATGGGACAGCCTTGGCAGGCTGGTGGCTGCCAGCCACAAGGCAGAGGATGAGCCAAGGATATCTATCTATTTATTTATGCTTGTAATGCAATGCAGTGTTTGGCTTAAAGTTGTGTTTTTATATAAATGGCTTCAATGGGCTTCTCATGAAGGCAGAATCCACTTAATCATTGCAATCTCTTCCATCCATGCCCGCTTGCTGCTTAACTTTCTTACTTTCTGGAGTCGCTGCTCTGTGGAGCTGGGGCTTGGGCACCACCCAGGGGTGGTTTGAAGATGGGAGCGAGCTGCAAAGGTGCAAAGTGGATCCCCGCAGTGTGCATTGTATTTGCTAAGGCAAAATATGGGTTACCTTTCTGGGACAGATGGGCATTTGGTGGGAATTGGTGCGCCTGCATTCATTCCAGTGCATCATTACCTCTTTACACCAGATGGGGATTGGGGTATGATGGTCTCACACTGCATATTTAATTAGTGTAGCTGTAGCACTGCAAGAGTTCATTAATTACTAGCTTATGACCCCCCCCTTGAGTTGCTCTGGCTCCTGGCATTGACCCATCATGTTACTGCTCCTGGGGTTTTCCTGGTGTTGGGGCAGCTGCAGGGACATGTGATTGGGGTCAGCTTCTGCAGCAGGAGAAGCTTTCGTGCCCGAGGAGCTGCTCGGAGCCCAGAGGAGGGTACGGTACTTAAGGTAAGAAAAGGGTGTCAGGAGATGCCTACACTTTACAAGAACACCCAGCTGTGGGAGTCTTGCAACAGCAACCTCCCCTGAGGGCCGGCGGTGGAGCCCATCTCGGGGGAAAGTGATTTCAGTGTCGGGGCTCCTGCCAAGTGGATGTGGTCACCGCTGACAGCAGCAGCAGCAGTCTTCCCCCAGACAAGTGCACAACCCTCAGTCAGAGGCGCCTTTTCACATGCTGGCCGGCTAGTTTGTGTGTGTGTCTGTTTGTTTATAATTTCTTCTTTTTCTAGTTAAATTACATAGCGATTTTTATGCCTGAGAAAGTGAAAGCCTGCAAGCGTTGTTGCAGACGACCTTGCATGACTGCGCTGCGGGATCCAGGGCTAACCAGTCTCCCCAGTCCCTCCTCCCTCCCCCATCCCTGCTTTTTCCTGCGCAGCTCTTCTTGGGAAGAGATTTTCATCTGTGACACAACACGCAGGGATTTTGTGCTTGGGATGCATATCCCCCCTGGGATTAATTTAAGGCCTGTTTTATTAGTGACCTAATCCATATCTGCATCCATTTCCCTGGCCGGTGGATGCGCTAGCCAGGTCTCCTAACTCTCAACCGTGGTTTCTTCTCCCCTGCAGCTCTGCTGTAGGAGACTGCTGGGCAACTGGTGTGGCCATCTGCGACCACCGCCAGCGGGTGTGTATAGACCTTGTCTGCTCCCTGCCTGTCGAACACGGTGAGGAGCTGGGGGAATACTGGGGGGACAGGGACAAGGAGACTCTTACCCCACTGCCTGCGATCTTTGTGCAATGGCCGTGAAATCATAGAATTATGGAATCGTTTGGGTTGGCAAAGCCCTTTAAGCTCCCCCAGCCCAACCGCCCCCCTACCCCTGCCATCCCACCCCCAAACCCTGGCCCTCAGCACCGCCTCTGCCCGGCTGTTAAATCCCCCCAGGGCTGGGGACTCGACCCCTTCCCTGGGCAGCCCCTTCCCGTGCCTGACAGCCCTTTGGGGAAGGAATTGTTCCCCAGGGCCAACCTCACCCTGCCCTGGCACAACTTGAGGCCGGTGCCCCTCGTCCTGTTGCCCATTACCAGGGAGAAGAGAAGGGACAAGAGCCCCGTAGATACAGTGATACGCTTTCCATGTGGGGCATACCCCTTGGCTTTCTTCTTGGGGAGCATATTTTTTGGGTGTATCATTGAAGGTAATACTTGCACAACCCTTCCCAGGAAGGGAAACCGAGTGCAGTTGGCCTGATTGGAACCCCAGTGGAGGAGTTTTATATATTAAATACCTTTTAATTAAAGGTGAGGAAACCAAGATGTGGCGAGATTAAGGACCAGTTTTCTAAAGAAGCTCAGTGGCTAGTCAGGACTAGATTTTCAAAAGAGCTCATCTCCTATTGAAGGAGGAAATGAACAACTGGATTTTCAAAGCGTCCGATCACGTTTGATGCTGAGCCCTTCCACCTGGGCTGTAATTGCCAGCGGGCACTGCCCGTCCCGGGTGAAGGGAGCATATTCCTCTCCCACTGTAGTCAGTGATAGGGTTGTTTACATCTGAACTAGCCCCTTGTCACATGGGGAGAAACAGGCACTTGGGGCTGTGAGAGGTTTGACTGTATTAGTTTTGCATGGGGGAGGTGGATGCTGGATGTGCTTGCTCCTCTGCGTTGGCCACAAAAGACCGTGACCTCAGATATCTATCTGTCTGGAGAATGCAAGTCTATAGGGGAGGTGAACCCCAGCCTCTCTTTTGTGCTCTGTCAGCTTCAACATCATCTACGTTGAGGTTGAACATAATCTGTGCTGAGGTTGAGCATCATCCACATTGAAGCCCTCAAGTGCTTCATCAGCAAAGGGGCTGCATGGGTTGTCATAAGCAGATGCTTAAACTAGGCATCTGCAAAAGAAGACATTGAAATTGTTGAAGATGCTGTAGTCTAGTTTGGCGCCTTTATTGAATGCGTACTGGAAATGTTTTCTCCCTGAAAGCCATTAAATTCTATCAAAAATAAGAGGACATGAAGTAGTCTGTAAGCGGTATGCTGGATTATTGCCATTAAAAACACTAAATTGGAAGAACAGAAAGTGACCAAGACATCATGAAAGCTTTTCTTCTCCAGTAATTACCTCGTTTTGGGGAGAGACCCCAATGTGGGGGAACTGTCCAAGGAAGGAAGGAGGAACCTGGTGTGTATTGTCCCTTTAGATTCTAGGAAAAAAAAAAATGTATAGGAAATAAAATGTATTTTCCTGCGGAGATGCTTAAACCCATGCTGCGTATGCACGAAAGGCTGCTGCAGGAAGCTCCGTGTCAAAGGGGAATGACAAATACAGAAAATTTTGCCATCATGCTCAGAACTTGCATCCGTATCCTGCGTTTATTGCAGGGTGGTAGGGGGACATGGTCGCCCCTGCCTCTCCCTCGCGTCCATCGTTCGGAGCGGCCGTGTGGCACGTGGCCGCTGTGCCTGAGGTTGGGCTGCCAGTCACGGTGCGGCGCGGGTAGCTCCGTCGTTCCGGAGCTCCATTCCAGGGGGGAGCGAGGTTCCCCCAACTTCATTCTTCTGGCCCTTTTCCGTGGCTCTGCTGTGGACTCCGCCAGCTGCAGCCATCCCCGCTTGATGTGGCTGCCTTCAGATGGCTTCCATCCACTCCACTAACGAGCAGCGCAGCTTTTTTATTAAAAAGCACATGAAAGATGCCCGCGGAAGTTGCTGATTTCCCTCCCCGGCCTTTTCTAACATCATAAAATGAAATCCTGGGTTGTCTGTCGTGGTGCAGATGTCAGCAGTAGTTCTGCTACGAAGCTCCAGTGCAGGCACACGCCCAGTGCTTTTCAGAGAGTGCTTTTTTCTTTTTTTGCTGCTTCCCCCCCTTTTTTTTTGCTGCTTCCCCCCCTTTTTTTTTTGCTCCCTTTTTTTTTTTGTGCTTCCCCCCTTTTTTTTTTTTGCTTCCCCCCCTTTTTTTTTTGCTGCTTCCCCCCCTTTTTTTTTTTGCTGCTTCCCCCCTTTTTTTGCTGCTTCCCCCTTTTTTTTGCTGCTTCCCCCCCTTTTTTTTGCTGCTTCCCCCCTTTTTTTTTGCTGGTTCCCCCCTTTTTTTTTGCTGCTTCCCCCCTTTTTTTTTTTGCTGCTTCCCCCCTTTTTTTTTTGGTGCTTCCCCCGCTTTTTTTTTTTGCTGCTTCCCCCTCTTTTTTTTTGCTGCTTCCCCCCCTTTTTTTTGCTGCTTCCCCCTTTTTTTTTGCTGCTTCCCCCTTTTTTTTTGCTGCTTCTTTCTCCCCCTTTTTTTTTTGCTGCTTCCCCCCTTTTTTTTTTGCTGCTTCCCCCCTTTTTTTTTTGCTGCTTCCCCCCCTTTTTTTTGCTGCTTCCCCCCTTTTTTTTTGCTGCTTCCCCCCTTTTTTTTTGCTGCTTCCCCCCTTTTTTTTTGCTGCTTCCCCTTTTTTTGCTGCTTCCCCCCTTTTTTTTTTGCTGCTTCCCCCCCTTTTTTTTTTGCTGCTTCCCCCCTTTTTTTTTTGCTGCTTCCCCCCTTTTTTTTTGCTGCTTCCCCCCCTTTTTTTTTGCTGCTTCCCCCTTTTTTTTTTGCTTCTTCCCCCCTTTTTTTTTGCTGCTTCCCCCCCTTTTTTTTTTTGCTGCTTCCCCCCCTTTTTTTTTTGCTGCTTCCCCCCCTTTTTTTTGCTGCTTCCCCCCCTTTGCCACTTGACTCCCCCCCCCATACATCCTAAATAAGAAACTGAGGAAAGCGCAGTACGTAGGAAGCCTGTGTTGCTCTCCTGGTTTCCATCCCGAGGGATATCTTGCGCTGCGTTTTACATCTGCGGAGCAGCATCCGCGTCTCGTGGCTCTGCAGCGTGCAAGTTGTCCCCGGCCCGAGCGCAGCAAAGCTGCTCCTGCTCCAAAAATGGGTTCTCTGGAGTGGGAGCGGGCGGGACTGTCCCCATTTGCAGCTCGGCCTTTGACAGAGCCGTGGTGCAGCGCTCGGTGCTCCCATAATTAACGAACTGAAAAACTGCCTCGTTTCATCCGGGTGGCCCTTGCTGCCACTTTGCACAGCGGTGTGTGGTGGCTGTGAAAACCGGCATCATCGCCCCTCCGTTTTTAACCAAGAATGAAAAGTGCGTGGTACTCGTGGGACGATAGTTCTGGGGCATTTGACAGGACCATGGCAGAGGGGGTTTGGGTGAAGCAAGTGTCGGGTGCTGCCCCTGGGGAGGTTGGACCCCATGCACCAGGACAGGCTGGGGACTGACCTGCTGGGAAGCAGCTCTGCCCAGAGGGACCTGGGAGTCCTGGGGGATGACAAGGTGGCCGTGAGCCAGCAGGGTGCCCTTGTTGCCAGGAAGGCCAATGGCACCCTGGGGTGCATCAAGAGGAGTGTGGCCAGCAGGGCGAGGGAGGTTCTCCTCCACTTCTGCTCTGCCCTGGGGAGACTCCACCTGGAGCACTGGGTCCAGTTCTGGGCTCCCCAGTTCAAGAAAGATGAGGAACTCCTGGAGAGAGTCCAGAGAGGGGCTACAAGGATGATGGGGGGACTGGAGCATCTCCCCTACGAGGAGGAAAGGCTGAGGGAGCTGGGCTTGTTCAGCCTGGAGAAGAGAAGGCTGAGAGGGGACCTCATCAACACGTACAAATATCTGAAGGGTGGGTGTCACAAGGATGGAGCCAGACTCTTCCCAGTGGTGCCCAGCGCCAGGACAAGGGGCCACCATGGGCACAAGCTGAAGCAGAAGAGGTTCCAGTTGAACGTCAGGAAGAACTTCTTGACTTGGAGGGTGCCCGAGCTCTGGCCCAGGCTGCCCAGGGGGGCTGTGGAGTCTCCTTCTCTGGAGATATTCAAAGCCCCCCTGGATGAAGTCCTGTGTAACATGCTCTAGGAGAACCTGCTTGGGCAGGGGGGTGGCACTGGGTGAGCTCCCAAGGTCCCTTCCAACCCTTCCCATTCTGTGATTCTGTGAAGCGGCGTCCGGACGAGCCGAGCTCCTCTGGTGGAAAGCACGCCCATCGTGTGCTGCTGAAGGAGAGCTGCCGTGCTGGGCTGTCTGCGGCCAGGGTAGCCGAGGTAACCCGCTGCATGGTTTGCCATATGTTTCCAATCAATATTTTTTTGGCCGCCTCCAAGAATTAGCTGGTGTGACCTCACTGAGGCGCGAGGGCCGTGAGGAACAACGCTGCCTACACCCGCAGCGGCGGCCGGCCGGGGGGCCGGGGCTGGGGGCGAGCATGGTGTGCCAGCCCCTTGCGGTGCCCTGCCCCTGTCCCCTGCACAAAAAACCTGACTGAAGAAATTATTTTATTTTTTTTTTTTATAATTTCTATTTCACTACCTGGAGGAGCTGCCCAAGGCAGGACGTTACAGCAGCGAGCGTGGCTGTTTCGAGGGGCACGGTGCCGCAGATCACTGCTGCCGAAGGTCCCGGTGGATGGGCTGGTTTGCTCCCCAACGGGCAGAACCTGCTTCTCTGGGTTAAGTGATGGGATGAGCTACACAGTGATCCTGGCAAATCCTCCCAAGAGTGGAGGGGGCAGGGAAAAGAGGAAATTCTCCACCAAATTAGAAGTTAATAGCAAGTTACTGCAGATTTGTCAGAAGCAAGATCAGGAAGGGAAAGCCTTTTTCATGCTTACCCCCCCCCCAAACTCATAGATGCCAACCTTTTATTTTATTGCAGGTGTACAACCAGCAGGAGCCCAGCACAAAGGGGTGCAAGGGATGTGAACCCCCCCAAAATGGAGCTGGGTTCAAGAAAACACCAATGTGATGATATTTCCCTTTGTATTTAGAGAGCAGCTTTTTCTGCAGGGCAGATCCCACGCTGGCCTGCAGCCCCCGGAGCGGGTTCAGCGGTGCGGTACAGTTTTTGTCGGTTGGGATTAGGAGCTGGGGGAAGCAGAGGACCTGAGTTAGCCCCTGTGGGGCGAGAGATGGCAGCCCACTTCGGAGGTCGGCTGCCCGAACCGCCGCAGCCGAGCGGCCGGGGGAGCATGGTGCGTGCCGGTGGGATGCTAGCGGGACGAGGCTTGGTGTGGGAGAGCAGGGGGTGCACGTGTGGGAAAGCTGGAGTAGCAGGAGCAGGCAACCACAGGGAATCCACCTTCCCTGTGGGAATCCAACTTTGGGGAAAGACACCTGGTCAAACCTGTGATGGGCTTGGGCAAAATCGACCCCGGATCCATTCCAGCCAGGTTTTTAGCTGGGAGAATATTTGAACATGCACGTAGGGACTCTTAAAAGATGGAAGTGAAAGCCATGGTGTAGTCATGAAATTATGGACTTTTCCTTGTACCTCATCCTGGATAGGCTTGGTTTTAGATACGTTGGGTTCACAGGTGCAGACAATAACCGCACTTCCAACTGAGGAGGGCATGGCATGTATATATATTGATTTACATTATAGTTTTTAAATGCCATAGTAGTAATATTTTAAACCATTAATTTGTAAAACAAATCAATAGGAACTGTTTTCATCAGCCTGGATTAGGAGATGAGGGAAGCGGGGGACCTGCGGGGGAGCAGGCCGGATGCCGTTTGGCTATTCCCAGCGATGCCGTTGGAAGGTGGCTGGATGCACAGCTGCAGCTGGCTTGAGGAGCAGATCCAGCACGCAGGATTTGGCCTTCCTGAAGGCGGGTGGAAGCCCCGCTGCAGCCAGCAACTGCCCAGCACCCAGCCCGCAGCATGCAGCCAGGGCTCGTGCTGCCCCGGGCGTGATGTTAAACCTAACTGAACCATTTCTGCTTAAAGTGCCTGCAGCCAGAGCGGTGCGTCTGGAAAACACTCAGAATATCGGAAGGAAAGGCTGAAAATCCCCTCGCCTCTGCCTGCTCTTGCCTTTTGTGAGGAGGGAGAGGGTGACTTGTTGGCTTCAAGCAATTAAGGATGCGCTCGCTCTTTCGCATGGAAGGCTGCTCGTCGGGAGCGTCAGATTCGGTGTGGTCGGTGAAAGCTCGTCCCCCCTCCGCTCACCACCCCTCTGCGCAGGGCAGCGGGTGCTGCTGCTGGAGGAGGAGGAGAGCTGCTCTGGGGTGGTTTCACACCAGACGTGTTGGTTAGCGTGGGCCCAAACCAGTCCGACTGGCTGCCGTGCGTAAAGGCTCATGCTCTGCCCCCTTTGCTCTGATTTAGGCTAGTCCCTCCAGGCCATGGTGCAGGACTGGTAGCCACCACCTTCCCAGGCACCCTCTACACGAAGCGGGTGGCCACTGCAGCCCTGTCACCTTCTGCTCTGCCCGCCACAGCTTGTGCTGCCTCTGCAGCATCCCCGGGTCTCCAGCGGTGCTCCAGCTTCTGCGTGTCCGATCTTGCCTTCCTCCATTCCGCCGTGACCCGAAGGGGAGCCGCGTACAGCCCTGGGCTTTTTGAAAAGCACTTTTTAGCATGAAACATTTACCGTTTTCTTGTTCTCCTGGGCTAGACACGGCGGGCAGTCCTCGCCTGCGTGGGCGCTGCTGGTAGGGAAAGGGTTCTGGGGCTGAGCTCACAACTCGTAGCTCTTGTGGGTGTAGGATGGGCTTGTGTGAATCGGGGCGTTCAGCAGCGGGCAGCTTCCCGCTCGCCGGTGGTGGTTTGTCCTTGCTCTACGTAGGTCTTTGCTCTGGCTGAACACCCTTCTTCAGGCTTTAAACTGGAGGAGGATTTCTGAAGGTAGCGTGTGTTTTGAAGGCAGACCTGACGCGTCCAAGAGTTAAATGGTGCCTGGAGTATTGAAGTACTGGGAATTTTCCATAGATGATAAAGGAGAATTTACCACAAGAATAGCCGTTATCAAAAGCAGTCACCAAACAAACTGTGAGGAGATGTTTTTGTATCTGATAAGGGAAGTAGGAAGATAAAACGTTAGAGCCAGGCAGTGAAGTCTTAGCTTAATCTAAGCTAAAAGGGACTTTTGCCGTTTTCTTCTCAATGGCCAGGATTTCAGTTCTCTATTCGGACTTTTTACAAGTTTCCAGGCTTGGTTATAATTTACGGGCTGATTCCCCTCTTGCATAAGACCAGTCATAACCTCTCGGAGCGGTTCCTGCATCTGTGTGAGCTGGATGGCATCTTGCAGGAAGAGGTCACGTTCGGCGATGAGCCTGACTTGCAATCCCACGCCGGGAAAATTCCCAGTGACATCAAAAGGAAGTATATGGAGAGCAGGGAACATCAAATCCGGGAGATTATAATTTCTTATGTAAATCTGTGCTGATGAGCCACTGAAACACCTAAAAGCAATAAGCTGGCTAAATAGGCTTTTTGCATATTGCATTTATTTATCTTGTAAGTGGATTGCCCGTTTGGAAGGAGGGGACTGTGATTCAGATTAACTTGTGTAAGATTTGTGCTCCCTACCTTCTCCTCACCTTTGTCATCTTAGATGGCAGTTGAATTGGGTCGGGAACAGTATTTTTGTCTTAGCTGGGGAAACAATGAGCTCAAGCAGCAACAGTGGCCGTAATAAAAAGCCACATTAATTCCTGATGAATTTGCATCGCTTTGCATCGGTCGTGGTTCTGGCAGTTTGGTTCTTGCAGAGCACACATGGCACGTAGGGGTGAGCAAAGCTGCTCAGCTGCAAGTTGCTTTGGAGGTTTTTCAGCCTTGAGCTCCTGGGAGCACGAGCGTGGCCCTGCGCGCGGGGTTGTGGCCCGTCTTTCATGAATGCACACAGAGGGTTTTGAGCTCCTTAGATGCAAAATGCAAAATGTGAGTGCCAGGTGCTGTGATAGTCACTGGCAGGGCAGCACAGCACCTGCAGCAAGATTCGGTGGAGCCAAGGCAGCACGGAAAAGTAAACAGGATCTCGCCGAGAGCTCGGTCGTGTGCTGGCGAGTCGAGAGGTTTTGCCGTGCTCTGTGCCAGGAGAGGCACGACCGACCGGCTTGGCATCAGGCCTCTTCCCTGCTTCAGCAGGGTGACCACCGCAGGCTACTCGCTTTCTTTAAATAGCAGTGACGGGGCAACGGGGTTTTAGGGTTACGTTGGTAGAGGATCTACCCGCCACAGCCTAGCTGGCCGTCTTCAGGTGCTGCTGGAAAAATCCACTACCTGGCCACTGAAAAGAGCTCACGGGCACACATGTGGTGGGCAGAGCTCAGTGCTCTTACTGCAACGTTCTTAATATTGCAAGAACAGGTTTGCTTAAAAAAGCATTTATTACCTTTTTCTCGTTGCACTCGGTTTTCATTTTCACGGTAATTTCTTAACCACAGATTTGTATTTTTCCTGCATGAATAGCTAAATAAAAGGAGGCCAAAAGCCTAACATAAAGTTGTTATTCCGATTTCTGTCCCAAAAATAATTGTTTACTTTACCACTGCAAATATGTACACATGCACCGGCAGCTGGCTGGAATTATTTGGGGCCAGATTCTGCTTTCATTGGAAGTGGCGTAACTTCAGACCAGTCCCTTCGCCCTCACTGGGCGAAGGCTCTGAGCGCAGGAGGGCTGTGGGTATGTGTGTCGTGTGTGTACATACAAATGTGTTGTGTTAGTATATGGGGAACCAGCAGAATGTTGTGTTCACGCTTTAAAATGGGTTTGTCAGCATTCTTCCGGTGTTTTATTGAAAAATAGAACCAAATAAGAGCTCTGTAGTCAGACACAGGAAAAAAAAAACCAACCCCTTCTCTTTGACCCAAATGTCTGGATCAAAGGGGTTTGCTTTATGGGCTGCCAAGGAGGTCAGGAATTTTACAGGATTTATCTAATGGGACGACTGGGACACAGCACACATACGGTGATCTGAAATCCTCCTCTTGCCCTTCTCTTGAGCAGGGTAGCACCCAAACGATGGGGGTTAGTTGCGATGGGAACGAGGAAATGCGTTCTGCGAGTGAAAGCTGGCCTGGGCTCCGGGCTACACCAGAATAGCGGGTTTGCTTTTTTCCAGCTTACGGGGAATGCTTTTCTTCTGAGCACCTTTGCGGGCATGCCAGGCGTTGCTCCTAGAACCCAGGTACATCCCAGAGTTACTTGGATAAATGGTGCTGTAGTCGTTGGCGTCCGAGGTAAACAGCCAAGCAAGTCCCATTGCCTGCAGAGGAGGAGGCCATGTTAGAAGACCACCCAAGAATACAGCCAGTGGATATTTACAGTGCTTGCTTTTTTTTTTTTTTTTTTTTTTTTTTTTTTCTTTTTCCCCAAGGTCCCCGCAGTTTTCATTTATTTATGCGTTGGTGGAGGTGCGGGATGCTGTGCTCAGGTTTCCCGGTGCTGTTCTTGCAGTTGGGGCTGCCGGTGGTGACAGTTCAGCGGCCGAGCAGAGGCGGTCGGCGATCGTCGCCTGGGCCGCGCGCTGGAGCTGGCGTGCGGTGATGCCCGGCTGGCAGCACCCAGAAGTGATCTTTGCAGCCGAGCCATCCTGATGCGTTAGCCCTTAAAGCTCTTTCCAGAGCCTTAAGGATCGTTAAACTTTGAAGGCAACAAAACGAGTGTGGTAATTCGTTATGCAAATGGAGGGAAGGGGAGGGTCTAATTATGGGAAAGAAATTGAGAGAAGTGCATCTTCCTTGGATGGTGCCAGGGCATGAGGCTGTATCGCGAGGATATCCTGTGCTTTCATCGTTTTCAACGTAACCTTAGGACTTTCTGAAACATCCTCAAGAACTTTCAGTGATCCTGAATAACTAAATAATCTTCAAAGGAATATTAGCCTGTCTCCTCTCGAACTCATCTTCAGCAGGAAGCTCTGCTTGAAGGAATAGTAATAAAATGGTGCCTGATTCATGTAGGCTTTGTGAACCTTAATTGATTCAGGTTCATAAAGAACTTTGATCCAAGAATGAAAGGCATTCAACAGATGCGAACCATTTCAAGTGACAATTATCCTTTATTTGGAGGTCCTCCCTTCTTGTGCTGTAATTAATTTGTGTCCTTCATGCACAAGTGGTGCTGGGGATGAGGGTTTTTTTAAGTGGCAAATGCCTCCCGTTGCGTTGAGGCGCTCGGGGTGAGCATGGAACGAGTGTCTGCCCTGGCTGTGCCTCTCCCCTACGCCCACACCGTCTGCGCGCCCGGGCTCACCCGGCGAGTTAAAGCTTGACATCACCGAGCCGTCCCGTCCTCATTTCGCAATAACAAAAAGCAGAATTTGGAGAGCGGGCTGCCAGTTTTAATAAGCACTGAAACACACCCAGCCAAGTTTACTTTATTGTTCTTGGGATACACAAAAAAAAAAAAAAAAAAAAAAAAAAAAAAATAGTTTGTACAATAACATAGTTTGGAGGGCTTGGCTGACTCCAGCCTTTCCTGCCTCCTCCTTTGTTTTCCGGATGCATCAGCAGATGTCCATGAAAGTGCTAAATCTGCACCCTGCCTGACCTTTACCAGCCAGGAAGGTAAATCACTTCTGGCAGGAGGCTTCCCAGGATATCTCCAGAACGATACTATTGCTGTTGTAAACAAATCTAATTAAAGAGGAATCTTAAGAAGGTTCGGTTGGGTTTTTTTCTTTTTTTTTTTCCTGCTAATTTTTTAATTAATAACCTACATTATCGTGGTGCCTATGTAGAGTTTTACACTTTGGTGCTTTCTCAAGAGGTGAAAAATTTGCTAATTATTTGAATTTTAATGGTTTTGGCTGTTGTTTCTTTTAAAGGTTTTTGGGGGGGGGGAGGGAAGAGAGTAACTTAGAGACTAGGCCACCGCATGAGAAATAGCGTTAGAAATACGACTTGGAGCGAGATGTTTTAAGCCTGCGGTTGGCACATGAAGTAGTGGTGGGCTTCTCTGGGCTCTCCTAACCTGGTCCATGGCACTTAGGGGCTAAGAGGAACTTTAGCTGGAAGGAATAGAGGACAGGAGCAGTTATCCAAGTAACCAGCCTCAAAGTAGCGGATGCCAAGTCTCTGTCTGGATGCATCTCGTCCGATGGATCTTCTGCTATTGCTGTATGTCTGCGGGTTGTTGTTCTGTCAACCCTGTCTCTTTCATTAACAATTTGGCCATTACTTCAACAGCAATTAAGGAAACTCTCTGGGCTCTAAAGATAGGCTCCTGAGTCTGTATGTGGTCACCTAAATGAGCATATTCCTTTCCCAAGGGTATGTCTTTAGGTTGTTAAGTACAGATCCGGTCAGCAACCGACTTGGAAAGCTGGGCTCAGCCCTCCTTTGAGGACATCCTGGTCCTAGTCCTGGTCCTGTCCCTGGAGCACGTTCAAGCGACTTCTGCCAAGCTCCCCTGAGTGGGAAGAGGGGGGGAGCCCCAGGTCCCCTCTTCTGCAGGTGTGACCCTGGGAGTGGCCGTGTTGATCCCCAAAAGGCTCCATCTGGAATATCTTACAAGTCAAATTTTCCGACATATGTGTGAATGCAGGTTTATAAAGTGGATTACAGGGGAGTGAGTTGTTGTGCATAAGGGTAGGGAATGGTGTTCATCCAGAGTGCTGGTTGGGAAAACCACTGGGACCGGCGGGGGAGTTTTTGGCATGTGCTGTTTGCAGATAGCTCTTGGCCCTAAGAAACGTAATCAGATTATTTTACTGATATCTTAAAAAAAATAAAAATAAGCCCACTGCTTTAAATAATCATGGCACATACATATTAGCAAAACGAACTTCAGCAGAACTTAGGAGACTTTGTACTTTGGCTTAAAACAACTCAGACAGGAAACTAATACAACGCCCATTTCAACAGATGTCGTGTGCCAGGAAATCAATATAATACATTTCCAAATAAGAGCCACGTTCTGCATGAGAACTGAGTAATGAAGTCATGACTTAACACACAGACAGTGTCAGAGCCCTTCAAAAGCATGAATTATTTGCCATGGGGAGGGCAGCACGTGCAGGTACATGTGCTGAAGGTGTTGATGGGTCTGGCACCTGGACAGAAGATGACGGGCTCTGTGTTTGGTCCCCACCTCCCCTAAATGCTGTGTCACATTGCTCCCACAACTGACATTTCGTCTGAATGTGCCATTCCCAGTCCCGGGGTAGGGAAGAAGAGTGGGGGCTGTTTCTGGGGGAGAATTGGAGGTGTCTTCATCATGAATCATCTGCGGCAGGGAACAGTTGTCTTGCTGCTCAGAGAAATCACACTGCAGTGTCCCCGGGGTGTTGGGTGGCAGTCCTCTCTCCTGACCCAGGGTTGTTACAAATACCCTCGCCGATCGCCTTCGTCTCAGCACTATGGAATGCCAGATTTTCGCCGGCTGCCAGGAGCTCCTGGGCTTTACCGCTGCAGTAACGCGTTTTCAGGGATGTGAACTCCTGCTTTGGGCTCCCATTAGAGAAGCTGTGCAGTCCTGTGCTTAACCCCCAGGAACAAAAGTGGTCCCACTGGATTTTGGGGCTGAAGTGGGGGGTTTTGGTGTGAAGAACGTCCATTTCCCCTCTGTGTTTGTATTTAAAAGCTGGGCAGACGAGGTGCTTAGGGGCCAGGGTTTGGGGGTGGGATGGCAGGGGTAGGGGAATGGTTGGGTTGGGGGAGCTTAAAGGGCTTTGCCAACCCAAACGATTCTGTGATTCTATGCTCTAACCCCATAGAAACGGGATTGGGAAGGAAGGGTCTGTGGGCACATGGGTGCTTTGCATGTCCCTTCCCCTGGGTGAGCTTGGCGGTGGCTCCGGAAAGCAGGAGTTCACTGAGCAATGTAGTAATGGCTGCTGGGAAAGAGGAGCTGTGCTTTGGGGAAGAGCAAGCGGAAGCTTTGCAATGCAGACTGAAGGTGATAAAGGTGTCGGGGTGCGGTATGGTGGTTGGAAATTTGGGATGCGATAGGTGCCTCATTTTTGTGGGCTGCTTTTCAGGGACGGGGGGCAGCAAGGGGAACGCTTCCGGGGCACGTCGGGGCATCTGCCTGGTTTTGGCTCTGGATCCCTTACAGATCGGCCGAGATATGATCAAGATGCTGTGTTGTTTTTCAGTTGGTAAGGCTGGCCAAGTTGATTAAGATAAATATATGTGGAATTTGCATAACTGGCAGAAGACGACTGTTTACTGAATTCTGAGAAAATTGCCTTTTTATTAGCAGTGCATTCAAATAACTGAACGCACAGCTGGAGCTCCCTCCGGGTTAGTTTTGGTGTACAGGATGGGTCCCTGGGATGCAGTCCCTCCCTGCACCGAGCTCCTCCTCGGGACCCCTCCTTGTGTTGCCCTTCTTCCTAGCTGCAAAACTCGGGGCATCAGAGAACCTTGCAGATGCAAGGAGTGCCTGCGTGCAGATTAAAATGGTATAGATGAGGATTACGGAGCTTCTTTTACTCCTGGGTTTTGAGGGTGCGTTTGCACCCTGTTGCTGCTGCGGTGCCTCCGTGTCGGGAGCTGGGCTGGCATGTGCAACGCCTGAACACCGGTGCTGCTTGTGCCCCAGTCACTGGTTGTGCCATTCATTGCCACGGGCACGATGGCTGCTTTGCTGTCACACCGCTTGGTGTTTTTTCACAACTAGCGTGATCAGTATCTAGCATGGTTTTTTTGAACAGAGGTTCACCTGCTAAGTAGGCGCTGTAAGAGCTTGGCTGATGTAGCTCAGAACGGAAAGGGCTGTCAGGCACTGGAAGGGTCTGCCCAGGGAGGTGGTGGAGTCCCCATCCCTGGGGGATTTAAAAGAAGGAGAGATGAGGTGCTGAGGGACAGGGTTTAGTGGTGGGATGGCAGGGTTAGGTTAATGGTTGGACTTGATGATCTTAAAGGGCTTTTCCAACCAAAGCAATTCTATGATTCTATGAAGACAAACATGCTGAAATGGATTCCCGTCTTTAGAATACTCTGGACTGGAGGTGGGATGAGTGGCTGTCCGATCCATATGTACCCCTAATGAGGCTGACAGTTCAGTAAGACAGTCAGACTTCAGTAAGAGCAAAAGTAACCTAAAAACTGATAAATGTGTCTCCCTTAAGACTGCATTGGAATCAGGTGACAGTAAAGACAGTATGAGTTAGTTTTACAGTCTGCTTGGTAACGCCATTAGGAGTGTCTTCTGACTTCGGAAGGATTCAGAGTCCTGTTGTGTCCTGACCTCGTTTATACGCTGCCTCCTCAAGGACATTTGCCGGTTTAGTAATTTTTACTGAGGTACCACCAGAAATGGTCCCTAACGGACCCGAGATGTAGAAGCAAGGAGCATCCTGTGCTCCTGAGGCATCTGCATGCAGAAGAACAGCAGTCGTTCCTGGTGCAGGGCAGAAACAGCCGGGGCTGCCAGCGTGGAGTCAGACCCCGGCAGCTCCTTATGTTTGATTGAATAGCACTGGGTGGGAAAGGGTTTTTGTTTTAATAATGGGCAGAATGGTTGCTGCTTTCTGCTAAATGAAATCATAACAGGCCTTGATCAATGCTAATTTCTCTGCATTATTCATAATTCCCTAATATTCTTCCTTTAAGAGCCTTTGCCAAGCGCCCATGTAGGTGTTTGGTACAGAAGCTGCCTCCCTCCCTGGGCAGCTCTGAGGAGCCAGGGCTTTTTATACCTCTTGGAGCAGAAAATGGCCATGGCAGAGCTTGCGTATGGAAAGCTGCAAGGGAAGGAAACCTTGGGATGAAATAGAGCAATGAAGTTTTAAACATATCTAAATGGGGAAACGGCATGGCTTGGATAACAAGGGACTATAATTAATTAAACCCACTGAGTCAGACTTCAAGGGGTTCTGATGACAGTGTTGCAGCCAGCAGAAGAAAGGACCCACAGCTTGAGATGGTATCTGTAAAACCCCGATACGTGTGTCGAGCTTTATTAATGGCTTTGCTGCATTGTGATGGATGTTTTGATGGCTATCACGAGGTCCTAATTGGTAAAGCATGTTTTATTAAAATAGCCCTCTGCCCTCATGCTTGGCTTTCTGCAGAGACAGTGTTTGTCAGGGAAGATGGGAAGCGCAGGAATGCTGAAATCCCTGCAGGGCTGCGCCCGGATTTCACTGGCGTGAGGTTTGCATGGGTGTATCTGCGAGGAGCTCAGGTCCAGCTGGACTCCGGGCTGCAGTCCCAGCCGGCCGCCGCGCAGCTCGCCCCGCTTCGTTTGCAAGCCGCAGGCTCTCTTGGCTAATAGGCTGTGAAACCTCCACCGGGTTTTTCTCACACTTGCAAAGTCACGTCCTGCGCGGCAGGGCTGGCAGCGCCGGGAGGTGCAGCAGGTACCTGGGCAGAGGCTGGAGCCTTGGCGTTGGCTACGCCGGGAGCTGCCGTGTCCCTCAAACATGGTCATGACCTCGTCCCTGCCTGGTCCTGCCCGACTGGCAGAATGGGCATCTTCCCAGGTACCTGGTGTAACAGCGCAGGCTGGGGCTTTCTTTGCTCTTTGTGGTTTTTATAGCATGTCCTGGAGCTCCTCAACCACTTACAGACATAAGTTACTCATGAGCCTACTTGTGGAGTGGTTTATCACAGAATCACTTTGGTTGGAAAAGCCCTTTAAGACCATCAAGTCCAACCTTTAACCTAAGCCTGCCATCCCACCACTAAACCCTGTCCCTCAGCACCTCATCTCTCCTTCTTTTAAATACCTCCAGGGGTGGGGACTCGACCACCGCCCTGGGCAGCCCATTCCAGAGCCTGACAGCCCTTTCGGTGAAGAATATTTGTAGCAGTAAGCGTCACAGTCGGTTTGTATTGAGTGATTTTTAGCTTAAAGGTGTTTTCTCCAGTTGTTCTTTCCATGGAAGGTATCAGGGGGTAGCATAACTGTCAGCTCAGCCCCTGCTTGTTGGGAAACTATGTCTCACTGGTATAAATATTGTCACACTGCAGAAAACACTGCACAAATCCCTCTCCTGGCTTTTTCATTCGTTTGTTTGCGGGCATCTCAGCCTGCTGTTGATGGAGACATCCATCCCTGCCTTCCGCTGCTTGCTTGCCCTTTCTCTTTTTTTAAGTAGTTGGGTGACGTTCAGTTTTGGGTGGTTCTGTTTTTCTTCTGACAAATGCTTTTGGACAAAGGCGTGTGTTTCTCAGGGTGACGGAGAACTCGATTGTGCAAGCTGATTAATCACCACCGGCAGCAGGGGCCCGAAGAGCCAGATCGGGGTGCGGGGCTGACGTCTGCTGGGTCGGGCAGGACCCGATTCCCGCTTTCCAGCTAAATGGAGGGGTGATCTGGAGCAGCGTCCCTTGCGATGTGTTGCCAGAAGTGGTCTGATCACTTCTTTCCTGGAATCGGGAGTAAGGATTACCTCTAACCTGGAAACCCAGAGCAATTGCAAAAAAAAAGTATTAATGAAGCACTACGAGAGGGGTGTTTTTACAGCCCTGTTACAGGCAGAGGCACAAAGGGAGATGCAAGAAATACATTAAAGAACAGTGCTGTGTTGTTCTCCTCTTTCACAGATGGTTATTTTTTTGTCCACCGTGACCTTTTGTGTCTGATCCTGTCTGTCTCCTGGTATTTCTTTGTAATTTTAGGGAATACAGCCTCTTCCTTTGCATGTGGATGCCCTTCTTCAGCTGCGAGCTCGGCTTTCAGGCTGCGGGGCGAGAGACTGGAAGCTGCTCTTTCTCAGCCTCCCTTCTCTGGTTTGCTATGCTACTGCTTTAGCAGGAGACATTTGCAAGTGCAAATGAGCGTAGCCACATCTGTGATAATATTAAGAACGCCATCAGAGAAGTGGGGGTTCCCCTCCTCACCCAGGAGAGTGCTGCTTGGGGGTCCCTGCTACTGCTCCAGAAGTCATTTGCTGCAGGCTGCCGACCATTAGCTCCCTGATGGCTTGGGAGTGAATGTGTCTGCCTGGAAGCGGCATTAATTATGATGTTTTGAGTTAATGTGGTTTGGGAATTGATCATCTCTTCTAATCCTGGAGCGCTGTAACGTATCTGGTTGCTTCGTGTTTTTCTTGGCGAAGTGTTAGGATGGGCATTACCCAGCCAGATCCTGCATCTGCTCCTGCAGAGAGGAATTAAGATGGATGTGGCGTTCGGAGGGTTTCACACTGGCTTTATAATACTCTCTTTCTGTCTCATTTTAAACCAACAGCCCATAATTTTAGCTGGTATTAATTGTGTAACTGAGCAATAAAACTACCCATTTTAATGGTATGAATTGCAGTTAATGGGAAGTACTGGCTGTGAAATCATGTTTACCTCCAACCGTTTATGTTACCTTTTCCTAACAGCCTGGCTGGTGGGCATTTTGTAGGCAGGAATTCCTTCTTGCCTGGCCCAAGGACATTCGGGGTTAGCTGGATGAGCAAATGGCTTGAAATCAGTGCCCCTTCAGGCGAAGAGGCAGTAAGGTACCATTTTTTTTGCAGAGGATGGGTGGTATTTTTGTTCAGCTCCCTGGTGCTCTGTGTCTACACAGACCCGGCTTTGCAAGGGAACCGCTGCAGCCTGCGTGGAGGTGAGCACCGGGAAAGAAAGCCAAGGCTTCTTTAAGCCAAGGCTCAGTTTCTCAAGGAAATTGAGAAGAGCGTTAGTGTTCATGGCACTGCCGGTTTTGATGTCACGAGGGCACCGAAGCAGCAATGGCGTTTGTCCTTCTGGAAGAACTACCGAAGCAGGAGGGGCTCCCGTGCCCCGCTGATGTCTTTAAGGCTTGTGGAGGTCTGTGCTGGAGAATTCCACTTTGCCTCAGGGGTCTGAGCTTTGCCCCGGTCCTACCTTTGATGATCCCAGTTTATGTAAGAAATTGTGACCTGGGAGAAGTTGACCTCAGTGCCCGTGAAGAAGTGTGTGTTGGTCAGTGGCCAGAAGAGGTGGGTGTTTGACGGGTGTTGGGTGTTTGGTACAGCCTGAAAGTGGGGTACGCCTCATCAGCGCTGATGTCTCGCTCTTCCCATCCTCTTTTCCTATGGCGTGGCTTGAAGGAGGACCTGACTCATGTGCCTATTTTAGAAGTTGTTTTTTTTTTAATGTTCTCTAACAAGCATTAAGAAAGCGGGATTGCATGTTGTTCTTTTCCATTACCATTTTTCCTTGGGACAGTCTCTCCTCTCCTAGCCCTCACGGTGCTGGCCATGTTTCTGCACTTGTGGCTGTCCCTGGTGTTGGTGTGGTAACCCTGGATCTTCCAGGTTTTGAAGCTCGGCCCTGTTGGCTTGCTCCTGACTGAAAGCTGATGGGCAAGGTATGAGCCTGGGAGGGGATTTTTGTCATGCAAAATGAAATAAAACCTTATGAGCATCCCACACATTTTTGTATTCCTGCAAATCACAGAAATTCTGTGTTCAGGGTTTGTGGAGGGAAACAAGGTAACCTGTAGCCTGACCGTGCCCCGGCGGCTCTGAGCCCACGGCAGCCCCCGCACAGCATCGTCCGTGGGGTGAGCTGAGGCATCCCGGGGCACCAGGGATGGTCCTGGCCGGTGCCACCCCGCAGCATCATCCCGGGCCTCACTCAGGCTTGTTTTGGGAATGGGGGTTGGAGACTGCTCCCAGATAAAGCGTGCCAAGGTGAGGAGAATCACAGCGTTTTGGAGGTGGTCAAGGTCCTGCCCGCGTGGGCGAGTGGACAGCATGGCAGCCAGTGGCATGGGTGTCTTGGGGTTTGCTGGCATCCTCCAAGTGCCCTGGACGCGGTGCCCGAGCGCTGCTGTCACATCAGCGTGGCCTCCTGCTCCGTGATGGTCTGGTGGAGCTGTGTGTCCATCTGGGTGAGGGTGTTCCCATCTGCCTCCCAAAGGGCGCTGGCTACGGCCAAGCACAGCAGCGTTCCAGCCACCCACCTGCCTCTGAACCAACACAGAGCACTTTCGCCACTCTTTTTTCCCCATCCTAATCTTTTCTTTTTATCTGTGCTTGTTTTCCTGCCTGGGTTTGGACACAGAAGCTGTTTCAGCGTCCGCTTTCCTTTCTTTTAACTTGTTTACAGAGGTTTTGCATTTCAGCGTACGGTGCGCGCGGTGCTCCGGTTGTTTGAGTTTCAAGCGCTACAGGGGAATCTTTAGCAACAGGTTTCGATTGCCACTTTCTACAAGGAGAAAAAAAAAAAAAAAGTTTTGAATATTTCTGTTGTTATTAGGCTTTGCAAGTATTTATAAAAATAACATTTTGGCCTCAGTCTTCCCTGAAGTGAAACCTCCAGGTCGGTTAGCCTGAAGCGGGGAGCGTTCCCCTGGCCCTGGCCCAAGAGGGATGCTTGTTTTGCTTCCCAAAGCACGAGCTGGGGAGGAGGATGGGGAAGCCGAGAGGCAGGCGAGGAGGCAGAGCAGAGCCTCGGCATGCCTGCACTGCCAGCGGTGGGCTGCGGCAGCGAAGGGTGGGCACCTGGGAGCAAGAAAACCCCCATTTTTCTCTAATTACCAGATTTGTTTTAGTTATTTTGCTGGCTTAAAGAAAAAAGTGTCTACGTATTTAGGCCCCAGGCACTCTGCCTTGATTATATTATAATCTTATAGGCAAACCCAAAATAGTAGAGAGATCTGCAATTAGAGAGGCTGCATTAACCGAGGGGAGCACAGGTGGGGTGTCGCTGAATGCACGGGGTGCTGCGGTACGGATCAGCCTGGATGCGTGCTAAGCCCCTAGCACACCCAATAGTTTGTCT
Organism: Gorsachius magnificus; assembly: GCA_034008185.1. Taxonomy (NCBI): domain Eukaryota; kingdom Metazoa; phylum Chordata; class Aves; order Pelecaniformes; family Ardeidae; genus Gorsachius; species Gorsachius magnificus. Next base: position 1,902,429 of record CM067085.1, on the reverse strand, counting down.
TTTATCCCTGCAAAATTTTCTCCCTTCCCATTAAAAACAGGCTTGTTCCTAAGTTGGCGTGGCGTAGAAGTAAAATGTGTGCCAGCTGCGGGGAGAAATTCCTGGGCTGGGGAATGCTGGGGTCGGTGCTCAGACTCCTGCTGCTCCTGCGAGCTGGTATTTCTTTCAGGGGTTGTAAATCTTGTTTTAAGGCATGAGCCAAACTCCTGACTAATGGCAGTGAGCCATAAACATTGCCCGTGGGCGAGGGCTCCCGTCTGCCTTCTGCAAAGCGCCCTACGTCCGCCTTGCTGCCCCCGGTCCTGGTGGGTGTCGGAAGCTCCGGCAGCCGGAGCTTGCGGGGCGGTGAAGGTGTTTCCTGGTCTTCGAGGTGGCTGGGTCCCATCAGCAACGCTCGTGCCACATTTATTTTTCGACTGCAGACCCAAGTTCTGCTCATCTTTTGCCTGGCTGGCAGGAAAGGTGGCTGCTCAGCAGCTTGGCGGCTACTGCTGGTGGTTTCTACCCTTCCGAGGAGACTGATTAATGTGGGGGTTTTAATTGTGAACTGAGTCCTGTTTCGGTGACCCATTTCCCGGCTGGAGCAGACCCAGCTACTCTTCTCATTCCTCTGTGGATCCTTTGTGGACTGACAGCTCTTGTGTCAAGCGAGCATGGATTTGTATACATCACCAGTTTACTTTTGGGTTGGATAATAACCTGCTTTTTAAGCGTTTGCAGTAGTTGTGGCAGTCTCCTTTGTATTGCTGCTTCACTGGCTTTCCCTGCGCTCAGCCTGGGAGCCTTAGCAGGGTCGGTGTCCGGCGGCGGTGCAGAAAATTGCATATTCTTTGCATATTCTGGCTTGTGTGACGTTTGTGGTGTAAATTTTAGGGCTCCGCCTCAACCATTTCCTTAGTTGATTATGTTTAAATCACAGCACTTCAGTTCATCAGAGAAACAGAAGATGACCTCTTTCACAGAATCCCAGAATCCCAGCACGGCTGGGGCTGGCAGGGCCCTCGGGAGCTCCCCCAGTGCCACCCCCCTGCCCAAGCAGGCTCACCCAGAGCAGGGGGCACAGGACAGCGGCCAGGCGGGGGTTGAAGATCTCCAGAGAAGGAGACTCCACAGCCCCCCTGGGCAGCCTGGGCCAGGGCTCGGGCACCCTCCAAGTCAAGAAGTTCTTCCTGACGTTCAACTGGAACCTCTTCTGCTTCAGCTTGTGCCCATGGCCCCTTGTCCTGGGCACCACTGAGAAGAGTCTGGCTCCATCCTCATGACCCCCACCCTTGAGATATTTGTAGGTGTTGATGAGATCCCCTCTCAGCCTTCTCTTCTCCAGGCTGAACAAGCCCAGCTCCCCCAGCCTTTCCTCGTAGGGGAGATGCTCTAGTCCCCTCATCATCCTTGTTGCTCTTCTCTGGACTCTTTATTTGGAGATGCAGCCGACCTTCCCCAGCATTTAGTCTGAGGTTTTGGGTTGAATTCCCCAAACTCTGCATAGGTTTGAAAGCAGAGTTCTGACCATCCCTTGTCAGAAGGTGCCCAGTGCCCCACCTGCCTTGGTACGCCCGCGTCCTCAGCAGCAACATCCACCCATCCCACCAAACCTCGCTGACAATATATATTTTTAGTGGAGGTTGTTGTGCTGTTAATCAGTTTCCACCATTTTGCTCAAATTTAAAGAATTTGTTCTCACTTTGAGCTGTGAGGAGCTAATGTCATAAATCCTTGTCCATCAAATCAACCTCATACCTTAGCAGTGTAAAATAAACTGCTGTTTCGGTCTGGTGTATGAGCTCAGATCCCCCCAGATAGTTGCTGGAGGTACGGGAAAAGGCCATGTCCTGGTCCTGGCCTAACTCGAGAGCCAGTATTCGTGCGAAGTCGGTGTTGATGCCACAGAATTTTCAAAGGAAGTTCAAAGAAAGCCTGGGGAAACCTGGCTTTCTGCTCCTGCCTTTCCTTCCATCTGTCCATCCTGGGTTCCTACTTCTCCAGCGTCCTTTATGGGTGACATTTAAGATAAAAGTGTCCTGGGGCTGCCCCGCACTCTCCTGGTTGTTCTGGCAGAGAGTGTCCCTCTGCGAAGCGGCCGCATACTGGCGTCCTACGCACCAGCACGAGCTCCTTTGACATGCAGGCATTTAAGAGGGATGAAAGGTGTGGCTTTATCTTATGTTATTTAGAAGGCTAAAATGCAATCAGAGAAACGTGGAAATAAAATGGGTTATGCAAAAGCACGTTAGGATCAAGCCAGTGGCCTTTTAAAGCTAGCAGAGACTTCACCGACCAAAGGAAATACAAAGGTGCATGTTATAAAATTGCTGCTTTTATGTGAGGTTTGGTTGGCAGGTTTGGTTTGGCTGTGTTTAATAGATTTCCTTACTGATAACCCCAAATGCTCTCACCGTGCGCCAGCTCAGCCGGGACACGTCTGCCTGTAGGAAAATCATCCCGACTGAGCATCCATCCATGCACGGTAAAGAAGAAAATGATGTCTCTAATCCAGGACTTTTCGTCCCTGCTGAGGTTAAGCGATTCTCTGTGTGTGTAAGGGCGGCACATTTAATTGCTCTTCACTACCGTCAGCCTTTGAAACACGGAGAGGTTTGCTCCTCTCCCATGCCTGCCCGTGGAGCAGTGAGGACCCGTCCCCTCTCACCGACCAGAAGAAACTTATCCCAGTCCTTTACTTAGCCAAGCAGCTGAAGCCGGGAAAACTCTCACGTCAGCCGCCCTGAAATACAGACATCACAGTGACAGTGCAGTGCTCGTTTCCCACCCTCATTAGCTTAGCAGAAAAGGAAGACTAATTAGCCTGTGCTGTGCTCAGTGTGGGTCTGCTGTGTGCGGTTCCTAGGAGCGGAGCCAGCCTCCCTCGCCGGCCTTGCCCTCGGCCACGCGGCTGGCTGGGGACCCATCCTGCGCGGGCGCGGTGCTGCATCCAGCCTGCTCCCTCTGCTTTGTGGGGGTCCCGCGTGTGTATGTGTCCCCCAGTTTCACCCTGCAGATGTTCCCCCTCTTCATTTACGGAGCCTGGCTGGCAGAGCTGCTTTCCTGAGCCCAGCGCAGTGCAGCAGTCGTGGGGCTGCAGGCGCTCAGGGGCTCTCTCTGCACTTCCAAATTTTAAGCAGTATCTGTGGAGCACGTGGGACAGGAAGGGCTGCGCTGGGGGTTAACGAAAGGGCCTTCCTTTCCCCTTGCCTGTATGAGATGCCTCCATACCCTCCTGGCGCTGTGCATAAAACCAGTCAACATACTGAGTGACCTGGTAGGTCCTGCCGCTCCTCGGGAGGACCACGAGTTGTCATCTTTTATAAAAACGCGCAGGTATTATTTGAAGCATGCTTCATGACGCCTGCTTGAGTTTCCAGTGTCGTGCGTCATGTGGAAAGTAACTTGACCGCAGGAGTCTGCAAGTCACGTTAGCAACGTACAGCCCAACCTCGTTCCTATAATGTATGAATAATATTGATGCATAAAATAAACGTACACAGCGGATAGGCAGGAGACCGCACGATCAGAAAAGCTGAGGTCCCTTTTGTGGTCGTTTCCCCCAGCGTGTCGGCCTCAGCTTCATTCTCCGCTGACGTTATTTTTGAATACTTGGTTGATTAAACGTTAGGATGGGATCTGTCTCACCTCTCTTCAGTTTTAAAGTCAGATATTTGGTCTCAGCTCTCCATACCTCTGCCTGCAATCAGCATAGCAGGGCAGTGAGTTACTCAGCCTGTCGTGCCTCTGGAAGCGTAGGCCACTAAAACCTGAATTTAGGTGCTTAATTTTAAGTAGGTAAGTTTTGGAAAACTTTTCACCCACAGTTTTTCTGTGCCTGATTTGTACTTTCTGTGGCAGAGGTGTGAGGATGCGGATGTCCCGAGGATGCCGGGGCGTACTGCTGTGCAGCACCCCCAGTGCCCCGATCAAATGCGGTTTTTCACATGGGGAGCATGCAACCCTATTTGTGGGACTGCTCCTGGTCCTGTTCTGCATCGTCTGCTGGGCCTGTTCTGCTTGGTCTGCTTTCAAAGCCTAATTTGTGCTTAATGACAGAAGGCTGAGCATATGTTCAGAAGGGGCTTTATTAGGAGCAATTGGTAGCAACCTTGGTTATACTGGGATTTACGGCCTTCCAATAATCTCTGGTGCCCATCAGGGTTGAGAAGACGCTCCCGAAGGCAGCTGAGGAGTTGAAGCCTTCTGAAAGATTGCATCTGGCTGATGTCTGTCCGTCTCTGATCAGGGACAGGGCTGCTGGTGGTACCCCACTGGCTAGGAGCCTGGCAGGGGGCCGGTGGTGCCACCCTGCTGTGGGCTCTGGATCCCGCTGAAACCCCACCCAAGGGAGCCATCGTTGCCCGTGATTGCATCTGGATTTATTGCGAAGGCTGCCGCTATGCGGTGGCCCTGTGGGCTGGTGGGTGCCACCCAGACCAACGGCTCCGTGTTGGTTTCTGGTGCTCTCTTCTTTCCTGTGACTTGGTGCTGCAAAAATCAACCCGCAAGTCATGCTGGCCATCCCTTAGGAGTTCCCAAAGAGCTGGAAGGGCAGGTGAGGAGCGTGGGGAAGGCCGGGGAGGAGGGAAGCACCAGGGTGAGATTTCCCAAAGCTCTCCAGATGCGCGCCATGCCGTGTTGGCATGGGGCCCAAAATTCAGGTTCCATAGGAATACTTCAAACAAGGCTTCCAGACACTGTCGCTTGGTTTTGAAGAGATGCAGAAGCCACGGGCTGGTCTTGCCTTGAAGCACAGGAGCTGACACACCACCCCGATAGAAGCACAGCGGCTCCAGGGAGCACACGGCTCCCGGGGAGGAACTGTCTCCATCGTGGGCCAGGAGCTTTTGTTGGCAGTGGGAGCTGTGCCAAGGCTTGGAAGGAGACCTGACCCGGCTGCTTTCAAATCCGCTGTATAAAGCAAGTATATCTGAACTCATACATGTGAATTTGACTTTTTTGTTTGACATTTCTTCCCTGAGGCATTGTCAGCCACGGAAATGCGTGGTAGGGACCTGGCCAATAGCATCTTTGAGTTTTTGCAGATAAGGATAATGAACAGTGAGTATGATAAGGATGTACAACTGCTGGGAAGAATATATTTTTCCTTGCCAACTCCAACTAAGGGTAAGGGCTGTTTGTGATCTGGAGCATGAAACTTCCTCTGGGTCTGTCTGTCGGAGAAAATGTGCTTTGCTGTGGGGTCGGTGCTGCTTCTCCCATTGCCAGCAGATCCCGTGAGCTTCCCTGCGGTGGTTTCTTTGAGTCGATGATGGGCTGAGGTGGTCCCAGTCCCGGCGCAAAGCAGGTTGCTCAGGGCTTTGGCCTCTGAGGATGGAGGCTGTACAACCTCTCTGGGCAGCCTGTGCCAGCGTGGGATCATCCCTATCATATAAGACATTTTGGGGGTTCTTTTTTAATGTTTAAGGGGAATTTGAGGTGTTTCAGCCTGTGCCCATTGCGTCTTGTCCCGACGCCAGGTTGGGGGCAGGTTGCTGGTGGTGGCGGTGCTGGTGTGGGATTAATTCTGCTGGTCATCTCAAGTCATATGCTGGCCGAGAGCTTTTGCCTGCATGCAGGCTTGTTTTCATTCAGTGCCATGCTCTGCTCCCGCGCGAGCCCATGAGCTGTTTAACCTAATTACCATCCCAGGGACGGCCTGAGCTCCTGGCGTGGGAAGCCGAGAAAAGCTGGAGCTCGATTTAACAAAGATATCTTCATTTCAGCACTTCTGAAGAGCTCTGACTGCGGTGCGTGCCTAAGTGACTTAGACATTTAAAAAAACAGACTTCCACTCGTGCGTGATGATGCCCTCGCACGTAAGTGCCACTTGGGGTGCGTAGCAGGCTGTACGGGTAATAAATAAACGTGCCTCCGGGGGAAGGAATTAGGCAGCGTGCAGCAGGGGCTAAAATGTTAACACAAAAGAGTCTCTTTATAAATAGCTGTTTTCAGCTGTTTCTCTCTTTTGCTATTTTTAGGCTCAAATCCATTCAGTTTACTGATTTTGCTGACAGCCAAGCCAGCTCCTTCTGCCTGGGATCTGCAAGTCAAGGTCCTTTGGTTATTTAGTGGAAGACTGTGGAGCGTAATCGAACCCGGCTTCCTCCTCCGTAACCATCCTGACTTTAAGTAATTAAGAGGCAGTTTACAGTCAGCAATTAAGGACAGCAACTCTGGCTTGAAGAAGCCAAGGAAGAGCAGGTATGCGGTGTAACTTTGCCCATTTCTGTGCCATGGGCTGCAGTGAAGCCCAGGGTGCTGCCGAGCCTTCGTGCCCAGGTCTTCCACGTGACAGTGCCATCCCTGCTCCCTGCCAGTATTTCAGACAAAGTTAGGAAACGTGCTCGAGCTCTTTTAAAAACTGAGTTTTCTCCATTTGGTAGCCAGGTTCACGGGCCGATAGTCACAAACCCACACAACCTCCGCAGCTTTTTAACCGCTTGTGGAGCGCCCGGAGGCTTGTTCGCTGCTCTGTAAGAATCGGGCTGTTAAATGGTGACAGCCAGGTTGGCTTGAGGTCTCTGCTGGTAGACCTCATCCTGGTAGCGCTGCACTGATTGCAGGGCTGATTTAGGGAGGGAATGCTGGTTACGTGTTGGAGATGAAGGCGGGAGAAGCATTATGCTGGGTTTGCCTGACTCGTTTGAAGCGGGCTGGTGCTGCGCAACGATCGCAGCTGTGTGACTGCTGCACAGAAGCGGCAGGCGAGTAGATCTGCTGAGAAGGTGGGAAGTTGTTTGGCTAGGAGTAATGATTTTGCTGAGTCTGTGTGCTTGGGTGTGTATTGCACAGGCAAGCACATACCTACGGACCAGGGAGAACCCCCCAAGTCCCTTTTGCAAAAAAGCAATAACGCTGATACCTTGGCAGCTTGCGCCGTGTGCGGGTCTGTGGCCCCTCTCTGCTTAGGGTCACTGCTGGAGTAAGGCCCTGTCCTACAGGGAAGGTTGGATTCAGGCAAGGACGTTGGACATTACTTGCTGTCAAGCAGCATCTGACGATGCTGGTAGTGCCCACGTGCATCCGTAAAACCCCGCCGGCGTTCTGCTTCGCCCTGCCCCGGCAGCTCCTCCTGGGCGCCGTTGAACTTGCGAGGGTTCCCGTACTGGTGTGGTCACTGCTTAAATAACTCCAGACCCTCGTATAAAGGAAACGGGCAGCGCTTTTGGTTTTCCAGCAGCTTCCTGAGCCAGCCTGGCAGGGCAGGGCTTTGATGAGAGAGCAAGTGGGCAGGAGGCGGCTGCCCCCTCCCTGGGCCGGGGCGCAGCGAGGGCGGGCAGCCCCTCGCCCTCCTCCTTGCCTTGCTATCCTCCGGCTTAGAGACGCGTACAAACCTCTGCCAGCAGCCTTTCTTATTAATGGGGGGTTAATCAGAAGAGCATTACTGCTTAATTTGGGGCTCTTAAAGAGCAGCGGAGCCTTCTGGAAAGGCATTAGATAGCTTAACCTCCTTTTTTTTTTCCCTTCCTCTTCTTTTGTTGGTATTTACAGTGTCAAGGTCATAAAAAGAGAATTACAGGAGGGGCACGGGAGGGCTGTGTGCTCTGAGCTTTCTTTTACAGGGGCGAGGTATTTGCCATTCGCCTGAGAGTTTTTCCCAGGAAAGTCAGTCTTGTTTTCCCAGGGCGTTGTGCCTGGATGGATGCGCCTCGCGCTCGCTGTTACCTGATTTAATTTTTCACTGCAGTGACAAAGCGTGAAGGGCTTATAACGCAGCAGGTTGGATTTTCAGCCGGTGTGAATGGATGCCATCCCCTTGCCGGAGCCAGGAGCCTGGAGGAGCAGAGCCATAGTGCTTGCTGGGAGCTGGCAGGGGGAGAGCTTTTCCAGGTGCTGGTGGGAGCTGGTGACATTTCCACGTGCTGCAGGGAGCCCAGGCAAAGCCCACCTACATCTCCATCCTCCCAAAGGGAAGGCGGTTGGTTTGTACCACGGCTGGGGTGGTGGGTGCTGGCGTTTGCCGAGCACTGAGCCTCCGCACCCGGGGTGCGTGGCAGCCACGCTGCCTCCCTGTGCCCCGGCACTGGGGCGGGGAGAAGGACCACGGAATCCCCATCCCTCTGATCGGAGCCTGGGCCTTACAGCATCTTCCCTGGCAAATGGAAAATATTCTGATTAACTCAGAGAGAGAGGTTTACGGTCGAGTAGCAGGCAGCTTCCAAAGCATAAGCTAGACAGCGATAAAATGGTATCCATCCTTCCGATATCAGTATGACCTGAGTTTTGTGAACAGCCATGGATTCGCTCCATCTCTTTGGCAGGGAGGGAGGGATTTTAGAAGGATTTAAAGGTTTGGTCACCTAAACGTAGCGTCTTTTTAAGCACTGTGGGTAACCTGCTTGGCTTCCAGCTCCCGCTCCACAAGTGTGCAGTGAGCCCTGGTCCCTACCTGCCCACCCCAGGCTGGTGCCCTGGGACCTCCGGGGCGTCCCTAACAGGCATCCTCCAAGAGACACCGGTATTTAGGCAATTGAAGCCTGCCCTGACAGCCAGCAAGCATCCTTGGTGTGCTCCAGGCAGGAGATGTAAGCGTGCGGTGTCGCAGTGTAACGCTCTGTCACGTTCCCGGTGTGCTCTGCAGTTTATAAACACTCATCAAAGGGATTTTTGATGAAATACAGGTTTCCTCTGTTTACAGTCTTCATGCACCGGGAAAATCACGAGGTGGATATCTTGGAGGGTGAGCAGGTGAAGTATCTCTAAGATGAAAAGATTAAATTAGAAACATATTTGTGGATAAACAAAGGCCATTGTACTGCATGTGTTATCACCAGGTGAGAAATCCTGTGGGAACCAGCAGTAAAGACGACCCCGGGAGCGCGACTGGAGCTAGAGAGAAATCTGGCAGCTGGCACGTTGGAGTCAGCCCTTTGGGCACTGGCTTTGCTCCTTGTGTCCTGGCGCATCCTGTCGATGAGGAATCGGATGATAACTTCCAGCCTGCCACAAAGAATGAAGCTACGAACAGGAAAAACAAAAAAAGAAATGTGTGCCTTGCAGTGGGTGTGCCGTGGATTTGTGTACAGCGCCTGCACGGAGTTAAGCCCCGATTCAACACACGAAGCAGGTTTAGCTATTTGTACGCAGCATGTATGAAGGATAAAGCCGTATTTCTGTGCATAGGTATCCGTGTATGGGCGGCACAGGTGGGAATTTTCCAGGAATTTGGTAATCATCTTCTCACCGAGATTAAAAATAGCATCCAGAGTCGCCTCATCACTTTCCAACAGAGGCATTTTGAGCAAATGACTTTATTGTGCAAGTCTGCGTTAGCACCGCGTCCTTCGGCTCACGTCTGAGCGCGGCGTTGGGTAACGTGTGCTGTGGGTGCCTGGCTGACTTACTGGGAATTAGAAGGGAATTGGAAACCGTGCGAGGAAAGCTGAGGTCTGTGAAGTGTCGGTGACTGGTGCGCGCTGGAAGCCTCGGCGTGCTGGTCATAAGCATTAGCCCCCAAAATGCAGTGAGGGCTTTATTTGGAAAAAGTAACCTAGTAGAAGCTTTTATGGGAAAGCTCAAACATTTATTGGTCTAGCATCTACCTTGAGGACCGGTTCTGGGATGGCTGCAGTAAAAATGCTTAAAGAATAAGCAAAGCGTGTTTCCCAAAGCGGAGCTTTTCCGCGGAGGGTTTTGTCCCACGCCCGGGAGCTCAGCAGGGTTTCCCCAAGGCTGCGACCCTCTCGGTACCGCACGGCCGGCTCGGCGTGCCTGGCTGTGGGTCTTTGATCCCAGATTTCGGGAAGGAGAACAAATGAAGCACTGCTGGGATGGGGTGAGGGCAGCTGTGTCCACGCTGGTCCTTAATGTTGCTTATGTTGAGAGGAGCATCCCGAGGCTGTGGGGTTAAACCCGTGCGGAATGAGTGAGGACACTTTATGGTTGTAAAAATTAGTTTACTTAACCAAAGAGCTGGTGGCTTTGTAGCATCTTGGGTCACTGGGTGAACTCCGCTTGCCTGCTACGGGAGCTATTAGTGTGGCAATAAATTCTTGTAGAAAAAAAAATGATGGAGACGGATGGGCACGTGTCCGAATTCCCAACGCACCTTCGTTGGTTTAGGACAAAATAACACCTACTGTGACCGGGTCGCAGTCATGAGTTCTGGTTCTGCGAGAGGCAGGGGAGTCTCGTCGCAGCACTGTTGTGGTGGCATTTAGGACGCCGTTGCCCGTGCCCTCGCGCGAGGAGCCGTGCACCGCAGCTCGGCGTTTCAGCAAACCCGTGCGCAGCGCTTGAGGCCGTTTCCCCGCTTGCAGCAACTCTTCATTTATATTTCATGCCAAGTTGCCTGGCGGGGCGTGCGCACTACATGAACACTAATGTATTGTTCGGTTTGACATCTGTAGTGCTGTAAAATGTCCGTCTCGAGCGGGGAGGATGAGGAGGAGGGAGCGGGAGCTTGCCGGCGGGGGCTACCCAGGCGAGACGCGTGGCCACGTTCAGGATTAGGACCCAGCAAGGGCAGCCGGTGCCCATCAAGGATGGGTTTTCTAGGACAGGAACAGAGGGAGCACAGCCAGAGGTGTTTGCTCAGTGGCCACGTGTGATCCTTCAGTCCGATCCCAGTGCCTCATACTTGGCAAATACTTGGAGCCTAACACTTGAACCCTGAAAGGCTGTGGAAGAAAAAAAAAAAAAACAAACTTCAGAAAGGATACATGAGAATGGGACTGGTGAAACAGCAGTTATTGGGGCTGGTAGTTTGAAGAAGCATAATTTTTAGGCATTTTAAAAATAATTTTAAATAATTTTAATTTAAAATAATTTTAAAATAATTCTCGTGATGTGCATGTGTGTATGTGCGTGCTTGTGTGTCAGGCGTTTTTCCTGACTCTTTTCCTGACTCAACCCAGGCAGACGTGCTGTAAGGAGCCTTAGGGGTCAGCTATAACACCGTTAGAGACACGGCAGCCTTGCCGTACGAAGTATTTCTCATTATGGCTAGAAAGTCACACGTCTGTGGTTTGCTTTGGCTTCCCGTACGCCGCCTCTGCTGGGTTGCAGCGGTGCCTGCAGTAGTTAGACCTGTAAATATTTCCAGCGTAAACCAAAGTTTATAGCTTGCCTTTAAAAATTCACTTGGGGTTGAAGCTTGGCCTTTTCCTGTGTTTACATTTTTACGTGTAACAAACTTTCAGATAAATGGCTTTCGCTTTTCGTCAGGTACTTGAATGCGGAAAAGAGGGACGCGAACAATTTGCAATTTTTTAAAACCTGCTTATCACGTATCTACTCCCCTCTGGGCAGCACGGAGCAAGCTGCCGAGACCTGCGCCCGCTGGGAGGCTGGGAGGCCTGTCAGGCGGAGAAGGGAGCCTGGCTACCTACGGGAAAAATTAAAAATAAGCACGAAAGGCGACTTTTGCTTAAGTGAACTCTTGAGCACCTGGTCAGTGAGTTCACGTCTGCTCCAGAAGCAGAGGAGTTTTGTCTGGGACATGGTTTTGCTAGGAGGCCTTGTGCTGACATCCGTCGGAGACATAAAACCTGGGACTGGGACGGGGGCCAGGCTTTTTATCCCTGAGTTCATTTATTTTTCTTGGTTTATTCAGCCCTTAATATTATTCAAATGAAGATTTTGTCTCTAGCCCAACATAAATCAGGGAAGCTGCCAACCTGCGCGGTTTGTTTCCTAGGACTAAAACGCGGTGGCCGCGCGGGTTTAATTTGCTTTTAGTTTATATTTGTTGTCTGTTTTAAATGCCTGTCGACTTAAGCAGGAGCCGAAGGGTGGGCTGGGGCAGGCAAGCAGCCCCTCTGCCGCGCTCGTGGGTGCCCGTGCGAGGGGCGCGGGGCGAGCGTGCGTCCCCTTGTCCCAGCCTGCGAGCGACGGTCAAAATGGAGGGGATGGATGCAACCGGCCAGCCGCCCTCCGTGCAAAATAGTCTATTCTCATGTTTTAAGTGGAATTTCTTGTATTTCAGCTTGGGCCCACCATCTGCGTTGCTGTATTTTTATTCTGGTTTTGGGGGTCTTTTATGCATATGTTTGTGGGCTGATGGTGTTTGGATTTTGCCGTGTGTTTTCCCGTGGGCGCTTTAAAATGGAATAGTTCAAATATCAGTAGGCATCAGCATAAGGAACTCCCTCTGAATAAATTAAATGTATTTATATCCCTATGTATATAGGGGGAAAGGTGCGTTCATGTATATGAATCTGCTCAAGCTTTCACCGACTTCAGGCTTTTTTAGTTGTGCTACCTTACAGATCTAGCTGTGTGATTCTAACCTTCACTGTGATATGTATTCTTAAAATGGTGGGTTGAGAAAGGGAGCGCCTTCTTCTTTCGTTTAACGTACGCTCATGTGAAAAATAAAAGCTCTTTTGTGGTTTAGAAACATTCGTACGGATTTCTGATGGAAATAGCTGTGTTTTTCCTTCCTATATAGGCATTCAGTAGCGCGATAACGCAAGGGCATGAGAGGAGAAGAAGGTGCACATGATAACACAAACCCCACTTTTTGTTGGTTTTGTCATCTAATTCCAAAGCGCTTCTTCCACTGTCTTTTTGCAGGGAAGAAGCTTCAGTGACGTTGGAGTATATTTTTTGCCAAACGCCTTTAGCGCAGGCCCTAGCACTAAATGGAAGAGTTTCTGGGCAGCACCTTGCCCTTGAATGTGTGGGGATGGCGATGCCCGCCCGGCTGGCCTGGCCTTCGCCATTTCACCCATCCCTGCCGAAAAAGCGGGATTGCTGCTTCCCCCGGCTTTCACCAGGGAAGTTTCCCACTTGTGCACATGTGCATGGCCGGTGTGAAGAGTGATGAGGAGCTTGCACGATCGCTCCCCCTCTTCTTTCCCGTTGTTTCTGGATAAGGGAATTGTCGCTCTGTTGCTGTTGAAGCTCCGCATTGCCGCTCTTTGAACCCCGTGGGCTTGCCCGACATCAGCTGTGCATTTTTGCTGGGAGAAGACTTGGTTTTTGTATTGAAGAAGCGCATGTGGGATAATCTGTGGTCATCAGCTGCTTTTAAAATTGCATTAGAGGAAATTTATCTGCTTCTTTAGTATTCCATCGACAGCTTGCAGCTTTTCCCCAAGGAGGTTGACTTTGCAGACTGTGACCAGGTCCTCGCTTCAGGTGGTGGAGAAGCGAGGAGTCCTCCGTGCAGGAGGGGAGATCGGGGGCATTGCATTCCACCCACCCTTTGCAAATCACTGCTCTCGTCCTCAGGGGTGTAATATAAATGTTCGGTAGGGGTAGCATCCCTCTCACCGCGTCAGCCTGTTGGCTGGGTCGTCATGGTTGACTCCTGCCCAAGTCATCCCCTCACCTCCTCAGCTTTTCCTGCAGGGTGCTTGGGGCTGATATCTCCTCCTCTTGAAATCACAGAATCACAGAATGGCAAGGGTTGGAAGGGACCTTGGGAGATCACCCAGTGCCACCCCCCTGCTCAAGCAGGGTCTCCTAGAGCATGTTACACAGGACTTCATCCAGGGGGGCTTTGAATATCTCCAGAGAAGGAGACTCCACAACCTCCCTGGGCAGCCTGGGCCAGGGCTCGAGCACCCTCACAGTCAAGAAGTTCTTCCTCCCGTTCAACTGGAACCTCTTCTGCTTCAGTTTGTGTCCATGGCCCCTTGTCCTGGTTCTGGACACCACTGAGAAGAGTCTGGCTCCGTCCTCATGACCCCCACCCTTGAGATATTTGTAGGTGTTGATGAGGTCCCCTCTCAGCCTTCTCTTCTCCAGGCTGAACAAGCCCAGCTCCCTCAGCCTTTCCTCCTCGTAGGGGAGATGCTCCAGTCCCCCCATCATCCTTGTTGCCCTCCTCTGGACTCTCTCCAGGAGTTCCTCGTCTTTCTTGAACCGGGGAGCCCAGAGCTGGACCCAGTGCTCCAGGTGGAGTCTCCCCAGGGCAGAGCAGAGGGGGAGGAGAACCTCCCTCGCCCTGCTGGCCACGCTGCTCTTGATGCACCCCAGGGTGCCATTGGCCTTCTTGGCCACCAGGGCACCCTGCTGGCTCATGGTCAAGGGGCTGTCACGCAGCACCGCTTCATTTTGAAGATGAGATTTACACCTTTGGAAAGAACGTGGCCTTTGAACCAACCGTTCTTTGCAGCTGCTTTCACGCTGACGTTCTGCAGTCGTCTTGCGTGCGCGGATGGCAGATGTTTTTTGGCAGCTGCTGATAGGTGTCGCTGCCCTTAATTTTAATTTTTCTTTTCAACACAGTGATTGATGAACAGCAGTTCGGTTACACAGGTAGCTCTGCAACGTTTGCTCTTACTTCCGTAGGGTTTGTAGCGAACAACGTCACAAGGGGATGGGATCCTCTGATTTACAGTAAAGCTTTCTTTTCAATGAGATCTGGATAAAAGTTTAAGAAAACAACCCAGACCCATCAGCATGTTTGGGATAACTATTGAGATGCTCAGGCTCCACACCTCTGTACTGCTGCGTGCCAGTGGAGGGTCGGAAAAAATGTAAAATTTGCTGAAAACCCCTGTCTGCGTGTCTTCCACTGTTTCCCCATCCCGCAGCATCCAGCAGCCGGGATGGGTGCCCCGCGGCCAGGACACCTCTTGCCCCGAGTGGCCGGGATCATGCGGGCTGACCACAATCCCTGCAAGTCTGAGCACAGCCTTCGGCGTATATTTTTTGGTTCTTCGGTAGGCATTTTCTCAGACATTTCACCAAAACAGCTTTAAGTTTGGATTCTGTGGTTTGCCTTATCAGTAGCGAGTGCCTTTGAATGATTTAATAAAGCCACGGGGCTCGCTTGGAGCAGTCTCCCAGGCCGGGTGAGTCAGCGGTGAGTTGGGGCTTTGAAGCTTTTGTAGCGTGAAACTATTTTTCAGTGGTGAATTAATGAGGTCTCAGCTTTTCCAAAATGTGAAACGCATTAAGCCCAGTCTGAATTTTTGAAAGGAGCAAACAGCTCTGTGGTAGCAGCAGTCAGTCCTTGCCCACCAAAACCCCGAGAGATTGCCCAGGTGAAATTCCAGCAGCGGCGTCAGGGATGTCGTGACAGCCCAGCGAGACCCCACTCGCCGCGTGCTCCCACATGGAGGTGGGGGGGTTTTCACCCAGGACACAGGGGCCATGGCTGTGTCTGCGCCGGGATGAGCCTGGAGTGGGAGAAGGGGAAATGCCGGGATTCCCACTTGCACCTGCAGCTTCGTGCACGGCAGCGGCGTTAAACACCTCCGTGTCGGTGCTTTCATCTGTGCAACGCCCATGCCAGTGTTTATAGTGTGGGGATTAACCTCTGTGAAGAGCTTTTGAAGTTAAATGCTAATTTATTATAAATATGCAAATGTCGATGCTGATAAAACAGAGCAGAGAAGCAAAGTGGAAAGCAACATGTGGAAGCTGAGAGGAGGGGTGATGAGTGTGGCCAGACGTGGAGGGGCTCGGGAAGGCGATGGAGAACCGCCGTGACGGTCGACCACAGGCATCGAAACAAGCCTCTTGGCACCCGAGTGCCAGCCTTGCCCGTGGACATCGTCCACCCCGCTGTGTGGGGCAGGGACCCCTCGGCTCTCGCGCTGGGAATGTCTCCGGGCCGTGCTCCGTCAGGATTCAGGGCTGATGTGCTGCCAGCAGAACTGCTGCTAGCGGGGCCATGTGTCTGCAAATGCCCGGGAGGTGTCTGACCTCCCAAGGAGCATCTACCCTTCCCTGCCGCTGGATTTCTGGATGGCTTAGTCCTTCCTTGTCTGCTGGGCAGCCCCAGGTACTCACAGCAGTTTTCTGGATCCCAGCTTTCCCCTTCACTGTCTAAAGTAGACCTTGCTGGACGACCTCCTCAGGCCCACCGAGACGTACCTGGGGAATCATGGATCTAGAGTTAAAGAATTTGCCTTGGTTTTTTTCCAATCATGTTTCTGAGGGTGAGCTCTGTGTGAGCGTGTCCCCACCACAGCCCCAGGCCGTGGTGACCCCCCCCTTGTGCCGTGTCCTCTGAGCAGGGACGCCGCAGCCCTCGGCAAGTCACCCCGTGCTGGCCAGCCTGACCCTTCGCAGGGCTCTCCCTGCAGAGCCAGGGTGTGTTTAGGAGGAGAAAGGACTCATGCAGCGAGAGCATTCGTATTTTTAGACCAAAGACCAGTTTAATAAAAAAAAAACAAAAAAAGAAGAAGGAGCATTAGAACAATAAGTACATTTAATTTTAGCCTAGTTTGGATTCCTCATAAAGTCAACTAACTTTGAGATTGCTTTACTTGCTTCCAGCTTTCCTAAATAAACACACCGTAGCAGGACTGAGAAGTTAAGTAGCACAGAAAATTGCAAAAAGTTAAATTTTAATATTGTAGAAGAATATTAAGGACTGTTTCACGGGCCAGGTCCTGGAATTAGATTTTAATGCTGCACAAAAATATCAAGGGTTGTTTTAGTAGGCAGCTACTGAAGTTAGCAATCGACTTTTTTTCTTCCCCTCGCGGAAAGGGTCACTTAGGGGCAGGGTGAGGGGTGGGCTGGGGGGATTCCTCTGGGCAGTGCTGCGAGCTGACCTTCTCCAGCGATGACAAGTGAGGTGAGTTTGGGGCCGGGGTCTAGTTCTTAGAGTTTTACCCTAGGCTAAACAGACCTGATCGCCACCGACCTCCTGTGTTGCGGCGTCGGGCGATCTGGCCAGCAGGTGTTGCACCTGGGGAGTGTTTCGAGGTGAAGAATGCCGTACCAAGGCTTTGGATGTTGTAGACCTGCAGTAGACCTCAGGTCAGGAGTAACTTGAGCGAGTGGGATGAGTAAGTTGGTCTCACTTGTGATGGCTTTATGGCCCCGAGTCAACATCAGCCAGCCACTGTCTCCCCTGGAGTTGGGTGTCCCAGCAGAGGACAAGAGCGCAGTAGATGGAGTCGTCCTTCGTCGCTCAAGCCTCAAAGCAGGACGAGCACAAACCCCTGGCTTGCCACTGCTGCCCGTGTGTCCTCTGTTCAGTAAAGATGATGTCTCTCGGTGACGTTATAAACTGGTTTCTTTTCACGCTGATTAAATTTAGAAAATGTGACGGAACATTTACAAACTCAAAAGTCGTGCCTATCTGACAGCGAAGGGTGACCGTGTCAATGCCTTTATGAATACACACGAACGGATCTGCACTGCATGTTATGTTGCTTTCCATTCTCTTTTTATTATTTTTGGAATTTGGCTACTTTTGGATCCTGGTTTCTGGGAAGACATAGGCACCTCGCAGTGCCAAGAAGCAAACCTGGATCCACTCAGGAGCCGGTGTTCCGTTCTCAGGCGTGCTCCAGCTAGGGAAGGGGGCTGCTCCGTCTCCGTTTCACGAAGGTGGGAGGTATGGATTTGACTTAAGAACCAATTTTGGATCTCCTTTGTAAGAATTCACTAGATATTAATAAAAGTTTAAAATAGTTCAGGCTGTGCCTTAAACCAGCCCTGACTGTAATGCAGAAAAAATTAAGATTGTAGCTCATCATGGTGGAGACAGTGGAGATAAAACCAGGAAAGCTGGAGGCAAAATGCGGTAGACAGGGCTGTTATGAAACTCTGCAAGGAGTTGAGAAGTTTAACCGATGAGCTGGAGAATAAGCTCAGATTAGGAAATTCCAGGTGAGGATAGGGGGTCCGTGAAGTCTGCAATTGCTGGGGTAACGAGCAGAGCTTTGATGTAAATCTGAACCCAATTTACAAGGGCCAAGAATATTTTTTTTAATGTATTAAAGCCTGGATCTTTTTCATCGATGCTGTTGTGAAGCCAAAAACTACCCAGGTTTGTTTTTCTGTCTCTCTGGTAGTAGTGCAAGTCAGGAGTAAGGGCAGGAGGGGAAAGCGAGCTGGGAATTAGGTCTCAGGAATATAAACTCCTCTGCCGGGTCTCATAGAGGAGCGGGTATCAACCTGCACCCTCCCTGCCGCCCTGGAGACGCTGTAGTTGCACATTTTGGGATACCTTTATTTTGTTTAAAGTTAACAGTGCCGTTATGGAAGCGGAAAGTTTAACTCTTTGCTGGAAGGGCTTTTAAATTCCACCTTCCTCCAGCTCTGAAGTTGGCAGCATTAGCTGGCTCGCCTTGCCCTGCCAGGCTGGGCTTTGCTGCCGTACCAGCGCCCGGAGCAACGCAGGGCTGGCTTTTTCCATCACCATCCATCGGATAGGGGTAAGCTGGTGGAAACATCTCATATTCTAGGGGTACACGTGCTCCAGTTGTCTTACTAACGCGTGCAGCGCCGGTCGTGGGAACAAATGGATCAGGAGGGCTCTGTCGTGTTTATTGCTAGCGCATTAATGCTATGATTCATAAATAAAAGGGATTTAGACTTTAACGATGATAATAAGAAAGAGCAACAGCCTAATGCTATTAATTAGCAACGGTTATGCTTTTGAGTCAATCAAGTTGCTGCTACTCTTGTTTTCCAAAACATTGAGCCTTTTCATTCGTATTAAAATGAGGAATAAGTTAGAAAAAATACACCTCAGTCATCCCACAACCAGCATCCAGCATGCGGTGTGACCTGGTCCGGCAGTTCAACCTGTAGCTATGTGCTGGTCCTTTCCTTAGTGAAACCACAAGTGCTGCTGAACTTGCTATTTCTGTATAGTTCTGCTATTCTGTAATGCAAATAAACTCAGCCAGTTGGGCGCTTTACCCCTCTGCAGCGCGTGGGCTGCTATTTCAGCGTGTTCTCTGCAGAATGCTGATAATCATAGAATCATAGAATCATCTAGATTGGAAAAACCCTTTAAGATCATCAAGTCCAACCATTAGCCTAACCCTGCCATCCCACAATACGTGGTGCTGCGGGAGTGCTTTGCCCTGGGGCCACCACGTGTGGCCACCAGCGGTACCGTGGGCTGAGCCAGTGCCCCCTGTTTCCATGGAAGGGGATGGGGTGCAGATCCCCACGGGCCAGCTTCGAGGCCAAGGGCGAAGCCGAGCGCTGTGGCGGTGGTACCCAACTCTTGCAAATCGGTCTAGAAAAATAGATTTTAGTGCCAAAAAGTGGAAGCGGAGGCTACGCAGTTTCCATAGTAAATTCAGATGCTTTGTCAACTCAAAACCTAATCTGAAACCGCTTTTCTATGGAGTCTTCTGGAGGACAGAGGTAAGGAGGTTACAGCTGGCAAGCCAGCCGGCCAGAGCATGGGCTTCATTCAGTTTTGAACAGGGCAGCAAAGTGCAACACAGAGCTTTTACCTTGAAAAAGTGAGGCGTTCGGCTCTCGGTGACGAAGCCGTGTTTACAGCCACTCTCTTTTTGGGGGTGGCGTGTGATGGGATGCCCGCGCTTGCGTCCTGCTTTCCTCCGGCTGCTCGCAGCCAGAAGATAATGCTGCTGCGTGGGAAACGGCGCTTTCCTGCCCTGGGCTGGACCACTGCTCTCGCTGTCACGCTGAGACGGGTGAAATCATCGCCTCAGGATGAGGCTAAATCTCAACGTGTCCTGGTACGCAGCGCCGTTACCGAGTCATCTGGCCCCGTGCTTCGGAGACGCTGTTGGGGCTGCAAGTTTGGACGGAGCTGGGCTTTGTTTCATAGGTTAAAAATAAATATATTTCCTTGATGCGCCGTTGGTTTTATTTTTAACTCCTAAGCAATTTAGTAGGTCTGCTAGTATTTCCCCCAGTTTTCCATCTGCTACTGTGATTAAGTTCTGGCTTTATAATGCCAACCCGGAGCAAACAGAATGGAAACCTTACCTATATTATTTGGCACGTAGCAGTAGACATGAATAACTTTGGAATTTGTGGGGAAAAAGAGAAGTTATGTGGTTTTGGAGCCAGGATGTGATTGGAAGCCAGCCCTTGCAGACAGCACGATGTTGTGTAGGATCTAGCTGCAGTTACTTCTGAGTGCCGTGCTCCGGATTTGTGTTTGTAGGTGTTTGAGGAGTCGGAGGCTGTAAAGCGGCGGTGCACACCGATTTCCCGTTGCCTCGCAGACGTCGAGGCAGGATGACGTGCTGCAGGTTCACATTTTTTCCTTCTCCTCTCTTCAGCCCTAGAAGCGGTGTTGACGTAGTGGAAATTTGCAGTATGGTGAGGAAGGTGGGACTGATTCCATAAGGCTGTGAATCTGGGGGAGGAAGGAGCAGAGCAAAGCTGCTCAGCTCACCTGGGCGCAGATGCTCGGCCAGGACTGGTGGGCATCTGCGTTCTCCTGGGGGCTGCGTGACTGGGCCAGCGGCAGGGTGCAAGAGGCAAAAGCCCAAATGCAGAGAGTTGTATCGTGGCTACTAGACAGTCCAGCGTGGGAACTGGGACTCGAGGAGGTTGTGTCGTGGCTACTAGGTGGTCCAGCGTGGGAGCTGGGACACAGGGAGGCTGTATGTGGCTACTAGGTGGTCCAGCATGGGAGCTGGGACTCGGGAGGTTGTGTCGTGGCTACTAGGTGGTCCAGTGTGGGAGCTGGGACGAGCTGGGACTCAGGGAGGTTGTGTCGTGGCTACTAGACAGCCCAGCGTGGGAGCTGGGACTCAGGGAGGTTGTGTCGTGGCTACTAGACAGTCCAGCGTGGGAGCTGGGGCACAGGGAGGTTGCGTCGTGGCTACTAGGCGGTCCAGTGTGGGAACTGGGGCTGCTTCAACTGCTGTTGCCACTAAAAGAAATGGTCTTTTATGGCCCAAGGTGGGATCCTCGTGGAAGATGGGTATGTGGTATAAAGGTGCTGTTCTTCTTCCTGAGCTGACTAAAGTCTGCTCTGCTGGCAAAGGGCCTCCAGCTGTGTAAGTGCTGGTGGTGACACGGGGCACGGTAAGGGACGACCTGGCTGGGGACACAGGCAGGAGCTGAGAGTGGGGCCATCCCTTCTGGCAAGAGCAGGGGGTTAGATTGTGTCAAGAGTGGAATAGTTACGCTATCAAAAGCCCTCAAAGCATCAACTCTAATTAGGGTAAAGATGGAAAGAGAAATCACAGGTCATAGATCCATAGTTAAGTAAAAAATGCTGCTATGTGTGAAGCCCATAGTCGTAAGGGCTGGAAGTGGCCAGGAGACATTTGTGAGTCATTTTGCTGATCCACAGAGAACAACAAATCCAGACTACAAATGCATCTGGTTAGTCATGGCTAGAGTCAAAGCCATTGCAACCCGTAAGGTCAAGCCAGCCAATTCAGTAGCCGCCTTTGCCGTACTTACTGATGCAACAGCTAAAGGTTATGCAATTAGCTATCGTACACTTGGATTTCAGAAAGCCAACTGGTATGGTGCCATGCATAAACATAAAGAAAATATATTGCTTCCCATTTAAGTAAAACTATCATGGTTTAGAAACTAGTTTTCCGGCAGGGAGCGGTTGTTAACAGTAAGACCAGCTGAAGAACAGCATTAATCCAGGTTTTAGAGAGGGTATGATCTACTTTGTACAAAGAACCAAGGGTTATTTGGTGCAGCCACTGAGAGCCTTGATGTGAGTTTCTACGTGGAGCAGGGCCAGAGGTGCTGGGGCATCGGCGTGAAGGCTGCGGGGGAGCGGAGCCGAAGGACAGGGAGCTCCGGGGGATCAGGGGGTCCGATTCAGCAGACATCTCGTAGGTGGGGAGAAGGGCCTGCGTGGTGCAGAAAGAAACTGCCCAACAAGCGGGGAGCCTCGGGTGGTGAGTGAGAACGTCTTGCGATAATTTCCAGGGAATGAGTGCAATTTGATCCAGTTGCTAAGAAAGCCGTTCAAACTGATTTATGTATAAAACATAAAAGTTAATGTCAAACTGACGCTGCCAGCGTGAAAAGCCCTGGTCCAAGTGCATTGCCTCCTGGTCCAAGTGGATTCCCTCCTTACCAGGTGAGTGATGAGGCCGGAGGGGCAGCAGACAGCAGAAGTACCAGTTTCCTTCCCAGTTCCCTCCAGAAGAGATGAAGGCTGGAGGGGCTGCTGGGCTGTCCATAGCGTGGTAATGGACTTGCACACAAGCAGGTTTCAAAACGGCTTTAAATCTCTCGTTGAGAAGGGAGTAGGTGCAAATCACCCCCTGCTTCCACGCAGGGATCTGAACCTGGTTTCACACAATGTATTCATAAAGAATTTTCCCGGTCGGACCAGGGCAGGGGGGTATCTGAAGTGAATTGCAGGAATTGTTGAAATCCATGACAAGGTTGTGTGCAGCAGAACGACGTGGAACGAAGGAGTTCACGTTTCAGAATGAGATCAGATTGAATTCATTTCGAAATGAGATCACTGGAGCCTGCTGCCTGGGTCTTGTTTTCCCTGTTCCAGGCTTCCATCCGTGCTGAACTCTTGCCATGACTGAATTCTGCAAAGGTTTCCAGGCAGGTTTCTTGTCTGAGTGCCAGCCTGGTTGGGTAAGCTGATTAGATATAAGAAGATCAGAGTTTGACAAGGGGTGTATTGCAGGTAAACAGTGAAGCTTTTCCTACAGCTGAGATTTAGCACAGCTATGAAATATGTTTGCATCCTCAGAGGTAAGGAATGGTGCTTGAAGAAGCCCCAGGAAAAATACCAAGAAGCGCATTAAAATGATAAGTAGAACTGATAAGGTGCATGGTGAGAGACGGAGAGGAGAACCAAGCACAGATATGATCATAGCCTATTAAATACTGTCAACATGACAGCACAGATGAGCAAAAGGAAGAGTATTTGCTATCTGATGGAAAACAAGCTTTAGGAAGAGCAGTCATCGCAGCAGCCGGGCGGTGGAGGGGATCCCCAGGAGTGGGCGATGCTCGTCAGCCGGGATGGAGGGAGATGAGGTCTTGTGGGACGATAGCAAATACACCTGCAACGTGCAGACGGTGCCATCGGCTGGCCACCCACGCTGCCCTCGCCTCCCTCGGTGGTCCTGCGTGGACCAGGAGGTACAAGCGCACCAGCAGGGTCCCTTGGGGGTCCACGGTATTCCCGGTAAGGAGAGGCATTTGCTCTCACACCAAAGACATGGAAGGACGGTGTTCAGGGCATGCATTGCTGTTCCTGCCGGTGCTCCCATGCTCTCAGGGCGGGCACAGGCTGGAAGGTGATGGCTGCATCTCCCCAGCGTGCCTGGGGACGCCCTGGCCGAGGGGAACCCTTGTGCCGAGCCTCGCGCGGGGCTGCTCCCCCCGGGCGCCGGGAAGGGGGGTGGCTGCAGCAGCCTCCGCTCCTCCGCCCTGCCGCCTCGCAGCTATCGCTGCCCGCGGGCAGGAATGCCACATCTGCTCCTGGATCACGCCCGAGCCCTCCTGGTTTCCAGCCCGAGCTGCAGGAGTAAACCTAGGGAAACAGAAATCTGAAATGGTGGCGGTGAGGGAGCTGAGCTGGGCTGGGAGCAGGCTGGCAGCCGGGCTGCGAGCTAGCAAGGCAGCCAAGGCGTGAAAGCCCTGGGGTAGGGGTAGGGGTGTAGGTGTATTCCTGCGTCGTACCCAAGCGCTGGAATACGAGCGGGGAAAGCCGTGTCTTTGCGATGGGGACATAGTGCACAGCCACCCAAACACGTGTTGGAAAGCTTCGCCGTTGATGGCCGGCTGCTGCCAGTTAGCTTCTCGGCCCCTCATCCCCCAAAGCTCGCTCGGGTGGTGCGGTGCCCGCTGTCTGTACACACCGTGGCACGGAGATGGGCCCTTGGGACCTGCGGTCCCTGTTCAGGGCTGGGACCTGGAATCATCAGGGCAGGGGTCCCCATGCCTCTGGATCTCTTCCGTACCTGGAGCCGAGTGCATTCCTGACCGATGTACTTCAAAAATACCGATTCCTGATGCATGGCAACTCAACATACGCGTTGAAATTCCTTAATTATCACTCCATCTCGTATGCAGGATGTCCTGCGTGTCTGCTTGCATTCAGGTGTGGCTGCCGCGGCGGCGTTACCACCCTGGGTCTCAGCCGGCTCTTTGTAGGACTCACTTAAATTTTGGTTTCATAGCGTGCCATGCAGGGTGGGCAGGCTGGGGGGTCAGCAGGCTGGGCTGATCCTGCCAGATGCTCTTGATGGTGTTTGTGGCTGCTTGGGCTGTCCGTGTCCCTCCTCGTCCCTTACCTGGGAAAGGGTTTGTGTGAGGAAACGGAGGGGGTCCAGTCCCAGGCTGTGCTAGCCCGGCTGTAGCACAGTGCGGGTCCGGGAGTGTCCCTGAGGATCCCCGGGACAGCCAGCTTTTAATAAACCTCTACAGCTGCCTACTGCGGAGGTTGTGAAGATGTGCGCTTCTAGAGCGGAGAGTTTCAGTGCCTAAGTGCCCATTTATTGATTACTGCTTCGCTGCAGGCATATTTAACAGCCTTTGGTTCTGGTCTCTTTTAGGACAGGGTTTGGTGGTGGGATGGCACCCATCGTGCCATTGGAACGGTTGGGCTTGGTGAGCTTAAAGGGCTTTTCCAACCTCAAAGATTCTGTGATTCTCTTTTTGTGCCTTCCACAGCCTTTTTAAAATTAAACCTGGAAGGGTGTTGCCTGCCAGCGCTGCAGACGTGCGGAGCACCGGCCCGACCCGGTGTGCAGTGCCGCAGGGCCCGGCCGGCACTTCGCTCCCTCCCCAGCAGCAGTCCGGGATGGACCACCAGGGGCTTGTGCTCCTGCAGGGTTAACCAGGGACAATTCGGCAGGTCTGGGAATGTGAGCTGGAGACCCAGAAGTGCTGGAGACCAAGAGGTGCTTACCAGGTTTATCATTCAGCCACTTCACCATGCTGCCCGCTGCTGGGCTGATAGGGAGGCTCTCCAGACTCCGTGTTTGTGAAGCTCTCGAGGTGCTCCTGGGTTCTCCGGGGGGGTAAGCACGACAGTTATGCTGCATATTTCAAGACACGGCTCTTGGGAAAACTGCCTTGGGAGCGAGTAGCCGGCCTGTGCCGCCCTACCCCAGACAACTGCCCGTGGAAAGGTATCTCAGCTGACATCAGAGGAGCAGCAAATGATAGGCATCTTCTAATCGCTGCCTCTCCTTGCCTTCTGACTCGGTGCTGCAGGTTGTCATTCCCAGTCTCGGGATCGTTATCTTGGTGTGCACGAGTAGCACGACGTCAGTGGGCAGCAGCAGTCCTACCTGTGGGATCTGTATTAGCCAGATAAGGTTGCGTGTGGTGACATTTAAAAACCCAAATGGCATCTCACTGCTGAAATAAAATGAAATGGCATTTCAAGCTCTTGGTTGGAGAGAACTGGCCTTCTGTGGTCCCCAGCCCGAAGCTGGAGCATGCATTTCCTTTAGGAGCGTGCTCGAGCTGGGGCAGGTGAAGGCAGGAGGGGATGGGGTGCCCCACAGGGACTGATCATCGTGGTGGAAGGTGGCTGCAGTGCTCCATGGGGACCTGTCAGGGTGGAAGGTGGCTGCGGTGCTTCATGGGGACCTATCAGGGTGGAAGGTGGCTGTGGTGCCCCATGGGGACCTGTTGGGGGAAGGTGGCTGGTGCCATGGGGACCCATTGGGTGGAAGGTGGGGGTGCCATGGCTGCGTGGGGAAGCCTCGTCCTCTCCTCCGAACGGGGGTGGCTGTGGCTGAGCTCTAGTCACTCGCCTCCTCCTGTGTCCCAGCATGGCCCAGCACCAGTGCTGTGTGATTCACTGGCGCTTTTGGGGCTAAAGATGACATTTAGAGGGAATGTTTCTGAATAACCCTGTCAACATAAAACAATTAAAGCAACCGCAGCCCTGTTGCCTTGGTTTGCTCGTGTCTGACTCCGCCTGAGCCCGAGCCCTCTGTGGTCCCTCACATTTGCTTTCTCTTTCTCCACAGAATGCGATGAACTTGCCGCCCGACAAAGCCCGGCTACTGCGGCAGTACGACAACGAGAAGAAGTGGGAGCTCATCTGTGACCAGGTAGGGGTGGCCGGGAGGGATTTTGGCAGACATCCCATTGAGAGCACAAACTGGGTTTCACCAGCAGTGTCCCCAGGCTTAGAAAGGGACCTTGCAGAGGACAAGTGTTTGAGTGGATTCAAACGCTCATTTCTTTGGCCTTAGGCACCTTCATTGGTACCAACTCCTAGGAGTCTTGTAACAAGAATTCCCTTTTTTGCCACAAAGCGGTATTTCTTTCCCTTGTGATGCTACCATCACCCCTGTGCCTGTTCCCTCTGGGTGGTGAATGCTGCTCATTTTGCCTGGCACGGACTGGAGGAGACTGACCTTCGGTCACCTCTTGGTGGGTGCTTTTGAGTTTGGTCTGTCTTGACCTGGTAACACGAAGGAATGGTCTCGATCCAGCCGGTATTTGGCTTTCCACACCACGAGCCGTTGTCGCAGTCGCTGTCGCCTTCGGGGAGATGCGGTGGTGGTACAGCCTGAACTCCTCTTCGCCTCCAGAGGCTGAACAACCACCCCGGGTTGAGCAGCACCATACGCTGAGGCATCGTGTGTGTATGAGCTCCGCTGCGGCGTGCCGACTTGGCAGCAATCCGGAACAATTAACAGGTTGGCTCTGCCATGGCAAATGAACAGAAACGGCATCACGGCGAGAAAGCGAAGCCTGCAAAAGGTGGGATGTGCATTTGTGAGCCAACAGCAATATCAGGTTCTGCCATAAACTGCAAAAGTAATCGCTAATGAAAATAATTGATCCAGGGCTGAGAAAGTAGGATGTTTCCTTGCAATGTAAACACAGCGGTACCAGGACGAGCATTTGGCAGGAGGTACAGTCATGCTGTGAGGTCAGGAAACATTTTAATAAACAGATTTGTGGGACGTTTCTTATTTAGCTATTACAGTGACGGAGCCTCTGATAAAATGCAACTACCTTAAAGTGAAGCTGCTTTTTTCCATGAGTTTTCGGTGCAGAAAACCTGCAGCATCGAGCTATTTAAAGTTTCGGTTTAGTGAGACACTGAACAAATTGCTTAATCTTCTGTAAGTGATAGGTTTCGTGGATGTTTGCTTAGAGCGTGCACGCTCAGAGCGTGCACGTATCCGCGTGAGCTTTGTGCTGGCGTCTGCGTGCTCGGTTTGCAGCGAGTTGGCAGCGGGGCAGGCAGAAGCAGTTAGATCACAGCCTGGATGTGCAAACTCCCACCTCGGAGCGGATCCACCCTTCAGCTGCCGCTGATTCACTCCTGAACTCTACAGCAAGATAGGAGGGATGAGCAGATGGGAACGCAGTGAAGGAAATTTGCAATCCGGAGTAATCGCGTATCTTTAATAGCTCCTTGCACAACACCGAGTCCGCCCCCGGGTTGGGATGAGTCTGCTTCCCGCCGCTTGGAGCGGGTAGGCAGGGCAGCGGCGCAGGACTGCTGTAACCAGCTCTGCGAGGATCCCGAAGGGGACGGGAGGGGACCATGTGCCGCCCTTCCAGGGTCCTGGCATCCCCGCTGGGTGCTTGCCAGCCGCTGTAAGTCAGAGCAGCGTGAAGCAGGTGTCTGTAAAAGCACCCTGATACAGCATATGGGGTGTGATATATTTATATCTGTCCGCGTTATTATGGTGCGTGGCTGAAAGTACTTCCAGGAATAGATTTTGTACAGAACATATGTATTTAGTGTGGATGCAAATTCTGAGAGCTATTTTCTATTGGTATCACCCATTACACCATTTTCACCTATTTTTGCTTAGCGAAGGACCGAGGATGTAAATTAATATAACAGCTTGAGGGAATTAACTCTCACCCTCCTGTGCTGGTTTTCAACTTATGTCTGAAAGGAAGAAGCGTCCAGAGGTTGCTCTTAAATGTTTTATAAATAGCCTGTAAGGGAGATCCTGGTCATTTGTCTGTGAAATATTTTGAGAATATTAGGGGAGAGAGTTTGGCTCCCAAAAGGAACTTCTGCTTTTGCAGAAGTGAGATTAATGAAAGTGGGGAGCCACCAGTCTCATGATGATGATGATGATGATGATAATGCTAATAATGCTGATAATGATAATAAATGCTATAATAATAATAACAATAATAATAGCAATAATAGCAATAATAATAATAATAATAATAATAATAATAATAATAATAATAATAATAAATCTGCTGTGAATAGGAGTGTGCCCATTCCAGTGCATCGCAGTAAGGCTTGCTGGGCTGGTTTTGGGGGACTCATCCCATGTGGTATTTTCAGTTCCTTTGTCTCTAAACCTTGCAAGTCATCTAGGCGTTGCTGCTGCTGCTGCCCTGAAAGCTTGCTCCTTCCCTCTCTGGCTTAGCGTACAGGGAGGAGAAAAGGAGCAAAGCCAGTATTCCTGTTGCCCATCCTGGAGAGGGCCAAGCGATGGGTCAGCTGGGGGATGAGCGTTGGGAAGGATCCGGGCAGGGAAGAAGGATGTAGTTTCTTGGCGTGGTGGGCCACCCCTTTGGTCTACTCTAGGCCTCTCTATCCAGCTGCGTGCCATGAGGTGTTACAGAGGGGGCACGGATGTTGAGGGGGGAGAGGTTGGGGACATGTTACAAAGTTCTTCATTGCCCTCTAATGGCAAATTGTGGAAGGGGCATCACCGTGTCCTCACCTTTGGAGACACTGGAGGTGTGGGGGGGCAATAACGAATGAAGAGACCTAAGATGAAAGTCGTGGAATTTACATCCAAAATACCCTCACTGAGATGTTTGTAGACAAAACTCCTGACAAAACTCCTCATGAAGGCAGGTGCTGGCTGTTTCGGAGGCTGGTGGCCAGCGTGGAGCTCACCGGGGTGGCAGTGGGTTTCTCCAGCAGCTTCCTGGGTGGGGGTCCTGTGCCACCCCTCGGCTTGGCTTCCAGGGGGGCTTGGGCCCCTCCGCGCCTGTGTCAGGGGTAATTACACCCAAAACAAGGGCACGTGCGGTGCGTTGGCGGGGCACCATGTTCTGCTGTAGGGTTTATTTGTGACAGGTCCCCGAGTCGTTTCTGGGTGAAACCCTGGCTCTGCCCATGAGCAGGGTGGCCTTCTCCCAGGAGGGGAGGGCACTAGGCTCGCTGCCCGGCCGAGCACCGCGGTGGAGGGGGAGCCCGAGCACAGAAATCTGGTGGTGTGAGATTAGGCTATCAAAAATAGACAGCGTTCAGGATAGCCTGGGGGAGGATAACATCTGAAACCACAGAGGGGCCGTCAGGCTTGTGTTCAGTTACGCTTGGGTTCAGCAAGCGTTGGCTGTAGCGGATCGATCCTTCTCTAAATGAGGCAAAAACATTAATCACTGAGCTCTCTGTATCGCAAAAGAGGTCGGTGCACGCTAGCATGTGCTAGCCACCCGCATGCCCTTTAAGCCCGGCTTGCTTCCGCGCCCCTTCCTCCTCTGCCGCTGTTCATCGGGCTCTGCAGAGGGAAAAAGGCACCCAGCCTTCCCCTCCGTAAACCAGGTCTGGGGAGAGGCAGGTTCTTGATATTATTTTTATTTTTGGTTTTTTGTGAGATTATGCGGTATGGACTGGTTGAGAGTGTAACTGCACAGAGGCATGGTGGTCCATGCCCACTGTTTTAAAGTCCAGGAGCACTGGGGAGTGCTGACAAATATCTAGGTGTCCTTTGGATTTGGGCTGGGGGTTGCCTTAAAGTCAGCCATCCTGCCCATGGGTCTCGGGTGGACGGCTGATGAAGAAGGGGGACAGACGGTGCCGGCCGGATGGGAGGGAGCGAGGATCGGGGTTTGCGGGGATGCTGTGCTGTTGGTTGGTTGACACAAGTATCTCAGGTGAGCCCCACACCTCTCTCAGGAGTGTGATGACGGGATGGTGATTGAAAAGCGGCACCTCACGCTGCGTCTTACCATATTTTACTGTTAACCCGTTCGCAGCAGAGATCTGCATTTCTTTGACAACGTTCAACCAAGCATTTTGCGTATCTTTGCACATGCTGCAGTAGCCATTTACAGCTCTGTTTTGAGAAGCTTTGCATAAAAAAAATGGTTTGTATACCATAGAATCTCCCCTCTTGTGGGTAAAATACAGGCTAGAAAATCCAGTGTCCCATTGAACTCGGGAGCAGTTGGGCGGTAGAGACGCTGACGGCTTCATCTATCTGGCTGGCCCTGCGAGAGGTGGCTCGCTGGAGACCAGGCAGGGAGCGACAAAGCAGCCGAGGTACCCGTCCGGGGCACGAGGGGTGCAAGGTTCGGCGGGGCTGGGCAGGGGTTGGCATCCCCGAGCGTCTGCGGCTCTGCACCTCTTGGCTGGGTCCCTTGCGGAAGCGTTGGTTGACCTGGTTTTGCAGAAAATTCACGGCGGTGGAAAAGGATCCCTCTGCCCCCTCGTTAGCGCAGAGATCAACGGCTGCTGTCGTTTCATTCCGTAACAAGATGTATAAAGTGAGGTACTGTCCTGCTGGAGGGCTGGCTGGATTGCTGGGGCCAGGACCGAGCCGCTTTCCAGGTCTGTGCGGGATGGGGGACGGGTGCTGGAAATGTCCATCGCGTTTACCACGTGTTTGTGCCTTGGGAGTGAGAAGATTCTGGTCTCCAGCCCTGCTCGCCCACCGCCTTTCACCGGCGTTCACCACCTGGGTCCTTTATGCATTCCCAGCAGTTACCTACTGCCTGCCTGCTGGGGCTTCTGGCGAGCCCGGGTACCCACTCGGATGCGCTGTGTGCTTGCCTATATGTATATATGTATGCCTATATGTATATATATATGCCTATATGTATATATATGTTCATAAAATGTATATGAACCCTAAGAATGAAACAAGTTACCAAAGGTGGTGGTAAATAATAATAATAATAATAATAATAATAATAATATAACATATGTCACTAATACAGAAAATGTCCTGAATGCTTTTGGAAGCAAAAGATCTCTGGAAAAGCCACAATTTCCTGGTTACGGAATTAATACGTTTTCCAGATTTGTGTGAGCAAGAGATGTGTCGAGTTCTTTGTAGGATCGCATGGAAGAGGAAATGCAGAAATCTGGCAGTTTCTCTTTGCTGCTGAAGTAAAACCCCCGCCCCCCCAGCCCCCTGGGGGTTTTTTTTTGGGTATCCATCAGAAAAGAAAGTCCTGATTCTGGAGATTGCTGGTGAAAGAAGCACGGGAGCCCCCATCCAAGCTTGCCTTTTCCCTGAATTCTCACCATTTATTACCCTAAAGGGAGGTGCTGGGGACCAGGTCATCTCACGGCTCTCCGGTCCGGTGCCGCCGGCTCCTTGCATTTGCTTCCCTGCCGTTCTGGCTACAGCACCAGTCCCCAGCAGTTTTTCAAGTAAGAAAGGGCCTTTTATCCTTGGGAAATTAAGTTAGTTTGCTTTCTCGGTGGCTGACAAAGGCAGGGTCGAGTTATTGCCGGTCTGCGCCTTTCTCCTTTCAGGGCTGTAGATAGTGTCGGTGCTTATATGAGTCACGTCGTGGAGATAAAATAGGTTTCATCGGGATTTATTAACTTTGTTGTGTCTGAATGGCCCAGGCCTGGGGCGACCGGGCAGGGAAGCCACCGTGTCCCAGTCGTGATGTCACCCACTGGCTTACGCTTTTTGCACGGCGAAACTTGGAGACTTCAATAGGGATTTTAAACTTTATACACGTGTGGTTAAAAATCCCCAACCTCCTCGTTCAAATAGCATTAAACCCCTTGCCATATAAATTCTTGTTTTGAAAGCAGGTTTGGCCAGTGAGCGATTGCCAATTGCCAGGAGTGGAGAGGAGGAGCAGACGGGAAGAAGCAACAATTTTTAACTCGTTACTTACGGGGTCTAAGGCAAGTGGGTTACGTGTGAACAGCGGTGCCTCGGTGTCAGCTGGGAAGCGTGTTTGTCTCCACAGGGAAGTAAATGCTCTCAAGAAGGACCGGAGGACCTTGAAAGGACCCGGGGCTGGCCAACCTGCACAGTCACTTACGGCATTCGTGGCAAGCGAAATACCAGACTGCAGTCACGCTGAGCCGACGAGCACCGTGCCTCCCCGCCCCATGTGGGCTCTGGCAGAGCATCGGTTTTTTGGGAGGATGGTGGCTGTGAGAGCACCGTGCCTCCCCGCCCCACGTGGGCTCTGGCAGAGCATCGGTTTGTTGGGAGGATGGTGGCTGTGAGAGCACCGTGCCTCCCCGCCCCACGTGGGCTCTGGCAGAGCATCGGTTTTTTGGGAGGATGGTGGCTGTGAGAGCACCGTGCCTCCCCGCCCCACGTGGGCTCTGGCAGAGCATCGGTTTTTTGGGAGGACGACGGCTGCAAGCAGACGCTCGGGGTGTCCCGGAGGCGTCGGGGAGCCTCGGGCCGCTGTCACTGCACAGCACCGAGCCCTGGTTCTTGCAGCTTGAGACATATCAGCCTCTAATATAAAACAGTCAAAGCTGGATAAACCGAGACAGTAATCATAGCCAGGAAAGGGCAATTTTAAAGGCTAATCCCTCATGGCTTTCCAAAGCAGAAAAAACACTTTAAGGGGCTATAAAAACGTTTCCAGGACTAGATGTTTACCACAAGTGGTTCTTGGTCACTAGTTAGCAAAGACCGTTGCTGGTATCTGCTGTTCATGGATAATGTCTTTAAAATCCTTCAACCCAAATAATTCCACTATGCAGTAATGAGCAGCATCTTTTTAATGAAGTCGCTGTAGTGATTATTACATAAATACATAATTACAGCTAGGTTTTAAGAAAACAAACAGAAACGTATAGTATCTGCATCCCAGACTGCTAAATGTGCTCGTTGGGCCCCTCTAAGCATTTCATTTTGAAGACTCCAGATATTAAAACTGGCAGTTAGCAAAAGCTCCTGTCACTTTAGCAGATGACGGCTGATGAGTTAGGAAGAGAAATAAATCTGTAAGAGTAAAATAGCTTCTCCGGAGGATTAGACTAAACACAGCAGAGCTACACCGGTGTGAGAGAACCCCCCCAAAAGGGGAGGAATAAATACGAGAGCTAACATGGGGCCTTGCTAGGCTGGGACCCTGCCGTGCCTTCTGCTTGCTGGTGCTCTCACGTCGCCCACCACTCTTCCAGAGTGGACCTGGGGCTTGGTGCTCCACCACTCCCCTCCGTCACTTGCAGGTGCAAAGAGGAATTCTTGGGATAGGGTTATTAAGTGGCACAGGGAAAACACTTCCACCTTTGTGGGCTTTTTTTCATAGACTCATAGAATGTTTTGGGTGGGAAGGGACCCCTAGAGGTCACCCAGCCCAACCCCCCTGCAGGAGCAGGGACACCTTGAACCACATCAGGTTGCTCACAGCCCCGGCCAACCTGGCCTGGAATGGTCCCAGGGATGGGGCCTCCACCCCCTCTCTGGGCAACCCCTGCCAGGGTTTCACCACCCTCACTGGAAAGAGTTTCTTCCTTAGATCCAGTCTAAACCTCCCCTAGTTTAGTTTAAAACCATCCCCCCTTGTCCTGTCCCAGCTGGCCCTGCTAAAAAGCTTGTCCCCCCCTTTCCTCTGGGCCCCCTTGAAGCCCTGAGCGGCCGCACTCAGCTCTGCCCGCAGCCTCCTCTGCTCCAGGCTGAACACCCCCAACTCTCCCAGCCTGGCCTCAGAGCAGAGGGGCTCCAGCCCTCGAGCATTTTAGTAGCCCTCGGAGCATTTTAGTAGCCCTCCTCTGGCCCCGCTCCAACAGCTCCATGTCCTCCTTGTGCTGAGGGCTCCCGAGCTGGACGCAGGGCTCCAGGGGAGGTCTCCCCAGAGCAGAGCAGAGGGGCACAATCCCCTCCCTCGACGCTGGCCACGCTTCTCCTGATGCAGCCCAGGGTAGGGTTGGCTTCTGGGCTGCCAGCGCCCATGGCCGGCTCATGGCCAGCTTTTCATCCCCCAGCACCCCCAAGTCCCTCTGGGCAGGGCTGCTCTCCATCCCTCCATCCCCCAGCCTGTACTGATACTGGGGGTTGCCCCGACCCAGGAGCAGAGAAGGACATGTAGGGAAGGGCATGTTTATTCAAATGCTGTAACGTCTCTGGAGCGAATATGAGACTGTTGAGGGGGAAAATGAGAAACGGTGGTGGTCTCCAGCTGTGGATACCTCTCTAACTCTTTATTGCTCTACAGTAGGCCAGATTCTCATTTACAGCAAAGTGGCTTTTTTTGTCTGTCTGCCAGTGTGAAGAAGTTTTAAAATGGGTTAATGGATGGAAGTTGCTTCTAAATAATGTATATTTATGCCCACGGTAAAGCCACAGTCCCCAGTATCCTGCAGGGGCTGTAAGTCTGCCTGAGAAACTGGCCTAGCAGTGTCCTGTAAAAAGTGTATAAATTAAGGTAGCAATTAAGGTAATTTGAATATTGGCTTCTTTTTCTTTTAACTGATTTATTTTATGTACTTTTTTTTGTAATTTTTTTTAATTATTACTTCCTTTAAAGTCCCTGTCAACATCTGCGGGTGTTCCTGTTCCCATTTCCCGGAGCGCTGGATGCTAGGGCTGACCGCTGCACACCTCTCGGGATGGGGCAGATGATTTCTGCTTGCCGCTGCGTGAAGGAGCCCAGGCACACCGTTTCCAAACCACTCTGTAACTCCTGCGTCTGTCTGTCCCCGCGCACCGCTAGCAGTTCCAATTAGCAGCAAATTTAACGACAGGGCTGTGAAAGGGACTGCCTGACCTGGGCTGGCCAGCTGAGATGAGCCCGGCTCGAAGGGTCGGTGCCCGTAGAGCCCAGAGGATGCCGCGGTGGTGGGCATGGTGCTGGGGGAGGATGGAGCAGGACTGACGCCCTTGGGGTCACTTTGGCCAGAGAGGAGCTGGCAACAAGGAACTTTGCATTTTCTCAACTGTTTTTTAGATAAAAAGGAAATGCCAATTCCAGGACTTGTGTTTGGCCCGTACAGGCGGAGGTGCATGGAAAAAAAATCCAGTTGTAAAAGAGAAAAGAAATGTCTGCTCTCTGCCTTACAGAGCTCTCGCCTGGGGCTGCTGGGCCACTGGGCAGACTTTTTGCTTCATTTTTTCCTTCTGACCATGATGAATTACTTTTTTTACAGCAAGCAGCAAGATAATAACAGGAACAACTTTTGGTGTTCAGACGGTACGTTCTGGTAACTGGGCAGCCGTGTACTATTCATTATGAAATAACTTTCAGATAATGTAGTCAAAATTGCATCCTGACCTAATAAAGGGAGGTTTCAAATATCAGTTATAAAATGCAAAATTTCAGGAGGAAATTGTTATGAGATCTTTCCTCAAGGGAAAGGGCAGAATAGTTGAAAATTCTTCCAAGATACAAATAGTATCAGAACTTTTGGTAATGCTCTTAACAGGTTTGGACGTAGCACACTCCTCGCAGAACAACTCGTGTTTCACAGCAGCTTTTGTAGGATAGATTTCAAGTTGGCCACGCAACTGGTAAAAAAGCAAAGAAAAACCGAGCTGCTCTCAGAATACAAGCCTTGCAGACCTTACATTTGTCATGAAAATCTTTAATTCCATTCTGAATGTGGTTGATTCTGGATTGCGGAGCAAGTGTGCCCCTGTAAGGTGGGGCGCTGGGACACCTTTGGTGAGAAGTGAGTCTCAAAAGCAAGTGGGAATCTCTTGGCTCTGGCCTAGCAGCAGGTGAGATGGGGAAGGGAAATTAGGGACGTGGCTGGGGTATGACAGAGAGCAGGAAAGCAGGCATGGGTAACGAGATGTTTTATGTGGGTAAAGCCCACAATGGCAGACATCCTGCCTTTCTCCGTGTCCTGGGGTTGGTAAGACTCCAGCCTTAGTGGAGAGGAGAGGCACGTGATGGCTCCCGGGCTTTCCCAGTGGGGCAGGGATGGGCGTCTGGTCTATAATTTGCCTGTGGTGGTGTAACAGTGGGCTGGGGAGTGTTTGCTGGCTTGCTTCCCACCATGCTGGAGACCCCTCAGCTCTGCTCCTGTGTGACACAGGTACCAAAGGGAACCCTCCGAGTCGCTGGGAGTGTGGTGGGCTGGGGTGAGCTCCACCACCGAAGCACGGGTGGCTGGGGTGAGCTCCACCACCGAAGCACGGGTGGCTGGGGTGAGCTCCACCACCGAAGCACGGGTGGCTGGGGTGAGCTCCACCACCGAAGCATGGGTGCCTGGGGTGAGCTCCACCTCCGAAGTGTGGGTGCCTGGGGTGAGCTCCACCACCGAAGCACGGGTGGCTGGGGTGAGCTCCACCACCGAAGCATGGGTGGCTGGGGTGAGCTCCACCACCGAAGTGGGGTGCCTGGGGTGAGCTCCACCACCGAAGCACGGGTGGCTGGGGTGAGCTCCACCACCGAAGTGCGGGTGGCTGGGGCAGGAAGGGTTGGGCCGCTTACAAAGACAATCCAGGTTAATATTGTGGAGTTAAAATAGTACTTGTTTATTGCTAACATACTGCTCTTGCATTCATTTTTCTGGGGTCTGAACATTGAAATGATGTGACTTCTCCCATGAATAGACCATGCAGCGTGTTTTTAGGCTTGTTCCAAATGATAAAAAAAGTGTCTCAGGTTTTGTGGCAATGGCTTTCAATCAGATAGAAAGAGGCAGCCGCTCTTCTAACGCTTCTCTTTCCTCTCAGCACTCCTGGCTAGCCCAAACCCTGTTATTTCGGATGCATATGTTCGTCTGTGTAACTAAAACTCAAAATTGTCACTGAATCTGTAAGGTATATATTTATGCATCCTATATAAATATAAAATTTCAGAATCTCGGGGTGCATGGAAATATATTTTATTTGCATGCATATTGTTTATGCATAGATTATATACTTAGGAGTATAAGGTATGTACATCTAAAGCAATTTTATAAATATATACTGTTTAAATATATACGCGTCTGCATGCATTTTATATATACAGTAAGTAAATATAGAAGAAGTTGTAAAATGTTCTTTCTTGTATCCTTTGCAGGAAAGGTTTCAAGTGAAGAACCCTCCACATACGTACATCCAGAAGTTGAAGGGCTATCTGGACCCGGCTGTAACCAGGAAGGTGAGGAGTGTCCTGTTTCCTCTCGCCCGTCCCCGGTTCCTCGGCAAGGATGGTCCCGGGGTCCGGGTTCCTTCCTGCCTTTGTGTAAAAGGCCCCGTAAAAGTCTCCAAGAAGAGTCTTGGAGATGGAACACGCTGCAAAGAGGAACTGGAAAGACGCTGCAGTTTTCGCAGCTCGGAAAGGAGAACAGATGTTGCAGAGGAAAGGACCATCTGACACGTGAAACAACTTCTTCTAATAACGTTAGCTTCGATAAATAGTCTGACAGATTACCACCCAGCTCTACCCTAGGTCTGACTTTTCACGTGGGCAGTGCTGGTGGTGAACAAACCCCCTGTCAGATGGCACTTTCCTCACCTGCGTGATGGGGATGCTGGAAGTTTCGAGTCCGGTTCTCTGGGTGTTTGCGTGACAGAAGCTCCGTACGGCTGGCACAGTTCACCTCTCGCTTCCAGTCTCAGCTGGGGTCTCAGGGTTGTGAAATAAAGACGTAACCTGGGCTGTATTTAAATGGTAGAGCCTCATCCCCCCTTTTGCCTATTATTTTGTCTAGGATAGTTTGATAATCCCTCATGAAAGACTCAGGCACTTCACTTGGCCTTTCCTGCCAACGCCGTGCATCCCTGACTGCGGCTTTTGTACCGGGATGCATTTGTGGCTGGTCCTGATATTTCTGATGGGCTTAGTAATAGCCTCCAGGATTTTAGAATAACAATAAACCTACATCCCATTTAGAGGACCATCGCTGAACCTTTGGTATTTAACCGCTTTGGTTATCAGCTCATATCCTGTGTTGATAGTTATAATAGCCTTTTAAAAAAAAACCAAAAACAAAAACAAACAAAAAAAACCAAAAAAAAGGCAGCAAGAGCACAGCAGATCCTGCCATTGACTGGCTCTGCCTTGTCCTCAACAGTCGCTGCTTTGTGTTGCCGTACAATCAGCTGAGGTTGGTGCCCTGCAGTCAAATACGTGCCCTGACCCAGGGCTGGCAGGCCGGACGGTGCTCCTCCGTCCCCGCCGCGGGCCGGCGCTGGGTACCCAGTGCTGCCAGCCTGCCGTCGCTACCTCGTGTCTCCAAGGCTGCAGTAATGCCTTCTGACAGTGCTGCTCTTGTTGGGGGCTCTAACAAGGAGGAGGAAACCATTTAGGAGGAAACTTTTAAATTTGCCTGTAGCTGATTATATTTTTTTTTTTTTTTTTTAAAAAAAAAAAAAAAGGGTGAACAGGGGTCTTTGTGCTTTTCTCCTGAAGGGTTTTTGAAATTCGTTTAGTGTTTGGCTTTGCTCTGTGGTTACTCCGTGGGCACACATTGAAGCCTTTCTAATCCTAATGCCCCTACGAGAGTCCCATGGCAAATGACAAAACCGAAGGAGCCTAAAAATAACTCCATTGAGTTCCTGCCTTTTGCTGCATTATTCTGTGTGGCCAGCAGCCTTTCTTCAGCCTGCTGGGGGGACGGGCGATATCGTGGGGAGAGCTGCTGTTACCAGGCTTATCGCTGGGACTGGGGAGGTGTCAGCCTTTTTGCTGGTGATCCCCAGCATGGCCAAGAGAAGGTGCTGCAAAATGTGCGTTTGGGGCTTGTAATTGGGGTCGTAATGGCTCTTCCTGGGAAAACAATTGCTTTTTGTCTGAGCTGAGTTTTGAAACAGGAAAATGGAAGTGTTGCAATTAAACATTTTAAAAGAAATTGCAGCTTGGTGGCTGCTAGAGCCCAGTGAAGCACAGAGCTGGTTCCTGGGGGTGTTCAGCCTGGAGCAGAGGAGGCTGAGGGGAGCCCTCATCGCTCCCTACAACTGCCTGAGAGGAGGGGGGAGCCGGGGGGGTCGGGCTCTGCTCCCAGGGAAGGGGCGATGGGACGAGGGGCACCGGCCTCAAGTTGTGCCAGGGCAGGGTGAGGTTGGCCCTGGGGAACAATTCCTTCCCCAAGGGATGGCAGGGGTAGGGGGGCGGTTGGGCTGGGGGAGCTTAAAGGGCTTTGCCAACCTAAAAACAATTCTGTGATTCCACGGTTGCTCTCTGCCGTGGTTGCATGGAGCAGCCTGGCCTCGCCGGGGGGTGACGGTCCCACATGGGAACGTGCTGCCTACTTCTGCCATGCCCTCCCACCCCCGCCTCCTGTCTGCCTCTTGCTGCATGAATTTTTCACCTTTACTTCTAGAGAGGTGAGGTTTTACATTGCTTGCAGTTACGCTGTGTAAACTCTGTCAGGAGAGAAGGCGCTGTGCTTTTGTACTCGGAGCTAACGAACTGAGGTCCAGAGAAGCTGTACGTCTGATCTCAACTAGCTGCTTCAAAGTCAAAATTTATAGTAGCTCGTGTCTACCAGGACTTTACAGTGAGGCATCTATTTCAGTCTGCCGGTGGCTTTCTGAGCTGGGATTTAGGCTTTCCTCGGGTGAGCCAGTGGTGCTAACCAGCGCGTGATAAAACCCTGGTGAAAAAGGCAGCTGATAATTTTCCCATAGATCAGCAAAGCAAGGTAAATCTTCTCCTTTCATCATCTTCACCTCAATAAATGAACTCGGGAGAACTATTAACTGCCAAGTAGTCCCCTTGATTTTATTGTGGGTTTATTGTGGTGCACTGAGCACAACCCCTTTTTTCCCTAGTACGCAGAGCATAGTCCCGCTTGCAGCAGCAGCGCTTGCGTCCTAAGCATCGATAAGCCCTTTCCAAACACATGGAGTCCGTGTGTGTGGTAATGGATGACCAGGTCGGTTGTTAAGTACTGCAGTTCCAAGACCCTTACAATTATCCATCCACTTCTGCTCTCATTTAGCTTGTTCACGAATGAGAATT
This sequence comes from Gorsachius magnificus, assembly GCA_034008185.1. Lineage (NCBI taxonomy): Eukaryota > Metazoa > Chordata > Aves > Pelecaniformes > Ardeidae > Gorsachius > Gorsachius magnificus. The sequence goes on along the minus strand of CM067085.1, from coordinate 1,863,060 downwards.
TACCAAAACAGCTGCTCCAGAATAATTTATCTGGCTGTTTTAGTAGAAGTCCACAGGCAAGGCGCCCCAGGCAGGAGAGAAGACAACAGTCTTCCTCCGTTGGGGAGAGGAGGGGGCATCGCTGGCTCGCTCTGTCTGCATGCCGAAGGCAGCCCTGCTGCAAGTTGGTTTTGCAGAGGATGGAGAGGAGCTGCTTGACCCGACTCGAGACGAGTCAGTGTGTACTTAGGTGTCTTTTGCCATGACCAGTGCCTGCTCTGAGCTGTGGAGTGAGGTGGGGCTCTCCCTGCGTCCCAGTAAGGTTTTCCCAGGTCGCCCTTTCTGCTCCCACATGGAGATAGACTCATAGAATCACCTCGGTTGGAAAAGCCCTTTAAGATCATCAAGTCCAACCGTTATCCTAACCCTGCCATCCCACCACTAAACCCTGTCCCTCAGCACCTCATCACCTTCTTTTAAATCCCCCCAGGGATGGGGACTCCACCACCTCCCTGGGCAGCCCCTTCCAGAGCCTGACAAGCCCTTTTGGTGAAGAAGTTTTTCCTAATGTCCAACCTAACCCTGCCCTGGTGCAACTTCAGACCATTCCCCCTCGTCCTATCATCTGTTACCAGGGAGCAGAGGCCGACCCCCCCCTCGCTCCCCCCTCCTCTCAGGCAGTTGTAGAGGGCGATCAGGGCTCCCCTCAGCCTCCTCTGCTCCAGACTAAACACCCCCAGCTCCCCCAGCCGCTCCTCGTATGACTTGTGCTCCAGACCCCTCCCCAGCTTGGTTGCTCTCCTCTGGACCTGTTCCAGCAAGGCAACATCTTCCTTGTAGTGAGGGGCCCAAAACTGAACACAGCATTCGAGGGGCGGCCTCACCAGCACCGAGTACAGGGGCACGATCCCTGCCCTGCTCCTGCTGGCCACACCATTCCTGATACAGGCCAGGATGCCATTGGCCTTCTTGGCCACCTGGGCACCCTGTTGGCTCATATGACACGAAGCCTCATCTCCTTTCTGCTGCGTTGCTGCCCAGTGTTTTACTTCTGACATTTTATGGCCTTTTCCCAGCATCTAAGTTTGCAGATACAATTTAGTGTGCACCGATTATTAAACCGTGCAGATGGCAGCACATGAGTATTTCGTTATTGGCTCGCACCCACAGGTTTGGTAATTATACAGAAATCCTGGCACGTTTTTAGGTGTGGGTGTAAAGTCGTGAAAGGGCTGAGAATGAAGCCCAAATACTGTAGTTCTCAGTGGAGAGTTGGATGCTAAACCGAAGCTTGTATTGTAAAGAAATGTTTATTTATCTACAGGCTTTAAATTTTCTTAATACTGGAAACTCAAAAATGTGCATGGGAACAGAAGCTATTTTTCTGCGCGTGTTTTTGTTGACTGCCGGACTGTTGTTGCATTCCTCAGGATTTGGAGGGGTTCTCAGTTTACCTTAATGTTTTATTTATTCAGTCTGCGCTGCATGAGATGTTGATATTTTTAATAGCATTACATGAGCCTAATTGTTATTTTTGTCTGCTCACTTCATTACAGAAATTCAGAAGACGAGTCCAAGAGTCTACTCAAGTACTCCGAGAACTGGAAATTTCTTTAAGAACAAATCACATCGGGTAAGAGTTTTTGACAACCTCTGGCCTGAGATATATTTTTTTTACATGTACTGATGGATGCCTTTGAGAAAATACCTCTCGGCATGCCAAGCAGTGATGCCACTTGATTGATCGTTGAAGCCTGAAGGGCTCAGTTAAGGGGTAGCTGGGCATCTCAGGAGAATAACTCAGCTTTAATCCTTTCATGATAGGGTTCATCCACATCTCTGTGAAGGCTGCGAAAAGATTGCAGTCAACTTCTGCTCACCCTAAGTCAGTCAGAGCGGCAGTAAGCATGATTGTGTCTAGAATAGTAATAGCGTTGCAGCTATAAATATATATATAACCCCCCCCATGCTGTTTTATAGCTTTAACATGATGCAGCTCATGAAGCCTGGCTGTGAGTAATATTCCCAGTATTTTACTTCTACAAAGCACAAAATTTCTCTCAAATAGCAAAAGTAAAAGAATCGCAGAGACTTCATTTTTTTTACCGAATGTGGCATTCCCATCCACGTTTCCACCGGTCTCACCTCTCTGCGTTGGGTCTCGGGACCAGGAGCCGGTTCAGCGCTGGTACATGAACTGGGAAGGTTTCTTCAGCGTTTTGTTTCACGATCACACACTGTGTCCAGCTCAATTACATCGATTTTACAGGATGCTGCTCTTATTTTGTGGAAACAAGGGCATTTTAAACTGTGGGAAGAACAGCCATTCCCTCTCTGTGGGAGCCAGCTCCCCAGCGTGGCGTGCACGGACGGTGTGCATGGCAGTGGGGGACCCTCCCTCAAGCTGCACCATTGCAAATATTTCCAAAAAACTTCTCCCACACCCCTGCTCTGTCTCGTGCTATGTTTTCCCTCATTTTCCAACACAAAAGATTCCCTACCAAAGACTTAGGGCATCCGAAGCGTGACACTCTGCAGATTTATGACGGCTCATGGGTGCGCAGAAGCAGCCGTCGTGGTGCACCAGATAAAGAAAGGAGGCTGACAAAAGCAGGGTTTATTTATTTGGTTCACTTGGCTGAAAGATGTGTTTCAAAATACGTTTTATAAAAATGCCAGCTTGTTTATTTTAGCAGGTAAACAACGGAAGATTTAAAGGCTGAAGACTAGAATAACTCAGAGGTAGTGAATTCCTGCTCTGCTGAGAGCAGGGGATCCATAGCTGCGAGACCCCAGAGGCAGAGCGAGCCTGGAGCCCCAGTTCCCCCCCTGGCTCCCCACTCATTCCAGTGCCCCCTAACCCACTCCTGGTGGTGTTTTGGCTGCCCCGGTTGGGGTTCGGAGGAGAGCTGGGCTGGGGCTGTGCTGAGGCTCCTTGCTCGCCTGGGTTTGCCCCCAGATGTATGGATTTTCAGACTTGACTTGGCAGTTTTGAGTTTTTGAAAGCTTCGGAAAATAAGACGCTTTTCTGAATTGAAGATTATTTTGCATAATTCTCAGGGACCAAAACTCACAGTAATAGGTTAGCATCTTTTAAAAAGAGAAGGCAAAATTACTGTTTAAACGCACGTCCAGGATGTCAGGTCTCACCCTTGGTGCCATTAACTCTTTTGCTGGTGTGGTCTCCATACGCTTTTGAAATACTGCTAGAGCTCAGGACGTGGAAAAAAATAAACCAGGTCCCTGCGACTCGTGTGTTAGAAGGCGGCTGTAAGCACTGCTTGGCCCAGGAGATGAGCCTGGGTTTGGGGCGAAGCCGGGTGGCAGCCGAGCTCACCAGTGCACCGTGGCCCCTATGGTGGGAAAGGCACGTACCAGCTCCGGGCTCAGTATTTGGAAGAGCAAGCATCTCGTTCCTGAGCAATGCAGAGCATGCAGAGGGGGTTTTCTGCTTTTGTTTTTTGGTGGAATGTTTTTCCCATCACAGTGCTGCAAAAAGGTACATTTGCAGAGTCCTCTAAAGGACTGGTTTAAAGTCTCCTAAATACTAAAAGGTGTTTTTAAAAAAAGTCCTCTTTTCCTGAGTGAGCGCGCGAAGTTTCGCTCGGCAGCGCTGCCTTTCCTGCGATGGATCTCTCTGTAACCGCACAAAGCCCACGAAACGCTCTGATCTCTGATGATTTTTCTAACAGATGGGTCAGGGAGTTCCTGAACGAAGAAAACAAAGGCCTGGATGTTCTGGTGGAGTACTTGTCCTTCGCACAGTATGCAGTCACGTAAGTAAGCCGTGCCTGGTACTTGCAGGGCAAAGCAAAGCCTCCTGCCGCCTCGACAGAGCAAGAGGGGGAAATCCCAGGGCAGATGCTCAGCCTTTCTGGCAGAGCTTTCCTGCCAGCAGCTTGGGATAATGCTGTGTACGTACCTTAAAGCAGCGAAAATGGTAGCGTTAATCCCAAACCCTTGGATCATAACAAGTTGCTGTCGTGGTTTAACCCGGCTGGCAACTCAGCACCACGCAGCCGCTCGCTCACTGCCCCCCCCCTCCCTCAGTGGGATGGGGGAGAGAATCGGGAAGGAAAAAAAAGGTTAGAGCCGAGGGCTGAGATAAAGACAGTTTAATAAGAGAAAATGATAATAATAGTAATAATGAGAATGATAACAAAATATACAGAATATACAAAACGAATGATGCACAATGCAATTGCTCACCACCCGCCGACCGATGCCCAGCCCGTCCCGAGCAGCGATCAGTACCCGAGCAGCGATCACTCCCCCCGCGACCGACCGACCCCCCAACCCCCCCGAGCATGATATTATATGGCATGGAATAGCTCTTTGGACAGTTTGGGTCCTGGCTGTGCTGTACTCCCAGCTTGTTATGCCCCTGGCCGAGCAGGAGAAGCTCAAAAAGTCCTTGAGCAGTCTGAGCACTGCTTGGCAATAACTAAAAACATCAGCGTGTTATCAACATTCTTCTAGCACTAAATCCAAAGCACAGCACTATGCTAGCTTCTGTGAAGAAAATTAACTCTATCCCAGCTGAAACCGGGACAGTTGCAGAGAAAAAAAAAACACCTAAATTTAAGCCTTGGGCTTAATTATCTCTAAGAGCGTACTGACTTATTTTTTAGCTTCGGCCTCTGAGCGTTTTAGGGGTAACAGTGCAAAAACATTCAGCAAATGCGTGGAAGCGTGCAGGCTTCCGTAGAAGTAAGTTTGCAATTAGTGTCTGCCCCCGAGGAATTGCAATACTGCCCGCTGCGTTCAAAGCAGCATCCACGGGCGAACTGCTTCGCACAGGGCTCCTGGCAAGCAAAGCTGTCGGCACCCTCTGCGTTGGCTGGGCTGCAAGAGGAGAGTAGGAATTTCAAGGTGATTTTGCAGGCCGGGGAGACTGTGAAACAGGCTTTTGCAGTCCTGACATCTGGGTAGCTGGGAGTCAGGTTTAGGCATTTAGGTAATAAATCATTAAATGTACTCTATTAAAACAATCGGGGGAAAAATCAGCTCTCATTAGGTGTTATATCACACAATTTGAAAGCGATGTCCAGCTGAGGATCTTGGTTTGTATATCCACAGGCTTTCCCTTCAGGACATTGCACCAATAGATTTCTGTATAAAATTGAATGCAAAGAAGCGGTAGGTTAAAGATACTGTTGTGGTTGGGAACTCGAGCCAAGTAGAGTTGATATTTTATTTTTAGAAAAGATGCCATCAGATGTATATCTACCGTTGCGCAGAAAAGAGATTTTTGGTGCGGTTGCAATAAAATTAATGAAGGAAAATTATATGTTTTAAAATGTTACTGGAAAAAACTGTGCACAGCAAAAAGAAGTGTTTGTATAAAGACTTTCTTCCTAAAATTATACAAATGTATGCAAGTTAGCTTGCTGGGTTTTTCCCCTCTCTAACATGGTAAACATGAGTAATAACCTCAGAAGCTGTAAGGGGAACAAGCAATTTTTGCTTGAAATAGCAGTACAATGGGCAACGAGTCAGAAATCAAAGAAAATCTGTGATGATTATGGTAATGTGTTACATATGCTGTGAGATTCATGAGGGCCGGCAAGCCAGTGTAAATGCTCGGTCACCCACTGATGGAGGACACGGAATTAGTACTTGCACAACCTATCAATTTATTGGAATAAAATGCAGGCAGCTTTAAGCATTCTCCCTCTTTCCTTCCAGGTGGGCTAATCATCAGCAGAGCAGCCAATCTTGTATTTATTTTACATGGGAGTAGAATAGCACGTAGCCGTTCGGTCCTTCTGAAACGGGACGCGGGGGTGGTTAGCTGCGCCCTTTGCCAGGGTCCAGCCTTGCTGCACCCTGCGTTTGGAGCTCGCGCCGAATTGCGGCCGGAGGGAAGTTAGCCTGCGTTGCTTTCGTCTTTTCTTTCGGGACCCACCAAAATCCACAGATGCTGAACAGGGAAGGAAATGCTACGTGCATCTTTCCTGTCTAACCCGGCGCTGGAATTTCTGTTTCCTTTCAGGTTTGACTTTGAAAGTTTGGAGAACAATGTGGAAAACTCGATGGAGAAGTCCAAACCTTGGAGCCGATCTATCGAGGACCTGCACAGAGGCAGTAATTTACCCTCACCAGTTGGCAACAGCATTTCCCGCTCTGGCAGACACTCAACTTTACGGTAAGGAGTTAAATCAGGCAGTGCAATCAGACCTGCAAACCGTGAGTGCTCCAGTGAGAGGAGTCAGTATGATTTTCCAATTAGAATATTTTTCATCTTCCCTCTTTCCACAGTATAGGCATGACATATATAGGAAACGTGTCATTGCACTGACGGTTTTGAGGTGGAAAGAAGTGCTAAGCTGGTAACACAGGGCAGCATTACACAGCAATCGAGGGGGAGACAAGAATAACTCTGCCTCCCTTTCCAATGGCAGAAGGATCTAAGGATGCACAATACGTTTCCATCAGATACAATGTGGCTTGCACAGAGGAAGCAATTCCTCTTCTCCAAAAAGTGCCTCAAGATTTCCATGGACCCAGCCAGTCTGGGTCTCCGATCTGGTGTCTCGTCCAAGAAGGTCTCTTCTAGCAGCACATTCCTTCCATGCTGCTGTGAGCAAGAGGGTTTGGGGTTTTTTGTAAAGGCCACTTCCATCCTTCAAACCTGCTGTAAATAGTAGCACCACCCCAGGCTTTGCTGTGAAGTCTGTCTTTCCAAATACTGGGCTTTTTAGCTTGTGAAAAAGGCAGGGTCACTTCCCGGGACTGGATGGCAGTCAACTCTGTTACGTTCCTTCGATGCTTTGCTATTACAAAACATCCTCACCATCACCTTCAGAGTAGCAGTACTGTTGCCCCGGGGCACAGCTGGGAGCGATGGCTGGCATTTACTCGCTTTTTGCCTTTTTTTGGGCTTCTGTGGAGTTCCGTTACATAGTACTGTGAGCATGAAGGAGGCCAAAAAAGATGGAGCCAACGAGGACTTGCAGATGTAGGACTTTCCTACGTCTTCCGGCTGAGGTTCAGTTTTGCTTTGTCAGTCAATGGTAATGTTGGCTCTTTAGGTGCCGTTAAGTGCGTGCCTCGCACCTACAGCCTGGGCGGTAGCGGCTGCGGTACCCGGCAGGGGTCGTTCACAGCCCTCGGGCGGTGGAAGAAGAGGAGGCAGACACACAGTTCTGGTGAAGAGCTACAGGCTGTGGAGCGCAGCAAAATCACTTGGCCGCTTGATTTTTTTTTTTTTTTAAATGTTGCAAAGGTGTTCTTTGTGGTTTTGGGTTTCTCTGCTCTTTTGATTACTGTGACAGAGGAGTGGCAGTGTTTTGTGCTTGCGGGAGGATGTCTGATCCTGCTCTCAGTTTTTGGGAGGCGTGCTGGTGATCAGTTGCACTAGAAATGCGTGAGTTATACATTACATGTCTCTCACATTTATTTTTTTTCTCTTCGTTTCCTTCCATCCTTTTTCCTTTTTCACATTCCCCTTTATTCCTTACCTTTTTTTATTGCCCATTTCAATGTCTCCTTCCTTGCGTCCTTCACTCCCCTCCCTCTTTCAAACGCTCTTCTCCAATTCTCCCTCTCCCACCCTTCCCTCCTCTGCTCTCCTCCGCCTCTCACGTACCATCAGATCGGTTTCTCTGCCTGAGCACCTTCGGTTCAAATGCCGCCAGAGCTGCTTTTCAGCCAACTGCCTCTGGAGCGGCTTCACTTTGCGCTCTCCTGATGAGGCTTCGAGCCGGAACATCTCGTAAGTCCCAGCTGCAAGGTTTGCAGCGGCACGGGCTGCGCAGGGCATGGGGGCCGCGGGGCCAGCACTGCTCCCCATGCCTTATAATCAGGTAGCCATACATCTTGGTACAGCGACCGCCTGAGCGTCAGGGCGAGTTTGCAGCCTCCAAAACGTGTGGTTATCACATTATAACTTCAAAGCGTGGCTTGCTTCCGTAGAGCGGGATTTCCTAAAAGAAAATAGAACGCGTTATACTTGGAAGCAAGATACTAGTTTTCCTTATCATATTGCAAATAGCATCATTAGTTTCATAGCTAAGACATAGGGCCCTTAGTCGCTGTCCGTGTTATTTCATCTGTTTTATTACAAATGGAGACTTCACCCATATCCAACGCTGGCACAGAAATGTAACCTCGTACAGTGTTTTTACCACGTGCCCCCCCCCCCAAACCACTTTGGACTGGGGCAGCTTGGGAAAAACCACCATTCCTTTTCAGCCACGTGCCCCCCTCCTGCCTGCAAAGCAAAAAAAAATCTGTGTTTTAAAATGTGTACTTTTTCAATAGCTGAGGACTACGTGTAATAAAAAAAGTAAAAGCTGAAAGTAGGTGGGAAGTTTTTAAGACGGGCTTTTTTATGTATAATTAGTAAATATTGGTTAATTGAAGCAGAATCTTTTCCTGAGAACAAGCTAGGTGCTCGTCAGACGAGGAGGGTGTGCAGGATGGTGTTTCTGGTCAAAACCAGAAGGTTCCTGCCCCATCGCTGGGTGGACGACGTGTCTGGGCTGCGCGGAGACCCAGGCTGTGGGTTCTTCTGTGTGGAAGCTCCTCTTCTGTCTTTGGCATAAAAACCATTAAAGTAGAGAGAAAGGAAGAAGCGGTCCTCCCTCTTGGATGGAAAAGGAGAATTCTGACAATCTTAACAGGGTAATTTAAAATTCAGGAGCTGGACTCATCCCTGCTATGCCATAGCAGTATGAAAAATGAAAACAGATTTGGCCTGGCTTCCTTTTTATTAAAACAGCAGGAAGATTTGGGGAGAGAGTGTTTCCTGCCAGCTTTAACACCATTTTTTTTTCCTCATTTTTGGTGCTTGTGTGGCGGTGTGATGGCACCGGCTTTCCTGCCTGTCCTCAGGGTTCGATAGCAGTAAACGCACCGCAGCCCTCAGGACCCTGCCTGATCCCAGTACACATTTGATCATAGCGAAAGGAATAGGAGATGAGCACAGAGCAACCCTTCCAGCCCTGGCAGGCTTGCAAACGATGCGGCTCCATCGGAGCGAGCGGTCCCCTTGCAGTCAGCCAGGGCAAGCTCGCGGCGGCGTGGGCTCGCCCGGGGCTGACGTGGGCACGGAGGCTTTCTGCCCCTTCGTTTGTGTGGCTGAGCCTGTCCATTTCTAATTGTGACTCCGGCTTCCCGGAGCTCTTTTTAGTAGTGCTAAACCCTGCCAATTCCCTGCTTACTGGGTTTCCTTGGCAACTGAGGGTTTGGGTTGTTTTTTTTTTTAAGAGGAGGCACAGGGATTTGGGAAGCAAACACCAAAATGAGGGCAGAAGGATAAAAATGGGGATGAACCTTTGGGGATTTTAGTGCTGCTTTTTTTTGGGGGGGGAAGAGCATTACTTTCACATGAGAGTCATACTTTCCGATCAGGTAAATATTAGTGGAGACTTTGCAATGTCCCAGCCCACTAGAAGTTCCTTTACTTCCGAGTCAAATACTTTTTCTGTGGATTGAACTGGGAAACTTTGTTTCTTTCTTCAAAATCCATGGAGTCAATAATGAGAGAGCGATCCAGGCAAACGTATCTTAATCCATAAATGGGCTTTGAATGCATTCAATAATTGGACTCAAATTTGGCACCGCTTCTTAGGCTGCAAGGAATTGGACTTCGCCATTAACCCTTTCGCTGCTCAGGGACCGGCTGACTTGGTCATCATCCCTTTTGCCAGATACTTGCTAATTTTACAGAGCGGATTTTTGAGCAGTCAGTTGTGGGTCTTGGGATTCTTCTGGTTCCTCTACCTGAAGACCATGGTTTTTACAGGCCCCGGACAGGAGCTGAGCACCGCCTGTACGTGCATTTACAGCGGTGGTCGGGCGCTGGCTGTGTAGCTGGGAGGAGGGAGGGAGACCAAAACTGGCTGTTCTGATTTCTTTTCTTGCCTTTTTTAAGCGGCAAATATCTCCTCAGCTTTATGGGTTAATAATTTTCCCAGATTCTTTCAGATGAAGACAAAACCAGCAGGCTCAAAGTCATTTATTTTCTTTACATTTGTAGCACCAAGCAGCTTTGCCGCCCGTGTCTGAAGTGGCAGGAAGGAGACACTTTGGGCAGCACAGTTACCTGGCTCACCCGGGACAGAGACAGATATTTATTATTTATGCCCTTGCATGAGCGGAGGAACTGATTGCAGCTTTAGTGCTTGGGGGGGCCACCGCTGAGCATGGGCTCGCGGTCTTTCCCTCTCCAGGCCTCCTCCCCTGCAGAGGGGTGCAAGTTCAGGGTCCCCACCTCAAGCAAACCTTGCTCTAAGAGGAGAGCAGTGAAGTCCAAAGTTAGTAGGAAGCGCCGAGACCTACCTCTCTGCTGTCAGAAGGACATTTACAACACAAACACTACCACCTCCAAACCAGCACCACCAAAACTGCAGAAATGCAATCCCAAACCCACCAAACCCCCATGAAAACCAAGAGTCCCAGCCCACGTGGTGCTGGGCGAGCTGCCACGGGGGTGGTGAGGTCCACCCTGGGCTGTCCTCTCCTCTCCGCGGCCTTACTCTGGGGGAGCAGGGTGGACAAATGAGGGCATGATGCTCTTTAGCAGGTAATGAGATAAAAATGATAGGAGAAACCGGCTGTAACTTGTATGCGTCATTAACGCGGTGCATTAGGAGTCGTTTTAAGCATGGAAACCCTCCCACTGCAGTTGGTGGAGAGGACAGGAGTTTGTACTGAGATCTGTGCTCGCTTACCATAGCGGAAAGGGCTTTTATTCGCTTTGAGCATCCCAGTTGGTTCCATAGGTGTTTTAATTATCCACCTGTGGGTCGTCAGTGTCGGCGTGAGCTGTTTGGCGCCAGAAGATGCCCTTGTGTCTTGTCTTTTCTAGGTCTCGGTTGTACAAAGTGCTGGATGGGTCCGGCCACGCTGGACATTTTCAGCCGTTCTGGCTGATCATGCTAACAAAGTGACGTGGACCTGGAGGCAGGATTAGTTTTTCAGAATTAATTTCTTCAGGCTGGCTGGGCTGAATGGTCCATCTCACCTTTCTCTAGGAGGCTGGTGGGTAAAAGCGCAGCCTGGTCTCTGGAGACGTGGTGGCAGCGCCTTTACAAGCACCGAATTAACCAAATTATGGACAAATCGCATAAAAAATCCTGAATGAGTTATTCTTGAACAGAACTGTTAGATCTGGGTGAGAAAAGGAACCTTAACCCCTACCGTGCGTTTCAGCACAGATTTAGCCCCGGTTTGAACAGTTGCTGGTTTTCCCACGTGGGTGCAGTGTCCTGGCTGTGGAAGTGCCAGCCCACGGAGCCGTGGAGCAGCTCCCTCCCCACGCGTGACGTCCCGTACCCACCGCCGGGGGCTGGCAGGAGGAAAGCATTACACGCTGCGGGAGCTTGCACATGGTCAGGTTTTCTGTTTCTGTTTTTTTTCAGAAGTAAGGTTTTACAGTTCTTCTTTAAAGGAGGGGCAGAGGAAATAAAAGAGGAACCATCTGAATTTAATTACCAGGATAAATATACTCTTGGTGACATAATCTTTGACCTGCAGCAGGCAGGAAATCAAACCCAACGATTCATCCAGATGCTTGGATCGGCCTAATGTTTAGTAACAAGAAATGAAATAAAAGCAAAAGATCATCATCCACCCTGGCTTGGCTCATGTTGCGTAAAGGGAGGGGTTAGAGCTACCGCCAGTCTGCCCTGCCTTTGGGAAGGAAACAAATAGGGGTCGTTGCAATTGCTGCTAATACGGAGAAAGCATCTCGAGCCGTAGTTCCAGGGCGCAGAGTCGTCGTAAAAGAGTTTCTGTACAAAGAATCCTCATTAATTCTTGGCATTCGTGTCTGTGTGAAGAAATTTGCATCTGTTGAAGGGAAACGAGCTAAATCTAGGGCAGAATCCCATCTGTGCTAGAGATATTTTCTCTGCACTGCAGCTCGCGATGGCATATTCCGTACCCATTTCTCAGCCTAATCGTAAACGAACGCGGGGGGAAGCTCTGTGAGCTGGAGGGTGTGGGCTCTGAAATTCGGTGACAACCATCAGCGATAAGCCCAGCCTGGACCTGGGGGAGGCGGGAGCGCACGGCTGCGGCGAGAGCGCCGAGCGAGGTGTGCGGCCTGGGGCTGGAGCTGCCCCGCGGCGGAGTCCCCGGGGGCGAGGGTGGTCATGGGTTTTGGGAAGAGAACGCAACAGCTACCTCTGGCTTCGCCTGTTTGGCTGGTCATGAGAATCCTCCAAGTGGGACGTCTCCAGGCTTCAAACCGGCAGTTCTCCCGGCTGCAGGCGGGTGGTGCCGTATGGGATGTCTGCAGCCCTTGCTGGGTTTCTGTGGGTCTTTTCCACCTCTTCAGAAAGAGGCAAATATTGTCTTCACCTCCAACCTGCATCTCTCCACCGGGACAGCCACAAAGCTGGGGAGGGGTCTGGAGCACAAGTCTTACGAGGAGAGGCTGGGGGTGTTCAGCCTGGAGCAGAGGAGGCTGAGGGGAGCCCTCATCGCTCCCTACAACTGCCTGAGAGGAGGGGGGAGCCGGGGGGGTCGGGCTCTGCTCCCCGGGAACAGGCGATGGGACGAGGGGCACCGGCCTCGAGTTGTGCCAGGGCAGGGTGAGGTTGGCCCTGGGGAACAATTCCTTCCCCAAGGGCTGTCAGGGGCTGGAAGGGGCTGCCCAGGGAAGGGGTCGAGTCCCCAGCCCTGGGGGGATTTAACAGCCGGGCAGAGGCGGTGCTGAGGGCCAGGGTTTGGGGGTGGGATGGCAGGGGTAGGGGAACGGTTGGACTTGATGATCTTAAAGGTCTTTTCCAACCTAGACGATTCTATGATTCTGTTCTATGACTCCAGCCCAGTGGTGGGCTGCCAGGCTGAGTTCCCAGGGAGATCGGACCCCCCATGCTCCGGGGTCCTGCTCCCCAATTCTGTTTCTCCTCGCTCCCCAAGTGGCTAGAAATGCCAAACTCTGGCTTTATGGTCATCTTTTATTAGTTTAAGGAGACTTGGCTCCCATTTGTCACAGCTGACAAAACTCTGAGAGATGCTTAAAGGTATTCTGAAATTCAAGGAGCTGATACACCAGGCACCAAGGAGGATTTTTTTTTCTTCTGTCAGTGGCATGATAAAGATTTAATCACTGGTTATTTAAAATTTAAAGGAAAATAATATATGCAGCCTTTAGTAGTTTAAAACTGAGATAAGTAGGAACAATCTCTCTATGACTAGAAATTACTTCTAAATATTTTTATTACAGGGTTTTCATACTTAGTGAAGTGAATGTATGGAAATAACGCTAGCGCGGTGTGGTTACACATTCTCCAGCCATCCCTGGCAGTGCTTCCATGCTTCCCAGTTTGGGCTCGGTGTAGGGCTCCCAGGTACGGATTGCACTGCGCTTCTTTTGCCTCGGGAAGGGAGGTTTGGAAGACGACGGAGTCCGGAGCACAGGGTCTGTGTGGGGGCAGTCAGTCCGTCTGCAGGGACGCGGGCAGGACAGCCCTGGCTGGAGCTCCCTGGCTGGCCCCATTCCCACCAGGAGCAGCCGGACAAAGTCTCCCGGAGCCCAGGATCGAGGCGCAGTGCAGCACCCCATCCAGAGGGCTGGTGGTGGCTTGAGGCCGGCCGGGACAGCCCCGCAGCGCGGGGAGCAGCCTAACCCTGCCCTGGTCCTCCAAGGCACAGCCTGCGCCCCTCCTCGGGGTCTGCTCCCCAAAACCCAGCTCCCGTGCTTTAAGCTCTCGCTCTGGCTCAGGCAAAACTAGGTCATGTTTCCTGCAAACCTGAAATCTGTCTGCAGTGCCCCGAGCTGATTTATGCATTCATGGGGGAAAAAAAAAAAAAAAAAGCAGTGTGACTGAATTCGGCTTTGAATTTCGGGGTTTCTTTCATCTCAGCGCTCCTGGAAAATGAAAGCAAAGGGAAGTAATTGCTGAAGCCCGAGAGTCGCCGGCTCTCCGTGGGCAGGGTGGTTTTGCACAGCGCTCCGGAGCTCGCTGTGCATTCTGCTCTCGTCCCGCGTGGGAGCTGCGGAGCGGGGACGCAGCGAGGGTGCTGCTGAGCGGCGGGGGCTGCCCGGCACAGGGGACGCCCCCACCCTCGCACCAGCCTAGCTCATTCGTTCTGTTCCGTACATTTAAAGTGAGAAAATTTGCAAGGATGTCCTTTGTGCTGGAGGGTGAGCTAGTGAGTCAGAATAAAACAACTCTGTTATTATTTGTTCACACATTTATTATTAATCTTTACTATTACTATTATTATCATCATCATTAATAACGTTATTCACTGATTTTAAAAGCTACACCTCTTTTTTTTTTAAACAAAACGAGTAGCATGGATTAGACAAGTGACTTGCACAGTAGCATTGGCAATAAACAGAGCAAGCCCCCAAATGCAATCAAAATGCACATGACACCAAGCTGGGTGGGAATGTTGATCTGCTGGAGGGGAGGAGGGCTCTGCAGAGGGACCTGGCCAGCTGGATCCATGGCCCCAGCCCAACTGGGTGAGGGTCAACAGGGCCAAGGGCCGGGTCCTGTCCTGGGGTCACACAACCCCAGCAGCGCTCCAGGCTGGGGCAGAGGGGCTGGAAAGCTGCCCGGCGGAAAAGGAGCTGGGGGGGTTGGTCGCCAGGCGGCTGAATATGAGCCAGCAGGGTGCCCAGGTGGCCAAGAGGGCCAGCGGCATCCTGGCTTGTATCAGGAGTGGTGTGGCCAGCAGGAGCAGGGCAGGGACCGTGCCCCTGTGCTGGGCACTGGGGGGGCCGCCCCTCGAATGCTGGGGTCAGGGTTGGGCCCCTCACTCCAAGGAAAAATTCCTTCCCCCAAGGGCTGTCAGGCCCTGGAAGGGGCTGCCCAGGGAAGGGGCCGAGTCCCCAGCCCTGGGGGTTTAACGCCGGGCAGGGCGGTGCTGGGGCCGGGTTTGGGGGTGGGATGGCGGGGTAGGGGAACGGTTGGGCTGGGGGAGCTTAAAGGGCTTTGCCAAACTTAACGATTCTATGATTCCATGAAAATACGTGAAGTCAGAGGAAAAGACCCAAGTGGGGTAACACCGAAGCCGTCCCTAATACCCTCTCTGCCGGTGCCCGGGAGCAGACGCGTGGCGCAGGAGACGCTTGCAGCACTTGCTTAGTCCGAGCAAGGCAGGTACCCCGTGGTGTTGCTCCTGGTACATGCTCCTGCTTCCAGCTGTCTGTAGATTTTAAGCATCTGTTATTTAATAGTCCTTGATGGATTTTTTTTTCCTCTGTGAGTTGGTGTAAGCACTCCTGGAGCCCGTGCCAGGCTCTGGGCTCCGCAGCAGCCGTGCTGAAGAGCTCCCGCTCTCCGGAGCGCTGTGTGGAGGAGTGCCTTGGAAATTACCAGGTTTGCTCTGATCCTGTCACCCAATAATTACATGTGATGCCACGCAGTCCCCATGTTACGAGAAATAATGACAGAACCTTCCCTCTTGGCTCCCTCCCATGACTCTCATACTTTCTTGGAGCGCTGGGATGGTTCTCAGGTGGAAGAGCCTGGGTCTGCGTGTCCCGGGAAGCTCTCCCGTTGGCCAGCTCCCCTCCTCACCCTGCCCCTGCCCTGGGTTTGCAGTTGTGCTTTGGGTCATTGCTGGGTGCCAGCACTGATCCGCATGACTCCCGGGTAGGGACTGGAGTGAGAGCTAAGGATGCTGTCATCCAGAAGCTTTCCCCACTGCAGTTGCTTTCCCAAATCAAAGAGAAGGAAAAGCCTTCCCACGTAGGCTCTGCAGGCTGCAAAGGTAGCATTGGCAAGCGTGAGGCCGGCTGCAGTTCTCTGCAGAAGCCTTGTTTTTACTGGAGCTTGTATTTACTCCACCAGTCAAGCTCCATCTACGGATTTCTCTTTTCTTCCCGCAGCAGAGTTGCTCTTTGCATAACAAATGTCAGAATTTGCACATCACTGCACATGCATCACGTTACTTTTCTTTCTGTCTTCCTATCAGCAGATTTTTTTACTTTCTTCCTCCACTTTCTGGCCCGAGTGTGGTAGTTGAAAGTGCAAAAGGGTTACTGTGCCTGCCTAGAGGTTTCATAGCCTCCGAGCCGGCGAGCCGATGCCCTTCTGGTCTCCGCTCTCTAGGTGTAAATCAGGAGCAAATTCCTGGATGCTGCAGCCCTGTGACTGAGAACCTGCTTGGGCCTTCTTGGACCTGGTTTTACGCTGTCAGTCGGGGGAGTGGGATAAATAATGTGGTTTTCCAACCCCAAACACCGCCCCTCACCTTCGCTGTCAGCATCACCCGCGGTGCTGCTGGCTGGGCTGCTCGGGGCAGCCTGCACAGCTTTGCAGAGAACGAACCTCCGCGTCCCTGGCACAGCCGGGGGGCCCGCAGACCCCCCGCAGTTTGGATGGGGCTCATCCTGCTGGGCGTGCTGGTCCCAGGGCTCGCCGGGGCAGCGTGGCAGCACCACGGATGCCGATGGCTGATTGCAGAATTGGTGCATCACTGCCAAAAGAGTTCCTTGACCATAATCATAATCCTGTCATTCCTTAGGCAGTTTCACACACATAAGAACATGTATGTATTTCATATGGCAGCCCGTCTCCTTGTCTCCAATTTCCCGTGCTCAGCTCGTGAAGCATGTTTTTTTTCTTAAAGCAAATAAGCAGAGTCTCAGGAAGAGCTGAAATGTGGTTTTCATTTACTGTGCCATCAAAATGACAAATTTAAAGATTTCCCTTTGTGCTTATGCGGGGTACTTACTTAATTGAATTCAAGGTTGATTAGGGGTTACAATTAAAATAATTAATGCCTCTGTTCTGAGGAAAGTTCCTAAGGGCTGTATTTTCCTCAAATAATTTGGAGGGCTTTCAGAAAGCTCAGCTGCAGAATAGAAGAGAGGCACCATTCTTAAACGAAATGCAGCAGGAATTAATACATGTGCTGATGCTTACGAATGTTCAGGTCCGTTAAAAGTCTGGGCTGTTGCTTGTGAGGAGTGAAGTGCGTGGAAAAAAAAAAATCCAGGATACCTCTGGTTGTGGGTGGATCATTCTTTCCGTGTTGCATGCCAGGAGAGATGGAGATACCTGGCTTTGGATGAGCTGTGCTGTGGCTGGCGGCATCGCCCACGCCGGGTGGAAGGGCTGAGACCGGCAGCTCGTGGCCTGTGCTGGCCCTGGGCTGGGCCGTGGTGGCCAGCAGGCAGCGTGGAGCCGAGCATCCGGAGCCTCGTACGCTGCCAGTGTAAAGAGCCCGTGCCCTTTTTTCAGCTCTGTTTGCATGTGGATTGTCTGATGGTCATCTGCTCTGCAGAACTGGAAGATGTCTACATTTTCACCCGCTGGAGGAGTATTTCCAGTCCTTCATTCCTACTGCCTAAAAATAGCCTTGTGATTGATTCGAGCTGTTTCTGTTTGCAGGTATAACACCTTGCCGAGCCGAAGAACACTAAAAAATTCCAGATTAGTGAGTAAAAAAGATGACGTTCATGTCTGCATCATGTGTTTACGAGCTATAATGAATTACCAGGTATTTCCCTTTTTGTTCTTTTGGACCCCATAACTGGTTTGTTGCTGGGAAGGGGAGGAGGAAGGAAAAGGTTAGCGGTGAATGGTTAAGGTAAAACTGATGCAAAGGTTTAAATTCTTACTTATTCTTCGGCAGTCTAGCTGGGAAGCGATATAACACGGTCCTTGCGTGGCCGTGCGGGTGATTTAGTACAGATGTGAAGACGCGCGTAGATAAGCGCATGTGCATATTGGGCCCGCTCCTGGTTGCAGCGATGGCCTCAGTTTGTGCTAACTGGTGGGACATGCAGCTACACAACTGAAGTTAGAATTTGTCTCAGAACGTAGGACGATCACTTAGGAAATACGAACATTTTTCAGAGGGGCTGTACACTGATGGAAAATCCAAGCTTTCGCTCTTGTTGCGTGGTTATCGCAAGGCAGTTGCAGTAACTGCAAGTCAAGGAATAAACTAGACCAAAGCTAATCATATTTTCATGAATTTCTTTTCAGTGGGATGCTGTGATCTTATGGCATGCCCAGGTAGCTTCAGAGACTTGGGATTTTTTGCTAAAACAGCAAGAGTTAAAAGTTACGTGCTTCAAAGAAAGGTCTCTTCTCCCAGGGAAGGGGCGATGGGACGAGGGGCACCGGCCTCAAGTTGTGCCAGGGCAGGGTGAGGTTGGCCCTGGGGAACAATTCCTTCCCCCAAGGGCTGTCAGGCACTGGAAGGGGCTGCCCAGGGAAGGGGTTGAGTCCCCAGCCCTGGGGGGATTTAACAGCCGGGCAGAGGCGGTGCTGAGGGCCAGGGTTTGGGGGTGGGATGGCAGGGGTAGGGGAATGGTTGGGCTGGGGGAGCTTAAAGGGCTTTGCCAACCCAAACGATTCTGTGATTCTATGTGGTGAACACCTTTATTATAAGTTGTATGCTTGTACGAGGTATTTCTGACACGGCTGCGTGTGTGAGCCCTGCCCTGGGGGACACCGCCTCCCTGGGATTTGCAAGGTTTCTTACCTCTGATGGGAAGGATGCAAACAACGATCTTGTGCTTATAACCAATACAGTATTTTCCAAAGCAGGTTTTTTTTTTGTTTTGGAGAGCAAAGGCAGCAGCACTCGTGCAAGAACTGCACGATAGGCAGCATGCATGCTGGAAAAGAAGTGATCTTGGCAGCTGAATTGCAAATTCCTCTTTCAAGAGTAAATGATGCACTTGACAGTCAGAAATAAAAGAGAAGGGAGGGGAAAAGGTGAGCAGAGGGGTTGGCAGTGGTGTAGGAGCAGCTCTTGGATCCTTTTTTGTTGGCTAATGCAGCCAAATAGAGTACTTTTGACACTTAGTGGCAGAGAAGTTGTTGGGCACGGTGGTAGATGGAGATGTGTTGGCTGGCTCGGTAAACTCAACGATGCTTTGTTTGGCTTACAGCATTGTGAAAGACTGCCGCCAGATCTGGCCAGAGATGTAATTTGTTGGATTTTAAAAATAATATTTTCAGTCCCCAAACTGAAACAATATTTTTTTCCCCTTCTCTTTTCAGTATGGATTCAATATGGTCATGTCGCATCCACATGCCGTTAATGAAATTGCACTAAGTTTGAACAACAAGAATCCCAGGTAGGCTGCACTTGCTTTTGGAAGGTTTAAGAAGTAGGTAAGTAAAGAGTACACAGAAAGGGATCTTCAGGGGTGTGTTTATGCACAAACTGGTAGCAACAATCATACTTCATTCTGAGCCAGATTAAATCTGTGTTATGGTGCAACTGGATGAGCAATTACCATCTAGTTCCATTGGTTTCAGGAGCTACTGACTCTTCAGCTGAAAATTTGCTGCGTAAGCGCTCCAGCTTGATTGCAGTGCAAAGAAGACCTTGCTGATAATGATCAGCTTAGCATGGGATTTTTGTGAGGAATGGGAAAATCTTCTTAACTAGATTTTGTCCGAGGGGTCCTTAGGTTTGGGTTTCTTTGAGAGGGGGTTTCATTCTTGCTCTGTGTCGGGTTGCTGCTCAGCCGCGGCAGTAGCGTTGGGGTGGCACAGTGGAACTGATGGCTGCGAGGCTGCGTCCCCTCCTCTCCCCGCGCACACTTGTGACCCTGGCAGCCACTTCCAGCAAAGCCTGGAGCTACGAGCCTCTTGCATGTCTAACGAAACCAGGCCTGGCATACTGATGTTTGCAAGGAAAGGTGAAACTAGGGGATGAGGCAGAACTAAACAGCACTATATATGTGTGTGTGTATATATATATATATATAGCCTTTGCTTAGGCTGTCCGCTTGCCTTACAGTACACTGCCTGAAATCTTGTCCTGATGGAAGTAGGTATTTCCTTCCTTTCTTTTATTTAGCCCTTAGTCAGCAAGCCTGGGCACAGCATATGTGGGAAGGATATGGGAAGTTTATTGTTTTTATCATTTTTGGTGTCCTGTGCCTGGAAATCAGGTGATCAAGAGAGAGCCTGATTTTTCATTTTTGAAAGAAGTAGGTTGTTTAGATTTCTATTTATGGAAGAAAAAAGCTTTCAAAGATGGCTAAAATAATCTGAAGACAAAACTTAATGTTAGTGCTGTTCGAAACCTAACTTCTTTTTGGTTTATCCCCAGCGTGATTTTTGAAGAAACCGGCGGTTTGAGTGCTTAGGGTTGCCTGAGATGTGCAAAGAGGGAAGCAGCAGCTCTGGGAGATGCTGTGGAGCCGATCCCAGCCCCAGACCGTGCACGCTGCGGAGCTGAGTGCCGCAGGAGTGGGCAGGCCAGCTGGAGGATGGATGTCGGGACTCCATCTCCTCTGGTTGTCCCCAAATGGATGCCGCAGAAGCATCCATAACTCTCTTCTCCCCGTCCCCATCCCAGCTGCGTGGGCAGCCGGTGGGTGGGCGCTCCGGGCAGAACCGGGGACCTGGGCATCCCCCCGGGCTCCCCGCTCACAGAGATCGCTCCCCCGTCTCCCCGCACGCACGGTCCATGGCCCGCCCTTGGAGGGGTTATTGCTGAAGATCTGTAGTAAGAAGCCCTTGATCCTGTCTGAAAGAGCTTGGATTTTCTTCTTGTGGCAGGAAAAAAAAATCGATGAGTAAGAATTGAAAATGATACATTTAAAATTTCCTAGGAAAGTGAACATTTTATCTGGTTTCCAAAGATAACCTTGACACTTTGAAAGCCAAAAGGTATTTCTTTTTCTGTAACATCTGGTTTGAGTCATGGCTTTAGCATGAGACTAATTTCCTATGTGTCTGCATGATTTTAATATCTGCTCACAGCTCATCTGACCATAAAGTCTGGTTGGTGCTGTTGCCTTATGTGAACCCTCTAAGAAAGTACTGGGGATTATTTTTACTGGAGTTACACTGAGTCTATTGCATGCTTTTCCTTAGTAGTATGTTGTCTTCTCTCATTAATATGCCTGTGTTAGCACTGCTACCAATCAGGTACCCAGATTTCTGATTCAAGAGGGGAAAGATGTGCTAAGGCATCCTATAGTTACTTCAGTGAACCACGTCTTTTTTTTGTGTGTGTGTGTGTGTGTGTGTGGCTATGAATAATACAAATTGTCACAGAAAATAATTCAGATTTGTATCAGGAAAAATACAGATTTGAATTATAAACCCATTCATTACAAACTGGACTCGGAGGAAATGGGCTGTGTTATGGTCTAAGACAGCTGACTAATGGCTGACGTGCGGTGATCCCGGCTTGTGTAAAACCACCTCCTCCCCGGGTCCGTGCAGGTGGACTCGCAGGGAGCACGAGCTGTCGAAGGCTGCCGTGGTCTGCCTTTACCAGAGTTATGCAACTGCCTTTGGTTTGCTTGAATTCCCACAAGGACAATTTGTGATTTAAATTTTTGCATGTTTTGAGAAGCGTTGAAATGGGGGAAAACTGCATGATCCTGGGAGAGTCAAAATGCCCTGGATCAGATGATGCTCAGCATTACGCATCTTGCAGGTTTACTAGTTTGGAGAGATTAAAAATACACGGGAATGCAAACTACGTCTCCCAGTGTCTCCGCATTCCTTTTGCAAGCAGAAAGAGGGTGGTTCATCGTGTGGTGGTCCTTGACTGTTGTGGTTTCATTTCTTTGCAGGACAAAGGCCCTTGTCTTGGAACTTCTGGCAGCTGTTTGCCTCGTCAGAGGAGGGCATGAAATCATTTTATCTGCATTCGATAACTTTAAGGAGGTACGTTCCTCTGCTTTATCAGAATTTGATGCACGTGTCAATAGGTCTCTTACATGGCGTTGGCTGGAGCTTTCTCATTCAGCTAAGTTTCCTAGATTTCCATAAACTTCAGATATTCCATAAGTCACTTTGAGCTGCAAAGAATCCGACAGCGCTGTTGACGCCATCATTTTGTGCGCTTTTGCGTAGAAGAGCCATAATCCCAACAAGATGACTCCAGACTGTGAATTTCTCCCTGGACTTTTTGGTCAGTCAAGCCGCGTCCCTGAAGTGGAAAACTTAATGGAGATCTTGAGAGCTTCACTCCAGTTCTTCTCTCTCTAAACACTTTTCTATGTTCTTAGGTGAAACAACCAGGAATGGTGTATTAGATCTCCCATTTTCAGAGCCTTTTACACAAGCCCTTGAAATGCAAAACTCCTGGTTTTACCATCAGTAGGAATTTTATTTGTGAAGGTGTTACAAAATCAAGTCTCTGTGATGGAACACTGACTGCTGAAATTAATACAGGGTTTCCAGTAGGCTCAGGTGGAGCAAAACAGTGTCATCCATGGGTGTATCACATGTTTGCGTACAGCGGTTAGTGGGATTTGAGAACGTTGTATGAAGGTTCAGAAGCACTAGTGTGAGAATCAAGTCCTAGAAAGCTGTTGTTCTAGTTTATTTTGACTATTGGATATATATGTGAATTTATTATCAAAGAAGAACGGGTTGCCCAGAGAGGGGGTGGAGGGAACATTCCAGGCCAGGTTGGCCGGGGCTGTGAGCAACCTGATGTGGTTCAAGGTGTCCCTGCTCTTGCAGGGAGGTTGGGCTGGGTGACCTCTAGGGATCCCTTCCAACCCAAAACATTCCATGATTCTATGATTCTAAGAAATGATTCTGGGCTTACCAGCTCAAAAATTGTTAGACTTGGTGGGTCCCAACCGGCCTGTGTATAAACATGTAGCATGCTTTTCCTTAATGCCGCTGTTGCTATAAGTGGGTTAATGCAGATGATCAACAGGCCAAGTTGTTAATTTTTGTACTTTTTGTATTTGGGGAATTATTTTGGGTGGGGAGGCACCGATCTGTGATTTACATCCACTGTAAATATTTGCATTTTTGCATAGTTGTTGTTTTAGAGCTGCACCATAACTGTATTCCTGAGGTGCTCGTCATACAGAGCCAGAGAAAAAAGTTTGAAGTAAATCTCCAGTGTGGGCCTGTTGTAGGAACCTGAGCTTTGCCAGACCAGACCTGTCCTAAATGTGAGCTGTGTTGGGTGTGTAGAGCTACCTAAGGACAGAGGGAATGGGAATGGCACGGCTGCCGGTGAGGCTTTCCCGGCTGTGAAGTGCAAGTTGAGTTGGGAGTATGGTGTGACCATGGAGAAAGCCTTGCTCCTGTGTCACGCCAGTGGAAGGGGTGGTCAGAAAATGGAAATGAGATGTTCTGCTTCCAGCTGGGGAAAGCTCTGCAGTCCTCTAATGCAGGCACAGAGCTAGAACTGGAAATTGTCGTTTGGTTCTTTCATTTATTCATCTGTAGCCTTGGGCAAGCTGCTGGCATCTTTGTCTTTATTTGCACCTTTGTGAAAGGAAGGAATCGTGGAAGCAAATGCAGATGAGGTTGTTAGGAAGAACAATTGGGTAATATGAGAGAAGTGCTTTCAGTAGGAGAGGCCCTGTAAACATGCAAAGCACATTGTTGTTACTCCGGGCTTAAATTCTTCTGGCGTATTATTACTGCTCTGTTACAGAAGAAATATGGCTCGTTAGGGAGGACGACGCAGATACGTTGAGCAAATGACTACGGCTGACATCCACCGGTCGGGGTGGTCTGTACGGCTCATCGCACGGGCCCTTTGCTGGTCACGGGCGAGGGTGTGTGAAGTCCCATCTGCTCTCTTACTGTCCTGACATCTTTAACCGAAGTTTGGCGCTTTCATTTTCTTCCAAGGGCTCAATCATGCTTTTTTTTTTTTTTTTTTTTTTTTTCTCCTGCTGACATTCAGAAGTTGTAGCGTAACACATTCAGGTTGTCGGCCGTTATTTATTTATTTATTCCATTCCCGTTTGCCAGTCGTTTGCTGCAGTGGGACCGTGGGATGCATCAGGTGAAGCGGGGGCGCAAGGTGGGGGTTGTACCTCTCTCACTTCGGCGTTTGGCTCTTCTTCTCTTTATCCAGTTGTGCTGCTTATTTCTTGCTCCGTGCTGTTGTTCCCCAGTTTCCTCCTGGGTAAGTTTTCAGTAATGGTTTCAAGTCTTCATGTTTATAACTCATTCAGCTGGTATATTAAAAATCTTCTGAGTTGCTGACATGGAAGGCACCCGAGGTTAGATTTCTAGCAGTATTCTTCCAATTTAAATTACTGTAAGCTCCATAGTATTTGTGTGGCTTCTGTAACCATGCGTTGCAGGGCTGCCACAGCTTCTCTGCGGTTCTTTCATCAGACGCTGTGTGCGTATTTAGGGCAGATTAGACCCGTCAAACTAGATCTCTGCCACTCTATCTCCTTGCCATAAAATAATTTCAAAAGAAATTTGAACTCACGCCTAACACTCACCCTGTAATAAAGTCAGAAGGGAAAACAGGATATTTCGGACCAAATTCTGCTCTCATTTACATCAGGGTGAACATCAAATATTTCATTAGGCTTTGAGCTTTGCTCTGATGTAAACGAGAACAGAATTTGGTTCTCAGGGTCTGGCTGAGCTGGCAAACCACGGCTGGTGTGAATCTTGCCGAGAATTCTTTTTGAAAACGACTTTTCATTTGAAAATGGTGTTACAGGCCAATCTCTGCCTGGCTGGGCGCAGGATGTTCACATGGAAGGTGGTTTGTTCTGCTAAGCTGTCTTTTGAACATTATTCTCGCCCGGTTACTTCACCTGAAATCACCGATGCTTGTGCGCAGGTTGCTTCTCTTTGCAGGGGCCTGGGCTCCGTGCATTACGGGCACAGCCCGGCGCTCGCTGTTTCGAAGCCACCAAGAAGGTCCCAGAAACGAGGAGCTTGAGGTGGAATTGAATAAAGCTGAACTCAACAGGAAAAAAAAAATCTGGAACCGTTGTTACTGACGGGGAATGGAGAGCAGGAGAGGAAGGAGTAGCTTGGGATGGGTGGCGGGAAAGGCAGGTGTTTTATGCAAAGTTCATTAGAGCCGAGGAAACGAGGCTTCACGCGGTCGCGCTGGTGATAAACTCCATCCCCAGCTCAAAGACCGCGCGTTTGGTCGCAGGCTATCACAGCATTGCCAAACCCGAATGAGGATTCCTCAGAGCTAAGGCACAGAAATAATGTGGGCAGGCGAACTGGGGGCGAGGTTATGAAATCTGGTGAGGACACCCGGAAAGAGAAGGAACAGAAAAGTCGCAGTTCAACAGAATTAAAGCTTGTTGAGACCATGAGTGCAGAAAGCTGTTTTCCAGCTCGCTCACGGCCTCGCTCTGCTCAAAATGAACATTTTTTTGCGGCGTTTCTACTTGGCTGTTGTGTTTACGTGGCTTATATGTTTTTCATTTACGGCAAGCCTAGTCGCTAATAAACGAAAGGCTTCAGCCAGTTTACGGATATGTTGAAAAAAATCACAAGCTGATGGTGCTAACGTGATCGCGTGATGAAAACAGCCGCAAAGAAATGGTGGCTTTGCTGCAAATATTTATTTCCTCAGCTTTGGGGAAGAGCTGAAGGTGACGGTTTGTGAATATACTTCACTAACATTTTCGGGAGCGCCATCTGAGATCCTTGTGCAGCTTTTTGTTATTCTCCCTTCTAAACGTGGGAGAATTTACTTCAGTAGCAACTAAATATTTCTGGGAAAAGACCAGAGGACTCTACCACTCTTTTTTTTAATAAGTAAGCACAATAGTCGTTTTAAAGCGGATCCAAACCAAGGAGGCAAAAGAATTGAGTGGGATCTGTAGCGAGACAGAAAGCCAGCCAGAAATAATCCTGGCTCTCTGCAGGGAACACTTCCCGACTTTGGCTCTAATCCAGCAAAGCAGTTAAATTGATTATTAAACAAGAATATACCAGAATAATGGAATTCGGAAGGCCCGGGAAATTTTTTAAAAAAAAAAAGAATTAAGGTGCATTTCCTAAAACCTTTTTTTTAAGGTGAGTGTACGAGTCCAGAAAACTTGGGCGAAGCTCATTGCCTGGTGGTTATTCCAGCATCTGAACTTCCCTGGCCTAACTCGCCGGAGACCAGGGGATGAGGGAGAGGAGTGGGGTCCGGCGTGCCGGTGCTCCCTCTTGTTTTAACATCGATTTCATTGACTTTGGTGTTTGCTGCTCTGAAATGCACCCTCAGCAAGTTTGCGGATGACACCAAGCTGAGTGGTGCGGTTGACACACCAGAAGGACGGGATGTCATCCAGAGAGACCTGGACAGGCTGGAGAGGTGGGCCTGTGGGAACCCCATGAGGTTTGCAAGTGCTGGAAAATGTAAATACATTTGTTGTCTTTTGCACCGCAGCAGTGTATTGAGAGTGCCTTAACCCTGCTGGTAGAGACGTAAAAGGTATTTGAACCTAGCAAGTATTAAAAAACTGTTTGCTTAACCAGTAGCTTATGGGAGAACGGATTTTTTTGTTCTTCAGCAAACTGCAAAAATGTCAGCGTGATCAGCCCAAACAAAGTGTTTCTGTGGAGCGCTGCTTGCCGGTGGTGGGATCCGCCGCTCACAGTGGGCTGTTGTGGGGGAGAGAAGGGCGGCATTGTGCTGCCGGATAAAGGAGCACAGACAGGAGGAAAGGTTCAAAAAGGGTCCCATGAATTTTGGGGTTGCGTATACGTCAGGCTATTTAGAACACCATAGCCAGCACGGGCGGCGTTGGTGTACGCAGTGCGTGTTTGCTGGGAAATTGTACTGCTGCCTCTCGCTCTTCCAGAACTTGAGAAGTCACTGAAGGAGGAGGGAGCAGCTCAAAACAGCCTTTGGGCAACACGTGGTAGATGGTAGAGGCTCTGGAAGGGGCTGCCCAGGGAGGTGGTCGAGTCCCCATCCCTGGAGGTATTTAAAAGAAGGAGAGATGAGGTGCTGAGGGACAGGGTTTAGTGGTGGGATGGCAGGGTTAGGGGAGTGGTTGGACTCGATGATCTTAAAGGGCTTTTCCAACCAAAGTGATTCTATGAGTCTATGATTTCAGCATTTGCACTGACTGAAAACAGCCCGTATTGCAAAGCCTTTGCTAAGGTTTAGGTATTTTAAACTTGGTCCTTCAGAGCCCTGGCCCAGGCTGCCCAGGGGGGCTGTGGAGTCTCCTTCTCTGGAGATCTTCAACCCCCGCCTGGCCGCTGTCCTGTGCCCCCTGCTCTGGGTGAGCCTGCTTGGGCAGGGGGGTTGGACTAGATCTCCCGAGGTCCCTTCCAACCCTTGCCATTCTGTGATTCTGAGAGTTGTTTTCCCAGCCTTGTGGCTGCTGTTAGCTGCCTTTGCCGTGCCAGGCTGTATTCTAGTGGAAATGCAGCCAAAACGATTTCATTTTCTGTTTGGAGTTTGGGCCCATCAGGCAGTGCCTGCTTCCTGGCCCGGGGCATTCTGTGAGCTGGTCCTACTGATGTCTTTCCTACAAACACAGGTCGCTAGCTCAGAGCCATCATTCCCTCCGCCCCCGTGGCTGACAGACGGATGCTCGGGTCGAGGTGGCCGTGGGCGGCAGTTTCTACATCGGGATGGGGCACTGCATCGCAGGTTTGGGAGCGCCGGTCCTCCAGATGTGGAGGAGATGGCGGTCTGGTGGCTGTCTCGCGTAGCGTGGGTTCTGTACCGCCGACGAGCTGCAGCTCCAAAGCCTGACATGCCGCCTGTGTTCGCTGCCATCTCCATACGGAGGACGCTATATTCGCTTGTGGGGAGGGTTAATTAACGAGCACCATCCTCCAGCAAAACGAGGTGGTGCTTCATGTTGTTAGATAACTGCCTGGGGTAGGAGGACGGTGGATGTGCTTCCATGAGCCTGGATTTTCACTTTCTGCCTGACGTCACGCATGAAAAAATCTTTAGTTTTTCCAAAATACCCTTGGTGTCTTTTGCCGTCTGCCCGGGATGCCTTTCTGGAGCATCGTACAGTAATCCGGCCACGTGAGGGTTGTCCTAGTTGAACTTCGCTCTTGGGTGGTCTGGATGTGAACCGTACAGCCCGAGAGCATTGCCTGGTGGATATGGATATAATCATCACTACATTTTTCATAACGGATCCTTTTGCTTCCTTACAGGGTTGTACTGTACCTGTGTAATAGATCTGTGACGGGTGTACTTCGTTAGCACCCAAAGCCTTTCCGGAGAAAGGACCCTTCGTGGGTGGTTTTCCATAAAGCCACATTGTTCTTCTAGAATGATGTGGGCTTAAGGCAACCTACAAATTTTTTTTCACAGCCTAAGCAGAGACAGAGGGGTTTTTATAGCTGTGGTAACTCGTTTAATCTTGCTTCTTACACAGAATAATGCTAATAAAAGAAAGATCGGCCTTCCTTAGTCCCAGCCATGCTTTCAAATGACAGACCTTGGAAATTTATTCAAATATAAACGGCAACATATGGTTTTATGTGGTGGGATTTGATTTCAGCATTCGTCTTGGATTTTGGCCAATCTTCAGGCTGCAGGCTTCATCTACAGTTTCACTCTCTTTAATCTTCCAGGATAAATTATATCATTGCATGAAAGTCAGCTCGCTGTCTCTTGAAAGGCGCATGTTCCCAGGACTGACTCATCTGATGATAGTGTGAATTATCTGCGAGCAGCCACCGAAAGCCGCAGGTTGTTGTTGCTTTTCCCCTTGCTATCAGCCGCTGCATCCCGGCCAGCAGGGCCGCTCGCGTCCCGGGATCCCGGGCTGCACCACTTCAGGTTGTTCCTTAATTTAATTAGTCGGCCGTAAGTGGCTTGTAGCTGTTTATGTCAGCTTCCCTCATCCATGTGGAATGGTTTAACATCAGATTTCCCAGGAATCAGTCCTTCTGGCTTTTATTGTTGAGGGATCCTATGCACTGCTGTTACGTTTGATTCCACAAGACATGATTTTACCTGGACAGGCTGGAGAGGTGGGCCTGTGTGAACCTTATGAGGTTCAACAAGGCCAAGTGCAAGGTCCTGCACCTGGGTCGGGGTAACCCCCGGTATCAGTACAGGCTGGGGGAAGAAAGGATGGAGAGCAGCCCTGCCGAGAGGGGCTTGGGGGTGCTGGGGGATGAAAAGCTGGACATGAGCTGGCCATGGGTGCTGGCAGCCCAGAAGCCAACCCTGCCCTGGGCTGCATCAGGAGAAGCGTGGCCAGCATCGAGGGAGGGGATTGTGCCCCTCTACTCTGCTCTGGGAGACCTCCCCTGGAGCCCTGCGTCCAGCTCGGAGCCCTCAGCACAAGGAGGACATGGAGCTGTTGGAGCAGGTCCAGAGGAGGGCTACTAAAATGCTCCGAGGGCTGGAGCCCCTCTGCTCTGAGGCCAGGCTGGGAGAGTTGGGGGTGTTCAGCCTGGAGCAGAGAAGGCTGCAGGGAGACCTGATTACGGCCTTTCAGTACCTAAAGGGGGCCTATAGGAAAGATGGGGATAATCTTTTTAGTAGGGCCAGCTGGGACAGGACAAGGGGGGATGGCTTTAAACTGAAGCAGGGGAGGTTTAGACTGGATATAAGGAAGAAATTCTTTCCAGTGAGGGTGGTGAAAGCCTGGCAGGGGTTGCCCAGAGAGGTGGTGGAGGCCCCATCCCTGGGACCATTCCAGGCCAGGTTGGCCGGGGCTGTGAGCAACCTGATGTGGTTCAAGGTGTCCCTGCTCCTGCAGGGGGGTTGGGCTGGGTGACCTCTGGGGGTCCCTTCCAACCCAAAACATTCTATGATTCTATGATTTTGTTTGAATCGACTCCGTTTTTTCCGAAGCCGGTGCAAGAGAGCTGTGATTGCTTAGAGCTCGGCGTTGAGATGAACCTACTTCTCCGCTTTGTTATGTTGACTCTTAACGGTGCTGTGGGGAGGGGAGAGTATAGAGAGCGCTGGAAGAATTTGCAGTTGGTTGAACTGAAATCCCATTCCGTGTACTATAGTAGGAAAAAAATGGCTTGGGATAATAATGGAGGGATGAGTGCCTCTAAGCAGGCTGTGGTGCAAGTCAAGGAGAGGGTTCCTTGGGTCTGCTTTGAGCGGGAGTTGGATCAGCCCCAGCGTACGCCTCCAGAATCAAATTATATCAGTGGGCAGCTGCTGCCTTTGATCCTTACAGTGCCAGTAGGCTCCTGAAACTCGGCCAGATTCTGAGTTTTCTCTTTGGCTCTTCCTTTTGCAGCCTTCTGTCTCTTTTCCTCCTGAAGGGCGTGCTGCTCCTGCATGGAAGTGTGTGCGTCCCGGGAGGGGTGTGCACTGCAGCAGAGCTGCACCCTGCCAGGGGCGCTTCGGGGGGCCCTCGGGAAGAAAGTGCCCGGGAGGGCATTCGTGGTGAGTGCCTGGAGTAGGTCACGTTGCTGCATGCTCAACCAACCTGAGCTTCTTCACGATGGAGCGATTGCTGGTCCTGCACGGGACGGGATGCCGGCAGGCGCTAGTGCTGTTGTCTGGTGCGGAGATGCTCTGGGCCCCGCTGGAGTGTGCTCATCCCACCTCTCACTTCTAAATGCACACCTGTTAAACCAGGGTGGTCATGCCAAAATGCTCAGGGTGATCTCCCTGCTTCCCAAGGGTGCTCCTGGCCGGTTTGTATTTGAGTTTGGCCATTTGGTGGCTTTGCAGAGCCTAAGGCTCTTCACCTGTGACGCCAGCTCTTGAGCCACCCGCTGCAAAGCAAACGTGATGGGTGGCCGGGGCAGGAGCTCGCTCACTCACCCTCTGTTTTCGTTGGAGCTGCTCTAACCATCAGCAACGTGTATGCGGTGTCTGAGCTTTGATCTCCCAGCAAGGCATTTCCTGACACTGTAGGGGGGCTTTACGAGGATTACTCCTGAAGAAAAGCCCAAGATTAGACTGAAGATTTACAGCCTGAAGCTGAATGGCAGTGGCTCTCCAAACTCACCTGTCCTTTCCGTGTCCCAGGGCCCCCATCTCTGCTAAGCAGAGACAGCTCATGCCCCTTGCACAACTGCAGGCCAGGCCATACCAAGGAGTCTTGCTCCATCCAAAAGTGGCTCTGGCTCGGCTCTGGTTTAGTATCTTAGACCTTAATGTGTGTTTTATGGGCCTGGTGGAACCCCCCACGTAACGGCATTTAATGCTTCAAAACCACTTCCATGGCATAGGCTGTAGAGAGAGCCGAGTCCTTGGGGTTTAAGACCATGATAATTTGCTTGACCAACAAGTGTAATCTGGTTTTCATGAGGGTGCGTGCTTTGTTGTCTAAGTGTGTTTATTCTACCTGGTGAGTCTTTGAGGTTCAGCTGGAAACGTTTAAGTACAACTTTAGCAAGTGTTTGTGTGGAGTCCAGCACCCTGCCTACTGGGGGGGTGCGCGGGGGGGTTGCTGAGCCTTGCAACTTGTGGGATTGTGGCCATGAATATTGGTGGCAATGTTATCAAATAATTCACCATAACCAGCGTCCCTGGCCTCTCACAGAGATCCAGTGGCAGAAGTCCCATTGACGTCAGGTACTGACCACAAATATCTGCGTAATAGCCCAGTTGTGGCAATTTTGCTTAGGAACGACAGAAGATGGATCACATACACCCCAAGTATGTTTTATTCAGTCACAACAAACGGTGGAAAGCGTGGCGAGAAGTCACCCAGCAGGCCGCTACTCGCCGTGCTTTGCAGATCGGGTGATCAGCTCAGTTTAGGTCCCGCTTAAGCTCTGCGGGACTCCAGTGAGGTCTGCTCGGTGCCTTAATCTTTGTGTAGAATCATAGAGTTGTTTAGGTTGGAAAACACCTTGAAGATCCTCCAGCCGTTGTGTAGTTTGTAGGTACCTGCTCTAAGTAGATTGTAGGTACCTGTCATAAGATAGACACAGTTAGAAAGAGGAAGCTGATACGGGGATAGTAATAATAACGTGTACTTTGTAAAGAACTTGCTTTTTGGGAGTATCTTGAAACCCCAACTGAGGATTTGGTCTTCTTGTGGGAGAGGCCAATGTAGAAATACATGTAAAGAACTGGCCCCTGCCCCAGAGGTTAGTTTGTAAAGAAGAAGTGCTCCTGCCAATCCTTAATTACCGTTCGTTGGCTAATTTCACACCAGTACTGTGCCATGAGCATGCCTCTTCAAACAGCAGCTGATGCCTCGGAGGGGTGAGCTGCTTGGAAGCTGGTGGTCCCTAACCAGAGAGCCCGGGTTGGAGGTCCCACCGCTGTCTTCCCTGCTCCCGATCGGTAGCACCCAGCGCTCCCGGGACATCGGGGTGAAATCTGGTTCAAGAAGGAAGGAGCCTGTTGGGCTCACCGAGGGTTTTGTTCCTCGGCAGAAGGGAAGGGCTGCCTCCAGATGACCGGACTCTGCTTTTTGGGACATTAAGAGCAAAACAGCTTCTTTCCAAGCTTCTCCCGTGCCTCTGCAAACAGCCAGCGCCTGAGGAACAGCATTTGACACTGTTTGTGCATGGATGTGCCTACCCAGGCACTTGCAGCTTTGCTCAGAAGAGCCTGCCTGTGCTCTTCCTGCATTCACTGCTCGCTCTGACGCCAAAAACCCAGCAAGCGAGAAAGTCAGCGCATGGTGCAGGGTATGAGGAAGCTCCTGGGGGATTTGGGAACGCATGGGACCCTTCGCAGTGCCCTCATCACCTCTCGTCTGAGCGTGCTGGGACAGCCGTGTGCGGGGCAGGAGCTGGCTGAGGTGGTCAGTGTATTCACGGGGGGGTAGAAAAAATACCCCAAAGGAGGCACCCAGGAGGGAGGAGTTGCAGTTGCTAAGCAGGGAGGACGGGGAGATGGGTGCACCTCCTCCTGGTGCTCACCTCTGCTGCTCCCTTTCGCTTTCCAACTTACTTAATACTTTGGGATTTTGGTGTGGATTACTCTAGATCATGTGTGTTCTGAGAAAAACAGGGCTGAGCCAGAGAAGCTACTGGGAAGTTGTAAGATGTAAACAGTATCCTGAGAAGTGCTGTATCTTAGACCTTATTTCTCCCTCCAGTTGCTTGTGTTTCCTGCCAACATCCCTGTATTACGGCTCTGCAATTCCGACCAGCTGATCGTTACGCTGATGCGTTTCACTCCTCCTTTAGCCGGTGATAATTTTCTTTTTTCCCCTCCCTGTAATTTGTTCTTCTTCCCAATCACATTATATTACAGTGGAAAGCCAGTTCTGCGCTGTGGAAGAGGCCGAGGCCTCCTGTGGCATAGCCTGGTGCAACTCTGTTGCTTACGTTTGGACCGTCCGTGGGTATGATTACATTTTTAGGGGGAAAAAAGGTACAAAGAGTTGTTATAGTTGTACCTGACCCCTTACAGACTCGCAGCACAGGTGTTCACCTCTGATTCCTCCACCGAATTTGTCACGAAGAAGATTTTTAACAAGAGAGGAAACCTGGACGGAGAGGTTTTGAGGAAGCACTTGAGCTGCTTTTTAAATGTTTTTCATCCTCTGCCTCGCAGGCTGTGGTTTAACAGGCACGCGATGATTCTTTTGTAGGTGTGTGGAGAGAAGCAGCGCTTTGAGAAGCTGAT
This sequence comes from Gorsachius magnificus, assembly GCA_034008185.1. NCBI lineage: Eukaryota > Metazoa > Chordata > Aves > Pelecaniformes > Ardeidae > Gorsachius > Gorsachius magnificus. The sequence goes on along the minus strand of CM067085.1, from coordinate 1,829,940 downwards.
GGAGCACTTCCGAAACGAAGACAACAATATCGACTTCATGGTGAGTGCTGTTTGCCAGCAGCAGCCTTCGGCTTCAGTGTTTTCTGTGTCTGGTCGTGCCGTCGTAGGCAGAGATGTACATGCCATTTGGTCCTTGGCCCAACATTACCACGATACAATTTTTTTTTTTAATATTCCAAACTACATAATGTACGTTTCATTTTTAGCTTCGGTTCAATTTGGTTATCTTCAAGAAATGCCTTGTACCGCAGCAAAGGTAAGAGGAAAGTGGCCTTTTGGTCGTTTGTGCTATTGCGCTGCGGCGAAGCAGCAGCTTCTGCAATATCAAGATCGTGTTCTGTCCGTCTGCCAACATCCCGAGAGTCACAGGGAAGTGTGGGAGAGACTGGCTGCAGCTGCTGTCTGTCCTTATCTGCTGATAAATATAGCCGTAGTTGCAGCACTTTTGGTTCCTCAATGTGCATATGCATGATTATTCACCAAATCCACTTCCCCTGGAGCACCGGGGGGGGGGGGTGGGGGGTGGGGGTGGGGATTGGCGAGAGAGGAGGCTCTGGCTGGCACCCACAGGCACCAGCGCCAGCGTGCATGTTGGCATCACGTGAAAGGCAGAGGTGCTGACAGTAAGGATGAGCTAGCTGGCTTATGTATCCGATGTCAGAAATACTTCTGTGTCCATTTCTTTAAAGTCTATGGCAAGTGAGTGCTCGTGTCAGAAGTTTAAGTCCTGTTTTTAATTGGAAAGCAAGTGGTGCTGGCGTGGTCAGTGCAGTCTCCCTTGCACTGCTCACGCTCCGTGCCTTGGATCTGGCGTGACCCTGTTTTGGGGAGAGAGCAGAGGAGGGCTTCCCACCCTCCCACCTTCCCACTGTCTGCTGAGGCCTCTGTTCAGCATCTGTGACACTTTATACTGTTTTAGTGCTGAGCATTGTGTTAAAGACCTCTTTCTGCCAGGAATTAGGTGTTAAATCACCCCCTGTGCTGTTTCTATAGGCTTTGAACACTCCAGCGCCAGTGGCTTGCAGCCCTGATGGCCAGGGCAGGCTCGCACCCTCGAGGGCACAGCAGAATAAAAAGGAGGTGGTGTGAACAAGCTAGGATGGCCTCTTCCTTGTATTTAAAAAGAAAAAAGAAATTAAAGTGATCTGTGCAACTGTACTCACGTTAGCAAGCTGCTCTCAGCCACTCTGACATGTTACAGTTGGGTTTGTTCCTTATTACTGCAGTCCCAGTAAGGCCATGTTGGTGGGCACAGTATACATTAAGTATTCTCAGCTGTACATACAGTTTAGTCTGTAATTTAACAGGAAGATTTGTCCGTCCTCAACACTCTCAGTCGTTTGTCCCATGCTCACAGGGAGGGGTAATCGTATTTGGGGGGTGGGAGAGGAGCATGGCTTAGTGCAGCCTGGAAGCGAGCCGGTGGCAGCAGCCTGCTTGCTGTGAGCTGTGGGATTCGTCCCCTGTTTAAAAAAAAAAAAAAAATCATCCCTCATCTTTATTTAAGATATTAAATGGTGTATTATAAGGGTATAATAGGGAATATGCATGTGAGTGTGTGTCCGTATGAGCCTGGTGAGCTGTGGATATTCAGCATCCATCTGAACAGCCTGTAAGAAAATTCCCAGCTCCTCTCAGGCCACAGGTTGAAGGTAGTGGTGGAAAATTTGCTTGAAAAAGGATAAATATGTTTTTTTCAGGACTTGCCCAAATACTAATAAAATCCACACCTTTGGGCTGCTTCCGCCAACTACGGGCTTGACCATCTGACAAGCCTAAAGCTAGAAGAGAGAGCTCAGGACAAAAGATTTGGCAGAGCCACTCGTTTCGTATCACTGCCTGGCCCAAACGAGCTCCGCGTGCTGCTGCGCGTTTCGGGGGGCGAGCGGGGAGCCCCATGGGCCCCTGCCCTCCGGCTCGCTGCGGTACCGGCCCGCGGGCTTGCGCCAGGGGGTGCCCAGGGCAGACATCGCTCCTTTCCGCAGGACGGGATAAAACGGGCACCGGAGCCCAGGCTCCAGGACGTAACGTTAAAGCTCGAGTAATTCAAGGAGTTGCAACAACTGAACATAAACAAAGAGCTATTCCTGCAGGACCCGGCTTTCACGTTGCCCTAAACTGAGAGCTGTCTGGGAAGCTGGGGCTGGAAGGGGCCGTGGTTAACTGCATGGATTGACAGGGAAGAAAGAGCAACAAAAAGGCAAAAGTATTTTAGAGAAGGTTCCTGTTGTTGACATTGACTCACTTCATTTTAAAAGCAACTTTCTTAGATTAGTTTTCTTTGACTTGATAAATTCCTTAGTTGTGTATGTAAGGATCTGAGAAAGGAAATGAGAATTTGTCCCTAACGTTGCGAGAGCCAAAGCAAGTTTAACAAAAGTGCTTTTGAAATAAAGCTATTTGGCTGTGGGTGATTGGGCAGGATAGCAAGGTTCAGCTGGCAAAGGCCGGTACCAGCACTAGGAGGAACCACGGTTCGCCACAGGAACTGGAAAGGGTCCTGCAAAAACTCAAAACCTGAAGCTAGGTTTCCAACGGCCTGGATTGGGTCGTTTGTGTAAGAAAGAGATGGGTACACACCAAGAGGTGGGCATCACAGGAGCTCCTGGGTGAATCTTCAGACCATCTTCCATCCTCTCTTCCTTGGGGTTATCCCTGTTAGTGGTCTCACAGCTCTGCGTTGTCTAGGGTTAAAGTCATTCTGGAAACAGAGTGGTTAAAGCTGGCCAGGGTCTACATGGGAAGATGGAACTGGAAGGTTTTGACTGACCTTTGTTGTGTCCCTGGCTCCTCCAAAGCTGGCCAGCACCGGGCAGTTTATCCGGGAAGGTTTTTATGGCAGCTCAGCAGCTGGAAGGGGCATCCCGGGGCATCCTGGACGGACCTGTAGTCACAGGCCGCTATGCAGCAGATGCCTGCTCATCAGTTTATCCTCTGGGCCCTAGAGCAGATCACAGAGCGTTGGCCAGTTTCCTGCAGCAAGCTGGCGAGTGGCCTTCACAAAAGGACCCAGGAACGTGGGGTCTCCCGAAGGCTTGTCCTGCAGGTAAAATCAGGTTGCTTTGATTTTATCTTCTCTCAGATTCATTCTAGAACTACTGAGATACTTCCCAGCTATGTCGAGAAGGTCGGTGTTACCCCTGCTGCAGGGTTGCTAGCAGGATAGGGTGGTGCCCTTGAGAAGCCCAGCAAGGACGAGGCAAACCCTCTCTAAAAGCAGCTCAGAGGGTGACAGACATCATCTGTGAGCTGAAAGAGGGCTGGGGTGCCTTGTGCAGAGCAGGATTTGGCCGTGCCTTACATTCAAGTGAAGGGCAAACCGTTTGGGGTTTGTAGCTTGATCCCTGCCGCTCTGCAGGGGGTTCCCCCGCCGCTCATACCGCTCGCGACCCGCTTCGCTCGAGAGCCTTTCCCTTTCCTTCGCTGGGCTGGGACGTGCTTGGATGCCAACTCCCATGATCTGGTCCCTTGTTCAGTTACCAAACCACAGCTTTGGAAATTGGCTCTCTGCAAACAACAAGGCGCCTTTTGTGAAAGCCCCGTTTCCTAAGCTAGGGGTTCCAGTTGCAAAATTAATCTCACTTTTACGGGCCCTTTCAGAAACAGCATTGTTTTCTTAAGAGCTTGGGTGCTTGTATGATGTCTGGCGGTGCAAGCTGGCATGGAAAGCGTTTCTGTTCACCGGCACGCAGTAAAGGTAGACTCTCCAGACATGACTTAATTTCTGGAACCCGTGTTTGCCTTTATCACAGCAGACGAACGCCCCGTAAGCCCGAATCCAGCACCGGCTTGGAAAAAAGCTGCAGAAGAGCGGATCACAGTTTCCCCTCGGAGTAATAGCAGGGAAATGCAGTCATTTGCTGTGTCTGATCCATGGGGCCCTGGGAGAGCCCGCTTCGACCCTGCGCCTGGGGTTTTGGGGGGCAGTCGGGGCCGTGCCGTTGCTGCCTCTCACGTGTGGCTTCTCCTTGCAGGTGGCTTGCATGCAGTTCATCAACATCGTTGTCCACTCGGTGGAGGACATGAACTTCAGAGTCCACCTGCAGTACGAATTTACGAAGCTCGGCCTGGATGAGTATTTGGATGTGAGTATGGTCTGAAGTTGCACCAGGGCAGGTTTAGGTTGGACATTGGGAAAAATGTCTTCACCGAAAGGGCTGTCAGGCTCTGGAAGGGGCTGTCCAGGGAAGGGGTCGAGTCCCCACCCCTGGAGGTATTTAAAAGAAGGAGAGATGAGGTGCTTAGGGACAGGGTTTAGTGGTGGGATGGCAGGGTTAGGATAACGGTTGGACTTGATGATCTTAAAGGGCTTTTCCAACCAAAGTGATTCTGTGATTCTATGATTTTATGACCCGAGTCTCCAGCGCCTCTCAGCGTGGGTCTGCCCTCCCAGTGGGGCTGATCCTGCGTGGGACTGCGGGCTGGGACCACGCCACGTCCCCCAGCACCGCCGCTGCCCAGCCCAGCCTTAAACCTCCTGAAGCCCCCTTACCCGAGAGCTTTTGGGAGGGCAGAGCAGCGCTCTCCCATAGTCTGCTAAAAAAGCAGAGCCTTGGCCGCTGTGACTGGGGGCTGTGGCCTGGAGCCACCCCTGCAGAAGAAAAATCAACTGCAACTAACTGCAATTACAGAGCGGGAGCTAAATTTGTAGCTTCGCCTTATAACAAAGGGAGGAAGAACCGCAGTCGTCCTCGCCCCGCCACGTCCCTGCCCGCCAGCCGCGGGCTGCAGGCCTCGTGCCGGCCCCGGCTCAGGTGCCGCCAGGGCCCCCTCCATCTCCGTGTGAAAACCCCCTCTTTTTGGGTTTTCTCCTGGCAGCCGGGCCTTTTCTGGCATCCCGTGGGAAATGCTCTCTTTCAGAAGAAAGCTGCTTTTATACTTCCCCTTTTGTACTTTTCTCTCTCTGCCTGCCCTTGGGAGCGCACACATGAAAACAGTGCTCATGTTGACGAGGGATTGATTTGTCTCTGCTGACTTCTGCTCGTCAGTAACCAGGAGAGAGGATTTTTGCTGTCTGCAAGAAGTATTTACACGTGACGATACCGAGCATGGGTCTGCTTAGGATCGGGTCCCCAGGTGGCACAAACCCTGCAGTCCATGGGGAGCGGGCAGAGCGGTTCAAAGCCTGCTCTGATGCTCTCTTTGGAGATCAAGCGTGCTCATTTTGAACCCAGCAAACCCAGCGTGAGGTCAGCAAGAGCAATTGGAGGATTTGCTCCGGGCCACGTGGCTGCTTCGAACCCAAACACAAGTGATGGCCTCACCGGCCACCGCGGGCAGCAGCAGGGTCGGGCCTAGTGGCCGGCCGCCTTGCTGGCCTCGCACCGTCCCAGGGCTGGGTGGTGGATTCAAAGCTTGCCACAATCCAGCAGCAAGCACGGAGGAAGGCAGTAGTATCCTCTGTAGTACCAGAAGATAAGATGCTGCTTAGCTTTATTTGAAAGCTCTGGATGTTTGGTTTTCAAAAATGACCGTTTACCACTTATGACCCCAGAATGCAAAGTGTTTTCCTGGGGGATGGAAGCGGCCTGAGCCCCGTCCGCTGCCTGCGGCCCTCTTGCTGCAAAGGGCTGCCAGTGCTGAGTGACACCCTTGTCTTTTTGGATTTCCAGAAACTGAAGCACACGGAGAGTGACAAACTGCAGGTGCAAATTCAAGCCTACCTGGATAACGTTTTTGATGTGGGAGCTTTACTGGAGGATGCTGAGACCAAGAATGCAGCCTTGGAAAGAGTCGAAGAACTGGAAGAAAACATTTCCCATGTTAGTACCAAACTTTGCCACCTTTGTCTCTGTGTAGTTCAGAGCCTGCTCTGCCCGTGGGCTTCGCTGCTGCCCCTTTTGGGAGGTGGAAGCACAGGTGCAGCGGGGCTATGACCTTTGGGGTGAGGGTCACTTAGAAAAAGCCTTAGGACTACTGTGCTTCTGTGTTGGGAATAGTCAGATATTTAGCAAATGAAGGAATTGGGGAGATCTCAGGCAGGTAAACTTCCTGGGTGCTTTCATGCTGTATTTTGAACCTCATATTCTGCACGGTTTAGTTAACCGGTGCTCCACCTGCCACAAAGATTTCATTTGTAAGCTGTTTATTGACCTGATGAGAAAATGTTATCTTCTGTGATTTTATTTACTCTCCTGTGTGACACAACCCCCAGGTTCTTACGAAGGAGCAGCATTGCCTTGCTGATTGCGGGGCTCGGCACGCTGTTTCTGTATATGGCAAGGGACAGTTTGGCCCGTGCTGCGCGGGGCCTGCCCTTGTAAGCGCTGACATGGCCACGGCCACAGCGCTCCCACCTCCGTAGCATCAGCCCCTTTATCCCCCAAAAGCCACAGGAGGGGATGACCCCCCTGCGGGGGGCCCAGCTGAGCAGAGGGTCGCACCCCCCTGGCCCGGGCACGGCAGCTTCGGGCGCTTCAGCTTCAGTTCCAGGTCACTTGGGTGCACGGAGCCTCTGCAAAGAGTTGTCTGAGGAGCTGGGAAAGCTGATTTACCTAGGAATTGCAAATTCCTCAGCAATGCAGTACTGGTAAATAGAGCAGATAACCCTCCTGTCTGTGTCTTAAAACACCTTACTGGGGGTGAGAGGTAAGGGACTGAAAAACAGCGCTGTGCAGATATTCGGTGTTTGCTCACGGCTTTTCTGTCCCGTGTCCCTTCTTGCTGTCAGGTACTGTAGCCCAGAAAACACGGCTTGGCTGTTCTAAATTTAAAATGTTTTCCATACTTTAAAAAAATCGTAAAAGGGTCATTCTGTTACTGTTCCTGTATGGCCATCACTTAGAATAAATCCATTGTTAAAACAACTTGCTGTGCAGTATTTGCCCCCCTGAAGTGCTCTTCTGCTAGAGGGAAGTGATGCAGTAGAAATGGCACCATTTGCTTCGTAGATCTACTCCCTTTAGCTGGTTAGAACCTTCGCGGTTTACTCCGGTGGCAGATTTTGAAGGGCTTGCTTCTGATCTCTCGTTACATAAACTAGGCTCATCCCAGGGCTGTGGACATCATTTTCTGTCATATGTTGACAGAAATACTAATAATAGAATTGCAGAAGTTTTATCTCAAAACCACAGCAAACGGTGCCACCTCACCACCTCTACAGCCTCGCCTGAGGCGGCGTGGTTGGTGGTGATGGAAAAAGCCAGCAAGACCAGACAGGCTTTCAGATCCCGGGTTTGTGGGGCTGGCAAAAAATAAAAATAAATCAAAAGACCATGGTGTGGGGGGGAATAAACCATTTCATTCATTACTAATCAAATTAGCCTCATTGTGAGAGGTGATATTTATAGGTTCCATCATCTCAGCATCTGGTGGTTTTGCACCAGTGCCACTGTGGTATTTTGTGGGGTTTTGGGGCTTCAGATCAGGCTTCGTGTGTATGAAAAGAATTGCATTTTAAGTGCTTTATTGCAGAGTAGGCTCTCTTAACTGGACAGGTCCATAGTCCCAGTCCGGCCAGGTCACCTGCTGGTCATAGTGAAGGATAACATTCATCATCAGAGGAACCTTCACCGGGGCGTTTGGTGCCCCCTGAAGGAACCTTCTCTCTTTCCAAAGACAGACTTCAGGCTTTGGTGGGGTATCAACAATTTACGACGTACCACTGCTTCAACAAGCGTTCCTGACGTTTTGCTTGGGAAAAGTACTGTTACCCACTGATATAATCTATTTCTCTTTTGAATGCTAGTTATCTGAAAAACTCCAAGATACGGAGAACGAAGCCATGGCAAAGATTGTGGAACTGGAAAAACAGCTTATGCAAAGAAACAAAGAACTGGATGTGATTCGGGTAGGTGTGATGGGAACGCTCTGGCTGGGGGCCACGCTTCAGGGTAGCGGTCTCCTGTGCGCTTTGTGTTTGGGAGGTAATGGCTCCTTTAACGGGCCAAGTGGCTTCTGTTAGCTCCCTAATTTTGAACCTAGGACAGATTTCAGGTAGAAGTACTAGTGTGTGCACTCAAAGATGGCCATAACACTCTTGGAACGTGCCAGCAAATTGGTGAACGAGACAGGTACATCTTACCACTCGGGTCTGCAGCATCTCTGTTTGGAGTTTTGCAGGTATGGTTGACTGCAAAGGGGCGTTGGAGCTGGACCCGGAGCCTTTCAGCCTTGGGCTGCACAGCAGCAGGATGGGAGCAAGTGCCCTGTGTCTGTGCTGTCATGTGCAGCCAGCTTTCTGTGCCCAATCCAGACTCGTTAATTCCTGGTGTACAAACTTAGTAACAAAAGTTATTAGTGTAATGTGAACTAACTTCAGCCTAAATGTCATCCCAAAGCGTGGTGCTTCTAGGGTTCCTTCGGAAGGTCTGCCCTGGGTACTTGCAGGTACAATGTCCCCGCCATCAGGAGCTCTGTTCCTGCTTCCCTTTGCAGGCCAACATCTGCTTATAGGTAGAGCACCCAGCAAGGCATGGGATACTCTCTGTTAAAGTCAAAATCGAGGTAGCATACCTACACTGTATGTTTCATACTAGCATAAGAAATGGGAGACACCATGAAAAAGTGATGGTGAGAAATGCTGCGCCCCAGGTGTTGGTGTCCACAGGTGAGATTTCTCCCAGGACTCTGCTGTGCGCAGCATTGCTGCTCCCTTGGGAAGAACGCAAAATGAGTTCTTCCTCACCAATGAAGGCATATGGTTTGCATCAAAGCTCCTTGTAAGGTAGCACCTGGTACAGTGACCGTCCTATGTCAGGCTATGACCAATACCTATGTCAGGTATTGGGATTCTCTTTTCTGAGTACAAGTGCAAATTCTTTGTCTCTGCGGAATTCTCAGGAAATCTACAAAGATGCAAATACCCAGGTTCACACCTTGAGAAAAATGGTGAAAGAAAAAGAAGAAGCCATCCAGCGACAGTCAACGCTGGAGAAAAAGATCCATGAACTGGAGAAGCAGGGAACCATTAAGATCCAGAAGAAAGGTGACGGTGACATCTCTATCCTTCCTGTGGCTCTGGCCTCTGGGATGGTGCCGGCAGGGTCAGAGGCTGTGGCTGGCACATGTGTCGCAGCGGTCACTGGAGCTGCATCTTCAGTGCCGTTGCCACCACCTCCACCACCATTACCCACCTTAGCAGCAGCGTCTGAGGCAGGTAAGAAGCACTTTGTCCCCAAGAGGTGGGCTGGCCGGGAGTGGAGGTGCAGTTCTTTGTGCTGGGGACAGTCACAGCAGCCTTACACTGACAAAACCACCTTCAGTTGTAACGAGCCCTTGGGTCACGGCACCTTGCAGCAGCCAAGGATGCTGAGGTCCCCCAGCTGTGTTTGCACTCTCGCTCTCCCATGTTTGTCTGATTCATTTCTGAGCCCTTCAGTTGATAGAAAAAAATACCAGCATCTTGCATTAGGGTAGTTTCCTGCTGCGTTAATGCGCTGAAGTGCTTTGGTGAAGGGCCCAACGAATGCTAGGGCCAGTATAGTGGTGGAGAGGAGATGGGTAGTGGGGGACGAGGTGGGCGTTGTCACTTTATCTGCGTGTGCTTGGGATATTTTGATCAGTGTTCACGCTAACGCCTCGTTTTTCCTTCATTTCGTAGTGCAAAACGGTCCCGTATCGGTGCCGATGCCGCCTCCGCCGCCGCCTCCACCGCCACCTCCACCACCGCCGCCGCCGCCTCCTCTCCCGGGTCCAGCTTTGGAGACGCTCCTGCGGCTCCGCTGCCCCCACCGCCCCCGCCGTCGGCACCCCCCCTGCCCGGGACAGCCTCTCCCACCGTGGTGTTCAACTCAGGGCTCGCAGGTAAAGCGCCCGCGCGTCGCCCCGGCGTGCTGTGGAGTGCCGACAAAGTAAGGCAAGGTCAGGGCACCTCGGCTAGAGCGGCCAGGGTACCGAGGTGGGACTTTGTTCCTCTTAATTACCTAAATAATACCCATTACCTCTTATCGGTATTACGCTTTGAGGGGTTTATAAAAGGAAAGAGCATTTATCAACGGTTTTGGTTTGGTCTGGAAGAAATGACTTCTTCAGTGAAACTAAAGCTATTGCCAAAAATATTTTTCAAACATGATCACTTTTGGCTTTAAGCAAACAAAATGTGGTTTTGAAAGGAACACAAAGCTTCATGGTTTTGATTTCTTCTGTGAACTTGAGGAAGAAATATCTGTGCAAACAAATGGCAAACTTTTTGGAAGGAAGAAAAATGTACTGACCGTCTTTAATCGTCTTTTTATGCACTCTCTGACATATGCCAGGCGAGTAAATGCTAATTGGTATCGCACTGCTACCCCCCGAGAAATCTTAAGAGCATGATATGAGTCCAGAAAGAGAAACTGAGGAGCTCTGATTAATTGCTTTTTTTTTTTGAAAACTAATTTAAGTATTCCAGCCTTTCAAGTTTCTTCTGAAAGCGAAAAGCATCGTGGAACTAGAGAGTTCCAGGGTGTATTAAAAAAAAAAAAAAAAGGCACAGAAGGTGCAACAGAGCTGAGGTTATGGGCAGGTCCCAGGCCAGGTGGGGTGGCTATTTCGTTCTTCGTTGGGTTAGGAGAGGGAAGGAGAGTGAAAGCACCTCGTCTTGATAGGATGACTGCAGAAAGGAGTGTTTCGCAGGGCAGGAACCTTCTGGGTCAGAGGGGGGTCAGCGAAATAACAAATTTTGCTTTCCTGACCATTACTAACATTTTTCTCTCTATTCTTTCTGCTTCCCGGTCAGACGGGCCAATCAAGCTCTTCTGTAGGTTGCTTTCTGCTAAGTATTTACCCACCTCCCCACACTTCCCTCTGTGCTGTGCCCGTGTGTGTGCCCGTGGGCTCGTGTGGGCGGTGGGGAGGCGGTGGGGAGGGGGGAGGCTGGTGCAGGGGCTTGCTGGGCGGCGCTGGAGCCAGAGCCGGGGCACGCAGTAGCTTTGGGGATGCTGCCAACCATCAGGGTTTGGCACCCGGGAGGCCCTGATTCAGCAAAGCACTTCAGCAAGTAATGAAGAGGTGCGGTTTCTTTTGAGGCATCCTCGAGCCGAGGGTAGGCTTTTCCCAGCGAGGCCAACTGCTGAGCTGTGGCAGCTTTCACCGGCTGCGAGTACCCGCGGCGGGGTCTGGTCCCCAGCCGGGACCGTGTCCCCACGGCCCTGCCGGCAGCGGCACGGCTCCGGGGACGTCACCTTGCCAGGGCTCTGTCACAGAGGAGGCAGGGAAATGCCAGGAGATTTTGATGAGCTGCATCAGGGGCTGGCCCACGAGGCAGTTAGCTTCCTTTCCTGTCCTGAAATAACCCAGGAGCAGTTAATAAGCTATTCTCATGTATGCGCAAGTGAATTTTTTTTTTTTTTTCATGGGTGTTTCAGATGGAAAAAGCTATTTCTTTTTTTTTATTTTAGGAGTTCTTTCGAAATAACCACATTACTTAAGCAGAGAGTAAAACTCTGTTTAGTTTAGATGAGCAGAAGTTGATCACATGTGTTCCTGTCTTCCAGTTGGACGAATATAATTCTCAAAATACGCAGACTTTCAAGTTGAATGTTGTATATATTTCCTGTTATTCACTTACGGTTCTTTGTCTCAAGCAAACACTCTTGCCAGTGATTTATTCTTTGTGCTGTCTCTGCAATAGGAGTATGAGCTTGAAAGGGACAGGGACACACAGCTCGGCTCTTGTTTTAAAAGTGGAATGACAAAGCGAGAGAAATGTTTTCAGCGTTCACCCAGCTCCCGTACACGACAGGGCTGTCCCCTGAAATGGGTCGTCTCTATCCTGGCACAAGCATACGCACAGAATCGTTAGGGGAAAGCCAAGTAATTATTTGCTGAAGTGCTTTGCAACCCAGGAACCCGGCCATCTTCTGAAACCGAGGGGGGAAAAAAAATCTAGCGTCTCTCCAGAGCATCAAATATTTAGCAAGATTGCTCCTGCTGCGAATGCGGGGTAGGCAGGAGTCGGGAGCAAACACCGGACTGAGCTAAAGCAAACGTGCTCCGTCCCCGGCCGGGGGGGGGCGGTGAGTCTGCAGGGGGGCGTGCGGGGCTCAGCCTCCCCGGCCACGACCGCCGCTGGGCCAAATGGCTCCTTTTTCCAGCACTGGAGAGGAAGGACCAGGGTCTCTGTTTCATGTTTGCAGCTTGGGAAGAAACCATTTATTTTCTAAGTAATTCAGGAGCGAAACGTTGATCGATCACTTTAATGAACATCCTGGTTTTGTAGCAACTAACAGCTTCACGTTTACATCAAGATGCAAAGAAGTGAGGACTGAACTGCAGAGGTTATTCGTGTACCTTCCAGCCCTGTTAGGAACAGGAGTAGACAGCTGTTGTTTCCCTTGCTCCAACATCACTTTTTTGTACTGTTCACTACATAAACAAGAGTAGTCAGCCTTCATTTTCATAGCTTCTCAGTGTAAGTTACTAAATGGTTTGCTTGTCCTGCACCACACAAGGAGATTAAACCTGTTATTTCAACCATGTTGAAGCTCACGTGTGTGGCAGCCCACCCCCTTTTGCTTTAAAAGCCAAACCTGGTGAGAAGCAGTCCTGCCCCGTCGCAGCGGGCAGTGTCAGGGGCTGCTCCCTCTACCAAAATCTCGGGAAAGGGGCTTTTTTTCTTCTTGTCACCTACACTGCGTTGAGTTTTGTGACGCAGATCAGCTCTGCAACCAGCCAGACAGGGTTAAATTCGACCACGCTCTCCATTTTCTGTAGCGTTTAAAAATAGCCTGGGCTTTTAAATCAATCCAGACGACATGCGGTAATAAAGTAGTAACACATTTCCTTTAGCGAGGTTTTCGCAGCCTCTGGCGTTCAGTCTGGTTCTGCAGAGGCTGGGCCCGAAACAGCTGAGGGGCTGGATGAAAGCCTCTCGGTGCTGTTTGCCTGTCAGGGAAGCAAGGTCTTTCCAGGTTTTCCAGTGGGATAATTTAGCTCTGGCCAGTTCTCCCTCCAGTGCTGGAATGCCGACTCGAAAGCTGCGGTCTGGGCACGCGGGGTGTTTTTCAGTGGTTGGGGAATTTGTCACTTCTTCTCCTCTGCTGTCTTGTAGCTGTGAAAATCAAGAAGCCGATCAAGACCAAGTTCCGCATGCCGGTCTTCAACTGGGTCGCCCTCAAACCCAACCAGATCAATGGGACGGTCTTCAACGAAATAGATGACGAAAGGATCCTGGAGGTACGAGGGTTGCTTGCTGCCTTCTGCCTCCTGCTGCTGTGCATAACACAAGTGGATATGAGTCTTTGCAGGGATATATCACAGCAATTATTTTGGCAAACAGCACACCAAAGTGGCCCTGGGTACCCAGTAGGTCAGCGTGAGTGCCTTGGTTGAGAATTAGGGATGGTAGCTGGTACTATCCATTATAAAGGGTGCGTACCTGTTGCGTGCGTTTGTTTAAAACAGATCAACCGAGATGAGGAAGATTCATTTTTCCCAGCCTAAAATTGCCAGTGGGGTCTGCAGGAGTTCGGCTTGGGTGAGCGGCTGCGTGCCAGGGGACGGAGCCTCGAGCAGCGCGGCGTGGAGCCGAGGACACAGGTCCCGCGTCCTCCCCGCGCCCCGAAGAGGCACGCGGCTGGAGAGAGCCCAAGTGCTAACGTGGATATTTTCCTGAACTGACGAACGTCTGGGGGGCTGTTGGGGGTGGAGGCCGGATTTCGCGCTCCCTAACTCAGCTCGTTGCATCCCGCAGCCCCTGGGCGAAGCACTCTGCTGAGGTCTCAGCGTCGCGGGCGTTGGACTGCAGTTCTGGCACAATGTCAGGCAGCACGGGTTTGGGTGTTTGCTGCGGGAGGGATAAATCATTTTCTTCCCTTTTTAGGATTTAAATGTGGATGAATTTGAAGAAATATTCAAAACAAAAGCCCAAGGACCAGCCATTGATCTTACTTCAAGCAAGCAAAAGATAACTCAGAAAGGGTCAAACAAAGTCACGTTACTGGATGCCAACAGGGCCAAGAACCTGGCCATTACTTTAAGAAAAGCCGGAAAGACGGCAGATGAAATATGCAAAGCTATTCACGTGTAAGTAAAACACTTGTCAGCAAAGAAATTGTGTTTAAGATTTACGGTGGGGTTTGGTAAGTGGAATGGTTTTGAATTGGCTGTTGATGTAAATGTTTTTGCATCTGGAAAAAATCCGGGAGTAAGGATGGAACTGTTCTGAATTCCCAGAAATCAGATTCCCTTGAACTAAAATAAAAACCTTGCAGTTCTGTGTCGCTGTTTAGGCTTAACAAATTAACGCCTCTTTTATTAACGAAGCTAATTCACGTGTATCCACAGTACGCCGTGGCACGGCGCATCTCTCACTCCGTTTGCACCGTACTTTCTGTTGCGATGGACACTCGGAAGCCGGAGTATCGGGAAGAGGCAACTCTTGTAGTGTGCTCCGTAAAACATGAGTTCAGTCCAAGTGCACTGGAAGGGTTTTGCATAGATTTAGGTTTACGTAGGGGCCCCAGGCAGGCCCGAGGTACGCAGCAGACCCCTGCCGCAGGAGTGCTGATATGGACCCTTGCCTGCCCGCTCCAGCAGCTCCCGGGGATGGAGCGTGGGGGTACCTGCTCCTCGGGGCCGATCCTGAATCCATCCAGACGCACTTGGTGCTCATGGCCATGACAAACATCTGCCATTTCTCAATTAAGGAGTGTTTCCAAATTTTGGATGCACAAGCATTACCTTTGGGCTGGTGGGGAGGGTGGCCAAGCCTGCAGATAGAGGCAGGTTTAGCAGTTGGGGTTCACAGGGCTCTGGCCCGATTAAATAAAACTATTTGCTCCTCCCCGCATATCATCTCTGATAAAAATGAGATGTAGCCACGGAGGGGTGGGGAATGACCACGTCTTTGAAAACAGAAACAAGGTGCCCAGCAGCACCGTTCACATCAGCACAGTAACCATGTTCACATCTTGGAATCATAGAATGGTTTGGGTTGGAAGGGACCTTCAAAGGTCGTCTAGCCCAACCCCCCTGCCTTGGGCAGGGACATCTTTCGCTAGAGCAGGTTGTGCAAAGCCCCGTCCAACCTGACCTTGAACACTTCCAGGGATGGGGCATATACCGCCTCTCTGGGTGTTTCACCACCCTCATTATAAAAAATGTCTTCCTTATATCTAGTGTAAATCTGCTCTCTTTAATTTAAAACCATTACCCCCTGTCCTATCGTAACAGGCCCTGCTGAAAAGTTTGTCCCCATCTTTCTTATAAGAATCATAGAATCACCTCGGTTGGAAAAGACCTTTAAGACCATCAAGTCCAACCGTTAACTTAACCTTGCCATCCCACCACTAAACCCTGTCCCTAAGCACCTCATCTACCCTTCTTTTAAATCCCCCCAGGGCTGGGAACTCGACCCCTTCCCTGGGCAGCCCATTCCAGAGCTTGACAGCCCTTTCGGTGAAGACATTTTTCCTAATGTCCAACCTAAACCTGCCCTGGCAGAACTTCAGACCATGCGTGGAGAGCTTCACAGACAGGACCGTGCCCCCCACCCCAGCCAGGGCAACACGAGCAGGGGAACTTCACAGCTCCTTTATAATTCCTCACTGCTCTACTGACTCAGGCTCGCATGTAGCTTGAGCAGCGTAGGAGGCAGAGCTGCCTTGGGCAGCTTTCTCACTGATTTTTCTTTTCCATCATTTTGTGTAGAGCCTCATCGTAACACCACTCCTGCTTTCTTGTCACGCAGGTTTGACCTGAAAACGTTGCCGGTGGATTTTGTTGAGTGCCTCATGCGGTTCCTGCCCACCGAGAACGAAGTGAAAGTGCTGCGGCTCTACGAGCGGGAAAGGAAACCCATCGAGAACCTGTCCGACGAAGACCGGTTCATGATGCAGTTCAGCAAGATTGAGAGGCTGATGCAGAAGATGACCATCATGGCGTTTATAGGCAACTTCGCAGAAAGCATCCAGATGCTGACCCCGGTGGGTGAGGGACAACCCCTGGGGACAGTCGGGGGATGCGCTGGCTGTGCGGGGATTGGGGATTCCCTGGGGGTTCAGCTTGGGAGCTGCGCTCTGCGGCGCGGCTCAGCTCGCGGGGAGCATTGCAGGCATGCGAAGGTGTGGGCCAGTCAGTGAAGGTTACAAAGATTTTAATTTTTCTAAGAGAGATGGTTTGAGTGTTGGGGGGGGGGGGGGGGGATCATCAGCTCGCACAGAGACAGGACAAGAAACAATTACACAAATGAAAAAGTAGTTTTCCAGCTGTATTTTCATATATTGACGACTCTGATATCTCAGGTGCTGTTTGTACCCTGGATTGCTCCATGCTGTCCTATTTCTTTACCCAGTTTAAAACTGGTTTAAATTAAAATCCAGTTGTTTGTATCAGCAGGGAGAGTTATTATTGGTGCTGGTCTGTGGGCTCTTTGAAGTGTGTCCCATTCAGCCTGGTGCATCTTTCACAGCCGTAAGGATTGAAATGTAAACACACTTTCACCCAGCCATGTCTGAGTGTGGTAAATCTGCGGTGCAAACGAATTGTCTGAAATCCTGGTGTGTCAGGGCAGGATAACAGTCATGCTAGGGCCCACGGTGTGGATGAAAAACAAGGTATTTTTCAGAATGTGAGTGTTTAGATTTTAATTTTACTCTTGGGTTGGGCATGCATTAACCAAAGTTCTTCCTGTCTTTATCTGCAGCAACTTCACGCGATAATAGCTGCATCTGTCTCAATAAAGTCATCCCAAAAGCTTAAGAAAATACTGGAGGTAGGTCTGATTTTAGTTCTGTTCAGTAGCTCCAGCACTCACCGGTGCGTCCCTGTACGTATACTGAAACTGTACCTGACATAGCAGCTCTGCTTCCAGAGCTTCCTAAGGCACCGTGCATTTGTCCTGAAAATTCATGCTCTGCTCTGTTTCATCCGGGCAGATAATCTTGGCTCTCGGAAACTACATGAACAGCAGTAAACGAGGAGCTGTGTATGGATTTAAGCTACAGAGTTTAGACCTGGTGAGTAAACCAGAGGTGCCTAGTGGGGACCAGGTGGGAACCCATTTCATGTCCGTGAGTGGCTGCTGGGGGATGCGGCCGGTGCTTTCCAGCCGGTGAAGGCAGGGAGCGGCGGCGTGGAAGGTGCTCCCTGCCGGGCAATGTGGGTTTGCTTTGCTTATTGTTGTTTTGGGGGGCCACTTAGGAGAAGGCATGTGTCTTCAGAGGCTCTGCAGAGCCCAGCTTGAAAACTGCCTGCTAAACAGTTCAGTGAGCCTTCACAGCCGTCCCTCTCAGATGGAGAAACACCAGGGAAGGGCGAGCGCTGGTTGAGTCACTTTGCTTGGAGCCCGCTGCACCCCCAGCCAGCAATCTCTTTGCCTTCTCTCCCCAGCTCCTAGAAACAAAGTCAACAGACCGCAAGCAGACCCTGCTGCACTACATTTCAAATGTGGTCAAGGAGAAGTACCAGCACGTGTCCCTCTTCTACAACGAACTTCATTATGTGGAGAAGGCTGCTGCAGGTACTGTCCCCCTCCTGCGCCTGGCCAGCGGTGGTGGCACGCGTGCCGTCCCAGGGACTTCACGGCACGCCACCCTGGGCTGCGGGGACACTTCTTGGGGGGGAATTGTTCAAGCTGTGGGTTCGTGTGCTGGTGGAGCAGGAGCGATGCAGCGTTTCTGTTTTTATTTCCTAGTGTCTCTTGAAAATGTCCTCTTGGACGTGAAGGAGCTGCAGAGGGGCCTGGATCTGACGAAGCGCGAGTACACCATGCATGACCACAACACGATGCTGAAGGAGTTCATTCAGAACAACGAAGGGAAGCTAAAGAAGCTGCAGGACGATGCCAAAATAGCCCAGGTACTACTTTATTCTCGGGGCGTGGTGAGGGGGTGCGAGTGCCACAGTGAATTGCGGCACGTCGGCGCAAAGGGTGTGCGTTGATGTACGCGGCAGGGAGGAGAAGGTGCAGCCGTGTTGTGGATTTGTTCCTGGGCTCAAGTGCTTGATGTAGATTTGCTGGTCTGAGCCAGGGGTTTCATGTGCAGAGGAAATCTAGACCCTTCACACTGAATCCTGCAGCAACGCGTGGTGAGCTTATCTGGAACTATGTGCAACACGGTAAATCTGCTTTTTGTAGGATGCCTTCGATGATGCTGTGAAGTACTTTGGGGAGAATCCCAAGACGACACCCCCCTCGGTCTTTTTCCCAGTGTTTGTCCGGTTTGTGAAGGCCTACAAGGTAAACAGGAGCACCTTCTTCTTCTCTTCTGTCCTTCTGAACCCGGTTTGGTACCCGTGTGGCTCCGGGCGCCCAACAAAACAGCCTGTGGCTCCCTCTAGCTTCGATGCGATGTGAGCCATCCCCGGCTGGGGCGGCACAAACAGTTCTTCTGGGATTATTTGCAGGGCTTAAAGACAACACGGCTGGAGGAATCCTCAAAAATTGAATGTCTGGGCGGCTGCGGTTTACACCTTTAACTCTGACTACATGTCTTTTGGGACTGGGAGAAGATGGTTTGTGCAACTTAGGAAGGTTTCTTCCAGCCTGGGGTTTTTTCAGACTGTGTTCAGAGGCAGCTAAATGGCTACAGCTAAGCTTGCTTCCTGGGAAAGCCCTGTGCTAGCAAGTGATAGTGTTACTCATGGGTAATATTGAGGTTCCCTATAGCAATTGGAAGCTATAACCTGTGCTCTTTTTTTTTTTTGTGATAAACAGCAAGCAGAAGAAGAGAATGAGTTGAGAAAAAAGCAGGAACAGGCCTTAATGGAAAAACTCATGGAGCAAGAGGCATTGATGGAGCAACAGGACCAAAAGGTATGAAACAGATGCATCTTGCAGGCAGGAGCCATCATGTTCCTGTGTTTTTCCTGGTAGTTCAGGAAACTCAGCTCTGTATAAGAACTTCAGTTGTCCAACTTACAGTTGCCTCTAAATGGAGTCGCTGGAAGTTTTCTCCTTGTGGTGAGAGAACCAAAATAAGCTACAAGAATACAAGTGTTCTTTTAGCTTTTAAAAGTTCTTTTTCTTTTAAAAGTTCTGCTTCTTTGAAGGCTGCACAATCAAGAAAAAGGGAAGAGACAGAAATTCATCTCGTCCACATTGCCATTAGCTAAACTTTGTTCTGCTCTGGCCCTGTATCTCTTAAAACCTCATTGCAGTGTGCAGAGCCTCCCGTTGCCCACAGGGACAAGGAACGATCGTCCCCAGATCCTGCCCTGCCAGGGCATGGCAGCAGGGCTGAGCCCCACGTTACCGTTTTATAGGAATTGCCCTGATGTGGTTTTTTTGCCGAGGTAACACTTCAGATTTGCTGGAGAAAGTTTCCCCATGGCTCTAAACCAACCACTTGGTTGGCTGGTGCTGCTTCCCACAGCTGTTGGGGGGATCTTTAATCCCAGCCAAGCGTTTTCCCTTGGAGGGAAAGCCAGTTCTCCTTGTTCCCCTAATGCTTTTCGGAGGTAAGAACCTGGACCTCTGGTTCCAAGAGATGAGAAGGCTTGGAAGTGGATTACAAATGTAAGAAAGAAAAGCAGCTTGACAGCCAGGTTAACTCGTGACTCTGCCCGTCCTCTCCGTGGGACGTGAGCTATAACCGCACGCGTCTGTTTTCCCGGTCTTGCAAAATGGGGCAGAAAACTGGCAGTGAGTGTTTGCTGCTCGCTGCTGGTGGGATCACCTGGTGTTCACGTTCAGGAAGAGAGGAGCGGGGTGGCTGGAGGTCAGTCCGTACAAGTCCTCTCTTCTTTGCTTTCAGTCCCCTTCGCATAAAACAAAGAGACAGCAGCAAGAGCTGATTGCAGAGCTCAGACGGCGGCAAGTCAAGGATAACAGGCATGTGTACGAAGGGAAGGATGGTGCTATTGAAGATATTATAACAGGTAAACACCTTTTGTTCCTTAATCTCAGAGGCCCTTTCGTAAAGGATAAAAATGTTTATCTGCCCAGTAGCTGTTGTCAGTGCTTCGTGTACTTCTTAAAAAAAAAGTCTTACTCGAGCACGGTTTAGGACGTGGTTTATCCGATGCGGATCAAGTACAGAAACTTTTGCTAATGGTGTGTAACAAACCAACCCCAGTAACCTGCCCGTGCCGCGTGCCCAGACCCGGGACACACGCTCTGTTTCTTAGCTCTTCTCTCTCAGCATGCGGGGTCGTACTCGGTCTCTGACCCTTAGAGTAGCCAGCTCAGTGCCTCGTCTCCGGAGATGCTCCGGTGGGGATATGCATGCCGTGCAGATCTTTCCCAGAAACATCTTTTCCCCAAAAATGGAATGAATGACCGATGTTTAACATTATTAAGAGCCTACGTTTTCATTAAAATGTACTAACAGTAATTGTACTACATTATTGCACAGTTACAGCAAATCATTTAGTCAAACCTGAATGATTTATGACCCTAAACTGCTTCTGGTTTTACTGCGAAGCCGGCACTGATCCCAACCTCAGGCTGGAGGGAGAGGGGCAGAACCTGCTGTTGTAGCCAGAGACAGTCAGGTCTTCGGTGCAAATATTTGCTGATAGAAAGAGCTGCCTTCTAAACTGCATTTTGCTCAGGAGTCAAGTAATTTATTTAATCTATACAGTTGCTCTGATTGCAGTACCTTGATTTTACTGCACATCTTTCGCCCGTGCTGCGAAAGGAACGCAATTTTAACACTTATGATGGCTTTACAGTCCTTTGTTTCCATTGCACAGAAGCTCAAAAGAAGGTCTTTGGGCAGGATTTCCTTGGCTACTGCTCCTCAGTGTTTTTCACAGGAGTTTTTCCTGCAGCAGGGGAGGAGAGCTGTTTTACCACTCGCTAAGGAAAGCCAGGGAGCTTTTTTGCCCAACTAGATGACAGGGCTGAAATGCTTGAAGCTTTCACAACTCTTTTGAACCTTGATGAATAGCTTCCTAAGATAATATTCTTTATTTAAAGGGCAGAGTCGCTATAATATCTGATTTGTTACTGCTTCTACAACTCCTTCAGACTCCTGGAAGCTTGTGTAATTGGTAAAGTGGTTCTCCTGCTCTCTGTGCGGCAGAAGACCGTCCACATGCAAAAGGCAGTCAGATGGAGGGAGCGCCAGCCTCAAATTAAACATCTGCTCTGGTCTTGTGCCGAGTATTTCCCATTACGGGGCTGTCGCTGAGGGCCTCAAGCCGTGTAATCCTGAAGGTTAGGCACAGAAAGTCAGGTAGGACAGAGGACACTTGAATACGGCCCGTGTCAACGGTATGGAAAGGATGGAAAGTGTTGTTTTAAATTGGACAGTGTGCCTCATCAGATGCACAAAAAAAGCTCTGCTGATCCGGGGCAGGGCACTGTCCTACAG
This sequence comes from Gorsachius magnificus, assembly GCA_034008185.1. Lineage (NCBI taxonomy): Eukaryota > Metazoa > Chordata > Aves > Pelecaniformes > Ardeidae > Gorsachius > Gorsachius magnificus. The sequence goes on along the minus strand of CM067085.1, from coordinate 1,808,761 downwards.
CACACCCTTCCATGGAGCGTGTCGAGCCCCAGTCTTTCAAAACCATTGAAAACGATGTAATGTAAGAAATCCTTATTCAGAGACTTAGAAAGGCCAAAGCGCAGTGCCGTTAGGCGGCTGGTTGGAACGCGTAAGCCCGTCCCTGGGAGTCCGTAAGCGAGCACTAACACTGTACTAATGCGATAGATCCGCTTCTCACGGCTCTGTTTGTCTGTTTGGCTGTTATTCCCATGCAGTGCTGAAGACCGTGCCCTTTACTGCTCGAACCGCCAAGCGGGGCTCTCGGTTTTTCTGCGAACCTGTTCTCACTGAGGAATTCCATTACTAAACTATTCCTCTTTCACATCTGATGCTCTTAGAAAAAAGAAAGGTTGCTGTAGATTTTTTGACACTTCTCCATTCGTACGGCTCTGAGCCAGGATCATGTGAATGTTGAGTGTATAGTAATGTCCAGCGTCCACCTGAAGTTGTATTTATGTCACCTCTGTTGCATGTTCTTGTGTTTCAGTAACTTTTTATTCCATCCCATCGACTTTGCGCTCGATGCTTTTGGCCATCCTTGTGTTTCAAAGGCATCTCTCACCTTCCTGACAAATGCCATAGAACAGCAAGTGGTGGAAGTCACGGTAGATTTGGTGCAGGTTTCCTACAGTTCACGAGATTTAGGAGATCAAATGCAATCAAAAAGTGACAGCTCACTTGGCTTTTCTATGTCATCTCCTCTGGCCTACGGATCCTTCTCCGTATGCCAGTCTCCCTATGTAAAATGCATGCCATACATCAGCTGTATGCCAAAGCAAAGTTACGGGCTGCATGAACTCAGTGGGACTTCCTTGGGGTTTGCTTTCTGGCTTGGAAGGGTGGTCTGCAGTAACGTACGTCCTCTGCGAGGAGTGTTCTGGTTTAGACTTTTTAACCAGCACCTGCATGTTTGTCTGCATGTGAGATACGGGATAAAATGAACGGCATAAAATCTTTCCTCCTTCGGTCACATCCATATTTAACTTTTTTCAGTTCCATGCCAACTTTACCTAAATACAAATGAGAGCCGTTGCCTGAGCACTCGGCCGTTCCAGTTCACTGGGACTTTTGTGCAGTGCTGGGGTGGGGCCCCGGTAGCGGCAGGGGCGCACGAACCGGGGGGATGGAGCGGAGCGGGGGAAACGCTCCGTGATTTGCCAGAACGGCAGAAATTGCAACGATGAAAAGCTTGCCATGGAACTGAGCGATGTACCTGGTGTGGTGTAAGGTGTGCGACGGGTGTGTTTAACCCAGCATGTCTGTTAACACTGTTGTCTTGCATTAAGGACTCAGCGGCTTAAGAAGACAACAGTGTTTCGCCGTTGCGATATGTATTTTTATGAATGCTTCTAATTAATAAAATTGCAAACCGTAATCAGCTCAACGGTTATTTGCTCTTTCGAGTTAATTGCTGTATTACCTTCCTGGAGCCAATCTTCAAAGCAGCTTGGAATTCGGTTAGCGAGAGGCGAGGGTGGCCCCCCTGTCCTTGCCGTGTCTAACCTCCGCGCGAAGCCTTGGCCTTACCCCCTCTTGCTCTGTTGGCTAATGTGCCTGGGAGTTTTGAACGCTGAGTTGACTTGCTCTTCCATTTTCCATCCCATTTTTTACTTTAACCATCATTTTGTGTTTTGTTTTGTTCTGTTTTGTTTTTTTTTTTTTCTGTTTAGCCCTAAAGAAGAATAATATCACTAAATTTCCAAATGTTCACTCGAGGGTAAGGATTTCTTCTAGCACACCGGTGGTGGAGGATACACAGAGCTGGCAAGCATCACTTTTTACTTAGCTTCCTCCTCTCTCTGTATGCCAGACAGCCTGTTGGTAGATGTGGCTGAGAGTAATACTGGTGAGAGCCTCAAGGCCCGTGGAGACCGGGACCATTTATTGTTGCTCTCTGTGGTGCAGGGGGTCCACGGCTGGTGGCCATCTTCCTACTGTCTCCATTTTGGCCCTTTCTCTTCCACGTTTAGCCCAGGATAGGCAGCCTTGTCCCCGGGTTGTTTCAACCCCATAGTTCCCTGGATGTTCTCGGTCCTGCTACGGCCACCGAACGGGACACGGGAGATGGAGAACCAGCAGCTCAGAGCACGGAGGTGGGAGAGGGCAGCCTCAAGCGAAGGCACCTTCCCCTGGGGTACAGCAAGAGCTGAGGAGCTTGGGAGTTGTATTTAAACCAAGACATAAGTCATCCAGGAAATTTGAGGGAGGGGCTGCAAATTTGTTTCCCAGGAGAGAAATAATTTAGAACGTGTGCTCGTTATGTCGTAGCCGCACACGTAACAGCACCCGTAACGCAGGCTTTCATCACCACCTCCATCCCCAGCTTTCCCCCCTGTCGGATCCATTGCATGCTCCATGTTCCCTCCTCTCCCCCCCTCCCCGAGCTCTCGCCTCCCCAGCAGGGTGGGTCGGGGCCAGGCTTTGCTGCTGGCGAGGAGGAGGAGGGCGGGGGTTGGCCGCCCCCGCTGCCTTTGACTAACGAAGCATCCCTGCAGCCGGGCGAGCTGGTGGCAGTGGGGCAGGACGGCGGCTGGAGGGCTGCAAGCGGGTTGCAGCCTACCAGCTGCTTTTTCTCGGGGCTCCCTCTTTTAAATTAAGGGGCATACAGGGAGCCCAGACCCACCCTTGTGTTGCCCAACACGTGCACCATTGCACCCCGGGTCGCAGTCTCCAGGGAGCTCCCTCCCGCTTTACCAGACCCCTTTGGCTCACGCCAGGGTTCGAGAGGCTGCGTGAAGGACCCAGGCTTGCGTTCACAGCGGCCTGACGTCCGTCGCTGTCGCCTCCCTTAACCGACCTGAGCGAACGCTAGCGGCCCGGGGGCGGGGAGCCGGCCAGGCCGCCCCGACGGCGTCACGCCATTCAGTTCCACCAGCACCTCAGCGCATTTCACCAGTATTACCCGCTGCTCGGGCGCGTGGCGTCAGTAGTTGCTCACCTCTGCTCTACGGTGGGTTGACGTCCCTCCTCCTGTTCCTCCACAAGCTGCTTTGATTGGCTTCCAGCAGGACTTTTCCTTGGCTAGACCGCGTGTGCGCATGGGTGCGTGTGTGTTTGGGGGGGGGGGGTGTGCGTGCGGGTGCACGCGGGCGAGCCCTGCCTGCTTACGGACCCCGCTTTTCCTCTCCGCAGATCTTCGAAACCAGCCGTACCGACGGGCCGACGCGGTGAGGAGAAGCGTCCGGCGGCGCTTTGATGATCAGAACTTGCGCTCTGCGAACGGTGCCGAAATAACCATGTGAGCTGGAGACCTGCAGGTGTCGAGGAAAGGGGGTGCTTGAATGATACCTTGTCCGCGTGAACTCTTACGCTCTGCCACTCATTCGCAGCCTTGGGAACAGCAAAAAATTGACCTAAAGGGCTCAGAGACCTAGAAAATGCATAGGAACGTCAGCGCTGGGCTCTCCACTCAGCCGTAGCTAACAAGTGCCTAAAATTGAAGTACCTGCTCAAATTAATCAAAGCAATAGGACTTGTGATTTGATTGGGTATCTTTTTACACCAATACATTATTCAGTATTTTTAACCAAAATGTAAAATACGTGTTGTTTTTGGGTGTCTAGTTTGGTTTGATTATATAAAAGTTTAGTGACTGGGCTCCTGTGGACCCACCCTGCATCCCAACTGGTTGTAAACAGGTCACATACCTGGATGTGCTCGGCTTTTAAACGCATTCCCGTGCTGTCCGCCGGGGGTTAACCTTGGCTTCAGCTGCACTTACTGGCTTTTGGGTTGGGTTTGTGGGGTTTTTTTGGGTTTCTTTTTTTTTTTTTAAAAAAAAAAAAGGAAGACATTTAAGGGCTTTCTATATGTAATATGGACATAATAATTCCAAGAGCCCCCTACCTTTTCCCACCGTGCACGCAGGCTCCCCGCCGCCGTAGCTAGGACGTGGCGCCGCGCACGGCCGAGATCGCAGGCTGCGTGACAAACGAAGACGAAGGCGAGTCTTCGCCTCGAGGTTGCGATGTTTGGAGCCCGAGGCATGGGGGGCTGGGGGGCCAAACGCGTTGCCAACGCACAAACCGAGAAGGGTGGCTAAGCCGCACGTCTGTGCTCCTCAGCGAGAGGCAGCTTTTTGAGTAACAGCGTATTTATTAATTAGCACTAAGGTATTAACATCTCAGTAATCAGTATTAGGATTGGGAGGGCGGTTGCAGTTCAGTTGCTCGCGCAGAGAATGGGCCTGCGCCCTGCTCCGTAGGGTTGACGCCCCGCGCCAACGCCGAGTTCCTTGGGCAATCCAGGTCAAAATTCCCTGCTAAGGGCGTTTGGTGAGGGGCGCCCAGCCTACCGCTCCCGGCGGGTCGCAGGTCAGACGTTGCATTTGGGAAGCTTGGGGAGGGAGCCCAGGCAGGCTTTAGCACCATCACCCCCCCCCCCACCCCCCCACCGCTGGTTCGCACCCGTGTCCCAGAGCAGCAAGATGAAGCCCAACTCGTGCCGGCAGGGCCACGCGATCTTCTCAGAAGTGAAGAACTGGACTGAAGAGAAATTTGTACTTTCCAAGATGATACATTTTGCTTACAGCTTACCTTTCCTGGGCTCACCGCATCAATATGTTAATTGTAAAATTTATTGTATAGTATTTAACCACTGAATTTCTTTTTTCTTTTATGTTGTGCTTATGTGAACCACTGGTGAAGGTCCCTTTTTTTTTTTTTTTTTTTCCCTTGGAATGTGTTATAATAATTGTTTTTAAATTACAGATATTTTGTAAAAATTGGTGCAGTTTTTTATGGTTTTTACACTTCTCTCTTATTCCCACTTTAGCCTCTGGGTAATATTGTAAATATTGTTTAAAAAAAAAAAAAAGCATCAGCCTGTGCTATACAATCTGAATGTTATTTTAACTTATAGTTTTTGTTTTTATATTTAACTAAATGGACAGTTTGGGGCTCCAAGTTACCACATTGACCTCTGCTTACCTATTTACAGGAGGTTTACTTTAAAAACTGCCACCACCTTCTTGCATTCCCAGCCACACTAAAGAGAACATGCCAAAGCGCCGCCTTCACCGACTGCCGCAGAGGGGCATTTTAATCTGCGTAAGAAAATTTGGCAATTAATTTAATAAATCATTAGGCAAACTGGTTAAACGCAGTAGCTGTCACATGCTTAAGCTCAAAGGTTTGGGTTTTTTTTTTTAATTAATTGAAGACAAAAATTACCATGCACGTAGCCTAGAATGCTGGCATGTTCTCTTTAATATTTTTCTAGTAATAGACCTGCTGCTTAGCAATATTAGAAGTGTTTTATAAAGCAGTTCGTGTTACTTTCCTGGTCTGTTCCTGGCATAAAAGCAAATAAACTATTTACACTACTAGATGGGCATCATGGGGGTTTTTGGTTTGGTTTTGTTTTTTTTTTTTTTTGTGACTTTTACATTTTGTTTTTCCCCAAAATGATGGGGCCAGGTGCCCACCTGGAGCAGGGGCAGAGGGAAAGCCTGGACCCTGGTTTGGTTTTGGGCTTGGTTGGTGGTGGTTTTTTTTTGGTTTTTTTTTTTGTGGTTTTTTTTTTATTTTTTTTTTTTTTATTTTTTTTACAAACCACATGCTGCTTGCTTTTATACATCTGAGCATGCAGTGATGTAAATGCACCCTGGTGTTTTGGGTCGGGTTGTTTTGTTTTCCCCTCCGAAGCGCAATTCTTTGGGGCTGTTGGAGATGAGGAATGGGAGGACAGGACCCTCTGCGGCCCTTCCACACTCAGGGCCTGGGGCTGCCCTGGCGCTGGGCGCCCGCTGTGCCCTTCCCCACCCCTGCCAGGAGGCCACGGGGACAAACTGGGGCTCGCTGGGCCTGCAGCGGGCGGGTGCTGCAAGACAGCGGGCACCGGGCTACGGCCCGGAGGTGCAGCGAGGCGTGAAAGTGAGTGGCGAGGCATAATCTGCCACAAATACACAAAAAAACCCTCAATGCTATAAATGTTTTAGTCCTAAAAAAACCAAGTTTGTACTTCAGCCAAAATTCAATTTCATTTTTAGAAGGGTTCAACAAAATAAATGCAATGGAGCAGGCGCCGATGGCCCCGTGGGGGGATCAGACCCAATGCGCCGCAGACGGGACCGTGAGCGCAGAAGGGCCGTGCACAACAGCCCAAATCAACAACAGTCAAATTTAAACACTGAGAGCAATGCCATTAATGCTTAAAAAGTGCCCAACGTTGCTAAAAATCCTTTCTATTTCAAAGCAGAAATATAGAGGTTGAGCTTCGCTGTGTAAGAGCACGGCTGGGCTATGCAGGCACCCCAGTTCCACCACACCAGTGCTGGGCTGCCACAGAAACTGAGGCTGTGACACAAGAACAAGGAAGGAAAAACAGAAACAAACCCAAACCCCCAACCAGACAACTAAAAACCTGCAAAAAAAGCCTGAATGCATTTCCCTACCAACTAACCCGTGCCTTGCCAAGACTGGTTTGAAAGCAGTCGCCTTCTCGGGTGCATTTCTTCTGCAAGATCCAATTAAGGCATTTAAAAAAAAAAACAACAAACCAAAACGTTAGAATAATTTACATTTACATTTTTTTTATTTTTAATGGAAAAATAAAGGCAAACCTTTTAAAAGTAATATTTACTTAGAAACACTTTTTCCCCCCTAGGCAAATGCAAGGCAGTAACAAAATCCCGTACATCGGTGCTAACGCGTTTGCAAACCATCACGAGCGGTTACGGTCTCCGCACCACGCGCCTGGGGCTTCGCCTCACCTTCTCCAGAGCTCTGGCTTTCAAATACAAATCCGGGAAAAGTGAATTTACAGGGTTAGCAACATCCCTAGGTAGAGCCTCACCGGTGGGCAGCAGCCCTGGGGGAGCCGCTGCTATGGGGGGGGGGGGGCCAAGCAGCCACAAAGCCCCTGCCCAACCCCTCGGATGCCTCCCAGATTTTGACTTTAAACACACGCCTGGCTACAAAGAAATACAAATCCTGTTTGACCAAACTGGGGTGTTTTTCCCCCCCCTATCGGTGGGCAACAACTGGCTGCTGAGCAACGACTCCTCGCTCTGCTGGAAAACACCAGCGATGAAGCGCGCTCCGCACCGAGCCCCCGGCGCCAACCATGTCAGCTCGGTAAAAAAAGAAAGAAAAAAAAAAAAAAAAAAAAAATCATCAGGTCCTGCCCCGCAGAGCAGATCTGCTGCCGCCAGCAGTTTCTATTTCAAATGATTAATTACAACCATTTCAAAGAGCGTTCTTAATCACATAACCACCCTAGCAAGAAAACGCCCCGCCCTGAACGGGACCTTTTGGGGATTTACGGGCCAGGACGGCTGTCGTCTTAGGAAAAGCAGCGCTGGAAAGGAAGCTGAGCTCGGCTTCACGTCGTTGGTGCGAGCACGTGTCGCTTAAATCCAACAATCAGAAGACTGATTAAATTATAATTAACCAGAGCTGTACAGGGTATTTAAAACGAGAAATAAATACTAGTACACGCTAGAAGACGAGGTTTAATAATTGATAAAAATGTACAAAAATATTGGCATGGGCGAGGTTTCGCAACGTGTACCACAGCAGCCGCCCCCGGCACCGAGCGGGGCTGGCAACCCCCAAGCGCGAACTGGCCAGAGGCAAGGGAAGAGGAGAGGGGGCGCGAGCTGCTCCCCTCTCCCCTCTGAAGGGACCCCCCCCGAGGCGGCTGCGCGGCTGCTGTTGAAAGGCGGTGGTACATTCTGCAGCAGGTTCTTAAGGCAACACATTGGAATTCATTTACGATTTGATTTTTATTTTGAAATTTGCTTAATGGAAAGATAAAATGCCGGAACAACACCCGTAGCTGCTGGGGATGGGGTTGGGGCGGCTGTGCCACGCAGCCCCCTCCCCCCCCCCCCACGGGCACTGGCCCCTCCCGTCCCCCTCAACCGCGTTTCCAAGGCTTTGAAAATTTACCGTACAAATGCCCACCGGGACGGTCCGTAGGCACGAGCCTCAGCCGGGGAGTCAACGCCTTCCAGTTGGTGCAAAGCTCAACAGCGGTCTGGCCAGTGATGCAGTTCACCAAAGAGCGATTCCAATATCTATTTTTTTTTTTTTTTTTTTTTTTTTTGCAGTACAGATCAAGAAGAGGTGGATTCATTACTCCCATTGCCTTCCCCTTTCCAAAATAAAAACCCAAATCCTTGAAACAAATCAAAACACAAGAAACTATATTAAAGAATCTCTTTCTAAAAATGAAATTTTATCTGCCTACGCCGGCCAGGAAACCCCGCGTTAGCACCTTTCTAGGAAGGACCCTACTCAAGAGGTGCTTTGCTAGAAAGGTGCCAAGGCTTCCCCGGGCCCGCAGAGGTGACCCCGTGAGCGCTGGGGGGGCCCCTGCACCGCGGCGCTCCCCTCAGAGGGCTCCCTCCACGCGAGCAGGTCCAGGACCGGCGCCCAGCTTCGCGCTCGGGGCATCAGTCGCTTTGTCTAGATTTGATGCCAGGCCTGTAACAATAGTTCTTGAATGTATTTATGCGGTAAAATTAAAACCCCACTGTTACTTCAACAATGGAACTCAGGATATCGGAACCCACGTCCTGAATTAGACATTGGTTTCTTTTATTATGCCACAATGTAAACATATTTGGTATAAATAACGTTCTCATTGATCTTCATCCAGTTGTTCCAAAAGAGTCCTCCTCTGTTTTTCCAACTCCCCTTCGCTCAGTTCACTGCCAGAAGTATCCCAGTTCCCCTGCAAGAGAAGCAAGGTTAGCAGCAAGGAGGATTTATTTTTCCGTGCTGTGTGGGCTCACTGGCAGCATGGGACGTGCCATGGTGCTACCCGCCCAGCCCTCCGCAGGGACAGACGGACAGACAGGGCACAAAGGCCGCTCGGCGGCAGGCTCACGAACCCCGAGAGCGGTGGCAGCAGCAGCCAGAACAAGAAGCTGGGAGGACAAGGGGGGGAATTGCAAGGGTCCTCCTGCAGACCGCGTCTGCTTAATCACACCCACGTTCACGTTCTCAACAGAAGATGCCCCCGTCCGGCCACGGAATTGGGTTTTTCAAAGGCAGCTGGAGGCCAAAGCAGCTTATTTTAAGAAGATAATATGAAAACCAGACATCTGCCCTCTCGGAAGGTGGAATGCATGGGGCATTATCCAGGAGGACACCGGACCTGAGCGAGGCATGCAATTGCCCCCCCAAAGAGACCCCAAAAGATGCCGAACCAAAAGAAGCTTCTATTTTTCAAACACTTGTATGCATCTTTGAAAAACACCGTTCTAAGCCCCTTCCAAAACAAGATGCACACGGAAGCACGGCGGCAGAGTGGGGCTGCGGTCACCAGCACGCTCCCACGGGACTGCGGAACCTCGTCCCACTGGGATTTTCTTCCCGTGTCTCCTAGCACCAGCCCAGTGCTGCCACCACTAAGATTTTGGAGTGCAGGGGCCACCCGGGCACTCGAACGTTTAAGCAGCCGCGTGGCTCCTCTCCTTTGAGATCAGCCTGGCCGATCGGGTGAACGAGGAACGGCAGTTCAGTCCTAAATACTGCTTTGCCACAGCAGGGACCAAACTTCAGTACCCTCTGTAAAATAACCTGCCTCATTCACACCGTAAATCAACGAGCAACAATAAACAGCACTTGATCAAATAGTAATTTCACATATCAATTAAAAAAAAACCACTAAATGAGGGAATAGGATCTGCATGATTAAGTCCTGCTTGAACATTTGGTCGCTTTTACCTACGTATGGCACACAAATAAAGCTTCAGCACCTTACGAGAGGTAAAGCTGTAAAGCATCCATACTGCACTACAGCATCCCGCTGACACAGAAAGCCCGAAGCATCAGATAAAAAGGAAACAAGAAAGCTTACAGAATCTTTTCCAGGTCGTTTTTTAGTAGGAGATTTATGTTTTGATTCAGATCTTTGCCTAGCTCTGTCCTTTTCGCTCTCTCTCTCTCTTTCTTTCTTGTCTTTCTCTCGTTCAAGATCTGATTCTGGTGAATCCTGTGTAAATAAAGGGGGAAATATTAAGTATCTATATTAAATGTATTAAATACTAATTTATAGAATAACCACACCTCAGAGAAGTCTGACTTCATTTCAGTACAGAACATATCCAACAGCCACCTAAAGCGGTTACTAATTAAGCACATCCTATCAACCATGGCGGACCTAAGTAACGCAACAACATTCCTGAAGCCATTTGAAAAGAAAAGGGGAGAGGGGTTGCTCGACACCGAAGAGCTTCCGCCGCTCTCGGTGCCCGCGGAGACGGGGCCTGCTGGCTGCCATACCATAAATCTCTTCTGTATGCACGCGTCAGTCGTTCCACAAGATCTCTGGAAAGGGTGGAAGCTGGGAAACGCGTTTCTGTTACGCAGCTGCTTGGCCCTACTCGACTGCGTTAACGCTGCTGGGCTTCCCCTGGACCATTAACCATACGGCGAGGCATTAGGCGTCACCACCGTGCTTCTACCCCACGTTTCATCTCAGTGTTGCTAAGCTGCCGTGGCCCCGCGGGTGCTGCAACCCTTCAGCCCTGGCATCTTAACTCAACGGCTAACAATTAATATCCCCCCCTCCTTGTGAACTGGTCGCTGAAGGGCACAGCGAACTGCTTAAAAAAAAAAAAAAAATAAAAAAAAAATCGCAGAAGCAGAAGAATACATCGGTTTCAAAGAGTTTTGCAGACAAGATGAGTTCAGAGACTCAGACTTCCTTCTGTACCCAGGGGAAAACATCAAAAATATTCTTTGGCCCCAGCCAACACAGAGTGAAAACTCCCCTCTTTCTGCTCTTTAGGTCCTTTTGATGCTCCAGTAGATTCGGTATCAGGGCTTCTAACGCAACCCTGATACCCAAGCAGACAAAAGGAATCATAGAATCATAGAATGTTTTGGGATGGAAGGGACCCCTAGAGGTCATCTAGTCCAACCCCCCTGCAGTGAGCAGGGACACTGCTAACTAGATCAGGTTGCTCAGAATGATGCTCAGCAGAAGGCAAAGATGGCTGGGATTCTTCCCAGCACCCCGCAGTAGAAGTGAACACCAAGATTTGCTGTGAAAAACAGCAAATACCAGGGTACTGGTACAGTCCTTTACGTCCGCCGGCATGACTGCAGTTAACCCCCCCCAGATCTAGCAGTCTTAAATAGTTTAATATTAAGGTGTATAAAACAGAAAGTGATTATGCTGCCAACACCCCCTCCAGGCTGATCTCACGCAGTCCCAGTTACAGAGGCAGCTGGACAATTACAGATACCCAAAGAAGATTACTGAAACTGTAAGGCATCAAGTTGTCCATTAGCCAACTCAGGAAGGTAAACTGCACTTACAGACTTATGTCTTCTCTTCTTGCTCTTTTTCTTGTGTTTTTTTGACTTCTTGTAACTTCTCTCTGCAAAGATACGGAGAAACAAAAAATACATCAATAACATTACAAAGACCCAGCAATAAAACAGTAACATCAATTTAAAACCAAACAATCTCCTACCGGATTCTGCGCTGGAAGAACGCTCAGAAACCGATCTAGATTCTGAACGCTGCCTTTTCTTCTTTGAGTGGCTGTCATCATCCTCAGACTCTGAGCCCTTGAGATACAGAACAACGTGGTTAGCAAGACAACAGCATTACGAATACAGAAGCAGATTTTAAGACCTCGTGGAACAGCTTACCGAACGAGAACGTGACCGCTTCCTGTGATGTTTTTTAGACTTTTTAGAATGTTTCTTGTTCTTTGAATGATGGTGCTGACACTCGTGCTAGAGAACGAGAAAAGGCAAATGTTATAATCAGTCTCTAGGACACAGCAGGGAACTGTAATGACGTTTCCTATCATCCACAAGGCATCTACAGCTTGCAGTGGTTAAAAAATAAAATAAAATCAAGCATTTATTGTGTCAAAACCCATAAACAGCTACCGGTATTGCCATGTTAAAGTTGTAATGAGAAGCATTTAGAAGCAAGGAAGCATACAACTTTAGGCATGGATGCACACAGCTTCTATTACCTGGATCCCTCTTTCAATGCTTCCCATTACAGCCCCTGCTCAAGACGGCCTAGAACGCACCGCGTACCTTGCTTTGCCAAATGTCAAATTCTGAAATTAAGCCATTTACAGTCTCTTACAAACTCTAGAAAATGACACAAAAATCCCAAAGAGCAGGTGCTGAAAAATTGGATCTTTCATTATCCAGGAAAAAACAGCACCTTACTCAGCAAGAACGACCGGTCAAAACTTCTGCAGCTTAACTCTTACTGCGGCCCATCCAAAAGTTACGAGTGAAACTAAACTACATCATCCCTTTTGCACATCAGCAAGAAATTGGCTACAGTGGGGAAAAAAAAAAGAAAAGCTTGGCACGTTCTTTAAGTTTCAGATTTGTAGTGAGCAAAACACTGCGGAAGTTCCATCAGGTTTTGTATGAAATCACAGCAAGAATCAGTTTTTCTAAAATAAACCAGGAAATTTTGATGCTAAATTAAATTTTGAAAACTCTTGTGGGAAGCAGATTGAAAGAACAACTCTGGACCAAATAATATCAAATAACTGTAACGTGCTTGAGTTCCTTACTTTCAAGATGAGGTTTTAATATCCATTACTTTTACGTAACGCACAATGCCCACTGTAACAGAAATCAGTAGAATTCTGTTAAATCCCTCTCCCTTCCCTCACTATTTAACAGCCTATCAACCAAGGATTTTTTGTGTATATTCTCTAATCAGGAAAAAACAAAAGTAATAATTACCTCTAGTACGTGCATGAAATCTTTAAATATTCTTTTTCTTTCAGACTCCAGAGTGATGTCTTCAAATGCTGGTTCCTTCACAAATCTATCTCTGATCTGTAAGAGAGATGGGCAATGAAATACCAGTATGAAATACAGCCATTCAGAAACAAAAATAATAGACATTATTTCAGCAGTTGAAAAAGCCACTGTACTGCCACAAGGCTAAATGGGTTTTATGCCAGCTTCACAACCAGAAGGGTCTTCAGTAAAACTGTAACACATGGAGGCAAGCAGACTCAGACTGGTTTTCCCTGCATACACCACTTAAGCCACGCAAGGTTGTTAAAGCAGGCATTTTTATACAAAATATACTTTGAGAGGAAAGGTCTTTAAAGGTTACCTTACGAGAGCAAAGTTAAAGACGTTAACACTAAGCAGAGTTCTTTATCTCCATTTAAATTAAGCCGGGGGGCTTTGCGTGGTTAGTTTTTTGGGCAGTGGGAGTGGGTTTTGTTTGGGTTTAGGGTTTGTTTTGTTTTGTTTTAAACTGCATTCAAACAAAAGTATCAACAGAATGAAAGTTATTCACATCAAATTTAAAATTGTACTAAAGAAGCGACAGGACAATTTTTATGGCTCTAAGTTATATAAACAGAAATGCTGAGAGCTTAGAGAATCCAGGTTTACTTATGGAAGCATTAGCATGCAGCAGCCTGTTAAACACATTTCATAATTAAGTGACGATACGTACATCTTCCCAGACAGCGTCCAACTCAATCGGAGGAGTAGCTTGCTTCAACATACTCTTGAAGGCCGACTCTTTCCGCTTCATCTTGCGAGCTTCTTCTTTTTCCCTCTCTCTTTCCCGGGCTTCTGCCTTTTCTAGCAGCTTTATCAAACAGAAGTTGCAAGATCGTTTGAAAGATATCAAAATGGAAGACTAATCATTCAGTTCAAAGTGATTTTTGGAAAGCCCAAAGACAGTTCACCTTTCTCGAGTTTTCTACTGGTCACTTGGGCGTACAGGAAAATTAACCAATTACTTATTCTTAAAGCATGCAACTGCTGTTTCTCAGAATCTAAAATGGAGTTAACACATAACGCAAGCCAGAATAACACAAGCACACACACAAATCCCTCGTGAGAAAAGTTACATATCAATGAGAGAACATTACTTCATTCCTACCACAGAATTTCTCAGGTTGAAACGTTTATGTTTTGAATAAAGATATACCTCTGCAATCTTTACTTGGGGAACCGGTATCATGATAAGCAACTCTAAAGCACAGCATCTCTCAAATATAATGGAAGGAGTCACATCAATGCAGTGAAAATAAATGCCAAGTCTTGTTTTTACAAGAGATTTCATATTATAATTTTTTGAACATTCCTATGTATTAATACTTACACTGTTGAAAGCCAGCTTGATATTTCCTGCATCTAAAGTAGTAGCTCTTTTAGTTGAACTGATGACCGTAACAAAATCTTCAAAAGAAGTATTCACTTCAACCACAAATCCTTTATCCTGTAAGAAAATTGCTTTCTTTGGCATCAGGTAAGTCAGGAACCCTCACATCACTGCTAATGCACATGACATTAACGCAACGTGAAATCCCATCTCCCAGTAGCAGAGTTCACCCGAATGATATATTTGGCATTAAAAGAAGAAACCACATAACGGAGCATTTTCCCCTCTCACCTTTAAGATATCTTTTATTATCTTCTTTTCATCATGGTAACGTGCTTTCAAGTCTTCAACATAGAACTTGAAAAGATCAAGTGCTGTTGATCCTGACGAAAAAACTAGATAAGTCAAAAGCTAGCTCTAATAAAAGAGCTGCATTTTTTTAAACATTTAGAAAAATATACAAATAACCCTGCTCTATTCTGCCCCAAATCCCAGACCTTTACCTCACTTTCTACAGGGTTGGAAGAGACAGTGTTCTTACCAGGCTGACCAAGCATATTAGTGAATCTGATGTCAGAGCTTATGGTTGGGTACAACTCCATCCAGGAGGACATTGAATGCAATTGTCCATGCTCGTGCAGTTCGTCTAAAAACAGCTATAAAAAATACAAGCGAAATGTAAATTTGCGGTCATTCATGATACTTTTACTTGCCTAACAACTGGAATGGATACTCTTGATAACTGGAATTCCAGTTTTGTTAAAATGCGATTGAAAAATCATTTTTTACATCAACATTTCTTCCTGCCTTCCTCCACCGTTTACAATGTTCCAATCACATTTCCATTCCATTCAAATCTATTTCCTCTCACTTTCCCCAACTTCTGCAGCTTTCTGGCAAACGGATGTATTCTACAGCAAACAAAATGCTACAATGCTGATAACTGATGCATTATACGCACCCATCAGCCTACCCCAAGAAATAAAAAAACCCGCATAGCTGTGTCGTGTGATTAGATATTCTAGGACAGAAAAAGAAAGTCCACCAACCTGAAAAGATTCTCTATTTTTACGCTGTCGCCTTCTTTCTCTAAGCAAACTTTTCTGTTTTTCTTCTTCCTCCTCTTTTTCCAATGCCCTGATATGCTCCTCAAAACAGATCAGGGCATCCTCCTTATCCATGTCTAGCAACAGATAACAACAGAGCGGTAAGAGTAAACCTTGGTATTTCTTTCCACTGACTGTAGAACATTCCTTACGATGCCAATCGTTACTGTGAGTGGAAGCTTCACTGAGCACTGAAATACACAAAGATCTGTGCAGCAGCAAAAACCAACCACCCCAACCTGGATAAATTATCGTTGCAAATAGGCACAGAAGCCTTTATGGGAAAAGTATTGCG
Source organism: Gorsachius magnificus (assembly GCA_034008185.1). Taxonomy (NCBI): domain Eukaryota; kingdom Metazoa; phylum Chordata; class Aves; order Pelecaniformes; family Ardeidae; genus Gorsachius; species Gorsachius magnificus. The sequence continues at coordinate 1,793,260 of CM067085.1, read as the reverse complement.
GATGAGCACTTGTGCATCTCCCCACATTACCACAACTACCTTAAAAACCCAGGGCAGAGGTAAGACCACAGAGCATCTTTGTCAAATGCTTTTGCAGCTGTGTAAATGAGTATGCTGCTCTTAAAATACAGGATCAACTCATTTATAAGAATAAGATGCTCATAATGGAAAAAACTGCCACCTGACTTCACAACTGCTTTTCTAGGACAGCAAACACAGCAGGACCTCACTCAGGCTAGCAGAAGGCAGTGCAAGTACTTGCAACACAGATCGCGTTGTCAAATAATACTTCAAATTTCAAAGGCTAACAACTACTAAGGCAATTTAATCCCCACGGAAAAGGTATCCTTTGCTTTATCGTTAAGATTAACTAGTAATGATTTTTGAAGCTGACATCTGTTTCCTAGGAACCAAACAAGACAGGGTCCTTTATACAGGCTGCTCAGCAGCTGTCACAGCAGCTCTGGAGTGGGCAAGAGCAAGCCATACCCAGTCAGGAGTCCTCCCTGCTAAAGACAAATCCGTTCCCTCCTCCAAAAGGAACACACAGACTTTTTACATACTCTGAAGTTCTTCGTCTTCTGCAAATGTAGGATTGTCCATCAGATACTGCTGAGCCTCCGACCAAGTAGTACAGTAAGTGACATTAGCCATGTTATCTAGTATGTTCTTCAAAGCTTCCCAATTCCTCTTCCGTAACTGCTTGGCTTGTTCCTGAGGAGAAAATGCATTTATTTTTTTTGGTTGTACAGACAAAAATACATGACGCCTCAAGCTTGTTTTCTAAGAAAACACAAAATTAAGCTTTCATTCTCACGTAAAGCCACATAATACAGTTTGGACCTACATACAGTTTTTACATACTATTACTGCTTGCATCCACAGATAAAACATTTCAGTACAATTATCTCTGGCTGTTCCCAATAGATGGGAAAAGCTCATGAAAAGGTGCTCATCTTTTAGAGATACTGCTAGAAAACCACCAGTACATTCAGTAAACAGTGCTGCAACAAGGTACCGTGGCCCACCAGGCTGCTGAAGAGCAGCCCTAAACCAGCCGTGCTCATCACAGGCAATTCTTTCAGCAGAGCTGTTTGGATGGCCGGCCTCTTTCTGTTTGCTTTGCTTTTCTAGCAAGTGTGGACCTTAACACTAGACTTGCTCAAATCAATTTCAGAAATAGTCCTGCCTGTTTTCCCTTTACCCAAGGATGTTGGTGAGCGCTAGCATCACTACCAAACCACAGTGAAGATGAACTGACCAGGTACATTTAGGGCCAGATCCTCACAGTCGCTATGGTACCACTGAACTAAAGGAAACACAGCTTTCTCTAACAAGCCCATGTTAGTTTTTCAGAGCAGTTCAGAATAAAAGCCATCATATAATTTATTAAAATCATACTAAAAACTAAACACATTGCAAAATCACCAGCAACATATCTCAATAAGAACAAAGACCTTTCAAAGAAACTGCTTTGTATCTGCCATACAGGGTCAAATCAGGGGTTCCGTCTTGCCCACCAACAGGCTGCAATGAACTAGGGGAAGATAACAAGAGTGATTGTGCTTCCCCAGTTTCACACAGGCAGCTTTTCAGGAAATTTTGATCTCCAAAATGTTACCCTGGAGCAGTTAGTTCCACAACGTCAGTTGCGTACTGTGCAGGAACAGAGCTTCCAATAGCTTGTTTAGGTAAAGATTCATCACATTCTGCCTGCTAAGGTTATTATACCCCTTACGTACTGTATAATGAGAAATACAAGGAACAACCGTCTCCAAATTCACATCTACAAAACCAGTCACAGTTTTGAAGAGTTCCACCAATGCTTTTTTCTTTGTCCCTTGTCCCTTTCCCCCATCACATCTTTCTAAACTGAAGAGTCCCCTCTCGGCAGTGTCTCACAGCTGATAAACCTTGTTGCCCTTCTGGTCTTCTCCTTCTCCTTTGGGGAGGGTGTAACCTGACCAGTACCCTGTAAGCAGTATATGGTTTGCAGTAATGCAGCAACATTCTCATGTGGTTCTCCATGCCTTCCCTACAGATTCCTCCCCTTGTGTTTGCATTTTGACTGTCCCTGAGTTACAGATAACAAGGGAAAAAAGAGAGGTTTGAAATATAGTTACCTTCTCTTTCTTAGACAGAAAAAACAAAACATCTTCATAAATTTCAAGGCGATCACGCTCAGATATTGCATTCCAGACTTCCATCTCCCCAAACATTTGTTCAGCTTTTCTGTACAAAACAAAGAACAAGCATACAATCATTTCTTGGTCAACGCTGACTTGAACTGAACCATTGGCTTACAGTAGCATTAAATGAACTCTGTTGTAAGTAGTAATATTTTTGTATGAATCTCCCCAGTTTTCTGCCTTGGGCAACTTTTTCTGTGACAGCTTTATATCTCTTACAAAGGAAACAGTTAAAAACTAAAGCTAAAGCTGATGCCACTATACGCTTCTCTCCATATAAGTGCAAGTTCACCTGCAGTGCATTACATCAGTATTTTTATCCAAGGGCTAGCCCACTGTTCTAGCAAACATTGTAGGAAAACAGATATGTGAAATTTTCGGTGACAGTCCTATTAGCTATACCTCCCTTTGGGCATGAACCTCCACGAACAAGCTATCAGAACTACTTTGTTCTTAATGGCAGAACTAATACAAAACTCCTCTCAGTGTTATCTTATATTTCTACTTATTAGAAGCTAAAATCATTATCAGCAGCACACCACTCATTTGAGTTCGGTTTTTTTGCCTGGGTCTCTGAAAATATTTGTGTTCCCGTAAAATTTTAGTTACAGGATTTTCCAGGCTGAGCACATACAAAGGTTAGCATTCACCAAGAGCAAGCCAGCAAGATTCGATCATTAACTTGGCAAGCTAGCGAAGGCTGGAACTTCATTCAAGATCAGTCTTACTTGTATCTTGTTGTGGATGTCATCTTCTCATGGTTCTCAAGAAAACGCTGGAAGGATTCTTTAGCTTCTTTGTACTTTGATCTTGCTTCTTCTTTCTCTTCTTTTTCTGTTTGAACTTTGTAAGCATTGAAGGCTTGCTTTTTTTCACTTAATTTTGCCAAAGCACTTCATATCAAAGAAAAAGAAAACAACATCAATTATATAAAAGGGAATTAAATTAGAAAAACAAAACCAAACAGCCAAAAGGTAACAGATTTGAATAATCCAGATTTTTGAGACAAAATGAAATACAATCTAAATGGCCAGTCATCACACACTGTCTTTCCCTCAGGATTATCAAAGATCATTTCAAAAAAGCAATAAAGACAAGGACTTACTAATAACAGCAGTTAATAATAAAACACAAGCTGCTATCATGATTTCAGGCTGTGTTTACACATTTCACGTTACAAGACTATTTTTATCATGGATATCAACCACTTTTCTGCCACTGTTTATAGCAGCCACCCATTTAAAAATGCCACCCTACAAAGTCTTCATCTCTGTCATTGTAAATGCATGTTTTTATTCCCAAGAAAATCATTCAAAGAGCATAAAATACAGTAACTGCCACATCTTTTCCAAATGAATTATTAAGCCTAGGACTTGCATTTCTTTATGTAGTAAAGGAACAAAGTTCCCTGACAATGGTACACGTTCACAAATGCACAAGCATCTATGAAAACAATCAACAGTTACCTCAGCAAAGTCAAACTACCTAAAATAGTATTTGTGTGGAAATGGAATGAGGAAAGAGTCAAGCAGTACCTGTATCTGGGATCATTAATGATCATTTTCATAGCTTGCTCCCAAGAAGCATTGGATGGTACTCGCTGTGAAGACATTAAAATCATTAATTAGATATGGAACCAACACCCAACAATGACAGATTCCTTAAAAAATAGCCCTAAAAAAAAAAAAAAAAAAAGCACTCCACTTTCAAGGTTAAGACACCATTCTTTGTCACAATTTTTTTTTTTAACTTTTTTAACAGTCAACATGGAAAAAAACAATGTACTTTGGGGATTATTGCTATTTCTACAATAAATTCTTCAGTAAGTTTGTCTACTACGCAACTATGTTGCCTCACTAGACAAAACACAAACAGATGCCCATATACTCTGAAAGAAAACCAAAGCCAGTCTCATTTTACTCCCACTTCATCTCCATCTTTAAAACAAAGATAAAAAAATTGAGGGCTCAGACTACGAGGCAACATTTTTATTAGAAATGTACCTCACCGTCAGACAAAAATATTGGCAATAATAATTTCCACAACACTTAAATACAGTTTTAGAATTACTAGTTCATGGGGGAAAAAAAGTGTGTCTTTAAATCATACTGGCTTATGGAAATGCAGCAAACTAAATTATCAATTCCTCCTTTTTCTGTATGGACCTCTACACTGTCTGTCTCTGAAGCACCTAATGAAGCTGTCTGTCAAATCACTCACTGTTCCAGTTTGAACTTTGAACAAAGACCAGTTTGCATTACAGCGTGGGGATCATGTAAAAGGATGAAAATAAAAATAAATAAATAAATAAATGAACTGAGAACCCTGATGAAAACTCAACACCTCCCCATTCACCCAAAGAACTGAAAAAAAGTTTAAACTGTGTATTGTTTCCACTGTCATTTCTTTTCTAGTACAAAAGTCCTCTTCCACCACAGTGAGAAATTCTTCACAAAAAAAAAAGTCTAGCAATTTCTGGCAAATGCTGGTTTTGCAGATCAATGAAGCATGAAGAAGAGTTGACTGAAATACCTTTTCTTTTAACAGTTCTTTAAATGCTTGCTTTGCTTCTTCCTTTGTGTTCCACGTATAGGTTTTTTTAACTGGTTGGGCATCGTCGTCCTCTTTCTTTGAAGCAGCACTATATATGAAAATCAGTAATTTTATTATTTAAGCATTTTTTTTTCCAAGTTAGAGCCACTGAACACTCATAAACCACCATAATCAGGAAGAATGAGCTTTTTTTAAATAGTAACTCAAAGCAAAATAGTAACACTGCACTTGATAAACACCACGATTTGTGCAAGACTTTTCCTTACAGACACCATACACAACTGATCAAAAAGAGCAAACTAAAAGTATTATCACTGATGCAATCGGCTACCTGCTCAAGTTATCTATAAATGATTCATAAAAATATAATGCTGAAATTTAGCAGGAATATTTTTATATATATACACACATACAAAAATATAAAGGGGAGTGCCTAAAAGCCATGCCTCTTGCCCATAATTATCTCCTGATGCACATAATTATCTCCTGATGCCCATAATCCCCCACAGTGTGTTTCTTTTTTGCTTGAATGATAAAAATCATAAACTGTAATTCTCCACATAATCAATTCTCCATTATTAGAAAAAAAAGGATCTCCTTTCCAGTGGAACAGATAAAGATCTATTTAGTATTGCATTTTCTTCTAACAATAGCCAATTGCACACTTCTATGGAAGAGGAAACATACAGGGTGAATGTATAATGTTACCCTGGGAAACTTACAGCTATCGAAAAATTCATGAAATCTTCAAGCCACTAATGTTCTCTGTAGGGTTTAAGAGCTTTGGGAGAGGGCTGGCAAGAGGAAGGCATTAATTTTTCTGAAAATAGATTTAATACCTCTTCCTAGCTTTGTTGCTCATTATTCTTCTCTGCTGCCATTGAGTCATGCTCAGTTTCACTGAAGAAACGGTTAACTAACTGTCAAAGGAGCCTGGCCACCTACAATTGAAGATAAACCAGATCCTAGAAGAAATACAAAGCTGCAAAGCCACATGCTTCGTAATTTCACTTACTCTGCTGAAGCCTCCTGCTTGGAAGAGTCGTCTGCTGCACTGGCTGCAGTTTCTCCACTCTGTTCCTGCGCAGCAGCTGCAGAAGTTGCTTGTCCCTGTTCCTCAGCAGTGGCTGTGCCACTGCTCTCATTTTCTGCCGCAGAAGCAGCTGTGGCAGATTCTGCTTCAGAGGCTGCTGTTGCTGCAGAAGTAGCAGTGGTGGTTGTAACAGCGGCAGCAGTGTCAGCAGCAGTTGTGGCTGTGGTGGTTGTGTTTGTCGCTTCTGCTGCAGCAGCTGGGGCAGATGTTGTTGGAGTTGATTCTTCGAGCTTTGTGCTGTAGGTATCAAAACCCAGGAACAGTCACATACAAGCATGGGACGACTTAATGGTTTAGGGAAACTTGTAGTTTAAGTAAGTCAATAAAGTATGAAGAGAGAGGTTTAGGCCCAGTTACAGAGATTGTATCTCAGAAGAACACAAAGCAATCTTAGCTCAGAGAAAGGAAATGCTTTACTGAAAGTGTGCATCTGTGTAAATCAATCATTTCCATTAAAAAAGAGATCTAGAATATATTATTTGAGTTTTTATACGGTAAGCCACTATTTGGAATGAAAAGCTGCAAGAAGAATCTTTTAAGATTCAAGGACTAGACTCCATTTTTAAGAAGTAATAGGCAGCCTAATGTAAAAAACATTAGCATACCATTAAAAACATACCTGTTTTCTTCAGCTTTAATCATTGCTAGAGGAAAAAGGGGAAAAAACAATCAAAATATAGCTTCAAAAATACTTTCTACATGCATGGTAAAAAGTTACGGTTAACGTGATTTAATAAAAGCACAGCTTTAAATACTTATGTTACCATCAATAATGTTAATATCTGTGCCCTTTAAAGACTGACATCAATTCAGAATAAAATAAAATTTAGAAATTCCATTAAATAAAGATTACAGTATATATAAAAAGCAACTTCTTGATTTAAAGTAATGATTTCATCTTTTTTATAAAACTAAAGAACAGATAAAGTCAGATTTACTGAAACAGATCTTTCCTTCCATTTTAAGTCACTGATGCTTATTCTTCCTAGTACTTTTTAAAATGCTCATTTCTTACCCTAGCTGATTTTGTAGATTTTTCATCAAGATCTTATTTCCCTTACAATACCAAACAAAACCGTGCTAAAAGTGAAAAACAGGAGCACAGCATCACACGATGTTTGTACAAAAGGGGACACTGCCTCTATAGTACAGAAGGGCATTAAAAAAAATGCTAGTATTTTTGCCACATCATAGTTTATCAGAATAATTTTTGTAAAAAATTAAAAGCAAATCAATACTGAAGCAAATCCTTACACACAATTTTGGCTTTCAGCAGACAGCCAGCACTATGGTTTTGAGTATAAAATACATTACTGTTCTCAAAATTCTTCCAAGACACTGAAACAAAGTGCAATTCTGACTCAATTATAAGCTATACTGTATTACAGAAGTCCAGCACCCTTTTACCCCGGTTTCCTAAGCGAGGATTAGTACAGTCACCCCTCTGCCTCTCGTCTTCCGCCATCAATCTAAACCCCTTCACAAATCCTACTAAGTTCCTACAAGTTTCCAAAGGATTGGTGGCTAAGCAAGAGTCAAATCCAACAATAGCCCTAAGATGAAGAAAGGCTTGAAGCATTAGCTAGTGCTAAGGCAGAGTGCACACACGGCCCTGCACAAGGCACAGACCGTTACATCCCCATTCAGTTCCCGTTCAGGGACACGAGGGGGAGCTGAAGCTGCTGCCACATAAATAGGGAAGAATAAGGGTGTACTGGCAAAAGGGATGGTGGTGAGGACACAGGGGACAAGACCGCTCCATAGAAATCTCAGACTGCGTTATCTCTACTATGTACAGCTTCTTTCAGTAGAATTCCTTTCTGACAGAAGTCTGACAGCTATGCTTTGATACCAAATTTTCGCCAGAAGTCATGCATGTGCACAGCCTGCAAGTCACTACCACCCTCCCTACTCAATTTTGTTAACATTACCTTCAAGATCCTCAAGCTCTTTAGGTTTTGCCCAGCGCGATTCCTTTGTTTGGGAATTGTAATAGTAGGGCTTTCCAGAATCAGATTTATACTCCTTCCAGGGACACTTAGACAACAATTGCTAATGGACAGAAAACAGAAACATAATATCAAACTTACAGCAGTGTTTTAAAACTAAAAGGATAGCTAGAAGTGAGCTACAAACACTACGCCAAGAAATAACTGAAGGATCAATGAATACAAAGCATATACTTTCCAAGGAATATCCTCCCTAGTGATAAACACATTACTTACCTAAACATTAAAGACTGCCATCTTATTAATAAGGAAAATTTATCTAAAAATTGAGGAAAACAGTTGAGAGTTTTGTCCATTTTGCAGCCTCAAGTTCCACCAACATAAGGAGTGCGACTGAAGCACTTTTGCAACATTTCTTATTTGAAGAGTTTGCTCATATTGGAAAACAATCTATCGGCACAGCTATCCTCCAGCACAATAGTTAACTAGTCAATTCCTGCCTTCACACAAACTCACACAGCACAGTAATCTTCATCTGAACTTAATTTACCTCAGCAGGTGTTTTGAGATCATCTGGCTTCTCCCACGTGGACTGCTTTGTTTCAGTGTTGTAGTAATATGTTCTTCCATCAGGTGATTTGTGTTCAGTCCACGTGGATTTCTAGGAAAAATAAAAGATACCATTAACGATGAACAATAACTGCTGACCGAGATGCCATCAAGAGCCACTAAAAAGTTAAATACAAGTGGAAAGCAGATAAACCTGTTTAGAGTGCTCTTCGTTAACAGAACTGTTGGTTGTGGCAGTTTGCTGGGCTGCACAAACTACGGGATGCGTTGTCTGAGGGCGAAACAAAACAGAGCTCTGAAAAGACATTCTGGTTAATATTTGTTTTTCATTTGAGTGTGTATATTAAATATACTAAGTAATTCAACAGCAAAGACAGCAAGCCAAAATCGAAACACATTTAAGTCAGTATTGTTTTCAAGAAACTCCTCCTTTGTGACAAGAGCTATTAAGAGTCTCTCACACCCCCTTCCCATTCAGCAATCCAAGGCAGCGCAATTACCATCAGAAAAGAAAGTGAAAGTGAATGTGATCAGACCCTAACACCTTCAAGTGAAAGTCCCAGAAGCACACCCTGATTCCAAAACTAAGAAAAACCTGCTTCAAGGGCATTCTGACTACAAGAGTTTAGTGTGAACCCTGGAGTACCTTCCTACTGCTTTTGATGGACAGCTTACAGAAACTCCCTGGAATTAGGACTGGTGGAATACAGCTTTAGCCATCTACTCCGTTTCAATTACTGGCTGAGGAGAAAAAACTTCCCTTATAGGTCCAACCACCTTGTTCAATTACACAGAATGCAAATCTCATAGAAATAAAAGGGCAACTGATATTCCCCGATATTTAATAATTAAGCTAGGTACAAGGTCCCCAAATATTGAAGCAAGAACAAAAAAAACCCAAAAAAACAAAAAACCACCTTACAATGGGGTATCTTTGAGGCCAAATGACTATTTTTACTGATTTTACCTCTTGGTTCTCTAGCCAAACTATTTTCTTCATCATCTTAAAAACTAAAGATACATGTCTGGGATACCTTCTACAGAAGTAATTTAATATGTACAAAATTTTAAGTAGAAATCTGATAGTGACCGAAAGTTATTCATGGTCATTCAAGGTGCCATGAAAGACAAATTTAAAATTTGAGCTTACTTCCAGATGACCTGCCTACCTCAATATAAAGTTACATGAATTCACGGTTCAAAAGTTTCAACGTTGAGATACACAGCACCAGTTCTGTTCCATCAGCGATTTCCCAGCTGATGGAAAGGTGGAAGAGTACTGAAAAATCACCTAATGAAGTAAATTTGGCCTGCAAGCCACCTTCCTGTTTACAAGTTCAACCCATGTTAAATCACCTTCCATGCAACCTACCCCATATTTATTCCTATTTATGTTACTGAATTATGCTATGTTCCCACAAACATGGAAGGAGACACTAACAAAAGCAAATTTCAATTAATGTCAAGACTTCAGCGGGGGAGAAGTTAAGCTAAATTACCAAGAAGCAGCAAAACTGTGGTGATAGTCTTTTGAGCTTAGTGCTTTATAGCCTTCAAAACCCATAGCGATGTTTTAAAAATTATTCTGGGTAACTGTAGAGGCTATTCTGTTTTTATTGTTAAAGTGTTTGGTAACAAAACTCTCAGAGAGCTGACAACGCTAATAAGGGTTCCAATAAATCACACGGGACTGAATGATACCAGAACCTTGACCTGGCTTTTCCTGCTAAGCACTGCTGTGTGAAGCAACAGCAAGGCAGACTTAATCGCTGCCTACTAATGCTGCTATACACATTAGAACTGCCAAAGCAAAATAGTCATTAATACGTTACAGGCAAAAAGTTACCCAAACAGAAGTAAAATAAAAAAATCTCTTTATAAACGGGTCACTGACATGGAAGGACAAAAAAAAAAAAAATAAAAAAAAAAAAAAGAGGAAAAATAAAGAAATAACAGCCACCTTCAATCTTCTTCAGGGCAAATAAAATCCCAGCTTTGCCCTGAGTAACTATCTAGCCTGACGCTTGCAAAGATTTAAATCTGAAAACAGTTGGCTTTAAAGTAACATAGGTACCTGAGCTACAAGTGACTTGCTGCTCAGGTGGGGCAAAAAGACCCAAAACCACCACAAGAAACACCTCCTATTGGTGTCCCGCATACTAGAAGAACTAGAAATACAGCAGAAACACACACCTGCTTTAGTTCAAGCTGAAATGTCTTTAAATAACAAAAACATCATGAAAACCTTGTCTAACTGACAAATAAGAAATACATTTGGAGCTATTAGTTTCAACATTAATTACAGACTGACAGTTAAGTAAGCAAAGAAGCTTCATATAAGAAAAGTAAGATACAAGGTTTTCTTCTAAAGCTGCAAAGCCATGTATGCACACCACCACACCGCTACTACAAACTTCCAGAATTTTGGTTTTCACTTACCTGAGTTCCAGGAGGTGTTACACCTAAAAAATAAAATTAAAAAAAAAAATTTAAAAAGGGTTTGGCCACTTTATTTTTCTATAAAGACTCTAACTAATCAGTGTTTGAAAGAAAAAAGGGTTTTCTGGGAATCAATGAGGATGTCAGTTACTGAAATGCTAAATCACACTTTACAGGAAGTGTAATTTTTTTTTTAATACTTCACCTAATTTTGGTGATATATTTTGAAATGGTAACAAATTGTTTACTTACCTACTTGTGCATCCATACTGTTCACCCCTGGCTGTGGAAACAATCAACAGACATTTAAGTACTGAGTGCAACTGTAATTAAATCATCAATAAATATAGTACATAACCAAGCAAGTGCTTAAATACTGCCTTAAATATGGATTCCTAGCTTCCATCGCCCACTTAATTATTCCTTCTCCTTAAATAAGCAAGTAGGAACATCAAGCTACTTGTCAGAAAGGCGATATATACAATAAACTACACCGGGGGTCCCTTGCCATCCTTCCAATGCACATCTTTATCTCCCAAATGAGTAGGATGGGAGGAAAAAAACCCAAGAGATTCTGAATTTCTGCTGGACCAGCTTAGTAGGCTTCCATTATAATTACGTGGCATAGGCCTTTGAACATATTAGTGTTGAATTTGTTGCATTCGTAAAACTGCTTGCAAATAAACAGAGCTCTTACAGATACCCTTTTTGAAATTCTTTCAAACTAAGGAAAAAGATCAAGAGAATTAAAATAGCTTTCCCAATTTCTTTCTTCTTCTGTAAGAAAAATTATAGCTTGCAGGTTTATCTTTTGCTAGGATTTATCTTTCAGCTCTCTTCTACAAACCTTAATTAACAAAAAACTCCTCAAGTAAAAAAGTAACATTTGTTAAAAAGAGATATTTGATCAATTATGTTTGATATTATCCAACAGGACTAAACCAGGTGAATCATCAATGAAATGTAGGCCTATAAAGTGCATTCTGTATATTAAAAAAATCTCAGCTACTCTGTGCGCATGCATGTCTATGAGCCCAAGTACTGTCAGTTAAGCAAGGTCATAGTCAAATTTGTGTCTCCAGTAGTGAACCCTTCTGACATGTTTCTTTTCTAGGAATTACACCGGTCCTAACCAACTTTCTGGAAGCAAACACTTCTGTCGATCACAAAATAGCGAACCTGCAGAGGAGCAGTTTAGAAAGATCACCACGCTTGGATAAAACAGCCAAGACCAAAGAGCCCTGTCATCAGTATAAACCATCCAGTTGGCCTCAGTGAGTTTTAGATTACATTTTACACTTGTAGAAGGTATTTCCCATCAGACAGCCAGAATTGTAACAAGCCAATAATCTCACAAAGTTTACCCAGCAAACCATCAGGGCTGCAAATGAAGTCACAATTTTTTTTACGCATCTAGAAATTATTTTGAATTGGGAAGTCGTAAAATCATTCTTTTATTTCTGAAACACTTTCCAGGCTGTGGTACACGTGCGATAGCAGAGAGGTCCATGAACGCTGCCACGGCAGACAAATGCCTTCTCATACACGTGCGCAAAGGTGTGAGCTCCTGCTGTTGCTGCCAAGGTTAAGGGCAAAATTAAAAGCTGGAGCCCTCTGCCAAACTACTTTGCTGCCTAAATACCATATATGCACAGACTTAATTCAATCAAAATTTATTCCTAACCCTGTATTAGAAAACCAAATGATCTGCCAAGCTACATGAAGATGAGGGACAAGGGAGGTAGCCAGTGGTGCAGAAAGCATTATGGGAACCAGAATCCAGACAGAAAAAGAAAAAAAGGGAAAAGCAGACACAGACACACAGAAGAGTTTAAAGACTGATGAAAATCCACAGGACACCAAGTATCGCTAGCTCTGCTTCTCACTGAAATCTTATTTTTTACAGTAATTCAAGAGTGAGATGAAACTTAGCAATTAGCAATGCCTTCTTCATAATGCAATTCAAGAAAACAAAGGCATACCCATCCAGCTTTAAAACCCAGAAAAGTTAAGTTAAACTCACCGGAACTGTAGGCTGCATAGCAGCTTGAGACATGTGAGACATCATCATTCCAGGCATTACTGACTGCATCATTCCAGGCATCTACAATTAAACAGTATTTCAGATATATTTGATAATGTTTTAAATATAAAATATGAGCATTCTTTTATTGTTATTTAAAAACAATTATCTGGTACTAGTTTGTAATCAAAAAAAAAACCAAAACCCCTTTTAAGCACTTGGCAACAAAAAGTAAGATAGGTTTGTAGAATTCTGATTCCCTTCATTAACAATCCTACAAAACTGACATTAGGAATAACATGTCTACAGTATTCTGAAGTCCAATACGAAATATTAACAGAGACAACCATTTAAACTATGAAAGAACAACCTCAAATGATGTGTTTTCTGTTAATAAGCTATTAATGAAATCCTAAGTTAAAGCAGGAGGAATAAAGGCTGGGAAAGATTTCTGCAAAATTCCAAGGCTACATGAACAAACTAAACAAAGGAAAGGTAAAATCAGAGTCTCAGATTAGTTCCACTCACATTTTTTGACAACTCTCAACCTGTCTCCCTTTCCTCTTTCCTCACAAACAGGAAGAAACGCGTTACAGGGACACTAGAAGAATGCATTTCTGCAAACAACTTCCAAGATGGAGACAGCTATTAAATTTAAACATCAAAGCTCTAAAACAATTCTGAAGTCTTCTTTTTAAAGGTCAGGAAAAAAAAAACCTTAATATAAACATGCAATATTAAGCTATGTAACAGTGTGAACTTGGTAATGGGGACACACCACACTACAAAAATTAAAAGTTTGAGTCTAGACTTGTATCTGAATATGTTGGGTGGTCCGATAAGACCAAAAAAACCCACAGAACTACTATTCAGATAACCTAGCTTTTGCTCAAATATTTATGCTTACAGTCTCAAAGGGATGGCTAGGCAGAAGTTAGGCACCACCGATGTGATACACTGAAGAGACATCAAAAATGCTACTGAAAAAGTGTTTTAATACCTTGCATGTTTCCCATTATTTTTGCTGATCCTGGCTTTTAAGAACTAACAAGCCATAAAACAGTAGAAAAATATGTAATTTAGATCATTACGAACGTGAATTTTTGGCCACTCATCCCAAACAGGTCTTGAGAAGTCAACCCCCTTCACCCTCTCAGTTCGGCCCCTTTTACCTTTCTTGTCCTTGGCAGGTTGGCCAAGTGACCCCATCCCCCTGTATCTTCAGGGAGCATCAGGTTACCACTCTCATCATCTTGCTTCTTGTGCGGAGAGAGGGATATGTGGCAGGGCTACTGCTCCACCCTCAATCCACAAGGTTTTCTTGGGAGGGTGAGGAAGGAAGGAAAGACTGGAAGGCGGCCCCTCCTATTCCTTGCCATCCTGTAGAAGCAGGAGAAGAAAGCACTCTTGTCCCACCACTACTTGTGACTAAGGGGGCTCTGAGGACGTGAAACTTCTTAAAAGCCCTGGCTCAGGTCCTGAAGAATCCCTGCGCACTGCTCGGTTTCTGCGTAACAATAACCCAAAGTCAGCAAAGGAAAAAAAATTGGGAAGGAGAGTGAATTCTTTTCCGAAAGACCCTTCTCTGAATGATGCTGACAGGAGGCCGTTGCTATTCCCACTGCAAAGTACCTGTCCTACAGGGGTTCACCTCTGAAAGGAGAAAACAAGCTATCCCATCCTGCAAAGCCTCAGAAGTAAACCTCTAATATCTGCTGGAAGAAAAAGCTTATCCTTCAAGGAAACAAGCCAACGTGAGCCGACACTTCCAGCACAATAGTTCTGGTGTGAGAATATCACCGTCATGTCCCATCCTTAAGGTGCAGGGTAACCGAGCCTCTAATCTCCTCTCTGCCATGCCAGTTATACTTAGCTTTTTACTCGACATCTACCAAAAAGTCCCGAGTTCTCTATATTGCTCACTAAAATATTAAAGACTGAAATATTCAATACATGAGAGTGAGAATAGTGGAACAGAAGCTATAAAAGAACTGTTGAGTAGAGGAATAAAACAGAACTATTTAAGTTTCTAATGAACACACACAAAAACTCACGCTATTAGCCATCATGCTAATGGTCAAATCCTCCCCATGTTTTAAAACTGCAGTATTACACAGGCTTAAAAAACCAATCAACCAAACCCCACACATGCCCTATCTAAGGTACTGCGAAAGAACATCCTGAGTTGCCTGCTTGACTTTGTGCGCTCTTCTCAAAGGGTTCATCTTTCTTGCCATCCTCTGTCTGCTCTGGTCCAGTTGATGACACTCAGTTTCTACTTATGCAAAACACCATCACAAGGAGTATCACTACAACATTTATTACATCCAGAAAGAGAATTTCTTCTTTTAGAAGTTCAGAATTTAATCAGAAACCACACAGGAAACGATCTTTGATTATTGAAAAGCTTTAAATACGCAAAAAGCACAGTTGCAATTCTGGCTACTCTACCTGTCAATCCAGGTTCAGGCCGATCAATGCAAATGGCCAAGTTTATTTTTCAGTCACATGAGACTAGCAACAACTGTATATACACAGATTTATAAATCACTCCCTAGAATTCAAGAAGGAGTTCTGCAAAAATTCAGAACGTTATTATTTCTTTCCTTGCATCTCCCTTTAATTTTCATCTGTGTAGACGTACGAGTTAGCCAAGAATTAAAGAAAAGGGAAGTTCTCTACCATTGCTACCTCTGAAAAGAGCCACTACTTTATGGTTCCAGTCTGTATTAGTATGACAACCTCACTTCTTCAAAATCTAAAGAAAACTACCAAAATTCTTTAATTAAAAACAAAATTACAGATTAATACATACGGCTATTTACAATTAAAGCCGCACATGAGATGCATCAATTACCTGTTACAAATGAGAAGAAATTCTGTACAGGTAGGAACGTGGCATAAAATAGCCCGAGTTATTCACCTTACCATGAGCAAGCTTCTGTATGAGACTTACCTACCTCAGGGATTACCTGACATCATTATGGGAAGAAAGAAAGAAAAAATAAATAAATCTTGTGAGACTGCCTTACCTGCCCCATTGGCGGTCCTCCCATGGGGGGCATCATCTGAGGCATCATACCGTGTGGAACTGGCGGCATGTTTGGTGGTCTCTGACCCATGGGGTGCATTCCCATGGGAGGATAATGTGGCATGCCCGGGTGTCCCATCTGAAAGACAGTAACAAATGAGAGCAATCAGCATGAAGCCAACAACCCCAAACCCCTTAATAACAAAGAGACGCTGAACGGAAAATGGTTTGGGTAATTTTAGATGGATACTGCAAAGCAGCAAGCAAGATCAGTCGCTCTTCTAGTTCCTCTAGAGCCAGAGTTTATCATAATTAACAAATCCCTTTAAAATTTCAAAACCAACATGCAAATGAAAAAAAACAATACCCTCCATAATCTTTCATCTTATGGTTCGTCAGAGGAAAACATACTAAATTTAGGAAAGCAACTGTTTCTGCATGCTCTTCCAAGCAATGACAAATAACACACGTAACCCTGGGGCACAAAAGTCAATCAGGGACACACAATATCTTCTACTCCTGATATCCAAGTCTGAAACAGCTTCTACACCGACTACTATCCCTGTCTCCCCATTTTCCTAAAAACCTGAATCCTGTTGCTGTTCTAGTACTTGGTACAGTCACACTGCTAGTCCAAAAATGGATATGGACATTCTTTCCTATCTTTTTAATTACCAAAACACATTTAGACCTTTCTATTCTAGTCCAAAGCAGCAGCTCCAAGAGTCCCTTAGGATAAACGCTGGAAAGCATTTTACTTTGAAGAACGCATAGCTTAAACATAAACATACAGAAATATGTTAAGAAAAGTGCACTAGTTTATTAATATGAGAACTACTCTTGAACAAAGTATCATTTTAGAAGGGTCCTTTGGAGAAAAAAAACAAGTAACACTTCTTTTTGATGGGTTTAAAAACTTTTTCTAGGATTTTTTTTTTTTTTTTTTTTTGTACCAGAAGACTCCCTGAAGTTGGGAGTGGGTGGTTCACACAGAGACATCACAAACAAACTAGAAAGGTTTGAAACTTCTGAAGGCCAAGGCCTGACCCCCCGCCACATCCTTGAGTCTCACCAGACGGTGACAGCTTGCTCGGTCACCGAGTCTCCGACACCGTCCAAAGGACTCGGGGCAGAAGAACAGCGTTTTCTCAAAACCTCCTCAGCCCCTCCAAGCCTTTTCTTTCACTTTCCGAGGGCACTGACAACCAGGGGCCGTTTGTCGCCCACCGGTCGCTCTGGCCGGGGCCTCTTCGGGCGGGAACGGCACTGGCCAAGCCTCCGCTCGGCTCCCCTCAGCCGCACCCCCATCCCCGGGGCTCGGCAGCAACGCGCCGCCCCCGGAGGCGGAAGCCGGCCAGGACCGCACTCTTCCCCCCTTCTCACGGTAAAACCGGCCCCGCCACAAAGGGCCGCGGCCCAGGCCCAAGTGCCGCCCCCGGGGGGGCCGCCCGCCCGGCGCCCCCCTCCCCCGCCGCCGCCGCCCCCCACTCACCTGAGGGAGCCGCGGTCGACGCCGCCGGGCCGCGGGGGGGCCCCCGCTGCACCTGCCAAGAAGCCGCCCTCTGAGTGGCTGCCGCGACGAGGGGCCAAAGGGCATGAGCGGCTCGGGCTCCCCGCGGGGCGGGAGTAACGGGGCCAGCAGGCTGACTGGCTTCCCGGCCGGCCAATCCGGGCGGCCCGCCAGCCGGGTGCTCTTCGGCGATTGGTCCGCGGCGGAGGCGACGGGGCGGACGGCGTCCCCCGGCGTCAGCTGCATGAGGGGAGGGGGCTTCGGCAAGGAGAACGGGAGCGGCTGCGGGGAGGCGGTCGCCGCCGCCGCCGCCGAGTCCCCACCTGACATCCTGGCCGCCGGCCCAGCCGCGAGGGGCTCTTCTCCGCCTCTCCTGGCGTCGGCGCCCGGAGCCGCTGGCGGCGGCAAGGACCAGGCGGATGGAGAGAGGCCCCGCGCCGGGGGGGGGGGGGGGGCGCGGCGGGGCCCCCGGGGGCCGGGGGGGGGGGCGCAGGCCCCCGGGCCGCGGAGCCGCGCGGGGGAAGCGGCTGCGGCGGGGGCCGAGCGGAGGGGACGAAGGGGGGGGGGGGCGCCCAGCTCCTTCTTTGCCGCCCGCTCAAGCAGGCCGGGAGGTGGCGGTCGCTCTCCCCTCCGCCGGGTGCGGGGGGGGGCGGGGCCGCTCCCCTCGCCCCCCCCGCCCCCTCGGCGCGCGGTGGTAGGCGCCTGCTGAGGGGAAGGCGGGCCGCGCTGGGCGGCCGCCATGGCGGGGGCGGCTCCTCCGGGCGGGAGCGGGGCCCGCTCCGCTCCCCCCGCCGCCGCCGAACCGTGGTGGAGGGCGGGCAGCCTGGGGCTGCTCGGTTGAGGTAGGCCCGTGGGGCAGCTGCGCTCCTGAGGCGCTCTTGGGCCCCGCTCGGGGCCGGCGCGGCCGCAGGAGGGGTAGCACCGCCCTGAGGGTGGCTGGCTGCGGCCCTGGGGGGCTCTGGCGCCCTGCAGAGCCCAGCCTGGGCGGCAGGTCGCCAGTTCAGGGAAGGAAGGCGTCCCGCCTTAAACTGCAGCCTCCAGTTTGTGTAGGGCCGCTCGAGGTACCGATGCTGAGGTAGGCGGTCGTTGAAACTCTTGCTGGAGGCACTTAGGGCTTCCTCGAGCCCTGAAGCCTTTGACCTTTTCCAAGGAGACTTGTGGAAAAACCTGAGAGGTTTTATCCTTTTTAGGAATCCCGTTCAGCTGCCTCAGATGCGAATTGAATAGGAGCGGCTCAGCTGGGTGAGGTGTAATTCTGCAAGCGTGTTGATGCTTTCATGAATTCTGCCCGGCGTTTGTGTGAAATTTTGTGAATAATAAGTTTTTGAAAAGACTGTCACAGATAATATGATGGACATCGATAGGGATTCAAAGTCAAAAAATCAAACCCCTTTACCTTTTGCTTTTTATTTAGATAATATAGACTGGGTTTGATAGCCCTTGCCTTGAACCAGCAGATGAACATCAATTTTGCACTGTTTCTTTGTGTCTTCTCTCCCACCCCTGCCCTACCCCAGATCATACCGTGCCTTGCTACGTCGGTCCTGGTCCCTCTGCCCCCTTCATGGGCTGTGGTCGCATTCGGTGTTGGAAATGATGAGAGAAGAGGTGTGTGGTGGGGAGCCAGAAAAGGAGACCTGGGGATTGACCCACTGTAACTTCAACTGAAATTAAGTGTAACGTGTAACTCTTGGTTTTCAATAAAATGGTAAAAAAAAAAAAAAAAAAAGTCAAACTATGGGTTTTCTTGCAAAGGGTGTGTAGCTAGATACATGCTTACTGAAAGGTTTTTGGTGTGGAGAGAGGAGTTAACTTATAATACCAAGATAAAAATTGTATGGTATGTGTATAAACCCTGTCTTTTTATTTATTTTATATATGTATACACACACATGTAGTATCAACTCAATGTTTTATGTCTCAGTATCTGTAACTTGTAAGTAGAGGTGAGCACAATATACGTATTTTTTG
Organism: Gorsachius magnificus; assembly: GCA_034008185.1. Classification (NCBI taxonomy): domain Eukaryota; kingdom Metazoa; phylum Chordata; class Aves; order Pelecaniformes; family Ardeidae; genus Gorsachius; species Gorsachius magnificus. The sequence goes on along the minus strand of CM067085.1, from coordinate 1,773,932 downwards.
CAGGTTTTTAAAATCAGTTGTGAATGTGGCCCTTTAGATGTAGTAGTGTGTTGAGGTTGTTTTGTTTGGGGTTTTTTTTTTTTTTCTTTGATGCTCCAAATAAGTGTGCTAGCTTCTACACAGGGAAGCGTTTTGTATAGGTGTCCTGCTCCCATTGCTTCACAAGTCTGTCTAATAGTCGTCTGAAGTCCCATGTGGCGATTAATAGAATTTGTGTGCTCCTGCAAAGACTCAAAGTTACGATCACTGGGACCCTACAACAGGGTCATCCTACTGTGGAGATATGCTTGTGGTAGAACTTGGGATCTGTCGATAGAAGCGGTCTCTAGTTCTGCTGCTGGTTTTCCTCTCTACCAAATGTACCTGTCAAGTCAATTCGTTACCCCTTAAAAAGGAGCAATGCTTCTATGTTAATTGTGTATTTTTTATATATTATATTAATTTGGTTTTTGTGAAACGCACAGATTATTTTAAAACTCTGTAAATACAAAATACTATATCCAGGTTGAAGGAATACATGTCTAATGTCACTGGGCTTGGGTGAGAGTCTCCAGTTAAGAGCTCTCATCTGAGCAAGGTATTAATTTCCCAACCAGACACCTATAAGAACTGGCGAGAGCAGAATCGCACATGCGGCTCTGTCAGATTACCCTAGATAAGCATTATCTTGATGCTGTCAGCTGGCTCTTATAGGTGTATTATGAAAAAGTTAATCGTATTAAGGACATTTTCTGATTCTTGCTTTCAAGGAAACAAAAGCATTAGGCAAATGATATTTGTACCACATACCTTGCTTCTAACTTCCAGCGTCTTTTTTGATTGAGTCATAGTTATCCTTTTATGAAGAAATACACTGAATTTGCTCAGGTTATGTTAACTTTTACCAGGACCAAAAGAGGAAATTAAAAAGCAGGAATGATAACACAGAAAGATTGAGTTGTTGATTTGTAACGGTGCTCTTGCTTTAATACTGTTTTTTTCCACATTGAAGTTTTGTGCAGGTATCACCAGGTGATAGAACAGGGCAGCTTATGGACAGGATATTAAAACTTGATTTCTGTCGTACCAAGCAATTGGTGGTTCTTCATCAGCTTGTAAGATCGGCATCCCTTCTCAACAGCTTGGCGCATCCTACCACAGGACTTAAGACTTGATTCTTAGGCTCGGATATGTTTTCAAATGCAAAATTCTGTATTTCTGTCACTGCCACTTCAGCAAACTTCACTGTATGTTTGAAGTGATTATTTTGGAAACTGCTTGTAGTTTGCAAACTGACAGATGTGTGCTTTTCTAGCCAGGCTCTGTGTAAACAGGGCGTACTGTGCAGCTTGGCATTGCAGAGCTCAAATCCAGCTGCAAGGCAGCATGTCGCTTGGCGAAAGACGTCACCTGCTATTCACTGTGGGAAGGTGGTGAATTGGACGAGGGTCTGCGACATCCTGGGTCTTGCTGGAGGAGTTGTCAGACCTGGTCACCTGTGCTGTCTGTGTGATTTAGGGACAAATAAAAGGCTGCTCTCTCTGTCAGGGAAGTGTCGGAAATTTAGCTTAATAATTATTTAGAACCAATATTCTCTTAAAGATGTGGTCAGAGCGACTGTGAAGATGCAGTCCATGCGCTGGCAAGGCAGGGGGGTTCTGCTGCAGGTCTGACTGTAAAAAAAAAAAAAAAAAAAAAAAAAAAAAAAAAAAAAAAAAAAAAAAAAGCTGGAGACCGTGCCCTGCTTTCAGCAGGGAAAGCTCTGGTCTGTTAATGCGCTGTTGTCTTTGATGAAGTTAATGTTTGGTTTTTAAGTTCTGGCAGAACAGTTTCAGACATGGTTTCATGATGGTTTGGGGTTTTTTCAAGGCAGGAGGAAGCAGGGCTGTGAGCACTGAAAACAGAAAAGTTTTGCAGAGACTTGTGTTTGTAAATGAGCTCCCGGGTGAATGCCCTCCTTTCTAGGGAGGGCTGGACCCATGCCGTGCCCTAAGTGAAGGCAACAAGTGTCTGTTCCTGATAGTTTTGTGAAAGTTACAAGAAGTCATTGTGAAAAGCCCTACCAGTTTGTACTCAAAACTTACCAGGAGGGCTGGCTGGATGCAAATAAGGGATGTGAACAATATCCTAGAAACAATGGACTAAGAGTTTTGTCTGAAGAGTTTACCTAATCTCTTGTTTAAAACCATCTTGCGAAGCTGAGCAGTTTGGACAGAACCGGCTGTGTTAGAGCTGTCCTGTGTTTTCATGGTGAGTCTCTGCAGAGGGTGAGTGGGTGGGTTTCTTCTTTTGGGGTTTCTTTTGCTGATTACGCTGACACAATATATTCACCAGGCAGCTTGATTAGCAAACCACTGAGTCGGGGTCTCCAAAGAAAGCAGCCGTGTTGATCTGACGCATCATAGAGTTGTCCATGTGGGCTGCCAGAATAGCTGGAAGCCTTTAGAATGCTTTTTAGAGTAATTTTTTTCTTTTTTTTTTTTTTCCCCCCCAAGGAGTAGAAGGAACTAATGCTGATCTATATTATAGCGGCAGTAACTTCAGCATGTACATGCATGTAAGCTAGGGAGTCACTAAATACTTGTTAAAGCTCAGCAGTTAATACGTGTTGCTGTTATAATTATGGTGTCATCTATTTAGGTGCTGAAATGCCTATTATTTAAAATATTAAACTTAGACAAAATGCTCTGGGTTTAGAGAAAACAAAGGAGTCTACTACAAATGTGCAGGTGAAACTGCATATCTAAGAAATCACTTCATATGACTAATACTAAAATTACTGCCTGTGAATTTAGTCAGTGGGGTGGATTGTTCAATGAAGTGGGAGAAAGGCTTGGAGGGGTGTTAAAGGCAGAAAAATTCCAATTAAGTGGCACAAAAGAAAATTATAAATTAATTGCAACACCAAATTCTGCCGTGATGCAGGTGGTTTGCAAAGGTTTTGCTGGTGTTTGTGGCAACAGCTGGTGCATTGGTAGTGTGGGAAAGGGCTGAGGACTTTGGGTGCAACGTAAGGTGAACCGGAGCTGACCGTGCCGTGGTTGCTGCAGAACAGGCAAATGCTGTCTTGAAATTCGCAGGAGCATCACTGAAGAGATCCAGGGAGTAACCTCTGCTGTGCTCAGCATTGGTGGGCTTGGGGTCTTAAATGACCCGAAGGAGTAAAAAGCTGGCACAGAACCTGTACGGAGGTGGGAGGCAGTGCTGAAGAAGCAGCTACTGCCCGTGCTCCTTGTGCAAAGATAGCGGCTTCTCAGGTTGAGTTGTAACAGTGATGCATCCAGATTAAAGATTAATTTTAAATATTCCTTTGTCATAAACTCAAGTAGGAGAGTGAGGATTTATTTGAAATTGAAAACCTGGTGCTGTTTTCTTGACGCTGTCATGCACAAAGACTTGTTCTCTTGCTTAATTTTCATTGAGATAAGGTACTGCTAAAATGAGTTAAATTTCAACAACTGTAGTAAAAAACTTGTGGGAATAACTTCTGTAGGAACTGAAGAAAAAAGCAGATAGACCCGCTCCCTTAGTTAGCATTAATTTATTAGTCAGAGTGATGTCATGTTTATATTTCTGTCCTGACTATGTAACTATTGTAATGGGAGTGCGCTTCATACAATTGCAAAACTTGGAATGTGTTTTTTCTGTCGCTAGCATTGCACTGCATACCACGTGTTAATGCTGTCTTCCCCTTCGAAGACAGTAGAATGTCAGGATAATTTTTGTGCCTGTATAATGTTACCTGATTTCCACCCACCTCCGTTATTATCTGATGCTATTAATACCGCACTTCTGAGGGTACGGACATTTAAACTGCTTCTCTGCAGTCAGAGGTGAGCTCGTTTAGCTAAGAGCCACCCCAGATGGGGAGTGGTGCTGGCTCGTTACCACTGCTCTGAAGCCAGTAAGAGGCAGGGTGTGGCAGCACCCAGTTGGAACCAGCATCCCATGGCTGGTTCCCAGTTTGGGGACCGCACAAGTCCAGGTCCCTGAGAGCAAGGGCAGGGTGACCCATACAGACCTATTTTCTACATGGATGTATTTTAAGTGTCTTACAGTGCTCTGGTGATGGAAGGCACTGAGTTCCCTTTGCCTTGTACTTCTAATCTTTCTTGGATTGTGGGATCAAGGAAAATTCCTTTGTGAATATCCACCGTAGCTTTTAGGTTGCAGATAAGACATTAGAAATGCAATCAGCTATCAGCTTGTATAATTTTAATTCGACTGTGTGTATTTGTACATGCGTACACCCATTGAGGGAATGTGTTGTATGTTGTGATTTTACATTGTTCGGTACATGAACATCATCATTGTTTCATTATATGAAATCAGGGTATTCTGATGAGGGATTTATTTGGTATCTCTGGTGTGTGTGTTAATGCTTTCTGGTGCATCAGGTATTACTCCTCAGTGCTAGCCAAGACAGCCAGTTTTACCCTGTTCGTAGGCATTGCTTCTCCAGGGTTTAAGGTTTGTTGCAAACAGGGTAGAATTCAGCCGAATGTTGTAACAGTATTAAAACTGAATGGGCAGCGCTTTTACTGTTTGCAGTCTCATGCCCAGCCACTTCTGTCACTTCAGGATGGAGATACCGTTCTGTGCGAAACGGCTCCTCGATCACTATTTTACAAAATCCGTGCATATCTTGAAATTAGAGTTAAAACTATAAACCGTAGTCCTTGCACCTCCGTGAGTGTCCACATTAGCAGCCTCTAAATACATAAACATCAAAAGTCCTTTACTTTGTCAGATTTTTCTGCTGTGGTGGAATTAAATTTTTAAATCTCATATTTGGTGTCTAGAATTAACGGTGTTATAAAGCATCCCATTTAATCTGAAACTTCTTCCTATCCAAGCAAGATTGCTGACCTCATGCAGGAAGATAAGGGGTCTCGTTCAGAAGCTGAAAGCAGATGCTTCCTCCGTTCCTGGCCCTGCCCAGCCCTCCCTGGGTTACTCTCTTTAGCCTTGTGATTCATGATGGATTTAGGTGCCGGTTACTATAAGCTGTAGGTGCAGTTCCTCATTTCCTGGGCACATCTTCCCAAACAAGGACACCTGAAAGATGTTCTTGCCCTCTTGTGTGAGCGCTGCACCCGCATTTGTTTTTGCCTCCTCAAGCTGTGACCCTCTCCCTGGGACTGCTGCACCCCTTCATCTTCTGGCTCATCCCCTTCCCTGCCTGGCGGGTGCAGGCTTGAGCTTGGCTGCTGCCAGAACCCCAGTTTGACGCAGGAGCCCCCAGCCTGGCATGATTTCAAAACACGAGTTGTCCTGAGGAGCGTTGCGGTGGATTTTGCATTTGTGTTCAGGAGAGTTGAATCGGACTGCTTTTGATTCAGTACAGCGAGCGTAGCTTCAACAGGGGGTTAAAGTTGCTTTTGTTGTCCCGAGGTCCAAGTTTGCTATTTACAGACTCTTTTTTTTCTTTGTTAAAATTTGCTGCCTAAAATAAGTCAAAATCAAGTGATTCCCCCCTTCCCCCCCCCCCCCAAGTTTTAAACTTTTTGTATTGCTTTTTGTATATTTTGATAGAGCACATATCTTTCACCCTTCCTTCATTTCTGGTCCTGGAGAAAAGTCCCCCATCTGTGCTTTGAAATACAGAATTTGTATGAAGCTGCGGGGAGAAGGAGTGCTCAAGTTTCTTTTACAGTGGAATGACAGCACTACTAGTTAGAGTAGATTTAAATACACAGTGGTCTTTTATTTTTGCTCTTAAAAATGCGCTTACACTTTCTGTGTATCAACTAAACACAAAATTACTCTTGGATGTTTCCTAGGCACCCATCGCTTTACGTATAGACGATTATTTTTTGGAAACACAGCGGTTTCTGGGACAGACGGTCTATGGTCTGGCCAGCAGGGTGAGGGCTTGCACGCAGAATGTGCTTTAAGGCTGTGAATCTAGAAAGAAATATTAGTGAAGCTTCCAGCTTGTCTCTCTTGGGATTCAGTTAATAAAATAGGAGCAGCTTGTTAAGGACAAAAACATTTGTAAGATTTTTATTTTTTTATTTTTAATTTTGGAGTGCCATTTAGACTTCTCTACTGCTTCATATGCTCTGGTGAAATATTTTCAAATGTTGGCATATGAAGCAAAGAGCAAGCAAGTCCAAAAGGCAGCGTTGCCTTAGCAACTACGGTCTTAGTTCCTGGATAAATTGAACTATTGCTTTCTTACACATTGAGTTAAAGAAATCTCTCTGGACATTTAAAAAAAAAAAAGGGTGAAAACATATTCTGCATGAAGCTACTTATGTCTTTGGTTTGCTGCTGTGTCTGATTATTTCACAACAGATGTGCTTTAAGTTATACAGAAGGATTTATTTTTTTTTTTCCATTAGAGCTTCATAAGTTATTCAAGAATTGAATTGATCTTGTTGTTTTAAAAACACAGTTTCTGATGATGTGGTAAGGGTGGTTTGGTTTTTCTTTTCCTTGCAAGGAGACCCAGGGGTATCAGATGTATTCTGGTTAGATATATTCAGCACATAACCTCAGTCTCTGTTGTCAAGAGCTGTAGGGAGACTTTCCCCTGTTCCAAAGTGTATTCTGTGCAGCTTATTTCTTCCTCTGAATAATGTTACTTATTTTCACTCTCTAGTCTATGAAAAATGTATTGAAATGTAACAGTTGGACTTGATGATCTTAAAGGCCTTTTCCAACCTAAACAATGCTATGAAATTTTCCAGTAGTGCATTTTGCTTTATGAACTGCAAGATTGTATTATACGCTGGGTGCTATAGTATCAGGGCATGTTAGCATGACTCTGTTCTGCTTCCTCTGCCATCATGGAAAACGCTGGGCCAAGAACAGGCTGAATTCAGATCGGTCCGATGTAAGGAAAAGTAACAAGCGTGCACCTAACTTTTCTTCCTGAAAAAAGTCTAAAGCTGAGAGTGAATGCAGTGTTACATCTAGGGAGCGCTTTGTGCGATAGATGTCGGAAGGAACAGAACAGGAATGCCGCTGGAAATGAGATGTCTTCCCCGGGGGGTCTGAAACTTCCTTTGAGCATCTTGATCCTGGAGGCGTCCATTCCCTAGAGATCTTTTGGGGGAATTTGAGAGCCTGGAAAACTCGGGTTCTGGGGAAACGAGTTGAATCCCTACTCATCTGTCAGCTCAGGAAGGTAAGAATTCAGGTGTCAGGCGCCATGAGAAGCAACACATCCACACCCAGTGCCGAATGAAGGATGCGAGACAGTTGTAGCAAAGTTAAGGCAAAATGCAAAGCAATTAAAAATTGATATTCACCTTGGGTCACTTACATCTCTGTGCCTGTGTGTTACGCCCAGGGGAATTCTCACTCAGAGATGGATAATTTGTGTGTTTGCAGGTCTTGGGTGGTACATGTTGGACTTTTTCACCTGATTTGCTTTTTAGTAGAATCCTTGTTAAAATTTGATGCAAGTGACTAATTACTGACTTTTTACAAAGCTAATAAGGGATTTTATGCTAAACAATTGCATATCCCACTTTATTGTGTTCATATGTTTGCTTGTTTCATAAAAATCATGCAATGAGATGTAGATCAGTAATGCTTGTTGCTTGATCCTACTGCTGTATAGCTGATGAATTCATGGATTTAAGACAAATAATCCGTATTTCATTACTAGCAAGCGCTAGAAATAAAAATGTACTCAGGACTATTGGTTGGAAAACAAATCCTGAAGTCATAAGAGAGGATTAAATTTGGAAAAAAAAAATCTCTCAAGAGAAATGTTAAAAAACAAAGAGAGTAATGACATCTGCTTAACAGCATCCAGCCCTCTCAGCCAACAGTTAAAAACCTTTGAAGTTTTTAGATATAGGAAATAAAAGTAGGAAAAAAAAAAAAGCAATGTGTGAGAAAAATCAGAATAAAATAGCAGTCCAGGTTATCTGAAAATTTTATTTTCTAGATGAGAAGGCTTTGAAGCCTGTCTGAAATGTGTTCTAAAGAGACTAATGAAGCTGAAGATAAAAGCATAGGGATAAAGCTTAAAGGGCAATAGAGCTACATTTAATTCACAAACAACGTTAGCAGTAGGAAGAGAAATCTTATAGTGCTTGGACGTTTTCCCTGTTCCTGAAGGTGGTTTCTTTCACTTTGGGGCACCCATCAGTAGGGAGGGTTTTTAGTTGAGAGAAAAAACAATAGCAGCCTTTCAAGTTAATGTCAAGTGTGATGGAAAAGTCAGAACAGAAACCCTAAAAGGGTATGTTTGGAAATAGTTGTGCAGATTCAGTTCGCTCTGTACCCAAGTGTGGCCTGTACTTCAGGGAGCAAATTAATTCTTTGACAATCTTCCTGAATGCTAATTTTTTTAACATTTTCAAATGGACTAAATCTTACGTACCTCATTTCACATCTGGTGTTCATTTCTTAGGGAAACTTTTTAATGCATTGAGAAGGGAATCAATTTGTTGTGATCCAGGAAGTTGTCTCTGAAGGTAATGGGTTTCTGTGAATTTAAGCTTGAAAATCAGAGTAATTGGAGCCTCGCCACGAGGAAGAATGTTGTTTGTCAGGCTTCTGATGAAAATGTATTTCTTTGCTTCTGACAGTCCTGATTTGAACTTACATGGCTAAACACGGGATGAGTATTAACAGTATAAGAGAATCAATGGTATTACGAATAGTTAAATTTTGGTCTCATGGGTCATGAAAAGTAGGCTTTATCATCCATCATACTGTTGCATAAAAATGAGCTTAATCTTATTGTTAGTTTTATTCCCTTCCTAGAATGGTGTTTTACCATGACAATCAACATGAAAAGCATTGGTGGTTGCAGACTCTTACAGCAGTTCAATGAATTCATTAAAGAGGTAACGTCAGAGCATTGGTGTTTTAAAAAGGGCTGTCACCTAGCAGGAGGGTCTGCTTGGATTGCTTTCACTAAATCTTCTGCTGTTACTTTGCAGTGATTCCTGTTCCAAGCCCATTGTAAGGAAAGGTCCAGGCTTACCTTTCGGGGGGGAAAAAAGTCACCGCAACTACAGATGATGAAATACTTAAAAGAAGCCATCCTACTTAATGGTGAGTGTTTTCTAATCTGCTATTTAATCCTGCGATTAATAGTATGGGAGGAATGAAATAAAATTAATATGTTCATCTGATGTTGAACGTGAGAAATAAGCTGAACATGGGCAGAGGTATAGGCACAATGGGAAAGCAGATTCCTGCTCTGATTGTGTCCCATGCCTGGGAAGGGCATCGGGAAGAACCCTGTCCCTGAGGTGTTAGGAACACCATCTCCAAAGTGCTGTTCTCCACAGTCGCTCAAAAAAGCTTTTTAATTACACTGGCATATGCCCTCAGAATGAAATAATGGGGAAATTGCAAATGTCTTTTTCAGTAATCCATTTGAAACAAGCCAGCACTTCCTGGTTGGTCATCCTACCACATTTCTATTCAGCTTAAAATAGCTCTTAAAATCATTAACTCTTTTCAGTGTTTCATTTGCCTTCGACTTAAGTGTTTGCCACCCCTACCCCCTGCTATGGTGGCCTTTCGGTAAGGAGAAAATTTCAGCCTGCATTGCTGTAAAGTGTTTTTGCTTATTTTTCCATCGTGTTGAAGTGTTCTGGCAATCTGCATGGTGTGTAATGGAAAATGAAATCAGTTTGACAGTACCAAATGTTATCTGTACACCTGCTTGCTTTTGGCAGCGTTCAGCAGCTTTGCTGTTCTTCCTAATACATGATGGAAAAGTCTGTTAGAGGCAACTTTTTTAATGACATCAACAATTAAAAATTTTAGTCAAATTTTCACATTTTCCTGCTGGTATGCTTCTTCCTGCTGGGTGTGCTCGCAGCCCAGGCAGCATGGAGAGCGGAACAGCCCGGCCCACAACCAATGCTTTCTGCCAGCTGTACATTTTCATGGGGAGCAAAAACCCACGGGGCTGTCACCCTGTCCAAAATCTGGGGTTGGAGCAGTGTTTGAGGGTGACTCAGGGAGAGGGATTTCCTGGAGACTAGCTGATTCTGCAATGGGCAAACCTGACAGATCAAATACTCTTGTCACTGTTAGGAAAAGTTATTAAGCATTTTCTTATGGAGTTAACCACGATTGTGGGAGAATCCTTGAAGAATTTTTCAATATTTGTAAGTCTGCTTAAAGGTGTTGAGTACAAATAAAAAACCCTGGATTTTATGCAAAATTTATATATGTTGTATTTTAATTCTGGCAGCGTCTACTCTATTGAGCTGGGCCTAAGTTCTGCACTGATGCTGTCCATTTTCATTGTTTCCCTCTCGCTTCTTAAGAAATTTCAATTTCAGTGTGTTCTTACAGATTTTCAGAGAGGAATCATACAATCGGCTGTGTTCATGAACGCCCTTGGCTCCCTGAGCAAGGAAGGGGTCCCTGGAGGCCACCTGGGGCAGGGCCAGCTCTGCGCTGGGTTTATCCTTGAGGATCAGCTCGTTGGGGACCTCGTCCAGCCGGGTCCCAGCATCTCCCAGAGCGGAGGTCCCGCAGCAGGGCGGGTTAGCCAGCCTCCCCCGTGCAAATGCTGGATAGGGAACTAACTCTGCATTAACTAGTACTTCCTACAAGAACCGGGTGGTGGGGGTGTAACTATTTCATCACCGGTGGACAGCAAATGTGGCAATGGCCTTTTTTTTTCCTACTACTTTAGAGCATTAAAGCAGATGGTTTAGGCCAAAGCAAAGCTGCCAGCAGCCATAGCAGCGACCTGATAGTGATATGCGAGCTTGGGTGCTCGTAGAGTCGGAGACAGGCTTGGTGTTCCTGTCCTTAATTGTATTCTGGTTTTAGGACTCCTACTTTTGCACTCCTGCACTTTTTTTAAACGCAAAAAATTTTCCCAATCAGAACTTCTCCCTCAATCCCACAGCAAAGAGTTTGTGGCTGAAATGTGTCTTATGCAAAGATCACTTCTGAATTATTGTCACTGTTGGGGCCCCGATGGATGCGAGCAGTGCTGATTGCGTATCAGAGCTATTGTTTCTGCTGCAGCCTGGGAAGGAGCGGGGAGTGCAAGTACGCTGCAGGACCTCGAAGATAATACGTTATAAATAAACATCTAAAATTCCGCTGAAGTCGTGGTGTACGATGTGCGTGGAAGATTGGATCCTGACCATGTTATATACAGATTGCTGCTAGCGGCTTTTGGAAATGTAGTCTCTAAATTGGAAAGCTGAAATGATTGCAAATTGTCTGTTTCAATATGGGTCCTACAGCTGTCTGGAAGACGGTGGAAAGAGAGTTTAATTAACGTTTGTTCTTGTCAATGTACTGATCAGGTTTTCACACAAGGTTCTCTCTTGTGCTTTTTTGGTCAAATTTTATTTTAAATTTGTTTGCTATGCTACACAGTAGCTCCATTGGAAACATAAGCATCCACCAACGAGGAGCTTAAATTTAGAGCATGTTGGAGAAATCTGAGCGTGTTTTTCTTTTTGGATAAAAACGTTTTCTGGGGTTTCCTCTTCCACTGCTGCTATGGGATGCTTTAAAACAACAATCCAAAGTGTTTGCTTTCCAAAGCGTCTCTGGGCCCTTTGCTTGTACTCCTCCACTCGGCTGCACCGTGGGCAGTGATCGCGTTTTGGTGGCTGCAGCCAGCAATTCCCCATAAGCTGGAGCAGTGGAACTGATTTCTGAATTCTTAGTCCTGCAAAGCCTTTGGATGATGGTTATTTTAGCTTCATGTCTGATAAAATGGGGCTCGTGAGATGAGGGCATTTGCTGTCTGTGCCCTCTCCTCTCTTCTGTTCCCCATCACCACCCCAGAAGAGCGCTTTGGAGCCTGCTGGGTGGCTTCAGTGGAACTGGAAAGGTGGAACTTGCAAAGACAAGGGGTCAGCAGGAGAGAGAACGTTTTTCCCCAGCCCGAAGGGAAAGCTGTTGGTTGAACTCAGCTCTTACTGTGGAACAAAAAATTCACCCAGGAAATGTTACGAATGCCCAGCCATTGGAAAACATCCGAGTTTGCCCCGTTACGTGTGTGGATGTCTCTCAAGAGCACCTTGCACCACGTGTGCTTATAGGGAGCTGTAATGCTATGCAGAGAGGTTTGCTTACTCATGGCTTTACCTGCCCTCTCTTCTGGAGACTAAAAGGAGTCGTCTGCTGTGGGTGAAGCCTTGCAGTGAATTTGTTTTAATAAATTTTGCTGGATTAATTAGCATTCTGATTTCCTTCTGCAGGGACCAATAGGATGTTCTTTCTGTATGACTTGCACTGTGGCAACCCAGTGGGGTGGTGGCCGCTCTCGTGGTTTCGTGGTACCCGATACGGCTGGTGTGGTGACTCAACGGCGTTTGCTAACACTTCCTTGGGGATGCATCTGAGCCTACTGATGGAGCTTGATGTCTTAAATAACACTGTGGAGAATGATGGTTTGGGTCTTAAAATAGAAGAGTGTGCTGTTCTCTGTGCTTCAGGTCTATAGGTGAAGCCGTAGGCTTAGTGGGAGTTATGTGTAAGAAAAAAGTAAAGGGGACATATGCTGATGTACAAAATACGACTGTTTATCTTCCAGAAAAACAGTATTTCAGACCCAGAAGATATTTTCTGGGGGTTTTGTAATATTTTTGTCTGTGCTTCTAGCTGTGCTATAAGGGTGCAGGTAAAAGGAGGCAAAACGAATTTGCAATCAAAGATGTTAATGAAGTCCAGCAATTTCTAGTTCATATAGTCAAGTACTTGCACCCTCTGATATTTGTAAAGCACTGTTTTGTTTTTTTTCTAACACTGCAGGGAAGAGGTTATTTAAGCCTTTTTATTGGATTCAGGAAAAATAGAAAAGAAATTATATCTGATTTTACAAGTTACTCTTCCCTATGTTTTTATAAGCGATCTCAATCGTGTGCATAAGCCACTTGATGTTGTATTTACCTCCAAGGATTGCAGCTGTGTGCAGCCATTATTGACTATGCAAAAATATTTGTGCTAAGAACATAAGATTTTGACAAAGAGACAAAGGCTAACGATGCTGCTCCATTCTTACACATTTAAATCTTACATGTATTCCTGTGGTTTAGAGTTTGTTGACACTGAAGAGCTGCAGAAGTGACGGTTACAGGTTTTTTTTGTCTCTGCAGAATATATAAATCTGCTTACCTTTTCTGCAGTATTTTTGCCATGCTTTTAAGATGATCAAATCTGCCAGTCATATGGTGTGGTGATAGATGATGGACTTTGGTTTGTCTCACTTAATTTGCTTACTATAATCTGTCAGAAGAAAATGCTATTTTAGATAAATGTAAAGCGGTTGTATGTTATAACTGAAATTGTAAAGAAAACTTAATTTCTAAGTAAATGTATATGATTTCAGAGTCATAATTCTTAAGAAATTAGTCTTGATATTTAATCTGACAAATGCCAGAATAGCTGGCTGTAGTCTGAAGCCTGTTTCTGTATGAAAGCACCTGTACATGGAACTGAGTTTTCTTTACATAAGCCCATACATATAACTTTTGCCAAATACAGTGTTCTCCTTTTTTCACTTTGCACTGCACAGAAAATACTATAGGTCTTAAAAACTTTGTTAATTACCTGTCTTTCCTGACCTGCATTGTTGCAGAATATTGCTGATCTGTTTGTAAATACCTTTTCAAATGCTGTTGGCAGGTTGGAACAGTTCAGCGTTTCCACCCTGCATTCTTTAACCATGTGAACCTTTCCTCGGTTTGAAACCATTTGGGTCTGGAATTATCCAAGCCCGTAATTCCCTATGTTCTTTGCTTGGGGCAGGATTGGGGTCTGTGTTCACAGCACCAGTCCAATCGAGGGAGCGGTTGTGCTTGGGTGTAGCAAGTCTAGTGCAATTCTCTTCAGCTGGTGCACGTGAAGTGGTCTCCTTAAATTGTGTTACATCGGAAATTCAATTTCTCAATTAAAATGGCTCTATGAAATAGAATAAGTATGTCTGTGGTGCAGTATGTACGGTAGGTGGGTGGGTTCGGAGGACCCTGTGTTTGTTTTAATGCTTTCTCCTGTGTCCGATGCAGCTCCCGACGGGTAGGGTGACTGCCAGGTGCCAGCTCCTGAGTGACTTTACAGCTGTGCGTAGCAGCTAAAATCCAGGTAGGCTGTTGTTAAAATGTACTCCTGAACTTGCCCTCAACTGGGAGTAAAGACCACTCATCGTTACTTCTCAGAGCAGCTTGTCAGCAGCTAAAATGACCAGCGTCCACCCAATCTGATTTTAAAACTCTGGTAAGAAGATCCTTAAGTTCCCTTCTGAGTCTCTTTGGATATGGGAGGCATGACCTGCAAAGGACCGCATGTTTGTGATGACGGATGCAAACACCTTGCCCGCTGCTTTTGGTAAGTCTTGCCCTTTTGCACACCTAAGGGAGAGACTAACTGTCAGCTCAGGTAAAGCCTGTCACCCTCAGAACCTGTACTGGAGGCCCCCAGACTGTCCAGCAAGTGTGGTGTTTGCCTGAAATGCTGAGCTGAGCCCGGAGCAGGCTTTTGCCCACAATAGGCTGGTTGGATGTGGCACAGGCAGCTCTGCTCAAGGTCCTGCCAATGTTCGGAGCCTGGGCACCTCTCCAGGTCCCGCTCTCCAAAGCATTTCATGCAGCATAGGCGTGGGCATGCACCCTTCGAGAGTCAGACTTTTTCCTTGTGAAAAGTTCAGAAGGAAGTGCGATCTCTGTATAACATGCTTTCCTCTTGTACCCTTCACATCCTCCTTGTGTTGCACAAATAGGTGTGATCCTTCCCTCTGCACCGTTCCGTGCCCCTTTGGATTCCTGTAGTCACCATCCAGCAAAGTGCAGCTCCTTCAAGAGACGAGCGGTTGCAAAGTTTTGGTCAGCAGGGACAGCTTTAGCCGAAAGTGCCCGATTCTCTCAAAAACCAGTCCCTTACCTGTTTGCCCTTCATCACACGCTATGTTATTACAGTTCAAGAAAGAAAAATATAGAGTGCACAGGTAAAGCGGACTTGATTAGCATCACTGTGTAGTGGGGTGGTTGATTTGGAAAAGGAGCTTTATTTAAAACGCGGCAGCATGGGAGGGTAAATTGCTGTGCATTCAGGAGAGTACGCTGGATATTTTGCTTTTATTAAAGTGCCTGGGCATGGATTGCAGTTGTCCCGAGCGGAAGCTGGCTGAAGGGCTGAGCTTTCTTTGAATGAGGCTGTCAGCCAGGTCGTGGTAACTTTCCCTTGCACCAGCTCCCGCTGAGAAAGGTGTTGCAGTCATTTATCCTGGCTGGTGGCTTTGGCACTCAGGTTGTCATCCGAGTTCCACTCTGTGCTTTACAGGGTAACTGAAAATGCGTCCAGCAAAGGTTTCTTCAGAGAGGTGAACAAAAAGCAGCCGTGATCACAGCAGGTGTTTTATGACTGACAGCTCAAATTAAAAATGTATAAAAATACATTTTTTATTAATACACGCGATGTCTGTGAAATCTTATGCCAACTTTTTATGCTTGTTGTACAAAGCAGTTAAACAAGGTCGGTTCCGTTCCTCCTCCAGCTGTCGATGTCATGGGTGGGAAAACAAACTGCTGCTCCCATCTCAGGTCTCTCTCAAACAACCGCTAATCTGAAGAATTAGAAATAAATATGTTTTTAAAGTCAATTTGATTTTCCAGGGCCTGGTTCAATTGTTGCAGAAAATGTTTCTGTTAAGATCCAAAATGCATTTGATTTAGCAGGACTGTTACCAGAGCAGACTCCTGCCCTGTGAGCGGGCAAGACCTGAGCTGCTGCGGGGAGGTGGGGAGCAGTGCTCCTGCCAGGGACGGGGACCAGCCTCCTCCACATGTGCGCACTCTGCACGGTGTTTTTCCGTCCACTTGTCTCGAAGTACACAAGTAGAGTCCTTGGTCCCTTTTACCGTGTGAGTCGGAGAGTGCTGTGTGGTCTGTGGGTGCCTTTGCTAGGGAAAGCCCATCTCTGCCACGGACCTTGGCACCCTTCTTCCTGAGCAGAGACAGATTTTTCTCTATAGCCTTAAGATTTCTCTTGCCACCCAGCTTTCTAGAAGGGCGTGACAAAGAAAGTCATAGAATAGCAGAATCCCAGGTTGGAAGGGACTTCAAGGATCATCTGGTCCAACTTTCTAGGTAAGAGCACAGCCTAGATGATATGGCCCAACTCCATGTCACTGGAAGAGCGTTGGGAGTAATGCGATCGCGCTCAGGTGATGTTCTCCCTCCTGGCTTCTTTTTCACTCATTTGTGGATTAGAGCATGATCTTTCAGCCCTAGTATTCCCATGCAATGTCGTCCCCCTGGAAGCGTATGAAATGCCTTCCACGTTTATAGATGCTTTGCTATTTCTTTATTATACTGTATGTGAAATGGTTCTTTCCCACTTCCCAGAGCACGCGTAGCATCCACTGGGGATTTTTCTGAGTTTATTTTTAGCTTTTGGAAATAATTCACAGATTTGGATTAAATTTCGCTCTATGTAGCAATTTAAAACAGTTGGTGTATGCTAAACGTCTGTTGCTGAAAACCATGACCTACAAAACCAGTGTTATAACATCCTAAGCAATGAATTATTCAGATGCTCACACATCCTGTAGATGCAAGAGTGGCTTTGGAAATCCAGACTGAGCTTTTGATCCCATCATTCCTCCCCTTCTGGCACTTGGCCTGTGCTACAGTTGGGGGAAAGGGTTACGGGAGGCAAAACAAAACTGAGCGGAGTAACCAAAGGAAGAAGATGGAGAAGAGACAGGAAGGGTAAAATGATTATCATGAAAGCACGACGCTCAGGGATGTTGCATCTGGAGTCTGCTCGCCGCCTTGGATTATAATGGACATGGGCAAGAGCTTTTCTGAGAAGGAATAAAAGCAACTGGAAAAGCGGTTGAGGCTGCAGCACTTATATTTGCAGGTTTCCAGCCACTGCTGCCATGAATACGTGAAATGGCATCAAACTTTACGCCGGAGGACCATTTCTTTACTGGTGAAATATTAATATATGTTAGAAAATTGCAAGAGTTATAAGTATACATCTAGGAGTTAGGGAGCTGCTATGATTTTGAGGGAGAATGGTTCAGTCCGAGGACACCGGACAAGTGCCCATGTTGGCTTTGTGTGTGGAAAAAATTGACATTTCAGAGCGATGTTGTCCTTGAGGAGTTGGTTTATGGATCTTGTAACGGAAATAGGGGAGAGAAATTTTTACTCTAGCTTCTTTCGCTAATTTAAAAGCAAGACCTGATTAGGAAGAGGAGCTAAGGGTGGTGAGGTGTTTCAGCAGCACCCAGCTAAAACAAGACAACTTGATCAACCCCACCATTAAGAAATGTGGAGCGTCATTGGGAATCTCGTCCCACCGCCAGCAGCGCGTGTGCAGCTGATGGGACCCCAGCTCTTAATGCGGGGTTGCAGATACCCCAAACCCTTCCTGGCACGTGGGGAGAGTTGGGTTCATCAGCACTCTTCATCACCAGCCAGCGGCAATGCGGACATTTCCAGACGTGTTGCTTGGCGCGTGGGAAATCGGTCTGCTAACGGAGCCTGTGCAAAGAACTGAGTGTGCAAGAAAGGCCAATGACTTCCTGGTAAAATACTTCTTTACATAGACCACTACTGCTAATGTACCTTTCGTTTGGGGTTTGTAGGACTTACAAAAATTCCCCTTCTATTTTTTTTTTCTTTTTGAGGCCGAACTTGCTACTTGCTTTGATTTGCATTTTTGTCATTGGCTGCACCGTGCGAGAACAAGCAAATTGTCCTCAAAAGGTGCAGGTAAAACAAGCAATGCTATTTTAGCTAATTTATTCATCAATATAGCTGTCTGCAAGCTCATTGCAAACTCGATGAGAATTTCTTATTCTTTCAGCCATTCAAAACAGGTCTTGGCTGTCCTGCCTTGTCAGCAGTGAAATATTGTGCGTGTCTATTTTGAGATGCTTGCTGATTCTTTTTTTTTTTTTTTTTTTAAGCAACAAAAATGGATTACAAGAATACTCACTGCATCTAGTGCAAAATCTTGAGAACAAAGCAAGAACGTAGCTCCTGCTGGGAGAAGGCAGCAGCGCTGGTGGGCTGAAAGAAACCTCACCCTTTTCCCGATGGGGCGATGTGGGTGTCTGGCAGTGAGAAGCACCAGTAAAGCCCTGTTGCTCTTTCTGCTCTTGCTAGAAAATAAACGGTACTGCCATGGTGGGTCCTTGAAGCCGTACAGACCCAGTGGCTGGACCCGTGACCAGCTTTCAGTCATCGGCACTCCGTTCTCTGCCATGCTTAGGGATGTATATGCATTCGGTAGGAAGCCAAAAGGCATGAGAACACCAGCTGGTGCTCTGGGGTCACAACAGCCCCATGCAACGCTCCAGGCATGGGGCAGAGGGGCTGGAAAGCTGCCCAGCGGAAAAGGACCTGGGGGGTTGGTCGACAGGCAGCTGGATATGAGCCAGCAGGGTGCCCAGGTGGCCAAGAGGGCCAGCGGCATCGTGGCTTGTATCAGGAGTGGTGTGGCCAGCAGGAGCAGGGCAGGGACCGTGCCCCTGTGCTGGGCACTGGGGGGGCCGCCCCTCGACTGCTGGGGTCAGGGTTGGGCCCCTCCCTCCCCGAAGGACCTGGGGGGGCTGGAGCGTGTCGGGCGAGGGGGGGGGGGCCCCGGGGGGGGCCAAGTTGGCGGGCAGGTGGGTGGCCTGGGGCTGCCTCCCCCAGGGCTGTCAGGGGCTGGAAGGGGCTGCCCAGGGAAGGGGTCGAGTCCCCAGCCCTGGGGGGATTTAACAGCTGGGCAGGGCGGTGCTGAGGGACGGGGTTTGGGGATGGGATGGCAGGGGTAGGGGAATGGTTGGACTTGGTTATCTTAAAGGTCTTTTCCAACCTAAACAGTTCTATGATTCTACTGGAGCCACCCTTGGCATTGGACGCTCAACAGCAGGATTAGCAGCACCGCAAGAAGTGCAACGGCCCAGTTCTGCCTTGCGCTGAAGAAGCTAGCGCTAGGTCATGTTTTGCCGATGCTGGTTACGCTATATGTTTTCTTTGCTCTCGTTGTTGCTGTGAGCAATGGGCCTCCCCATCTTGCTCTGAGGGTGCTCCCAACGCCAGCTGTAGATGTGCCGCTGCTGATACCCCCGCAGTCACCGGGGAGTGCCGTGGTGAGGGGGTGAACACAGGCTAGGGGAGCCCTAGCTTCACTAGAATCCTTTTCCCAGACAGCTTTAGCCTTTACATTTCCTTGCTCAACTACAACATACAGTTCTATTGCCAGATTTTTTTATATCAGCTATAGACTGCTAGGCCAAGTTCATATCGACGTATATGACCAAATAGCCTTTTGTCAACGCCGACTTTGGTTGCATCAGGACCTTGAGACAGTCTTGGCATCACAACATTCATTTTCCTACTATTTTACTTATTTGGGGGGCAGTAGTGGGGAAAGCTGTGTAAAGGGGGTGTGCGCCTTTGCCTGCAGCGGTGCTCACTTTGTGGTTTTTTTTTTATTTTATCAAAGACAGGGACTGAAATTGTGAGTAAAAAGAAATTTAAAAAGCCCTACTAAAATAGTTATCTTTTTAATGACAGCTAAGACAGAATTCTATTATTAATCTGAAATGACTTTAAAACTATCTGTCTGAGTGGTTAAAATGCATTTTGCTGAGTCTTTTATGCTTTTGATATAAATAAATAGAAGCTTCTATTGTTCTGGGCTTTTATCTAAATATATTACCATTTTTTTAATGTGAAAAAGCGATTCACCTGTGCCACTGGCATTTAATAAATTGTAGTACGGGTGCTTATAAAATAACATGAACTAGTACTTTGTGTTGAAATTATACTTGGGTATTAAATGATTTCTCGAAGGCTGCTCTGCACGTAACAATATCTTCAAAGCTCCCTGCAAATACGGTGTCATTTACATTTTATTTGGTTTCTCTTTGGTCCAGAACATGGTAACAGCGATAGATTTTGTAACTGAGATTAAGAACATCATCTTGCAGTGGAACCAAGCCGCCTGCATCCCTTGGCATGCCAAGGCAAACAGGTTTTCTTCTTTGGGAACCTGTAAAAGAGGAACGAGAGGGAGCGGGATGTCTGGTTGTTGTGGCCATAACCTGATTTCTGAGGAACCTTTTGAAACTCTGGTTTGGGGAGCTCTGTGCAGCATATGGAAAGGGAAACTGTTTGTGGGAGGAGTATAAAAAGCAGGGGGTGAAGCAAAATATGAAAAGGCCCTTTTCTCTGCCTTTCCTCCCCTCTCTCTTTCATTCCCGGTGCAGGTAGTAGCGTTACTTTTGCTAAGCCTGTTGCTGGTTTGCTGGCCAGTTGGTTACTGGGGGCAGCGGCACGCGTGGCGATGGAGCAATAGCTCCACTGAAAGCGCAGACCGCGGCCGCTCGCCGGCGCTGGGCTTCCATTCAAGACCTGAACCCGTGGTGATTTTGCTAAATACGCCTTTTGGCTTGTGTCCCGACTCTTGCCCGCTGCCGCTCGGCCCGGGTTCGGTGGGCCGGTGCCAGAGCATGGTGCAGCGGGAGGGCTGCCCCGTGCCGGCGGCCGCTGCCGTCGGGCGAAGGCAGGACGCCTCACGCGCTCAGCAAAGCTCCTTTCCCTTCCCTGCAGCACCGCTTGCGGATTGAGCAGCCGAGGTATTACAGAAGGGTTTGCAAGCGGTGTGAAACGATCGTATTCTGCTTTGGTGCGGCTGCAAAGCGGCTGAGTCTCATCTGCCAGCGAACTGCTCGTTTTTATCTCAATTCCAGCGGCGCTTCTGCTCCTACCGTACTGAGAACCACTGGAACAGATTAAAAAAATAGAGACTAGCAATCTGCATTCCTTAGCGGCATCCATGGCAACAATCTTCCAGTTGCAATTAGGTAGGCTCAGGAGACAATAAAACTGTTTATCACGCTAAAGGAGACACGTAAGGACTGATAGCCACCTTTTAAATAATGCTTCCCCCTTAAGTCTCCCTTTTTTGCTGGATTAACATTCATGATTTATACTTAGGAATGCGTTATCTTGCGGATCAGCATTTTTTTTTATTCGGATACTCACCTTTTTACATCTTCTGGCATCTGGTCAGTGTTATTTCCTAAGCAGAATTTCGTGAGGTGTATACCCAAATCCACTTTGTCTACTCGAGTGATAAAGCACTGACCTGTTTTTCAGAAGTATGAGCTGTGCGTGAAAGACGTGACGTCAACAGCACGTACCGGTAGGAACCGTCGCGTCTCTTGATCAGTTCAAAGCCGACTGTGTCTGGACCGGCGTGCTTGTCGCGATTGCTGTCCCTGAGAATCAAGCTAAAACCCCTGCAGAAGACCCAAGCAGTCTGACAGAAAGAAACCTACATCTATGCCTTTTTTAATTTTACTTATTTTGGTTATAAAGGCCCTAAAATTTGACTTTTCTTATAAAATTTGCTGTTAATCTTCGTGGAATTTCTTCAGTAGAATCTAACCAAAAAGAAATTAAAAAGCCAAAAGGAAAACACCATCAAGACAGTCAATTGTATCGTAAAACATAAAATATATTTGCTAAGTAGCAGAAGAAAACCAAAAGCAGAAGATGAGGAAGTGAAAAGACCAGTGGCAAACTTTGCCGTGCTGTCCACCGCAAATGCAGTTTCTTTAAAAGCAATGGCTGATCATCAGTAAAAGCAGAGCTTTGATTTTACTGAAGCACTGCCGGATTTTACGTTTCCAAATCAGCTAAAAAAACCTGTTAACAGTTGGAGTGAGTTCCTTTAACATGGGGATCGTTCTCCCATCACTGTGGGCATCTCCTTCATGTCTCATACTGTCCAATTCAATAACCTGGGCTGATATTGAAATGGTGTCTCAAACATTGATGAAGGCACAGGGAAGTGGCCCTTTTTAAGTAGACACCAGAAGCAGACTGCATCAGACTTTTTGATACGAAAAGAAAGGACTTTTCTGGGGAAAACGCTGCCGATGTTTTTTTCACACCTAGATAGCTCGGTGACAATTACTTGCTGGGTTTCAGTCGCCTCAGAATTTAACTCATAAACAGAATTTGTGGTGGAAATGAATCATTTTTAAATGAAAATGGATTTTAAAGTTCCTCCTAGACTTGTTCTCTAACAAATAAAATGTAACCATCATTGCAATTACATAAGGCATGAAGTTGATCAGGTTTCAGAGCTCTTTAGGTGCCTTCGGTTGCCTCTGAGGCTGCTGGTGCTTGAGGACTACATCTGCAGAGCTTCGGAGCTGGCCTGAGGGCTTGGAGCAGCCCCTCGGCGCAGACCACGGACCGCCTGTACAAACAACCGACAGCAACGGGGAGACCCATTACGGCCGTGGGGAGGAGCAGAGTGGAGATTCCCAGAACTTCACTCAGCTTGACTTGTGGTAGATGGAAATGCAGGAATTCCCATGTCCCAGAGAATTCGGCGGCAGGGTGTCCGCCTTTCCTCGCTGGGACTGTTTTGTCTGATTGGACTTGTGAAGAGCAGCTTGCAGCCTGGAGGTGACGGATGCTGGGAGAGCTGGGCTCAAATCTCTGAGTATTATTGATTCCTATGGACTTGGGTCCACGTGTCTCTGTTTCTGCCATCCTTGCTTGTTGGAGTAGCTCAGTGCACGCGGGTGAGTAAGGGTTTGGACACAGGGTCCTAGCAAAAGAACTCCGCCCATCCCCTTCCTTACAAAACATTTTTCAAGGAGAGCTTTATTTTCCCTTTCCCCCCCTTGCATATTTTTTCCTTTTCATCTTCTTCTAAGCTGTCAGAAAGACCCTCTGCGTGATCCTCAACAGAGATGGTAGGTGAATAACCTCCCGTCAGCTCCCTCGTTGCATTGTATGGCCTGGAGATTTTTTGCTCACGCTGTTCTTAAACCTGTTGGTGATTCAGTCAGAGCTGCAAGTGGTTATAGGGACAAATGGAGAGTTAATCCATTTGCTGATGAATATCCCTCCAAAAGTGGTTTATCTGCAAATTAGGAGCCTATGCTACAAAGTGAGAGCACTCTCTCGGTCAAATCTGGGCTTTATTTGAAGATTATCTATAGAATGAAGCAGCTTCTCCATTGCCTGTGTTTAACAGTTCACATCTGGAGCAGCTGAGTTGTCTGAAGAGTGGTGCCGTGGATCATAGCGTTTGCTACTGTGCATCATTTATCAGTGAATTATGTCCTAATTTAGAACAGTAGCAGCAATCCATGTCTTCAAGGACAATTGTGCTGTTGGGGATGGATTCCTTGTCACTTTGCTAGGCTTCAGGTCAAAGCAGTCCGAAGATGCAGCCAGCAGAGCATCTGGTGCACCACGAGTTGTGGTTCCCTCCGCTCTTGCTGCTTATTCAGCTTCAGTTGTCACGCACAGCCTAATATGAACACACAGTTAGAGCCATGCTGTCAGCTTTATGAGCAAGGAAATTAATTAAAATGGTGTCAGGTGCCGGTTTTATTAGGTAGGACTTGCGCAGCATGCAGATACGCAGGTGTGGGAAAATAAAGCCAAAGAACTGGAGCTCACCGCATCCCTGTGTGGTACCCGGGACCGCTGAGTGCACGGCCGCTCTCCTCCTGCTGGTCCATCACCAGTGCTTCCACTAGAGGGAATCTTTGGGGGATATAAAATATTGTACCTGGAGACCCCATTTATGGGAGAGCTTTAATGCTGCTTTTGATTACAATGACAAGAAAGCAAAAAATCACTGTGATGTGACCTTACTGTTTATCCCAGGCTTTTCCACATGGAGTTTAAATTTTTCACTGACTGGAAACTCTTGGAATGAGCTCCAGAATTTGGCTGTAGGTTACATGGCTGAATTCAGGAGAGTGACCCAAGAAACTTGGCTGACGGCGCGTAGATGCCATAAGCAGATTTCCAAAAAAACCCCATCTTTGGGCACTCCAAGTTCTTCCATCATACGTACCTGGACTGCTCTGAGCTCATACATCCCTTGATGGTGCTTGACGTTCAGCAAACTAATGCCCCTACACACCGGGTCCCTGGCAGGACCCAGTTCACAAGGGTGATCATGCCAGCACGCACTGCCTGTATTGCATTCTCCTTCAAGGGGTGGTGGTGGTAACGGCTGTTTGTCCATCACCAGCCTAAAAGGTGGAAGGGTCAAAGCCAACAGTGCCCACTGTAGGGCCAGATCCTGGGCATGGAGCAGGCTCCGGCCACCCTGGCCCCAAACAGCATTGCCTGGGGAGCGGGTGGCAAAGCCGGTGCTCTTTGTTGGTCCTCAGGAGGGTGTTTCCTAAATGAAGGTCTTCGCTGGTGTCCCATGGGTTCGCTTTTTGTCTCTTTGGTCCTTTTCCCTCTCTACAGAAGTTTGTATGCGCTCCCCTCATCCCATATTCCCTGTGTCCTTGTGTGTCCCAGGGCAGCAGAACGAATCCTCACCCGATGTGCAGCATCTGCCGTGGCCGAGGACTCACCTTGCCCGGGCAGAGATTGCCGCTGCTGCCAGATGTTGATGCCCCGGCCCATGAGATAGAAGCTCATGCGGTGCTGGCAGCTGCCTGCCCTTAGGCCAGCTGAGGATCAAGCTCTGGGGGCTGTGTCTGGCGGAAGGGGGGGGGGGGGGTTGGGGCTCTTTGTCTGCATCCCGACTTTGGAGGAGGACAACGGGAAATGACATCCCGCGCAATGCTCCTTCTCGGATGAAGGGCCAGCGGAGTGCTCAGGGCTGAGCACGCACCGCGGCGCCGCGCTCGCGGGAGGATTAGCGCTCCGTAGCTGCGCGTGCCTTCCTTGGAGCGTGCACGGGGAAAAGCACAGCGTGGATATGATTTTAAACACGTAGTTAATTCCTGACTGTCGCTCTCAGCATAGCCCGCCGGGTTTGTTCAGTCTTCTCCCACGCGGGTGGCTTCTGTGCTCTCTCGTGCACCCCAAGGCGATCTCTCGGCAGCCCTGGCGGTGCGGGGCCGGCTGCCCGGGTGGCCAGGCTGCCTTCCCAGCACGCCTCAGACCCCCGCCCCAGAGACTTGGTGCCAAAAAACCTGCCTGCAGCAGGCGACAGCTTCCACAACTATTGCCACAGTCTGGCTTTCCAAGCGTGCCGACTTGCCTTTTCCCAAATCCCAGTGAAAATGTGGCTAAAGAACCTTGTGCACGTAACAAAAATGCCTTGAAACCGCCTTCAGCACCCAAATCACTGAACCTCTTAGGGCAGGAGCCTGGGTCTCGGTTGCGTGGCGTTTGGCTCGGAGCGAAGCCAGCTCAGCTAATGGGAATTGGAAGAAACGGGGCCGGGGGGTGACTGGGCTGGGATTTCCTTCCCTGTGATTTCTTCCTGCCGTCCGCCAGCCCGCGGAGCGCTCCCTGCCCGTGCACGTTCCCTGCAGGCACGCTGCTGGGCTCGCTGTGTGTTGGGAAGCAGCAGCAGAGAAGCCCCTTGGGGACAGCAAAACTGTTTTCTGTGGGAATCTCTGTTTCACTCGGAGTGAAAAAAAAAAGCCATTGCTCTTTCGGGGTGGGGGGGCAAGCTTATCCCCTGTTGGGAGAGGGAGGGGCATTACGCATAACCACATCCCACTCAGAAAGAGGAGAAATCCAAGCCTTTTAAACACGAAAAGGAGCTGCTCCTTGGGCCATGCCTAACCTGCCTCGAAATACAAATTGTTTGAAAACAGCCTTTTCTTTCGTTTATTCCCAAAGCATTTAACGCACGTCTTCAGCCGTCTCCCAGCAGCCGCAGCGTGCTATGCCAGCATTTCCAGGACAAAAAGAAACCAAGAAATACAAAAATCCTAACAGGGGAAAAGTGCAATTCCCGCTGCAAGGTGGTGCTGGCCCACGGCTTTGGCCCACGGCTTTGACCCACCGTCAGCCTCCCTGCTTTGCTCCCCCTGCTGCTCCTCGCTGCCTGCAGCGGTGCAGGATCCTGCTCTACCCGGTCTTCGGGTCTGAAGAGCTGTGTCAGAAACTACAGGCTATAAAACCTGGCAGAACAAATATTTTAGGCCACTGTCTGTTGGCTGACTGATTCAATTAGTATTTGGCTGTGAAAATACCTTCGTGTAGGCAGGATATTTGTCTGGCTTGAAATTACCTAAGTGCTTGCCCTGATTTCACAACCATTTCCATTCAGAGCACCATTATCGTTATCTTTTATTATTTGTGGGACTAATGTGTTCCCATGTGCCTTTATACAGCCTGGTTCTTGCTCACGTTGCCAGATGACTTCATGGTGAAAACAAATGCTGCAGTTAATCATAGGCATGTGTTTGTACCTTTTAAAAAGTTTCAGCTTTGTAATGAATGATTTAATATGCAGTTACATGAATATACATTTATATGGGAGTGCAAAATATAGACGGTATATGTAAATATGATGTGATATACAATCTAGCTGCACTAATATGAGAGTTTGGGTTAAGTTCTCCCCTCAGATGTGAAAATTTAAATGTCTTTGCAATCAATGGATGTCTAATAACAGCCTGGTGAATCTGACCCCCTGCCTGGGTCGTGCTCTCATGCAGCTCTTGTAAACCATGGGAAACGCCGCGGGGAGCGGAGCTGCTGGAAACCCACCCCGGGACAGCACGGCACGGCACAGCACAGCACAGCACAGCTGCTGAACCAGGTACGGCACTGGGTGTTCGTCCCTGTCCCAGGGCCCAGTTCCCAGTGATGGAAGAGTTCCCAGTAGGCAAAGTGCCTAACTGGGAAGCCGTGCCTGAAGCCTGCCACGATGGGGACGTCAGCCGCAGGGTCGGTGTCGGGAGCTGGGTGGGAGGAAGGCGAATGCACGGTTTGGCTTCGGCAGCCCATGCAAACAAAGCCAGGAAAACCATTTGCTGAGCAAGTTCTGCCCGATTTATGTAAGAATATCCATGATCCCGGAAAGTAGCTTTACGGTTTGGATCAGCTTACGACTACTTATTTTCCATCTGGAGTTTTTTTCACTGCTGGCTTTTAACGAGCTATTTGGTTTGGGTTTCATTTTGTCTTCTTTCGCACCCAACTGGAAAGCTTTGAACGTGTTGACATCACCACAAAAACGCTATTATTTTCAATTAGTTATTAAAGAAGTTGGGATTTGACACTGCCTTGCAGTTCTGCCTGTCTGCGTTTCTTGAGGACTGTCTCTGTGGGCTTTGGGCTATCAAATACGAATTACTAGTCTTGATCAAAGTCCAAAACAGTTCTTAATGAATTATTGAGTTCTTGGGGAAGCTGTGTGCCATTTGCAGGCACTGGGAGCTTGAAATCTAAGACAAAACTTAACAAAAGGGCATGAAATGACTTAGGAATTTTGTTTTCTGAATATTCTGATTTCTCATTCTAATAGCAGAGAGCATAGCTTTGGATTATTGTTTGAATTTTATTTTTTTTTCTCTTTTGCAGCTCTTGTCCTGCACTGAAAGAACAGAACCTGGAGAAGCTAACTTGGCATCTAGCAGCAATCTGAATGCTCAAGGAACTGTTTGAATAATGTATTGCTGCTTTCCTGACTGATGTCCTTAATATCAGCTTCCCTCCTCTCCGGCACGCTGGAGCGACTCTTTTCAAATATCATTTCGCACGGCCAGGCGTATTAGGGCACAGTACCCTGGCTGGGAGCCAGACGAGCCTTTCAGCGGCCCCGCTGGGTCGCTGCAGCATCTGGGCACGGCCGCTTGCCCCCGCTCCTGCTCCCCACTCCGTGCGGCAGGGCAGTAACGGCACCCAGTTACCCCGCGCGGCACTTTGGGACCCTGCCGTGAGAAGTGTTAAGAGTCAATATTGACCTTTCAATACCCGGTGCTATTGGTTTCCATGTTTTTCTTGTATACGGGGCTGTATTTTATAAGAATTGAACTTTTTGTGAGGCGTCTGTTGGTTATCGGGGCACTCACGAGCTGATTTAGGGAGACTTTGCTTCTTGCAGCACTCGGGACCAGGGAGACGGAGGTCTGGGCTTGCAGCCGCACCACGAACGAGAATCCCACCGCAGCCAGCGTTCTCACGAGCGGTCTTTCAGCATTCCCCAAGTTTCACTACGCTTTACTAACGAGCCTTCCTTCTAGAGGCTGTATTTTCCCATCACATGGGAATCACCTCTGCTTTGTTTGTTCCCGATAATACGGTAAGTACTAACATTCAGCGCTCTACAGCTCTGTATATAGACTCATGTCCTTCTGGTCTCTTGGTGACAGGCAGCTGTTAGTTAAGTTACTCACATCTCCCTCTTGTAAATGCCTTCGCCTACAAATAAACCTAACAAAGTCAATAATAAAGATATAAAGTAACCTAGGAGAAAATATTAAGATATAAAATAATCCAGGCCCTAAATAAAGCCTCTCTATCTGGATCGGACCAGCGCAGAGCCCTGTACCCTGTGCTGCCATGGGTTGGCGTAAAGGGATGCCAGTTTACACCAGCCAGGGATACCCTTTTGGGAAGGTAACTCTGGGCCACGGTTGGGGGTTTTTCTATTTCTAGGACTTCCAAGTCTGGGATTGATTATATCAACAGTTGAGTCAAAACCACTTTGACATCTGCTCAGGGATGAGTTGCCCCTCTTCTGGGTGAAGCTGATGCTAAGTGAAGATTTAGCCAGGCTTGTTGGTCAGGTACTGAGCAGAATAGAGAGGAAAATGGTTAATCACTGGAAGGATTGCAGTATCTGAGCAACCGCTAGCGAAATCATAACCTGCAGAAATTAAAATGTTAAAAAAGATGACAAAACGTGGCAGTTACTCCCTTTTCAGCTGCTGTTGCATCTTTTCTGAGCCGTTAACTTATTACCAGCTGGAATGATCTGGTGCAATTTAGTTTTCTAGACACCACTTCAGAAATCCCACGTCGCTTTAAAAACAAAGAAAATGTCATCAAGTTCTTGGGTAACGTTTTCTCTTTTTGCTGGCTGTTAACCTGCGCGCTGGAGCCGAGTGAGCCGCTGGCTCCTGCAGGAGGTGAGATTACTGCCGGGGTTGCTTGGGGATCTCTGTCACGACCCTCGGTTTGTGCAGGTTGGTCTGTGCTGGCTCCTGCGGCTCCTGCCCAAGCAAGGAGCTACAAACCTCCTTTGCCCAGCAAAGTTTTTGCATGGCTTTTCTCTTGGGCTTCCACCTCTGGCTCCTGCCTCCTAGCACGGGTGCGGCAGACCCAGTCCAGCTCCTAAAGGCAAATTTCTGTATGGATCCATGGATTGTACAGCTGGGGTGGGTGTCACATCATGTCCCCAGCTGCAGCCAGACCTCTGAGGAGGAGATAGATATATATATAGAATCATTTGGTTGGCAAAGCCCTTTAAGCTCCCCCAGCCCAACCGCCCCCCTACCCCTGCCATCCCACCCCCAAACCCTGGCCCTCAGCACCGCCTCTGCCCGGCTGTTAAATCCCCCCAGGGCTGGGGACTCGACCCCTTCCCTGGGCAGCCCCTTCCAGGGCCTGACAGCCCTTGGGGGAAGGAATTGTTCCCCAGGGCCAACCTCACCCTGCCCTGGCACAACTTGAGGCCGGTGCCCCTCGTCCCATCGCCCCTTCCCTGGGAGCAGAGCCCGACCCCCCCGGCTCCCCCCTCCTCTCAGGCACTTGTAGGCAGCGATGAGGGCTCCCCTCAGCCTCCTCTGCTCCAGGCTGAACCCCCCCGCTCCCCCGCCCTCCCCAGCAGCCTGGGGCTCCAGACCCCTCCCCAGCTCGCTGCCCTTCTCTGGACACGCTCCAGCCCCCCAGGTCCTTCGGGGAGGGAGGGGCCCAACCCTGACCCCAGCATTCAAGGGGCGGCCCCCCCAGTGCCCAGCACAGGGGCACGGTCCCTGCCCTGCTCCTGCTGGCCACACCACTCCTGATACAAGCCACGATGCCGCTGGCCCTCTTGGCCACCTGGGCACCCTGCTGGCTCATATCCAGCTGCCTGTCGACCAACCCCCCCAGGGCCTTTTCCGCCGGGCAGCTTTCCAGCCCCTCTGCTCCATGCCTGGAGGGCTGCGTGGGGTTGTGGTGACCCCAGCGGATATATATGTACACCTCTGAGCCAGGAGCTGTGACCATGGGTGGCCATCTCTTCCCCAGTGGCCTGTACTGTCCACAGCCCCTGCGCTTAGCTTTGTTAACCCTTGTTTGGGCGCTCCATGTGAGCTGCAGGTACCAGACTTTGGTATGGAATAGGTGATGGATATAAACCCAAAGCTTCCAAAGAAGCAGGTGGGCAGGGTGCTGTTAAGGAGTGATTTTAACAACCTTTCCGTTGTTTTCTGTCAAACTTATTACTTCTATGAGGTTTACCCTATCTTTTAGATCCTAACTCTACCAAAAATGTCTAATATTTTTAATTCTCAGTGTGCCTCACCTCAGTATCTTATATCCAGCTTCCACAGTCTGCTCATTCTGCCATTCATTCTTCAAACCCTACTAACACGCAAGAACTTGGAGATCATCAGGAGTTTAAATCCACCACCTTTTATGAGAAATGGTTTATAAAGCGCTGTGGGTGTGGAGAACTTTCTGAAAACAGGTCACGCTTCGCCTTGAAAAGTGGGCAGCCCGTGGGTATAACTTCATGGGTTCTTCACACCTGTAGGTAACTCCTCAGGCGCAGTTGATGTCAGTGTGACCTGCACTTAAATAACCGGATTCTGCCTTGTATAACGGGCCCTCGAAAGACAAACTGAGATACTCCATCCCCTCTGGCAAGCTCAGCCCACAAGACTAGTGGAACAAGTACAGCCATGCACTTAGTGTCAATAATTTATTTGTTCATTAGTGCATCCAAATTTGGCCTGGGTGTCATTTAAAATTATGCTTAACGAAGTGGCCAGGGCATTGCAGCTTTGGTTACTGGTGCCTGCGGTGATTTGTGCCTCTTCGGTATGTGACCTTTCATGAAGGATCAGATTTATTTTGCCAAAACCAGGCAAAACCCCACTGATTTTGACTGAAATCCCAGTTCAGTGACTGCAGGACTGGGGGCTTCAGTCGGTGATGTAATCCAAAGACTTGAGGGTGAGTGTTGCTTGTTCCCTTGACAGTCATGTCCGTCTTCGGTGGGTGACCAGCTTGGTACAGCAATCATAGAATCATAGAATCATGGAATGTTTTGGGTGGGAAGGGACCCCCAGAGGTCACCCAGCCCAACCCCCCTGCAGGAGCAGGGACACCTTGAACCACATCAGGTTGCTCACAGCCCCGTCCAACCTGGCCTGGAATGTTCCCAGGGATGGGGCCTCCACCCCCTCTCTGGGCAACCCCTGCCAGGGTTTCACCACCCTCATTGTAAAGAATTTCTTCCTTATATCTAGTCTAAAGTCAGCTTTGCCTTTCATATGCCTGTCTTTGAAGGTTACATTTACATTTTGTTTTTGTAGAAGCAAGAATACTGTAATCCTAACCGAGATTAGCTCCACATTGAGTGCATGAACACCAGGCCATCTACAACATCTGCTACCTCGTGTGCTAGAGTCAGCTCTGCATGGGTGCATACCGGGGGGAATATGCCCAAAAAGAAAAGAAATGAAGAGGAAAGTCACAAACTGAACTGACCCATTGGATTTAGGGACATTCAGAAATTTAACAGCCTTTAGCAGGCACAGATTTTGATGTTTGGGTTGTCAAGCAAAAATAAACTTCCAAGAGGTGAAGGCATCGCGCGTATGACTGTCCGATGGCTGCAGCCTCCCACCTTCTGGCTTGCACGGGCCATTTCCCTTCCTCCTGGCACAGCAGCGGCCCCCTCGTGCCAATTACAGCAAGGGGCTCCGTGGGAAATCAGTGCCGAGGCCTCTCTCAGAGCGTGCTGAGCTGTCTCTGAATGGGGTTTAGCATCTGGGCACTGGGAAGGGATGCGCCATGGGACCAGCCAGCTATTTCCAGACCATTGCCAGTTGCCCTGCAGATAAGTTTGGATGAGGGATTTCGGCCAGCAGCCAGGAGCGATGGAGACAAGTAGTCAGAAAGGAATAAAGAGAGAAAGGCTGCTGCTCTTCTTAATGAGTGTAATAAAACAATAAAAGTGCAATTATGCAGGAAAACTATTGTCATTTTGGGTTTAGAAGATAATGTACTAGGCAATGGTACTCATTTTAGCCTGTGTTTTCAGGCATCTTTAGCCTCTGACATTACAATTATGTGCTACTATCTCATTCCTGCATCTCTTCAGTTTTATGGGTACTGAAGCATTGCATTAGAACAACGCTGGATCCCGAAATGCTGTACACACAAGCGGGTCCTTAACTTAGTTTTACTTTGCCGGTTTGTGAACACGCCTTGAACTGCAGCCCCTCCACCCGTCGCATTTGTCACGTAACCTGCTAGCCCAGAGAGAAATGATTACAGCCAAAGTGCACGGCGTATTCCCAATGCTGGACGCGGTGCATCTGCGTCTCTTGCACATGAAAGCTCAAAATTGTGCATCAAATACATTTTATCAGCTCCTTCCATTCCTCATGTTAATAGCGTAATTTTACAGATGTTATAAATGACAGTTTCTGTTTGATTTTGAAGTGTCCTAATGCCTGTGGTTAAATTTTGACTTAACAAGTAGAAGTACTGGCGCACGGGGAACAGCCTGCCCTGCTGGTGCTCCGTTTTTCTTTTTGGCAAATATTATTTGCCCTCCCTGGTTTCCATCAGTTATTTTGGGAATTGGTTTGGTGGTGGACTCTTGGAACAAAAGGATGAAAATAGGCCCGTGCTGCTTGTGTGCATTTATGCTTTGCTCATTTTAATACGATCCCCTGGCTTTAGGCAGTTATTTCTTACGTGCTTTTACATCTTATGCTTGTGAAGTTTTTCAGCTGGGTTAGACTCAGCTGAGTGAAGGGATTTCTGCTTTGGTGTGGTCTAAAATGATCACCTGGGAGTTTGACCAGACTTCTTCCCTGTGTGCTAACAACAGACGTTACTATTTAGATTGAAAATTTCTGCATGAAAATATAACAATATCAAGTGGGAAGTCCCACTTTAACTGTGGCTTTAGGATTATTGCAATGGTATCATCATCATCATCATCTTCTGTCCTTTGTTAAAGCACCATCCTTCAGTTTTTAATTCACTCATGCCTTAATAGCAGTTCATCTTGAGCATGGGGATGTAGTTGCTGCTTTTCTAAAGGTTAATATAAATCTGTAATGAATGGTACAGATTAAACACTGGTGACATTCTGTTTTCCCATCTTGTATAGATAAAATATTTACACTTTAACGGAGATCAATTTAGAAAGCAGGTGCAGCTTTGATGTTTATATCTTTTAATCAGCAACCATAATTAACAAGTTGTTTGCTAATGATTAATCACCTGCACAAATACCATGAGGATTTGTCAAATTTGAAGTTACAGGGATCTTGGAGGTTGAGTTTTTTCACCTCAAGATGAAGAATGACATAAGATGATGACAGTCATGTCCTTTCAAGTGCTTGAGCTGGGAGGGTAGAGAAGCAGGCCCAGGTGTTTTCCAAATCCTGAGTAGGAAAGCCCAGTCTGAGCGGCAAAAGGCACCTTTTGCAGAAACACAGGCATTATTTATCAGGCTTGGGTAATTGCTGTAGTGCTTTTAGTATCACCCTCCCAGGTGCAGCTTTGTGGGAAGGAGGTTGGGGTGATCATTTCCTACACCTGCTAGTAGCTCCTCTGCCCATAAGTTGGGGTGGTTGTAGTGGCTGGGGGCATGGAGGAGGCTGGTGTGGCTGGGCTTCTGGAGCTGGCTTTCAACAGCAGCGCTGCTGGAGGCACAGGTTTGGTTTGCTTTTTCTTTGGGGGGGCTTGGATGGTGATGATGTTAAGATATGGAAAATTATGAGGTTAGGATGTGATCCACTTTGGAGGAAAAGTAGGATGGAAAGGTGGCATTAAGAGTTTGGAGGGGAATGAGTGTTAGTACTCAGACTTTTGGGCTGTGCCCAATTAATTTTATTTTCTGATGCTGTTTCCCCAAACAATGCTGCCCTGTGGCTTGCTGACTTTTAAACTCGCTGTCCATCAAGGTAGGACAGCTGTTGGAGTTTGGATTGTCTAATAAGGAAAAGAATTATAGTTTGGAGTGCTATTTTTCTTTTGGCTAGTTCAGTAGGGATTTGGTGGTGTCTTCTGGCTCTGGGGGTTTCTTTTGGCCTCAATGTTGTTGTGTTTTTGTTGTAAGCATTTTTCTGCATGAAACAAGACTGTGTTGGTGACTTGAAAGCTGCAAAAAGTAGTGAAATCAGAATACATTTGCCCCAAACCCAGGGGTTTACTTTTTTTGCAGCATCCCTGGTGGGTAATGGGAGTTTCTCTTGCACTTTCACAGAGCAAAACCTGTGCCTGCTCCTGTTAATGGCAAATTTCAGAGAAAACTCATTAGAGATAAACTCTGCTATACAACTGGTAATGATTTATTGTTATTATGCAGTATCCTGCCTTCTGGTAACAAAGGCAGAGGTTGGAAAGTGTCATTAAATTTTAATGCCCTACTGCATGTTATGAAAGTACTCTGTGGCTTCATTTATTCATGTGAAGATTGTTGGTGGTGATAAAGGTGGAAGAGCTGGTGTCCTCCTAGATAGGCTTCATGGATGCTCTGCGTGAAGCTCACAAGCTGTTAATGAGCTGATCATTTGCAGCAGTCTGTTAACTCATCTCCTTAAGAGAGGGTGAATCTTACAGCTGACCTCCGGAGTGATGAGGAGGTGCTGAGGTGACTGGTGTCTATTCTGCTGGTTTATGTCGCCGTCCCTCCCATGGAATCGATGGTAATGCCGAATCATTGAGGAAATAAGGCTTAAAGGAGGCTTTGTGAAGTGAGTGCAAAATTTCAGAAAATGTAGTTAGGAAATAGTTGGAAGAACAAGACACCTCAATAACCAACTTCAGTATATATGAGAGTATCTGAACCCCCTTGAAGGCAAGGCATCGACTGCTCTGCAGTACAGTTCTCCTATTGATCGGTAGCCCAGCTCTGGAAATGAGAGCTGGGTGTTTAACCTTGCCCAGCGGCGGCACGGAGCCTGAGCCTGGTGTGCGAGGAGCTCTCTGCACTCTGCTTCATCGTAGCTGTTCTCAAATGCTTCTGCTCCTTAAAGCAGGCTCTTATTTGCTTGTTCGATGGATGGGTAGCAGCTGAATTTGTGAACAACTTGAGGGTTACTGGGAACGTAGAATTTAAGAGTATACCCTCCCCTGGAGACAAAATGCTGAACTGACACTGATGAGGGTGTTTGTATGGTGGGAAGTGAGGCAGTGGGAGTTACCATGATTATTTCTTATTATTCTGTTACCAGTACGCATCTTGGCTAACTACAGCTAATCCTGTATTTCCAGAGTCAGGAAAAATAATGATCTACTGTGTTTCTGCCCTATGAGCTAGGGGATTAACAATGTTGTGTACCCAACACTTGGAACTGCTAGGTGTGATTTCCAGCATGCAACTACAAACATGTCCAAGGAATGCAGTTTGCAGCCTGGTACTGGTTTCCTGTGCAAGGTGCGTGAGTCTGTGGATAGCAAGTGGTCTTAAACCCAATGTTGTTGCAAATATTTTTCCTTCATGGCACAGCAGGGAATGCTTGTGTACTGGGGGGATAAATGATCTCCACCAAGAGATGTGCTTGATGAAAAAATTCTGCTAGCTTAAGACTTTGAGTATTTAGGAGGCAACTTTCTGCAGTAAGCAGGGGATTTAGGCACTTGGCAGAGCTACAAGTGGAGCACATTAACCAGCTGGGTCACACTTTGTATCTGCAAATACTGCTTGGTGTGTCCTCCTCCTGGAAGGGTCTGGGTAAGAGAGTTGTGTTTTCTCTTGTGAAAGCTCGGTTTGGTGAGCGGAGTGACCGCGTACCAAAACCATAGTCCATTTCTTGCCTAGTTGTGTGACTGATGGGAAGCGGTTTAAAAATTTTTTCAAGCTAGAGCAACCACAGAGGTTCTTGGTTATGGCATGATGAGAAGATAAAAGATGGCTCTGATATGGGGGGGACACATGCAGAGGAGACACAAATGCATGCCTGTGCCACCATCCTTTCTGCACCTCTGCTCCCAAACTGTCCTCTCCAAAGCAAAGCTCTAGGTTCTTGCTCCATCCCGGAGGTGGTCGCAACCTGCAGTCCTTCATTCTTGGTAAAGAAAAGGGATGTGGCACGGTGACACAAACATCATCAGGATTTAAACTGGAAAATGTCTTGACACCACGTGTTTGTTCATTGTAAGCCTTCACGGTAAGCCCTCATTGTAAGGGA
This sequence comes from Gorsachius magnificus, assembly GCA_034008185.1. NCBI lineage: Eukaryota > Metazoa > Chordata > Aves > Pelecaniformes > Ardeidae > Gorsachius > Gorsachius magnificus. Next base: position 1,737,937 of record CM067085.1, on the reverse strand, counting down.
CAAACTGACTGCTGAAGCGAGGGAGCAAAGCCCTAATCCTGCCATCGAAGGCTGCGTCTTAACCAGCTTGGCTCAATTGTCCGAGCGAAGATGCAGGCCCCTGATAACCAGTGCCTCGGTCCCTCAATCTGAGCTATCTGCAGGGAAAGGGATTGGGTTTGGAGCATTTTCTTAGCTGAATCTAAACAGGCCCTGACAGCTTTGTGGCTGAGGCAGTTGGTGCACAAAAGGGATAAAAGCCCTTATATAACCTACAATTCCCAGCATTTAACGGCAGCCCTCGGCTATTGTGAGCAGCATTATTCCATACCGATGCCGTGATTTCTGTGCGTGAGGATTTGGGCTGTTTTGAGGTCACACATGAGTGTTAATTGTCTTTACAGCAAAGATGTGCGTGGCATTTACAATGTGCTCCTTAGATTCTGTGTATGATTTCTTTCTAATTATTTGAAGTAATTTAAGATTGATGCGTAGTAATTAAGTGTAGCTTATAATGAGACAAGATTTTTTTAAAGTGTGTATCAGTCTTCAGTGAAGGTACACTTCAAGATGGATCTCTTGACACAGAGTTTCTCTCTAATTCTGCTATTTAAATGGCAATGAAATATCACTCTGTATTTCTGTTGCCAACTTTCTTCACAAACGGTTACACCTCTGTAATAGCCTGGGTCTGTAAAAAACAAGATTTGATGTTCCAAAAGATAGAACTGGAGGCTAATTCAGGACACGCTTCCCCAAAATGGGATGTCCATGTAAGACAGTTCCCTATGAAGTATAAAATAACTTTTAGGAAATACAGTCATCATGAAAAATAAAAACCTTATGTCTGAGTGTGCTGCCAGTTTACACTTACAGTAATGTTATTTAAGTAACAGCATGTCCAGGTAGTAAGTCTTTAGCACTTTTTATTAAGTAGTAATTTATAGGGTAGATGCATTTCTGGTTGACAGAAATTATTTTTCCTATTCCATAAGGTTTGTCAAAACTCTTATGTCTCTTCCTCCTTCATACTTGAAAGAGATTGAGGTCTGGTCAATGATTCCTACCCCAGAATAGGAAATTCGGAAATGCAGGTGTAGCAAATGCTTTGGCTGGCGGTGAGGGTGCTTGCTTCGATCGTCAGCTTGAGCTTCCAGTCCAGATAAACTCTGTTCTGCAAGGACTGGTGTGGTATTCTGCATTTCTCTAACCAAATGTGTGGACATTTTTATCAGTTCTGGCCCATTATGTTCTTCACTCAACAAGCTACAACTCTCCAGTACCCTTCTGGGGTGTCAGGTACCTGTAAATAAGAGGTGTTGTTTCCTTGTTTACTCGTTACAACTAACTTCCCTGTCAATAGGGTTTATAAAAATGTGTTTGGCTCTTCGTAGTAGCAGTAAAACCTGTTTGGCTGTAACACACAAGGGCTTTCAGCTGGGAGACCTGAGGATGCAGCTGTGACAGCGTGGCGTTGCTGCTCCTCCCTGTGCAGAGCAAAAGGCCTTCTGAGAGTTCCTCCTGCTTGCCTTGAGTTCTGACAGAGCGTGGATGTTGCTCTGACATCACACGTGGGGTGTCTGCAGGTTGCGAACGGCCTTTGAAATCTGCTCCACAAATGTGGTTTTGACTTGGCTCCCCCGGTTGATGAGTTGCTCTTCCTGTCTCTAGCAGTAGGACTTATAGGATCATACTCGGATTTCTATCTGGGGAGGACTTGGCTTTATCTGAGCAATGCTTTTTAAAAAATGAAGGTCTCCAACACTTACTTTCTTTTTACAATCAGGAAAGACTAACTCTGATTCTGTTGGGTCCCCTGGACCTCCACAGGTTGACAGCCTTTAGATCCTTTAGATTAAATAATATTTGTATGACTGATCTTAAGCCTCCGCTGCTCTTGGATGCTTCCCACCAGTATACTGCAAGCGCAATGCCTGGGGCACAGAATTATTTTCTGTACTAGCCAGCTGTGATATCAGAGTTGTGACTTCAAACTGAGAAGGAACTGATCAAGGCTTTAACTGGAATCTGGCTTTCATGCGAATGCCCTTTAGAACAAAGGATCTACTGGTACCTTTGTTTATGGCATGGAAGAATGGCTAGAGATCTCCAGGCTAGTTGATGGGAAATCTAGGATCTGCAGCAATGCATACATGTTTAGTTTAATATCTACAAATGGTAATCATTCAAGTGCTTCACAAACATTAAGCATTTTCAACACCTTAATGAGGGAGAAAACATCAAAGGAAGGGGCCATCTCCAGAGTTAATTGGTGTTTCTTATCCCAAGTGTATCTTGACCGTTATTCCCTTAGCAGCAGTATGTGGAAGGACATTGTCATTTATTTTTAGTAGTTTCCCCTAAAAAAAAAGATTTCTGATGTTTACCATGAGGGAGAACATGGGCAATTTAATGCTGAATGGCAGAATACCATAAGAGGCTGTGGGTTGTACACAATTAAACTGGAGGGATTTTCAGTGATGGATCACATCAGTGTAAGAGCTCGGAGAGGAGCTGGCTTGCTCTTGCCTTCAGTGGCACATCTGGTCCTTGGGTGGTGTTTAAAAAGGGGATCTTCCTCTGCAAATGAGTATCTGCTATTCCCAAGTAGTCCATGGGGAATCAATAATATTGAGATAAAAATGCAGAAGGTGATTTGGAAGAGGAGGTGTTGGGAAGGCTGCTGAGGATCATCCTCTTGCTGCTCCCAGGAGTTGCACACAAGTGTGCAGTGTTTGCTTCTCCAGACCCAATGCAGCCTGCGCAGCTGGACTGCCTCTCTAGGGACAAATGGGAATATTGAAATTTGAAGGAAAGCTATAATGTTTTTGTTTTGATCCAAATGTTTGATTAAACTCCAGAAATGGAAAAAATATTTGAGATTATGAGTATATTTGCATGTCAAAGATGTTCAATCAACTTGTCTTCAGCATGCATGGGGAAAAGAAAGGGGTAGAAGGAAAACTGCTTCTTAATAAAGGCAAAATGTTGCAAAACCTCCTTACTACAAAGTTGTGCTGAAAATTTGACTAGTATAGACGCAACTCATACCTATGTATTTGCAGTTGGCAATAGGCAATCGGTTATTTTCTAGATGCTCTCTTGAGTAAAGTGAAGATAACGCCATGGAAGCTGAAATACAGACAAAAAAAAGCCTTGTGTAAGTTACTGTCTTATTTTTCATGTGTTGCTCGGGGGGACAGCACAGGCAGACTATCGTTGTTTCAGTGGCATTTGGATAACTCTTGTTCAGATTGGAACTGATGTGAATCCCATTAAACTTTCTGGGAATCATTAGAGTCACTTCATGGCTTTTTCTTTCACTCAGCCCTGTTAAAGTTCAGCTTTCCTCCTTGCTGTTTATTACTGATTATTATTGTTCGATAAGCCCCTGGGTCTGCTACCCAGGTTATTCTAAATCCATATTGCTGAGGAACAGGGATTTGGTGAGCGGCAATACCTTACTGCCAGCCAGAGACGTGGGAGGGCTGGAGGAGATGATTTATGTGTAGCTGTAATAACAAAAACAGCCTTGCATACACTAGCAAGTGTTTGGTTTTGCATGGATGTATTGATCAGATTATTGGTTTTTTTAAGCAAAACCACATAGACAGAGCTTCATTTTTAGGTAGTTTTCCTGAAGGTGATGAAGGAGATCCCCGAGGCATGGCATGTCCTGCCCATGTATCCTGCTGTGTGGATCAGGATATGCTTGACATGGATTTGCTCCAGGTTGACACCTGGGAGAACAAATACTGCTTCTAATTCTTGATTTGTGTGGGATCTTACTACGTCAAATGGACAGAATCACCTCAGAATTTGCAAGTATCGGAAGTAAAGAGTAGAATTTTACTTTGCTATGGCAGCATTCTCGTCAGTGCCTGGCAGTTTAATGTGGCCCGTAAGCTCAGAACAGGAGCAGAGATCTGTGCCTATTGCATGTGGGTACCTGTTTGCAGCAATGACCATTCAACCAGGGAATTGGGGGTAAAATTTTATTCTTCATCCTTACAGCAATAAGCTATTACACTAAAAATTACATCTTGTGCTTTAATTGCATTTTATCATGCATAAAGACATGCTTTGTTATTGTCTGCAAAATTAGCTTGCCCCTCTTTAATATCCAGCTGCTGAGCTTGACTCCAGCCTGCTGTGGCAAACCGCTCCACGTGTCATTTGGTTGTGCTAAATATCTCTGCTTTGAGTTTGCAAGGTGAAACTGGACTTATTTTCCTTTTCACTTTGTGTTGGGGAAGCTGTGGAGAGCTAGCAAGCCAGCTGCGGTGAGCTGGCTGCTCGGTACCAGGTACCTTCATTGCTGGAGATGTGGCGTTTGCATTGGCTTCCAATTTAAAAAAAAAAAAATCTGTGTTCACATCAATTTGCGATGCTGCTTGCTGTCTAGAAACACAAGTGTCAAGTTAGCATGTACTGACAGAGCTGTTTAAAAATAAGCTCAAGAGGGGATGCTTGCCTTGGTCTTGGTGGAAACTGTTTAAATCCTGCAAGGATCTAAAAAGGCAGAGAGCTTCTGAACTGTCCTTCCCACCCTGAATAAATTTGTGGTTTCAGACCTGTGGATGATGAGCTGATGGACATAAAACTGTGCCTGATGTCCTGTGGTTGTCATAAACCCTACAGCTTGATGGTGGAGTGGTGCTGGGGTCCATCTCCCGTCTGCTCTTCTCAGGTCACGCGTGTCTCCTGCAGACTGTGCCATCTATCTTGTGCTGCTTTCCAAGGCGAGTGTCCCAGAAGTAAGGTGGTGGTGGTGTGAAATGGCAGTAGCAGAAGGTGACACAGCAGTGCCAAACAGCACAGCTGATCTTCATGGTGCTCTTTCCTAGGCTAGGAAAAAGAAAACATTTCTTCTGGGTATGCCACTGAGGGGGATGAATGGTTGATTGGTGTGTTCTGCTCTATCCGAATCACTAAATTCTATTTACTTTCTCACTTTCCATCCCAGGAAAGCTGGCACTGCTGTCACTTGAGCCACTTACATAGACATCATACCTGACACTAAGTTAAAATACTCTCTTGGGGTGTGCTAACCCTTGTGATATAGAATCACAGAATGGTTTGTGTTGGCAAAGCCCTTGAAGCTCCCCCAGCCCAACCGTTCCCCTACCCCTGCCATCCCACCCCCAAACCCTGGCCCTCAGCACCGCCTCTGCCCGGCTGTTAAATCCCCCCAGGGCTGGGGACTTGACCCCTTCCCTGGGCAGCCCCTTCCAGTGCCTGACAGCCCTTGGGGGAAGGAATTGTTCCCCATGGCCAACCTCACCCTGCCCTGGCACAACTTGAGGCCGTCTCCCCTTGTCCCATCGCCCCTTCCCTGGGAGCAGAGCCCAACCCCCCCGGCTCCCCCCTCCTGTCAGGCAGTTGTAGGGAGTGATGAGGGCTCCCCTCAGCCTCTTCTGCTCCAGGCTGAACACCCCCAGTATAGCTGGCTATACGTGTTTTGGTCTGAGGAAAACTGGGGCAGAGCGAGACTGAGCCACTTTGATCAGAGTTGTGAATCAAAGTGGTGGTGGAAAACTTCCTGGGTTTGTTCTATTCGTTGAATTACATTTTTTGAGTTCCTGAAAACATATGCTAGCCCAGTTCCTGCAGCACAGAAGTTGCTTCTCAATGTTATCTTCAATGATATCCCTCAGAAAATGGACCCTTGGTCCTTGCTGTGCCTGTAACAGAAGGAAACCACGCTTCACAAACAAGGAATGGAAGAACAGAGTGAATGGGGGGGGGGGGGGGGGCAGGAGCTGCTAGGTGGGTGTTAAAGGGTCTGTACGAGTCATTTGTGCCTGCAGGTAAGGGTAAAATGTGGCTTTGGCTGAAGGGCAATGATGCTGTTTCACGGTGACTCCCTAGGCTTTAAAATCTTCTTTCCTTCCATGTAAGAATGAAAACAAAACCTTCTCGTACCTTTAAAAAAATATATTAAAATGTGTCAGAAATGTCATTCTTGCTCAAAGACTGGGTTTATCTTTAGAACAGGGCTGCTTATAAAGTGTGCCTGAGACATGAGGAATATTCCTATGGGAACCCATGGAGATCTGCAAATGCCCCACTTGTGGCAAAAGCACCATCAGAAATGGGTAACTTGGGAGGGAAGCTGAGGGGGTGCCAGAAGATCGACTGCCTGATGTGTGTTTGAGAGACCAAGGGCTGGCCAGGACCCTGCCGGAGGGTAATGGTGGGGCAGAGGCACTGGTGGGGCTGGTGAGCTGTGGTTCATCTTGCAAGACCCCACCCCCCCAGGAGCTCAGCAACCGTTTGCACGTTTCCTGCCGGCCCTGTTGGTGGGTTATTGCTTATTTCTAGTCACACTGGTGTGCTACCCACAGTGTTTCCGTAACCTTCAAAGAGGGTTTTGTAGCTTCTTTGGTACTTTGCTGCCTGGTGGCTCAGCAAAGTGGGCACTTTGACTCCTCCAAAGCTGCTCCTCCAGTGCCGGCAAAGATCACGGCAAGCACCCCTGGGGCAGGGCTTTGGCTGAACACAGGGGTTGCCTCCCCAAAGGAGGTGACACAGAGAAGCGGATGAACAGAGGGCACAAAAGACAAAAATGCATCTGAGAAATGTCAGGCACATGACAAAGGGGAGGGAAAGCTGGAGAGCACTGTTATTTCTAAACCACAGCTATAAGTGACCTTTAAATGTTTGTAGCAGTCTGAAGAAAAGCAAGAGGAAGGTGTAAAAGACTTTGTTTAGCTAACTGTCAGGTCACAGAGGACAGCAAAAATGATGGAATTGTGCAAAAGAGAAGATCCTCCTCATAGGCAAAAGTTTAAAAGAAAAAAACCAGTCACAGGGGCTTTGCTCTGTAACATTTCATTTAGTCCAGGGTATTAGAGGTTGTTGCTTGGTTGCAAGCAGAAGGAGGAACCAAGCACGTTGCAGAAAATATCAGTTCCTGAGGATGAGTTTCTCTCCAGTAAAACCTGGGTATGTCCAATCCTGTATCCTCTATGCATTTCACCCTACTTGAGTTAACACAAGTTATTATTTCTGTCACTTTGGGATGTGGGCAATGAAGCCTCTGCCTTCATCTGGTTTGATTTCAAGTGTTAGCTCTCACCTGCTGGGAGCTAAATTGTTTTAAGGCAGGAATGTAAAGCTTTTAGCTAGATAATTCACATGTTGGGTGTGACTCATACCCTTAATTATAGCCTAAGTGCATTTACAGTGTTTTTTTTATTTGAGGGTTATATGTCTTTCCCAGCATCTTTTTGTACTAGTTCTGGCTGAGTTGGGCCAAAATGAAGGGGTTTAGGGATGGCTTTGCTTTCAGCCTTTTGAGTGCCAGGGTTGGTGTGAACACTTCTCCCTCTGGTTAGCTGGGGAAGCTAGGATTTAAAGAGCCTGTTTGGGTACCTGAAAGGTAAGACAAGACCTTGACATACTGCGGGATTACCCAGCCCCTGCCTAGAAAACCCCAGTTAATACTGACTACTGCATGAAGATGGTTATTTAGGCAGTAATAACAAATATTCATAGACCCTGGTGGTCCCTGCACCTTCCCTGTTGCAAGCAGAAGGGGATGGTGGCTCCTTTGAGCATCAGGTGCATCAATAAAAAGGCATTGGAAATTACTTGCCCTGTTCACTGAACTCTTCTGTTGCTGCACTGTCAACTACTGCATCCTGGAAGAGCCAGGAGTTGGAGAAACTTGAGTGAACATCATAGCATCAGCAATTAGTCAGTAAAATTGTATTTTATTGCTTGGAATACCGTTGTCTCTGGAGAAATATGTACAAATATTTGACAGTGTGGTCCTTGACAATGAAGTATGTGGAGAGAAAACCTGTCCTCTTCCAGGGATTCAGTTAAATGAGTGCAAAAGCAGTGACAGTTCATTGCTTCCCCATCAAAACATCGCACCGAGGCTGAGACTCCCTTCCTGCCCATCCCGTCTGTGGCATGGGGTATCTGCATCAGCTGGGTGAGCAGGAGTGGACTTGTCTCATAGTGTCATCCCAGAGGCAGGGTGCCTCTACAGCCTCTATTTTTAGCAATGTGAAGAGCAATGAGCAGGGTTTATCTTGTTTACAATACTATTGTTAGATTAAAATATGTTTCTGAATTTTTGAGGCTAATATTTGCTTGGGAGGAAAAAAATCATTAGGTTTCTCTTGTAAAGATGAATGGGTAGTTCTGAGGAACTGTGTCTGTGTCCCAGAATAGTTAGCAGCTGCTGTAATAATTCTTCTGAAGTTATAAAGAAAGTGATGGGCTTTCTGGGGTTTGTTTTGGTAGGAGTCCAAAAAAGAAGAAAACTAGGCTTCAGGCATCAGATTCATCACTGGAGCTGGAAATGAAGGAAAGTCAGTGCAGCCCTGAAGCTTTGCTCCATGTAACAGCAGGAGAAAGCCTTGCAACAGCCAGCCCTGCTTCCACCAGAAAGGGAAAATGAACCCATGGCTGCAGTTGGTGAGGGGTCAGAAACATCCTGGGCTGGTCATGTCTTTTAAAGACACTGTTTGGGGATAGCTAGGGATTGAAGCACGCTCCTCTGTGTTTGATCACATAAGTCTCATTCTTCCATGCTGTCTTCTTGAAATCCTAAAGCAGAAGATCCCTGTTCTTAGAGGAAAAATGGGGAGTAAGAATGGTTATAGCCTCCTTAAAGCTTGTTCTGCCTGTAGGGCTGATGGCCCTGGTGCTAGATTGGTGTTCCTGTTCTTCAGATTCCAAAGGTGTCCGTTGCTGTAGAACAATATGTAATACCTCCTGCACCCGATGGTGTGGTTTAACCAAGCACCACACAGCTGCTTGCTCATCCTCCCCCTGTGGTGGGAAGGGGGAGAGAAAATCAGGAGAGTAAAAGTGAGGAAACTTGTGGGCTGAGATAAGAACAGTTTAATGACTGAAACAAAACAATCAATTGTAGTGAAGAGGAAAACAACAAAAAGAGAGAGAAACAAAACTCAGGAAAAACAAGGGATGCAATAGCTCATCAACCTGCTGACTGATACCCAGCCTATCCTGAGCAGCAATCACTGCCCCCCAGCCAGCTCCTCCCAGTTTCTATACTGGGCATGACATCAAGTGGCCTGGAATAGCCCTTGAGCCAGTGGGGGTCAGCTGTCCTGGCTGTGCCCCTGGCAGAGCAGGGGAAGCTGAAAAGCCCTTGATTTAGTGTAAGCCCTGCTCAGCAACATCTAAGTTGTTACCACATTCTCATGCTAAATCCAAATCATAGCACTATACCAGCTAGTAGGAGGAAAATTAACTATCCCAGCTGGAACCAGGATATCTGAACAACATAAATTACTTTTTTCACCTAGAAATAGCTTAACTGGAAGAAATAGAGCATAAAATATTGCACAGCAGGTGGCAATGGTGAAATGATAAAAAAGAAACAGAAAATAGCTGTGTAGTTGCTCCTGCTTTTTCTTTCCCAGAAGGGAAAATGATTCACAAAGTAATTTGAGACGGATATTTTGAGCCTTAGCAGTGTCAATTTTCCATGACTGAGGGGACGTGGTGCTTAATCTACCTACTTGATCTTTGTGGGTAACAAGTATCTTTTATTTTTATATTTTAATGAGCACATGAAGTCACACACACAAGCCTAAATCATAAGAATGCTTCCAGAAGCTTTGCTTCCTCCTCTAAACTCTCTGCTCAAAATTAGATGGGGAAAGCTGTAAAGCTGGCAAACTGTCGATGGAGGTGTGCAAAGGGAGTCTGGATTCACACTCTGTTCTTGGGGCTGCCTGCACCCCAACTGGCAGCAAAATGGGGTAGGAGAGAACCTGTGGGTGCCTTAATCTTTATAATCAAGTAAATCATCTAACCAGTTATGCCTCTAGTGGCTGGTCTCCTCTGCCCAATTTTTCTGCTGTCTGCTCTGCCAGTGGTGCAGCTCTTGGATCTGTCCTCTTGGGGACTGGGTACTGTGGTGTCCCTTTGAGGACCATGGGGAAACACCTGGATGTAGGTGAAGAAGATGAGGTGGTTATTCTGCCAATAAAAAATTCTAGGATGTGATACAGATGTTGGGAAGTGAATTGATCCTCGTATAAATTCATCCTAACATGCAGGCTATACCTGATGTAACTTGGCTTTGACTCTGAATTTTGTGGACCAACAGCTTTAGCCAGAACCTGCTGAGTTTTCAAATAGGATTCCCCCTGAAGTCCTGGGTATTAACATCTGCAAAGCGGATGGTACTAGAGGAGAGAAACTGCTGCTTTTTACTCTTGTGCTTTCTTGTAATAACCCAAGTTTTGCGTAACACCAGAAGTTGTGAAGGAATCGATATCAGCTGAACTGTCCTTCACTGTGTCTGCTGGCACTTTGGTACCTGGAAAGACCCAAGGATAAATGGACCATGGAAACAAACTATCTGTGTTAAAACCCTGGAGGAAAGCTACATTCTTCAGTCCCCTCTGCATGTTTCTATTCCAGGACTAGGCAGCACTCTTATATCTTCTCAGGAATTCATTTGGCACTCCTTGTGAGCAAGAAAATCAAGCAAGAAAATCAAATCTGAATCAAAGGAAAAAGTAGGCATGGACAAGAACAGCCTGTTGTTTTGATGTCAGACCAGAGGTAGGCATAAGAATTCTGGCTGAATTAGGTTTTTATTAGAATTTGGTCAGTTGACATAATGTGCTGCTGGAGTGTCTCTGTTTTGAAGTCCCTGTTGGAAGCAGCAAGGTTTGGGTGGGAGCAAGCCTGGCCATGGAGCACCTGGGGTACTGTGGGATTGGGTTGTGTAGGCTGGCAAAGAAAAGCTCTCTAGAAAAATACCAGAAACCAGATCACTTATGTAAATCTGTTTTGGCACCATATATGCGTGCATTACAATCACAGGAGGATGTTTTGCGTGCTTCATGCACCTTGAAAAGGCTTTTCTTAGTCATATGGCTATATATGCATTTGTTTGAATCTCTTCAGTTTTAGATTTGATCATGTCTAATGACAGTGAGTTTCACAAGTTAATTGGATTTTTAAGCGGGTTTTATTTTTTTTTCCCTGGAAAAAACGCCTAATCTCATACATTCCCCTGAAGATGCAAAGCTTTGAAATGTGTTTGAGGCTAATGTGGAATTTATTCTATGACAATACAGAAGATACTTACAGATGAAAAATAAATACCAAGAATAAGTCATGCATTTATCATTTTGTGTCTGAAAGCAGAGTACGGCATAGTCTAAATATTTAAGATAAGACCTCTGGTACCCAAAGAGGGTATGGGTGTGTGCACGCTGTGTGATGGCTGCAGCCTCACCATGCCACAGGGGTCTGTGCTGTTTTACAATTAGCTTTGAGGTGGATGGTCCTGCAGGGATGGAGCTCCTCTGCCCTGAGGATGTGCCTGGTTTGACATGTGGAGCTGTGGGGATCGGCTGGGTGGTCCCCTGTGCCCCGGCTGGGATGGCTGTTAACAGGGATGGGAAGAGCCCAATCTGTCTGGTGCATGCTGTGCTAGACCCCCAAGTACCTTATTTACCTACACAGCAAATTATGTGAAGTGAAATTCTCCTTGTAAAGGCTATCTTGACTACCTGGTGTTGTCACCAAAAAATAAGAGGAATTTTTTTTGGGGGGTGTTCAGATTTAAGTGATCCAAGCCTGTAAATCAAGACGGGGAAGAGGTGGGGGGGGGGAAGTAAACCACTGATTCTTGGGTAATTCCTCTGTGAGACAAGAGTATCAGGTCTTTCTGGTTTGCACATTTTTAACATCCCCAATGAAAAAGTTTCTCCTACTTATATATAGGAAACCTCCAAGGTGTCTCTTAAATTTTGCTGCAGCTGAACTTTCTCAGCATAATGATCAAGATTATTTGCTCTCTGTTGGGAGAGATGATCAACTACATCTGTGATCCTCCAGAAACCATGTATTGCTCTTTTACCATGTGCTAACATACACAAGGAGTGTACCAGACAGCACACCGCTGGACTGGCTAATTGCTCGTTATGCTACCTTAGATCATCACCTCTGAATCTGTTGCCTTGCTTCTAGGTCACTGCATGGGCATCACCTATACGGGTGCCTATCTGTTGGCCAATGGAATTGATATTGTCAGCTCTGAGCTGATGTCAAATAAAGGATACATCAGGTATAACACACTTTTCAGAGATTAATAAGGTCCATGTGGCTTTGTGTAGTGAGTTTTCATTTTTGTCTTCATCCATTTCCAGAAGCTGTTATTTCTTCCACTGCTCTCTTCCTTTGCTTTTATTGAGCTTGCTGCCTTTGACCTGTAACATTCAGTCTATTTGGACAGCCTACAGGTTACCAGACTTTCATTACCACACTTTTCCTTACTTCCCCCCCTTGTAAAAAGCTTGCCATTTTACAAATTGTTCTTCATCAGCGCTAATGTGTCTCTCTGAAATGGAAGCACTTCTCCCTTTACTTGTTCCCAGAAAGTGGCCAAAACACCTGCAGATGCTGATGGGTTTTAAAAAAGGAAAATCAAATGTTGTCTCAGCCAGAAAGTTGTTCAATTAACTTTTCCTGCTGGGAGTTATTAGACCTGAGGCTACTGTTGGGAGGGATCACTTCTTAGCATCGATGTTAAATGAATTAGGACTTTGTTGGCAACAGAAGAACTTATCAGAACATGAGAAGCAACAGCAAAGCACTGAAAACTTAAATATCAGATGGAGTTCACTTTTGTAGGATCATGATGTTTTGCTGTGAAAAATACATTTAAATGAGAACTTCTAAAATGTAGAGATTATCAAATACATCCAGATTTGCCATAGGAATGCCAACTTAAATGTGCATTAAGAGCAGAAAGTTTTGGTGTTTGCTTATCTTATTTTTCTAAAACTTACCTCCTCCTTAACTCAAAATCTCTGAATCCTTTCCTTACACTGCTCAGCTCAGCCCTTCCCTGGAACAAGCAGCCCCCATTAGGCCGGGCTGACTTGCCATGGTGCTTGTGTCCTGTTTTAAGGGTTCTATGGACCACGGTTCAAAACCAGACCCTGCCGCATCCAAGCACTCACTGGTTTCTCAGTGTTCAGGTGAGGACTCTAACTTGGTCCAGTGGCCGAACTCTGACTTTTGAAATGCAAAATGCTTGGAGAAACTTTAAAATAAATTCAGCGGATTGTATTCCAAAAGATAAACTTTCCATCCATGTAACGTTTTTAGAAGCATTACTGTAGGCCAACCCCCAACTCTTCTCTCAGGAAACCACTAAATGCATCACCAGACTGTTCTGTGTCCTTTTATTTGGATCTTTGACAAAATCGTGAGCAAACTCTGTTCATCTGAGCCCAACTGTGTTTTTAAAGAGAAGGATATTTATTTACTTGCTTTTTTAACCAACACTCTACCAATAAACCCTTCTGCGAGGCAAGGGCACGTGTATTTTATTTTTATTTATTTGAGGGACATACCTGGCATCATTTGAACTTGATGCATGACCCAACATGGGCCTCATTTCACGAGTTCTTGTCCCAGTCCTGAGAGACTTCTTGGAATAAATAATTGGGGTTGCCCTGCACTTTCTCTTCCTTTGACCCTTTTGCTTCAGAAGCTGTGGACTGATTTTTGGCAGAGCTGCTCACAGGTAGGAGGAAGCTGGGTATTTCTTAGAAATCTCTGGCTGGTGGGGTGCTGGAAGGAAGCCTCAGGGTTTGGAGCGATGCCTGTGCAGCGGGTGGCGCGTCCTCCCTGCTGGCACGCCTGCACGTGGCTTTCCCATCACCCTCTAAGGAAAGTTATAAACATCAGGATTTGAGCACTTCCCAAAACGCAGGAGGGGAAGATGCTGTAATCTGCTGTGCGCTGCCTTTTCTGCTTTAATAGGTCACTTGCTTTTATGCAGTGCTTTCCTTCCTGATGCATAACGTCTTCCTTTCCTTCAGACCTGCTCCAATTTCAATATTTCATGCTTTCCAGATCTTCCACTCTTCAGTTTCTTTTGTGATTTGGTTTTACTCAAGTCACTTTCTGAAAACTAAGTTCAGCAGCGGCATCTGTAGCTGATCAGGAGATGCCGAGGGCAGTAGCAGAGGTGAGATTTAACAGCAGAGGAGCCAGAGCCTGTTTGCAGGGAAGCCCAATGGGGACTTGGGAGTCTGACCTGTCCTACCCATCTCCCCCACCTCTGGTAACTTGCTTGGTTTTAAATGGGATCCTTGTGTGTTAACACCGTGTGAAATCAGCAATTTAGCTCCTACTAGTTGGTGCCACCATGCTATTGCCTCGTGAAGAGCAATGGTTTTCACTCATCTCATCAAAACGAAGAACAAAGTTTCAATGAGTGGCTTTGGAGATGGCTTGGAGGAGCAGGGGTGTGCCTGTACAGGCTTTGGTTTCTGGGGAAAATGAAGTCTGGGCTTAGCAAGTACAAAATGGCAAATTTCAGAACCCCATTGGGTTGTGATTGGTTCACATTGCACCCTACATTGGGTGCAGTGTGACATCTCAGCACCCATTACCTGGGTCAAACCATCCCTCAGCCATGTAATTGCACTTTCTTTGGAGGAATTGCGTGCTGGTATAATAAACAAGAAACCCAGTTGTTACCTTCTGGTGTCAAATGGTGAGTTGAATAATTACGTGTGGAGGGGGCTTTTTGCTTGGGGTTCTGGGCATCCATCGCGCTGCCCAGAGGTGGCTTGGGCAGCCAGCACTGGTGGAAAAGGGGGGTATTTCTGTGTGGTCACTGCACTTATGTTTATTGATACATATATGAGTATCTAAAGGAGCAAAATCACACACTTTAAAGTGATTATTCTGATCTAAAGCTCTTCCATGCTTATCCTCCAGAAACTGGCTCTCTTGCTTCCCCTTCAACATATGGCTTAGAAAGGGAAGGGGGTGATGCACTTCACCATTCTCATTTCAATCCAGCCTTGTTAAACTGCCCCCAACGAAGGCTCAGCTGCTCTGCCTTGCTGTTGTTGGAGAGGTTTGGGCTAATTGCTTTAGGCACTGCTCCCAGGTAATTAAAGCATGCTCTGCCTCTTGCCCCTCTAGGCTGATTTGAATTTGTTACGAGAGTTTTGGGGGGGAGTTAATGGGATTCTCTTACAGGAACTTATTCTCTGGGGGATGAGCAATATTAAAATGCATTAAGAAGTAGGCAGAACTGGTAAACCTATGCTGTTGGGGCTGGAGTGGCTACGTGAGGTCAGGTCACGGGGTAACTCAGTCCTGGACCGCTTGGCTGACTGGAGTGTGCAGACACTTGGGTGATTAGCTGGGAACCAGCCATAGGCTCAGCTATTAAAGGGGGGGAAAAAAAAAGCCTACAAGTGCTTGGCACACAGACTTTTAGCTAATGAGCATCCCAGGGAGTGGACGCGGCTCTTGGCAGTGCTGCCAGAAAGGAGAGGGAGAATTGCAGCAGCGGTAATGGGAAGTGCAATTAAGGGATGTATGTTGGCTTCCTCTCTGCAGCCCGCAGATTCAATTAGAGATGTGTGCATGCAAGTCGAACGGGTGGGCCTCTGAGCCGGACGCCTATCTGCTAAGGTCAAGGTGCCAAAAAAAAGAGCTTCAGCTTGAGCTGTTCTTACTTGCAACGCTTGAAGCGCATATGTAGGAATCTCTCTGATTTCTGAGTATTTTTCTGGTTTTATTTGGGCAGATGATGCTCCTTTCCTTAAAACTGGGTGCGTGCTAACCGCTTGGTGAGACTGTATCTGTGGGAGCGTGGCCCAGCCCCGAGGGAGCTGGTCCTGACCTGTGGGGCAGAGATGTGGGGTGAGGGCTGGAGGGGTCCCAGCGCCTGTGGGCTGCACCCTCAGTGCTCACCCGGTGCTGATGCTTTAACTGTTGGGTCTATTCATGAGGAACTCCTCTTCCCTGGTGAAATACGTAGCAGTCCCTATAAATCAGCGGTCGACTTAACTTGGTGTGTCATCTTTTAATTACCGGAAAATCCTTGGGATAGGAAGATGGCATCATAAGGTTTATAGCTCAGCTTTAGTTTGGATTCAGATGCCTTACTTGGTCAAAACTTGCCCTGAAATCCAAATGGCTTTGTCTGAATAAGGTGTACGGGATGCAGTTTATCATCAGCCTGCGCTGTGGGTAATTGTACTTACTCAGCGCTCTCCGCCGCATACAGCCTGATAAAACAAACACAGCCAGACACGTTACAGACTAAACCAAAGAGATAAATCCTTACTTTCAAAATTAAGTAGGCAGGAAAACGGGGTGTTTTTCACTAAACGTTGTAGCTGAATAAGGTATTTGTTCCCTCTGAATGGAGCAAGGGATATAAATAATGTGTGGCACGGTCTGGATCTACTCTGTCTCGTAACGATAGTAGTGTTACGGGGATTTAAGGGAGAAGATGCTCCCTATAGCTCAGTAAATAAAACCAGTGTATCGGTGTGATGCCTGCAGTTATGGCGATGGCTGTGGGCAGGGCTGTGCGTGATGTGCAACCGGGCGCCCGCCAGTGGCACCAGGCTGTGAATAACAATTAAATATAGCGACAATTCCCCCCCAAAATGTAGAGACCTGTTAGGGCTTTAGTCCTAATTAAGAATGTAAAAAAAAAAGCTATCGATTAACCTAACTGGCATAAAGATCTGGTTGAGGCCTGGGAGGGGACATGTACTCAGGCTGAGATGAGGTTTTACATGAGAGAAAGTAGTCTGAGAAATTTGCTTTTACGTATGACGAACGGCACAGAGCTCTAAAAGGAGCAGCAGCCTTTGATCAGCTGCTTGAAAGGCATGCGGGGCTCTACCTAGCTCTAATTTGAGGGAAGTGTAATTGCAATAAAAACTGGAAAATGTTCAGCTACTTAACAAGGCATGAGAGAAACTCTTCACATTGGTTTGCTGTGAGCACCGGGACAGACGACCAACCCTGCATCACTTACCCGTGCTGATGCGATCAAAAGCCCCACTGTCTTCAGTGGGTTGCCGAAGGTTGGATTTGGATAAAACCCTGAGCTGCCAACTGGCTGAGCCCCCACCAGTGACAGGGGGCTGCCTGCAATTTTCTTAGTTTTTTTTTTTAAAGCTTCTGTGTATGTTATAGCGAGCCGATGGTTTGCTGCTAGTTCTCTAGTTTCTATCTAACTTGCATTTTCATACACGTGTTAAACCCCTTGCTGTGCTGGTTCAGAAGAGCGAAGCGGCTGGGGCGGTGCCGCCGGTGCGCCCCATGTTCCACTGGCTACCCACGTTGCTGTATGAGGCACCAACAGCCATCATGTTACAATCTGCACAAATCAGCTTTGGGTGTGCCGGAAAAGTGGACTTCAGTGCACTTTATTGCTGTCTGTGATTCTCTGTCTTTTTCTCTTTTTTTTTTAAAAAGAACAAAAATCAGGTTGCTGCTTGAATAGAAGCAAATAGACTAGGAGCGATAGGCAGGGGGGTTTGGCAAGACGTGTGGCTGCGCGGGATGGCTTTGTTTGCCTCTTTTATAATGATAAAACATGGGCTGAGAAATTTGGTCTTCTACACTGGAAATTTGTCGGGAAACAGGGGCTTGGCTCCCCTGTGGAGGGAATAAAGGCATTTAACTGGGTTGTTGCCTTGGCGGGTAAGACAAAGATCAGCAAAGATGAGTCCTCAGTGAAATTCTACATGCGATGGTAGAGTAGCTTTTTTTCTTCGTTGATGTAAATACTGTGAGCCCATCAATCCTCTGTAAACTTGTGGGAAACTACAAGCAGGGCTTCAACCTTTAGCATATAGGTTTCCTTGGATAGGGACAACAGATGCCAATAAAATTTCCTTCAGGCTTTTTCCTTTTGCAAATGACTCTTGGTCTCCATAAACCATGGTGGAGCCTGTTGCCATGGCTCTGCTGAAGCTGGGGACAAAGTTTCCACCAGCTGTGGCGAGGGCAGGTTTTTTGCAGTGTACGATCAGGTAGCTAAGCTCTCCATTTCGATCCAAAATGCAAAGCTTCCTCATTATATGTTTCAGGAGATAAATAGCTTCGTTGAACAACTAATGACATGATGGCAATTGCTCATTTCAAGGCAGTGTTCTGCTGTTGCAGGTTTATTTTTGGACTGAGAAATAACAGCAGAATGGTCTTATCAAAGGTTGGAGGATACAATTCACCAAAGTACAGAGTTCTCATTTTTTTCCCCAGTTTGATAAATCTTGTTAGGAAGCATTTCAGATTCCCTGGTAGCCGTTTCTAGAAAGTTTTTATTGTGGGCTGCTAAGATGATATTCACAACATTAAGCCATTTTATTGGTGTTTCTTTTAATTTCCACATCTTCTCAGGCTCCAGATTAAACAGTTCTACTCATCTAATTGAATGAGAATGATAAAGTAGCCGGGGCAGGAAGGATGGGTGTGATTTGGCAGGCTGGGGTGTATAGGAGCTCCTTGGCCTTGCTTTTGGCAGGACCAGGACTCCTTAACTTCTGTAACCACTTTTCTCTATTGCCCTTGGGCTGGTTTAGTTGATCACAGTCTACTTTGCCCTTATTTCTCTATGCCCTTATTGGGGAACCCAACCTGTCGTCAATATGAATTTTTCCTGAGTGCTTCTTTTATATCCTATATCTTTTGCAAAACCTTTTTACACCGGTTGCCTTGTGTTTGCAGGTGAGAGTGAGCCTAAACAACTTAAACCCGTTAGGCTGATAGAACTCTAAAAAAAACTCTTTAGCTTTGGGACTTCTGTGGTCCAGACCTGGATGTTGAGCTTTGGGATCACCTCTGCGTGTTTCCACGACAGCTCAGCCGTTGACTGTGTTCCTCTGGTTTTGTCTGTAGCTGATCATAATTGAAGGTCTGGGTACAGAGTGACTTCCAGAGGTAATGAAATACAGCTTTCATTGCAATGAACTTTTACGGTGTCGGAATTGGGCATTTTATTTGTTGTTTTTATTCTGATATGGCTCTCCTGAAAGATGTGACATTTTGTACGGTTACCAAAATGGAAAATTTCCCCTGCAAATGAGTCTTACGGAGCTGATTAGAAATGAGCATTTTGAGTGATCTCCCACTGCTGCTGCTCATCTCTCTGAGACCTGAGATACCGTGAGCTCGCTTCGCACCAGCCTGTCAGAGGCAATGACTTTTCAACGTTGTGAATTCTTTAATAATGTCTTCAACTCAGTTGACAATCGGAGACACACATGAAGCTGTTTGTTTGCTTACCAAATGAAATGTCCTGTCTGTAAAGCTAATCCCCCATGACTCTTCCTTGCAGTTCTTTTGAGACTTGATAGAAATGAAGGATAAGGAAATCGGTATGCAGAAATGGAAATCTGAAAGGAGGCCATAATGAGGTTGGGGTTGGTCTCTTCTCCCTGGTAATGGGCGATGGGACAAGGGGCACCGGCCTCAAGTTGTGCCAGGGCAGGGTGAGGTTGGCCCTGGGGGACAATTCCTTCCCCAAAGGGCTGTCAGGGGAGGGGCTGGGAAGGGGTGCCCCGGGGGGGATCAGCGGGGGGTTGGGGCCGGGGGGGGGGAGGTTGGCCCTGGGGGAATGGTTGGGCTGGGGGATCTTCAAGGGCTTTTCCAACCCAAACGATTCTATGTTTCTATGAAATATAGCTGTCTTAAGCCTTAAAGTTTAGCATTTGATATTCATGATTATCCGAATGTTCCGGGGATGTGTGTGTACATGTGTATTTTAATTTTTTTCCTTATGTCACCTAGACTATAAAAAATGTGGGGACAAGCACCAGCCCTCAAAGTTCCACAGTTAAAAACCAGATTATTGCCTCAATAACTCACCTATGCCTACCCCTAATTAACTGGGGAGACGCACTTCTCTATCCAGGTCAGACCCTTTGACTTAAGCCTTACTTCTACTTTTTCAACTTGGATAAGTCACTTGAAGGTTGTATGCCCTTTGTTTTTCCGCTCATAGTGGGTCAGTATTTCTTAAGGGTTGTCAGATGATGTTCTGGAAAACGAAACTCTAGTGGGTCTTTTGTATCTGATCCCACCCAGTCTTTCCTCAGCCCTAGGTTAAGGAAACTTATGATCAGTGTATTTAACTCCAATGTAAAAGGCTTTTTTTTTTCCTTCACAGAACAAATTATCCAGGGATGTGTTGCTGCATGTTCTGTTTAGTTGTTTATTTTGATATTGCCTAGATCTCAACTGATTTTTAGAGAATAAAATCAAAACTGAGCAATGATGGGAAGGAGCAAGGAAGCGTTTTTATGCTATGTCTTGATTAAAAAGAACTTTTCTTCCAAGCAATCTAGACAAATACTTACTTTCCTGAGATGACCTTTTTACAGCCCATCAAATGAGCTGGTTGATAGTTGACAAGCCTGAGACACAAACAGATACAGGTCAGGATCTCTTGGTTGCTGTGTGACTCATGACATTTTTGCAGCTGAAAACATTTTTTTTGATGGACAACTTGTCAAATAAGAGTTTTGTTATAAGAGAGCTGTGAATAAGTGTATTTTCAAGCCATAAATTGCACTGTGGCCTCTGAAATGAAAATATGGGAAATGATAATTTCTAGGTGCTCTAAATAAAATAGCAGGGTATGCTGGTAGGTTTATGGATCTTCACTTCTATAACTAAAATGTCCATTTGACTGAAATAAGAACTGTAGTTTATCCAGTTGGTATTCTGGACTGGGGGATCATAGAAGAACACAATTGTTTCCGTTGTGTTAAGCAGCTCGTGCTGTCCTTGAAACTCAAGAGCAATGCGGGTAGGGCGAAATGCATGGGAAGAGAGGAGGAAAAATACTGGCACTGAATTTGCTGGGGAGCAGTGGTATAGTCTCAAGACATTCCTATATGTGCTGCTGTGGCAAGTCACCTCTCCATGCTGGGATGGGCAAGCACTGCTGCCTTGAGCGCCCATCCCTTTGGTGGCTTGTGGTCCCCCTGCACCCCCATGGCTGTGTGGCATGCCCAACCTGCCCGCCAGCCCAAGCCACGAGCCCACCCACCTTCACCTCCTGTAAGGGTAACATGGGTGCTTGTACTATTTCTCTGGGTGCTGTAACAAACATTGCTTAGGCTCGTTTGCTTTAGTGGTGCCTGTGTAGTATTCGTGTGTGATTCTCTGACGGTGGCCATTTGCATCCTTTGATATAAGGTTCATATTTAGATTCAGCAATGAGTTATTTTCACATCTGCAGTTACATATTCAGTTCATCTCTAGCACACATGAGCTGGCTTCCCAGAAGCTCAGCACAGACAGTGTTTCCCAATCCAAAGTCTATTCCTTTCCTCTCCAACCCTCAGATTTTTTTTTGACACTTTTTTGCAAGCTTTTTGTGACAGCTGATATCCCTTGTCTTTCCCCTTCCATACCGGTGGATTATATTGATTTTGTGTCATCTGCGCATCACGTATCTCGCTGTTTCTCTCAAGACATGCTTGCAGGAGAGGTGGGCAAAGGGTACGAACCCAGAGCCATGAGCATGCCCTGGAGCTGGCCCCTGCCGTGCTCTGTTGGTTAATCCGCAGCATGGGAGACGAGAAAGGAGGAAAGTCTTTCTCTTTTTAATCTAGGTTCTGTGTTTTTCCAGGCGCCTTTCAAAAGTGTGGACAACTCATTATGTTTATGTCCGCTAAATGTCTTTCAGTGGAGTTGTTACAGGTCTTGATGTGAAATAACGTAATTTTTTCATGTCCCTCTACATGCTAACCAAAGGGCAGACCCACATCTCGGATCCCTCTTACAGGTCTCATGGGTGGAGAGGGTGTCCCAGCAGTCCCTGTCTGTTGGGCACCCAATGGGGCCCCGTCCTGGGGCACCCCGTGACCCCTATGTCCCTTGCAACAGAAGCCTGTGGCAGGGGCAGCCCCTTCAGGGCCCAAAATGTGGGAGATGAACCTAAAATGTGGGTTCCGGGCAGTGGGAAGGTTTTCTTCACTATTAAGGCTGTCGAATGTGTGACTGTTCCCTGGCTCTGCGCTTCATCTCGGGGCTGCGCTGTTTGGAGTTGTAATGTACCAACCATTAATGAAATTCCCACTTGCAAAGGACCCCAAAGTCATTAACCAGCAGCATTGATTTTGTACGACCATTGATCGATGGCTCCTGCCGGCGAGCACGGATGCAGTCAGATCCTGTCCCTGCAACAGCAGGCGCCCGGCCTCGCAACTCGCCGGTTTATCTGCGCTAAACCCTCTGCTCCTCCGCAGCTCCAGCATGGGCACGGGGGACAAGAAAGGTTCAGTAAGGACCAGCAGACAGGAGCTTTTAAAATATGCAATATATTTAAGACTACTTCTTGCTGGTTTTCTTTTTATGCCTTCATTGTTTTGGTTTTTTTCCCCTCCTCTAATGTTGAATTATTACAAATCGTAGCATCATCCACACTCACAAATTACTTCATCCTGGGGTTTCTGTGGATGGCAACCCATGTAGCTGTGTTTGGAGAATGTGGGGATAAAAAAGAAGGAAAGAAAAAAAAGCGGGTGACTATTGCTGTTATGAAGCCCTTGCCTCCCCACTTCTGAATAGTGAATAAATCAGCCACTTGATGAAGATATAGAATTTGGATCAGGTTTTATAGACGAGGCTGGCTTATATAGCAATTAGAAATGTTAGTCCCTTGATTTGGGGTCGGTTTGTTCTTTTTGTTTTGGCTTGGTGCCTCAGCTGGAGGTCTCTGAGCCTCTTGGTTGGGATGAACAGCAAAACCCACCTCAGCAACTCAGGAGTTGACTCCAAACTCATCTACTAATTTTCACAGCTGTAAATCATTGCAGTCTTGGGCTGGACACTGCCAAAACTCTACTTTAATCTAAAGAGTCTTGTTCTACCTCTGCCCCCTTTGAAACACAATTTGGATGTGCCACTGCTCCTCCGGTGTGAGATGAGTGCCACCATCCTCAGCTCTGCCCGTGCTGGGGCAGGAGCAGAGTGGGGGCAAGGGCAGCAGCGGGGGCGGGCTTACTGGGATCCTTCCTCATGGCTAATTGGACATCAGTGATCAGAAACTCTCAAACAGAATCATCATACTCTAATTTTCTGGTCCTAGTCCTGGGATTTTATTCCCAGGTGTCTGGGGACATTAAGGGGCAGAAGGAGGGGAGCAAGGAAAGGGAAGACTCTCTCAAGGCATCAGGAATTTATCTGAAATTCTTTAATGGTTCAAATTACCCAAAAATCTCAAGAAACAGCAAGGGATGAAGAAATAGTAGTGTGGCTGATCGTTGAAAAGGGGGAAGCAGAGCCTGCCCCGGTATGCCTTTCAAGCAGGGTTTTCTGTCCTGTCAACATTAACTTGAAATCTTCTCTTAAGAGTTCCTTTCCAAAACAGCAAGCTTTACTATGTCCACGTGTCCTTGTAGGAGAGGACTTCAAGGCATGAACTTTTCCATTTTTTCCTTCTTTTGTTCTTGGAGATAAATGTTAATAAGCTGGGATAATATAGGTTAAGCAGATTTTTTTTTAATGATTTCTGGTAACCGCAAAAGTTCCCCCAAGGCCTCTGCTGTACGGAGAAGCAGCATCTCAAGCCACAAACAAAATTGCCAAATGAGACCAAGATCTTCCGATGAAAACGAGACCAAACTGAACACGTTGCACTCCCACTCCTCCTTTTGGGTGGCTGCAATTTGGGAGTGGGGCCAGGCGGGGTGTACAGGGCCATGGCCCCCATGCTGGGATGGCGGTGCTCAGGGGTGCTCTGCATGGCAGCGTCCATCCCACAGCACATCCCCCAGCCCCGGGCAAGCCGCATGCCAGCCCTGCTTCACATCAATAAATGGCTTCAGGGATGACGACCCATTGGTTTGGTGCCATCGGAAGAAGGCATGTTGACAACTAGTTGAGGTTGACTTTCTTGTTAAATATGCAAGGCTGGGGAAGGACCAGCTGGTTGGGTGAGGGAGGACCTAAAAAGTGATTCGGTGGCAAGTGGGTCCCACTGGTGCCTGTGCTACGGAGAGCTGGCTGGAGTCCCGCAGGGCCGTCAGCTGTTGTTGATACCATGCGATGACTGAGCTGGTTTGAAAAGCTGCTGGTGCGCTATGCTGAACCCAGTGGGCATTTAAAGTGCTCTGTGAAACTAAAAATAGCCAGATGAGCGCAGCCCCGCCTCAGCACGCTGATTTGTGTTTGTTATCCTCACCCCATCCAGCTCTAATATGCTTGTGTCTGAAGACCATGCAGTGCTCCAGGGAAGGACAGGAGGCGGCTTCCAGCCGAGGGGGAGGAAGCTCCAGGGCTCTTTGCTAACCACAAAGACGAAACACCCTCCTCCTGCCATTCTGCAGGTTCTTCACATCACTTGTGTGTAGGGCCCCCATCCCACTGTGTGATGAAAAATGACTTGTGTTGTAAAAACAAGTCAGGATTGGCATCGCCTTCCTCAGCGCTACGTTTGCAGTAAGCAGGAAACTGCCAGCAGAGGCTTCCAGAAAATCCTGTGGCAGATTGGTACACAAACTGCTGTTTGCTGTAGGAGTGAAGTTTCCAGTAATTAAAGGAATCCTTTCCAGGTTACCTGTTGTGTATGCTGGTCTACGCCAAATTACTGGGCTCCAAGTTTGTCTTGGCAATAGTGGAAATTGGGTACATAGAATCATGGAATGTTTTGGGTGGGAAGGGACCCCCAGAGGTCACCCAGCCCAACCCCCCTGCAGGAGCAGGGACACCTTGAACCACATCAGGTTGCTCACAGCCCCGGCCAACCTGGCCTGGAATGGTCCCAGGGATGGGGCCTCCACCCCCTCTCTGGGCAACCCCTGCCAGGGTTTCACCACCCTCAGCATAAAGAATTTCTGCCTTAGATCCAGTCTAAACCTCCCCTGCTTCAGTTTAAAACCGTTACCCCTTGTCCTGTCCCAGCTGGCCCTACTAAAAAGATTTTCCCCATCTTTCCTATAGGCCCCCTTTAGGTACTGAATCGCCCAGCTGTGTTAATCTTGATGGTTGCTTTGTACTTCTAACTAAACCCCAGTGTGGCTCACCCCAAGAAACACTTTATTTTGAATTCTAGCTTCCTCATGCTAAGTTTGTTTTGTTTTGATGTATTTGTACAGCACCTAGCGCGGTGGAGCGCACCTCTTGTGTCTGAGCCCATAGGCACGGACACGATAGAACTGGTCCTTTGCTACTATTGCAGCCTCTCATGTAGCACCCAGCATCTTGCTGTTGCGTTGGCTTTGTAAAAAGCTCTTGGCTTTCATTAAAATGATAGATGGCAAGGTTGTAACTGTTTGAAATACTTCTGGTACTACAAAAATAGATTGTAAAGAGTGCCGTTATTAACATGACTAGAAGCCCTTTTTTCTGCGTAATCTTGGCAATGAAGATATGTCCCTATCAGATAAAAATAATTCATTTTTTTAAAATAACTGTCATCATCTTTATGTTCTGTAGGTTGGATTTTTGCAAGGGCTCCCATTTTGCAAACGCAACCGTTTTGTTCATCAAGCTATGGCACGGGAGCAATCAGCTGGCAGCTCTTCAGACCAAAATCTGGAATTGCTGTAATGATGGCTCATTTGTAAGGTAAGACCAAAGAGCTTAATTACATGCACTAAATTACTTGAGCGCCGAACAATCGTATTCTCATTTTAATTAAACTGTGAAAATGAGTCAGTAACTATCTCCTCCTTTCTCTTCTCCATCCTGTATTGTCTCCTAAAAATTAAGGCAGCTCTGGCATCACCCCTGGGGTGTGCCCTCCGGTCCCTGCGGTGGTGCCACCCCTGCCACCCCACGGCTCCCAGCCTGCTGGCACAGACCTGCCTGGTGTGGCAGGAGGCTGGAGCCGCTCCTGAACCCCCTGCTGTATTCATAACCTGGTCTCTGCTGTTTCATCTCTGCTTTCCAAGCTGCCCTTCCCAGCAATGATGCCGAATTGCGTCCCCCTCTGCCAGCTTTCCCCTCCAGCAAGGGGCATCGAGGGCCCCTTTCTGTAGAAACACTAAGCCTGAAGTGATGCTGGAAACGTTTTGCTGCTTTTGCCATCTCGTTGTATACCCAGGCAGTCGCTACAACCCCGACATCCCGTTAACTGGTTGCGTTGATGGATGGTGGTGTAGTTCACACAGTTACATTGGCTGAGCTTGGGTGAGGTTTCTTGCACTGGGCGGTATTTTTACTTAATGAGCAGCATCCTTGATTGCAGAGATAAAAGGCTATTTAAAGAAGAATGTATTGCTCAACATAAACAGATGTCAAGCCTTACGCAAAGTGTCCTAACGAGTCCCAGTGAGCCACAGGGAGGGATTCCTTCCCTCCACAGCTTTTCTGGGGGTTTTGCTTCCCCTGCAAGTGTTGTCGCTGCGCTGGCAGAGGAGCACCCGAGTGATGTGCATGGGGGTGCTGGGAGAGCACAGCACAGACCCGCGTGTGGAGAGAGCAATGCCTGTTTACTAATTGGATGTTGGACACTTAATGGGTGTTAATTAAGCAAACTGTTTCAAGAAGTAGCTTTGAAAACTGCCGTGCCCTTTCAGGGCCTCCTTGCACTTAGGTGTGTTTGGACCATCTTAGAGAGGGGTGCTCAAGAGCCATAATGAGCCAGATTTTTGACCAAGGTATGGGTTTAATGTATTACAAGTTATTTCACATCAGTAGGAAAAAATGTCCATGCCTCTTAGACCTTGCCTAGTTTTGATTTGCTGCAAAACTGCTGATTTAAGTCTGTCCCATGCAAGCCATGTGCATGCCTCATTACCTACGGGTGACATAGGGTGGGCGTGGGAGAGGGGCTGGGGTGCCTGCTTCAGGGTACCCGTGTGGGGCTCAAGGGGCTGTTTGTTCCTTTAGCCCCATCACACAAGGTCAGCAATGACCCTTTAATCCGGGATGAAATAAATACTAAGAATGAGGTAGTGCAAAAATGTCACTTTAGGAAAAGACGCCCATTTTAGAGTAATATATTGATTTTCTTTCCCTCCTTTCATTCTGGGTAACGCAAATAGAGTCCCCTCATTGTTACCAGGCTGACAGTGGCTGTTATTGCCTGTGATTAATAGTTCATTTGTGTTGCCAAACAGATGCTTTAATTCCGCTTTAATGTGAGCGGTGGTGCTGAGAAAATGCTACATGTACACAGTGAAAGTAGCTTTTCCCATGAAAAATTATAATCTCTGAACTGCAGAGTAAATTCCTGTCTTTTATAAATAGGGGCCCTTGAACGTGAGCACAAAGGCAGCCTTTATCTCTTGGAAACACTGAATACTTGGGTTTGGATGAAGGCAGTGACTGTTTGGGGCTGCTTGAGCCTTCCCCGCTGCCTGAGAGGGGTTTGAAGGGGAATTTTGGCAGTGCCCTTGGGGCCCCCCACCCTCGCCCCACACCTCCTCATTGGCTGCGGTGCTGGAGCCGGGCAGCGCGGTGCTGGCCGGATGGGTTGTTGCATTCTCTGTTGGGTTTTATCCACCAGCGTTTCAGACTCTGCATCGGCTCTGTATCCCTGCGGAATGCCAGAAGATACATGGCACGTCTTCCAAAGGTTAAAGATGAAAGGTATGAGGCGAAGTAGACAGTTTAAAAGCTTAAAATGAAAGGAAGACAGTCAATAGCTGTATGCGTGACAGGGCTGACAGACCATGATCTTGTGCAGAAAATACTCTTGACAGAAGGGATCTAAGGCTTAAAAATCTGATTTACCCAGCTAAAAGTTATGTAGAAGAAAAGAGGGCTCTCCACTATCGTATTTTTTTATGCGGTAATAAAACTGTCTTCTGAACTCTACTTTTAGCGTTGGTCTCTAGGCGTCCAACCAAGAGGTTACAGGTAAATCGATCGCCTCGTGTGCTGTCTGCAAACGTGTCGGGGCTCTGTTGGTCTGCGGTTGATCACTGGCAGCCTTCCCCCTCTTGCCATCGCGGTTACGGCGCTTTTCCTCTCCGTGCCTTGTTGCAAGATGCCACTACCTGAAGCAATAGCTGTGTGCAGCTGGGCAACTGGCTGAGAAAAAAGTATTTTAGCCCTGTTACGACTTCTCTCCTTGTGCAGATGGACTAGCTTGGGAGTGTCCAAGGTGCTAACCCCAGCCGCCAGCCCGTTTCACCTAATGGAGTGCACGCTGTGCGTACCCATGTCTATACGTAGCCAATATAACAGGCTGTTTGCTCACTTGCTCATTCCCTTTGTCAGCCTGGGAACAGCTGATGTTGGTGGCTTTATCAGACAGATTTTAGGAGCTAGAGTTGCATCAGTGGGAACACTTCTATTTTCGTTTTATTTTATAAAACCTCATATTTTAGAGCAGAAGATGTCCCTTTCTAGACTGCCCAGGGAGTCCTCGCCTCCGCTCAGCGTGACCCTTTGCAGTGATAGCAACTGAAATAAATGCTGGCTAACTCGGATGTGGCAGAGGACAGAAGAAACTCAACAGAAGATACAGTAGGGTATAGTGTTGGTCCGACTGAAGCATGCTTTGGTAGGCTTGCATCTCTGCTTCTAACAGGTTGGCAATTTGTAATGTAAAATAGGCTATAAATACTCCATTAATGCTTCCCATCACTGCCAGCCCTGTGGGACTTCTCAAGGTCTCCATTGGACAAGTTGTCCGCAATCCCCAAAACCCCAGCTCCCCAAATGGCTCTGTAGTAGCCATCTACTCTACCGGAGCAGCTACGTACGGCACTGTGCTGGCAGCAGATGCTCACAAACCCAGGCTGCCCCTCCCTACCTTCCCTCCTGCATGAGAAAATGGGTTTTTCCAGGCAGGGCTGATTGCCAGATGCTGCATCTAAAAGCATGACAGCTATTTTCTCCGCCAACATCTGGGCTGAGTACAAAAACCTCAACTGGTGTGTTGTGGTCCTCAACTAGGAGACCTGAATATGGAGAAGTCAGGTTATGTCAGGAAGAGTAAACGTAATGAACCTTTCTAGCGAATGTCTTTGGAGCATTACATTAAGCTCCTAAGCGTCGGCTGGGTTGGATGGATCGTGCTAGATGGTGTTTGTGAGATGTTCAGCATCGGCACGTTGCAGATGGACTGGGTGCTGCTGAATGGGACACGCCCGCCCGGCTTTTCCTGGGTGCTTCCAGCAGCTGCTTGTCTTGCACTTGCTGGCTGGCATCTCTCAAGATGCCTCCCTGCCTATTATAGGTGTATAGCAAGAGTATATCAATCTCCTGACGTTAATTAACAATGTAATAAAATTACGTATTTCAGGATGTGGTTACTGCTGTTTGTGTGTGTAACTCTTAAACAAAACCACCCCCCTGAGCCATTCTGGAAGCAAAATCCTATGGTGAGGACCCAACCACGCAAGGCTGATTTGGTGAATACACCCATAATCATATAGTCACTAATGTTTCGTGTCAAAGCGTAGTACCCCAACATGTCTTAATCTGTGTATACCTGTCATTTTGGATTTCTTGTATTTACGTCACCATTTTTTGACCAAAAATCTAATATGGATGTAAAACTTGAGAGCTCTACTCAAAACTGTGGCTTTTGAGGTGACCCATTTCCTTGATCTCAACTTCTGTGAAAGGGGGTGGGTTTCTAGCTGTCATGATCTGTTTTTTCCTGTTTGAACTCTCTCTAAACGTATTAAATTTATCTGACATGTCTGTTTCTTATACCTGAATCTTGTGTATCCAGAAGAACCCGTCTTTAATTTAAACACAAGTGGCTCATAACAAAGTTTTTGAACAAGGTGTTCATCGTTCCCAGGCTAAAGCCCTCTGGACTTAGCGGTAGAAAAACATGAATTGATTTGCTTAATAAACCAAAATGTGCTAATTTTGTGGGTGCTAAGGTGGCCTTTGAGCAAGTGGAACTGGAGTTCCTGGGAGGCTTTGGGTAGATGAGTGATGCTGCTTGAGGTGTAAAACTGGAACACAAGATTTCACATGCGCTCAGCTGTAACTGAGTTGTTTTGTTCTGATTTATGCTAAGGTAAATGTCTTGCAGCAATGATGGTCTGAAAGCCATAACTCTGTGACTTCTGTGGCTCTGCTAGCAAGGCTTGGGTTTGCTGAGACACGAAGCCGAACTGTGGTAGAAGTTCTTAAACCAGATAATTGGTGTTGTCTAAAACTAACTCCAAAAGTGTTATAAAAGTGGAAAAAGAGAGTATTTGCAGTGAGATAGCTGGGGGGAAGCCTGATGGATATATAATTTTGTCATTAGATGCTGTTTTAAAAAGTGAGAGCTGTCACAGCTGAGTTGGTCTGCGGTCAACCAGGCGCTTCGTGGCAGATGGTTCTCCTGTCTCCTCCTCCCTCTTCCAAACTCAAAAAACCTATGCACGGTGCTCATGGAAATGGGTTCCCAATCTCTTATGGAAACATGCGATGGAGAGGGTAGCACCGGTGTGTTCGCTGATGCATAGGGCTACAGAAAAGCAGAGGAAAAGTGACTCCGTGCCTCTCGCTGCAGGTGAGTGCTGATCTGTGAGATTTGTCCTCTCTGACCCTCATTTTCAAGATGTTCTCACAGACGATGGGCCTAATGTTTGTGACTCCTTACTCATCAGAAACAGCTGATGGAACCGAAAAGGTGGTGATCCTCTTTGGTGCTCGCTGTCTGCTTGTAGCGACCTTGTCTCAAAGCCCCTCATAGCAGAGAGGCTGCATGAAGTGGAATTTTGTTCCTAGTCCCTAGATGCTCTTAATTTCTTCTGGAGCCAGGTAACAGGCAAAATGTACAAAACCTGAGTGAAACGAGGAGTCGGCACCCAAATGTCTCTTGGTTGGATCCCCCCACCCCTGACCCAGGCTGACAAAACTGCCGGGGGCCCCCTTGTCCCTATTGCACCCACCCACCACAAACATTTCTCCTGGACTGTCACAGCTGCCTGGAAACTCTGGTAGCACCTCCTTGAGCAAATGTACTTCCTTGTGTTCCTACTGCCAAATAGTTGTTGTTAAAAAGTTAGCTGAGGCCCTGCCGAGCGATTTCTGAAGGGCTGAGAGTTTTGATGGGAAGTAAATATCCCTGCAAGGGGCGTGGGATGGATACTTCATGCTTTGAAGGTGGCTCAGAAGAGTCAAACCAGACTTGTATTTGGGTTTAAATGTTTTGGCTGATGTTTGACTTCCCATAACTTCTAAAACCCCTGAAAAGTAACATTCAGCAGAGGTGCAAGGAGGAGTCTGTAGCAATGGTACACTACTTGATCTGGTATTTATTGCTGATTTGTTAAATGGAAAGAGTGCAGACCAAAGACGACCTTGCTTTTTAAACAGGACAGTGGGAATTTTACCATGCTATGTTCCTGCAGCCAATCATGAGAGTAATGTTTGCAAATGCTATTAAAAGGAAAATCGCTGCAGGAGGGGAATAGCTCTTAGGTGTATCTACTGATTGGAAATATTTCTTTTTTTTCAGAAAAGAAAAAGAAAGTAAAATTATAATACAGAAAATAAAACATGGTTCTCTGGTTTTATTGACCTCTAAAGATAATAAAGTAGTCAGAACAAAATGCTGTTTTATTAAAATGCCTCCTGTTTTGCTTTTTTGCTCCAGAGATGTAATTTATATGGTGACAGAAAGAAATATCAGCCTTTAAATTGCTCTCAGTGGTGCAATACCAACATGTATTGCAGCTCTGATAATGTGCTTGATTTTTTTTTTTCTTGCTCAGTTAGGTTCACAGTGCAATACTAAGTTGTATTTACACATATTTCTGAGCAATGTACACGATAAAGCTGGAATATAAATCAAATCCTGCGAGTACAATGAAAGCCTACTACTTTGCTGCTGATTTTGTTATTCCCATTTCAGTCTCCTATGCCTGAGTTTGTGCCGAAAGATGCTTTTCAAATCCTATCTTGTTTCTGCTAGCTCTATTTCAGCCTGATTTTATGGAGTTGGAAAGGAAAAGTGTGTTTATCCTAAATGCACACCTCCTTGCAGGTAGGGAGAGCGACCGAACACAGCGTCCAGTGCTCTGCAGACCTCTTGCAAAGTGCTGGGTCCAGTTCTGGGCTCCCTGGTTCAAGAAGGGTGAGGAACTCCTAGAGTCCAGAGGAGGCTACAAAGTGATGAGGGGCCTGGAGCACCTCCCCTACAAGGAAAGGCTGAGGAAGCTGGGCTTGTTCAGCCTGGAGAAGAGAAGGCTGAGAGGGGACCTCATCACCACCTACAAATATCTCAAGGGTGGGGGTCACCAGGACGGAGCCAGACTCTTCCCAGTGGTGCCCAGTGCCAGGACAAGGGGCCATGGGTACAAGCTGAAGCAGAAGAGGCTCCAGTTGAACATGAGGAAGAACTTGTTGACTGTGAGGGTGCCCGAGCCCTGGCCCAGGCTGCCCAGGGGGGCTGTGGAGTCTCCTTCTCTGGAGATCTTCAACCCCCGCCTGGCCGCTGTCCTGTGCCCCCTGCTCTGGGTGAGCCTGCTTGGGCAGGGGGGTGGCACTGGGGGCCCTGCCAGCCCGGCGTGCTGGGATGCTGTGTGATTCTGTGCGTGGGGCTGGGCTGTGGGTTTTGCTTTGCTGAAAGTAGGGGTTCAGAACAGAAATGGGGTCCTCTGAGGTGGGAAACATGAAGTGATGGGGGTGTGCTCTGCTGTTGATGCTGGTACCTCTGTGCTCACAAGAACAGCTAAAAAGAGGCTTGAGGCTGGGCTCGTTTGGGTAACAGATCTGTTCAGATGTGCTGGGGTGGTCAGGGACCGGTGGGCTGAAGGCTGGTATCGGTTTCTGACATCAACCTCTCTGGGGATCTTTCATGAAGCTGGGTGCATTTTATTAGCAGTATGCTCAAGTCATTAATCTTGAATTAGAGCTTTGATTTATGAAACTTGCTTTTGAATCAGCCTCTAAATGTTAAGTTATGGGAATAAACATGACACACGTTATTTTCTATGGCAGTAAATGTGGCTGAGGATATTTTCAGCAAATCGGTCCTATCCCCTCACCCCAGTTTAATCCCTTTGCATCCCACAGTTTTCAACAGCTTTGTAACTGCAGGACATGGTGGTGCATGACGAAGAGAAGCGCCTTGTCCAGTGGCTGGAGCTGGTCTCTCCCTTTATTTTTATGGATATCCTTGATCTGAATCACTTTAGCAGCCTTGTTTATGGTGTGGCCATGTCAGTAAAGGCACAGGTGCTTATAAAAAAAAATAAAAGTTGTAGCGAGCAGCATAAGGGGGAGTGGGATAAATGGCAAAAGCTTTTAGTTGTTGCTTTTCGGCAGATGTGATGAGCATCTCCATGCTGAGAGGCGATTCCTTCTTTCTGCCAAGGAAATATTAGTACTTAAATGTCAGTACTTAAAGGGAGCCTATAGGAAAGATGGAGAAAATCTTTTTAGCAGGGTCAGCTGTGACAGGACAAGGGGTAATGGTTTTAGACTAAACCAGGGTAGGTTTAGACTGGATCTAAGGAAGAAATTCTTTCCAGTGAGGGTGGTGAAACCCTGGCAGGGGTTGCCCAGAGAGGGGGTGGAGGCCCCATCCCTGGGAACATTCCAGGCCAGGTTGGCCGGGGCTGTGAGCAACCTGAGGTGGTTCAAGGTGTCCCTGCTCTTGAAGGGGGGTTGGGCTGGGTGACCTCTGGGGTCCCTTCCAACCCAAACCATTCCATGATTGAAATACACTTCCAACTCTTTCACCCTTAATTACATAAACTCAGAGATAGGGCATCTGGCCTATCCTGTGGAGGTGCTGGTGATAGAGAACACTTCTGTACTGTGGTGAAAATGGAAATGCCTTGTATTTGTGGTGTCAGGTGAGCCCCTTTTTCACACATGCTTTATTTTTGCATGAAGTTTAATTAAAATCTAACGTGACATTGAGTTCAACTTGAAAATAAGTAACCTACATTGGAAATCGTAGTGAAGTGTTTTTGAAAAACAGTGAACCCAGCCCAATTATTATGTATTTTGTGTCTTGCAAATTAATGACTCCTGTAAGATTAATTTTCAGTAGGATAATATTGTCTCAGCTCTTCATTCTCTAATTTGGACACGTAGTCCAATTTTAGACCCATTTGAAAGATGTGTGTATTTCTTGGAGATAATTGTTTCCATTAAATATCATGAAAACTGGCTATCGCCAGGGGAAAGAAGCCAAAATTATGGGTTTTGCTGAATAACATGCTACTCTGTGTCCTGGAGTTACTTGTGCTAACCTTTGATTGCTTACTGCCCTAAACTTTCTGTACTATTATTTGTGCATTTTGACTCTCATGGTGTGATTTTTTTTTTTTTTTTTTTTCCCCCCCCTGGGGAAGTTCCGTGTGCCTGTGGGCATCCATCCCTGTGCCATGCTCCATGCATGTATGCCGTGGTAGGTCTGAATTCAGGGAGGTGTCGAGGAGTGGTCCGGCTCGGTCTGTTATTCTGCGCAGGGCTTTTCCTCTGAGCCCTGTCTAAGTATCCCCTGATGGATACAGATCAGCAAGACTGACACATCTATTGCTATTGCTCTTAATTAAGGCTGGGCTAATTGCCCTACTGCTTGCAAAACCCCCTGCATGGTCATGCTGGAGCTGCTCCCCATCCCCAGGACTCTGCCCCCAGAACCTGGCTTTGCTGATCCATCGCGTCCCAAGTCACACTGACTCCTTCCCATCTCACTCAACTGCTACAAAATAATACCTACCAAGTGCCTATCCACTGGGGGCTGAGGGATATTTTTTATTTCTTTGGTTTGGTCTCCTGCAAAAGAAACCCATTGTAACCCATGTATGAACTTTTAAGACCTAGTAATTCAGTTTGTCTGGCTTTTCCTGCTGATCTGCGTGGTGGCATCAAAACACTGAAAGTCTGCTCAAGGGCGTTCAAAGTTGCGTGTCTCAAAACTGGTTAAGGCAAATTCTGAAAAAAGCCCTCCTGCAGACAGTGCTGCAGGTCCGCTGCCCTTGAGGTGTTATTTTCCCTTTAATAGAGATCAATTCAATAAAGCCATTTTTTTTTCTAGTTAGCATCTTAGCGACCTTCCTATCTACCCCTCTCTGCCCTCTGAGACTTGACTGACAATTTTTGAAGAATCTATTTTTACACCTGGGAATGTTGCCAGATTTGAGCAGTTTCTTTTGTGGGCAGATGCTTCGTGCTGTCCATGTGTTCATGCAATCTCATGCTGGTTGTGGCAGGTTCCTAATTTTTCCCTGCATTATATATTTAAAGAAAAAAGGGACGGAAAAAAAAGACTTGAAATACATTTAAAACACAACACAACCCTTGGTCCACATAGATGTAGAATAACATATGGCTGGTGTCATGGTTCCTCTTTCAGTCTCGGTTTACTGCACTTTCTCCTCATAAAGCCGGGATGAACCTTATCTCTTAAATCTTATTTGTACAGTGCCTTGGGATGTGAGGCAGGAAAAGTGCTTTACAGAGTTTATTGTATTTTATTATTATATTGTAAGCTACCCAGGGCTAGAGAGCTGTATAACCCCCTATCCAATAAGGCAATGAATAATAGACAGGCATAGGAGCTGCGTACATTGCTCTCTGTCTTGCCCGTGTGAAGCCCCGTTATTGGGTTATAATGAAGAAGGATGGGGGGAGAGGTGGGAT
The DNA here is from genome assembly GCA_034008185.1 of Gorsachius magnificus. NCBI lineage: Eukaryota > Metazoa > Chordata > Aves > Pelecaniformes > Ardeidae > Gorsachius > Gorsachius magnificus. Next base: position 1,702,651 of record CM067085.1, on the reverse strand, counting down.
TGACCATCTTTGGGTGCTCTCGGGGCTCCAATGCTCCAGGCCCCCCAAAACTGGATGCAGGTTGGGGGCTCTTACGTCATATTGCATCAATTTGGTTCAACATCGACCATGGAAATGAAATTAAAGGCTCATGCCTAAAAAAGCCTGTAGGCTTCCAGGGGCTGCAAGTGGAAGGGGAAGATGGAGTTTTGGCAAATTTGTCTCCTGTAAGGAAATGATAGTTGGGAGGGTGGGTGGTGTTTGTCTGTGAACAGTGGAGAGAGACTCTTCTTCCTCGCCCCCGGTCCTTGATTTTCCTGCGCCACAAGCCCATAGAAAGAAAGAAATTCATGTTTTTCCTACCCTGGATATGCAGCTGGGTGGGAACGCCGTGGTGCTGCCATAGCAAGTGTGAGCAAAAGGGCTGTGGCAAGGTGTGCTGGCAAAGCAGGGTGCGTTGTGCCAGGCGGGCTGAGCCAGCAGCTGGTGCGAAGATCTCATGGTGCGGTGCGGGCCCGGGTCTTGCTGCAATTGCAGAGGCTGCTTGGTTCCACTTTGCGTGGATTTGAGAGCTCTGAGACATTCAAAACGACTGGTAGCTGTTCCTACAGGGGTGAAGGTCACCCTCTGTGCAGTAATCATCTTTTTACAAAAATACATTGGCCAAAAATAACACGCTTTGGTAAAGAGCTTTAGCAACTATGCTTTGTGCTTTGCTATTGGGCAAGTGTTAGCTTCCTTGTGTAGGAATGCATTAAATTTCCTTGTGGAAATTTGGCTTCCATTGATGGGAGAATTTTGGTTTAGACATGGGATTAAATATAAATTAATCAAAAATAGAATTGAAGCTATTCCATTTATTTCAACAAATACTGGATTGGCTTAAAGAATAAAAAAAGGGGTTCAGAATGCTCATCATATTGAAAAATTTTGGCCAGATAAACAGTAGCAATTAGCTCTTAAGGATAGAGGGTACGAACAGTTTAACTCTAAACTCAAATGTTTATTTTCCAAACAGAATATATTCAGATCGAATAAAACAGGTAAAAAAAAATTAATCTGTGGAGGGATAAAACCAGGTTTTACTGTGGTCTGCTTCCTCTTGCTCCTAAACTGACATGTAAATCATTTGCTAAGTCCAACAGTACCATGCATACTTTGGTGTTTAATTAATTTAAATAATACTTTCACCTCTAATATCTCAGTGCTTTTTATTGTTCTCATTTTGCAGAGGTGGTTGATGTTGGTCCTTGTGCTGTTGTACAAGTGGAAACTGAGGCAGGGACCCCACTGGTAATAAAATGAGCTTTTTCTGGCTGCCTTCAGCAGTCGTATTGGGGAGGCGGTGGTGGAGTTCAGTGTGGCCCGGGGATCTGCTCTTGGCTTAGCCGTGGTTTAGCGTGTCGGTGCCGAGTTGGATGTCTGATTCACTCCTGCTCAGCTGACTGCTATGACTATTTAAATTAAGTCTTCAAAGTAAACACGGTTGGCTTGTAATTAGACTAGAATGGAAATTGGTAGTCATCCGACTGTTTCTGAAAACCTTCATGAAGTCTGATAAGTATTTGGCCTTATTATAAGACTAAATTATACCTTAACTGCAGCAGAGAGAGCTGGTCTTAACATAGCGCAATTAGTTTACTCCCGCTTGTTCATTTTCCAAGCTGCTAAGCTGCTGTTTAGTGGTCCAAATTATTTCCATTAAAGAAATATTTGTTTAACTTTATCTTCCTTTAGACATGAATATCTTCCTTAAAGAAAAACTGGGGTGAAATGAGAAGATACTGGTATAAAGAAAAGGGCTTTGAGCGTGCAGAAAGCAATTCTGTTTGGAAATGATGAGAAATGGGAAATGAAAATGCAGTGGTGGGAGCAGGGATGAGTATAATTAACCACCACCATGCGGTGAATTACGCAAACCTTCGAGTCTCTACAGGAGGACTAGACAGTGCTCTGTAAGGCGCTTGAGCCCTAAGCCGAACCATGGTCCTGCCGGGGCAGATGCTGGGTGAGTTACTGCCGTGTCAGTTAACGAGGAGCCTCCTAACGTTATTGTAGTGATTCCCTCAGACCTTGAAATGAATTAAATCATTTTAAAAAGCAACAGGCTTATCTGAACATAGCGCTGAAAGTGTCATTTGTTGTCTTCAACTCCACAAACAATGGCTGCTGCCGAATAAAAGGCACGAAAGGACGTTACTTTTAGCCAATTAAAACAATTGTAGAAAGAGATGTTAGATTGATTTTGGCTTCTGAGTCTAGCTATGGGGTTTTCAGTTTTATTAGTACACTCAACTATCTTGCAAACAAATAACCAGACCAAATAGAAAACAAACAGCCAACCAAAAAAAACCCAAATGACCCCAAACCCCCATATCCAACAACTTGGAAACTTACTGGGTGTACGCAAATGAACATCCACTAAATGATGTAGAAACAACTGAAGTCAAAGTTAAAGACTCATTTTTATTTATGCAGAGATCTGCTGAAGCTGAAAGTAACTGCTTTTAAAGATTTTTTTCCCGTAACGACTGTATTATTGTACTATGTAAATGTAAAGACTTTCTAAAAACACATTCTGCTTTTTTTTAATGTCACGTGAACAAGTTGGTTTTGTTTGTTCTGCTTCCAATATTCTCCTAAGCTTTCACTATTCTCCCAAGCATTCCGTTCTTCTGATCTCCACGCTGGAGATAAGCATTTGATGGACCCGTGGTATCTCCACAGAAAATAACACTTCTCATCAGCTAGCACTGGGTGTAAAATACTCATCCTGTTAAAGTCATGGCCGTGGGTGTAAATGCTTTAGTTAACCCTGTCCTGTCCCCCTCTGGATTGGGGGCTCCCAGCAGGATTTTGCAGTATGTGGGGATGTAATTCATCATCGTGGGCTCAAGCGCTCCAGCATCCCATCTCACCTAAGTGCCAGTGCGGTGCTGCTCTGAATCTTCAGGCCGTTTATCTTAAAAAGTGTTGCATAGATATCTTTTTTTTTTACTGTATATGAAGAATTTTCAGCCTCGCTTTAGATCTGGGACAAAACCCCTGAAGGCTTGTTGAGCCCTGTTAAGGGCAGCGGCAGGCAAGTGCGGATCTGAAGCCCGCTGCCCACAACAGGTCGTAATTAATCTGAAGTTTACTTTTATTTTCATCCTCGCAAGCTTTTCTTGGAAGAAGCAAAGGAAACCAAGGCTTCACGGTAACAGAGCATTTTCCATCAGCAGAAATTAGCCTGTACGGTGCATCGAGCCTCCTCCACGAAGGACAGGGCAGGTTAATGTGCAATCTGCTCGTCAGCCACCGCCGCCCGTGGGATGGAGACGCTCCGTGCGTGCCTGGGCTATTTGCTGTTGGGTTACACTCAGTTTGCTGTTTTGTTCCAAATCCCATGGGTGAGTGGTAAGCCTGTCATACCTGCAGGATTTCAAGTTAATTCTGCAGCTCTAATGAGGCTAATGTGATGCTCCCATGCTCAGCAGAAGACCATTATCTGGATATTGTGTGTTGCCTTCTGATGGAAAATTAATTTCAATTTTCAGCAGCTGCCAGAGGTCTCACTGTTTCTCCCTGGGATAATACCTGGCAGAATAAACCCTTTTAGGGTGTATTTTGATAATTTACATAAACATCTTTTATTTTCCCATGATGCTTTCTTCATGCTATCCTTGAATGGAGGTGGAAGTCAACATGACTACCCATCATTTTCAGGTATCTATTCTCTGGGTATCTTTTGAGACCCGTTTGTGTGATAAGCACTCATGCTTCTCAATTTGTGGCTAGGAAGAAAGGTCAGAGATTTTTCAAAACTAGCAAAGAATCAGTCTTTTCTGCAGGTAAACACTAGGCCAAATGCTGTTGGAGCCTCACCTCTAAAATGTGGGAAACTGAGTTTGCCAGATTGTCCACATATCTTGATCTAAGCCAAATTAAAATATACTTTAATAAATTCTTAAAATTTGCAAGGCAAGGGGATAGCAATGATGAAAAAAATCACATCTGTTTTGCTTATTTTTATCAAATCTGGTTCATTAAATCTGCATCACAACATACAGAGCCGTGAGAGCCTTTTTAATGTGTTTTATGTAGATATTGTGTATTTAAAACAAGATCACGAACAGAAATTTTGAAGTCAGATTAAATCTTGTTAGCAAAGCATGTCTTGCGTGCACAAGTTGCGAGTCTCTCGGAGGAGCCCGGTTGCTCGTGGTTGATGTCTCCGCTGATGGCAGAACCTGTTGCGTTGGGGAGGGCTGCTCTCTGCGTACATTCCGCTGACCCAGGACGCAGTATGGGAAAATAAATCAATATGAATTTAAACCTGTACTGAGACTCCTGTTGCTGGTTGCTGCTGCTCTTGCACAACGTGGGGCCCTGACATTTAACTAAAAGCAGAGTTGTCAGAGGCAGGCACTGCAATAAGAGGGAATAATGGACTTTAATATTAAAAAGTGCAGATTGTAAGCTTGCTCGGTGGTTAGATTTTTTTTCCCCTTTATTGTCTATCAGGAACAAGCAAAGACCTTGGGTGATGGGAGGCTGCCAGTGGCATTATGCATCCCTTTTAAAACAAACCTCTGGCAGTGACAGTGAAATCTTTCTTGGGAATTGACCGCTTTTTCTCTGGAACATGAAAATTACTGAATTCGGAGTATTTTTTTTTTATTAAGCTGTGGTCTTTTCAATGTGCTGTGTTTGAAGTTGATTTTATTTGCTGCTCATTGTTGAAGAGTCAGGCTTTCAAATTTTAAACATGTCAAAACATGAATTCATCACGGCAAAAGCAGTCTGGGAGCATCGGATGGCTGAACCCCACTGGTAACACCAAGGGGTGAATAGTTGGAAAGATTAAAAAAACAAAGCCAGGTTGTGGATGACACTGTTATGCTTTTCACAGCAAAGCTGATGGCCTTTTTTAATTAAGTCTGTACAGCTGCCCTGTTCAGGGGTAGGAGAAGGACCCAAATGCCCCCGCTGGCAGACGCCGTCGCAGCCTCGAAAGCTGCTAAGGGCCAAGAGGTAGGTCCTTGTTCAAGAAGGACCGTTTCCCACCCAAATGAAGGTGGTTTTCACATCCTTGGTTGCCTTTTACAGAAGGGATGTAGGTTGGGCAGTACCTAGGGACAGGCTGGCTGATGCGTGGATGGATGTTTTAACTTAGATGAGGGTGTTTTAACGTGGTCATCTTCAGGCTTTCCCATCAGGGTGTTGGAGTGGCTGTGAAATCCTTATGGAGCTTCAGTATTTTCTTCAAATAATAATAAAGGAAGGAGAAAGCCAGGGGTAGAGACGTGAGAAATGCAGGGTGGTGGCAGTCTGCTTCAAAATCAAGCTGGACCCAGGCAGACTGCATCTGGGATCCCAACATCTTGCAGTGAAACAGTGAAGAGCTTGGTCTTCCCCTTGCTGATATCTACCATGTTCGTGTCTGTGGGGTTGAAATGTGGGTGGGGAGGGAATCTGGTGCAGAGCAGAGACCAAACAGTAACTGGGTGAAAGAAGTTACTGCGTGGAGCAACCTGAAATAAGACTGCCCATGAGAATGATAAAGGCAAATTGAAGTAACCTGACTACTTAAAAAAAAAAAAAAAAGAAATAAAAACCCAAGGGCTTATCAATCTCATTTGGAGCGATTTGTGTGCCACATGCAAATTCAGGGGGGCAGCTCAGGAAAGGGTTAACGATTCAAGCCCTGGTGGAGTTTGGAAGCTGTGGGTCCATGGAGGCATTTCTGTCTGCAGCCTTTGGTGGCCTGGGGAGGTTGGGAGTTGGACTGGGGGGGGTCAGTGTTTTGGTGGCTTGGCTTTTTAAACCAGACATCAGCAACCATGCAAAATGTCAAAGTGAAGCAAAGATGTTGCACGGTGACAGGGCATCACCAAAGAGTGCCCTGGAAAAAAATAATTGCCCTGCAGCAATATTGAAACGTAATGGATTTTTCTGTGCAACTCCAAGGCAGGCAAGAGAAAAATCAGCTTATGTCTCTGGGCACAAAGTCGTGCCTTATTTCTCCCACGGGGATCTGTGGTAGTGACTGCATGGTTATATAAAATAGCTCCGTGATAAAGCAGGTTCTTAATTTCTTTTATGCTAAAATTGATATGTAAAAGACCAGAGGAAGACCTGGGATATTTGAATAGTGTAGGAAAATGCCGTTGTATCCTGCTGTTACATAAATTTATGTTCTCTCCCTCTCTAAAATCAATTGTCCTGGGAAGCAGCGTTACGTGCTGACACATGGAAGTGTTTTGTCACAAGCAATTATACCATGCTACAGTAAACGGCCACACAATTTATTATGTTATGGGGCACTCGATCTGGGCAACGCGTTTCCTCAAATCAGCCTGCTTGGTTACGCGTTAGCAGAAATGGCATTTGCAAGATTTTCCTAAGACTTTCCCGAATAAACAGTGTTTTCGGAATGAAATAAAACTCAAAATGCTAAATAGGAAATGTTAATACCTGTTGAAAAGATGGCTCTGTCCTGAAATAGGAGAAATGGATCTTTCAGTAATACCCCCTTGCTGGAGAGCACCTTCTAATGCAACCCGCCGACCTGAGTTAATCCGGTATGGCCACGTATTAGAATATATTCCTGTGTGGCTTGCACACAGCCCTATCGCCGACTGGGAGACGAAGCTGAAATATTCCCCTGTCTAGTATGGGGGAATTAAAAAAAATAGCATTAAAATAATAGCATTTTGGTGGTTTGTGGTAGTCAGAGTCCTGTGCTGAGCTGGGCTGTCCCAGTGGCTGCCCTTGATGGCAAGCATGGCTGAAACTGTCCCTTCTTCTCTGGTCACCCTGTCTTTCCTTGGCACAGTGTAGCTCATGGCTGGGACTGGTGAAGCAGGGCGATGGCTGATTTTATTGCAGCTTCCCCCCTGTTTGCCATGAATTGCGAGCTGGAGACCTTCTACTGCAGCGCAGGAGGACCGTGAACAGAGGCAGGCTCTGTTTAAATCCATCTAACCGATGTAACTTTAGAGTCATCACAGAGTCATTGGTTGGAAGAGACCTCAAGGATCATCTGGTCCAACCTTTCTGGGTAAGAGCCCAGCCTAGACAAGATGGCCTAGCACCCTGTCCAATGGAAGGAAGGAAGGCTTGGAAGCGTCCAGTGTGGCAGGGTCAACCCTTCCCCCGGGGAGATTATTCCAATGGTTGGCTGTTCCAATTTTCCATTGGGAAAAACTTCCCTCTCATGTCCAGTCAGAGTCTTCTCAGGATTAACTTGTACCTGTTACCCCTCATCCTTTACACCTAGACTCCTTGTGGAAAGGGAGTCTCCAGGTTCTTTGTAGCCAGCTTTTGAAGACTGGTACATGGTAAACTTTGCTGTTTAGATCATAATTGCGTGCACCCAGGCGTGGTTTAAAAATTTCATAAATACCACTTGTTTTCTAAACAAGGAGATGTTGCTGGCTGTTATTTTAGATAGGAGGAGCATAAAAACTGAAGCTGGGGTGAGGGGACGTGTGTAACGGGTTTTGTCTTCTCAGGGTATGTTTTGGAAAATGTAGTTGGTTGGGTTAAGTGCTGATGGATGGGATGTGGTAGGAGCACTAACGGGTCCTGGAGGTGCAGGTAAGGAGTGCTGTCCTCCGAGAGCTCCGAGCTCCCACAAGCCGCAGCCCTGTGCGGGATCCTCCTGCCCACGATGCCGACTGCTCTTCTCCGTGTTGTGCCTCTCTCCTGTGGGTCTCAGCTCTATTTACTGACTGCCCGGACTGTATTTCACAAATTGAATAATACCATTAAACTGGTATTACAGCCCTGTGTAGTAACATTTAATGATGCTATCCAAAACCAAATAACTCTGTATTAAGGGCTTATTAATAGAACTACTTGGAAATCCTTTAGCTGAATCCACTGGCCTCTCTGTGTACATAAACGTGAAGTTTCTGGTACCTGCTTTGTACTTTGGCTGGCATGCCGCCCACAGATTTTATGTAGGCTGTAATGACTGTGCAAAGGTTATAGTTTTTAAGCAAGATATTTGCGTTCCTTTTATCACAGCCGGACGTTTCCAGCTGCAAAGAGTAAGCTGAGATAAGAGTTGCCTTTGCACAACGGGGAGTTTGGTCAGTAGTTCTGCAGCTCTCAAGGGAAAGCTTTTTATGACACTTTGGCTTCTTGATCACATGCAATGTTTATCCTGTTTGGTTCTTTTTCCCAACTGTAAGACTTCTCTCTGTGCCAGCATCTCCCAAACCAGTTGCATTTGAGCATGCCCATGGTGGGAGCATGCGAGTGGCTGCTGGCCAGCGGTGGGTGCGGGGCTCTGCTCCAGATGTGCCCACCACAGCCCGTTGCTGCTGTTCCCAACGAGAAGGGTGTCCTTTAGCATATGGGCTGGGAACCTGCTGACTCTTCCCAGTAATGCCAATGTTTTGCTCCGAGTAGCCGGGCATCACAACATCATCTGTTCCCTGTGCTTGTTTGTAAAGGCTTTGGCTGAGAGGCGTGGAGAATGAGGGGGGGGCTGTTTGCCATTTTCCCCTCTGCTCTTTATAAATTACTTTTCCCGGATGAGCCACTTTCTCTGGGAAGAGCTGCACTTCTAGCTAGTTTTGTCATTGCTTCTTGTAAACTGTCCTTTTCCTCTTGCCCTTTGCCTCCTGATTACATTTTTGCATGTCAATAACTATTTTGGGCTGAATCCACAGCTGTGGTTCCTTTGTTCATTACTGCCTGTTCTGCCCATCCTGACAAGGACTTCAGAAGGCCTCTGGAAAGGCTTGCTCATTTTTGTAGCCCGACTTGGGTTTTTATTCGATTTGGAGGTCTCTTTTTTTTTGTTCCATTTCACCTGAGGAACATGCGTAATTTTGTAGGGACTTAATATCTTTGTTCCCGCTGGGGAGCAGGGAAATGCAATTGCACTTAGGTTCCTCCAGCAGCTCCCATCCAGCACTCAGCAGAGAAGTGGGTTTTGTGGCTCCTCTCCAAGCTGTGGAGCCGGGGGGAGCAGCAGGGTCTATATTCATGGACAGCTCATCTTCTCCTTTGGTGCTCTCCCTCCCTTGCAGTCCCTTTGCCGTAAGGACCAGGTAGCATCTCGGCACGCATGCCAGCTCCCCATAGCGTGGTCAGGAGAACCACCAAGTGTCCATCACCTCTGAGCTAAACCTCACAGCAGCAAAGCAAGCACTGGCAGAGACGTACAGGGGACGTGGGGCTCCTGCTGCCCCTGTGCTGCAGCCAGCAAAATGCTGGAGCTCTTCCCAGCGTGGCTGTGGGCTGGGCAGGAGATGAGGTGACAGGGTTCGGGTGATGCCTTAGCACCTGTGTCCTCAGTTTTGGCTCAAAGTACAGACTGCTCCCAGGCGCAAAAGAAGGAGGAACCCAGCTTAGACATTACTTTTGAGCATTCTTATTTTGGGAAATAATTAACTTCTGCACTCTTGTTCCAAACCTGCTGCATATACACTTGGTTTTGAGAAACATGACAGCTCTCATGGAGAGGTCCCCGAGGCAGTAACAATGTTTAATTTAGCAGTTAAATTAGATTGGTTCCAGCAGCTGCATTTGTGATCTTTGGAAACATGGACCTCTGGAGATGATCTCTCCCACGGATCTCATCTGCGTCGCCATGGCTTCTGCAGCATACAGCTTCTCCGATGCTGCAAGAAGGCATGTCAAAAACTCGCTGACCCTTGCTGCTTCCTTGGGAGGGGTGTCAATCACATTGACCTTGTATTCCCACCTGTGCTTGCTTGCCTGTCACTAATTGCAAAGCCCTACAGTGGCAAGTGAAGTGGCTGAGGAGTAAACAGGGTGTGAAAAACCAGGTTGGAAAGCGAACAGTGCGTGCTGCCATCCAAGCCAGCTCCCCACTGCCTTGAGCTTTGCTGTTCTGCTTGGTAATGTCCGGAGATGGCATCTGAATTATGGGCTATCGTGGGCATTCACAAAACCTGAAACAGGAGCTTTGCATGCTCTGTATAAATAGCCCGACTTGGACCAGGGAAGCGTCTGAGATGCCAGCAGATGGGGTTCCTGAGGAGCTTTCTGGTGCTGAGCTCCCTTTGGCTCTCCTGGGAGGTATATAATGAGATTTTCCAGGCAGATTTTTTTCTCTTCTCCCATGGAGTGACCTCATCCTTTCTTCCCTGTTTCCCTGATGACAGCAGGCACACCCCTGAGCATTTGGCACCTCCCAGGTATTTTTCTGCTGACTCCTGTGGGGGTGATGTGGTGGAACCTCCTGGAACAAGTTAAGACAGCTGAAACCATCAGGTAGATCCGATCCTTCCCAAAGGTCTGCCCACAGCACTTATGCAAAGAAGTGCTTCCCCTCCTCCATTTTCCTAGGATACAAAAAGCCAGGTAAATCCACATCATAGAATCATTTGGCTTGGCAAAGCCCTTTAAGCTCCCCCAGCCCAGCCGTTCCCCTACCCCTGCCATCCCACCCCCAAACCCCGTCCCTCAGCACCGCCTCTGCCCGGCTGTTCAATCCCCCCAGGGCTGGGGACTCGACCCCTTCCCTGGGCAGCCCCTTCCAGTGCCTGACAGCCCTTGGGGGAAGGAATTGTTCCCCATGGCCAACCTAAACCTGCCCTAGTGCAACTTTCGGTCTTGCCATGACTGACCCAAGTGCGTTGCCCCAACAAGAGGGTTTCTCGAGCTCTCCCTGTGCCCAAGGGTGGCTTGCAGAGGCTTCCCCTGGGCCAGGCTGCTGCTGGGGTGGGGAGGCTGCGGAGCCGCTGCCTGCTCCATGTTTCTGGCGGCTCATACAGCAGAATGGTACAAAAACATTGGAAAAAAAATTAATGTGTATATATGTGTAAATAGATAGTCTCAACAAAAGGTAAATATTGCCTGAGCAATTAGTGCTGGTGTGACAGAAATGTGATATTTTTAAGCTAGAGGAAAAATGATTAAAAAAAAAAAAAATTATGTTAATAAAAGCTGATTGGTTCCTAACTTAATTAGAGATGGGAACAGGGGAGCCCGGGTGACATCTGTTACTTCTGCCTTCCGTAACGCTTTATTTTTATCATGGACGTCACTCAAGGAGAAGCATATTTTTCATGCATTTTTTTCCAGAGAAATGGTGTTTCAATTGCTCAGCAATTAATAATAGAAATAGCTATTATGTGAATGAAGCAAACATTGAAATATTTTATACTGTACTGGTTTTATGTTCAGTCCATCTGCTGGGCAATTTTATTTCCAACCAAGTGTTACGCCATGTGAAATACAAACCCCTAAGTTTGATTTAATATTAAAGAGCTTCATGCTGATTCTCCTGCACCCGTATAACATTTCTAAAGCAGGTTGGTTGAACCACCTACCCTGACATTTATTCAGGCATGCTCCCCTGTTGTCCGGAGACAACAGCCTCATCCACACCAGGGACTCCCAGGAATACCCAGAGATGTTTTTTCCCCTTATGGGCAAGAACATGTTGCATGGCAAGATGGGTTTAAATCAGAGAAGAGAAACCTGGCCAGGCCAGGGCAGAGACAAATGCTTGGCCAGCTCAGCTTTCACAAGCTTGGGGGATGCTGATCCTAACGTTGGGTTTTATTCTGCTCGTGTATACTGGAAGAGGAGGCTGGTGCCCCCCATCCTTGAGGGGCTGCCAGAGGGGGCATCTCCTGGGAGCCAGCAGGCAGAATTCCCCAGGGACCCCTACCCTGCCCGAGCAGGAGGAGGCTCGGGGGGGAGCTGGGGAAGCATCCAAACAAGTGGAAGGGAATGAGAAGGCAAATCTCCAGGCAAAGAGCTGGCTGAAGGCAGCAGGAGGGTCAGGTCACCTCCGCGTGCTTTCTGGAGCTCTGTGCATCGTCAGGCGGCAAACGCCAGCCCCTGACCTGCCCGGCAAAGGAAAACAAGACAAAAAACTGAAAATATTGCTTATACAGAAACATGGCAATGCGCAGGAGATGCATATGAGGTCAGTAAATACTGTTCTGCAGCTTAAAGAATATTCGTGCAAAACAGACGTTGCGTCTTCCAGAAACTACTTTCACGCTATCTTTGCACTTCACCTTGTTGGCCACTTTATTCCAGAAACCCTCCTCCTCTCACTGCTTCATCCTGTGTTTTACTTCATTTTCAATAGGAGCTCTCGCAGATGACACTTATTTACCATAAATCAACCGCAGGCGACAGCCGGGACCCAGGACGTATTCCAGAAACCAGAGCGTCATTGATCCGCGTTATCACCCGGAGGCACCAAGCCTCTGTCTCCTCCTGTCTGGTCGCGGTCTGCAGGCTCAACGTGCCCATCCTCTGATCGCCTCTGCAGCCTGAAACCACCCCATTTGCTGTGTTGGGTCAGAGAGAAAGGCTGTTCATAACGCCCCAGTACCACATCTGGGATACTGGGTGGCACTGGGTGCTCCTAAGGATCAGGGCAAGGTCACATTTGCCATTTTGCCCTCTCTGCTTCTGGTTCCCCGCAATGGGGAGCCCCTGGTCTGGGAAATCTCTGGATCCCGTGCTTGGAGCCGGCTCGTGCTGCCCCACTGTGTTTTTCTCGGTGTAATCCCTGAGCAGCTTTTGTAGCTGGCAGGGGAAAGTGGTGGAAGATGGTTTTGATTTCGTTGCATGGTTTTGAATGGGCAGGTGAGGTCGGGCAGTGGAGGGGCAGCAGTTATCTCGCCGTAGCCGGGTTGATACGGCCGCTGTGGCAGGTAGGGCTCGCCAGCAAGGGGGCCTGGTGCAGGGTCAAGAGCAAAGTGCCCCAAAAATGACTCTGGAATTCACCATTTAGCACGGGACACAAGCAGGAGCGTGGTGTATCCTGGCAGGAGGCACAAGCAGCAGCAACCCCTCGGTCGCCTCCTCCCTGCTAGCTCCAAGCAGCACACAGAGAATGTGTCTGAAAGCCAATAAACCCAAGCCTTAACCCTTAGGCTGGGCTCAGCAGCCAGCCTGTGCAGCGCCAGGGTGGAGGGCAGGGTGGCGCGGTCTCCCCTGCCGGGCTGGGCTGAAGGAAGGGACGGAGCAGGCGGCCGTGGGATGCTCTGCCTTCCACCACGACTTTGGGGTTAGCCCACCCCTGCGGGACCGCATTTTTAAAAAGCTGCAATATCCCAGGGTTGTTTTGCTGAGGCATTGGTAAATTATGATATCGCCTGCAAGTCTGCAAATCCCACTTAACTGCAGCGCCCAGAGCGCACAGCCCACGTTAAACCTGAGCATGCAGGGGGAAGCACAAAAGCCATTACTGGCTGTGATATACAGCACGTTGCCATGCCCAGCGACAGGTATTTAGACTCCTGCCTTTAAACATACAGGGGGAATATAAACTAATAAAGCATCACAGGAAAGCTGATACGTTTCAGATCACAGTATAAATATTTAAACTTGAGGAGGCTCGAGTTTCATTGCTCTCTGTCAAAAAAAAGGTTGAGGAAACCCAGGCAGGTTGGCAGAGGGTCACCCCGGCGGCAGCTTTCAAACGCAGCCGCGTCCTCCCCGAGCATCAGGAGCCGCGGTGCGGTGGGCTCTGGTTTTGGTTGAGCAGCACCAGCATTCCCCCTCCCCGCGCTGTCCCGAGTTTTCGGCCGGCTGGATCCATTTCCAGGCTGTTCCCTAGCGAGAGGTGAAAATACGCTGCTGGCGTTTCATTGCAAACCTAAATTTTGGCGTCTGTAAGATTTTATTTATTTATTTATTTTTGCAAGCTACTTCTAGTGAAATAATTCATCCCGGATTAGCAGGGAAGTAAATACTGCTAAGTTGTTATTCTATAAAAGCCGGACTAAGCTGCTCACTTGGCCGTGCCATCTCTTCGGTTTGTCCATGGATCCAGCGCCCATCTCGCCCTGCGCCGCTTTGTTTCCCATTACACCAAATTTTTGCAGCCGAGTGGGCTGTTACTGAACTCCGTGTTTACGCTGAATACCGGTTTGCTGGGCTGTTAGGTTGCCTCGTCTGCTTGAGCTTCTGAGAACAGAAAAACTGTGCTGTGCACGAACAGACGCCGTTTTCAGCCTTTTAACCCACTTGCTGCCGGGATTAATTAGCTTTCTGCGGAGCGGGGCACGTGCACGGCAGAGTTTAGGACCTAAGAAATAGCCTTGGTGAGGGGCCCCGTGTGCTTGGGAGCGATGAAATCCCCGGGCGCGCGTTAAAGCTGCGCTGGAGGAGGGAGCAGCTGGCAGCAGTTAGAGGTAAATGGTTTGAAACAATATTTTTCCATTTCTCACTTTGCGCAATTTGTTTTGGTCGTGATATAAACAGACAGCTTAATAAGGCGCTGGAGTAGAGCTGCTCAAATTAATGGCCAGCTGGCAAACTATGTGATCGAGAAGCAAAATTTGTCACATTTTGAAGGCACGTATTAAAATCAAGGCTTGCTGCTATGTCTGCACGATGATTAATATTTACAATGCCGTATTTACAACTCGTCGCAAAATGGATAGCCATTTACTGGCTTAACACACTTAATTTTATTAGACGCTTCCAGTTAAGGAAAAAAAAAAAAAGGATTTCTAGCAGTGTATAACTTCTGTACAGCCGGAACTCTCCTGCGTACCCATAAATTCAAGCGGCGTTTCCCCAAATCCCTGTATCCTTCCAGGATCTTCCAGCAAGCCCAGCCTCCACCGTACGCGTTGGAGAGAAATCACTGTGTTTTAGTAAACCAGCATGGGGGGACCGAGTTTGCTTTAATAAACCCATTAATTAAAGCTAAGCCTTGCTCATCTGCCTGGCAGGTGACATGCGCCAGCCTCCGCCTCCTCTCCTCCCGGCACCCAGGGGACCGGCCCCGCGGATGCTGACCAGCCCCGCGGTGGGGGAAGCTTTTTCGTGCTTTATTTTGATGACAAGAGGAGCTCCATGGTTAAAGTCAACCTCCGCCCATTCAGTGGGATGGGTGAAAAACATGCGGTTTTGGGTAAAAGGTAGTTTTACGAAAGGTTTTGAGATCCCATATTATTTTTGGGACTTTTCCTCCCCGTTACAGCGTGCAAGGTCGGTTGGCGATTTGGCTGGCAGGAGCACGCCAGTGCTGGCAGGACGGTGGTGGCTGCGCTTGTCCTGCCCACGCCATCAGATGGTTGGGGGTTTTTTTTAGCTATTTGTGTCAAAAGGAGCACAGCAAGGGGTCGTTTGACACATCATTTTCGTGGTAGCAGGCAGGCTCAAGGTTGGGTAATTCAGGTGATCCTAGCGACGTGCGGCAGGAAGGAGAAAGGCTTGGGTTTGAACGTGGGGAATAGCTGCTCCAGTCCCCTCATCAACGGCCGTTCTTCTTCCGCCACTGTCACTTTGTATTTCTGGTTTCTGCAGTAAAATTACTAGAAAAGCAGAGCCTGGCCTGAGCCCAGACTTCCATTAGGTGAAAGCCCCTGGGGAGCCGGGGGCAGAGCGGCTCTCGCCTCCCGGAGAGCCACCGGAGCGGCTGCATTAGCCTGCCAACACCCAGCGCAGAATAACATCTCCTGAAGAGGGTAAATGCCAGCTTTTAAATGGATCTGTTGCAGTTGCCGGAGCTGGGCTCTTAAGTGCTTCTGAGGAGCTGAGCCAAGAGGTTTAGGGAGGCGCAGCCTTCGCAGAAGTCAGCCCCGGCCGACCATGCTTGCGCTTGGACAGGGCCAGCAATGCTGCAGACGCGCTGGTTTTCTCACTCAGCATCATGCAGAAATGCCCTCTAAACGCCTGCCGCTCTGATTTGGGGCAGGACGGCCCTCAGGTACCCAAGTGCCTTCTCAAAGAAAGGCTTATGCTCAGAAATAACTGGGGAGCTTCTGGAAACGCCTCCTTATTTGTCTGATTCCTGGTTCTTTGGCTCTGCTGGGTAGATGGCTCACAGTAACCCCCCAAAAGGGTGGACGTCAAGTCCTTAGCACCCACTTTTTCACCCCCTGATGTGCTGTTTGCGGGTGGCAACCACAGGCACTGGGCAGCCTGGAGCAGAGAAGGCTGAGAGGGGATCTCATCACCACCTACAAATATCTCAAGGGTGGGGGTCACCAGGACGGAGCCAGACTCTTCTCAGTGGTGCCCAGGACACGGGGCCATGGGCACAACCTGAAGCAGAAGAGGTTCCAGTTGAACGGGAGGAAGAACTTCTTGACTGGGAGGGTGCCCGAGCCCTGTCCCAGGCTGCCCAGGGGGGCTGTGGAGTCTCCTTCTCTGGAGATCTTCAACCCCTGCCTGGCCGCTGTCCTGTGCCCCCTGCTCTGGGTGAGCCTGCTTGGGCAGGGGGGTGGCACTGGGGGAGCTCCCGAGGGCCCTGCCAGCCCTGGCCATGCTGGGATTCTGTGCTCGTGGACCCTACCTGTCACCGTGAGTTGCCCTAAAGCCCAACCTAAGTTTTCAAATGAGAGAGCAGTGGGTAAGGGGCAGGCAGGTCGGCAGCAGGCAATGTCCCCTGCGTTTAGAGCCATTAACAACACGCATTCAAAAAGCAGTGAGAGCTTAATATCCCCAGAAACCTCAGTGACAGCTAGGAAAAAAAATGTTTGGGTGGGTTTTTGATTTTTGTAGGAAATTCAATAAAACAGGAGTTTCAAAGAGTGAAGCGCTGCAATACCAGGAATCTGCCCCAAAATGCTGTCTAGAAAAACTAATAAATTTAAACTGTCTTGACAACCATAGCGATCTTTTCATGCTTCAGCAAGAGGAAGAGCCAGCCTTCGCCGTTCATTGCGAAGATCAAATCAAAGCTGCTCTCTTTTATGCCTACTGTAGCCAAGCATTTCTTTCCTTCTGTCTGCTTGTTCCCTTTCTTTTCCAGTTTATTTTTCACTGGCAAACAGTATTTTTGAAAAACATCTCACTGCTCTTTCAGAAGTGCAAACCGTGGGGTGGGTGCACACTGGTCGTCTGGGCCCGAGAGGGAGGAAAAGCAGCGCCGAGGGGCGGCAGCAGGCAGAGTCCGGCATGGCCCGGGCAGCTGCGGTGCGGCAGGGTTTCGGTTTGCGGTTCTCTCATTCATTTCACAGGGCAACACCAATGCAAGTTAAAAGAGCGTTTCCTCCCACCTTTTGGAGCCTTTTTGCTTTTTTTCCCCACTATGTCAGTCTTCCATCCTCATTCTTTTCGTTAACACTGATTTGGGGGAATATAAGAGGGAGAAGATACGGTGCATGTTTAACCTTGGGCACAGCGTTAGGCACCCAACAGCAGGGTTCCACAGAATGGCAAGGGTTGGAAGGGACCTCAGTGCTCACCCAGTCCAACCCCCCTGCTCAAGCAGGGTCTCCTAGAGCATGTTCCCCAGGACTTCATCCAGGCGGGGGTTGAAGATCTCCAGAGAAGGAGACTCCACAGCCCCCCTGGGCAGCCTGGGCCAGGGCTTGGGCAGCCTCACAGTCAAGAAGTTTTTCCTCATATTCAACTGAAACCTCTTATGTCTCAATTTGTACCCATTGCCCCTTGTCCTGGCGCTGGGCATCACTGGGAAGAGTCTGGCTCCATCCTCATGGCATCCACCTTTTGAGATATTTGTACATGTTGATGAGATCCCCTCTCAGTCTTTTCTTCTCCAGGCTGAACAAGCCCAGCTCCCCTAGCCTTTCCTCGTAGGGGAGATGCTCCAGTCCCCTCATCATCCTTGTTGCTCTCCTCTGGACTCTCTCCAGGAGTTCCTCATCTTTCTTGAACCGGGGAGCCCCAAACGGAGCTCCAGGTGGGGTCTCACCAGGGCAGAGCAGAAGGGGAGGAGAACCTCCTTCGCCCTGCTGGCCACGCTCCTCTTAATGCACCCCAGGATGTCGTTGGCTTCTTGGTTTGCAGGGTGCACTGGCTTTGCGGGAAACCACCCTGGTGACCTCTCATTTCCCAGGCCTGGAGGTGTTGGGGTGTTACAGCAAATATCGCACCTGGGGAAGAAAACGGAGCTCTGGCTGCTGGTTGCCTGCCTTGCCTCTGCCAGAAGTGCTTTTTTTTGGGGGGGGAACTGTGAAGTGAAGTCAGAAATCACAGTCAGAGCTATGCAAGTTAGGATTGACCATGCACGATGGTGGTTTTCTTCTTCCCACTGCTCCTTGGCAGGGTGGAGCTGCTCAGTGCTGCCTCCGCCACCGCTTACGGCGAGCAGATGAGTGAGAGACAGCAGCGACGGAAGGAGAAGGGCATCTTCTTGAGGGACTGGTGAGCTCCCTTCGGAACTGGGTGCTGCCTGGATTTGCGGCAGCTTGTGCCTGGGGGTGATCCAGCCTTGGCAAGGGGTGTCCCTGGGGAGTCCCCCCAGGCGGGTGGCTGATCCCGTCCCACAGCGTCACAGCCGTGCCCCCCTGCATGGCTCAGCAGCCACCAGGGGAGGTAGCCCTCCCCATAACCCAGCACTGAGCAAACAGAGAAATTCCGGGAAGAAAATGAGGGCTATGCTGTGTTATACTGGTGAGCCTTGGTCTTGGCATAATTTCTGTTGAAAGGCTTGCTCGTAATTACACATTGAAGCACCTCAATTCTGAGAAGCTAATTATTGCAGAGCAGCGTCATACAGTCTCAGAAAAGCAGGAGAAGCTGCATCTTGCTGGGTGCCAGGGGCGTTTTCCATCAGAGCGGTGGAGACCTCGCCGAGACAGCCCGCTGGTGGTTGGCAGGGCTGTCTGTGGTGGCAGGACCAGGGGTGCTGCTGGTGCCCCCCTGCACCCCACATTTCTGAAGCTGAAAAGAAGGAAACACCACTCCTGGTTTACCAAATCTCTGAATTCTCTCGTACGCAGCAAGCAAGCCGCTTCATCTATAGAGGCAGCACGGAAATCATGGCTGACCCAAGCTCCTCTATATTAATACTTTCTTGCGTCAAATGTCAAAATGAAACCCACAGTAATTCATACCTATGGGGAACATAAAATGCATCTTACTTAATCTCATAAGCACGAGAAAGAAAATTAAATCAGTTCCTGAATTCCAGAGATAAAAAAGTTTTCCCTTAGGTATAGTAACTTGGTAGCTGTTACTGTAGAACTTTTCTTAAATTTCATCTCCACTTTACAGACGCTTCAGCGAGATTTTCAGCAGAGCCAAGGAACTTGATCTCTTATGGCCGTGCCATATATTCCTCCAGGCAGGTTACAGGGGACTCCATCTCCAACCTAAACTGCTAGAAGAATCCCGTTTTGAAAAGCAGATTAAACAAGCTCCTGCCTCTCACCACAGGCGTTATTTTCATCAACGGGAAAGCAAGTAGTAACGTGGATGTGTTAAAACTGAGAAGGTATAGGTGGCTTTGATATTCTAAAGACTAAAGGGCTGTGGCATCTACCCTGCCCCTCTCATTTATAATGAATTTCAGGCTTTTTGCTCTGTGTATGGCAACACTGCCTCACAGGCACGACCTGTGCGCGGAGGAATTTTCTCCATATATTGAAAAGCCAAGCAGAGATTTCTGCTGCCCTTTGAGTTGCACACCTTTCTGCTGGGAGATCTGCATTTCCCATGTGGATCGAGTAAGTGGTGTCCCTTCCCCGAACAGGGGCTGCTGGAGGATAAATCCTCTGAGTATGGGTATTCTTCCCTAAGACTCAGGATTTCCATGTGTGTTAAAATAAAGAAAGAGAAAAAGGTAAATGCTAAAGCCTGTGAAAATGCCAGTTGCTGTGGACTGGGACTCCCCAAGCTGCTGACAGGGAGGATGGAGGGAGGTGCCCCAGCAAGGTGTTAATCCAGAGCAAACTGCAGCCCCCGCCGTGCTTGGGGTGCCGGTGTGGGGTGGCACAGCTCACCCTCACCTTTCCCAGGCACCCAGGAGCAGGGGGTGGGTGGCTGGGAGCGATGCGCTGAGCTGTGTCCCTGCATCCCTGCAACCCTGCATCCCTGCCGCAGGATACTAGAGGGAAAACTGGAAAGTTTAGAGGGAAAACTGGAAAGTTGATGCTGGAGGCTGCTCACCCACTGGCAGGAGAGAGACCTCCTTCATTCTCTTGCTAATTCTGGTGGTAAAACAGGTAGAAAGCTGGGGGGTTTGCTTGCGAGCAAGCAGGCTGCCCTTGTTTGTGCCCAGCAGTACAGGTAACACAACCAAACCATCTCGGGGTGGGGTGCAGGAGGTGAAACGATACCCTTTTAAGCATGACATTTACCACCTTCAGGAAAACTGTACTGATTTGGGCCAAGCAGATTTTCTCTCCCATGGGAGTCTTCAGGTTGAAGCACAGCACCGCAGCCCACAGTGGGTGAGGGCTGCAGCAGTAACAGAACCGTGGTAGCGAAGGTGGCCCCAGCTCGATGCCCTGGGCCAGCCCCACCATGAGGAGCCTGGTGTCTGCCCAGGAGAAGGGCTGTGTCTTGCTCCCGGTCCTCCCTTGCTCCTCGTTACTATTGGATATTAATCTCTTTCCATTTTCTGATTATGCTCTTCAGCATAGCTCCTCTACTTAACCCGACAGTTATTTCATCTGAAGAGAATATACCAATGGGTGAACTTTTTTTAAGCTCGGGTTTTTGTTTATGAACTAGGTAAGCCATCTCTTGCTACCTCTGAGGATGCTGCTTAATCTAAATTAAAGGAACATCCCAGATACCTAACAAAGAAGAATTCATCTTTTTTTCATTAGATGTAGCCCAGATTCTGAGCCGTTTAGTTCTATACAGGCAAACTTGGTGCCAGTAAGTTCACTGCTTTTGATTGCCTGGGCTGATGTTGAAGAAGGCTTTTCATCCACAGCAAGCACAAGTGCAGCGACCCTGTGGCCATGCAGAGCCCCCTCGGCATCTCAGGGACATCCCTCAGCTGCCCACGTCTGAACCGAACACAGATCATAGCAAAATTGAACAAGTGATTTAAAAATCCTTACGTAGTTGTCTCTTCATATAACTTTTAGACAAAATCATGTTAAATGTCTTTGTGGCGCTGTGCTCCCCTCTCCTCGGCGTTTTTCCTGTGACCCTGTTCAAGCGATAGCCACCAGCGGTGGTTGTGATGGATGTGTCTGGTCGTGATGGATGCATCCAGCTCAAAGGGAATTCAGGGGAGACAGATAACAGCACAGTAGCCAAGGGCTAATTTATGGCAACGCGCCCACCTAACCACAGTGCTGGTCAGCGTCTGACTCAAGACGAATTTGGAAGAAGCTTAACATCTGCAGTCGGTGGGTAAATATGACTGTGAGTCCATCACCGTATGCCCATCAACAGTGAGCAGCCCCAGAGCCCTTGGAGCAATCCGGCACGGCAGCAGGCGGCACGCCAGGATCTCCCCGGGAGCAGGGACACCTCTCAGGGTCACTCCTCAAGGCTGAGAGATTCCTTGCCACAACAGATTCTCGGTAAGTGGCTCACAGCACGCTAAACTCCAAAACCTTGGCTGAGGGATATAAGGGATTGATTGCACGTCTCTATTCCTCTAGACATAAATCTCTGACCAAGTCTGGGACTGGGATTGGATCCAGCTGCACCCAGACCCCTCTCTGAGGAAGGCATTTAGAAAGCAAGGGGGTCCTTTCTGAACCTCATGACCCAACGGGAGGGTCTCCCCGACAGTTTTGTCTGACCCTGCCCTCCGTGCAGTAAATAACCAAGCATCCCTTGCCATCGAATCTTGCCAAACCACCATCGCATTTACCATTGAACCTTGTTAACTCACTGCTTTATATCAATAAAGCGCGTTTTTGCTTCTCCCTCACTCCATCCACAAGCGTCCTCTATAAAATATAATTAAAAAGAGAGAAAATGGTATCCCAAGAGACTGGCCGATCTTGGGCACTAGAGCACTACTTGCCTCCTCCTCGGTTTTTGCACGGCTGAGCGCGGCACCCAGCGCGCTGGCAGAAGGAGGTGTAATCGATGCGTAACAAGTGAGCTAGACGCGAGATCTTTACCCGCCCTTCATCTCTCATCTTCCTCCTCCAGGCGAAGCCTTTAGTGGCCTGCAGCTGCCGGGACCCGGGTGCTGGTGGTGAGTGGTCCGCGGGCGCTCTCAGCAGCAACCTCAGGCACGGCTGCTTACTGGGCTCGTTTTGTTTCCCTGTTAATTTGCAAATGACAAATGACTCTTCCTGCTGTGCGTGCCTTTCCGAGTTTATATTAATCAATCCGAGGCACAAACAAAACAATTAAAAATCAATAGCTATGCAGCTATTAGAGAACAAAATTTCATTAAGGTTAATAATTGCAGGAATTAGGGAACTAATCAGCCATAGTGATCTCCAGGAGAAGCCACCCCAGGCTCTGTGCTTCATCCAGCCTGCCCACAGACCGCAGTGACTGCGCCAAACATTTAGAATAAGTTACTTGCTATTATTTTGTAATTAATAGTCATTATAAGGATTGAAAATCAGACTTGTAGCTAATATCTTACTCGTGTACTTGGCAATAATCTCTTTGTAGGATAAATAGGAGCAGCGTGTGGTACAGGGCTGTGCTGGAAAGGCAGAGCCGCTTGTCCTGGGTCTGTTTCTCTGTGCCTAAAGAGAGAATTTTTTCCATAAAACCAGCATTCCAGCACTTACATCTTTGCAAATTCATTTTAGTAGCTTTTGTCTTTGGGTTGAAAACCATGAGCTGATTGCCCTAAGGTACCACTTCAGGATACCTATACGATGAGCACTGCCATCCCCCGTAAACCCAGCCGATGCCGGCGGTTCAAGTCATTTCTTTGTCCCTGCAGGTTAAATAGGACCTTGGAGGATGCTAAAACTCTTGGCAGAGCATCCTAATTGCCCAGAAATTAAGAGGAGTTTTCTGGGTGTGCTGCCACTAATCAGTCTGTCTGCTGCAGGCACAAATTATTTTATTCCTTAATTCAATCTGGCAGCCGTAAACCCGTTTTCTGCCCTGTTCTGCCTTCCCATTGTGCCTTTCACCGTCCGAGCGGGGTGCGATACTGGGGCAGTGCCGCACCGTGCGGGCCTTGCGGTGCTGAGCTGCTTCTATAAATCTTTCATCGAAGCCCAGCTGCCCACTTCTTAGGTGCCCCAAAGCAGCAGGCAATGCCGAGGAACGGTCGGACCAGGAGCTCTCTGCCAGAGCCAGGGGTTCATGAGGCAAAACAATACAAGTAATGAGATCAAGTGAGGAAAAGGACATTAAGGTCTGAATACAAAGGACAGATTTCTGGTCAAAACCCCACGCTCAGACTGATGAGAAGGTCAATGGGATGACTTAATGATATAAAGTCGATATAAAGTTTCTTACGGTTCTGTGTTAATTTGAATACAAATATTCTATTTATTTCTTCCCATGGATCCCGACAAGCTTTCAGGGAGCCCCTGGCATTCAGGCACACTCCCCAGTGTTGTGGTAAATTCCAGGGAGCGTGATGGGGTACTGCTACTGGCAGGCAAACCACATTTATGTACAACATCCGATGTGAATGATGCAAGCAGAAATATTGATGGAAGGCACCGATCAAGGGAAACAACAAAAAAATAGAAAACCAGCATGTTAATATATGGGCTAACTCCTACCGTACTTGGTGAACTTTGATCCTGGCACCCTACCTGGCCCAGATGGGGATTATTGGCTAAATATGTAATTGGACCTATTGGGTAAATATATAATTGGACCTATTGGGTAAATACATAATTGGACTTGTGTGATTTTTTCGGTCTTCATATGCTAAGATGGTGCCTGCCTAGTATACATGCTTGAGTACCAGGAGATCAGCCGTAAGCCCTAGCAAGGTCCCCAACGATCCGATGGCCACCACGCAGACACCGCCCCGATCTCTGGCCCGTGCACAGGCTTCACACGTGGCAAAAGCATCTGAGCCCTTGGGGATATCTGCAGTGGGGACGTGGTGAGAGCACGTGGCGATGGCAGGTACGTCTCCTCCCGCACGGGCTGCCCCCCGGTAGCAGCGCTCCCCACGCTTGCCCTCGGGGCATGGGCAGCAGCCCCAGCTCCCGGCATGGGCTGGGAATGGTGAGCGGAGGGCATGCGGGCTCGGATGAATCCCACCCCAGCCATTTTCAGACCGCACAGTGAAAGGTTATTAATTATATCCAATGACATAGCTGTCAATCAAATCTAGACTGTGGGGGGTTTTTTTTCTTTAATTAAAGTTAGCTAGAGAGCTCATTTTAAAGCATCATGCAGGACGGCTGAAATTTAATACACCCTTCAGAAAAATAGCAATAATAATAATAGACTTTGGGTTTACTTTTGAACCGATAGAGGCTCGAAGCAAACCAAACCTCATCCATCTTCCCTATATTAGCAAAACAACACAAACATTTTTCATGTCGAGGAGCTGACGCTGCTCTCCCCCGAGCTCCCTCCTCCTCGGGGCTGAGGAACCCAAGCGAGGGCTCCCTGCTTGCAGGGGCCTTTGGGGGCTCTCCCTTCCGTGTGGTCACACGTGGGACAAGGGGCCAGGTTTGACACGGCTGTATGGGACCTATTCTCACCCAAAAGGAGAAGAACACCGGCAGCGGGACCCCCACCCTGGTACATGCCTCCTGCAAGGGCCCTGTGCAGGGTGTTCATCCACACCACCTCCTCCATCATGAAGCCTCCCCTCTCCTTTGAGGTAAGACTAAAATGTGAGGTCCTTGTTTAATTTTATGAATTAGTCTTTGTACATCATCATCTACTTTTGCCCATTGATTCATGACCAAGGAACGTGAAAGCAATTCACAAGGGTAATAAATTCCAGCTAGCTGCTGTTCTTTAGTAGACAAAACATGGGCCGTACAACTGATTTATAAGAAATAATCCTCTCTAACAAACGCCAGTCAAGTATTTGTACATGCCAACGTGCATCTGCTCTGGATCTTCCCTCCAGGAATATGGAATCCCCCAGCGCTGGGGCCAGAACAGGTTTCATCGCCTTCAGATAAAATGATCAATCCGTCCTTCTTTGGCACAAGTAACTGGTCGTGAGCAACCAAAGCAATACATTAGAGCCCATGACACCAGGCTGTGATTTTAGTATTGGGGAAAAAAAAAAAGCAAGCAAACAAACCCCCCTCCCCTTACAGCAACAGCCTAGCAAAATGGTTCATGTGTCCCCGACGAGCTTTGTATGTTTTTCTTTCTCTGGGAATGTTCACCCAACTGGTGGGGGTGGCCAGTGCCGGGGAAGTTCAGCTCTCATTAGTTTCTCCCAGGCTGGGTCTCTGCAATTCTTCCTGGTTCTGCCCTTGACTGTTTGGGCTTTCTGTCTCCTGAATCAATGAAACCATGAAAACGCACGCAGAGCTGTAAGCATGGGAATAATCCATCAGGGCTGTTGGGATGCTGAAATGCTGGTGGGTACCTACATGCTTGCATTGTTTCTCTGGAAATGGCCCTGTGGTTTCAAATTAATAAGATGATCTGATTTCAGTTGTGCTAATCCTTATAGATCAGTTGATAGACTTAAATGTTTGCTTGCATTAGGGAAGCAGAAGGAAACGCAAGTCTTTTGCATAGTTACAATTGCCAAGGAAACCACTGCTGGTATCCACGGTTGGCATTTCGGTTTTTCCTTTGTGTGGCTGTTGGAAAAGCGTCTGATTATGGAACAGGAATGCTTCCAGTCTTACTGTATTGCTAGTCAATGTCTTCATAATTTTCTATCGGTTTATCCAAGAACTTCTGCCAGCCTTCTGAAGTTCATCAGAGCCACTGGTTTTCATTTCTAAAAATGCACGCAGCTAAATTTAAAAACATGACACTTGATGGAAAACCATGAATTAAAGAATTGTCCGTGTTGAGAATGTTTTCCAGGCATCTCAGATCTTTTCTAAAATAACCCTTTAACAAAATGATTTATTTTAATCTTTATTTTAAAGTAGGTCACTCTGAAGTATTTCTAGTGCTTTGAACATTTTACCAAATCAAAGTATTCTAGCAAGTTCTAATTGGACTCTATTGAAAAATAAGAATTATTTCTGGAAAAACAGTTTGCTGAAACTGAGCAGCACGTTTCAATGACTTGTGCTACCAAACTATAAAGAGCTTTCCAATTGTCCGGGACTGACTGACAGTTTTATTGGAATCTGTTGTTTCTATTCATGCTTAATTTTCAAAAATATATTTTTCACTGAAATTTTCAGACTTAAAGTCTTAGGAGAACTGATGGAATAATAACACAACCACTCTTTAAAGCAAAGAAACTGGGACTGTGAGTTGACTGATGGTCTTTACCACCAAAGTGAGTTTTCTGGCCATGATGGGCACCCTTTTGGGTGCAAACCAGCCTAAATATGAGCATTGCGATCATTTCAGAATGTTCTATATGCACAGTTTAACAGTAGGTAGGGTGGAGGTGGGCTGTTGACCTGGCAAAGCAACCTGCTGCTAGAAAAAACCCAGCCTATGGCTTTTTGCTTTCTCCATGAGCATGGCCTTTCTCATCTGTATTTACAAGCCTGGGTATAAAAACTTCCCAGGTTGTCATATGCTTGTGCTGTTAATTACCTCGTTTTCTGCTAGGGCATAGAGAAGTCCTCCTTAGGTTTTAGGACATCAGTGGGGTTACACTTTTCTCCTCTGTTGGCCAAGGAATAGGACCCAGGCTTCAATCTGAAACCAATTAAAGCCTTGGGGTGCGTTTTTGCTGATCCCAGCAGCCTGTGGTCTGCGCCCCTGATTTGGCAAACCTTTCACATGTGGGGCTTGCACTGGAGCTGGGGGGCATGAGGAGGTCCTTGTCCCGCGTGAGATTGCAAGTGGGAGATGATGATGATGGGGGACACCAAAAGATCAGGAAAGGACTTGCTCCTCCGTCATGCCATACCTGCTGCAGTGCAGGAGGGAGAGGAGAGACTAGAAAAGAGGAGCCAAGGAATGCAGTATCTGGTACCCAGCCAACTGTTGGGTACCCCAGGGTTGGAGTTGACTCCGCCACATTGGACACTTTCAAGCCTCAGCTGGACAGGGTGCTGGGCCATCTTGTCTAGGCTGGGCTCTTGCACAGAAGGGTTGGACCAGATCCCTTCCAACCTGGGATTCTATGATTCTATGATATACTGTTCATTGCAGCATCTTTTCCAAAGTTGCTTGTGCTGCACCTTCCCTCGCTCAGACCTCCTGCTCCATCCTCCTCTGCTGAGCCTCCTGCTTGACTGCCCCCCTCTCAGCGAGGACGAGCGGTGCCATGGCTCAAGTCAGGGCCTGAAATCTCTACTTTGGAGGGGAAGAGAAAGCTGCCTGCAAGGGGTTTTGCTTTTGCTCTAGGAGGAAATCCTGGTCTTGTCCAGCATGCGACAGTTTTTGAGAGCTGGTCTAAATTAGGTGCCATCGTTTCTTTGGTGTTTTGCAGGATGCTCATGACATTTTATGTGAAGACTGAATTGGTGTCCAGCATTTCCAAAAGAGACCTTGGAGACAGCGATGTGGCTGGGAGAGGGGAGGAGGAGGAGGAAGAGGAGAAAGAAGGCATGGGTGGCCACTGCGCTGTCTCACAGCCTGGGGAGGTGAACCACAGCTGGTTCCGGGACTTCAGGAGAAATGGGGGAAGTTCACCTTTTATGGGAAATGATAACTGGTGAGCAGATACAGTGAGGAGACTGGGTGACCTAAAGTTAAACTAAAGCTAACCTGAGCTTAAAGTTAACCCCTGGTGCAGGCAGTCCCTCTCTGCCTTGAATAACCAGGTTTGTTTTTTCGAACTCGGAAGCCTCCTGGGGATTTCAGGTGTGTTTCACTTAAGAGGTTCCAAAATTAAGCCCTAATCCAAGAGGCAGCTTCCCTCCCTGTGCTCATTTAGGGCCCAGCTAGTCCCTTCTCAGATGAAGCTGAGCCTGAGCTCAGGGACCATACTGGCAGATACAACTTTGATTTCAACGCTTTTTTTTTTTTCAAAATAACTCCTTTTTCACTCCTGTGTCCATACACGAGCTATTGATTTGCAGTTTGAATCAGCTTCTGATTTGTGATTTTTAATTCAGCTTATAACAGGCTATCTGTGGGGCTTTGTGTCCGAGAATATTGTTCAGTATAATTATTACGGGGAAGTTTTCAGAAAGCTGTGCTAGCAGCCAAGATAGCATCTCCATCCTCCTTTCCCTGCTAATCAGTTTATGTCAGCTTTTCTTATGCATGGCTTTCTGACCATACTCAATTTTTCTGAAACAAACACTTCATTTACGGTTATCAGACAGCAACAGGCCTGAGAAATTGCATTACCTCCAGCAAAAAGCCTCCGACAGCACAGATTGGCCACCCCTCTCCCTCGGAGAACTGGACAATAGTGGATTTTTGTTATTGTTCATTTTTATGCTGTCATGAGATCTTCTGTATTTTTCTCTTCTATATCCTGGACATTTTCTAATCCTTTTCTGAAGACCATGCAGTAGTAGGTTATTTTTCAGTTTAAAATGAGATGTGTCTGAAGCCTCCAAGCCTTCCCCAGACTTCCTTGTTTTCCTCTATTTTCTCTTTGAACTCAGCTCACATAGTAGCCACACAAAACTGATTTCCATGTTCAGAAACTGGAGAAAAATACCTGGCAGGTCCTCGCCTGGCACTGGCTCCTATCAACACTCAGGCTCCATTTCCCGAGAACAGTGCCTCTCTTATTCCAAAGCTAAAAAGAAGTGAACGTGAACATGATTTAAAAAGGGACCGAAAGAAGCCCCTCACCAAGGAGAGGTGTACTTTTCCCTCCTGTGAGGATAAAGTGTGTGGATGACAGCAAGCGGAAAATATATTCCCAGCAACCACCCTTGGCACTAGATGGAGAAGTATGGTTTCAGAGTTGTATTTGTCCTTACCCCGGTTCTTACAGAGTGTTCATCTAGCGAGCAAGTTATTGCCGAAATGGAAATGTTGGCATTTGTGCTCAAAGGCAGCGGGGAGCCTACTGGAATTGTCTGTGATGAGTTATTATTGCCCTGCACCAAGCTTTGTAAGCACCACACCTTCACCGTCCTCTTGGGGAGCAGAGGTGGGATCTAGAGACGATAACATCGCCTTATAAAGATGTGCAGATGTGAATGTTTGGTGTCACGGATGCAATGTGCTTCTAGATCTTGACTTTCTCATAAGTGATTAAAAATCAACATGACAGAACCTGCTTGGACACACAGGTCAGCTCTTAAGCTTTGCTATGGGTGTGGTCCACGGCGATTCCATCCTCTCCAAGCATGAAAGGGCAGAAACCCAACTTCAACACCACCAAAGGAGCCCCGTTCCCTCAGTAAGACAAGGTCCATCCTACTGATACAACTGTGGGAAACCCTGAGACCCCTTTGCAGCTGAAGGAGAAGGTCATGAGCTTGTCAAAAATAGCCAATTTATTTGCTCCTACCAAAACTGCTAGAGACCAACTAAATCATGATATATCATGGGTTGGGACAGAACATATCTTCTTGCTCTCTAGGGTTTGCTCATAGTAGTAGCAGCTGCTTTAGTAACTGCTACATTCATGAGGAATGAAAGCCTTGCCTGAGATGGTTTCAGAAGCATCAAGGAGGTTAATGACAAATTTCCCTAGCACGCCACCATCTAAGTGCCTTAAGTTTCTTCTCCAGCATTTGCCCAAATGCAAATAAGCTGGGCTTGTTCAGCCTGGAGAAGAGAAGGCTGAGAGGGGATCTCATCACCACCTACAAATATCTCAAGGGTGGGGGTCACCAGGACGGAGCCAGACTCTTCCCAGAGGTGCCCAGCGCCAGGACAAGGGGCCATGGGCACAACCTGAAGCAGAAGAGGTTCCAGTTGAACGGGAGGAAGAACTTCCTGACTGGGAGGGTGGCCGAGCCCTGGCCCAGGCTGCCCAGGGGGGCTGTGGAGTCTCCTTCTCTGGAGATCTTCAACCCCCGCCTGGCCGCTGTCCCGTGCCCCCTGCTCTGGGTGAGCCTGCTTGGGCAGGGGGGTGGCACTGGGGGAGCTCCCGAGGGCCCTGCCAGCCCTGGCCATGCTGGGATTCTGGGATTCTGTGAAATACATGCAGCGGAGTCTGCAGTAGGAAGGTGCCAAAAACTCTGTGTACTACCCAGATGCAATGTACCCTTTACAGACCAAACTAAAGGTCTCTGTCTCACAAACAAACGGTTTCCATCTGTTCCCTTGAATTAATGATTTCTAATTAGGCAAAATACATTTTTTTCCCTTTCATGCAAATTCAGCATCGACTCTGAAAATGCAAAATGAACCATAGGAAGCTATAGTTTTGTGAGCCTGGTGGAGATCTCAGGCAGTTGCAAAAGAAGATGCCTCCCCGTCGCCAAATAGTCGGGGTACAAGACACCAGAGATGGAAGCGAGAGGCCAGTGAAGTTGCTCGTTTTGTGATAGACCTCTGAGTTGTCTTACCTTTTCCAGGTGAGGTGGGGAGTCAGGGAATGATGGGCATTGTAAAGAATAAAGCACGGGAGTAATTTAAGACAGGAAATTATGGGGATGGTCAATTCACTCCTGATATTCTCAGTCCAGTAGCCCTGCGAGCAGAAAGAGTTGAGATGTGAATGGAGAAAAAGGACCACGGAGAAGGTATCTGCTTCCACTGTGCTGTAGCTTTTAAGCTAGACCAGCTCTGCCCAGGCTGGGGGGCTTTATGGCCGCAAGAAGCTACTGCAACTGTCTGTGTATGTTCTGCCGAAACTGCTGTATTTAGCCCGTTTATCCCAGGGATAACGCCGTGTCCACACACGCCTCCAGCAGCAACCCTCCGAGTCCATCTGCTATCATTAATAACAGTAATTTTATATATAATTTATATACACGGCTGGCAGCCTTGGAAGGGCCCCCATAAACGTCCCCCTTCTGTAAATACGGGGGTTCCAAACCAGCCGCAGCTTCACCAGGACCTTTGGTTGCAGCGGCCGCTGGATCTTTGGGGGCTGCTGGGGGGTGGTGCCCGTGGCTGAGGATACGGCCGGGCGCCGGGGATGCGCCGGGGAGATGCGGTGGGGAAGGGCGATGTTATTTATTGCACGGGACCTGGGGAGGGGATGGGAGACGGCTCCCCGCGAGCGAACCGACACGGCTGCCACCCAGGAGGGGACAGGGGGGTGCGGATGGCACTGACACTGGTGCTTTACGCTTTCTTCCTCTCTTTCTAGCTTTTTCCTCCTTTTTTTTTTTTTAATTCACTCAGTTATCCCATCTCCTGACGTAAACTCTAAAAGGCGTTGCAAAGTGAAGCATCCAACTGCTCTTTTGTTTAATTAGGGGTGGTTAAGGGATACTTTCTGCTGCCATTTTCTATTTTTTTTAAGCAGCTGAAGATGTACAGGCCAGGGACTGCTCATCACGGGTCAGGCAGTAAAACCTAATCTCTTCCAAATTGCTCGTTATTACAGGTGACAAATAGTTTATAGGCACATTAGCTGTTCCTCTGGACTGTAACTGAGCGAGCCCGCTTTGCTGCTGGCTGGAATTGTTGCTTACGGCTGATGTGCGATACCAAAAATTGCTCATCATCACCCTCATCCGCATACCACCGGGCTCCGTTTTTCCTTCTCAGCATGCACATGGAATTTTTTTACTTATCTAGGATAAATATTCATGCCAAATTGCTACTGAAATGTAGAGAATATTATCTACCCCCTATTAGATATCTGAAGCACAGAAAATATAATAAGTAATGCAGCCATTTTCAGTGCAAGATCCCTGTACGTTGTCTTGTTAGCCCCAGAATTGCTCTTTGGGTCAAGTGAAAGGAAGAAACACCGCAGGAATGCTAGGGAAGTAGTTCCTGAGCCCAGATAATTGAAATATCATTTACCAGAAATTAGTGCTAGGTTTAAATCACAGAATCGTTTAGGCTGGAAAAGCCCTTGAAGCTCCCCCAGCCCAACCGTTCCCCTACCCCCGCCATCCCACCCCCAAACCCTGGTCCTCAGCACCGCCTCTGCCCGGCTGTTAAATCCCCCCAGGGCTGGGGACTCGACCCCTTCCCTGGGCAGCCCCTTCCAGTGCCTGACAGCCCTTGGGGGAAGGAATTGTTCCCCAGGGCCAACCTCACCCTGCCCTGGCACAACTCGAGGCCGTTTTCCCCCATCCCATTGCCCATTACTAGAGGGAAGAAGCCGACCCCCCCTTGCTACAGCCTCCTGTTGGGCAGTTGTAGAGGACGATAAAATAGGCTCCTTTTCATTACTTCATTACACAGAACTCAGTAGAACTTCTCAGAATTCTTAAACATTTCTGGTTAGAAAAGGAGGGCGTTACAGGCAACAGGACGGATGCAGAACCGCTGCGTGGCCTCCTCCGTGGTGCGGGCATCTGCCAAATCAGCTCGGTTTTCTGCACAAGCTGAAATGGAGCTTTGTCGATTTACAGCAGGCGAGGGCCAAAGCACTAGAGAAACACAGGAATATTTAAGCAAAATCCAAACCCCATACCCTTCTCTTTGCCCTCCCAGGTTATGAAGATGCGTTTTTATGTGCACAGCTGCATGTGCACACGCACACGCTCGGTTGGCAGCGGGTGGAAATGTTTTCTTTAACACATTCTGTGGGTCAAGAACACCATGTGAGGGGAAACCCCCCAAATTTTTACCATAATACCCTTCCCAAGTATATTTTCTTACAGAGTACCTTCCCCATTTGGAAAGTTTACATTTTTAGTGTCAAAGGCTCAGACATGTCGTAGACTTTTATTGCTCTATTACTTAATTTCACCTCATTTCACACCGTCGCTGGGGGCAGTGCGGAAGGAGCGCTTGCCAGCCACGTCCCGCTCCAGCAAGGCTGGCCAACCGTGCGGGGACACTGGGCGAGCAAAGATGCTGCTGGTGTGGGGAAAAGTCCCAGCCGCTTGCCACCTGGGCCACGGGCCACCGCGGGTTGGGTGTGACGACCACGGTGCTGGCCGGGCTGGAGGAGAGGATTTGTAGGTGGGAAGCTGTTGCCAACGCGCTCAGCCATTTATCTCGGCCCTCCATGCGACAGCCTATTTTAAATACAGATTTAATGTAGCTAGCATTGGTATGGCTACGGAGGGAATACAGAATTTAATTTGCAGTGTCAGCTCCGGTGACAGGTTCATCTGTAACGTTATGAATTAGCTGCAGCAGCTTTACCTGTGAAAATGGTACACACGCTGCTTGCCTGCCTCCTCGAAATACTTAAGCCAACTCTTGTTCTCTAAATGAATGTGGGTTTTTTTTTCTTATTATCTCACAAAGCTACAAAACTCAATTTGATTTAATTATACCTTTAACTGTCTGAATTGCATCTTGTCCTCCTGTCCCAGTAACAGCCCCTTCAGCAAGGACCGGCGTCTGGCTGCGCGCGGGGGCTTTGCCCACTCCCCGGTTCTCTGACCTCCTATTGCGGGTTGCTGAATTAGAAGGAAATGCCAGATGAAAAAGATACTCAGAGACTTATCATTGGGCGGTGGAAGCACAAAGACCCGACCAAAATGAATTCTCCTGATTAATCTGCCTTGGGATTTGGAGGAAGAAAGGCAAAACTCACGCTGGGAACATAAACAGCGGTTGAGCTGTTTTCGTAGCGCCGTATCCATCTTCAAACAGCAATGTATTCCCACCCTGCTCTGCTATCAGCTGGCACATTCCTTTTGTTGCTCACAGGAGATGGTCAGGAGCTGATTTACGGTGTTTTGCTGACCTTGTGGTCCAGCCCCAGGGGAAGGGGCTTTGGAGATTGACTGAGGGAGGTAACGCCCCGATATTTCTTCCTTCCAAAAAGCCCCTTAACCCCCCTAGCCAGCAGGAGCCGAGGCTGCTTGCCACTTCTCAGTAAGTCCCTGGAGTTGCTCGGAACTTCAATGGAGAGCTAAAAGGGTATTTCATGTATTTCTTTTCCCTCCCCCTCATTCCCTGGTTATACCTCACTATTTGCACCTTCCCTGATCTTCACCCTGCAAGAAAAGGGTCGCCCCTCGCCCCGCGCTGGCCCTGGTTGGTGCTCAGGGGACTTTCTGCTCGCCCTGGGTGATGGATGAAGCAACCCCGTGCCCTGCGGGTTTCCAGGGGAGGAATTTCCCAGGGGACTCAGTCTTAAGGGTCTTTTCCCACCTCAATGATTCTACGACTCCCACCAGCCCTCGCCCTGGCGGGGGCAGAAGAAGCGGCTGACTGGGAGGCAGTGGGCAGCACTGGAGGGATGCTGGACCAACTGGGACACTTAAACTGCTTTTTTCTTTGTTTCTGTTTAATTTTTGTTCACTGCTGTTGACAGGGGACAATTCCCAAATGACAGAGCACAGGACACGCGTCCCGTTACTCCTTTCCATACCAACGTGGGTTGCATCAGGGCAGCTCCCCAGTGGCTCCCGCCTGTGCCCTGCGGCGCTGTCGCTTTTTTGGTTTCTAAATGTGTACATGCCTGCTTTATTTTTTATTATTTATACCTGTCAAATAGCAAAAGTACCGATGAACGTATTTTTTCAACTGAGCAGGTCAGGTCATTTCAGCTGATTTAAATTTCAGTAGATTGGTCAGCGTGGATCTATCCCGCATAGGCAGGGGAAAGCGGAAAGTGCTTCTCTGGCGATCCCAGAAGCCTGGTTAGGATAAGCAATATAAAGCTAAAAGCAGAGAGCCAAAATAAAGCTTTTCATGCCCTGCTAGCTATGGGTGCTCCATGCCGTGTTACCAGCAAAGCCAGCGCAAAAATGTGCAGATCCTTTAATTTGTGAGATGTTAATTAGTGCTGCAAACACCAAAGGGAGAGCAGAACTGGCAGTAATTTGCAAGTAGCCTTACAGGGCCTCCGCACGCGGGAGCACCGCTCGGGACTGCCAGGAGCATCGGTGAGATTGCTCCCTGGGTGACTGAACCACAAAGTGTTGGGGTTTTTTTTAAGTTGTTTCTGCTGAAAATGTTGGTCCTTTTAATAACGGTACAAAACCATGGAGGAAAGCGAGCAGGAGCCCTTGAGCAGGGAGGTGTGTTGCTGCCAGGCAGCAGGCATGACCCCATGCCAACCCGGGGAGCGATGGGGTGCATGCACAGCCACCCCCGGCGCTGCCGCCCGCTCCTCCAGGAAGGGGGTGCAGGAAACATATGGTTACTTGAGACAGGATATCTCTAGACTTTACCATATCTACCGTAATTTGTGTATTTACACTCGCTATTAAGACAAGTGGTTTCATCCAAGACTTTGACATACTGAATCCAGAGGGTACCACAGCCCATGCTGCTTTGGTGGGATCCGCACTGGGGTGTTACTGCACCCCAGAGCTCTAGGGGTGGCTTTCCAGGCCGGGGGGACAGAATGTGTGGCTTTGGAGTGTTGGTAGCAAAAAGCAGATGATGTTGCTGTGGGCCGGAGCCCCTGCTTCAGAGCTGAGAGGTGGCACCTTGCCTCTGATGCCCGCCGAACTGATTTCCAGCTTCCATTTAGCAGGGCCTCTCCCAGGTGATACCTTTTAGTGGATGCAAAGAAAATTAGAGGCTGAAAGCAGGAGCCTCTCAGAGAGGCCAGAGGCACCATCAGCTATAAAAGGCAAAGCTCCCCAGCCCTCCTCAGTCTGCACATCCACCACCATTTTTCTCTCCATTTAAGGACTGCTGCTTTCAGCGCTCAGCACGGACGGCGACTCCTTCAGACCCTTTCATGTCCCCTCTGGCCCTGCGAGATGGCACATGGCAAGGACCCAGGGCTATGCCACAGACACCCTGCTCTCCAGGAGGATTTTTGCCAGGACTGTTCCTCCTTGGAAGAGTGCCTGGTACGTAAGTGCGACTCTCCGTCACCTTTAGATCTGTCTATCATTTCTCTTTCGACACCGAATGTCACGCTTCTGTGAGCTGTTTTCTACGTGGCTTTAATATTTTTCCATTTTCCTGTGTTGGGGTTCTATTCCAAACAAATTCATCGTACCAGGGGGCTGGGGCTTTCACCACATAAATGGGGGCAGCTGTACTCAGGTGGCTGAATTAGGGGTGAGTCTTGAATTAACTCTGCCCCCAGTATATTGTTAGGGGTACTTGTGCTAGCCTCCCATCAAGCAGCCATAGCAATGCGGTGTGCCTGTTTCACAGCCTCCTT
Source organism: Gorsachius magnificus (assembly GCA_034008185.1). Classification (NCBI taxonomy): domain Eukaryota; kingdom Metazoa; phylum Chordata; class Aves; order Pelecaniformes; family Ardeidae; genus Gorsachius; species Gorsachius magnificus. The sequence continues at coordinate 1,666,920 of CM067085.1, read as the reverse complement.
AAGTCATCATGCTGGATTAAAGTCTCTGTCCTACCAACCATTTCCCCAAAAATGTGTCAGAAGAGAGCAAAGTATGACTTAGTGGGTAAGCGTAACACCACTCTGTAATTGTGGTCCAAATCTTGTGTTGCATTTTAGGTTTTTTCATAAGCACTGGATGATGTTCTTGCTTTCTACTTGGTAGTTTGGTTTTTCCTTTTGGATTTGGAGGGGAAAAAAACCACATTTTTTTTCCTGAAATAATATAATCACACCGCAGAGATCTTTTTAAACACTGCACATCTCTAAGATAACAAATACAGTAGCATGCCTGGTTTGCAGCTGCAATGTTAAGTTGCAGCTGGAGAATCAGGGCCGTGTTGGGTGTGGATCAATCTCAGTGCTCAAATATTATCACGGGAAGCACTTGGTTTACAGAAATGGAAATGCTGTGATTGGGAACAGCCCCAGCAACGCCTTTGCTTCTAACAGCTGCATTCAAAGCTTACGCAGCAGGGTTGGAACAGGACACGTCTGAGGCAGCGAGGGGGTGCCTAGAGGTGCACAGCTGGCCAGATGCTTTGTCTTTGCCTTCCCCAGAAGGAAGATGGAGACCAGCAGCAGCTGGAGGTGAGTGAGGGGCAGGGTGGCCACTGCTCTGCAGCTGAAGGGACAACCCTCGCGTGTAGGGCTCGTTTCCTCGGGGACAGGTCTGTCCCAAGCCAGCCCCGGGGGGATGTGGTGGGCAGGTTTCGCTTTCCTTTATAGCACAGATGGCAGGACGGCTGTTGGGACCATTTCCACATATCCCATTGTAAAAAAAAAAAAAAAAAAAAAAAAAAAATTAAAAAAAAAAAAAAAATCTTGGCCTATAGGGTGAGTGAGAACAGCTACATACAAGCCTATCTTAAGTAAAAATAAAGGTATATTTACCGTAAAAATTGGAAGAATCACAGAATCATTTAGGTTGGAAAAGCCCTTTAACATAGAATCATAGAATGTTTTGGGTTAGAAGGGACCCCTAGAGGTCATCTAGTCCAACCCCCAACATCATCAAGCCCAACTGTTCCCCTAACCCTGCCATCCCACCACTAAACCCTGTCCCTAAGAGAGATGCTCTGGTAAAATCAAGAAGTGAAGGGGAGAGAAATGACAAGCAGAAATAAGTGCAGGAAGGCTTTTTTATAAAAATAAATGTTTTGGTAAAAGAAAGAGTACTATGGTATTGTTACTAGATTGCTACATAGGAACAACACGGCTGTCAGTCATGGGGGGTGAAGACAGAAACGTTAAACAAATTTGTCCCGAAAAATATGTGAAGAACAAAGCTAAGGGCTCTTGATGTTGGTTGGATGAGCTCCAGCCTGCCGGGAGAGCCCCGGAGGTATAAAATGAAATTTCACATCCATCACTGTGCCAGTGCTTTGAGACCCAGCAAGGAGCACCCCTGCCAATCACACGCATGTCACCCACCCACACGTCTGTCTGTCCACCCATCCATTGATCCCAGGCGTGACAGGGGAGCAGCAAAACTTTGACATAATGGATTACAAAAGGCCAATACAACTGTTGCCAATCTACATGGCTTTAAATGAGGCAGATGTTATCAATCAAACTTTGCCGTCGATGCAAGATGCACTCTGATACTGTTTAACGTAGAAAATGTCTATAAGGACGGAGAAAGCAGGCTCTATTTATAGCCTCTTGGACTCTGGCCTCGGGACTGGGATTTTGAAGGGGTTTCTGTGTCACTGCAATGGAATCAGTGGAAGGTAGATGTGAGATGTAACATTGGGACCAAAAGAACAACTGGCATCCCTACACTTTTTTAAACAGAATATAGATTTATGGGGCGAGGTTGTGTTGCCCTGTGTCTGCTCTGATGGGCTGGGACTGGAACATTGCGTCCAGTTCTGGCATCCCAAATGTGGAAAAAAAAAAAAAAAAGACACTGATTAGTTGGCAAAGATTCAGGTAAGTGCTATGAGCACAATTACACGAGCAAAAAGATGTCCTTTGGTTAATTACAAGAAAGTCCAGGGCTTAGAGTTTTTACATCTCATACATGAAATGGCAATTGGTAATGTAGAGCCTTCCACTGTGAGTGATAGGAGGTGTTTTCACACCAAACTTGTGTATAATTTCCAAACCTCGAGGACGACCAGCCGTTGGAACAGTTGCGCTGAATCTCCATAGACTGGAAACAAATTCAACTCTGTATTTGATATTTTTCTAGACACAATCTAATTAAAAATGGATGAATTAAGGGAAGACAGAATGGTGCAACTGGTCTCTCCATGGTACCAGAATGCAGATTATTATGTTTAATATTTCTATTCCAGTACACACCTACAGAGATGTTATCATCTCCAACGAGGAGTTTACTGCTCCTTGGCAAGCTCTTTCCAAGACTCATAGGCTTTTTCAGGTATGAATCAGAGCTGCTTACCTCCACGCACACCGATTTTTGGATTCGTATCTTCCAGAGAAGACAAAGAACCATTTATTTTTTTTTAAATTGGTAAAATTTTTCACTGTTTCTTCTCCCCAGGCAATCCTTGCCAGGCTAACTTCTGTGAGGTGTTGGTAACGGAGGCCGCTCCTCAGGAGAGCGATGGCTCCAGGGGACGTTCCCACGCAAAGGAACTCTGCTGACGAAGGGCAGAGTCAATGCCGAGTGCTGTGCTTCGGCGCTTCCTTCTTCAGTAAGGTAGTGGGAAACAAATGGGAATATCCAATCATCTCCATACCCACTAGTGCTCATGATCTTAAAATATGAAAAGGGCTCGTGCAGCTGGAGGGGGGGTGGGGGCTGAGGGCTTTGGGGACCTGCAATGAGAAGCGAGTGAGGAGGAGGAGGCACCATCACAGGGGTGGATGAAGGACAGGAATGCTCCTCCACACTGGGAGTCATTTTCAGTGCTGTGTCCTGCCATCAGCCTCCTCCCCTGTGCCCATCCTTGCTTCTAGCTAAATTACTGCAAAGCAAACATTCCTTTGAACCTTTCTACCAAATAGGAAATAACCTGTGGAAAAAGTCCTCATCCAAAGAAATGTTGGAATTAGATGAGAAACAATTCTGCTTTTCCATCCAACAGCTGGCGTGTAACCCAAGGGAGGGCACGACACGTTCTTTTCCCAGGCTGCTGCGGGTGGATCATGGAAAACTGGCAGTTTGCAGTCAAGATGCCTGAGGTTAGATCTTAGGAAAAGTGCTTTGTGATGGGATGGGTTACCCAGGGAAATGGTGGAAGCTTCCTCTCTGGAAGCTGTCAAGCATTAAGGCAGTATCTGCCCAGGGCAGATATACTGTGTCCTGGCCCGGCAATGAGACATACTGCATGCTGGAAGTTATAACCCCCCTTTGCTGTGCTTTGCTATTAAAAAAAAGAGTGTTTCAGATCTTCTGGAAACAGCAAAACTCCCACTTTATTATTAAATTGACCCTTGTTTCTCTGAGCGCTGTACCCCATGCATAACATGGTGAAACCTCCTTCCCAGTGGTCCAAGCAATGAAGAGAAGGACGAGCATGCTCTGGCTCCGAGGGATGGCGCGGCAATGACAGGCAACGACTTGAACTGTTTCATGGTGTTGCGCATTCTGGGTGTGTGAGGCTTGTCAGAATCCATTTGGCATTTCAACATAAGAATTTCAAGAACAAACGAAGAGGCATGCTCCTGGCCAGGAATTTGATGTGGTCCACCACCAGCTGATTGCCTTTTGCACCCCAACTCCCTTGTTAAATGGGGGCTATTGATCCTGCTTAGATTGGTTAAGACAAATCATTTTAGGGCTTTCATCTCAAAGCACTAGGTTGAATCAATGGCCGACCACGTTTTCCAAGAGGCTGGTGTCTTGCTAAAGCCCCTCTTTTCAATCAATTAGAGGAATGAATCTTTGCAACGCTGCAGAGAAGGCAAACAAGCTGTTACCTCCTTGCCCCACTGGACAGCAAAGCCAGAACCAAGTTACAAGCCCTGGATATACAGTACGTGGTATTGAGCGATGGGAGTGGTGGGACATCAACATCGCTGCACAGTATGGGCCTTTAATGAAAATTAAATATAGTGCAGAGCTTTAAATGCTGCCGGGTCTTAGCTTGCAAATGACAGAATGTCAATATTTGGCAGCAGTCTTTTATTTGAAGTGTTTTTACAGTCTAACTTCAAGCTTTCCATGGGTATGGTTGAACTCCCCCAGGTACAGTCCGTGCCACGGGCAGTGCTCGCCAGCATTGACAGAGCTTAGGTAGAGTATATGAAACTGGGGGTTTTCTTCCTCGATCCACCCTTCTATGAACTGGGACTAAGTCACTGGGCTGAGTGTGGGGTTGTGATTTATCCACTGAGGGTGGATGAATAATAATCTCAAAATATCTCAAGGGTGGGGGTCACAAGGACGGAGCCAGACTCTTCTCAGTGGTGCCCAGGACACGGGGCCATGGGCACAACCTGAAGCAGAAGAGGTTCCAGTTGAACGTCAGGAAGAACTTGTTGACTGTGAGGGTGCCCGAGCCCTGGCCCAGGCTGCCCAGGGGGGCTGTGGAGTCTCCTTCTCTGGAGATCTTCAACCCCTGCCTGGCCGCTGTCCCGTGCCCCCTGCTCTGGGTGAGCCTGCTTGGGCAGGGGGGTGGCACTGGGGGAGCTCCCGAGGGCCCTGCCAGCCCCTGTGATTCTGTGAAAAAGGTCTATTTAAATTGTGGCATTTAGGCAGGAGCTGTCTTGCAGATCCCCAGGTAGGTTGAGTTTCCCAAGTCCCCTGCGAGGTCTCATACTTCTTATCCCTCTTCCAGGGCAATGAGCTGCTGTTCCAGGCCTCACCAAGCACTGAGCCTCGTGCATTTAATCAAATTAACTGAACTGCCCTGCTGTACAGCCCTGCTGCAGTACCAGGGATCTCCCTGGAAGCCTTTAGGTTTCCTCATAGCACAAGTTAATAATATTTTCCCTAAAGCCTGCTTTTAATTAAAGTATTTTCATTTTCTGTCCAAGATACTCAAATGTTGGGTACCATTAGCTCATACCTGCTGTGCTCCATTTTCCAATAACACCATATCATTTTCTAAGGTAATTCGTTTCTCGCTTAAAGAACTTCCTGAGGATATGCTCTGTTGAAGTGCAAGGTGTTGCTTACGTATGATCACGGTGCACCGTGTGAAAAGGGGCAAAAGCGATGGCAAGTACATGGAGTGTGCAAAGAACAAAACTACTTAAGATAACGCGTGGTTTCCCCTCGTCTAACATGGCATGGGAATGCCAAGGAGGTTTGCCCCCAGTGAAAATCAGAGAGCTGGAATTAGGGAGCGTTTGCTGATGGGATTAGTATGGGTACAAGCAGAT